>OX940901.1:7500-1365000 GCA_954871355.1 Cabera pusaria
AACCTAACCTAACCTAACCTAACCTAACCTAACCTAACCTAACCTAACCTAACCTAACCTAACCTAACCTAACCTAACCTAACCTAACCTAACCTAACCTAACCTAACCTAACCTAACCTAACCTAACCTAACCTAACCTAACCTAACCTAACCTAACCTAACCTAACCTAACCTAACCTAACCTAACCTAACCTAACCTAACCTAACCTAACCTAACCTAACCTAACCTAACCTAACCTAACCTAACCTAACCTAACCTAACCTAACCTAACCTAACCTAACCTAACCTAACCTAACCTAACCTAACCTAACCTAACCTAACCTAACCTAACCTAACCTAACCTAACCTAACCTAACCTAACCTAACCTAACCTAACCTAACCTAACCTAACCTAACCTAACCTAACCTAACCTAACCTAACCTAACCTAACCTAACCTAACCTAACCTAACCTAACCTAACCTAACCTAACCTAACCTAACCTAACCTAACCTAACCTAACCTAACCTAACCTAACCTAACCTAACCTAACCTAACCTAACCTAACCTAACCTAACCTAACCTAACCTAACCTAACCTAACCTAACCTAACCTAACCTAACCTAACCTAACCTAACCTAACCTAACCTAACCTAACCTAACCTAACCTAACCTAACCTAACCTAACCTAACCTAACCTAACCTAACCTAACCTAACCTAACCTAACCTAACCTAACCTAACCTAACCTAACCTAACCTAACCTAACCTAACCTAACCTAACCTAACCTAACCTAACCTAACCTAACCTAACCTAACCTAACCTAACCTAACCTAACCTAACCTAACCTAACCTAACCTAACCTAACCTAACCTAACCTAACCTAACCTAACCTAACCTAACCTAACCTAACCTAACCTAACCTAACCTAACCTAACCTAACCTAACCTAACCTAACCTAACCTAACCTAACCTAACCTAACCTAACCTAACCTAACCTAACCTAACCTAACCTAACCTAACCTAACCTAACCTAACCTAACCTAACCTAACCTAACCTAACCTAACCTAACCTAACCTAACCTAACCTAACCTAACCTAACCTAACCTAACCTAACCTAACCTAACCTAACCTAACCTAACCTAACCTAACCTAACCTAACCTAACCTAACCTAACCTAACCTAACCTAACCTAACCTAACCTAACCTAACCTAACCTAACCTAACCTAACCTAACCTAACCTAACCTAACCTAACCTAACCTAACCTAACCTAACCTAACCTAACCTAACCTAACCTAACCTAACCTAACCTAACCTAACCTAACCTAACCTAACCTAACCTAACCTAACCTAACCTAACCTAACCTAACCTAACCTAACCTAACCTAACCTAACCTAACCTAACCTAACCTAACCTAACCTAACCTAACCTAACCTAACCTAACCTAACCTAACCTAACCTAACCTAACCTAACCTAACCTAACCTAACCTAACCTAACCTAACCTAACCTAACCTAACCTAACCTAACCTAACCTAACCTAACCTAACCTAACCTAACCTAACCTAACCTAACCTAACCTAACCTAACCTAACCTAACCTAACCTAACCTAACCTAACCTAACCTAACCTAACCTAACCTAACCTAACCTAACCTAACCTAACCTAACCTAACCTAACCTAACCTAACCTAACCTAACCTAACCTAACCTAACCTAACCTAACCTAACCTAACCTAACCTAACCTAACCTAACCTAACCTAACCTAACCTAACCTAACCTAACCTAACCTAACCTAACCTAACCTAACCTAACCTAACCTAACCTAACCTAACCTAACCTAACCTAACCTAACCTAACCTAACCTAACCTAACCTAACCTAACCTAACCTAACCTAACCTAACCTAACCTAACCTAACCTAACCTAACCTAACCTAACCTAACCTAACCTAACCTAACCTAACCTAACCTAACCTAACCTAACCTAACCTAACCTAACCTAACCTAACCTAACCTAACCTAACCTAACCTAACCTAACCTAACCTAACCTAACCTAACCTAACCTAACCTAACCTAACCTAACCTAACCTAACCTAACCTAACCTAACCTAACCTAACCTAACCTAACCTAACCTAACCTAACCTAACCTAACCTAACCTAACCTAACCTAACCTAACCTAACCTAACCTAACCTAACCTAACCTAACCTAACCTAACCTAACCTAACCTAACCTAACCTAACCTAACCTAACCTAACCTAACCTAACCTAACCTAACCTAACCTAACCTAACCTAACCTAACCTAACCTAACCTAACCTAACCTAACCTAACCTAACCTAACCTAACCTAACCTAACCTAACCTAACCTAACCTAACCTAACCTAACCTAACCTAACCTAACCTAACCTAACCTAACCTAACCTAACCTAACCTAACCTAACCTAACCTAACCTAACCTAACCTAACCTAACCTAACCTAACCTAACCTAACCTAACCTAACCTAACCTAACCTAACCTAACCTAACCTAACCTAACCTAACCTAACCTAACCTAACCTAACCTAACCTAACCTAACCTAACCTAACCTAACCTAACCTAACCTAACCTAACCTAACCTAACCTAACCTAACCTAACCTAACCTAACCTAACCTAACCTAACCTAACCTAACCTAACCTAACCTAACCTAACCTAACCTAACCTAACCTAACCTAACCTAACCTAACCTAACCTAACCTAACCTAACCTAACCTAACCTAACCTAACCTAACCTAACCTAACCTAACCTAACCTAACCTAACCTAACCTAACCTAACCTAACCTAACCTAACCTAACCTAACCTAACCTAACCTAACCTAACCTAACCTAACCTAACCTAACCTAACCTAACCTAACCTAACCTAACCTAACCTAACCTAACCTAACCTAACCTAACCTAACCTAACCTAACCTAACCTAACCTAACCTAACCTAACCTAACCTAACCTAACCTAACCTAACCTAACCTAACCTAACCTAACCTAACCTAACCTAACCTAACCTAACCTAACCTAACCTAACCTAACCTAACCTAACCTAACCTAACCTAACCTAACCTAACCTAACCTAACCTAACCTAACCTAACCTAACCTAACCTAACCTTTTTTTTTTTTTTTTTTTTTTACGTGTGGAAAATGCATTTACGCATTCCCGCCAACCAAGGGTGCGGTAGGCGAGATATGTCGGACTAAGCACCCAATGGCACCACTACCGACTAAAAACCACACGATGTTCCTTCTGAAGCAACTTAAGCGGAGTGTCGGGCCCGCTTTCGCATTCTCCGCAACTCCGCCTTCGCCGATGTCCATCGTTATGGATCGATGGACCCTTCTCGGGGAGAGAGACTTACTCTCCCATTCGTCTCGATCGATGCACCGGAACATACGGTACATCACCAACTTATGGGGCCTCATTCCTGAACCCCGCTCCGTAGAGCGTCGGGCATCCCCACATCCGACATCCCAAGCCCACCAAGTGGAGACTGTGAGCGGGCTAAATTAGCCCGTCTCCGTACCCGCGCTCTCCGGAGGGGATGAGAATCAGGATTAGTCTCTCTCTCCCGCTCCTCGGACTCTCTCTGCGAAACAATTATTTCGCAGAAAGAGACCATCGCCTCCCATGACCTCTCGTCGTCCACCATCTTTACTAAGATAGTCGACAACGAGAGGTCCGTTCCCATAACTGCAACCAGGGATGTCCGTTGTTCCTCACCTCCAGGACATGTCTCCAGTGCGTGCTGTGCGGTGTCTTCCACGCAGCCGCACTGGTGACAAATCGGATTCACCTCTTTCCGCGCTATGTTGCACAGGTACCTCCCGAAGCATCCGTGCCCCGAGAGGATCTGCGTCAAGCGAAAGGTTAACGCTCCATGTTTTCGCCGAACCCATTTACCGAGTACGGGCTGAACCGCCTCGAGAAACCGGCATGCTCCAGCACCCCTTTGTGCAGGGCCTGTTAGAAGCCGATCACTCCATGTCGTCATTGCAGCTCGCTTAGCGTTCCTTCGCCATCGAACCACCTCTTCCGGCAAAGGACGAAGGTCCTCTTGACGGGCTCGCGTTCTGCGCCAAAAGATGGAGGACAAAACTCCCGCCTCCAAATCCCACGGCAGTGACCCAGCAAGAACACAGGCCACCTCGTGTGAGAGTGTACGATACCCTCTGCACACTCTTACGGCCATCACCCTCTGGGCTCTATGGAGCAGAGCGATCTCCCGTTGGTCAAGGGATCCAGCCCATATTGGTGCCCCGTAGAGAGCCATTGAGCGAACTACCGCCATGTAAAGGCGGCGGCAACTCGCATCCCCTCCCCCGAGATTCGGGAGTAGACGGCTCAGCGCAGCAGCAGTTCCCACAAGCTTGGGAGTAAGGTGCCGGAGGTGCTCCCCAAACCTCCATCTGCTGTCAAGTAAGATTCCGAGATATTTAAGCGTCGACTTAACAGCAATAGAGGTCCCTCCAACAACGATGTTCGAGTCTGCAGGCGGTGCCCTCCGAGGACCATGAAAGCAAATAGCCTCAGATTTGTGGAGCGCCACCTCCAGTCCCAACTGCCGGATCCTGGTCACCACCGCTGCTACTCCCGCAGTGGCCAAGATCTTCGCATCTCTAAAAGTTTGCCCTCGGGCGGTAACCAAAGTGTCGTCAGCATAACAAACGATGCCAACGCCACGAAGGTTAGCGCATCGCAGAACCCAATCGTATCCAACATTCCACAGCAGGGGCCCTAAAGCGGATCCCTGTGGGACGCCGCGAGTCATGGGGCTCCGGCCTTCTCCCGTCGTTGTTGGATAAACTACTTCTCTTTCGGAAAGATAGTCCGCAACAAGGCGTTGGAGATAATGAGGTATTCTGTGGTACCTCAATGCAGCCAAAATTGTGCTCCAGGGAAGGGAGTTAAAGGCATTGGCAATGTCCAATGACACCGCCAACATTACCCCTCCACTAGAGCATGCTTCCTCGGAGAGATTCCGGACGCAAGTGACCGCATCTATTGTAGATCGACCTCTGCGAAACCCGAACTGAGTAACGGCCAGATCAGGTCCTACGCTCTCCAAGTGCTTGATAAGGCGGGCAGCGACCACACGCTCCAAAAGCTTGCCCGCCTCATCAAGCAGCACTATTGGTCGATATCCCGACGGAGCATCCGCTGGCCGTCCCTCTTTTCGCAGGAGGACAAGGCGACCACCCTTCCACCTTTTCGGAAACCTCGCCTCCCGCAAACTGCGGTCGAACAGCGCCCTCAGACGGGGTTCCAGAACATCCAAGGCAAGGACCCACGCGCGACCATGTATTCCGTCTGGGCCTGGTGCCGTGTTTTTAGCTCGCATCCTTAGGACTGCTGCACCCAACTCTCCCTCGCTAATATCGGTGACCTCCACCTCATCAGCATCGGCCTGCGACTGCGTGGCGTAAACATTGGGAGGTATGAAATTGGGCCCCGGACTAGCAGGGAACAGTCCCTCAACTACCCGCTGGAGGACCTGCGGCTGCAGAATGTTGGTGACTGGAGGTGTCCATGGGCGCAATTTCTGCCTTACCATCTTGTATGGTCGCCCCCATGGATCTAGCTCAAGAGTCGCCAACAGATCTCTCCAGGCTTGAGCTTTCGACTCAGTAATCGCTGTTCGGAGAGCTATTGCCGATTCTCTATACGCAGCGTATAGCACGTTGGACTGCTCAGTCTCCTGACGTCTTCTTCTCCGGTAGCGCTGGTAGCGTCGGCGCCTCGCTATGCACTGCCGGCGCAAATCTGCGATCTCCGCCGACCACCAGTACATCTGGCGTTTTGTTGGATTTGTTCGTACGCGAGGCATGGCTGCATCACAAATGTGGGTCATTGCCTCGCACAAACTGTCAGCCTGCTCGTCCAAGGTTACCGACTCAGTTGGGGAATCGTTCCAGGCCTGAACGATCGAAGCCTCTTGTAGTAGCTCCAAATCTAAACCTTTAAGGGCCCAGCGCGGACCGAATGTTGACGCTGGCTGCCTATCGTGGTTTGCGGACGATGCTGAAACTACAAACTGAATATATCTGTGATCAGAAAGAGTTTCTTCATCCACCAGCACTACCCAGCCCCGAACGCGCCTTGCGAGCTCTGGTGTAGCAAAAGTGACATCAATCACTGACCCACCCGATCGCCGCATGCACGTGTCCGTTGATCCCCGATTGAGGACGCAAAGACCTATTTCCGCCAGCCATTCTTCAACTATCCTACCCCTGGCATCAGTCGTTGAAGACCCCCATGTCGTAGACTTGGCATTGAGATCTCCAACGACAATGACAGATCGGGGGCGACATTGACTTACTAGAGTACCCACTTGACCAAGGAATACTTCAAACTCAGCGAGGACCCTATTTGGCGAGAAATATGTCCCCACAACAACTGTTTCGCCGATGACAGCGCTGACATATCCCCTTCCTCTTATAACATTTTCTAGAGAAGGAGAGCGGGCCGGTGATTGTGTCGTGATTGCCACAAGTCCATCCCGGTCTGCGATCCAATCGCAACGTGGTGGGATAAAATATGGCTCCGCAACCACAGCTACGTGAATTAACCGCTCCGCCAGGCACTGCAGGAGGAGATCCTGCGCACGAGCGGAGTGGTTAATATTTGCCTGGAGAAATTTAAGGGCCATACTATACCTCTTCCATATGTACCGGCTGCTCTGATTCAGAGCCTGACAACTGCGTCTTGGCCTTAGCCTCAGTCGCAGCCTTCTTTCGGCGCAGCTCTTTTTGAGTCGGGGGCTTGGTGCATGCCTTGCCCCCGGAGAGATGTGCCGCCGGTTTTCCTAACGCTGCACAGAGGGTGCAGTGTGGAGCGGCGGTACACGTGTTGGACTTGTGGCCCTTCTGACCACAGCGATGGCAGTCGTCACTGCGGTCAATTTCCGACTTGCACTGGGCCCTAACATGACCCTGCGCAAGGCATCTGTAGCAGCGAAGTGGTCTCGCATCCAAAACGCGAACCTGCACCACTACCCAGCCTACTTGGAGACTTTTTCCTTTTCCCATTATTTTGTTGGCAGCCTTAACAGGACATCGAACAATGGCAGTACCCATGCCTCTTGGGCCCTTCCTAATGTCACCAACGCTTACTGCTAGCGCAGAACAATCTCCCTCATTTGCAACTGCCTCTTGGAGTTGCTCTGGTCCAACCGAGTCGTCCAAACCGCTCACTCGCAATTCCACATTGGTGATCGGCCTCGAGACCCGGACATCTTCTGTCCCACCAAAGACTTCTTTAAGCTTTTCGGCTAACACATCAGCTTTTTCCGCCTTTTCAGCACCCGGCACCTCAAGGATTCTGGCGCCGGTAACAGCAGTGCGAATCCTTAAAGGTGGCACCCCGATGGCCCCAAGATTGATGCGACTCTTCGCTTCAGCGAGAACTTTAGCATAGGTAACGCCTTTTTCCGTTGCCCCTGGCTGCAGCGTGATGACCACTGCTGCAGTACGAGGGAGCCGGCGTTTAGGTCCCTTTGCTTTTCCCAGAACTGGCGGCTTTGAGGCTCGAGACTGCACAGGTGCAGTTGATCTCGGTGCCTCATCCCGTGCTGCCTTTTTGGCACGTCTTTGAGAGCCACGGTCAACTACGGTCCACGATACCGGCTCTGTAGGTGAAAGTCTAACCACCGATTTGGAAGAATTGGGCAGGTCGGCTACACCTTTCCTCGCTTTGTCCTTTTTTTCCCTCTGATTATTAGCTTTTACCTTCAGCTCAGGGACTCGAGGAGGGGTAGAAGCACGTGTAGCAGCGCCTGAAGGTCCAGGCGTAGCCACATCCGCTGCCGAAGCCAATTCCTTCTTCCGGTCAGCTGCGAGAGGTGGCCTCAAGCGCTTTTCCGGAAGCAGCCGATTCTCGATTCCATCGAAACGAGCCGATATCATGGTACCGACCTGAACCATGACCGATCTCACGACGTCCTCCAGAGCTGGTACTGAAGTCAGTGGTGGTGGAGTCACTGCTTGATGCGCTCTAGCAGAACGTAACTCTTCTAACTCACGACGAAGCTCTTTGAGCTCCGACGTGAGCTTCCGGTTTGCAGCCACCAACATGGCCATTTCCTCAGACATTGTTCGGGTCTGAAGTTCTTTAAAAGAATCTTTAATGACCCTAGCGGCCTCTTTAAGAGAGTGCACAAAAGTACCTTTTAGGTGCTTAGACTTTGTAGCCACCATCGTCACAGTATCCACAGAGTCTAAGACCAACCTCTCTAATCGTACGATGTCGTGCCCTTCAACATCCGGGTTCGACGACGTCTTTTTGAAAAAGGCTATGGATGCCTCCCTCTTTCGTCGCAACTCGTCAGCCAATTCCTCCTCAGCCTGGAGTTGCAACGCCCTCTCTTTTTCTTCATTCAAAAGCTCCTTGGCTTTCGCCAAACCGACGTACTGCCCTGTAGTGGGCGGACGCCCGCGTAAACGCCGAGTCGGAGTGGATTTTTGTGACGGTGATTCACCATCTGAAAAATCCTCCTCCGCACTCCTCTGGCGTTTTCGCCGCTGTCCAGACGCTGATGCCCCGGAAATTCGAGACACCGCCGTCTGACAACTCATGTCGGAGTCAGACTCCGACAGGTTAACCAATGAGGCTTCGGCAATCAAATCCTCATTAGTCGACCCCCTCTCATTTGCGCAAAGCGCCTCCCTTACATCTAAATTGGTTTTTGTTTGGTTTTTATACATAATTGTTCCCACGAGTATGGGGGAAATAAATAGTCCACCTGAGCAGAGACCCCTGTACCCAGGTAACCCTATATACACACAGAGGTCGGGTGATATCTGTGGTTGACCTCTAACGGGCTAAAGAACTCCTTAACCACCCACAGAGGGCGCCCCAAGGCGGATAAGTCGACACCTGAGACTTTGAGGATTTTTATTGTGGTTTTCTCCACTCAGACCAGCCACTTAAGGCAAGCCGCTCACCTTCCGGCGAGTTGGCCGACGGTGACAAATATGCCTATCTAACTGGGTGTAAGGTAACATCCAGCAAAATCCGCCGCCCTCGACTCGCATCGCCGCTACTCAGTATATGACTGAGACGCCGAACGAGCCCCGCACCCAAAAATAGCTGCCCAACTCCCGACTGACCCCGCCGATACCTGTACAGTCCAGGATATCGACTAAGTCACCTACTGAGGCTTGCGTTGAAGCTACTCAACGTATGACCGCCAACAAAACCCTCTTCCTGACCCAATCTAATCTGACCTGACCTGGCCAGACAAGATCGGACCTGAGCTGTCCTACCTGACCTACCTGGCCTGACATGACCTACCTGGCCTACCTAACCTAACCTAACCTAACCTAACCTAACCTAACCTAACCCAGTACACGTCGAAACACGACCGAAATAACATCAGCTCCGCGGAAAAAATTCCTAAAAATAGGTTTTTTTTGAGCTACGCGTCTAAAAGTGATTCTGTGGTCTAAACAAGTGTGTGACTCGCCAGGATTCGTGTGCGCAAGTCTGTGTAACCAAGGGTTCAGGAGCAGGAAGGCGAAGACTTTGACCCTCAATAGAGCCAAGCAAAACAGTGAGTCCAAAAAGCCGTTTTAATATCCACGCAGTCGTCATAAAGATCTGTCTGGAGAAGAAAAAATTTCCAAGATCCGATCACGGGAACCTGAGATATTAACTGAAAAAGCAGTGACAAAACCACGCGGTCACCACGTGCTCGCATGTGCTTCAAAAAGCGAGGTTAGTATCTCAAACAACATCGGACCACCGTGACGACTTCGAAGACGGCCCTAAGACTCCTCAACGCATTGGCAGAGCAGCTGAGGACTTCGCCCTCCTGAAGAATTACCATCATCACCTCGAGGGATCTCCTTAACCGCTCCTCCTAGACCCACCGTGTTTGGGTTCGCCTGAACCGGGATCACCAGCCCTCTTTACACCCCTCCTCTTCACAGCCATCCGCACCCCCTCGACACCCTCCCCCACCCTGCCCCCGCGCGTGGAAGCCAATAGGTCGAGTCGATATACCTGACCTACCCCAACACCCAACCTCTCTATCCGACCAAGCTCCCCGCACCCCCTACGCCTTACCCCACCGCACCCCTTCACTCCACAGCAACCCCCTCTGACCCGTCGACCCCCCGACCCCCAACCCCCCCCCAACCCCCCCCAACCCCCCACCCCCCACCCCCCACCCCCCCCACCCCCCCACCCCCCAATCCCCCTAATCTCTTAGATAAAGTCCCTCTTTAAACTAACTGCATTTCCTAATTGTATCAATCTCTTAAACTGTATCAACTGTGTTAGAGTAAGCTAGCAGTTAAGATCTCCTAAGATTGGTGATCGCATTCACATCGGTCAAGCTCACCAGGAAAAGTTTCGGCAAGTGGTGGCATTGTGTACCGGGTCGTCATCTTCCCAAACAACGGTTGAGGAAGGCGAGGCTGGTGCATGTGTCAACTTGTGAGCAGGTGCTACTTGCGGAAACTGGTCCGTTTTGGATGCGAACACTAATCTCTTAGATTAAGTCCCTCTTCAAAACAAACTGCATTTCCTGTGTCAATAATCTTGTTTAGAGTAATCTACCTTTTAACGTGTTTATTTGTGCCATCCTTCCTTGCTGTTCTTTCGACTTCTGCTGTTGTATTCTGTCCCTCCCCCTACACCATGTCTGGAGTTCAAAAGAAGGCCTCAGACTCCGCTGCACAGCCTAAGACGTCACGATCTCTTCGGGAGAAAGTGTTGTCAAAGGTTGCCGCGGCGACGTCGCTGGCTTCGGAGAAACTCGGAAAGACATCGCCCCGCAACACAGACGCGCCCAAAGATAAGTCCGATGCAGCCGTCAAGGACAGGTCCGCGGACCCGCCGAGGAGGAGGCAGAAACAAACCTCTGCAACAGAGGGATCTGTTTCTAC
This sequence comes from Cabera pusaria, assembly GCA_954871355.1. Lineage (NCBI taxonomy): Eukaryota > Metazoa > Arthropoda > Insecta > Lepidoptera > Geometridae > Cabera > Cabera pusaria. The sequence goes on from OX940901.1 coordinate 18,406, forward strand.
TTCCTCCTCGGTGGAACACGTCGCGGCACATCTTGAGGCAGCAACCGAGCAGAGTAGGCGCTCCGCCACACCCAGCATGGCGGACTTCGGGGATGGAGATAACTCGTCCGTCAACTCGGACATTCACCCAAGTAGGAGACACAGCCTCATCTCGTCTCCACAGATGGGGAGAAGAATGTCCGGAGCGTGTATGAGCGAGGAGACCCGGGAGGCGAACGAATTCTTGCAGCGGGGCAAGGATGCCATCGAAGAGGGGGGAAACATAAGGCGGGATATCAAGGCCACGACACTGGAATGCCTTCAAGGCCTTTATGAACGGGTGTTGTCCCTCGCTGACTCACGGGCCCGCCATAAGCTCAACTTGGAGAGAGCTCTCTCGAGGCACGCACAGGAGCTTCTAAGTGCCGAGAGAGCTCACACCAAGGAGATGCTAGCCCTAAAGCAGGGCTTGGCGGAACAGGTGAGAATAGCGAGGGAAGACATCTCGGGTACCCTGGAGGAGACCAAGGCCATACGCAGCTGGCTAGGCTACGAGACCGAGGAACCCTTCAGGGGGATAAAGGAAGTAAAAAAGGCCATTGAAGCACTGGGCGCCGGGATTTCCCACGAGAAAGCCCAACCGGAGGTATCAGATGCCAAACAGTGGGTCGACATAGAGGCGGGCATAAACAGGCTCGACACCCACACGAAAAGCATCTCTAACCAACTTGATGCCCTCCGGAGAACAGTGGAAAGTCTCGGGGAAAACATAAAAGCCCCACCGTCAGTGCCAGAACTCCCTGCCCAACACCAACTCCCGGAGCCGTCAGAAGTCTCTGCGCTTAGGGGGGAGATCAAGGAAGTAAGGAACTTGATCAAAAAAGTCCTTGAGAGACCGACGTGCGTCCCACCACCACCCCAACCTCCACTGGACCTAGAGCCCCACCTCAAGCCGATCTCTGAAAACATAGAGATAATGAGGTCAGACCTCCGCTCGCTGCAAGATAAGTGCTCGAAAGAACCGGCACCTCCAGTGCCGAATATCGAGACAGAAATGGCGGTGGAGGAAGTGAAACAAGTACTGGCCTCAATACAGAAGGGAGTGGCAGACTTGAACACTACGGACCGGCCACTCCCAGCTCACACCGAACAACACCAAAGAGCATCGGCAGAGACGAAACCCACCTACGCCAAGATGGCTGCCAAGCCTCCCTCACCCAGTCTAAGGCCTAATCACACCCTCATTATCTCCTCAACAGACCCCAAAAACACCGGGGAAAATGTAATTGAGAAGATAAGAGACGCCATAGACACCAAGACCACAGGCGCCAGGATAGACAGGGTGAGAAAGGCTAGGAACCAAAAAGTCATCCTCAGCTGCGGTACGAGGGAAGACCTGAACCTCGTAAAGCAGCAGGTCCAGAGGAGCGAAACCCTCAAGGTGGAGGTGGCAAGAGCCATGAACCCCCTAGTAATCATAAGGGATGTGCTCAAATATCATTCCGACGCAGCGATAGTAGAGAATTTGCTATCTCAAAACAAACATATACTGCGAGGCGTCGGAACGAAGGAGAGCACAATCCGGGTGAAATACAGGAAACAGGCTAGGAACAATCTGGAGTGCCATCCGGTGCTGGAGGTCTCCCCGGAGATCCACAAGCGCCTTGTGGAGGAGGGTAAGGTATATATTGGACTCCAACGGCGGCCAGTATATGACCAATCCCCTCTGGTCCAATGCACTAAATGCCTTGGCTACGGACACACAAAGGCCATCTGCCAGGAGAAAGACAACCTCTGCAGCCACTGCGGAGGTAAACACTCCTGGGAGAAGTGCAAGGACAGGCAGGAGGGGAAACCCCCAAAATGCAAGAACTGCACAAAGGCGCACGGTCCAGCAGCGGACACGGCACATAATGCGTTCAGCGCAAGCTGCATGGAAAAACAAAAGTGGGATGCAATAGCGCGAACCCGCATCAACTACTGCTAAGGGCGACCAAGAGAACAACCAAAACGGCTCAACCCTCCCAGATGCTGGCACAAGCAGGTTACGAATCATCCAGGTTAACCTGCGTCGGTGCAAAAAAGCAACCCACGAACTCCATCAGGTGGCAAAGGCAAAAGGTATTTCAATCGCCCTAGTACAGGAGCCATACGTTGGCGCAAGTGGCGTATTGAAACAAAACCCAGGCACTCAAGTCATCCAGTGCACCTTAAACCGTCAAACACCAGTGAAGGCAGCGATCATCGTCTTCGGCGATCGGCTGGAAGTCATTCATGACCCACAGCTGGTGACGGAGACGGAGGTCGCTGTGCTACTGGTGGCGGGCCACCTGAAACTAGGAGTAGTGTCAGTCTATCTGGACGGGAAAGAAGACATAGAGCCATACTTGGATCGCATAAAGGCAGCGAGCGGGAAACTGCCGACCAAAAACATCCTGGTCGGCGGAGACGTGAACGCCTGGAGTCACTGGTGGGGCAGCAGAACGGAGAACGCCAGAGGAGAAGCCTATAATACCCTCCTTAACGAAATGGAACTGTTTCACAACAAGTTGTGTAGACGTCACAGCTTGTAGCTTGTCACTGCTAGACAAGGTCGAAAACTGGACAGTAAACCGAGATCTAACCACTTCAGACCACAATGCCATTACCTTCGAAGTACGTCTGAAAGGGCGCCTGCAGCCGCTAAAGCCCATCACGACAAGAAGGTACAACACCAAAAAGGCAAAGTGGAAGGATTTCGAGACGCTGTTCAGGACAAAGCTAGCAGAAAACAACATAACCCCTGACACCATACGGAATATCATGTCCGGAAGGGATCTGGAAGCCATGATCGACGCCTACACGGATATCATCCACAAGACCTGTGATGAATTAATCCCGAAAATCGGCGCAAGGAGGGAAACATCACTACCTCCGTGGTGGTGTAAAGAGCTTGAAAACCTCAAGAAAGACGTTCTTCGTAAAAAGAGACGTATCAAAAACGCTGCTCCATCACGAATAAAGGCGGTCATAAAAGAATACCAAGACGCGCGAGTGACCTATGCCGAAAGAGCTAATGAGGCCGAGACTAAGAGCTGGAAGGAGTTTTGCACAACACAAGACGGGGAAAGCCTGTGGGATGGGATATACAGGGTCATCAGGAAAACGGCCAGAAGACAAGAAGACATGCTTCTTCGAGGCGCCGATGGACAGACACTAAACCCTGTCCAGTCGGCGAATCTTCTGGCGGAAACGTTCTATCCTGACGATTCTGTATCAACTGACAGCCCACACCACACGCTAATCCGAGAACTGACTCAAGATAAGCAACCTGAGGAGATCGAAGGCCTGTCGGACGACGATCCACCATTCCAATGGGCAGAATTGGAATTAGTGTTGAGATCACTGAATTCAAAGAAAGCCCCGGGAATGGACGGATTGACAGCCGATATATGCACAAAGGCCATCCACAGTGAAAGGGAGGTGTTTACGACGATAGCGAACAAATGCCTGTCGCTCGCGCACTTCCCCAAACAGTGGAAAATCGCACATGTCGTGATCCTCAGGAAACCGGGAAAGGAGGACTATACCCACCCAAAGTCCTACCGACCGATAGGTTTGCTTTCAGTCCTCGGAAAAATCGTCGAAAAACTCCTGATATGTAGACTTCAATGGCACATACTACCCACTCTTAGTCCAAAACAGTACGGCTTCATGCCGCAGCGCGGCACCGAGGACGCCCTGTATGACCTGCTGGGACACATACGATCTGAAGTGAACAACAAAAAGATCGTCATAATAGTCTCACTGGACATAGAGGGCGCATTCGATAACGCGTGGTGGCCAGCTCTGAAGCACCAGTTGATAACCAAGAAATGTCCAAAAAATCTTTACGCAGTAATCAACTCCTACCTTAGTGACCGAAAGATCGTGGTCAACTATGCCAGAGCAACAAGCGAGAGATGTACCACGAAAGGATGTGTCCAAGGCTCCATCGGTGGACCGACTTTCTGGAACATAATTCTAGATCCGCTGTTGCAGAAACTATCTGGCGAGGAAGTATACTGCCAAGCTTTCGCGGACGACGGGGTTATCGTATTTTCCGGACACGAAGTCAGCGCCTTGGAGGAATCAGCAAACTCAGTACTCGAAACAGTGGCAAACTGGGGGAAAATGAACAAGTTAAACTTCGCAGCGCACAAAACAAACGTGATGCTGATAACGAAGAAACTGCGTTACGACCCCCCAGTTATTCACATGTCGGGCTGCAGGCTGAACCTCGTCGACGAGGTGAAACTCCTAGGCCTCATAATAGACCGCAAGTTGAATTTCCTCCCACATGTAAATTCAACTTGCAGAAAAGTCTCCGGAATATACAAACAACTGGCATGTGCAGCAAAAGTCACATGGGGCTTGAACACCGAAATAATCCGAACCATCTATGTCGCAGTCATTGAGCCGATAGTGATGTACGCCTCCAGTGCGTGGTACAAGTCGACAGAGCTTCAGATGATCAGAGATCGTCTAGAAGCACTGCAAAGGGGCTTCGCACAGAAGATCTGTAAGGCGTATCGCACGGTATCGCTCACATCGGCACTCGCCTTATCGGGAACTTTGCCGCTAGACCTGAGAATTCAGGAAGCCGCAAGTCTGTATATGGCGAAAAAAGGCTTGTCTACAGACTACATTCCACCTGGAAGGGAACTGGAGAAAAATGTGAGCTACCTCGACCAACCTCACCCCTCGACACTCGAAACAACTGAGTACGAGCTCCTAGAGGACATGAACCAGGAAACCCTGAACTCCCACCAAATTACCGGTCCACAAATCTACACGGACGGTAGCAAAATTGAGGGAAAAGTTGGCGCAGCCCTCACATGGTGGGAGGATGGCCAGGAATCATGTTTCTCAACCTTCAGTCTGGACCCCTCATGCACAGTATTCCAGTCGGAACTCTATGCACTCTTCAGGGCGGTACAATCGGCGAAATCCAGCAAGGCCAAAACAGTTAACATCCTGAGCGACTCAAGATCGTCGCTCGACTTGCTGGCAAACCCCAGATTGACCCATCCCCTGACAAAAACGATCAAAGAGTGCATAAGCGGAATGAAAGCAGAGGGGAGACAAGTACGGCTATTCTGGCTGAGAGCGCACGTAGGCACCGCGGGTAACGAGAGAGCCGATGAGCTAGCCAAATCCGCGGCCTTGCATGCAACCTCAACCATGGACTGGCAAGATCCCGTTATCCTACGTCAAGAGAAAGATCAGAGAAGAGACGGTACGCAGATGGCAAGACAGGTACGACTCTTCAAGCACAGGTGGGGTCACCAAACTATTCCTACCGGATGTCAACAAGGCATACCGAATAGTTAGAACGACCAAGTTGACACCCACCCAAGTGCAAGTCTTGACGGGGCATGGCGGGATAGCCGAGTATCTGCACAGGTTCAGGTTACTGGAAAGCCCAGGTTGCGAATGCGATCCCACAATCAGCGAAACAATATGGCATGTAGTTCTGGAGTGTCCACGCTTTCTGGCAGCAAAATATGAGTTGGAGACACAGATAGACTCAAATGTCACCAGAGAAAATCTGTCAACCATAATTGCAGACCCGAGAAGCAGGACCCACTTCCTCAACTACGCCGAAAAAGTGTTCACCATAGCAGCAAAACGACACCGCACCCTAACACCCACACGACCCACACCAATCACCATCCCACCCAACACCAGCACCATCACCGACAACCCACCCGATGAACGGCGAGCCCCGCAACACCGAACCCCAATACACCGGTTATTGGAGCTCGGAGAGAGGGGTGAGCCTGGCATCAGTATAAGGGGAGTGGCTCTTTTCATGGACAACAACACGGAAAGACTTGGTATCAGCTACTGCAACGTAAATGCAAAGAACCGCGTCGCAATTTCCCCCGGACTAGCAAATCTTCTCAATGGGAGCACCACAAAGACCACCATGAAATGGAATAGGTACAAAGAGCTGGCATTAACAACAATAGCCGGATGCCAATGTCGGTTAGTGCGATCACAGAACAAAACGATCGTACTAATCGACAAAGACACAAGAACACCTTTTTCACTGGCAAACGCGGTGCTCTCAAAGATTGGACAGGCGGTCAACGAAGAAGCTTTGACACCTCGCATAATCAGCGTAGACGCGATGGTAGTCGAGTACGAGAGAGGGGAAGTGGGGGATCACATCGGGTGCATAAAAGCCTCAGCACATCACCACGTTGTTGCTTACGAGGACAGAGGCGAAGACCTAAGTTACCTCAAAGCACCCACCCCCACCACTACCCCAAACACCAGTGAAAATCTCCACTCGCTCTCGATTACACAAACAGGGTCAAAGCGTCTTCAGGAAAAAGTCCAAGCCGGAAAAACCATCGCGAGAAAGAGAGCAGACCGGGGCGCAGCAGCTGGCCAAGCGGGACGCAAAAGGGCTCTCACGAACATTATAAGCGCAGTCTTCCAAAGCAAAAAAGATAAAGTCTCCAGGCTATCGGAACGACAGGCAGCCGCTGTCCGAGACTTCACATCACCTCGCTCAGAACCCGAAAAGACGAAACATCCCAAAAGGACGAGAGCAGACAAAGGGGAAGTCAGCCCGCCCAGCTTCATACCACCAACGAAACCAACGGACAACGCGACCAACGCACTCCTCGAATTCCTGGCGATCGAAAAAGCAACAAGGGAAGTTAACCTTAAAACTTGCAAAAACATCCTGCAAGCATATCGCTGGGAAAACGAGGGGTTGTTGAACGTGCAACTCGCGGAGGCGGAAGCGGCCATATACGACAATGACAAATCCCAAATCATCAAGGGAAAAATGTCAGGACAGTATATGGCTGCGTTCAGCTCGACGGGTGGTTTCGTTCCCCTGAACGAAAGGGAAACACAGCGGACGGGCAAACTAACATTCCTGACTCCCCCTAACGATCCCATTGTCGTAATAGCCCGGTGCACAAAGATAATGCTGCAGGAGAAAATTCTCGAGATGGCGAAAACCATCTCGGGACCACATGAACCTGCAGCGGGAAGCGAGCCCTGGACGATGCCAAACGTCACCTGGATCAACGGGGTACCTGGATGCGGCAAAACATCGTGGATTGTTGACAAATTCGACGCTGACAACGACATCATAATCACCACAACAACCGAGGCAGCCAAAGACCTGAGAGGCAAGGTAGCGCAACGCATAGGCGATGGAGTCAAATCCAAAGTGCGCACCATGGCCTCCGTACTAGCCAATGGTTTCATGGAGCGGAGTGAAAAGCGTCTGCTTATAGACGAAGCTCTCATGAACCACTTCGGGGCAATAGTAATGGCATCACGGTTGTTGGGGGCGGAGGAAGTCGTCATCGTGGGAGATGTCAACCAGCTGCCTTATGTCGAAAGAGAGAACCTCTTCGACATAAGGTACAGCAGTCCCGCTTTACTGGCATCCATCAGCCAGGAGATGTTTTGCACGCACCGAAACCCCATGGACGTGGCATACGCTCTGAGCGAAGTGTACCCGGGTATGTACTCGTCAAGATCCCGTATTCGTTCCCTGAAGCTGAAAAGGTATACAGGTGCAAACATACCAACTGACTCTCCGCAAACCCTATTCCTAGTGCTGACACAGGAGGAAAAAACCTCCCTAATCAGCAATGGATACGGGTCCGGAACGGGGTCCTGCACCTTAACCGTACACGAAGCTCAGGGACTGAACTATGAATCGGTGATCATAGTACAGACGAGGGAACGGTCGACTAAGCTCCGAAACAGCGTCCCCCATGCTGTGGTGGCAGTGTCGCGACACACAGCCAGTTGCACCTACTACACGGACGACAGCTCGGATGCCATAGGCAGGTTCGTGCGGCGGGCGACCGAAGCCAGTGAGCGGCACATAATCGACCACAACACGAAAATGGCCATTAAAAATAGAGACGAAGAGATCGTGAAATCTCTATTAAATACACCAAGGCCAATATATACAGACGGCAGTAAGCTGGAAGGGAAAGTCGGCGCGGCACTGTCTCTCTGGGACAGTGACGCGGAGATCAGTACCAAAAAGCTCAAGTTGGAGCAGTGCTGCACCGTTTTCCAGGCTGAACTCCTGGCTCTATCTGAAGCCACCAATCAGGCACTTAACAGTAAATTCAAAATTTGTAATGTCTACTGTGATTCAAGATCTGCATTAGAAACGGTAGCGAAAAGCGTTTCCCTCCACCCCCTTGCTGTAAAAACACGAGCCAATATAGCCAAAATTAGGAAAAATGGTAATGTCATTAATCTCTTTTGGATCAAGGCTCATGCAGGGTTGGAGGGGAACGAGAGAGCAGACGAACTTGCAAAAGAGGCAGCTCTAAAATTGAAATCTAAATCACATTATGATAAATGCCCGGTTTCATTCGTCAAGCGACAGATTCGAGTGGAGTCGCTTGACGAATGGAACCGACGGTATAAAAGTGAAGACACAGCGTCCATAACTAAAAAGTTTTACCCGGACGCCATTAAGGCATACCCCTTGATTAGGAAATTAACGCTGGACCCAATTGTAACGCAGCTCCTGACAGGACATGGCGGGTTCTCATCCTACTTGCATCGATTCAAGTGCAAGGAGAGCCCGGCTTGTCTCTGCGATTCCGAAGCTGACGAAAATGTCCTGCATATTGTAACTGAATGTCCGATGTTTAACAGTTGCAGATATGACATAGAACAAGAGTTAGGGATGCAAGTAAATGTAGATAATCTCAGCAAAATTGTAGCAAATAAGTTTAAGTGTCAAAAGTTTATTGACTATTGCAAGAAAATAATAGTTAAGGTAGTAAATAGAAATAAAAAGTAAAAAAATAAATTGTACACCCATATATTTAAGTATATAGGATATGTGCAATTGGCATATAAAAGCACTTATTAGAAGTAAGAATTGCTTGTAATAAAACAAAACACATTGTTGTTAAATTATTTACAACCCATGTTGAATAGTTAATAAGTAAAAATAAAAATAGCTAGAGTACGGATGATAGATTGGCGACCCACCAATAAAGCACTGACAGAAAGATGAATGTAAGAATGATAATAGAATGCGGAATGATTGAAGAAGTAGAAACTGAAAGAACTGGAGTGAAAGAGGCGCGCAGAAAAGGCTCCCATCTTGTGGGAGGTACTAGGGAAAAAAAAAAAAAAAAAAAACCTAACCTAACCTAACCTAACCTAACCTAACCTAACCTAACCTTTTTTTTTTTTTTTTTTTTTTTTACGTGTGGAAAATGCATTTACGCATTCCCGCCAACCAAGGGTGCGGTAGGCGAGATATGTCGGACTAAGCACCCAATGGCACCACTACCGACTAAAAACCACACGATGTTCCTTCTGAAGCAACTTAAGCGGAGTGTCGGGCCCGCTTTCGCATTCTCCGCAACTCCGCCTTCGCCGATTTCCATCGTTATGGATCGATGGACCCTTCTCGGGGAGAGAGACTTACTCTCCCATTCGTCTCGATCGATGCACCGGAACATACGGTACATCACCAACTTATGGGGCCTCATTCCTGAACCCCGCTCCGTAGAGCGTCGGGCATCCCCACATCCGACGTCCCAAGCCCACCAAGTGGAGACTGTGAGCGGGCTAAATTAGCCCGTCTCCGTACCCGCGCTCTCCGGAGGGGATGAGAATCAGGATTAGTCTCTCTCTCCCGCTCCTCGGACTCTCTCTGCGAAACAATTATTTCGCAGAAAGAGACCATCGCCTCCCATGACCTCTCGTCGTCCACCATCTTTACTAAGATAGTCGACAACGAGAGGTCCGTTCCCATAACTGCAACCAGGGATGTCCGTTGTTCCTCACCTCCAGGACATGTCTCCAGTGCGTGCTGTGCGGTGTCTTCCACGCAGCCGCACTGGTGACAAATCGGATTCACCTCTTTCCGCGCTATGTTGCAAAGGTACCTCCCGAAGCATCCGTGCCCCGAGAGGATCTGCGTCAAGCGAAAGGTTAACGCTCCATGTTTTCGCCGAACCCATTTACCGAGTACGGGCTGAACCGCCTCGAGAAACCGGCATGCTCCAGCACCCTTCGGTGCAGGGCCTGTTAGAAGCCGATCACTCCATGTCGACATTGCAGCTCGCTTAGCGTTCCTTCGCCATCGAACCACCTCTTCCGGCAAAGGACGAAGGTCCTCTTGACGGGCTCGCGTTCTGCGCCAAAAGATGGAGGACAAAACTCCCGCCTCCAAATCCCACGGCAGTGACCCAGCAAGAACACAGGCCACCTCGTGTGAGAGTGTACGATACCCTCTGCACACTCTAACGGCCATCACCCTCTGGGCTCTATGGAGCAGAGCGATCTCCCGTTGGTCAAGGGATCCAGCCCATATTGGTGCCCCGTAGAGAGCCATTGAGCGAACTACCGCCATGTAAAGGCGGCGGCAACTCGCATCCCCTCCCCCGAGATTCGGGAGTAGACGGCTCAGCGCAGCAGCAGTTCCCACAAGCTTGGGAGTAAGGTGCCGGAGGTGCTCCCCAAACCTCCATCTGCTGTCAAGTAAGATTCCGAGATATTTAAGCGTCGACTTAACAGCAATAGAGGTCCCTCCAACAACGATGTTCGAGTCTGCAGGCGGTGCCCTCCGAGGACCATGAAAGCAAATAGCCTCAGATTTGTGGAGCGCCACCTCCAGTCCCAACTGCCGGATCCTGGTCACCACCGCTGCTACTCCCGCAGTGGCCAAGATCTTCGCATCTCTAAAAGTTTGCCCTCGGGCGGTAACCAAAGTGTCGTCAGCATAACAAACGATGCCAACGCCACGAAGGTTAGCGCATCGCAGAACCCAATCGTATCCAACATTCCACAGCAGGGGCCCTAAAGCGGATCCCTGTGGGACGCCGCGAGTCATGGGGCTCCGGCCTTCTCCCGTCGTTGTTGGATAAACTACTTCTCTTTCGGAAAGATAGTCCGCAACAAGGCGTTGGAGATAATGAGGTATTCTGTGGTACCTCAATGCAGCCAAAATTGTGCTCCAGGGAAGGGAGTTAAAGGCATTGGCAATGTCCAATGACACCGCCAACATTACCCCTCCACTAGAGCATGCTTCCTCGGAGAGATTCCGGACGCAAGTGACCGCATCTATTGTAGATCGACCTCTGCGAAACCCGAACTGAGTAACGGCCAGATCAGGTCCTACGCTCTCCAAGTGCTTGATAAGGCGGGCAGCGACCACACGCTCCAAAAGCTTGCCCACCTCATCAAGCAGCACTATTGGTCGATATCCCGACGGAGCATCCGCTGGCCGTCCCTCTTTTCGCAGGAGGACAAGGCGACCACCCTTCCACCTTTTCGGAAACCTCGCCTCCCGCAAACAGCGGTCGAACAGCGCCCTCAGACGGGGTTCCAGAACATCCAAGGCAAGGACCCACGCGCGACCATGTATTCCGTCTGGGCCTGGTGCCGTGTTTTTAGCTCGCATCCTTAGGACTGCTGCACCCAACTCTCCCTCGCTAATATCGGTGACCTCCACCTCCTCAGCATCGGCCTGCGACTGCGTGGCGTAAACATTGGGAGGTATGAAATTGGGCCCCGGACTAGCAGGGAACAGTCCCTCAACTACCCGCTGGAGGACCTGCGGCTGCAGAATGTTGGTGACTGGAGGTGTCCATGGGCGCAATTTCTGCCTTACCATCTTGTATGGTCGCCCCCATGGATCTAGCTCAAGAGTCGCCAACAGATCTCTCCAGGCTTGAGCTTTCGACTCAGTGATCGCTGTTCGGAGAGCTATTGCCGATTCTCTATACGCAGCGTATAGCACGTTGGACTGCTCAGTCTCCTGACGTCTTCTTCTCCGGTAGCGCTGGTAGCGTCGGCGCCTCGCTATGCACTGCCGGCGCAAATCTGCGATCTCCTCCGACCACCAGTACATCTGGCGTTTTGTTGGATTTGTTCGTACGCGAGGCATGGCTGCATCACAAATGTGGGTCATTGCCTCGCACAAACTGTCAGCCTGCTCGTCCAAGGTTACCGACTCAGTTGGGGAATCGTTCCAGGCCTGAACGATCGAAGCCTCTTGTAGTAGCTCTAAATCTAAGCCTTTAAGGGCCCAGCGCGGACCGAATGTTGACGCTGCCTGCCTATCGTGGTTTGCGGACGATGCTGAAACTACAAACTGAATATATCTGTGATCAGAAAGAGTTTCTTCATCTACCAGCATTACCCAGTCCCGAACGCGCCTTGCGAGCTCTGGTGTGGCAAAAGTGACATCAATCACTGACCCACCCGATCGCCGCACGCACGTGTCCGTTGATCCCCGATTCAGGACGCAAAGACCTATTTCCGCCAGCCATTCTTCAACTGTCCTACCCCTGGCATCAGTCATCGAAGACCCCCATGTCGTAGACTTGGCATTGAGATCTCCAACAACAATGACAGATCGGGGGCGACATTGACTTACTAGGGTACCCACTTGACCAAGGAATATTTCAAACTCAGCGAGGACCCTATTTGGCGAGAAATATGTCCCCACAACAACTGTTTCGCCGATGTCAGCACTGACATATCCCCTTCCTCTTACCACATTTTCTAGAGAAGGAGAGCGGGCCGGTGATTGTGTCGTAATTGCCACAAGTCCATCCCGGTCCGCGATCCAATCGCAACGTGGTGGGATAAAATATGGCTCCGCAACCACAGCTACGTGAATTAACCGCTCCGCCAGGCACTGCAGGAGGAGATCCTGAGCACGAGCGGAGTGGTTAATATTTGCCTGAAGAAATTTAAGGGCCATACTATACCTCTTCCATATGTACCGCCTGCTCTGCCTCAGAGCCTGTCAACTGCGTCTTGGCCTTAGCCTCAGTCACAGCTTTCTTTCGACGCAGCTCTTTTTGGGTCGGGGGCTTGGTGCATGCCTTGCCCCCGGAGAGATGTGCCGCCGGTTTTCCTAACGCTGCACAGAGGGTGCAGTGTGGAGCAGCGGTACACGTGTTGGACTTGTGGCCCTTCTGACCACAGCGATGGCAGTCATCACTGCGGTCAATTTCTGACTTGCATTGGGCCCTAACATGACCCTGCGCAAGGCACCGGTAGCAGCGAAGAGGTCTCGCATCCAAAATGCGAACCTGTACCACTACCCAGCCTACTTGGAGACCTTTTCCTTTTCCCACTATTTTGTTGGCAGCCTTTACAGGACATCGAACAATGGCAGTACCCATGCCTCTTGGGCCCTTCCTAATGTCACCAACGCTTACTGCTAGCGCAGAACAATCTCCCTCGTTTGCAACTGCCTCTTGGAGTTGCTCTGGTCCAACCGAGTCGTCCAAACCGTTCACTCGCAATTCCACATTGGTGATCGGCCTCGAGACCCGGACATCTTCTGCCCCACCAAAGATTTCTTTAGCTTTTTTTTTCTTTAGCTTTTCGGCTAACACGTCAGCTTTTTCCGCCTTTTCGGCACCCGGCACCTCAAGGATTCTGGCGCCGGTAACAGCAGTGCGAATCCTTAAAGGTGGCACCCCGATGGCCCCAAGATTGATGCGACTCTTCGCTTCGGCGAGAACTTTAGCATAGGTAACGCCTTTTTCCGCTGCCCCTGGCTGCAGCGTGATGACCACTGCTGCAGTACGAGGGAGCCGGCGTTTAGGAGCCTTTGCTTTTGCCGTAACTGGCGGCTTTGAGACTCGAAACTGCACAGGTGCAGTTGATCTCGGTGCCTCATCCCATGCTGCCTTTTTGGCACGTCTTTTGGAGCCACGGTCGACAACGGTCCACGATACCGGCTCTGTAGGTGAAGGTCGAACCACCGACTCGGAAGAATTTGGCAGGTCGAATATACCTTTCCTCGCTTTGTCCTGTTTTTCTCTCTGATTATTAGCTTTTGCCTTCAGCTCAGGGACTCGAGAGAGGGTAGAAGCACGTGTAGCAGCGCCTGAAGGTCCAGGCGTAGCCACATTCGCTGCCGAAGCCAATTCTTTCTTCCGGTCAGCTGCGAGAGGTGGCCTCAAGCGCTTTTCCGGAAGCAGCCGATTTTCGATTCCATCGAAACGAGCCGATATCATGGTACCGACCTGAACCATTACGGTTCTCACGACGTCCTCCAGAGCTGGTACTGAAGCCAGTGGTGGTGGAGTCGCTGCTGGACACGCTCTAGCAGTACGCAACTCTTCTAACTCACGACGAAGCTCTTTGAGCTCCGACGTGAGCTTCCGGTTTGCAGCCATTAACATGGCCATTTCCTCAGACATTGTTCGGGTCTGAAGTTCTTTAAAAGAATCTTTAATGACCCTAGCAGCCTCTTTAAGAGAGTGCACAAAAGTACCTTTTAGGTGCTTAGACTTTGTGGCCACCATCGTCACAGTATCCACAGAGTCTAAGACCAATCTCTCTAATCGTACGATGTCGTGCCCTTCAACATCCGGGTTCGACGACGTCTTTTTGAAAAAGGCAATGGATGCCTCCCTCTTTCGTCGCAACTCGTCAGCCAATTCCTCTTCAGCCTGGAGTTGCAACGCCCTCTCTTTTTCTTCATTCAAAAGCTCCTTGGCTTTTGCCAAACCGACGTACTGCCCTGTAGTGGGCGGACGCCCGCGTAAACGCCGAGTGGGAGTAGATTTTTGTGACGGTGATTCACTATCTGAAAAATCCTCCTCCGCACTCCTCTGGCGTTTTCGCCGCTGTACAGACGCTGATGCCCCGGAAGTTTGAGACACCGCCGTCTGACAACTCATGTCAGAGTCAGACTCCGACAGGTTAACCAATGAGGCTTCGGCAATCAAATCCTCATTAGTCGACCCCCTCTCATTCGCGCAAAGCGCCTCCCTTACATCTAAATTGGTTTTTGGTTTGTTTTTATACATAGTTGTTCCCACGAGTATGGGGGAAATAAATAGTCCACCTGGGCAGAGACCCCTGTACCCAGGTAACCCTATATACACACAGAGGTCGGGTGATATCTGTGGTTGACCTCTAACGGGCTAAAGAACTCCTTAACCACCCACAAAGGGCGCCCCAAGGCGGATAAGTCGACACCTGAGACTTTGAGGATTTTTATTGTGGTTTTCTCCACTCAGACCAGCCACTTAAGGCAAGCCCCTCACCTTCCGGCGAGTTGGCCGACGGTGACAAATATGCCTATCCAACTGGGTGAATGGTAACATCCAGCAAAATCCGCCGCCCTCGACTCGCATCGCCGCTACTCAGTATATGACTGAGACGCCGACCGAGCCCCGCACCCAAAAATAGATGCCCAACTCCCGACTGACCTCGCCGATACCTGGACAGTCCAGGATTTCGACTAAGCCACCTACTGAGGCTTGCGTTGAAGCTACTCGATGTATGAACGCCAACGAAACCCTCCTTCTGACCCGATCTAATCTGACCTGAACTGGCCAGACAAGATCGGACCTGACCTGTCCTACCTGACCTACCTGGCCTGACATGACCTACCTGGCCTACCTAAGCTACCTAGCCTATCTAACCTATCCAACCTATCCTACCTACCTCACCTACCCAACCTAACTCACCTACCCTACCTACCTCATCTACCCTGCCTACCTTACCTACCTCACCTACCAGACCTACCAGACCTACCTAGGCCTACCTGACCTACCTGCCAGGCCCCTACCGTGACGGAACTTCGCTATCGGTGGACAACTTAACCAAACAAAAGGAAAGTTGTCGACCGACACCCAGGGTGCACCACGAGGAGGTGTTCCGACCCGCACCCCAAACCTAACCTTTTTTTTTTTTTTTTTTTTTTTTTTTTTTACGTGTGGAAAATGCATTTACGCATTCCCGCCAACCAAGGGTGCGGTAGGCAAGATATGTCGGACTAAGCACCCAATGGCACCACTACCGACTAAAAACCACACGATGTTCCTTCTGAAGCAACTTAAGCGGAGTGTCGGGCCCGCTTTCGCATTCTCCGCAACTCCGCCTTCGCCGATGTCCATCGTTATGGATCGACCTACCTACCTACCCCAAACCTAACCTAACCTAACCTAACCTAACCTAACCTAACCTAACCTAACCTAACCTAACCTAACCTTTTTTTTTTTTTTTTTTTTTTTTTTTTTTTTTTTTTGTTTTCGCTGGGAAAAATGCGTTACGCATACCCTTCCATTGGGGGAATGGAAGGGTTATGTGGGACTCCCCGGTAGCCCGGTATACCCACTAAACAACCCAGCGGCACTCCCGCATCGTCTGTGTGGAGGAGGACTGGGAAATCGGCAGAGCCTTTTCATCCAGTCCCCCGCCGACGACCGCCCGTCTTTACAGCGGGGCCTTCACGTCCCTCCTGGCAGAGAGGGACCCGGAAATGACCACGAGTACATGGCCATTCCCACCCGACGAGGGTAGTGAATAGTGCAATGCGAACGAAGGCGCCCCCGCGCCTGTCGCCCGCTATTCACCACCAGGAAGGAGGAGGCGACGATCGTACAATCGCCTTCTCCCACCCAATCTTCGCCTGCGGAGCGGCAACGCTAGAGGGTCATCCTCCCGTGCACGCTCCGCCGCCTCCTTTTGCGACATAACGTCCTCGCAGAAGGTGGCGACCGCTGCCCAGGCGCCCTCACTTCCCAGCATAGAATTGACTACACTAGGAAGCGAGAGATCATGCCCTACCACCGCGACCAGGCTGCGGCGCAGCTCGGACCAGGCCGGGCACGCCTCGAGCGTGTGCTGCGCCGTATCCTCCGCCGCGCCACATTCATGGCACGACGGGGTCTCCTCCCTTCGAATCCGGTGCAGATGTGATCCGAAGCATCCATGGCCGGATAACACCTGCGCCAGACGGAACGAGAGGAAACCGTGGGACCGCTCGAGCCAGTCTTGCAGGAGTGGCCCAAGCGCGTCCAAGATTCGACGTCCGAAAGCGGCGGTGGCGAGTTCCCCCGTCCAGTGGTGGACAATTGCGTCCCTCGCCTCTCGCCGGACGGCCTCCCGCTCTACAGCGGTGGGGTGCTCTCCGAGCGCCTTACGCCCCGCCATCCACTCGTACACTCTAGCGAGCACCCACGCCTCGAGTTCCCAAGGAGGGGTGCCGGCCAGAGCGCACGCCGCCGCGAAGCCCACCGAACGGTAGGCCCTCGCCACCCGCTGTGCAATAGCCCTTTGGGGCCTGCGGATGGCGGTGGCGTTCTCCCTCCTGTGGAGAGAATCCGCCCAGATGGGGGCCCCGTAAAGGGCCATGCTCTTTAAGATGCCGGCATACAAATGCCGGCATCGGGCCTTGGGCCCCCCCAGATTCGGAAGGAGCCATGAGAGAGCAAACCTAACCTAACCTAACCTAACCTAACCTAACCTAACCTAACCTAACCTAACCTAACCTAACCTAACCTAACCTAACCTTTTTTTTTTTTTGTTTTCGCTGGGAAAAATGCGTTACGCATGCCCTCCCATTGGGGGAATGGAAGGGTTATGTGGGACTCCCCGGTAGCCCGGTATACCCACTAAACAACCCAGCGGCACTCCCGCATCGTCTTTGTGGAGGAGGACTGGGAAATCGGCAGAGCCTTTTCATCCAGTCCCCCGCCGACGACCGCCCGCCTTTACAGCGGGGCCTTCACGTCCCTCCTGGCAGAGAGGGACCCGGAAATGACCACGAGTGCATGGCCATTCCCACCCGACGAGGGTAGTGAATAGTGCAATGCGAACGAAGGCGCCCCCGCGCCTGTCGCCCGCTATTCACCACCAGGAAGGAGGAGGCGACGATCGTACAATCGCCTTCTCCCACCCAATCTTCGCCTGCGGAGCGGCAACGCTAGAGGGTCATCCTCTCGTGCACGCTCCGCCGCCTCCTTTTGCGACATAACGTCCTCGCAGAAGGTGGCGACCGCTGCCCAGGCGCCCTCACTTCCCAGCATAGAATTGACTACACTAGGAAGCGAGAGATCTTGCCCGACCACCGCGACCAGGCTGCGGCGCAGCTCGGACCAGGCCGGGCATGCCTCGAGCGTGTGCTGCGCCGTATCCTCAGCCGCGCCACATTCATGGCACGACGGGGTCTCCTCCCTTCTAATCCGGTGCAGATGTGATCCGAAGCATCCATGGACGGATAACACCTGCGCCAGACGGAACGAGAGGAAACCGTGGGACCGCTCGAGCCAGTCTGGCAGGACTGGCCCAAGCGCGTCCAAGGTTCGACGGCTGAAAGCGGCGGTGGTGAGTTCCTCGGTCCAGTGGTGGACGATTGCGTCCCTCGCCTCTCGCCGGACGGCCTCCCGCTCTACAGCGGTGGGGTGCTCTCCAAGCGCCATACGCCCCGCCATCCATTCGTATACTCTGGCGAGCACCCACGCCTCAAGCTCCCAAGGAGGGGTGCCAGCCAGAGCGCACGCCGCCGCGAAGCCCACCGAGCGGTAGGCCCTCGCCACCCGCAGTGCGATAGCCCTTTGCGGCCTGCGGTTGGCGGTGGCGTTTTCCCTCCTATGGAGAGAATCCGCCCAGATGGGGGCCCCGTAAAGGGCCATGCTCTTCAAGATACCAGCATACAAATGCCGGCATCGCGCCTTGGGCCCCCCCAGATTCGGAAGGAGCCACGAGAGGGCATCTGCGGCCTTAAGCAAGCGCGTCGACAGCGCACTGAAGTGCGGGGCGAAGCGCCACCTGCTGTCTAGAATGAGGCCCAGATACTTCATCTGGGCCGTGACCTCAATCCTGACGCCCTCCACAACAATATTGGCGTCAGGAGGGATGCGCTGCCGAGGCCCGTGGAAGAACACAGCCTCGGTCTTGTGCAGCGCCACCGTCAATCCTAGGCGGCGGATCCTACCTGCGACTAACGATCCGCCAGCCGAGGCTAGACTGGCTGCCTCCCTGAAGTCCCTCCCTTTGGCAGTGAGGAGAGTGTCATCTGCATAACAGATAACACTCGTGCCTTGGAGGAGGGTTCCCCGTAGGAGCCAGTCGAAACCGATGTTCCACAGTAGAGGTCCTAGGACTGATCCCTGCGGAACACCGGACTCCGCGCCATACCGCCTAACTCTGGCCGTCTTGTCTACAAGGAGGACAGCTCTGTCCTCCAAGTAGTCGGCCAAGAGATTCCGCAGGTACTGAGGCACTCCGTGGTACCGGAGTGCCTCCAAGATCGTCGAGTGTGGGATGGAGTTGAAGGCGTTGGCTATGTCAAATGACACGGCCAACACTCCGCTCCCTGTGGACCATCAGTAGCTATCTTAGCGAGAGATCTGTGAAGGTGAGATACGCGGGAGCTGAATACAAAAGGGAGACGGAGAAAGGCTGTGTCCAGGGATCGATAGGGGGACCGATTCTGTGGAATCTGCTGCTGGACCCACTGCTAAAACAACTCGAGGGTAGAGGCTACTACTGCCAGGCCTTTGCTGACGACGTGGTGATGGTATTCAGCGGCGTGGAGGCCCGGGAAATTGAAGGGCAAGCCAATGCCGCCCTCGAACATGCTCAAAAGTGTGGTGCCAAAAACAAGCTAAAGTTCGCACCTCACAAAACTTGTGCAATGTTACTAACAAAGCGACTTAAATACGACACCCCACGTTTGAGCATGGGAGGGGTCGACATTGGAATGACGCCTGAAATCAAAATCCTCGGCTTGACTATCGACCATAAGCTGACATTCAACACACACGTCGCCAACGTCTGCAAAAAGGCCATAGGCATATATAAAGCGCTAATGCGGGCAGCTCGGGTTAGTTGGGGGTTAAACCCCGAAGTAATCCGGACTATATATGTCGCAGCAGTGGAGCCCATTATATTGTACGCCTCAGCAGCATGGGCACCAGCAGCAGAAAAGTTAGGGGTACAGAAGCAGTTGAGAGTCGTGCAGAGGGGCTTTGCACTCAAAATGTGCAAAGGATACCGCACCGTTTCCTTAAACGCAGCACTGCTTTTATCAGGTACGCTCCCTCTCGACCTCCGAGTCCGTGAGGCAGCCTCATTATATGAAGCAAAGAAGGGCGCATGCAGGCAGGAGTTAGCGGACAGAGAAGTCGAACGCATGGCTTCTAAACTGGACGCCCCGCACCCCGCTAGGCAGGTGGGTTTGGGATTTAACAGCCTGGTAGACGAACAACAGTACAATCGACACAGCGATTTTGCTGTTCGAATATTCACCGACGGAAGCAAGATCGAGGGTAAAGTTGGTGCGGCAGTGTCGGTGTGGAATAGCGTAGGAGAGACAAAGGCCCACAAACTTGCCCTCTCGTCATATTGTACCGTCTACCAGGCAGAGTTACTGGCTCTATGTAGAGCAGCAGAAGTCGCATCGAAACGTAGGGAAAAAACCATTGGTATATACAGCGACAGCAGAGCAGCTCTCGAAACTGTCATAAACACCAGTGCCCCACATCCACTAGCGGTGGAAACTAGATCACACATCGCCAGCTGTAGAGCCCAAAACAAGGAAGTATCCTTATTTTGGATTAAGGCACATGTGGGACTTGCTGGTAATGAAAGAGCCGATCAACTCGCTAAAGAGGCAGCAAAAACATCAAAAAGGAAACCTGACTACGACCAGTGCCCGGTCTCATTCGTGAGGCGTACCATCCGTATGGAGACGCTTCACGAATGGGACAAAAGGTACAAATCGGGAGAGACAGCCTCGGTGACAAAATTGTTCTTCCCAGACGCGATTTCGGCCCATAAAACCATACGGCAGCTACAATTAGATGGTCCCTTAACGCAATTACTCACCGGACATGGTGGATTCTCCTCATACTTGAACCGTTTCAAGTGTAAGGAGAGTCCATCATGCATTTGCGAACCCGATGCAGACGAGTCAGTAGAGCACCTAATCTTCGATTGCCCTGTATTTTCCAGAGAAAGATACAATCTGGAACAAGAGTTAGAACTCAAATTATGTAAAACAAATCTGTGTAGTATTATAAGTGGTAGAGATAGGAATATATTTTTAAATTTATTCCTATCTCTTTTTCCGACGAATTTTATCAAATTAATATTATTATTATTAAAATTTAAATAACTCAAAAACGGTAAGAGATAGCTCAAATTTGACGGCACCTTCAAAATCAAATGGCAATTGGATTTTTAAGGAAACTTGTTTTTACGTATAAAAAATTTTAAAATTTTTCCCGACGAATTCTGAGAAAATAAAATTAATATTATTTCAAACCAATTATCTCGGAAAATACAAGAGACAAAAAACTTTTTCGTTTTAAACATTTATTAGTTTCAAAATTGACTCTTGGATATCCTTATTTAATAAGGAAAATTGTAAAAAATTTTTGTACCAAAAAGTTTTGTTTTTAAAAAATTTTTTGTTTTTTGTTAAAATAGAATCTTTGACAAAACTGTTACTATAAAAACACGTTGACGCTTAAAACTATTATTTAATTATTATTCGTTTATTCAATTTAACTCACGGGTCGTACACGCCCGGTCTTTTGGAGGGCATTGATGGAGCCGAAGCCAACATCAAGAGGCCCTTTACAATGTTTACTTAGGTATTATTAATGGATGAGGAGGAGATATGGGAAACTATATTATAAAAAGATGGTACATTATATTATGAGACTATTGGGTGAGCTGATTAATGTTGGATTGCTGGTCTATGGGATGAGGTACGGCACCCGCCAATTATGCCTCATTACAAAATATTTAGGCGGGTGGTGACTTGCCACCCACTGAATGGACCCCCCATAAAGGCGGACCGTTATGTCGGCGCCGAGGGGCAACATTGGCGTGGATAGCTAAGGGTGTTGAGAGGTGTGCTGCACTTTCACTAAACGCTACTAGCGGCTTTATGCCTTTAACACTTCCACCCTGGAGCTTAGGTCTTAGCTCTTGCGATTCCCACCACCGGCCGGCCGGTCAAGGCAAGCCGGGTGTCAGAGGGTCTCATTTAGCCCTCACGGGATAGGGGTACGCGGTGTCGCCACTCACCGTCGGCTCGCCACAAAGCCGCCCCTGCGGGTTAATTATTATTATTATTATTATTTTTAAAAATTATTATTTTAGTTATTAATATAGGGTCATTTTAGGCGTCAACCCCGACGGCTCTATTGAGAGCGTACGCAGAGCACTCGACCGACGATTTTCCTTTTGGAAACTTACGCTTTGTTTTACCCAATCGTTAAACTTTACTATTTTCTTTGTTATATTTTATTCTTTACATATACTATTTACAACTTATTTACAACTTTTACAAATTTACTTTAAATAATTCGTGTAATTTGACAAAACCCCCAACGGACGATGTTCGCTGCTCTTAGAACCCCGTCAAAGAAGTCCCCCGAGAAAACCGAGCAGGTAGAGCCCGCTCAATCAAAGGTCAGAACCAGCATCGGGGAATGGGAATCTGGCCGAAAATCCCCTGCCTCCAATAAGACCATAACAGTCCCACCAAAGACAAAAGCAAGTTCAGTGCCTCCGCAAGGGAACACAGATCCAGTGCTAGGGACTTCAAAATCCGCCTCTCAAATCACCTATCCTATCACCTATCCCATCAGTAGAGTCGCTGAGGGAAGGGCTGCCCTCAACAAGGGAAAACTCAACCTCAGCAGCTCAAAAACGATGAAGACGGAGAAAAAAGAGGCGGTGATCGAGGCGATCGATAAGCTCTTTCAGCTCCTCAAAGAATCTGAGGCTGAAAGAACCGGAAAAAAGCAAACAAAGGCGCAAAATATACCTGCCGGGGAAACCGAAAAACTTTCTTGCCCCTCTTCAATAGTCTCCAGCAATCCAGGAGGAGTTGTACGTGATGCTACAAGAGCACCGCCAACTAATCAAGGACCACAATGCATCCATGAAAGGACTCAGGAATGACCTGGAAAACCACCGGAGAGCATTAGAGAAGACCACCTACGCGAGTGTTGCGGCCGGCGGCGGCGCGAAGAAATTTGCGGAGCAGGCGGCACTGCACTCGGTGGTGGTCACCTCTAAAGATGACACCGAGAGTGGAGAAGAGGTCCTGGCAAGGATAAGAAAAGCAGTGAACGCGACAGAAGGAGAAATCACAGTCGACAGGATAAGAAAGGGAAAAGATAGAAAAGTAATAATGGGATGTAGAAGCGAGGAAGAATTGAGAAAGGTAAAGGAAAAGATAAGTGAGAAAGGAAACCACCTTAACGTGGAAGAAATAAAGAATAAGGATCCCATGATAGTCCTTTTCGGCGTCCTCCAGCATAATACCGATGAGGACGTCATCAGGGCTATCAGAGCCCAAAATAAAGATTTGATCCGGGATATCAACGAGGCTGATGACCGCATCGAAATAAAATATCGGCGAAAGGCGAGAAACCCATTAACGGCACATGTCGTTGCCAGGGTCTCGCCCAAAATCTGGAAACGGCTGACCGAGGCAGGGACTGTACGCATAGACCTGCAGAGAATCGCAGTGGCCGACCAGTCCCCCCTAATACAATGCTCACGCTGCTTGGGGTACGGACATGGTCGGAAGTACTGTCGGGACTCGGTAGATGTGTGCAGTCACTGCGGCGGTCAGCACATGAAGACGAACTGCCCGGAATGGCTAGCAGACGCCCCACCCAGCTGTGTAAACTGTGTTAAAGCCAAGATCATCAAGGTGGATCACAACACATTCAGCGGCGAATGCCCAGTGAGGAAAAAGTGGGAGGCGCTTGCAAGAAGCGCAGTGGCATATTGCTAAGGGCGCCCCCTACAAGTGTCTGCAAGCTAACCTACAGAGAAAGAAATTGGCAACATCCGAGATTCTAATTGAAGCTAAAAAGAGGCAAGCAGCAATAGCGCTCATTCAGGAGCCATATGTGGGAGGAGCTGGGAGTATGCGGAACTACCGGGGTGTACGTATCTTCCAAAGCACTGAACAAGGAAAAGGAACTGTCAAAGCGGCAATAATGGTCTTCGACCCCAGCCTGGACGTCGAACAGTTTCCGAAACTCACCACCAACAACATCGTGGTGGTGGGAATCCAGACCAGTGCTTGGAAAGTCACCCTGGTGTCCTATTACTTCGAGCCAGACCAACCCATCGACCAATACCTGAAACAGCTCGAAGCAATTAGTCGGAAATTTGGATCTCGGAGGCTGTTAATAGGAGGCGACGCAAACGCTAAAAGTTCATGGTGGGGTAGCCTCAAAAATGACCAACGAGGACATGATATGACCGGAACTTTGGACGAGATGAGTATGCAAATACTCAACGTCGGAAACACTCCAACTTTTGACACAATACGAGGAGGCCAGAGGTATCATAGTCACGTCGATGTGACTGCCTGCACGCTGGATATATTGGACCTAGTGGACGAATGGAAGGTGGATGAAGGTCTCACAAGTTCGGACCACAACGGAATTACCTTCGCTATTTTACTACAAAAAGCAAAAGGCGTCAAAATTAACAGAACTACGCGAATTTTTAATACCAGAAAAGCAAATTGGGATGAATTTAATGCCAAATTCAATCAATTAAAAGTAGAAAATGCATTATCTTTAGACAAAATCCGGCAAATAAATAACAAAATTGACATAGAAAATACAATAGAATTTTTTACAAAATTAATAATAATGGCTAGCAACCATTCAATGCCCAAGAAAAATAGAAATAGTGAAATGGTTTTTCCGTGGTGGTCCAAAGAACTGGACGAGATGAAAAGAGCGGTCACCACTAGAAAAAATAGAATCCGGTGTGCAGCACCAGTCAGGAGACAGAAGGTCGTCGACGAATACCTCAAAAAGAAGCAAGAATATGAGCTAGAAGCACAAAAGGCACAGGTCAAAAGTTGGATGGAGTTTTGTGGGAAACAGAGCAAAGAGAGCGTCTGGGACAGCATTTATAGGATAATCGGCAGAACAATGAACAGAGTGGAGGATGTCCCACTAGAAGATAGCGGTAACATTCTGGACTCAAAAGGCTCGGTGGAACTTCTGGCCGACACTTTTTATCCTGAAGACCGGACTGAAGACGACACTTCCGATCATCGCGCAACTAGAGAACTAGCAGAGAGAGTGAACGACGGAGAGCAAGATGACACTTGTGATCCGCCGTTCACGCAGACTGAGCTTCTCATAGCCGTCGATGGATTCAACCCCAAAAAAGCACCAGGGGAAGACGGACTGACGGCCGACATCTGCCGCCATGCTGTCAAAAACGATCCTGAACTCTTCCAAGGAATCCTCAACAAATGCCTCGAATACCACTACTTTCCAAAGATTTGGAAGAAAGCAACAGTGATTGTGTTGAGAAAACCTGGAAGAGAGAAGTACAACGTCCCAAAATCTTACCGGCCCATAGGACTTCTGCCGGTGCTGGGCAAAGTCTATGAGAAGATGTTGGTAGCAAGACTGAAATATCACCTCATTCCACGGATGAGTACTCGCCAATTCGGATTCACACCCCAGAAGAGCACCGAAGACTCCCTCTATACACTTGTACGATATATCAAACATAAAATTGAACAGAAAAAGATTGTGACACTGGTATCACTAGATATAGAGGGAGCCTTCGACAGCGCCTGGTGGCCGAAAATCAGGGTCCGATTGGCAGAGGAAAAATGTCCGATAAACATAAGAAAGGTAATAGACAGTTACCTCTCCGACAGGAGGGTAACAGTCCGTTACGCAGGGGAGGAATGTGAAAAGACTACTGGCAAAGGTTGCGTACAGGGTTCCATAGGCGGCCCCATATTATGGAATGTAATTCTTGATCCCTTACTGAAAGGACTCGACGCAAAGGGAGAATACATCCAGGCATTTGCTGACGACGTGGTCCTAGTATTTGACGGGGACACAGCCTTAAGCATACAAAAACGAGCTAATCCAATCCTTGAATATGTTCGGGCGTGGTGTGTCAAAAATAAACTGAAATTTGCTCCACAAAAAACCAAAGCAATGGTACTGACGCGAAAGTTGAAATTTGACACACCACGCCTGAGCATGGGCGGGATTGATATTGAAATGGTTGGAGAACTAAAAATACTAGGACTAACCGTCGACAGCAAACTGACCTTCAACTTCCATGTGGGCAATGTATGCCGGAAGGCGGCGAACTTATATAAGCAGCTCTCTAAGGCCGCTAAGGTAAATTGGGGGCTGAAGCCCGAAGTCGTAAGGGCAATTTATACCGCGGTAGTAGAGCCCACGATCATGTATGCTGCCAGCGCGTGGGCACCAGCTACGACAAAGATAAGCACAAGGAAGAAATTAGATGCAATACAAAGGGGATTTGTGCAAAAAATAATAAAGTCTTACAAAACGGCCTCATTAAACTCGGCGCTACTACTCGCCGGGCTGCTTCCCTTGGACATTAGAATCCGGGAAGCAGCCTTACTTTATGAAATAAAGAAAGGCTACACCCGGCGGGTAGTAGGTGACCGAATAATTGAGAGCCCCATAGCCTTTACAGACACTTTACACTCCGCAGAGCTGACTGAATTGAAATACACAAACGTGGTGGACGGTGCAGTAGTACAAGAATACAGCAACGACAGCCTGAGCATTTATACGGACGGAAGTAAACTGGAGGGGAAAGTGGGCGCGGCATTATCCCTATGGGATAATGCCGAAGAAATTAGTACCCGAAAGTTTAAACTGGAGTGCTGCTGCACCGTTTACCAGGCGGAATTATGGGCACTGTCGGAGGCAACAAGATATGCCCTACAAAGCAAATCAACCAGCTTCAACGTATTTTGCGACTCCAAGTCAGCGCTCGATACCGTGATCGACAATGTTTCCCTCCATCCCCTAGCCGTAAAAACAAGGAGTAATATCAAAACAATTAATAATAGCGGTAAACAGCTGAAATTGTTTTGGATTAAGGCCCACGCAGGGTTGGAGGGAAACGAAAGAGCAGATGAGCTTGCTAAAAGTGCAGCTCTATTTTTAAAAACTAGATCACACTACGACAGGTGTCCGGTTTCATTCGCCAAGCGACAAATTCGCATTGAGTCGCTTGGCGAATGGAATGAGCGCTATAAGAGCGAATATACTGCATCTACAACGAAAATATTTTTTCCTGATGCAATAAAAGCGTATCCTATAATTAAGAAGTTAAAATTAGACCCAGAAATAGTGCAGCTCATGACTGGGCACGGAGGCTTCTCATCTTACCTCTACCGCTTTAAGTGTAAAGCTAGCCCAGCATGCCAATGTGACCCAGAAATCGAGGAGAGTGCTCTGCATACGGTCATAGAATGTCCAATTTATGGCAAAATTAGATTTGATTGTGAGCAGAAAATAGATTATAGTATAAATATAAGTAACATATGTAAAATATTAGAGGATAAGAATATAAGAGATTGTTTTATAGCATATTGCAAAAGTATTGTAATGAAAGTGATAAAAAAGAATAAGTAAAAATACAAAGCACCATCATATATTTGAATATATATGAAAGGTCTTAACATAATATTAGCAATAAGAGTAGATAATGTAACAATGTAATAATAATTCTTTTGTCTACGTTTACTGAACTGTATACCCACAAAAAAGTAAAATGGAAAATAAACAAAGTAGAGTAGAATAGAGTAAGGCAAATAGTTTGGCAATCCCACCAATGATAGAATGGCAGAGACGAATATAAGATAGACACTAGTATGAAGTATGAAAGGTCATCGGTACACAGCGAAAATGCGAGAACTAGTATGAAAGAGAACACAGCTTAGAAAATCTCCAACCTCGTTATAGGGTAGCTCGGAAAAAAAAAAAAAAAAAAAAAAAAAAACCTAACCTAACCTTTTTTTTTTTTTTTTTTTTTTTTTTTTTTTTTTTTTACCCAGGAAAATCCTTTATGGATACCAAATCGCCCGGGGGAGCGAGATGGTTATGTGGGAGTCACTGCCAGAAGGGCAGTATACCCACTAAAAACCTGGGGTGAGCAGTCCTCCGCCGAGATGGGGCAAGATAGGGTCATGCTAGCAATCACTAACTTGCCCCGGCGGTAGGCCCGGATGAAAAACATCCAGGCCCCGGCACAGGAAGGGGTGGCCTGGCTCACCAAGGCCACCCCTCACACGTGTGGGGTCGTGCAAGCCGGCCGAAAGTCCCCCGACCTTCGGCCAGTGACCCCACTATGAGTGAGGGGGGAGGAGGCGGGCAAACCGCCTCCTCCTTCCCCCCGTACGTCTGCGCCGGATCGGGTCAGAAGAGGCGTCGTCCTCCCTGGCCCGCTCCGCGGTCTCTTTCTGCGTCATCACCTCTTCGCAGAAGGAGACCACTGCCCGCCACGATCTCTCACTGTCGAGCATGGCATTTACCACGCTCGGCAGAGAGAGATCCCGCCCTATGACCGCTGAAAGCGTGTGCCGCTGCGGGCTCCATGCGGCACACGCCCCCAGCGTGTGGAGCGCCGTATCCTCTGGCGCTCCACACTCGTGGCAGGCAGGGGTCGCCTCCCGTCTCGCGATTTGGTGCAGGTACTTACCGAAACATCCATGCCCGGAAAGCACCTGCACCAATCGGAAGGTCAGCGACCCGAACCGCCGCCTCACCCACTTCCGAAGGACCGGCCTGACCGCATCCACCGTCCACTGTCCAGGGACCGGTGGGGCCAGGTCCTCCGTCCACCGCCGCAACAGGGCGCCCTGCGCCTGCCTCCGCATGCGTGTGACCTCCTCCCACGCTAGAGGCTCTCCTCGGGATCTCCTCGCCGCCACGAAGTGGTAAACTTCAGCGAGGATCTCCGCTTGGAGCTCCCAGGGGGGATCACCGGCCAGCACGCATGCCGCCGTCCAGGACACCGTCCGGTATCCACGGATTGCCCTCGTCGCTACAACCCGCTGCGGACGTCGCAGCAGGGTTTTATTGCCACGACTGAGGGCGTCCACCCAGACGGGTGCCCCATACATGGCCATACTCCGGATGACTCCGGAGTACAGCCGTCGGCAGTTGGCGCTTGGGCCGCCCACGTTCGGCAGCAACCTTCCCAAAGAGGCGGCAGCCCTCACGACTCTTGGGGCCAGCCCGGCGAAGTGGGCCCCAAAAGTCCACCTCCCGTCCAAGATGAGACCCAGATATTTCATCTGGGTTCCAACCCGGACTGGGACCCCGTCCAGTAACACCCGCGTACCTGGAGGAGGTCCCCCTCGAGGCCCATGAAACAGTAGGGCCTCGGTCTTGGAGAGGGCGACCTCCAACCCCAGGGCGCGTATGCGGCCGACCACAAATGTTGTGCCCACTTCGGCCGACCGCACCACCTCCCCGAGGTCCCTTCCCTTGGCCACGACTAGGGTGTCATCCGCGTAGCACGCAATCCGCACACTTGCGGGAAGCGTGCCGCGAAGCACCCAGTCGTAGCCGACGTTCCACAGGAGCGGTCCCAACACCGACCCCTGCGGAACACCACACGAGACACGACGGCGCCTCAAACCGTCGCGTCCCTGCACAAGGACCTCGCGGTCCTCTAGGTAGTCGGCGATCAGCCTCCGCAGATACAGGGGCACTCCATGATAACGGAGCGCCTCCTGTATCGTTGCGTGCGGGAGGCTGTTAAAGGCGTTAGCTATGTCGAGCGAGATAGCCAACGCCCTTTCCCCTTCACGGACCGCTGCTTCCGTCCACCCCTTTAGCCAGAGCAGGGCGTCCATTGTGGACCGCCCCGCCCTGAACCCGTACTGGGCCTCAGACAGCCCAGGCCCAGTCCTCTCTAGATGCCGGATGACCCGGGAAGCCACCACTCTCTCGAGCAGCTTACCCGTGTCATCCAGCAACACAATTGGCCTGTATGCGGAAGGCGAGTCGACAGGACGTCCCTCCTTCCGCAACAGGCACAACCTGCCCTCTTTCCACAGCTTCGGGAATTGCCCAGACGTGAGGCACGCGCTGAACAATTCCCGAAGCCGATCACCCATCTCTCTAAGGGCAATTCCCAACACCCGGCCCGGAATTCCGTCCGGGCCAGGCGCCGTCCTCTTACCCCGCAGGCGGCGGACTGCAACCTCCATCTCCGCCTCCGACACAAGCGGGATGGAGGCCCCGTCAAACTCTTCGACGACGGGGGAGACGGCCATCGTTGGAGGGGTGTGGTTAGGGTCTCTGTCGGGGAAGAGCCCCCCCAACACCCTGTCCAGGAGACTGGGATCCATGGACTCCGCAACCGGGGACGTCTGGTGCCGGAACTTATTCCGGGCAGCCTTATATGGACGCCCCCACGGATCCCTGTCGAGGCTCGCCAGGGCTTCGCCATAAGCCTGCGACTTGGCCATGGCGATCGCCAGCTGCAGTCCTCGCTTGGCGACGCGGTACGCCTCGTAAAGTCGGCGCTCCACCTCCAACTCGACCGCTGGCATCTGTTCGTCGGTCCGGCCATGACGCCGTCTCCTGCAACGGCCATAAGGCCGCCGTGCCGCCGCGCAGGCAGCCCAGAGCTCCGCGATGTCCGAGCTCCACCAGTAAACCTCGCGGCGGTGAGAGTGGCGTCGGGACCTCGGCATGGCCGTGTCGCACACGGCCGTCACCGCTTCGCGGAAGCAGCAGGCCGCTTCGTCCACCTCTGGGTGCGTGGGGGCAGCACACCACGATTGGACAATCGCCGCCTCTTTTGCCAATTCCGCGTCAAGGCGGCTAACGGCCCAGCGCGGGAATGAAGCCGCCACACGCCGTGGCCCTCCTTGGTTGTGGGAGGTGGAGATCTCGAACCTAACATATTTGTGGTCCGAGAGAGTCTCCACCTCCGACAATACCCTCCAGGCACGCACACGTGCGGCGACGGACGGGGTGGCGAACGATACATCCACCACGGACCCCCCGTTGTGTCGCACGCACGTGTCGACCGACCCAACATTGAGCAGGGTCAGTCCTGTGGCAACCGCCCACTCCCTGACTATCTCCCCGCGACAGTCAGTGGAGGGGTTGCCCCAATCCCGGGCCTTCGCGTTCAGGTCCCCGAGAAGGAGGACCTGCCGTGGCGCCTGTCTCCCAACCGCAGCGGCTAGGAGGTCCATAAAGACCTCCAGCTCTGCTGCGGTCTTGTTGGGGGAGAAGTATGTGCCCACAACTGCACACTCTCCCCACTTGGCCACCACGTACCCTGAACCCCTCTCTTCAACTGAGAGGGGCAGGCCGCCGCCGCCGGATTGCCCAATTATGGCAACGGAGCCGTCCAAGTCCCCAGCCCAACAGGGATGGGAAGCCGGAACATAATACGGCTCCGCCGCCACCGCCACGTCTATCTGCCACTGCACCATAGCCTGCATCAGCAGGTCTTGGGCCTGGGCGCAGTGGTTCAGATTCGTCTGGAGGAACTTGTGATGTCCGAACTGATCCATATCTTATTCAGACATCACAACCTCCTCGCTCGTCGCTCGGCGCACGACCTCCACGGTGGCTTGGCTAGCAGCGGCAGGGGTGGCCTGGGTCCTAGGGGCCTTTCCCTTCGTCTTTGGGGGTACGCATCTGCGCCCCCCCATCATATGCCCAGAGGGCCTGCCCGACTCCGCGCATATCGCGCAACGCGGGCTGGCCCTTTCGCAATCGGCCCCCTTGTGTCCCGCGCCCCCACACCGGAAGCATAAATCTCCCCTGTCTGCCGACGCTGGGCACTGAGGACGCGTATGGCCCAGCCCCATGCATCTATAGCAGCGCATGGGCCGTGCTTCCAAAGCCACCACTCGCACCGAGCTCCACCCAATCAGTAGCCTACCTTTTTGCGAAAGCGCTTTGGCCGTCGCAATCGGGCAGGAAACTATGGCGGAGCCGGTGCCGCCAAAGCCAGGGCGAATCTCCCCAGCTTTGACCAGACCCACATCGCACCCGGTGGCCTTTGCTACCGCCGTAGCCACACTCTCTTTCGTGGCCGTATCGTCCAAGCCCGAAACCCTGACATCAACGGATTTCACGGGCCTGGCGATATTGGCCACGTCGGATAGAACCCCGCGAAGCTTCTCCGCGAGGTTATCCGCCTTCTCACTGTTTTGGGAGCCAGAAATCTCCAGAATCCTGGCTCCCGTGGCCGTCTGGCGGAAGCGGAGTCGGTCGATTCCCAGCTCCTGCAGGTCGACCTTCTCCTGTGCCGTCTGGAGGATGGCACTGTACGTGATCCCCTTCTCCGCGGCTTCTGGCTGCAACGACAGCACGACCGCCGCGGTCTTGGGGGACCTCAGCACCTTCCTAGGCTTGGTGGCAGCATTCTTCGTCGCTGGTGTGCGTGGAGCAGCGTGGGTTCCAGCCGGGGGGGTGGAGGCGGAGGACTTCCCCTTCCCCTTACCTTTCCCCTTGCCCTTCCTCACCACCGTGGTCCACGGTTCCTCATGAGGAACCGAGGGGTGTACGGATTTTGTGACACTTTGGGTCTGCCCTTTATTGGAAGGACCCGCAACCGGTGCCACCGATGGGCTGGCAGTCATTTTAGGGCTTTTGGTCGGCGGCGCAGGCGTTGGCTTTGGCTTTGGTGGCCCGGCAGCACCCGCCGCTTTCTTAGCGTCGGCCCTTAGTGGCGGGCGGACCGTCGCAGCCGGCAAAAGACGGTCCTCTATACCCGCGAGTCGGGCGTTAAGCATCTCACCGAACGTGATGCTCAGAGACCGCTTTAACTCCTCGAGGAAGTCTGCCTCTAGTGGAGTGGAAAGGGGAACCTGCGACTCCACCACGACGGCGTTGGCAGCTGCGGCGGCAGCAGCAGTTTTGGCTTCAGTAAAGCCACGACGCAGCGCTTTTACTTCCACCTTCATAGCTGCTACTTCCAGTTTTAGGCGGCTATTGTGTGCCCTAAGGCGACGCGTCTCCTCAGCCTCGCTTCTGCTCGCCAAAGCATCCACTACTTCCCTGAGGATGGAAGCGGACCTCTTCAGGCGGCCAACAAACTCGCCTTTGAGGTGGCCCGACTTTTTTGCGACCTCCAAAATGCAGGCGAGCTTTTCGCCCGCCTGCGCCCTCAGCTCTTGAGCGTTCAGCACATTAAAGTCTTCAATAGCGGCGGCATCAGACTCGCTTCCTACGTCATCCAGACAGTTTACCACACAGGCTTGCTTCTTTTGAAACTGTCTGTTTCGTAGAACCTCCTCCAGCTCTCCGTCGGTAGACAACGGACGCGGCCTCAAAAAATCCTCTTTTCTTGAGGTACCTGCCTTCGGAGTCCTTCCTCTCCCTCTTCTGGCCGTATTCACTTTAGGGGCCGCCACCCCTTCAACCTCCGTATCCGAGTCATCTAGCATGACAGTCGAAGAAGACGGCCGCTTTCTGCTACCTGCCTCGATTTGGACACTGCCACTTAACTCCATTTCTGGATCAGAAACAGTGTCCCTTTGGACACCTTTGTCCAACACACCACTCTCAGTCGTGTCCGAGAGGTGGCCCTGAGAAGGGCCTTTTATAAACCTCCCAGACGAATTTCGCAAAGGCTTAGACATTCTAAGTTCTCTCGACTCGCAACCAAGTATAGTCTATAGGCTTTGGTCACCCGCCTGCCACCTGCGTTACCGGGGTCAGGACGGGGTCCAGGGGAGACGACGAGGACGTACCTATAAACACTTGGGGGCTCCCCCAACCTAACCTAACCTAACCTAACCTAACCTAACCTAACCTAACCTAACCTAACCTAACCTAACCTAACCTAACCTAACCTAACCTAACCTAACCTAACCAGTCACGCTCCAACCGCCACCGAGAGCGCCACGAAATTAAGCCGCTCCGCGTTCGAAAAATCCTTAAAATAGGAAAAAGTGCGCGTATTTACAAGTGCTATATATCAAAGTGTGCGGAATCACGAGTGCTACAAAACAGTGTTTAGCACGGATTAGACAAAGGAGGTTGGATTGGCAATAATCACACTTTTGTTTGAAAACCAGCGTCGCCGCGTTACTCCCACCAAACGATTCCACAACATAAACAATACAAATAGATACACGAATTACGCAAACTAATAAACAAATTACACATAGAACACGGGGCTGCAATTGCTTCGCACACTACTGCAATTGTTACGCACATTACTTCGAGACTCTATAAGTTACACACAATCACACGCGCAATCAGCCGTGCAAGCACTAGCCGGCGACCGACGCGAACGTGAATATAACGAGTCGGAGAGGCGTGGTGATTTCGCTCGCTTTGCAATCCATTGCGCGTAAACTGCGTCTCGAGGTAGAAATATTCGTACTTTACCAGCAATGTATAGTTATCTGTTCTCTGGGTATGTTGTCGTTTGAACAAAGAATTTCATAATTAAAAATAGTTTTTGGACAAAAATATCTATAATACGAAGATTTTATGCTTACCGATGAAAAGAAATTCCTCCTTGTTTAATACTTGATGTCTGACTCTTTAATTTACACGTAATAATCGCACAACACGGCATTTTGAGACGATTTTAGCGCACCTCCGCGCTGCGACGCAAACCACGAGCCACTAAAAAGTATGATCGCGTGGTTCTATGAATCTATGATTGTCTAATCATACTAGTGGCGCGCCTGCCCCGCCCACATTGCCAATCCAACCTCCTTTGTCTAATCCGTGGTGTTTAGTGCATAAAAATCGGATGGATTTCCAGTGAGTTATTCACGAAAAACTGGTAAATAACCTTAAACTTTTTCTTCTGAGCTGAACGCTGCTCGATTAGTCGCGGTAACACCCACTTTTTATTTTGGTGTTGGGTGCGCCTCTTGGAGTACCACATATTGGCTGAGTCCCAGATTTTTCTGGTGCGAACTCGCCAAGTTATAAACGGAAAACCAAGAACCACGTGGCCACGTGGTCCTACTTCCAGGGCACATCGAACCTATCCTTGTACGACATATCGTTCGTCTTGCAAAGGCCAGATACCAGACACCTCGAACGTCAAAGTAGGACTACCCTCGGCGAAGTTATACGATTTCGAAAATTTCGTCAAATTTTGAAAATTCATATTTCTTTATCAAGATCGGTGACACCATATTTTTAAAATTTTGTTAGATAGACTATAGTGAATTTTATTTTAGTGCTAAATTTTAGATTTTTCCTGTGTATAGTTTTTAAGTTATTAATTTTAGAAATCTTATTATGTAAATATCTCGAAAACTAAGCATTTTAGCAAATTTTTGACAGCACCTTCAAATACCCATTAAAATGGGTATTTTAAGTTTGCTTTAATTTTAATTCTAAATTTTTCAAAATTTTTCCGGACAAAATTAAAATTTTGCAAATATATTTTTCTAAAAACCCTCATAACTTAGAAACGGTGCGTTTTAGCCCGTTTTTCACAGCGGCTTCAACATACGAAGTATGCTGAAGGTTCTTAATAAATATAAATTTCTATAAATTTTTGAGTTTTTAAAAAATTTGAAAATATTTTCGAAAACACGCTGTATCTCGGAAACGGTACACTTTAGACGTTTTTTGAGCGAGACTTGAACATACTACGTATGCTCAAGGTATTACATTGAAGCAATTTAAAAATAAATTTTGACCTAAAAAATTTTTTTAAAAATATTTTGAAAAATTTTCGAAAATATTTTTTCAAATATTTTGTTTTTATTAACGTGATTAAGGGACTCTACAGATTGTTTCTACTCTTAAAACAAGTCGACAAAATTTTGTAAAATAATTTTACAAAAGTTATTTTATTTTATTTAAATTTGTGAAACCTTCAGGCACCCCTGTAAGGGATATTCGTTTATTGCGTGCAGAGTCTCTTGACTTATTTGACGACGTCCCCTTTTGGACGTCCGTAAGCGACAAATTGACACAAAAAATTACAATTTTATTATAAATTTCTTATAAAATTTTTATTTTTCATTTTTTATTTTTATTTATATATATTATCTTTGTTGACGTTTCATATTTGAAAATTATATTATAATATATACACTGACTGAGTACCTGATCGTTACGTCCCTTTACAGACGTAACACCCTCCAAGTGACAGCCACACTGGTGGCAATATATTTTTGTGTAACATTTATATTGTTATACTTATACAAATTTGATTTACTTATACCCTCATCATTCCCGTCGTTAGTCCTTCTTGCGTATAAAATCGACGTGCCTCTTCAATAATGTATGCTGCAACGAGAACTCCGGCTAAAAAGTCGAATGACGCAAGCCATCTCTCCACACAGGAAGAGCAGGCAGGCCCCACCCAATCCAGGGTGCGAACAAGCATAGGAGAATGGGAGTCAGGCAGAATCTCTCCGACTCCTATAGAGACCTCGCCAGCAGTCCCTGATAAGGCTTCCCTAAAACCGTTAAGGAAGGTACCCAGGAGCCCTCCACCAAAAGCTGTCTATGCGAACAGGTTGGCTGAAGCAAAGGCAAACCTTACTAAAGGAAAGCTTCACCTGAACAGCTCCCGAGTCAAAACGGAGATCAAGGAAGGGGTACTTGCTACCATTATCCGCCTTTACGAACTGGTCAGGGAATCTGAAGCGGAGAAAAAAGCTGAGAAACATGCTGGTGCGCAAAAAGTGAGAAATGAAAATGAGGAACAATCTGTCTCCTCCTTACTGACCCCACCTTCTAATACGGACCCTGGACACGAGATACTGGTCAAAGCACTAGAGGAAAACCGAAAGCTCATTCAGGAAAATAACTCTAGAATGGAAGCATTAAACACCAAACTTGACGACCATCAGAGTGTCCTGAAGGCGACCACATACGCTAGTGCGGTGTCCGGCTGCAGCGAAAGAAACCTCCAGCAGCACACGGCACTACACTCAGTAGTGATAACCTCTAAAGATGAGACTGAAAGTGGCGAGCAGGTTATAGATAGGATAAGGGATGCGGTTAATGCAACAGATGGCTGGATAAAGGTAGATAAAGTTCGTAAAGCAAAGGACCGAAAGGTAATAGTGGGATGCAGAAATAAGGACGATATCAAAAAAGTTAAAGAAAGAATAACGGAAAGGGCACAACAACTCCAAGTAGAGGAGATACAAAACAAGGACCCTCTTATTGTGATGTTTGACGTCCTTCAGAAGAACTCTGATGAGGCTATTGTGAAAGCATTAAGAGAGCAGAATAGCAATCTCCTCGAAAAGATGAGTAAAGAGGAAGATAGGATAGAGGTGCGTTTCCGAAGGAGAGCAAGAAACCCTCTGACGGCTCACATAGTCCTAAGAGTGTCACCATTCATATGGCAGCGTCTAACCAACGCAGGGGCTGCACACATTGACTTGCAGAGGGTCAGAGTCGCAGACCAGTCCCCCCTCATTCAATGCTCGCGTTGTTTGGGGTATGGACACAGTCGTCGATTCTGCCACGATGCGGTGGATGTGTGCAGCCACTGTGGTGGACAACATATGCGGACTGAATGTGCAGAGTGGCTGGCCGGCGCGGTACCTAGTTGTATCAACTGCGTCAAATCGAAGTTGCATAAAGTGGACCACAACGCCTTCAGCCAGGAGTGCCAGGTAAGGCGAAAGTGGGATGTGCTAGCCAGATCAAGTATAGCGTACTGCTAAAGTTGTGCCTTATAAAATCCTGCAAGCCAACCTCCAGCGAAAGAGATTAGCGACAGAAGAGTTGTTGATAGAAGGTGATAAGCGCAAGGTAGCAGTAGCGCTCCTACAAGAGCCCTACGTGGGCGGGGCTCGAAGTGTGAGGAATCACCGTGGCGTAAGGATCTTTCAGAGTACTAACATAGGAGAAGGGACTGTTAAGGCGGCCATAGTTGTTTTTGACCAAAGCCTCGACATAGTGCAGTACCCGGAACTCACCACAAACAACATCGTTGTGGTGGGAGTCCAAGTTGGTACCTGGAAGATCACGCTGGTGTCTTATTACTTCGAGCCAGACCAGCCCCTAGGACAATATCTAGAACATCTGGATAAAATTAACAACATGACGGGATCTGCAAAAATAATAATAGGTGGCGACGCTAACGCAAAGAGCAGCTGGTGGGGTAGCCCTGTCATTGACAATAGAGGCAAAGACATGGCAGAAACACTTACTGATATGGATTTACACGTGCTAAACTCAGGCGACATACCAACATTTGATACCATCCGGGGGGGACAAAGGTACCACAGCTACGTCGACGTCACCGCTTGTTCTACCGACATGTTAGACCTGGTGGAGGACTGGAAGGTCGAAGAGAATCTCACGAGCTCGGACCACAACGGAATCGCCTTTAGTATTAGACTGCAAAAATCTAAAGGCTTGAGTGTAGTTAGACCAGGCTATTTAATACTAAAAAAGCAAATTGGCAACAGTTTCATGAGAAACTTAATCAATTAAAATCAGATTTAAAACTAACAATAGAAGAAGTACAACAGATAAATTCGGAAGAAACATTAGAAGAAGCAATTACAAATTACACTAAAATTATTACACATGCATGCACTCAATCAATGCCTAAAAAGAAAAATACTGAAGTACTTACGATTCCGTGGTGGTCCAAGGAGCTCGAAGAGATGAAGAAAGAAGTCACGCTGCGCAGCACCGGTCCGTAGAGCGAAGGTCGTCGACGAGTACCTGAAAAAGAAAAATGAGTATGAGTCGGAGGCACAAAAGGCCCAAATTACTAGTTGGAAGGAGTTTTGTAGAAAACAGGATAGGGAGTCTGGGATGGGATCTACAGGGTTTTGAACAGAACGAAGAGAAGGGAAGAGGATCTGCCCTTGGAAGACGGAGGCACCACATTGGACGCAAAAGGTTCCGTAAAGCTTCTTGCAGAAACTTTCTATCCGGAAGACCTCGAAGAGAGCGACAATGAGGAGCACCGTCTTACCAGAGCGAAAGCAGGACAAGTGAATGTCGGAAAACATAATGAGTTATGCGATCCGCCTTTTACAAAGAATGAACTTCAGACAGCGATTGAAACATTCAACCCTAAAAAAGCCCCCGGAGATGACGGTCTCACCGCAGATATTTGCAAAAGAGCCATTAACAGTGACCCCAACCTATTCCTGGCACTACTGAATAAATGCATGGAGAAATCTTACTTTCCACACACTTGGAAAGTAGCCACCGTCATAGTTCTTCGAAAACCTGGCAAAGATAAGTACACGGTCCCGAAAGCGTACAGACCAATAGGGCTTCTACCGGTGCTGGGAAAAGTATTCGAGAAAATGCTGGTAGCTCGAATGAAGTACTATCTAGTACCAAAGATAAGTCGAAACCAGTACGGATTTATGCCCCAGAGAAGCACCGAAGACTATATATAAGATATAACCTTACACAGTACATACACGGTAAACTGAAAGAAAAAAGGATAATAATACTGATATCCTTGGATATAGAGGGAGCCTTCGATAGCGCCTGGTGGCCGGCTATTAAAGTCCGTCTTGCCGAAGAAGAATGCCCAGTCAACATTCGAAGGGTTCTCGATAGTTACTTGAGCAATAGGAAAGTCAAAGTTCGATACGCCGGAGAGGAATACGAAAAGCGGACAAATAAAGGCTGCGTACAAGGATCAATCGGAGGCCCAATACTCTGGAATCTGATACTCGATCCTTTGTTAAAAGGACTTGAGAGGCGGGGAGACTATGGCCAGGCGTTTGCGGATGATATCGTCCTGCTCATAGACGGTAAATCGACCGAAGAAGTCCAAGGAAGAGCCAATGCCGC
The DNA here is from genome assembly GCA_954871355.1 of Cabera pusaria. Classification (NCBI taxonomy): domain Eukaryota; kingdom Metazoa; phylum Arthropoda; class Insecta; order Lepidoptera; family Geometridae; genus Cabera; species Cabera pusaria. Next base: position 57,735 of record OX940901.1, read on the forward strand.
GCTTGACTATGTTCAGGCGTGGGGTGTCCGTAACAAGCTGAAATTTGCCCCACATAAAACCCAGGCTATGATCATCACAAGGAGGCTTAAATACGACACACCACGCCTGGGCGGGGCGGCATCGGCATTGCGGCATCGGCATTGGCATGTCTAAAGAAATCAGAGTATTGGGGGTAACGATTGACGATAAATTAACGTTCAACACGCACGTCGGAAACGTTTGCCGGAAAGCCCTAAACTTTTACCAACAATTGTCCAGAGCTGCCAAGATACACTGGGGACTACATCCGGAAGTAATTAGGGTAATATATACAGCAATGGTCGAGCCGACAATACTATATGCGGCGAGTGTGTGGGCGCCAGCAACAAACAAAATAGGTATCCGTAAACAACTGGACGCGGTTCAACGCGGATTTGTGCAAAAGATCATCAAGGCCTACAGGACCGTTTCATTAAATTCCGCACTACTACTCGCAGGGCTGCTTCCTCTAGACATCAGAGTCAGGGAAGCAGCCTTGCTTTATGAAATAAAGAAAGGTCACTCCCTGCGAATAGTAGGAGACCGGGAGATGGAAGGGCCTGTGGCCTTTGGTGATATTGTACATCCCGCGGAACAAATGGTGTCGCAATACACATGCTTGGAAGACAGCGCAGCACTGCAACAGTATTCCAATAACGGTCTGGAAATTTACACCGATGGAAGTAAACTAGAGGGGAAAGTCGGCGCGGCATTATCCTTATGGACTAATGGCGCGGAGACGAGTACCCGCAAGTTTAAACTGGAGCAGTGCTGCACAGTGTATCAGGCTGAATTGTTAGCTCTATCGGAAGCGACGCTTCAGGCACTTCGCAGCAAAACAACCGTTTGCAATATCTTCTGCGACTCCCGTGCTGCGCTCGAAACCATAGTACGTAACGTTTCCCTCCATCCTCTTGCAATAAAAACCAGAGCCAATTTATCCAAAATTGCAAAAACTGGTAAAATCCTAAACTTATTCTGGATAAAGGCGCACGCAGGATTGGAGGGGAACGAACGGGCGGATGAACTCGCAAAAAGCGCAGCATTGCGACTGAAAACCAAGCCGGATTATGGTAAATGCCCGGTCTCATTCGTCAAGCGGCAAATTCGTTTGGAGTCGCTTGACGAGTGGAACCGGCGCTACACAAGTGGTGATACGGCCTCGACCACTAAAGTATATTTTCCAGACGCTATAAAAGCGTATCCTCTCGTAAGGAAAATAAAAATTGATCCCATTGTCACGCAAATCATGACAGGGCATGGCGGATTCTCCTCGTATCTGCATCGGTTCAAGTGCAAGGAGAATCCGGCATGCTCTTGCGACCCGCAAATTGAGGAAAGCGCTCTGCACATAATAACGAAATGCCCTATTTACGGTTACAGCCGATATAATATCGAACAAGAGCTAAATGTAAATATAACACTAGAAAACTTAAGTATAATTGTAGCAAATATGGAAATATGTCATAAGTTTTTAGATTTTTGTAAAAACGTTGCAAGTAAGGCAATATGTAAAAATAAAAAGTAATAATACAATGTACAATCCTATAATTAAGTTTATAAGCTATGTACATTAGGCACAAGAAAGCATGTAAATAGATGTAAGAAAAATCTGTAACGATCCAAACAAAAGACCTATTTGTCAACAATTATTGTAACCCCTGAGTGAACTAGTTGTAAGAAAATATGTAAATAAATAAGACGAGTAGGATATAGGATTGGCATCCCACCAATCAGGACAAAAGAGGATGAATATGAGAAAGATAAAGTATGAGGAAAGACTGTTGAAGGATAAACGCGAGAAATGGTATGAAAAGAAAAGATAGAAAACAAAGGCTCCCATCTTGTGGGAGGATCTAGGGTATTCAAAAAAAAAAAAAAAAAAAAAAACCTAACCTAACCTAACCTAACCTAACCTAACCTAATCTAACCTAACCTTTTTTTTTTTTTTTTTTTTTTTTGACCCAGGAAAATCCTTTATGGATACCAAATCGCCCGGGGGAGCGAGATGGTTATGTGGGAGTCACTGCCAGAAGGGCAGTATACCCACTAAAAACCTGGGGTGAGCAGTCCTCCGCCGAGATGGGGCAAGATAGGGTCACGCTAGCAATCACTATCTTGCCCCGGCGGTAGGCCCGGATAAAAACATCCAGGCCCCAGCACAGGGAGGGGTGGCCTCGCTCACCAAGGCCACCCCTCAGACGTGTGGGGTCGTGCAAGCCGGCCGAAAGTCCCCCGACCTTCGGCCAGTGACCCCACTATGATTGGGGGGGGAGGAGGTGGGCAAACCGCCTCCTCCTTCCCCCCGTACGTCTGCGCCGGATCGGGTCAGAAGAGGCGTCGTCCTCCCTGGCCCGCTCCGCGGTCTCCTTCTGCGCCATCACCTCTTCGCAGAAGGAGACCACCGAACCTAACCTAACCTAACCTTTTTTTTTTTTTTTTGTTTTCGCTGGGAAAAATGCGTTACGCATACCCTCCCATTGGGGGAATGGGAGGGTTATGTGGGACTCCCCGGTAGCCCGGTATACCCACTAAACAACCCAGCGGCACTCCCGCATCGTCTGTGTGGAGGAGGACTGGGAAATCGGCAGAGCCTTTTCATCCAGTCCCCCGCCGACGACCGCCCGCCTTTACAGCGGGGCCTTCACGTCCCTCCTGGCAGAGAGGGACCCGGAAATGACCACGAGTACATGGCCATTCCCACCCGACGAGGGTAGTGAATAGTGCAATGCGAACGAAGGCGCCCCCGCGCCTGTCGCCCGCTATTCACCACCAGGAAGGAGGAGGCGACGATCGTACAATCGCCTTCTCCCACCCAATCTTCGCCTGCGGAGCGGCAACGCTAGAGGGTCATCCTCCCGTGCACGCTCCGCCGCCTCCTTTTGCGACATAACGTCCTCGCAGAAGGTGGCGACCGCTGCCCAGGCGCCCTCACTTCCCAGCATAGAATTGACTACACTAGGAAGCGAGAGATCTTGCCCGACCACCGTGACCAGGCTGCGGCGCAGCTCGGACCAGGCCGGGCACGCCTCGAGCGTGTGCTGCGCCGTATCCTCCGCCGCGCCACATTCATGGCACGACGGGGTCTCCTCCCTTCGAATCCGGTGCAGATGTGATCCGAAGCATCCATGGCCGGATAACACCTGCGCCAGACGGAACGAGAGGAAACCGTGGGACCGCTCGAAACCTAACCTAACCTAACCTAACCTAACCTAACCTAACCTAACCTAACCTAACCCGAGGGCAGCAAAAGTACACTGGGGACTCCAGCCTGAAATCATAAGGTCTATATACACGGCGGTAGTTGTACCAACAATCCTGTACGCCGCGAGCGTGTGGGCTCCCGCGACACATAAGCTGGGAATCAAAAAACAGTTGGACACTGTTCAGCGCGGTTTTGCGCAGAAACTCGTGAAGGCGTACAGAACAGTTTCCCTGCATTCGGCACTATTACTCGCTGGGCTGCTTCCTCTTGACATACGAGTCAGGGAAGCAGCCTTGCTTTATGAAATAAAGAAAGGTCATACTCAGCGAGTAATAGGAGACCGGGAAATGGAAGCTCCTGTAGCCTTCACGGATGCGCCACACCCAGCGGAGCTGCAAAGACTGCACTTTACCTGCTTGGTGGACGCTGCAGCATTACAACAAACAGAAAACAGCAGCCTGAAAATTTTTACGGACGGCAGTAAACTTGAGGGGAAAGTCGGCGCGGCATTGTCCTTATGGGACAATGACGTGGAGACAAGTACCCGAAAGTTCAAACTGGAAAAATGCTGCACCGTCTATCAAGCAGAATTATTGGCCCTGTACGAGGCGACGAATCAAGCACTAAAAAAGAATCCACCGAGCTGTAACATCTACAGTGATTCTAGGTCAGCGCTTGAAACCGTGGTTAGTAACGTTTCCCTCCACCCCTTAGCGGTAAAAACAAGAGCGAACTTAAGCAAACTGAGAATATATGGAACAGAAACAAACCTCTTTTGGGTTAAAGCACACGCGGGGCTGGAGGGCAACGAAAGGGCAGATGCACTGGCAAAAAGTGCAGCGTTGCACTTAAAAACTAGGCCGGACTATGACAAATGCCCTATATCATTCGTCAAGTGACAAATTCGCTCGGAGTCGCTTGACGAATGGAATAGACGCTATAAAGATGGAAACACTGCCTCGACCACAAAATGCTTTTTCCCGGATGCGGTGTCAGCCTACAATATTGTACGAAAAATAAGCCCCGACCCCATTACAGTACAACTCATGACAGGACACGGCGGATTCTCCTCCTACTTATTCCGATTTAAGTGTAAGGACAATCCGGCGTGCCCCTGCGACGGACAAACGGAAGAGAGTGCCCTGCACGTGATAACAGAGTGTCCAATCTATGGTAAAATTAGGTTCGATATAGAACAGGAAATAAATGAGACTGTACATATTGATAATTTAAGTAAGATTTTAGAAAATAAAGATTGTAGAGATAAGTTTCTTAACTACTGTAAAATAATTGTAAGTAAATGTGTAAATAAAAATAAAAAGTAGTAAGATGCTGTACCATCATATATTTAAGTATATAGATAAGTACACATAGATATATAAGAGTAAAAATAATATGTAAAAATTAGATGTAAAAATATTTGTAAACGAAAATAAGGATAAATAATATTGTGTCAAGTAAATTAGAACCCTTAATCTTGTAACTGAAGAATTTAATAATAAAGACAAACTTAAAACATTAAAGAGACTAGGGAAAGCAGAATTGGTACCCCCACCAATAGTATACTGAAAGATTGATGAATGCGAGAATGATACACAGTATGAAGAGTGAATGACGACCCGATAAATGCGAGACATGTATGAAAGAGGCTCGTAGCAAAGGCTCCCATCTCGTGGGAGGAAATAGGCACACAAAAAAAAAAAAAAAAAAAAAAAAACCTAACCTAACCTAACCTAACCTAACCTAACCTAACCTAACCTAACCTAACCTTACCCCACTTTTTATTTGACCAGGGGTTCCGCGCTAAGGAGGAGCATATCTTGGGTTGAGTCCCGGATTTTTCCGGTTGGTACTCGCCAAGGTATAACCGAAAAACCGGAAACCACGTGGCCACGTGGTCGGGGTTCCGGTTGACTTCAAGCACTTTTGACGATTGGGAATCGTGCGTCTCATCGAGCCCAACCACCTGATACCTCAAAATTGGAAATCGGACTTTTAACAGCTGAGTGAAACTATTTTGAAATTTTTGCAAAACTTTGAGTAATTTTAAAATTTTATTAAGATCTGCGAGCCCATCTTTTTTGGAGCGTTTTTTATAGACATTAGTTACTTCTATTTATGTGCAAAATTTTAAATTTTTCTGATTGTTAGTTTTTTAATTATAAATTTTTTAAGTTTTAATTTGTGAATATCTCCGAAAATACGCAGGATATCTCATTTTTAACAGCAGCTTCTTAAAAATTGTTGTATTATTTTTCTTAATTTTTGTGATTTTTTTCGGATTTTTTTGGATTTTAAAAACTTTTTAGTTACATAAGTTGGGTTATAATGCTATATCTTTTTAACGGAGCGTACCAGATTAATTCTGGTTGAACTTTTGTGTATAATATAAGACTGCACACAGTGCACATAAAAAACTTGAGACTCGAAAATTTTGAAAAAAAATTTCGGAAATTTTTTAAAAATTTTAAATTTATTTTAAACTTAGTTTTTACTTAAAACTGCACATTTAGCACATTGTGACTTAAGCAGCTAACGTTCGTTTTTTGTATATTGAAAATTTGCTACTATAAGATAGTTAATTAAGTTCTACATTACAAATTGTACAAGAGACAACTGTGATTTGTAGTGGACCGCTCTCCGATCACATTACGATTGGACATCTGACTTGTTACGTCCTTTTACAGACGTAACACTCCAATTGTGACAGCCACATTAGTGGCAATATATTATTATTATACCTTAAATTTAATTGACTTATTTATACCACTTTTACAAATTTATCATCATTTTATTTGATTTATCTTGCAATTTTATTCGTACCTAAAATATTGCGAAATATTGACGCGACCCTTGCAACGATGTTCGCTGCAACTAGAACCCCGACTAAAAAGGCTAATGAAGCTAATGACCCCTCCACGCAGGTTGAGCAGGCCGGCCCCGCTCATTCTAAGGTCCGCACGAGCATTGGTGAATGGGAGACCGGTAGAGTCTCGCCAAACCTGCCGGAAAGCCCTACCAGAAGTGCAGTGGCTCTTGAGTCGACTTCTCAACCAGCCCCACCGAAGACAAAATTGATATTGTCAGCCTCACAAGGAAGCAAACCACAACCACTTGGAAAACGCAGAGCATCTGCGGAGACAGTGGGAACCATGCAGCGTAAGAATGCGTCTGCAAAAAGGCCAGCAGAAGCAAAGGCTGCATTAATAAAAGGGAAAACATCTTTGAACAGCTCAAGAAACACCAAGACCGAGATCAAAGAAGATTTAATTTTTGCACTTGATCGATTATACGAGCTCTACAAAGAGGCTGAAGAAGATGTAAAGAATGCGAAATGCCGGTGCCAAGAGGGAGTTATTGTAAGAGAGGTAGAGCAAGTAGAGCACTTGGACGCTACATTCTCAGTTCAACCTGTCCCGAAACAAATCGATCTTTGCAAAATCCTTGAAAACCATGTGAAACTTATTAAAGAAAATAATGAGAGCATGGCAATACTGAAGAATAGATTAGGAGAGCACCAGAAAGTCTTGGAGGCCACTACTTACGCGAGTGTAGCAGCCGGCGGCAGTGAGAGAAATCTCCCACAGGAGACGGCGCTGCACTCCGTAGTGGTGACCTCCACAGACGAAACAGAGAGTGGTGAAGAAGTGATACAAAAGATAAGAGAAGCAGTAAACTCGCAAGAAGGTTGGTTAAAAGTGGATAGAGTAAGGAAAGCGAAGGATCGAAAAGTTATAATCGGGTGCAGAAGCCAGGAAGAGATACAGAAAGTCAAGACTAGGATACAAGAAAAAGGTCAACAGCTTAACGTAGAGGAGATTAAAAATAAGGACCCTCTTATTGTTCTTTTCGACGTCCTTCAGAAAAATTCTGATGAGAGCATCGTAAGGGCAATGAGAGAGCAAAATGAAAACCTCCTAAGAGGAATAAGTAAAGAAGAGAATAGGATTGAAGTACACTTCCGACGTAGAGCACGAAACCCTCTCACAGCACACATTGTGGTCAGAGTATCGCCAACTATTTGGCAGCGCTTAACCACCGCAGGGGCTGTACATGTCGACCTGCAGAGAGTCAGGGTCGCCGACCAGTCTCCACTCATCCAGTGCTCTCGTTGCCTGGGGTACGGTCACAGTCGGCGATTCTGTCATGACGCGGCTGATGTGTGCAGTCACTGCGGTGGACAGCACAAGCGAGCCGAATGTCAAGAATCAAAGAATCAAAGCATTTATTCAGTATGTAGGCAGTATAAATATACGCACATATACACGTCAAAATCATAAATCATAAAATAAATCATAACCAATTATCAAGTAAACATAGCAAAAGCAGAATTTAACGCTTTGAATCAGAAAAAAAAAGTAATGAACCATTCAGCTGTCATCCAATCGTTTACGTCAGAATATTTTAAAAAAATTAAAGTAGGTTAAAACCAACCATACATGTAAGTGTGTGTTTCAGTACTTCAGACAATTTTTATATAAAAAAAAAATAAAAAAGTGAAATAGTGAAACACAACATAGAGAAACGCATACCGATCACAGTACATATCATGATCCAAATGGAACTGATAGTCCGTCTGTCAGCTGCATAATATTGTTTAAATAAAAATAAAAATGGCAAGCCTAGAAAGAAAATCTGCGGACAAAAGGGGAATGGGAATGTGCGGAATGGCTTGCGGGTACACCCCCGGGATGCATAAATTGTACCAAAGCGAAAGCACATAAGGTAGAGCACAACGCCTTTAGCCAGGAATGCCCGGTGAGACGGAAATGGGAGGCGCTAGCCAGGTCCACCGTGGCGTACTGCTAAGGGCGCCATATACAAGTACGTGCAAGCTAACCTACAACGTAAGAAGCTGGCTACAAACGAACTTATGATAGAGGCAGTGCAAAGGAAAATCGCCGTAGCACTTCTTCAAGAGCCATACGTGGGTGCGGATCGGAGTGTTAGGAGCCACAGGGGAGCACGGACTTTTCAGAATACTGAACTGGAGGGGGGATGCGTCAAGGCGGCAATAGTCGTCTTTGATCCAACTATTGATGTCATCCAATACCCAGAACTCACCACAAACAACATTGTTGTGGTGGGTATTCGAACCAGTGCATGGAAGGTCACCGTTGTCTCCTATTACTTCGAGCCGGATCAACCTATCGCTCAGTATCTTGAACAGCTGGCGAAAATCTATAAAAAACTCGGTCCTAGGAAGATACTCATAGGTGGGGATTCGAATGCTAAAAGTGCTTGGTGGAGTAGTTTAAAAACGGATCATAGAGGGGAAGAAATGGCAGGAACTCTGGATGACCTGGGCCTTCATGTGCTCAACACAGGCAGTACCCCTACCTTTGACACTATCAGAGGAGGGCAAAGATACTCTAGTTTCGTCGATGTAACAGCTTGCTCTACCGACATGTTGGATCTAGTGGTAGACTGGACAGTAGATGAAAACCTTACGAGCTCGGACCACAACGGGATTACCTTTAACATTCGACTTCATAAATCAATAGGCATAAACATTATTAGAACAACGCGGATATATAATACTAAAAAAGCTAATTGGGAAGAATTTCGTAAGAATTTTAACCAATTGCAGACAACACATAAATTAAGCAAAGAAGATATTGGAAAAATTAATAGCATACAAGAAACAGAAAAAGCAGTAGTAAATTATACAAAAATTATCACGAAAGCATGTAAAAACTCAATACCAAATAAGAAGAATCAAGAAATACTTACGATCCCGTGGTGGTCCGAGAAGCTCGAGGTTTTAAAAAAAGGGGTCGCCACTAGAAAAAACAGGATTCGCTGCGCAGCACCGGTTCGCAGAGCTAAAGTAGTCGGAGAGTACCTGAAACAGAAAGAAGAGTATGAGTTAGAAGTACAGAAGGCACAGGTCGAGAGTTGGAAGGGATTCTGCGGTAAACAGGATCGGAAAGGGGTTTGGGAGGGAATTTATCGTGTAATAGGAAGGACAAAGAGCAGAGAGGAAGACATTCTACTGGAAAAAGAGGGAAAAGTGCTGGACGCTAAAGGTTCTGTGGAATTACTAGCACAGACATTTTATCCTGAAGATCTGGAAACTAGCGACAACACCGAACATCAGCGTATTAGAAGGTTGGCAGAAGTCGTGAACGCTGGAAAACAAGGTGATCCTTGCGATTCACCATTCACAGAGAGCGAACTTTTAATGGCGATTGATACATTTAATCCGAAAAAAGCTCCAGGCGCTGACGGGTTTACAGCAGACATCTGCAACCATGCAATCCGGAACGATACAAACCTGTTCCTAAGTATCCTGAACAAATGCCTGACACCACCTCTTCCCCAAGATATGGAAGGCAGCAACGATTATAGTGCTTAAAAAACCTGGCAAAGATAGATATACTCAGCCTAAAGCATATAGACCTATAGGACTATTGCCAGTGTTAGGTAAAGTTTTTGAAAAGATGTTGATGGCGAGAATAAAATATTACCTGATACCAAGGCTGAGTATACACCAGTATGGATTCATGCCCCAAAAGAGCACCGAAGACTCCCTCTACATCCTAATGCAACGAATATATTCTAAGATAGAGCAAAAAAGAATAGTTACACTAGTTTCATTGGATATAGAGGGAGCCTTCGATAGCGCTTGGTGGCCTGCCATAAGGATCCGTCTGGCAGATGAGGGTTGCCCAATAAATCTGCGGAAAATGACAGATAGTTATCTCAGTGATAGGGAGGTAACTGTTAGATATGCCGGCGAAATATTTACAAAGAGGACTAATAAGGGATGTGTTCAAGGCTCCATCGGCGGACCTTTGCTATGGAATCTTATCCTGGACCCTCTCTTGAAAGGCCTTAATGAAAGAGGAGATTACACACAAGCATTTGCAGATGATGTCATCTTGGTTTTCGATGGGGAGACAGCGTCTGAAATCCAGGATCGTGCCAATGCCGCACTTGAATATGTTCGAGCGTGGGGTGTCCGAAATAAACTAAAATTCGCACCACATAAAACCAACGCGATGGTTATTACGCGGAAATTAAAGTACGACACGCCACGCTTAAACATGGACGGGATCGGCATTGGCATGTCCAAGGAAATTAAGATACTAGGTCTAACCATCGATGACAAGCTGACATTCAATACACACGTTGCAAATGTCTGTAGAAAAGCCCTCAACTTTTACAAACAGTTGTCGAGAGTGGCGAAAATAAATTGGGGACTACAACCGGAAGTGATTAAGATCATCTACACAGCGGTTGTAGAACCAACAATAATGTATGCTGCTGCAGCTTGGGCCCCTGCGACGAACAAACTGGGTATACAAAAACAACTAGATGCTGTGCAGCGTGGCTTTACACAGAAAATTGTTAAAGCGTATAAGACTGTCTCCCTAAACTCGGCTTTATTACTTGCTGGGTTGCTTCCCCTTGACATTAGAGTCAGGGAAGCAGCCTCGCTTTATATGGCAAAGAAAGGTTACTCCCAGCAGGTAATAGGGGACCGGGAGATGGAGAGACCCGTATCTTTCAAAGATGCAATTCACCCTGCAGAACACACAGAGACGCATTTTACTTGCCTGCCGGACGAAGCAGCACTGCAAGAACACAGTAACAATGGCCTGAAGATCTTTACGGATGGCAGCAAACTGGAGGGGAAAGTCGGCGCGGCGCTGTCCTTATGGGACAGTGAAACGGAGATAAGTACCCGAAAGTTCAAGTTAGAGCAGTGCTGCACCGTTTATCAGGCAGAAATGCTAGCTCTGTGTGAAGCCACAAAGCAAGCTCTACATAGTAAAAATACCATCTGCAACATCTATTGTGACTCAAGGTCTGCACTAGAAACAATCGTTAATAACGCGTCCCTCCACCCCCTAGCATTAGAAGCCAGAGCCAACATAAGAGAGATTAGAAAAACTGGTAGAGCTCTACATCTCTACTGGATTAAGGCACATGCAGGGCTGGAGGGTAACGAACGGGCAGACGAGCTTGCGAAACAAGCGGCCTTACATTTGAAGACAAAACCTCACTACAACAAATGCCCAGTTTCCTTTGTTAAAAGACAAATCCGATCGGAATCACTAGAGGAATGGAATCGGCGTTACAAAAACAGTGAAATCGCCTCGACAACAAAAAAGTTTTTCCCAGATGCTATAGAGGCATACCCTCTGGTTCAAAAAATTAAAATAAGCCCAATAGTGACACAATTAATGACCGGTCACGGTGGGTTCTCCTCGTACTTATATCGCTTTAAGTGTAAGGAGAGCCCAGCGTGCAATTGTGACCCAGAGATCGAAGAGAGCGCTCTACACATCATTACAGACTGTCCCATCTATAGTAAAATAAGGTTCGACACCGAACAAGAATTAGATATAGACATAAATGTAGAGAATATAAGTAAAATCATAGCAGATAAGAACACTAGAGATAAGTTTATTGAATTTTGTATAGACATAGTTAAGAATGTAGTTAATAAAAATAAGTAAAATAATTGATGTACTCTTGTATATTTGAATATATACACGAAGAACATACAGCAATTGTCAGCAAAAATTTAGAAATAAGAAATATTGTTACAAAATAAGAAAAGCAAAATGTATCGAAAATTTATTTAACCCTATAATAAAGCAGAATGAAGAAGAATAAAAATATGTAGAGTATCAGAATCAGAAATAGGGAAGACAGAATTGGCGATCCCACCAATTGAGGCATGACTGAGATGAACAAAAGAAAGAAAATGTATGAGGTATGACAGTGACTTCCGAATAAAAGCGAGAACTGGAATGGAAGAGACTAGAAGCAATAGGCTCCAATCACGTTGGAGGGCGCAGGTACACAAAAAAAAAAAAAAAAAAAAAAAAAAAAAAAAAAAAAAAAAAAAAACCTAACCTAACCTAACCTAACCTAACCTAACCGGAATTTCGACTTTTAAATTCTGGACGCTATATAGTTGTTCCTGGTATCAATAGACGCAGCTCTGGAAGCTCTTCCCGGATCTGAAACAGAAAAAGTAAATTAGTAGAATTTTAGTGTATTTTTGGTAGATTTTTCTAAATTTTCATACGAAATTGTGTTTTTTATAGGTTTTATTGCTATTACTTACCCAAATAGCAACTTTTATTTAAGGGAATCACTGCTAAGGGTGTATTAACACCCCCCCTAAATAACCCGCCCCCTTTGGGAGCGCTACGGCCCATAAAAAACAAAAATTTCGCCGACCCACCCACCCGGAAATACTGTCGTGACACAGTCGACATCTGCAGCCACTGCGGCGGTCAACATCTGCGGACAAACTGTCCGGAATGGCTTGCGAATGTGCCCCCAAGCTGCGTGAACTGCATTAAAGCAAAGCTATCTAAAACAGACCACAATTCCTTCAGTAATGAATGCCCTGTCAGACAACGATGGGAGAGTCTAGCCAGGTCAGCCGTAGCATATTGCTAAAGGCACCATATACAAAGTTCTGCAAGCAAATCTTCAACGGAAGAGGCTAGCGACCACCGAGATCCTGGTCGAAGCAAAGCAGAGAAAAGTTGCGATTGCACTTCTCCAGGAACCCTATGTGGGAGGGGCAAAATGTATGAAAAATTACCAGGACGTAAGGGTCTTCCAGAGCTCTGAGCAAGGAGAAGGGTCAGTTAAGGCAGCTATAGTCATTTTTGACAACAGCCTAAGCGTTACACAGTACCCAAAACTCACCACGAACAACATCGTCGTGGTGGGAATCCAAACCAGAGCCTGGAAGATCACGCTGGTATCATATTATTTTGAGCCAGACCAACCCATAGGGCCATACCTGGAACATATCTCAGCAATCATCAGCAAGACAGGATCCCGGAGGCTGCTGATCGGTGGCGATGCCAATGCGAAGAATACGAAAGAGCAGACGAGTTAGCCAAAAATGCAGCTCTGCGCTTGAAAACCAAGCCAAACTACAACAAGTGTCCGGTCTCATTCATCAAGCGACAAATCCGTATGGAGTCGCTTGATGAATGGAACCGGTGCTATACAACAGAAGATACTGCATCCACGACGAAAGTGTTCTTCCCTGACGCAATAGCTGCATATCCCCACGTTAAGACACTACATCTCGAACCCATAGTAGTTCAGTTTATGACCGGGCATGGTGGGTTCTCTTCGTACCTGCATAGATTCCGGTGCAAGGACAGCCCAGCATGTGAATGCGATCCAATATCTGAAGAGAGTGCTCTACACGTAATCACGGAGTGTCCTATATATGGCAGGCAACGATTTGACTGCGAACAAGATATAGAGATAGAAATAAATGTAAATAATATATGTAAGATAATGGAAAATGTAAAAATTAGAAATAAGTTTTTAAAGTATTGCAAATTGATTATAAATAAGGTAGTAATAAGAAATAAATTGTAAAAATTAATGTACTCACATATATTTCAGTATATATGATAAGTTCATTAAACCAAAATTAGTAAGAAAACGTAAAAATAGAAATAGTTATAAGAAATCTGCAAAAACAAAAAAGACTTTGTGTAAAATTATTTTCAAACATGTCAAAACCCTAAATAAGTAAGAATTTAAAAGAAATAAAACATAGCTAGTATAGAGTAGGGCACTATACTTAGCATCCCACCAATAACAGCATGTATGATGATGGATAAAAGAAAGACTTGTATGAAGAATGAAAGGTCATCGGTACACAGCGTAAAAGCGAGAACTGGTATGAAAGCGTCAATAGAAAATACAGGCTCCAACTTCGTTGGAGGGTCGAGTAGGAACCAATACTGTGGAACCTCCTGCTTGATCCTCTTCTGAAGGAACTCGGGGAGCAAGACAACTATTGCCAAGCGTTCGCGGACGATGTTGTGTTAGTGTTTGACGGACAAACAGCATCGGAGGTACAACGACGAGCCAATGTCACGCTAGCGCATGTCAGGGAGTGGGGTGTCAAAAATAAGCTAAAGTTTGCAGCACATAAAACCAAGGCTATGCTCATAACAAGAAAGCTTAAATATGACACACCACTCCTTAACATGGGCGGGACTGACATCGAGATGTCTAGAGAAATCAAGATCCTGGGGCTCACGATAGACGACAAGCTCACCTTCAACAGCCACATTACATCTGTCTGCAAAAAAGCTATCGGAGTTTATAAGCGTCTATCGAGAGCCGCCAGGATCAGTTGGGGTCTGCACCCGGAGGTAATTCGGAGCATCTACGTCGCAACGGTGGAACCGATCATATTGTATGCGGCCAGTGTCTGGGCACCTTCAGCTAAAAAACTTGGGGCAGTCAAACAACTCAATGCTGTCCAACGAAGCTTTGCTCAGAAACTCACAAAAGCATATCGAACGGTGTCCTTGAACTCAGCCCTGGTTTTGGCTGGGATGATCCCGCTTGACCTCCGAATACAAGAAGCAGCCGCATTGTACGAGGCCAGGCGAGGGTTATCCCAGACAATGCCAGGAGACAGGCAGGTCGAAGTTAGAGCAAAGTTCGCTGAGTCACCTCATCCCGCCGAACATTTGAGCCTCAAGTTCATAAGCCTGGTAGACCAACAAGATGTAGATGCCAACAACACGCAGGCAGTTCGAATCTACACAGACGGTAGCAGGATTGAGGGTCAAGTTGGAGCAGCACTGTCCCTTTGGGACAGTGAAGCAGAGACTAAAGCCCTCAAGCTTAAATTAGCACCGTACTGTACAGTTTACCAGGCGGAACTTTTGGCCATATGGAAGGCGACGGTTGAGATTCTCCAGCGACCAGAGTCAAGCTATGGAATTTATAGTGACTCAAGATCCGCCTTAGAGGCAATCACTAACCAAAGCTCGACCCAACCTCTAGCTGTTAAAACTCGGCGTAATCTTCGGGAAATAAAAGACCAGAATAAAACTGTCGTTTTATTCTGGATTAAAGCCCACGCCGGGCTTAATGGAAATGAGAGGGCTGACCAGCTGGCCAAAGACGCAGCTCTTAAAAGCAAGAAAAAAGCTGACTATGACTTGTGCCCGGTTTCATTCGTCAAGCGACAAATCCGGCTGGAGTCGCTGGGCGAATGGAACCGTAGGTATACAACAGGAGACACAGCCGGCACAACAAAAATGTTTTTCCCGGACGTAATAAATGCTCATAGAACTATTAAAAAACTCGACCTGGATAGTGTAATCACACAAGTTTTCACGGGGCATGGTGGGTTCTCCGAATATCTAACTCGTTTTAAATGTAAAGAGGACCCATCATGCATATGTGAACCTGGAATCGCAGAAAACGTCAGCCACATACTTTTTCAGTGCCCAGTCTTCGGAATACAGAGGTATAATACCGAGCAGTTGTTGAACGTAAGTTTGACACCTGAAAACATAAACAAAATAATGTTGGAGAGTAAAAACAGAATTATTTTAATAAATTATTTTAAAGAGATAGCAACAAAAGTAATAACAAGAAACAAAACTAGATAAAGTAAAATATGTTAAATATATATTTGATGATATATATTATTAGCATATAGACATATAGGAAATAACAACAAAATTGAAATAAATGAAAACGATAAATAAACAAGTACCACACAATAACAATATAAATATAACGTGTCACGACTGACCTTTCACATAGACTGACAGAAAATAGAAAGTCATAAACTCACTCCAAGAAGAAAACGGCTCTGATACTGATCAGAGGAAACACGAAAAGTCGGAAAGTCCCCCGACTCTCCAACAGAAACCCCACTACTGAGGAGGGAGGAGGTGGGCAAAACGCCTCCTCCTTCCACCTGGTCTTCTCCTTCGAAGCGAGTCCGCACGGGCGTCGTCCTCCCTTACCCGCTCTGCTGCCTCCTTTTGCGATATGACTGCTTCGCAGAAAGAGACTACCGCCTGCCACGATCTCTCGCTACCAAGCATAGCGTCCACCACACTCGGCAAAGAGAGATCACGGCCTATTAATGCCGAAAGTGCGTGCCGCTGCGGGCCCCATGCTGCACATTCTGCCAGCGTGTGGAGCGCCGTATCTTTCGACGCACCACACGCATGGCAGCCCGCAGTCGCCTCCCGTCTTGCGATCTGGTGCAGGTACTTTCCAAAACATCCGTGTCCAGAGAGCACCTGCACCAACCGGAAGGGCAGCGACCCGAATCGCCGCTTCACCCATCTCTGAAGGACCGGGCGAATAGCCTCCACAGTCCACCAACCAGGGACCGGTGGAGCCAGGTCCTCCGTCCATCGGCTAAAAAGGGCAGCCAGTGCTTGTCTACGTATGCACGTAACCTCTTCCCACCCTGGGGGCTCTCCTTGGGATCTTCTCACCGCCACGAAATGGTACACTTCGGCAAGGATCTCCGCTTGGAGCTCCCAGGGAGGATCACCCGCTAACACGCATCCTGCTGTCCAGGACACAGTCCGATAACCGCGTATCGCCCTCGTCGCAATGACCCGCTGCGGATGTCGCAGTAGAGTCTTGTTACTGCGATTGAGGGCGTCCATCCAGACTGGTGCCCCGTAAAGAGCCATACTTCGGATTACTCCAGAGTATAGCCGTCGGCAGTTGGCGTTCGGGCCACCCATATTAGGTAACAGTCGACCCAAGGCTGCCGCAGATCCCACTACTTTTGGAGCCAGCTTAGAAAAGTGGGCCCCAAATGCCCAGCGCCCGTCCAATATGAGACCCAGATACCTCATGTGGGCCCCAATCGCGACGGGGACCCCATCCAGGACAACGTGTGTTTCCGGAGGAGATCCACCCCGAGGCCCATGGAATAATAGAGCCTCAGTCTTAGACAGGGCAACCTCCAGGCCCAGGGCACGAATGCGTTCAACCACGAGGGTTGTGCCCACCGTGGCCAAACGCACCGTCTCTCTGAGTTCCCTGCCTTTGACAACGACTAGTGTGTCATCCGCGTAACACGCGACCCGTATAGTGGCGGGGAGCGTGCCGCGGAGCACCCAATCGTAGCCTATGTTCCATAGGAGCGGCCCCAACACCGACCCCTGTGGAACCCCGCAGGAGACGCGATGTCGCCTCAGACCATCACTTCCTTCTACCAGTACCTCGCGGTCCTGGAGGTAATCAGACAACAGCCTCCGTAGATACAAGGGCACTCCATGGTACCGGAGCGCTTCCCTTATGGTTCCATGTGGGAGGCTGTTGAAGGCGTTGGCTATGTCAAGCGAGACTGCCAACGCCTTTTCACCTTCACTGACTGCATCCTGCGTCCACCGTTTAAGCCAGAGCAGAGCGTCTATTGTAGATCGCCCCGCTCTGAACCCATATTGGGCCTGCGAGAGCCGAGGCCCAGTCCCTTCCAGGTGCTGGATGACACGGCAAGCCACAACTCTCTCGAGTAACTTACCCGTGTCATCCAGCAGTATGATTGGCCTATATCCGGAAGGAGAATCAACGGCTCGACCCTCCTTCCTTAGAAGGCACAACCGGCCGTCTTTCCACAGCTTCGGGAATCTTCCTGATTTCAGGCACGCATCAAAAAGTTCCCGAAGCTGGTCACCCATCTGCTTCAGGGTGATCCCAAGAACACGCCCCGGGATTCTATCTGGACCCGGTGCTGTCCTTTTGCCTCGAAGGCGACCTACTGCTACTGCCATCTCCACCTCTGACACGAGTGGGATGGCGGCTGGGTCCAACGCCTCCTCGGGGAGGGATGATGCCATTGTTGGAGGGGTGTGGTGCGGATTAATTGCAGGGAAAAGCCCCACCATCACCCTGTCCAGAAGCCCAGGATCCATTGATTCCGCAATCGGCGGTGTCCGTCCTTTGCACTTTTGCCTGGCAGCTCTGTATGGACGCCCACATGGATCCCTATCAAGGCCTTCAAGGACCTCGCCCCATGCCCGAGACTTGACCCGGCTAATAGCTTGCTGCAGATCGCGCTTAGCGTCACGGTACACGCCATACAGCTGTTGCTCAACCGCCAGTTCCTCGGGTGACAGCTGGTCGTCGGTACGGCCGTTCCGACGCCTTCTGCAGCGAGCGTAGGGCCGCCGCACTTCCGAACAGGTGGTGCGAAGATCAGCTATCTCCGAGCACCACCAATAGACCTGGCGGCGGTCGGAGAGACGATAAGACCTTGGCATAGCCGTATCACACACAGCCGTTACTGCCTTGCGAAAGTGGCACGCTGCGACGTCCACTTCCGGGTGCGGGGGCGCAGCAATCCATGATTGGATGATCGCTGCCTCCTTCGCCAGCTCGGCGTCGAGACGACTTATCGTCCAGCGCGGGAAATCAGCTCGCAACTCGCGCCGCGACCCTAATTGACTGTCAGAGGTGGAAATCTCGAACCTAATATATTTATGGTCTGAGAGACTTTCCACCTCCGACATCACCATCCAAGCCCGCACACGTGCTGCGACAGCCGGGGTGGCGAACGTTACGTCCACCACAGACCCCCCGTTGTGTCGCACGCACGTGTGGGCCGACCCTGTATTGAGCAGGGTCAGCCCTGAGGCGACCGCCCACTCCCTAACAATCTCTCCACGAGTGTCAGAAGAGGGGTTACCCCAATCACGGGCCTTAGCGTTTAGGTCTCCCATTACAAAGACCTGACGTGGCGTCTGTCTTCTGATTGCTGCGGCTAGGAGGTCCACAAACACCTCCAGTTCTGCAGCGGTTCTATTGGGGGAGAAGTATGTACCGATGATGGCATACTCGCCCCACTTTACTACAACGTACCCTGAACCCCTCTCCTCCACTGAGAAGGGGAGAGCACAGCCTGATCGTTGTATGATGGCCACGGAGCCGTCCAGATCACCAGCCCACCAGGGATTGGGCGGGACAAAATACGGCTCTGCAGCAACCGCCAAATCAATTTGCCACTGCGCCAGGGTCTGCATGAACAGATCCTGAGCCCCGGCGCAGTGGTTTAGGTTCGACTGTAAGAAGTTGTGATGTCCGACCCGATCCATTTCTTATTCGGACATCACAACCTCTAAGTCAGCCTCTCGGCGAACGATCTCTGGAGTGGCTGTACTTGTACCCGTAGGAGCAGCCTGGGTCTTGGCGGCCTTGCCCTTCGTCTTAGGGGGGACACAGTTACGGGCCCCCATTACGTGCCCAGAAGGCCTTCCAGATTCTGCACATATCGCGCAGTATGGATTAGCCCTCGTGCAGCTGGCCACCCGATGACCTGAATCTCCACACCGGAAACACAGGTCACCTCTATCGGCTGACGCAGGACACTGCGCTCGCGTGTGCCCAAGACCCATGCACTTGAAGCAGCGCATGGGCCGTACCTCCAACGCTACTACCCGCACAGAGCTCCATCCCACAAGAATCCTGCCTTTCTCCGACAGCACTCTGGCCGCTGAAACTGGGCAAGAGACAAGTACGGAGCCAGTGCCATTAGAACCGGGATGGATTTCCCGGGTCCGAACTTGTTGCACATCGCATCTTCCTGCCTTAGCAACCGCAATAACCACTTTTTCCACGGTGGCCGCATCATCCAGGCCCGTGATCTTAGTCAGCGGTCTTAATTGGCCTGGAGATGCTAGCCACTTCAGAGAGGACGCCGCGGAGCCTCTCTGCGAGTCGGTCTGCCTTTTCTGTGTTTTGGGAGCCAGGAATTTCTAACATCCTAGCCCCCGTGGCCGTCTGACGAAAACGAAGATCATTTATCTCCAGCTCCTCGAGATTGACTTTCTCCTGCGCTAATTTCAGGACGGCACTATACGTCACCTCTTTCTCCACGGCTTCGGGCTGCAGCGTCAGTACAACCGCCGCTGACTTAGGGGGTTTCAACGCCGTCTTGATCTTGCCGGCCGTGAAAACTGCCGGCCTAGTCTTGGCAGGAGCACGGACCGCAGGAACGAAAGTAGGCGCAGAAGAAAGAGGGGAAGGCTTTCCCTTTCCCTTGTCTTTCCCTTTAGCCTTTCTCACCACGGTCACCCAGGTGTGTCCCTGAGTTGTAGACTGGCTGGCGTCTTGGGTCCCTTTCGAATTGGAAGGAATTACAGCTGCTGCTAGTGAGGCGGTAACACTATTTGGTAATGCTTCACTAGTCTTCATTGGCTTACCGTCTTTAGGAGTCAGCTTACGAGCCGGCCTTGCGACCAGCTTTGGTGACGCGGCAGTAGCAGCCGCTGCATTCCTTGCATCGGCTCTCAAAGGCGGTCGAATCGTCGGAGCCGGCAGAAGGCGGTCCTCGATCCCCGCGAGTCGGGCGTTAAGCATCTCCCCGAACGTGATGCTCAGAGACTGCTTCAACTCCTCAAGGACGTCTGACGCCCCTATAGAAGTAGCAGGGGGAACCTGCGACTCCACAATGATGGCTTTGGCAGCTGCGGTGGCAGCGGCTGTTTTGGCTTCAGTAAAGCCACGACGCAGTGCTTTTACTTCTGCCTTCATCGCTGCCACCTCCAGTTTCAGACGGCTATTATTTGCCCTAAGGCGACGCGTCTCTTCAGCCTCGCTTCTGCTAGCCAAAGCATCCACTACTTCCCTGAGGATCGAAGCGGACCTTTTGAGGCGGCCAACAAACTGGCCCTTGAGGTGGCCCGACTTTTTAGCGACCTCCAAAATGCAGGCGAGCTTTTCGCCCGCCTGCGCTCTCAACTCTTGAGCGTTCATTATAGTAAAGTCGCCTATTGCGGCGGTATCAGACTCACTTCCTACGTCATCCAAACAGTTCACCACAGATGTTGGCTTCTTTTGAAACTGTCTGTTTCGCAGGACCTTTTCGAGTTCTCCGTCAGTCGACAACGGACGCGGCCTCAAAAATTCCTCCTTTCTGGAGGTACCCGCCTTCGGGGTCCTCCCTCTTCCTCTTCTGGACGTATTCACTTTAGGGGCTGCCACCCCCTCGACCTCCGTATCCGAGTCAGGACCTGGCATGACAATCGAAGAATACGGCCTCTTTCTGCTACCTACCTCGATTTGGACACTGCCACATAACTCCATTTCTGGATCAGAAACAGTGTCCCTTTGGACGCCTTTGTCCATCACACCACTCTCGATCGTGTCCGAGAGGTGGCCCTGAGAAGGGCCTTTTATAAACCTCCCAGACGAATTTCGAAACGGCTTAGGCATTCTAAGCTCTCTCGACTCGCAACCAAGTATAGTCTATAGGATTTGGTCACCCGCCTGCCACCTGCGTTACCGGGGTCAGGACGGGGTCCAGGGGAGACGACGAGGACGTACCTATAAACACTTGGGGGCTCCCCCAACCTAACCTAACCTAACCTACCCTTTTTTTTTTTTTTTTTTTTTTTTTTTTTACATGGGGAAACCCGGTCGGGTACCACTCCATCGCGGGGGCAATGAAGTGGTTATGTCGGGCTCCAACCGACTAAAACCCCATGGTGTTCCCAGCTGCACCCTAGTGTCGGGGCTACGGGTACGCTTGGGCACTCGCCCGCGGCCCCGACGGTGTCGGCCCCACTAGGGGCCCCAGCCTCGAGTTGGGTGGAGTTGGAGATACCCCACCCTCACCACTGAGATGCGCACGGGAACACCGCGCGCGCCATCTCCAGGTCTCAGTTACGGGCGACGGTCACCCCCATGACCGCCGCCCTGACCTGTTATGGGGGGTGAAGAAGGGCGTGGTAAGCCCTTCTTCGACGCCCGGCTCTCCGGCTACGGATCGGAAGGTTTGATGCAATCTCACGCTCCCTCTCCGCAGCCTCCTTCTGCAAGATAATATCTTCGCAGAAGTCGAGCACGGCAGTCCATGACCTCTCGCTGTCAAGCATCGATTTAATCAATAATGGCATCGAGAGGTCCGCCCCTACGACTGCGGTGAGGACAAGGCGTTGGCCCTCCCAAGCTGGGCAGACCGCCAGCGAATGCTGCGCCGTGTCCTCATCGCAGTCGCAATGGTGGCACACGGTTGTCGGTTCTCTTCCGGCTATGCGACAGAGGTACTTTCCGAAGCATCCATGCCCCGTCAGTACCTGCGTCAGCCGGAAGGTCAAAGACCCGCGTGCCCTGTCCACCCACTCCTTAAAGACAGGGCGGACAGCCTCGACAGTCCTGAGGCCAGCACGGGGTTCGGCCAGCCTCGCCTCTCACCTTCCCATCAAGGACTGCCGAGCGTGGAACTTCCACACTTCAAGCGCCCTAAGCGAAGGACTTTCTCCCCGAAGGCGGAGATCCACGCGCCAATTGTACATTGCTGCGTAGATCTCGGCCTCCAGATCCCATTGTGGGGATCCCGCCAGCAAGCACGCCGCCTCAAAGGAGACAGTGCGATATCCACGGATGACCCCGACAGCCATCACCCTCTGAGATCTCCTCAGCAGGGCAATGGTTTTCTCCGTCAGGGCCTCCTCCCAAATTGGGGACCCATAAAGGGCCATGGACCGCACCACCCCCATATACAGGCGGCGAGCACTCGCCTTAGGCCCCCCGAGGTTGGGCAACAACCGCTTTAAAGCGGCTGCCGCACCAATCAGTCGGGGGGAGAGGCGCTTGAAGTGCTCATGAAAGTTCCACCGGCTGTCGAGGACGAGTCCGAGAT
The DNA here is from genome assembly GCA_954871355.1 of Cabera pusaria. Lineage (NCBI taxonomy): Eukaryota > Metazoa > Arthropoda > Insecta > Lepidoptera > Geometridae > Cabera > Cabera pusaria. Next base: position 80,385 of record OX940901.1, read on the forward strand.
ATTTCATCGAGGACCCGACCCCGATACGGGTGTCGCCAATGGTGAGATGGGAATCACGTGGCGGGGCTCGTCTCGGGCCATGAAAGCACATAGCCTCCGACTTACCCAGAGCAACGCGAAGTCCCAGCAAACCAATTCGGTCGACGACCCGTGTCGCCGCCAATGTGGCAAGACGGGCAGCCTCCTCGTACGTGCTCCCCCGGGCCATGACCAGCGTGTCATCCGCATAGCAGATCACGCTTGCGCCCGTGGGAGGTTTCCCCGCAACACCCAGTCGTAACCAATGTTCCACAGGAGTGGCCCTAGGACCGAGCCCTGTGGAACACCGCACGACATCTCCCTCCGAAGAATTTGGCCATCACGCCCCGAGTACGAGATGTACCTCTGGCACAGGTAGGCCCCGACTATACGGCTCAAGTAGGGAGGCACGTCGTGATACTTCAGTGCCTCCCCAATGCAAGACCACGGCAGGGAATTGAATGCATTAGCGATGTCTAAGGACACCGCCAACAGCACTCCACCCCCCGCCACGGCCTCGTCCGAACTGGCCTTGACGCGTTTAATCGCGTCAATACACGACCTGCCAACCCGAAAACCGTACTGGTTATCCGACAGGTTGGGACCCACATCTCGCAGATGCTTGACGAGACGAAAAGCCACCACTCGCTCAAACAACTTGTCAGCCTCATCAAGCATCACTATTGGGCGGTAGGCGGAAGGAGATTCCGCCGGGCGCCCATCCTTCCTCAAAAGGACTAGTCTGCCCGTCTTCCAAATTGTTGGGAACGTTCCCGTCTCCAAACAGGCACTAAGCAGCCTGCGGAAACGTTCTCCCAACGCCTCCAATGCCAAAACCCAGGCGCGGCCAGGGATGCCATCAGGCCCCGGAGCACGGTTTTTGGCCCGGAGCTTTAAGATGACAGCGCCCAGCTCACCCACCGACACCTCCGGCACGTCCTCGCTCGGGTCACTCTGCCCCACCGCTCGAGCAGGTGACATTTGTGGAGGCGTATGCTCCACCCTGATCGGAAACAGGGTGAACACAACGTCCTCCACCAGCTGAGGAGGTAGACTCTCCGTAAGGGGGGGCGCCCATGGGCGCAACTTCCCTCTGACAACCTTGTAGGGTCGTCCCCACGGGTCGTGGTTAAGAGTCTCCAACTGCTCTTCTCTTGCCTGGGTTTTGGCATTGGAGATCGCCAGCTGTAGGTCCCTAACAAATCCCCTATAAGACTCATACAACTGGCGCTCAACGTCTTCGTCCCGGCGTCTACGTCTGCGGTGCCTGGCGTACCGGCGCCTAGCTCCCACGGAACTGACGCGCAGGTCAGCGATCGCCTGATTCCACCAATAGACTTGACGCTTATTAGGAGGACGCGCCTTGGCCCGAGACATGCCGGCGTCGCAGACTTGCGACATGGCGCCCCGGAACCATTCCGCCTCCTCCTCGACCTCCACGGGACCTTCAAGAGGGTTCGACCATGCCTGGACAATCGAAGCCTCCACCAGCGCTTCACTGCCCAAGGTCCTCAACACCCATCTGGGGAAAGATGGGGTAGTGCTCCGGGTGATGGTGGCATCAGGGTGAGTGGAGACATCAAACCGGACATACAAATGATCCGACAGTGTCTCCACCCCCTCCAAAACCCTCCATCCACGAACACGGTCCGCGACACGAGGGGATGCGAACGAAACGTCCACAATAGAACCCCCGTTATGTCGCACGCACGTATTGACCGACCCTCTATTAAGGACCGATAAGCCAGCCATCGCAGCCCAATCCTCCAGAACCTCACCGCGAGTGTCAGTTGCAGGGGAACCCCAAGCCAAAGATTTGGCGTTTAGGTCCCCAACTACGAGTACTGGACGAGGTATGGTCTGCCCAATAAGGGCCCCCATCCCTCCCAGGAACGACTCGAACTCGACAAGATGTCTGTTCGGAGAAAAGTAGACACCAATGAGGACAATATCCCTCCAATGCACCGCCACGTAACCACGACCTCTCGCTATGACAGTGAGAGACGAAGCTCCAACAGAACTGGATGCTACGATGGTCACCAAACCATCAATGTCTCCTGCCCAGTTATCCCTGGGAGGAACGAAGTATGGTTCAGCGACCACCGCAACCTCTATCAACCACTCGGCCATGCTTTGCAGGAGTAAGTCCTGCGCACCGGCCGAATGATTGATATTCGCCTGAAGGAAGCGATGATCCATAACTAATTAGTTAGTGATCATCGCCTCCCCCCCCGTCGGAGCCCTTTGGGCTGGTGCCGTCGGTTTTGCCCCTTTTTTGGGCTTCGGTGGAGAGCACTGCTTGCTCCCCAACTGATGGTCCGCCGGTCTTTTTGCAGCTGCACAAACTGAGCAGTGTGGCATCGCTGCACTACATTTTGCCGCCTTATGACCGACACGTCCGCAGCGAAAGCACTGATCACTGCGGTCAACTTCGGCCGTGCACTGTGCTCGCACATGCCCATTTTGAAGGCACCGGAAGCACTTCATAGGCCTTGTCGGAAGTAACTGCACTCGTGCAGCCACCCATCCAACCAAAAGACGGCCTCCTTCATTCAGCTTCTTAGCCACAGTTACAGGGCAGCGCAGCCACAGTGTGAAGTTTCCCTGCGCATCAGATCTTAGCTCACCAGCTTTGACCATCTCCACAGAACAACCGCCCCGATTCGCTACTGCATTGACCACTTCTTGTGCCGTGACTGAGTCATCCAAACCGGACACCCTTAACTCTGCACATTTGGTGGGCCTAGACACTTTGGCCTCATTGCCAAGGGTTTCCCGCAATTTAGAGGCCAAGATGTCAGCCTTGTCACCGCTTGTTGTGCCTGGTATCTCTAGGATTCGGGCACCTGTGGTTGCTTTACGAAACCGGAGTCCAGTGATGCCGCACTCTTCGAGGTTAATCCCCATTTTTGCCTGAGACAGCAAAGAAGCATAGGTTACACCCCTCTGCTCGGCCTCAGGCTGCAATGTTATCACTACAGCCGAAGAACGAGGAGGGCGCAATCTAGGTTCCTGTCTCAAAGGCATAGACGCCTTGACCCTAGCGGCACTTTTTCTTGCCTTTTTACGGCCTCGTCTGACAACCGTTTTCCATTCCCCTTCTGTAGCCGCAGCAGCTCTCGGGAGCGTGGGTTGCCTCGATGGAAGGGTGCGAGGTGCCGGCTGAGGAGTCCGAGTAGCCACTAGGCTGGCTCCTGATTGGCTCCTCTTGTTTCCCTTCTGCTGTGAAGAAGGCGCAGACATAACCTCTTTTGTAGCACCTCGGCTAGCCTGAGATGTTCGCGGGGCAGAAACCGAAGCAGCGCTTTTCCTATCTGCCGCAAGTGGAGGGCGAAGACGCTTTTCAGGCAAAAGTCGCCCTTCAAGTGACTCCAGTCTGGCATTTACCATGTTGCCAACCTGCAACATGATAGTCCGAGAGAATTCACTCACGTTTAGTTCGCCACTCTGTGGAGCTTCAGACATTTGTACTCCAGATGCCCTGGGTGCCGCCACTGGAGCAGAGCGAGGAGTGGAGTTTCTGTTGCTACAAACTTCCTCTCGAAGCTCTTTCATCTCCCGTCGGAGCTCAGAAATTTCGCTCATTAAGCGCTCATTATTAGCCCGCAGTGCATCTACTTCATCGGAAGAAGTCCTGGAGTGAAGTATCTCCACGACGGACTGTATTGATCCCGCTGCATCCTTCAAGGCTCTTTGAAAAGTACCCTTTAGGTGGCCTGATTTAGCCGCCACGTCGAGAATTATCCCTACATCGTCGATAACCCGGTGACTCAGCTCCTCCGCGGTCCTCGAAACTCCTCCAGCAGATAGACCTAAAGCAACCCGAGCGGTACGGGCGTTCATAGCTCGCTCTTCGAGGTCCACTGCTGCCTTGGCGCAGGTCTCATCTTTGTTTCGAAGAAACTCCCTTCTCCGATCACCACTCGTCGTGCTTGCGTTACCACTTTTGGTTGGCTCACACGACTCACGAGTCACGCTTTCAGCATCAGAGGCTGACATAGAGTCATCCCGACGCCTTCGCTTTGGCCCGTTCTCCTCCCAGAAACGGTAGGTCTCAGTAGACTTCACCGATTCAACTGTTTTGGAGCTAGCATCAGATTCTGACGCCGCTCCATCCTCCGCGGTTTTCTTAGATCGGCCCTTACGGGCCTTTTTAAGGCAATTGTTGTCCCCCCAGATACTATGGGACTGGGCACCCTAAAGGCACCGAGGGGTTCTCCTGACTCAATGAGCCCGGTACCCTCCTGAGGATTTCGTTGCGCAATAGCCTTTTTCATAATTTCCATATTAAGGAGATATGGTTCCGTTGTTTGGGCTCCGATGGAATCAAATCCATCTACAAAATCGTGACCCATGACCCTAGACCCGCACATCTACCTTCTGCGCATAAGCGCAGAAAGAGCAGCTGAAGTCCAGGATCACGTACCACGATCCCCTCGGCCGGCCCAACCGTGGGTCTCCCTACTACATCGTGGTGCTCTAGCGGCCGAAATATCTTCAACCTCCTACGTGAACGCAGAAAGAGCAGCTGAAGTCCGAGTCAGCAAGCCGCAATACCCCCCTCAGCGAGCGCCGAACCTTGGGCCTCCCCTACATCTGACGCCCTAGCGGCCGGGATCTCCCCGACCATACCCTGGTCTGTCACCCAGAACATGCACCCACGCTTTCCGTGCATAAGTTCAGCTCAACAGGCCCGGGCAAACCCCCTCGGCGGGCGCCGAACCTTGAGGTTTGGTCCTTCTTCGATCCTTGCGGATCCAACCCCGAAAAGTGGGCGCAAAAGCGCTTCCACCTAGCTGTTCAGGCAAACCACCTAAACCTCCCACTGGGCGGCTCCTACCACCGAGCCCGCCCTGCCCCGTCACACTGTGCCCTCTGCTACCTTGCCAGAGGGACACGCGGAGGGGCCCACCACGTCGGAACTTCGCTATCGGTCGACAACTTAACCCAATAAGGAAAAGTTGTCGACCGACACCCAGGGTGCACCACGAGGAGGTGTTCCGACCCGCACCCCAACCTAACCTACCCTAACCTAACATAACCTAACCTTTTTTTTTTTTTTTTTAAATGAAAATGCTTTTACGCATTTCCGCTCACATTGGGGAAGTGAGCGAAATATGTCGGACTCAGCACCAAATGGCACCACTACCGACTAAAAACCACACGGAGTTCCTAGCTGCACCCTAGTGTCGGGGCTGCGGGTACGCTTAGGCACTCGCCCGCGGCCCCGACGGTGTCGGCCCCAGCCTCGAATTGGGTGGAGTTGGAGATACCCCACCCTCACCACTGAGATGCGCACGGGAACACCGCGCGCGCCATCTCCAAGTCTCAGTAACGGGCGACGGTCACCCCCATGACCGCCGCCCTGACCTGTTATGGGGGGTGAAGAAGGGCGTGGTAAGCCCTTCTTCGACGCCCGGCTCTCCGGCTCTCCGCAGCCTCCTTCCGCAAGATAATATCTTCGCAGAAGTCGAGCACGGCAGTCCATGACCTCTCGCTGTCAAGCATCGATTTAATCAACGTTGGCATCGAGAGGTCCGCCCCTACGACTGCGGTGAGGACAAGGCGTTGGCCCTCCCAAGCTGGGCAGACCGCCAGCGAATGCTGCGCCGTGTCCTCATCGCAGCCGCAATGGTGGCACACGGTTGTCGGTTCCCTTCCGGCTATGCGACAGAGGTACTTTCCGAAGCATCCATGCCCCGTCAGTACCTGCGTCAGCCGGAAGGTCAAAGACCCGTGCGCCCTGTCCACCCAATCCTTAAAGACAGGGCGGACAGCCTCGATAGTCCTAAGGCCAGCACGGGGTTCGGCCAGCCTCGCCTCCCACCTTCCCATCAAGGACTACCGAGCGTGGAACTTCCACACTTCAAGCGCCCTAAGCGAAGGACTTTCTCCTCGAAGGCGGAGATCCACGCGCCAATTGTACATTGCCGCGTAGATCTCGGCCTCCAGATCCCAAGGTGGGGATCCCGCCAGCAAGCACGCCGCCTCAAAGGAGACAGTGCGATATCCACGAATGACCCCGACAGCCATCACCCTCTGAGATCTCCTCAGCAGGGCGACGGTTTTCTCCGTTAGGGCCTCCTCCCAAATTGGGGACCCATAGAGGGTTATGGACCGCACCACCCCCATATAAAGGCGGCGAGCACTCGCCTTAGGCCCCCCGTGGTTGGGCAACAACCGCTTTAAAGCGGCTGCCGCACCAATCAGTCGGGGGGAGAGGCGCTTGAAGTGCTCATGAAAGTTCCATCGGCTGTCGAGGACGAGTCCGAGATATTTCATCGAGGACCCGACCTCGATACGGTCGTCACCGATGGTGAGACTTGAATCACGCGGCGGGGCTCGTCTCGGGCCATGAAAGCACATAGCCTCCGACTTACCCAGAGCAACGCGAAGTCCCAGCAAACCGATTCGGTTGACGACCCGTGTCGCCGCCAATGTGGCAAGGCGGGCAGCCTCCTCGTACGTGCTCCCCCGGGCCATGACCAGCGTGTCATCCGCATAGCAGATCACGCTTGCGCCCGTGGGGAGATTTCCCCGCAATACCCAGTCGTAACCAATGTTCCACAGGAGTGGCCCTAGGACCGAACCCTGTGGAACACCGCACGACATCTCCCTCCGAAGAATTTGCCCATCCCGCCCCGAGTACGAGATGTACCTCTGGCACAGGTAGGCCCCGACTATACGGCTCAAGTAGGAAGGCACGTCATGATACTTCAGTGCCTCCCTAATGCAAGACCACGGCAAGGAATTGAATGCATTAGCGATGTCTAAGGACACCGCCAACAGCACTCCCCCCCCCCCCGCCACGGTCTCGTCCGAGCTGGCCTTGACGCGTTTAATCGCGTCAATACACGACCTACCAACCCGAAAACCGTACTGGTCGTCCGACAGGTCAGGACCCACATCTCGCAGATGCCTGACGAGACGACAAGCTACCACCCTCTCAAACAACTTGTCAGCCTCATCAAGCATCACTATGGGACGGTATGCGGAAGGAGATTCCGCGGGGCGCCCATCTTTCCTCAACAGAACGAGTCTGCCCGTCTTCCAAATTGTTGGGAACGGAAGCTGCACACACTGCACACCTTGGCGCACTTGCAGAACAAGAAGCCGCCCTATGGCCGGCATCACCACAGCGATAGCAAAGATCGCTGCGGTCAACCTCCGCAGTGCACTGGGCTCGAACGTGACCGATTATTAGGCACCGGAAACACCGCATTGGTCTTGGCTGCAGCAACTGAACCCGTGCCGCCACCCAACCGACCAATAGACGGCCACCCTCACTCAGCTTTTTTGCGGCAGCCACCGGGCATCGCACGCAAAAGGTGGAGTTGCCACGAGAGTCGTGACGCAGTTCTCCAGCCTTGACTGACTCAATGGAGCAGCCACCTTTATTCGCGACTGCAGCGACCACTTCCTGTGCTGTAATCGAGTCGTCTAAACCGGACACCCTCAGTTCTACACTTTTGGTCGGCCTAGACACTTTAACCCCCTCACCAAGGGTTTCCTTTAATTTAGAGGCCAAGGCGTCAGCTTTATCACCGCTTCCAGCACCGGGTACCTCTAATATTCGGGCACCTGTGGCTGCCTTACGGAATCGGAGGTCGTTGATTCCGCAGCTAGACAGGCTTACTGTTTCACGAGCCCGAGAAAGTAGTTTGGCATACGTCATGCCACCTTCCTCAGCCTCCGGCTGCAGCGTAATGACTACAGCCGAGGACTTGGGAGTGCGCAATTTAGATGCCTTGCTCAAGGAAGATGAGGCGTTGGCCTTAGGCACTTTTTTCTTTTTGCGACTCCGTTTCCGTACCACCTTGGTCCATCCCCCTTCCTGGGACGTAGAAGCAGGAGGTAATGGCCGTGGAGTAGTAATACTCTCGGATATCACCTTAGGTGCAGCCCTCTGCTTCTTCCTTTTCTGAGTATGGCGTGCGTCCTCAGCTTTCGAGAGACCTTCTTTCACCTGGGACCTATCTAGAGGCCTTATGTTATCCTCCAACAACGGTTCACGACCTGACCCTGGGGAAGCTGAAGTCGCTGCAGCGTTCCTTCTGTCAGCCGCAAGTGGAGGTCGAAGGCGCTTTTCAGGTAGAAGGCGGTCCTCCAGCGCCTCAAATCTAGCAGCCACCATACTGCCAACCTGCATCATGATCGACCGAATTAAATCCTCGGCACCAGCATCACGAGACTGTGTGGCTATAGGCTCTGGCACTTCCATTCTCTCAGATGACTGCTTCCGCGTTGACCGAGGTGCAGAGGCCTTTCGGCTACCAGAGACTTCCTCTCGGAGTTCTTCTATTTGGCGACGAAGGTCCGCAACTTCTCCTTTCAGGCAATCGTTGTCTGCCCTCAATATGGCAGTCTCTTCAGAAGAGGTCCTTGAGCTGAGGATCTTTACAGCAGACTTAATAGATCCAGCAGCATCTTTCAGTGCCTTTACGAAGGTACCCTTCAAGTGGCCGGATTTCTTAGCCACATCCATGATAATCGCCACGTCGTCTAGGACGCGACGATTAATCATATCTGCTGACCTCGGATCCACCTCCGCGCCTTGGAGACCCAAGTTTTGTCGACTAGCTCTCGCGAGGGAAGCTCGCTTGGCTACATCGGCTTCTGCCCTGGCTTCGGTCTCATCACGCTTTCGGAGAAATTCGCGTCTCCGGTCCCCGCTCGTAGTGCTCGCATCACCACCTAATATGGGCGAACTGCGTAAAGAAGCAAGACTTTCGGCATCAGTGGATGACAAAGAGTCATCACGACGCCGTCTTTTAGCTCCCGGCTCTGGCCAGAACCGACTAGGTTCCAATAAATCCGCCGAATCCATCACAGTTTGCACGCTCCCATCGGAATCCGATAGGATTGTCATAGCCTCCTCGACTATGTCGGAGCCATTGTGGCTCGGTAGGCGATTGTTGCCCCCCCCAGATACCGTGGGACAGATCACCGAAGTGACAAGGGGTTCTCCGGACTCGGTGAGCCCGGTACCCTCCTGGGATTGTGTGTTTTCAATAGCCCTTTCCATATGGTCCTTATTTAAGGAGATAAGGTTTCCTTTGTTTGGGCTCCGATGGAATCAAATCCATCTACAAAAACCGTAACACATGACCCTAGACCCGCACATCTACATTCTGCGCAATACGCGCAGAGAGAGCAGCTAAAGTCCAGGGTCACGTACCACGATTCCCTCGGCCGGCCCAACCGTGGGTCTTCCTACTACGTCGTGGCGCTCTAGCGGCCGAAATATTTCCATACCACGTCTTGCCACCTCGGACCCGCATATCAACCTCCTACGTGAACGCAGAAAGAGCAGCTGAAGTCCGAGTCAGCAAGCCGCGATACCCCCCTCGGCGAGCGCCAAACCTTGGGCCTTGGGCGACCATACCCTGGCCTGTGGCCCAGAACATGCACCCACGCGTTCCGTGCTAAAGTTCAGGTCAACAGGCCCGGGCAAACCCCCTCGGCGGGCGCCGAACCTTAAGGTTTGGTCATTCTTCGATCCTTGCGGATCCAACCCTGCAAGGTGGGCGCAAAAGCGCTTCCACCTAGCCAATCAGGCAACCACCTGACCCCATGACCCCACACCGGGCGACTCCTACCACCGAGCCCGCCCTGCCCCGTCACACTGTGCCCTCTGCTACCTTGCCAGAGGGACACGCGGAGGGGCCCACCTCGTCGGAACTTCGCCATCGGTCGACAACTTAACCCAAAAAGAAAAAGTTGTCGACCGACACTACTTTTACGCATTTCCGCTCACATTGGGGAAGTGAGCGAAATATGTCGGACTCAGCACCAAATGGCACCACTACCGACTAAAAACCACACGGAGTTCCTAGCTGCACCCTAGTGTCGGGGCTACGGGTACGCTTAGGCACTCGCCCGCGGCCCCGACGGTGTCGGCCCCACTAGGGGCCCCAGCCTCGAATTGGGTGGAGTTGGAGATACCCCACCCTCACCACTGAGATGCGCACGGGAACACCGCGCGCGCCATCTCCAGGTCTCAGTAACGGGCGACGGTCACCCCCATGACCGCCGCCCTGACCTGTTATGGGGGGTGAAGAAGGGCGTGGTAAGCCCTTCTTCGACGCCCGGCTCTCCGGCTACGGATCGGATGGTTTGATGCAATCTCACGCTCCCTCTCCGCAGCCTCCTTCCGCAAGATAATATCTTCGCAGAAGTCGAGCACGGCAGTCCATGACCTCTCGCTGTCAAGCATCGATTTAATCAACGTTGGCATCGAGAGGTCCGCCCCTACGACTGCGGTGAGGACAAGGCGTTGGCCCTCCCAAGCTGGGCAGACCGCCAGCGAATGCTGCGCCGTGTCCTCATCGCAGCCGTAATGGTGGCACACGGTTGTCGGTTCCCTTCCGGCTATGCGACAGAGGTACTTTCCGAAGCATCCATGCCCCGTCAGTACCTGCGTCAGCCGGAAGGTCAAAGACCCGTGCGCCCTGTCCACCCAATCCTTAAAGACAGGGCGGACTGCCTCGACAGTCCTGAGGCCAGCACGGGGTTCGGCCAGCCTCGCCTCCCACCTTCCCATCAAGGACTGCCGAGCGTGGAACTTCCACACTTCAAGCGCCCTAAGCGAAGGACTTTCTCCTCGAAGGCGGAGATCCACGCGCCAATTGTACATTGCCGCGTAGATCTAGGCCTCCAGATCCCAAGGTGGGGATCCCGCCAGCAAGCACGCCGCCTCAAAGGAGACAGTGCGATACCCACGAATGACCCCGACAGCCATCACCCTCTGAGATCTCCTCAGCAGGGCGACGGTTTTCTCCGTTAGGGCCTCCTCCCAAATTGGGGACCCATAGAGGGCCATGGACCGCACCACCCCCATATAAAGGCGGCGAGCACTCGCCTTAGGCCCCCCGAGGTTGGGCAACAACCGCTTTAAAGCGGCTGCCGCACCAATCAGTTGGGGGAGAGGCGCTTGAAGTGCTCATGAAAGTTCCATCGGCTGTCGAGGACGAGTCCGAGATATTTCATCGAGGACCCGACCTCGATACGGTCGTCACCGATGGTGAGACTGGAATCACGCGGCGGGGCTCGTCTCGGGCCATGAAAGCACATAGCCTCCGACTTACCCAGAGCAACGCGAAGTCCCAGCAAACCGATTCGGTTGACGACCCGTGTCGCCGCCAATGTGGCAAGGCGGGCAGCCTCCTCGTACGTGCTCCCCCGGGCCATGACCAGCGTGTCATCCGCATAGCAGATCACGCTTGCGCCCGTGGGGAGATTTCCCCGCAATACCCAGTCGTAACCAATGTTCCACAGGAGTGGCCCTAGGACCGAACCCTGTGGAACACCGCACGACATCTCCCTCCGAAGAATTTGCCCATCCCGCCCCGAGTACGAGATGTACCTCTGGCACAGGTAGGCCCCGACTATACGGCTCAAGTAGGAAGGCACGTCATGATACTTCAGTGCCTCCCTAATGCTAGACCACGGCAAGGAATTGAATGCATTAGCGATGTCTATGGACACCGCCAACAGCACTCCCCCCCCCCGCCACGGTCTCGTCCGAGCTGGCCTTGACGCGTTTAATCGCGTCAATACACGACCTACCAACCCGAAAACCGTACTGGTCGTCCGACAGGTCAGGACCCACATCTCGCAGATGCCTGACGAGACGACAAGCTACCACCCTCTCAAACAACTTGTCAGCCTCATCAAGCATCACTATGGGACGGTATGCGGAAGGAGATTCCGCGGGGCGCCCATCTTTCCTCAACAGAACGAGTCTGCCCGTCTTCCAAATTGTTGGGAACGTTCCCGTCTCCAAACAAGCACTTAACAGCCTGCGGAAACGTTCTCCCAACGCCTCCAATGCCAAAACCCAGGCGCGGCCAGGGATGCCATCAGGCCCCGGAGCACGGTTTTTGGCCCGTAACTTTAATATGGCAGCGCCCAGCTCGCCCATCGACACCTCCGGCACGTTCTCGCTCGTGTCACTCTGCCCCACCGCTCGGGCGGGCGACATTTGCGGAGGCGTATGTTCAACCCCGTTCGGAAACAGGGTGGTCACAACGTCCTCCACTAGCTGAGGAGGGAGACTCTCTGTAAGTGGAGGCGCCCATGGGCGCAACTTCCCTCTGACTACCTTGTAGGGTCGTCCCCATGGGTCGTGATTGAGAGTCTCCAGCTGCTCTTCTCTTGCCTGGGTTTTGGCATTGGAGATCGCCAGCTGTAGGTCTCTAACAAACCCCCTATACGACTCATACAACTGGCGCTCAACGTCTTCGTCCCGGCGTCTACGTCTGCGGTGCCTGGTGTACCGGCGCCTCGCTCCCACGCAACTAATGCGCAGGTCAGCGATCGCCTGGCTCCACCAGTAGACCTGACGCTTAGGTGGACGTGCCTTGGCCCGGGACATGCCAGCGTCACAGACTTGTGACATGGCGCCCCGAAACCACTCCGCCTCCTCTTCGACCTCCACGGGACCTTCAGGAGGGTTTGACCATGCCTGGACAATCGAAGCCTCCACTAGCGCTTCACTGTCCAGGGTCCCCAACACCCATCTTCGGGAAGGTGGGGTGGTGCTCCGGGCGATGGTGGTATCAGGGTGAGTGGAGACATCAAATCGGACATATAAATGATCCGATAGTGTCTCCACTCCTTCCAAAACTCTCCATCCACGAACACGGTCCGCGACTGCGGGGGATGCGAACGAAACGTCCACAATAGATCCCCCATTATGTCGCACGCACGTGTTGACCGACCCTTGGTTAAGGACCGATAGGCCGGCTATCGTGGCCCACTCCTCCAGGACCTCACCACGAGCGTCAGTCGCAGGGGAACCCCAAGCCAAAGATTTGGCGTTTAGGTCCCCAACTACGAGCACTGGGCGAGGGAGGGTCTGCCCAATAAGGGCTCCCAACCCTCCCAAGAACGACTCGAACTCGGCAAGATGTCTGTTTGGAGAGAAGTAAACACCGATGAGGACAGTGTCCCTCCAAAGCACCGCCACATAACCTCGACCTCTCGCTATGACATTGAGAGATGAAGCTCCAACGGAACTAGATGCAATTATGGTTACCAAGCCATCCACGTCTGCTACCCAATTATCTCGGGAAGGAACGAAGTATGGCTCGGCAACCACAGCAATCTCGATCAGCCACTCGGCAAAGCTTTGCAGGAGCAAATCCTGCGCACCAGCCGAATGGTTGATGTTCGCCTGAAGGAAGCGATGATCCATAACTAATTAACTAGTTAGTGATCATCGCCTCCCCCCTTGTCAGGGCCCTTTGAGCTGGAGTCGTTGGGTTTGCCTTCCTTTTGGGCTTCGGTGGAGAGCACATTTTGCTTCCCAGCTTGTGGTCTGCTGGGCGTTTCGAAGCTGCACACACTGCACACCTTGGCGCACTTGCAGAACAAGAAGCCGCCCTATGGCCGGCATCACCACAGCGATAGCAAAGATCGCTGCGATCAACCTCCGCAGTGCACTGGGCTCGAACGTGACCGATTATTAGGCACCGGAAACACCGCATTGGTCTTGGCTGCAGCAACCGGCTCTGGCCAGAACCGACTAGGTTCCAATAAATCCGCCGAATCCATCACAGTTTGCACGCTCCCATCGGAATCCGATAGGATTGTCATAGCCTCCTCGACTAAGTCGGAGCCATTGTGGCTCGGTAGGCGATTGTTGCCCCCCCCCCCAGATACCGTGGGACAGATCACCGAAGTGACAAGGGATTCTCCGGACTCGGTGAGCCCGGTACCCTCCTGGGGTACCACAACCTAACTTTTTTTTTTTTTTTTTTTTTTTTTACCCAGGAAAATCCTTTATGGATACCAAATCGCCCGGGGGAGCGAGATGGTTATGTGGGAGTCACTGCCAGAAGGGCAGTATACCCACTAAAAACCTGGGGTGAGCAGTCCTCCGCCGAGATGGGGCAAGATAGGGTCATGCTAGCAATCACTACCTTGCCCCGGCGGTAGGCCCGGATGAAAAACATCCAGGCCCCGGCACAGGAAGGGGTGGCCTCGCTCACCAAGGCCACCCCTCACACGTGTGGGGTCGTGCAAGCCGGCCGAAAGTCCCCCGACCTTCGGCCAGTGACCCCACTATGAGTGAGGGGGGAGGAGGCGGGCAAACCGCCTCCTCCTTCCCCCCGTACGTCTGCGCCGGATCGGGTCAGAAGAGGCGTCGTCCTCCCTGGCCCGCTCCGCGGTCTCTTTCTGCATCATCACCTCTTCGCAGAAGGAGACCACTGCCCGCCACGATCTCTCACTGTCGAGCATGGCATTTACCACGCTCGGCAGAGAGAGATCCCGCCCTATGACCGCTGAAAGCGTGTGCCGCTGCGGGCTCCATGCGGCACACGCCCCCAGCGTGTGGAGCGCCGTATCCTCTGGCGCTCCACACTCGTGGCAGGCAGGGGTCGCCTCCCGTCTCGCGATTTGGTGCAGTTACTTACCGAAACATCCATGCCCGGAAAGCACCTGCACCAATCGGAAGGTCAGCGACCCGAACCGCCGCCTCACCCACTTCCGAAGGACCGGCCTGACCGCATCCACCGTCCACTGTCCAGGGACCGGTGGGGCCAGGTCCTCCGTCCACCGCCGCAACAGGGCGCCCTGCGCCTGCCTCCGCATGCGTGTGACCTCCTCCCACGCTGGAGGCTCTCCTTGGGATCTCCTCGCCGCCACGAAGTGGTAAACTTCGGCGAGGATCTCCGCTTGGAGCTCCCAGGGGGGATCACCGGCCAGCACGCATGCCGCCGTCCAGGACACCGTCCGGTATCCACGGATTGCCCTCGTCGCTACAACCCGCTGCGGACGTCGCAGCAGGGTTTTATTGCCACGACTGAGGGCGTCCACCCAGACGGGTGCCCCGTACATGGCCATACTCCGGATGACTCCGGAGTACAGCCGTCGGCAGTTGGCGCTTGGGCCGCCCACATTCGGCAGCAACCTTCCCAAAGAGGCGGCAGCCCCCACTACTCTTGGGGCCAGCCCGGCAAAGTGGGCCCCAAAAGCCCACCTCCCGTCCAGGATGAGACCCAGATATTTCATCTGGGTTCCAACCCGGACTGGGACCCCGTCCAGTAACACCCGCGTACCTGGAGGAGGTCCCCCCCGAGGCCCATGAAACAGTAGGGCCTCGGTCTTGGAGAGGGCGACCTCCAACCCCAGGGCGCGTATGCGGCCGACCACAAGTGTTGTGCCCACTACGGCCGACCGCACCACCTCCCCGAGGTCCCTTCCCTTGGCCACGACTAGGGTGTCATCCGCGTAGCACGCAACCCGCACACTTGCGGGAAGCGTGCCGCGAAGCACCCAGTCGTAGCCGACGTTCCACAGGAGCGGTCCCAACACCGACCCCTGCGGAACACCACAAGAGACACGACGGCGCCTCAAACCGTCGCGTCCCTGCACAAGGACCTCGCGGTCCTCTAGGTAGTCGGCGATCAGCCTCCGCAGATACAGGGGCACTCCATGATAACGGAGCGCCTCCTGTATCGTTGCGTGCGGGAGGCTGTTAAAGGCGTTAGCTATGTCAAGCGAGATAGCCAACGCCCTTTCCCCCTCACGGACCGCTGCCTGCGTCCACCCCTTTAGCCAGAGCAGGGCGTCCATTGTGGACCGCCCCGCCCTGAACCCGTACTGGGCCTCAGACAGCCCAGGCCCAGTCCCCTCTAGATGCCGGATGACCCGGGAAGCCACCACTCTCACAAGCAGCTTACCCGTGTCATCCAGCAGCACAATTGGCCTGTATGCGGAAGGCGAGTCGACAGGACGTCCCTCCTTCCGCAACAGGCACAACCTGCCCTCTTTCCACAGCTTCGGGAATCGCCCAACCGTGAGGCACGCGCTGAACAATTCCCGAAGCCGATCATCCATCTCCCTAAGGGCGATTCCCAACACCCGGCCCGGAATCCCATCCGGTCCAGGCGCCGTCCTCCTACCCCGTAGGCGGCGGACTGCAACCTCCATCTCCGCCTCCGTAACAGGCGGGATGGAGGCCCCGTCAAACTCCTCGACGACGAGGGAGACGGCCATCGTTGGAGGGGTGTGGTTAGGGTCTCTGTCGGGGAAGAGCCCCCCCAACACCCTGTCCAGGAGACTGGGATCCATGGACTCCGCAACCGGGGGCGTCTGGTGCCGAAACTTATTCCGGGCAGCCTTATACGGACGCCCCCACGGATCCCTGTCGAGGCTCGCCAGAGCTTCGCCATAAGCCTGCGACTTGGCCATGGCGATCGCCAGCTGCAGTCCTCGCTTGGCGACGCGGTACGTCTCGTACAGCCGGCGCTCTGCCTCCAACTCGACGGCTGGCATCTGGTCGTCGGTCCGGCCATGACGCCGTCTCCTGCAACGGCCATAAGGCCGCCGTGCCGCCGCGCAGGCAGCCCAGAGCTCCGCGATGTCCGTGCTCCACCAGTAGACCTCGCGGCGGTGAGAGTGGCGTCTGGACCTCGGCATGGCCGTGTCGCACACGGCCGTCACCGCCTCGCGGAAGCAGCAGGCCGCTTCGTCCACCTCTGGGCGCGTGGGAGCAGCACACCACGATTGGACAATCGCCGCCTCCCTTGCCAATTCCGCGTCGAGGCGGCTGACGGCCCAGCGCGGGAATGAAGCCGCCACACGCCGTGGCCCTTCTTGGTTTTGAGAGGTGGAGATCTCGAACCTAACATATTTGTGGTCCGAGAGAGTCTCCACCTCCGACAATACCCTCCAGGCACGCACACGTGCGGCGACAGACGGGGTGGCGAACGATAGATCCACCACGGACCCCCCGTTGTGTCGCACGCACGTGTGGACCGACCCAACATTGAGCAGGGTCAGTCCTGTGGTAACCGCCCACTCCCTGACTATCTCCCCGCGAGAGTCAGTGGAGAGGTTGCCCCAATCCCGGGCCTTGGCGTTCAGGTCCCCGAGAAGGAGGACCTGCCGTGGCGCCTGTCACCCAACCGCAGCGGCTAGGAGGTCCACAAAGACCTCCAGCTCCGCTGCGGTCTTGTTGGGGGAGAAGTATGTGCCCACAACTGCATACTCTCCCCACTTGGCCACCACGTACCCTGAACCCCTCTCTTCAACTGACAGGGGCAGGCCGCCGCCGCCGGATCGCCCAACTATGGCAACGGAGCCGTCCAAGTCCCCAGCCCAACAGGGATGGGAAGCAGGAACATAATACGGCTCCGCCGCCACCGCCACGTCTATTTTCCACTGCGCCAGAGCCTGCATCAGCAGGTCTTGAGCCTGGGCGCAGTGGTTTAGATTCGTCTGTAGGAAGTTGTGATGTCCAAACTGATCCATATTTTATTCAGACATCACAACCTCCTCACTTGTCGCTTGGTGTACGACCTCCGGGGCGGCTTGGCTTGCTGCCACAGGGTTGGCCTGGGTCCTGGTGGCCTTGCCCTTCGTCTTTGGGGGTATACAGCTGCGTCCCCCCATCACATGCCCGGAGGGCCTGCCCGACTCCGCGCATATCGCGCAGCGTGGGCTTGACCTTCCGCAGTTGGCCGCCCTATGTCCAGCGCCTCCGCATCGGAAGCAAAGGTCACCCCTATCAGCTGACGCGGGACACTGCGGGCGCGTGTGTCCGAGTCCCATACACCTGAAACAGCGCATGGGACGCGCCTCCAAAGCCACCACTCGCACCGAGCTCCACCCAATCAGTAGCCTACCCTTTTGCGACAGCACTTTGGCCGTCGCAATCGGGCAGGAAACTATGGCGGAGCCGGTGCCGCCAAAGCCAGGGCGAATCTCCCCAGCCTTGACCAGACCCACATCGCACCCGGTAGCCTTTGCTACCGCCGTAGCCACACTCTCTTTCGTGGCCGTATCATCCAAGCCCGAAATCCTGACATCAACGGATTTCACGGGCCTGGCGATATTGGCCACGTCGGATAGAACCCCGCGAAGTTTCTCCGCGAGGTTATCCGCCTTCTCACTGTTTTGGGAGCCAGAAATCTCCAGAATCCTGGCTCCCGTGGCCGTCTGGCGGAAGCGGAGTCAGTCGATCCCCAGCTCCTGCAGGTCGACCTTCTCCTGTGCCGTCTGGAGGATGGTGCTGTACGTGATCCCCCGTTCCGCGGCTCCTGGCTGCAACGACAGCACGACAGCCGCGGTCTTGTGGGATCTCAGCACCTTCCTATGCTTGGTGGCAGCAGCCTTCGTCGCTGGTGTGCGTGTAGCAGCGTGGGTTCCAGTCGCGGGGGTGGAGGCTGAGGACTTCCCCTTCCCCTTCCCTTTCCCCTTGCCCTTCCTCACCACCGTGGTCCACGGTTCCTCTTGAGGAACCGACGGGCGTACAATTTTTGTGGCACTTTGGATCTGCCCATTATTGGAAGGGCCCGCAACTGGTGCCACCGATGGGCTTGCAGTCTTTTTAGGGCCTTTGGTCGGCGCAGACATTGGCTTAGGTGACACGGTAGCCACCTCCGCTCTTTTGGCATCTGCCCTAAGTGGCGGGCGGATCGTCGTGACAGGCAGAAGCCGGTCTTCGATACCCGCAAGTCGGGCATTCATCATCTGCCCGAGCGTGCAGACCAAGGACCGCTTTAGCTCCTCTATAAGCTCCGCCCCCATCAGGGTCGCGGGTGGCGTCCGCGTCCCAGAGACGGCGGCTGCGGCAGCGGTAGAGGCCGCGGCTGCCTCAGATTTGGCCTCGGTAAAACCGCGCCGCAGCGCCTTCACCTCCGCTTTGCGCGACTCGACCTCGAGTTTGAGGCGGCTATTTTCCGCCCTTAGCCGCCTCGTTTCCTCCGCTTCGCTCCTGCTAGCTAGAGCATCGACGACCTGTCTAAGGGCCGATGCGGACCTTTTCAGGCGTCCGGCGAATTCGCCTTTGAGGTTGCCAGACCTTTTGACGACGTCCAAAATAGAGGCGAGGTCTTTGCCCGCATGCGCCCTTAATTCCTGAGCGTTCAGTGCACTCACGTCGTTCACCATCACGACGACATCGGACTCACTGCCGGCGTCATCCAGGCAGGTGACCACAGCGGCTGGCTCCTTTCTAAAGGTCCTGTTTAGCAGAACCTCCTCCAGTTCTCCGTCTGTAGACACAGGACGCGGCTTTAGAAATTCTTCCTTCCTAGAGCCCACCTTGGTCTTCCCCCTCCCTCTTCTCGCCGTATTCACTTTGGCGGCCGCAGTCCCCTCGGCCTCCGTGTCAGAGTCGAATCCAGGCACAAAAGTCGTAGAGGAAGGCCGCTTCCGAAGAATACGATCAGCCCGTTCAATCACAACACTGCACCCTGCCTCCATTTCTGGAGCGGAAACAGAGTCGCAATGAACGTCTTCATCCACAACACCATCATTCATTGTGTCTGAGAGGTGGCCCTGAGAAGGGCCTTTTATAAACCTCCCAGACGAGTTTCGCAACGGCTTATACATTGTAAGCACTTTCGACTCGCAACCAAGTATAGTCTATAGGATTTGGTCACCCGCCTGCCACCTGCGTTACCGGGGTCAGGACGGGGTCCAGGGGAGACGACGAGGACGTACCTATAAACACTTGGGGGCTCCCCCAACCTAACCTAACCTAACCTAACCTAACCTAACCTAACCTAACCTAACCTAACCTAACCATCATAAAACTTTTTTAAATAAATATATGACACTTTTATTCTATTTTTAAATATTACTAGGCATAGAATTAAGCATTGTTATTGTATTATAAGCTTTAGATATATTATTTTCGCCTAGTTATAGCAATATTTCTGCCTTTTACACAGAATTTTTATACCTTATCTACAGTTTTGTTCATTTAAATATATTTAGAAGTATATATTTATATTTTTTTTTTATAATAAGCACAAGCAGATGTTGCTCTTATTACCCTATTCTGTCTGTTTAGTTAAAAGTTAAATAACTTAAGTGTACATCACATTTTAATACACTTTTGCAATATGTTTCGATCCCCGCCCCCTAAGTTCTCCTCCGGGATGCTTAAATCGCTCGGGTGCGAACCCGCTTCAAATACTGATCAAGTAGATCACAATCCATTTGCCGCAGGTCTTAATCTAGAACCAAGCCTTGATCTCCACTTTGAAAGTAGCTCTGACTCTCAATCATTTCACCTGCATTATGACGAGCAATCAGAGACGCCACATTCAGATAACACTCACGGTAACTCGCTCGAAGCTCTGGGGAAAAAACACATCCAAAACATTAATAAACTCACGTCTAATATAGTTTATAAGTTAAAAGAGGGCAGAAGCTTAACTAAAACCAACAAAGAAACAATCATCCTAATTACGAACGAAATTAATCAGGAAGCAAACTCTTTCTGTGAAATGCTAAGCGGAAAATCCAGGCCTGCTTCTAGCACTGATATAGAGCTTGCCATTATCACTAAAAATACGAACACAATCACAGACGAAATTGCGAAACTTAAAACCTCCATTGACCTTCTCAAGATGCGGGAAAATTGCTTGCACGAGACCCTTAACACGGATCTCCCGTCAATTCCCCGCGAAAAACCTAGAAGGTTCAATGATTCCCTCCCCTTTAAACCAACGCCGTTTAAACCCGCCATCATCGTGTCAACCGACAGGGAGGTTAACAGTGCTATAGACACTCTCCAACTTTGGCAAGAATCCATCAATTTCACAGATACAAATTTCGCGCCCCTGAATACAAAACTTATTAACAATAATAGGATCAAAGTCACATTTGAAAATTGTGAACAACAACAAATAGCTCTGGATAAAGTCAATAATACAGATTGCGATGTTAAAGCTGAAAT
The DNA here is from genome assembly GCA_954871355.1 of Cabera pusaria. Taxonomy (NCBI): domain Eukaryota; kingdom Metazoa; phylum Arthropoda; class Insecta; order Lepidoptera; family Geometridae; genus Cabera; species Cabera pusaria. The sequence continues at coordinate 101,104 of OX940901.1, forward strand.
TTGTCACAAGCTCAAACCGATGATCATTATAAGAGGCATCTCGAAAAATATCCCCGTTAATGACCTTTACAAAATTATCTGCACGCAAAATGACACCATTCAAATTCAAAACCCAGACGAATTGCACTTCAAATTTGAACGCAATAACAGAAACGCCCGGCTCTATAACGCTATATTCACAACTTCACCAACCACTTTCAACAAAATTATGAAACAAGGCAAAGTAAACATAAACCACCAAAGGGTACATGTTGACGTTTATGTCCCTCTCCTCCAATGCTACAAATGTATGCAGTTTGGGCATACTAGAAAGAGGTGCACCAATGACGTGACCGCTTGCTCTTACTGTGCAGAGAATAGTCACACCTATGCAAACTGCCCCCACAAAGAAGACTCCGGAAAACTGAAATGTTTCAACTGCTCAACCAAAACCTCACTCCAGGGCGCTCGTCGTCCGCATAACATCGAAACCTTTGCGCACAGCGCCACTTCGGGACTCTGCCCTGTTTATCAGAGAAATTTTAATGAAACCAAGAACAAGACTGACTATGGCCTGTAGTCCACTCCCGCCTCTCACCGTTCCTCAACCACAGCATCAATATAATTATCTTAGCTGCGTCCAGATAAATCTGGGTCGCAGCAAAAATGCCTTCCATGAGCTATGCGTGTATGCACACAATAACTCCACAGATGTCATAGTAGTAAATGAACCCTACACAGGAAACTCGGGGATATTTAAAGGGATACAGGGATATGACACTCACCAATTTTCTGCAAGTGATCCTTTACAGCCACCAATCAAAGCTCTCATATTAACTAAGAAAAATGCATTTTGTACAGTTGGTTACTCTGAGTTCTCTGATACAAACTTATCCATAGTTCAAATACGCAACACAAATGGCAAACACATATACCTCATCTCTTGCTACATTGAACCACGAGTTGACAGCAATAACCTTATTAATAAAATTGATATATTTCTGAATAAAACTAGAGGAGCTACACACATCATATGTGGAGACTTAAACGGATGGCATACAGCATGGGGCTCCTCGAGCAATAATAAACGGGGTAACGACATCTACAACCTTGTCATACAACATAATCTAACGGTCTGCAACCAAGGCAACTCACCCACCTTCTCCGCAGTGACAAATGGTAAACTTCGAACGTCAATCGTCGATATCACCCTAATCAGCAATGACAACATTGCACAGATTGTTGACTGGAGTACTAACGATACTATTTTCCCTTCATCTGACCACACTGCCGTCACATTCAAGATTGTTCCAAAGGAAGCACGGTTCACAAAAAATAAAAAATTATCTACATTCAGATACAACACCTCCAATGTCCAATGGGACCTAATAGAAGAACAACTCTGTGAAGAAATCAATAGGCAGCTACCCACTTACTCTTTAGATCGTATAAACACTACCTCCCGTGAACAACTTAATCTCACTATTTCTAACACTACCCTAGCTATCCAAATCGCGTGCGACAAAATCTTACCCAAATCAACCCATTCAGCCGAACGCATTCCCTGGTGGAATGACGAACTAGAATCATTAAAACAGTCAGTTATTAAAAATCACCACCTTTTATCAAAACTTGTCCGTCAAAAACAACCTCTAACACTTACACTTAAAGAAAGAGACGAACTCAAAATTAAATATTCCGACGCAATAACAAAATATTCCTCTGATCACTTTAAAGAGTTTTGCAATAGACAGGCCAAAGATGATGTTTGGTCCATAACAAATAAAATTATACAGACCAAGCCCATCTCAAATCCCCCTACCACACTTAAACTAGAAGACGGCAGCTATACAAATAACGCCCCTGATACTGCCAAAGCCTTACTTAATACTTTCTTCCCTGATGACAATACAGACGAAACTCATCTGCAAAAAACGCTCAGAGAACAAATTACTCAGCCTTTCAACTCCCCTCCCGATCTTCCTTTCACTACTGCCGAAATCATTGCATGCATTAAATCATTCAACCCCAAGAAAGCCCCTGGTCCTGATCACTTAACTTCAGACATTTGCCATCTTTTTACCACCAAATTTCCCACAATCATCACCAATATAATGAATCGCTGCCTTGAGCTTGAATATTTTCCTAACTGTTGGAAAACAGCTCAGGTGAAAATTATTCCAAAACCCAATAAAAGTGACCATACAAAAACTTCCTCTTATCGCCCAATCGGACTAATTAATGTATTTGGAAAACTTCTAGAAAAGCTCATTATCAATAGACTCACTCATCATTTATATACAACGGACAATGACTGCAAAAAACAGTTTGGATTCAAACTCCAAACATCTACTAACGATGCTATACACGCCGCTCTCAAAAATATCAACTCAGCCAAAAATGACGGCGACCAAGTCATCGCTATCTCCCTTGATATCCGAGCAGCATTTGATAACGCCTGGTGGCCGGCAATCTTTCATAGACTCAGAGAAGTTAACTGCCCGGGCAACCTATACAATATTCTACACAGTTATACAGAAAATCGACAAGTGCAAATTAACTTTGCCGACTGTAGTGTCAATAAAACAATGACTAAAGGATGCATACAAGGCTCCGTATGTGGCCCGACTATGTGGAACCTACTCCTCGACCAACTGCTTCTCACCGAACTTCCTGATGGGTGTCACATACAAGCTTATGCAGACGATATACTTCTCATAGTTCAGTCCAAGGGTATTAAGGAACTCGAAAACAGAGCTAACCAAGCATTGAGCATAATAACCGAGTGGGGGAAAGGTGTCAAATTAGAATTCGGGCCCGAAAAAACCCAAGCTATCGCCTTTACCGGTAAAGCTAATAAATGCAGATTATTCATGCAAGAACAGCAACTATGTTTCACGACACAAATCAAATATTTAGGGCTAATAATCGACAACAAACAAAAATTCATAAAACACGTTGAACATATAACCAACAAAGCAAAAATGCTATACAGTAAACTAGCTATCTTCGTAAGGCCCACCTGGGGAATAATTCCAGAAAATGTCAAAACCATATACTTACAGGTCATTCAACCAATAATCAGCTATGCGGCTGGCATATGGGCTAGTACCGCCACCAAATATAAACACGTCATTCAAAAACTTCTCTCGCTTCAGCGCCTTTTTGCGATAAAAATTATATCAGGGTTCAGAACCATACGCACAGCTACCGCCATTTCTCTTGCTAACATCACCCCTCTACCTGCCAAAATACAAGAAATAGCTGATATTGAACACAGCAAAATCATGAACGTCACCAGATTTGCACCTGACGATCTGCAGCTTGACAAGCCTGTCAACCCCTCTAAACTCCTTCATCCCGCATACAGACAAAGCATTACATTCGATGAAATCCCATCCATAGCTGAATATAACGATCTTTGTTTCAATCTTGTAGGAATCAATAGCTGGCAAATCTTTACTGACGGAAGTAAGCACGATAACAAGGTCGGAGCAGCATTCGTGGCAATCAAACCAACAGATGGCAACACTGAAATAATTACAAAGAAATACAAACTACATGATCTCTGTTCTGTATTTCAGGCTGAACTTCTAGCCATTAACCTCGCACTTAAATGGGTCATAGAACAAAAACACATAAAAACCCTATCCGTATTATCCGACTCCAGATCCGCACTAACGGAATTGTCAAACCCTTCCACCACAAATAAATTAGCTGTAAATATACACAAAAATCTTCGCACCCTTAAACAATCGGAAGCCACAATTCAGTTCTCATGGGTACGTAGCCACATCGGCATAGGCGGTAATGAGCTGGCTGATGATGCAGCCAAGTCTGCTGCACTTCTTCATAAGTTGCCAGACTTTCTCGATATTCCCATCAGTTTTGTCAAATATCAAAATAGATTAATATCCGATCTCAAAACAACAGAACACTATAAACAATCAAGCCCACACACATTAAGTCTACTACCCACCCACAAAGACCTCATCCAGTGCCTCAAAACATTTAAATTAAACTTTCACATCACGCAGCTTTTATCCGGTCATGGATACCACAAAACTTACCTTCACAGATTCAAAATTACCAGGGATGAAAATTGTCCGTGTGACAACAACACACCCCAAACTCTCGAGCATCTGATCGAAGAGTGTCCTAGATTTGCTATGACAAGACTTAACCATACTCTTACATCTTCGTCTCTATCTAACCCATTCAACATAACTCAGATTTTAACTAAAGAAGACTCGGCAGAAACTTATCAATCGCACATCATATACATAATAAATCATCTTAAAAAATTTAACACAGGATCCTAACTCGAATTTGACTACCTGCACCTAATAGCTGCTAATATTATAATTATTAGTATTATATTCTTACGCTTCATTAATCTAACCCACTAATTAATGTAATTGATTAGTGGGTTAGATTAATGAATGACAAACAAAAACTGCTATAAAAGAAAATGACTTATTATCTTTGATCTAAAAAATGCATTTTGTAAATAATCCATAAATACGCAAAAACAATATTTGTGTGTCCGTATGCGTATATATGTACATATATACATGAACATGCATAAACATATAATAATTATTATTATTACAAAAAAAAAAAAAAGAACTCATAATAATATAAAAAAAACAAGAAAAAAAAAAAAAAAAAAAAAAAATTCTATTCGTAATACGTTTAAAATAAAACGTTATATTTTCTTTTATTTAACAATAAGCTTAATAAAAAATAAAAAAATAAAATAATAATAAAAAAAAAAAAAAAAAAAAAAAAAAAAAAAAAAAAAAAAACTAATAAATAAATAATAAAATATAAAATCTAATATAAAAACGATTAAAAACTAAACGTTATATTATTTAATTTAATAATAACCTTGAATTAGCTTAACTATTATAAATAAATAATTATATATAAAAATATCATATTAATATCGTAACTCTACTTAATCTACCCCATTCAAAAACTAAAACCTAAAGTATCTTATCTGAGACAGCTTATAAAATCAAAACTTATTGAGTTGTGGGAAGACGGAGTATACCAATAGCACCAACTTCCTACAGAAACTCCTTCGCAATCTTGTTTATTAAAAAAAAAAAAAAAAAAAAAAACCTAACCTAACCTAACCTAACCTAACCTAACCCAGTCCCGCTCCAACCTCCGTCCCGAGCGCCACGAAAATAAGCCGTTCCGCGGTCGAAAAATCCTAAAAATAGGCAAAAGTGCGCGAAAATACAAGTGCGACATATCGTTGTGTGCGTCTCTGTGAGTGCTTCAAAATAGTGCAAAAACGAAGGAAATCGGACCGTTTTCCACGAAGTTATTCACGGAAAACCGAAAATTTTACGATGTCTATGGACATATAACATTAGCGATGTCTATGGACACCGCCAACAGCACTCCCCCCCCCCCCGCCACGGTCTCGTCCGAGCTGGCCTTGACGCGTTTAATCGCGTCAATACACGACCTACCAACCCGAAAACCGTACTGGTCGTCCGACAGGTCAGGACCCACATCTCGCAGATGCCTGACGAGACGACAAGCTACCACCCTCTCAAACAACTTGTCAGCCTCATCAAGCATCACTATGGGACGGTATGCGGAAGGAGATTCCGCGGGGCGCCCATCTTTCCTCAACAGAACGAGTCTGCCCGTCTTCCAAATTGTTGGGAACGTTCCCGTCTCCAAACAAGCACTTAACAGCCTGCGGAAACGTTCTCCCAACGCCTCCAATGCCAAAACCCAGGCGCGGCCAGGGATGCCATCAGGCCCCGGAGCACGGTTTTTGGCCCGTAACTTTAATATGGCAGCGCCCAGCTCGCCCATCGACACCTCCGGCACGTTCTCGCTCGTGTCACTCTGCCCCACCGCTCGGGCGGGCGACATTTGCGGAGGCGTATGTTCAACCCCGTTCGGAAACAGGGTGGTCACAACGTCCTCCACTAGCTGAGGAGGGAGACTCTCTGTAAGTGGAGGCGCCCATGGGCGCAACTTCCCTCTGACTACCTTGTAGGGTCGTCCCCATGGGTCGTGATTGAGAGTCTCCAGCTGCTCTTCTCTTGCCTGGGTTTTGGCATTGGAGATCGCCAGCTGTAGGTCTCTAACAAACCCCCTATACGACTCATACAACTGGCGCTCAACGTCTTCGTCCCGGCGTCTACGTCTGCGGTGCCTGGTGTACCGGCGCCTCGCTCCCACGCAACTAATGCGCAGGTCAGCGATCGCCTGGCTCCACCAGTAGACCTGACGCTTAGGTGGACGTGCCTTGGCCCGGGACATGCCAGCGTCACAGACTTGTGACATGGCGCCCCGAAACCACTCCGCCTCCTCTTCGACCTCCACGGGACCTTCAGGAGGGTTTGACCATGCCTGGACAATCGAAGCCTCCACTAGCGCTTCACTGTCCAGGGTCCCCAACACCCATCTTCGGGAAGGTGGGGTGGTGCTCCGGGCGATGGTGGTATCAGGGTGAGTGGAGACATCAAATCGGACATATAAATGATCCGATAGTGTCTTCACTCCTTCCAAAACTCTCCATCCACGAACACGGTCCGCGACTGCGGGGAATGCGAACGAAACGTCCACAATAGATCCCCCATTATGTCGCACGCACGTGTTGACCGACCCTTGGTTAAGGACCGATAGGCCGGCTATCGTGGCCCACTCCTCCAGGACCTCACCACGAGCGTCAGTCGCAGGGGAACCCCAAGCCAAAGATTTGGCGTTTAGGTCCCCAACTACGAGCACTGGGCGAGGGAGGGTCTGCCCAATAAGGGCTCCCAACCCTCCCAAGAACGACTCGAACTCGGCAAGATGTCTGTTTGGAGAGAAGTAAACACCGATGAGGACAGTGTCCCTCCAAAGCACCGCCACATAACCTCGACCTCTCGCTATGACATTGAGAGATGAAGCTCCAACGGAACTAGATGCAATTATGGTTACCAAGCCATCCACGTCTGCTACCCAATTATCTCGGGAAGGAACGAAGTATGGCTCGGCAACCACAGCAATCTCGATCAGCCACTCGGCAAAGCTTTGCAGGAGCAAATCCTGCGCACCAGCCGAATGGTTGATGTTCGCCTGAAGGAAGCGATGATCCATAACTAATTAACTAGTTAGTGATCATCGCCTCCCCCCTTGTCAGGGCCCTTTGAGCTGGAGTCGTTGGGTTTGCCTTCCTTTTGGGCTTCGGTGGAGAGCACATTTTGCTTCCCAGCTTGTGGTCTGCTGGGCGTTTCGAAGCTGCACACACTGCACACCTTGGCGCACATGCAGAACAAGAAGCCGCCCTATGGCCGGCATCACCACAGCGATAGCAAAGATCGCTGCGATCAACCTCCGCAGTGCACTGGGCTCGAACGTGACCGATTATTAGGCACCGGAAACACCGCATTGGTCTTGGCTGCAGCAACCGGCTCTGGCCAGAACCGACTAGGTTCCAATAAATCCGCCGAATCCATCACAGTTTGCACGCTCCCATCGGAATCCGATAGGATTGTCATAGCCTCCTCGACTAAGTCGGAGCCATTGTGGCTCGGTAGGCGATTGTTGCCCCCCCCCAGATACCGTGGGACAGATCACCGAAGTGACAAGGGATTCTCCGGACTCGGTGAGCCCGGTACCCTCCTGGGGTACCACAACCTAACCTAACCTAACCTAACCTAACCTAACCTAACCTAACCTCCCTATTACCACGCAATTTATAACAGGTCATGGCGGATTCTCCTCGTACTTGCAACGATTCAAGTGCAAGAAGAGTCCGGCATGTTCTTGTGACCCCCAAGCTGAAGAAAGTGCCTTGCATATTATATTGGAATGTCCAATCTATGGGAAAGCTCGTTACAATATCGAACAAGAAGTAAATGAACGCATTAAATTAGAAAACTTAAGTATGATTGCAGAAAATAAGGAAATTTGTAATAAATTTATCGGTATTTGCAATGATATAGTAAATAAAGTAGTGTTAGGAATAAATCATCACCTTAGGCAGCCTCCCCCCGCGCGTTACTATAAAAGCAGCGCGCTCACCGCATTTCACCCTATTTGCTGGTGTGCGCTCGTACTGTACGGTTGTCCCTCTAGGTCCACGTCACTTTGTATAATTATTTAAGAATTGTGAATAAATCATTTAGTGTTGTTTGTGATCTTTTTTTTTTTATATTAATTTGATTAAAGTTTCTAACATCAGAAGTGGGATCAGACGACGTTTGCCAGTCCGCTGGTGACATTATCTGATCCTTATTCTGCCGTTTTACATAATGCCATCCACGGGACGAAAGGCCAAACGACCCAGGGAGTGCACACCATCGCCGCCCGATATCGGGCAGCAGCTTGGAGCTATTTTAGACAGGTTGGGCGCGCTGGAGGCTGTGCGTGCCAGCTCAGTGGCTGGCGACGCGGTCGCTCTGGCCGCGCCGGGCGGCCGCCCAGGCGGATCGACGGCTTCGCTCGCTGCCAGCAAGACCGGCGCTGCTACGCCCTTCAGCGGGCATGATTCAGCATCGGCCGAGCCTACCGCCATGTCTGCTCTTCCGCCTGTCACCGCGCAAGCTGTAGCGAGCGACGTGATGGAGCAGTTTGTTAACGCTATCAACTCGTTAAACCCGGTGAGACCAAACCATTATTTTGTGTCTGATTTCGACCCTGCTGTTCGTGACGTCAATGTGTGGTGTGATGAAGTGGATCGTGCGCGTGCTAAAAACCGTTGGGATGATAGCGAGTGTCTTTCGCGAATCGGAAATTGTTTGAAGGGCGAGGCGCGCTCGTGGCTTAGCCAGTGGGTACATAGTGAACGCGCGTGGTCCAACTTTAAACAAGAACTAAAAACTTTGTGTCCACGACATGTCGACGTCGCGAATATTCTTTTCGAAGTGATGTGTACTACAGATTCCGACGGATATTCCACTTATGCAGAGTATGCACGTAGGTCCTTGTTTCGATTGCGCGCAGTTAGAGGTCTCAGCGATGAACTTCTGACTGTCATAATTATTCGCGGTATAACAGACCCTCAAATACGTGCGGCTGCAATTAATGCAAAACTGTTGCCTGCCAGCATGGTGGCATTTCTGTCAATCTATATCAAGCCTAAAATAAGTGTGTCAAATCATCAAACAACAAAAAAAATTGAAATTGGGCAATAATTGTTTTTATTGCCCAAACGAGTAGGAAACGCAGTTATCCGTATGCGCCCTCGACTAGTGTTAGTGTCAGTGATTCGAACAAGGATAGTGTCCCACATAAGCGACGTGCTAAAGACAGGTTGTCGTCGGTACGTTGTTATTCATGCGGACGTTGGGGCCACGGTTTTAATTCTTGCCCCGCAAAGGATAAAGCGCCAACACCGGGGCCGGTCAATAATAACAAATCTTCGACTAAATGTGCACTTTTCGACAGGGGGCTTCGGGGCCCCAAAAAAAGTACACATTTTGTAAAAAGAAAGGCCATAACGAAAGTACGTGTTTTGCAAAAGAACGTTCCGAATCACGTAATAAAGGCAACGTAAACTTTTGTCGCGAAATTGACGGTAGTTTCAAAAATAGCGATGTAGTCACTGCTGTTTTGTGCGGAATACCTACAGATGTACTTATAGATAGTGGCTCATACATTTCGTTGATCTCTGCCGACGTGTTAAAGCACTTTTCTTGTAAAACAAATCCCGGCATGCAATTGTTACGTGGTTTAGGCGGTACGGAGATACAAGCGACATCTTATGTCACATTGCCGATTGAATTCAGTGAAATATCGTTAGAAGTCGACTTTTATGTGGTTCCCCGCGGTTGTCTCAGTACGCCTGTGATCATAGGTACGGACGTCTTAAATAGAGAGGGCATTGCGTATATTCGAACGTCCGACTCTCAACGGATTGTCAGAAAAGACGGTTTTGTGAATAGCGTTACGCAAGTGAAGTCGAGTCTGCAGGTCGATCAAATAAATACCCCAGTAGTGGGAGACGAGAAAGAACGTCTTGTTAAAGTTCTTGATAAATATTCAGACAGCTTTTTAACCGGTACAGCTACCACAACGGTTAAAACCGGACAAATGCAGATTCGACTTACTAGCGATGTTCCCGTGTGCTACCGACCGTATAAATTGTCTTATGACGAGAAGTTGAGGGTTCGCGCTATATTCCGCGACATGTAAAGTAAAGAGATAATTAGGGAATCTGAATCCGATTATGCTAGCCCTGTCCTGTTAGTTAAAAAGAAGGACGGCTCGGATAGAATAGTTGTAGACTCCAGAGCTTTGAACCAGGTGACCGTTACCCACTTGAGTTGATTGACAATCATGTAGATAGGCTGGGCTAAAAGTTAAATTATGGTCTGCCTGATAGTAAAATAAACTTTATGTCAAAAGAAATGACATAATTATGATGTCATAGGTGAAAACACGCGCTTGCAGCTTTGTAATGCTAAGGCTTATAGGTTGAGTTTATTGCGAGCTATTAATGACGAACACAGTCACATCGGCGTTGAAAAGACGCTCGATCTGATTGTTAAGCACTATTGGTTTCCGAGTATGCGTCATTCTGTTAAGAAATATGTTTCTCATTGTGTTGTGTGTTTGTCGCATAAGGGAGTACCAAGGGCCAACCCATTACTTCATGGCAAACGCCATTCGATTCGTTTAAAACGGTCCATGTTGACGTATTAAGGGTCCTGCCATCAAACGGCAACAAATACATTTTATTCTTATAGATTCATTCACTAAGTACTGCTTTTTTTACCCGATGTACAGGCAAGATAGTAGAAGATAGTAGAACTCAACGCGATATCCCTTTACGGGACGCTTCAGTTGTTAGTGTGTGACAGAGGACGCATGTTCGAGAGTTCAGTTTCAAATTTCGATGTCTGACCTTGGTGTCGAACTGCACCTCGTCAGACCCGATACTTACGCATTTTTTGATAGTAAGTGTCATCTGTATTAACTTGTGTACGAATTGATATTTCTTACAGCTAAAATTTTGTTTGTTTGTGTTGCATTGTACCATTAGATATATACCTTAGTACTGTAGGTGGGTACTTGAGTAGATACCTGTGTAAGCCTCTGGTTTTCCACCGAGCATCGGGGTGAATGAAGCCCACGGGTATCTGGGTTGCCCTAGACGTGTCGTATTAGTCTCGGAGCTATGCTCTTGAAGCATCGATGTTTTTCTGGGAAAAGACCTGTGTAAATCCTATTTTTTTTCAAACGTACTGGTATCTGGGCTGCCCTAGACGTGTGTCGTGTTAGTCTCGGAGCTATGCTCTTGAAGCATCGATGTTTTTCTGGGAAAAGATCTGTGTAAACCCTTTACGTTTGTTCACATTGGTATCTGGGTTGCCCTAGACGTGTCGTATTAGTCTCGGAGGTATGCTCTTGAAGCGTCGATGTTATTTCTGGGAAGAGACCTGTGTAAATCCAATGTCTATTTGTAATTACGTATTTCATACTCGTAAGTGACCTAGACGTGCTGTGTAAGCCTCAGTGATCGTATGAACATTGAGCGTCGGTGTATATCACGGATTAGACAAAGGAGGTTGGATTGGCAATAATCACACTTTTGTTTGAAAACCAGCGTCGCCGCGTTACTCCCACCAAACGATTCCACAACATAAACAATACAAATAGATACACGAATTACGCAAACTAATAAACAAATTACACATAGAACACGGGGCTGCAATTGCTTCGCACACTACTGCAATTGTTACGCACATTACTTCGAGACTCTATAAGTTACACACAATCACACGCGGCCGACCGGCCGGCGACCGACGCGAACGTGAATATAACGAGTCGGAGAGGCGTGGTGATTTCGCTCGCTTTGCAATCCATTGCGCGTAAACTGCGTCTCGAGGTAGAAATATTCGTACTTTACCAGCAATGTATAGTTATCTGTTCTCTGGGTATGTTGTCGTTTGAACAAAGAATTTCATAATTAAAAATAGTTTTTGGACAAAAATATCTATAATACGAAGATTTTATGCTTACCGATGAAAAGAAATTCCTCCTTGTTTAATACTTGATGTCTGACTCTTTAATTTACACGTAATAATCGCACAACACGGCATTTTGAGACGATTTTAGCGCACCTCCGCGCTGCGACGCAAACCACGAGCCACTAAAAAGTATGATCGCGTGGTTCTATGAATCTATGATTGTCTAATCATACTAGTGGCGCGCCTGCCCCGCCCACATTGCCAATCCAACCTCCTTTGTCTAATCCGTGGTGTATATCTATCTGGGAAGCCCACGAGTATGAATGTTTGTGTTAGCCTTCGGGCTCTTGTCAAACATAAGTTTGTAGTTGAATAAATATCTAAGTCCAATGGTACATGCATGCAAACTTTGACTATGTGAAACTCTCATATACAAAAAACGCTTTAATTGTTTAATGAAATATTTTATTTTTACTTATGTATGTGCCAATTGTTCTAGGCTGTGGTGAAGATGATGAGAGCTTATGCTTTGGTCAGAATAGTGCCGATGCGAGTTCTTCGCGTCCTAATGACGCCATGGTGTCCACTATACATCTGGATGATGCAACTCCGCCAGTCCCCGGTCCTGCCTGTGTCGCGGCGACCTGTGGAGGCGAGAGGCTGCCTGCGCCGCTGCCGCCTCCGCTGCCGCTGGCTCCGAGCAGGGCTGCGAGGACGCCGCCTCGTCAGGAGAGGCCGTGTTAGGAATAAATCATCACCTTAACAGCCTCCCCTCGCGCGTCACTATAAAAGCAGCGCGCTCACCGCATTTCACCCTATTTGCTGGTGTGCGCTCGTACTGTACGGTTGTCCCTCTAGGTCCACGTCACTTCGTATAATTATTTTAGAATTGTTAATAAATCATTTAGTGTTGTTTGTGATCATTCTTTTTTTTATATTAATTTGATTAAAGTTTCTAACAGTAGTATATAAAAATAGAAAGTAATAAAAAGATGTATCATCCTATAATTTAGTTTATAGTGATGAGTACACTTAACAATAGAAAGGAGAAATATAGGACACAAGGATATCTTGGAAAATCGAAACTTATTTGAACTACTGTAAAATTGATTAGCATTGAATAACATAACCAAATCTGATATCTACGAAAGCGTGAATGAATGAAGCGATTATAAATAAAATCACTGGAATGAAAGAAAGGAAAGCATAGAAAGTCTCCCACTCCGTGGGAGGAGCCAATGTAAAAATAAAACCTAACCTAACCTAACCCCCGGTCTTATTCGTGAAGCGTACCATCCGTATGGAGACGCTTCACGAATGGGACAAAAGGTACAGATTGGGAGAGACAGCCTCAGTCACAAAATTATTCTTCGCAGACGCGATTTCGGCCCATAAAACTATCCGGAAATTAAAATTAGACGGTACCCTAACCCAATTCCTTTCCGGTGGATTCTCCTCATACTTGAACCGTTTCAAGTGTAAGGAGAGTCCATCATGCATTTGCGAACCCGATGCAGACGAGTCAGTAGAGCACCTAATCCTCGATTGTCCTGTCTTTTCCAGAGAAAGACATGATTTGGAACAAGAGTTAGAACTTAGATTATGTAGAACAAATTTGAATAGTATTATAAGTGGTAGAAGATAGGAATATATTTTTAAGTTATTGCAGAAAAATTGTAATAAAAGTAAACAATAGAAATAAGGTAGTTAAGTAAAGTATGTTACTGTATATAATAGTTATATAATACGTTACATACAATTAGAATCATGTAAGAATATATGCCAATCAACACCCAAGTAAGTAGTACATAATACAGAAATACATAATATAGAATAAGAAATTGTAAGATCTGCATAGAAAGGAATAATGAGTACGACTATTACCCCCACATAAATAAGATAAGCACAAAAAGTAAATAGAGATAAGATAGCCAAAGTAGAGTTAAACGATAGAGCTAGATGGTCTGTCCCGACCTCCAGTCTAAAAGATGATGAGTGAAAGGTTAGTATGAAGTATGAAAGTACGAGAGGCATAGCAGCGAGAACTAGAATGAAAACGTAGACAAAATCATTGTAAACATAGGCTCCAAATACGTTGGAGGTAGACAATAGCAAAAAAAAAAAACCTAACCTAACCTTTGTGTTTTCTAAGTCGTTACTATTTTTAATGGCCTGATTTATTCTAAATTGAATTTGTGTTCTCCTCATCAGTGTTATGCTGGAGGACGCCGTAAAGGACAATCAGGGGATCCCTGTTCTTGAGGTTAAGTTAGGTTAGGTTAGGTTTTTTTTTAATGATACTTAGTTTCTTCTGACCTCCAAGAAAGTCAGAGTCCGTTCACGTTTTTAACTTAGACTTAGAAAACACAATAGAAACTTACACAATTAATAACGATGGCAAGTAATCATTCAATTCCAAAGAAAAATAGCAAAGGTGAAATAGTTGTTCCGTGGTGGTCCAAACAACTTGAAGAGATGAGAAGAGGAGTCATCCCTAAAAAAACAGAATCCGGTGTGCAGCGCCAGTCAGGAGGAAGAAAGTTGTCGATGACTATCTCAAAAAGAAGGAAGTGTACGAGCTCGAAGCGTTGAGGGCACAGGTCGAAAGTCGGAAGGAGTTTTGTGGAAAGCAAAGCAGAGAGAGTGTTTGGGACAGCATCTACAGGGTGATTGGCAGGACGAGGAGTAGAGAGGAAGACTAGAAGTAGAGAGGAAGAGGAGAAGAAGATTAGAAGACAATGGAAATGTTCTGAACTCAAGAGGCTCGGTAAAACTCCTGACAAAGAATCAAGAATCAAGAATCAAAGCATTTATTCAGTATGTAGGCAGTATTAATATACGCACATATACACGATACACGATTAAAATTATAAATCATAACCAATTATTAAGTAAACATAGCAAAAGCAGAATTTTAACGCATTGAATTAGAAAAAAAAAACAAAAGTAATGAACCATTCAGCTGTCATCCAATCGTTTACGTCAGAATATTAAAAAAATATTAAAGTAGCTTAAAACCAACCATACATGTAACTGTGTGTTTCAGTACTTCAGAAAAATGTTATATAAAAAAATAAAAAAAGTGAAATAGTGAACCTTCTACCCAGAGGACCTGACCGAAGAAGACACACCTAAACATAGGACAACTAGAGAACTAGCAGAGAGAGTGAACGACGCACAACAAGATGACACTTAGGATTCGCCGTTCACGTAGACTGAACTAGAGAAAGCAGTATTGGTACTCCACCAATAGAATATTGAAAGATTGACGAATGCAAGAATGATACCAAGTACGAAGAGTGAATGACAACTCGATAAATGCGAGAACATGTATGCAAGAGGCTCGTAGCAAAGGCTCCCATTTTGTGGGAGGTTGCAGGTACACAAAAAAAACCTAACCTAACCTTTGTGGGGTAACTGTTGGAGAGTCGGGGGACTCTCCAACGGCTTGCACTCCCCACATGACGGTTGAGGGTTGACCTTGGTGAGCAAGATCAGCTTTCCGCAGCGGCAGAGGCTCATTTGGGTATGCCACCGGGGCAAGTTGGACTGTTACGTTGTTATGTTACGACGGCCCTATCTTGCATCACCACAGCGGACGTCAGCTCACCCCAAGTTTTTAGTGCGGTATCCTGCCTTTTTTAAGCAGCGAATCCCACACAATCATCTCGCTCCCCCGGGCGAGTGGTATCCATAAAAGACTTTCCTGGGTCAAAAAAATAAAAAAAAGGACTGATAACCTTTGGGGTAGACTTATCCTAGAGTGGAGACCGCGAATCGGCAAACGTAGCTGGACGTCCTGTGACCAGCTGAAGCGACGATATACGCAAAGCGGTGGGCAGTGACTGGAAAATAAGAGCCGAAGATCGGGCCCAGTGGCGCATTTTGGGAGAGGCCTACGTCCGGCAGTGGAGTGGCACCGGCTGACGATACTCATTAGCTCATTGTCCCAGATAAATTCTTGTTTTAAAAATATTTTTACTTATAATTTTAAACTATCTTTCCTACTCTGATAACTTTCTACTCGCCTTTTGTAACACTTATTTGTGAATGTTTACTTAAGTTTTTTAATGTTTTCTGAATGGTGTTCAATAAAGAGTTATTCTATATCTTAATTATCTAGTTGATAATTTGGTTTTTTATTAAAGCACGTGTTTTAGTTTTTTCACACTATAATTTATTTCACATACTGTTTACACTTACAAGAATCGCTAACTTAAATACATACTTAAGATTTAATAATCATAAAGTATATTTGTGAATGTACCAATAATGTTCAGGAATGCATATTTTTATTTTTGGTATATAATGTTAGGTGTAAGATTCAATTGGTAAGTACAATGCGGTAGTACGGTAGTATGTGGCAGCGACATGAAGAAGACAAGACAGACAGATGTCAGCACTGCACACATCTATTGCATCGATCCCGGGAGAAGCCCGGCTTGCAGTAGCACCCAGCCGGGCGGCAGTCAGCCGTGCAGAGGATGTCCCGGCCGCCGCACTGCGGGTCGCACGAACTCAAGCACCGACCAGCGGGGATGTAATACTCCTCATTCTGACTGCATCTCGCACCTGCAAAACTTACATTTATTTACTAAACTTCGTGTAAAATATAAACATTACATGCCACGCGACGCGAGTCATTTTCAGTAGAGTTTGAGGTGTTTGTCTCTATATCTCTCAATTCACATTTTTTTATAACGATAATAATATTAAATACTGCGAATAAACAGCCCCTTTGACATAATAAGACAATTAATAAAATTGGTTGACAATTGGCGCAGAAATCTAGTAACATGCACAAAAAAAATAAAAAACCGACCGAGTGCGAGTCGATACAACTGAAAGAGAAGCTGAGGAACATAAGGTGGCACATTATGGGGTTATGCGAAATCCGCAAAGAGAGGGAGATGATACCGTGACCCTGGAATCCTGCCATCTTATGTCCTTCAGAGAGGGAGACCAATCATCCTAAAGCGGCGTCGGGTTCTTGGTCCACAAGGTCTTCTTTGACAACGTCTTTGAAATCTCCAATGTGTCAACAAGGGTAGCCATCTTGTGATTAAACTCAACGAGAGGTATAACCTTAAGGTTATCAAAGTACACGCACCGAATTTGACACACTCGGATGATGAAGTGGAGGAAATGTACGTGGACATATCAATGGCTTTGCACACCACTCAAAAGGCTCACTTCGACGTTGTCATGGGGAATCTCAACGCTTAAGTGGGAGAACAAGCCAGCAGTGAATCGGTAGTAGGATCACACGGATTTGGATGCAGGAATCATAAGGGGTAAATGGTCGTCAGCTTTTTGGAAAAAGAGGGGCTTTTTCTGATGAATCCCTTATGTCAGAAAGACCTCCGACAAAAGTAGACGTGCCTAATCTCCGACTCTATGACCAAAAACGAGATCAATTTATTTATGACAAGAAGCGTATATTTAAACAAGTGTCAGTGATCAAAAAATTTAAACCGGCAGTGATCACCGACTAGTTTGAGGCACTAAAGATATCGAATCCAAGTTTAAACGACTCCGTATAATGCGGGTATGGAACAAATTTTATGTATATATATTTTTTTTAAAGATTACTCGCAATGTGGGTTGCACATTACTAGTATTCTTAATGAAGTCCACGCTCCGACCTAACATGCTCCAATCCGTGATTGGGTCTGAAATGTACCAGCTGAAACTGGGGAACGGATTTGCTAACTACAATTGACATTGATATTGACCATGGTCTCGACCAAGTCGGGAATCCTTAGGGAAGAAGGTGGCAAAATTCTGTGAGACGCGAAGTGCCATTACAGGATGATCTCCGCAGTTAACGCAGAAGCGACGTGAAACTCCTGCAGTCCTTTGTCAGGCTTTGAACAAACAGATATCTTGTAACGTAACGGACCGTACACCTCAGCTAGCTCTTACCTAAAGGCCGGTCGTACGTACATTCCTACCTAACCCTAAATGGTAATTAGCAAGCTAAAGTTACAGTGGGCTAGTTACATCTGTCCTAGAACCGATAACCGTTGGGGTAGACAAGTTGTGAAGTGGAGACCACGGCTCAGTAAACGAAGCGTAGAACGCCTTCCAGCTTGGTGGAGCGACGATATACGCAATGGCAGCTGTTGTAAACAAGGAGCTGAAGATCGAGCTCAGTGGCATGCCATAGGAGAAACGTACGTGCTATGTCTAGAGAAACGTGCTGTGTCCAACAGTGGACGGATACTGGCTATCAATGATGATGATAAGGTCGTATCTTTTGATCGCGTCGACTTACAAGCTTGATTTTTTCACATCTGGTAGCTATAATAGAGACCACGGTCTTTTAATATATATCGCTATTTAATACTCGGGTCTATGCGTAGACTCGAGTATTAAATATAAATTTCAACTAGATAGAAGAACTCTAAGTCTTGAGAAAAATGGTTTTGACAGACGGACAGACAGACAGACGGTCAGACGGACAACATCCTACAAGGTACCTTTTCCGTTTGAGGTAAGAAACCCTAAAAACAGACGAATCGTTCTCGATTCGTCTGTTTTTTTGTTTAAAAAAGAAAGAGTTTCTACTCTTTCTTTTTTAAATCGTTTAAAAGAGAAAGAGTTTCTACTCTTTCTTTTTTAAATCGTTTAAAAGAGCAATGTTTACACGAATTTATTAGGTACATGTTTGGATGCAGTCAAAAATGTTTGTAAATACTGACTAGCTGCAGTGGTAGCCACGATGTTGGAGACAAGCAAGCACACAACCGCTGCAACCGTCGCCGTCGCCATCGTCAGCTGTTGTGGAGAGGTGACTGAAGGTAAACACTCTTCAAGTGCGCTGCTGAGATACTGAAACTATACACATACTTTTGTGGAGAGGTGAATGAAGGTAAGCACTCTTCAAGTGCGCTGCTGAGATACTCAAACTAAACACATATTTTTGTGGAGAGGTGACTAAAGGTAAGCACTCTTCAAGTGCGCTGCTGAGATACTCAAACTAAACACATATTTTTGTGGAGAGGTGACTAAAGGTAAGCACTCTTCCAGTGCGCTGCTGAGATACTGAAACTAAACACATATTTTTGTGGAGAGGTGACTGAAGGTAAGCACTCTTCAAGTGCGCTGCTGAGATACTGAAACTAAACACATATTTTTGTGGAGAGGTGACTGAAGGTAAGCACTCTTCCAGTGCGCTGCTGAGATACTGAAACTAAACACATATTTTTGTGGAGAGGTGACTGAAGGTAAACACTCTTCAAGTGCGCTGCTGAGATACTGAAACTATACACATACTTTTGTGGAGAGGTGAATGAAGGTAAGCACTCTTCAAGTGCGCTGCTGAGATACTGAAACTATACACATACTTTTGTGGAGAGGTGACTGAAGGTAAACACTCTTCAAGTGCGCTGCTGAGATACTGAAACTATACACATACTTTTGTGGAGAGGTGACTGAAGGTAAACACTCTTCAAGTGCGCTGCTGAGATACTGAAACTATACACATACTTTTGTGGAGAGGTGACTGAAGGTAAACACTCTTCAAGTGCGCTGCTGAGATACTGAAACTATACACATACTTTTGTGGAGAGGTGAATGAAGGTAAGCACTCTTCAAGTGCGCTGCTGAGATACTGAAACTATACACATACTTTTGTGGAGAGGTGACTGAAGGTAAACACTCTTCAAGTGCGCTGCTGAGATACTGAAACTATACACATACTTTTGTGGAGAGGTGACTGAAGGTAAACACTCTTCAAGTGCGCTGCTGAGATACTGAAACTATACACATACTTTTGTGGAGAGGTGAATGAAGGTAAGCACTCTTCAAGTGCGCTGCTGAGATACTGAAACTATACACATACTTTTGTGGAGAGGTGACTGAAGGTAAGCACTCTTCAAGTGCGCTGCTGAGATACTGAAACTATACACATACTTTTGTGGAGAGGTGACTGAAGGTAAACACTCTTCAAGTGCGCTGCTGAGATACTGAAACTATACACATACTTTTGTGGAGAGGTGAATGAAGGTAAGCACTCTTCAAGTGCGCTGCTGAGATACTGAAACTATACACATACTTTTGTGGAGAGGTGACTGAAGGTAAGCACTCTTCAAGTGCGCTGCTGAGATACTGAAACTATACACATACTTTTGTGGAGAGGTGACTGAAGGTAAACACTCTTCAAGTGCGCTGCTGAGATACTGAAACTATACACATACTTTTGTGGAGAGGTGAATGAAGGTAAGCACTCTTCAAGTGCGCTGCTGAGATACTGAAACTAAACACATATTTTTGTGGAGAGGTGACTGAAGGTAAGCACTCTTCAAGTGCGCTGCAGAGATACTGAAACAAAACCATATTTTTGTGGAGAGGTGACTGCAGGTAAGCACTCTTCAAGTGCGCTGCTGAGATACTGAAACTAAACACATATTTTTGTGGAGAGGTGACTGAAGGTAAGCCCTCTTCAAGTGCGCTGCTGAGATACTGAAACAAAACCATATTTTTGTGGAGAGGTGACTGCAGGTAAGCACTCTTCAAGTGCGCTGCTGAGATACTGAAACTAAACACATATTTTTGTGGAGAGGTGACTGAAGGTAAGCACTCTTCAAATGCGCTGCTGAGATACTGAAACTAAACACATAATATTCATCCTATATTTCTTCTGGTGGTAAGCAATGATGTGGTCGAAGATGGTGAACACACTAGGTCTAGATCTAGGATACTCTGACTCTCAAGGGCTGTGAGCTGCCAGAACACCGTAAGGTTATAGTGGTATTTTTCCTTTGATTGTGGTTACTTTTTAGTAGCAGGTCAGGCGGAACATCGATACAATATGCTCTTACCACCCGTGCAGAAATTCACGAATAGCTCAACTCATATTGAGCAGCTTCTTTTAGAATACTGAACAAAGTGAATGTTTTCTGCGTTTGTAGATATTTATAAATAATTGGTAGAGACGCCTGCCATGCTCCTCATTACCATACAAAAGTAAACCAATCAAAATAATAATGCTGTTAATGGTAAACCACACCGAGTGGAGCTACACTACGGATGGACACACCACGGATGGACACACCACGGTAGACGACGTCGCGGCCGGCTCACGAGGAGATGGCGGCCGACCGACATCAATGGGAAGAAAGAAGGAGGCCTTTGCCTAGCAGTGAGACAAAACGGCTCAAAATTAAATAATTATAACTGTATTTACTGATGTTACTATACATTAAAACAACATTCTAGACAGTAGGTAGGAAGTAGAATTTAACTATAATGTTATAGTAGAACTTACCTAAACGTTTAATGAGGATGCGATACGAGCAGCGACTGAGTCAAAACGAATTTTAATAACGTTTTGTTCCAATATACGATATTTTAAATTATTTACATCATGAGTAATTCACTTATTTATCTTACTTGTTAAACATTCATGAGCATACGAGTATGTACCTAGTACGTGACAAATAAAAAACTTATGGTGAGATAATAAAACCACGATTTATCGTCAGTTAGTCATGTTTGTATTTTAGAATTATATTGAAAGTTTGTATGGAGAAAAGAAATGTGATTGTCTATTTTATTCTAAACTTCACACATATACTTCTGTAAACAAATAAGTAAATAGGTGTTTCAGGCGTTTTCGAAATTTCACCCCTAAGAGGTGAAACGGGGCAACAAAGTCAGAAAATCAACATTGTAATGGATTGCGCTGAAATTTAGCATGCAAATTATTATAATGACGTCGGTATCCGCTAAGAAAGGATTTTCCAAAATTTACTCCTCAAGGGCATGAAACGGGGGTTAGAATCCCCGTTTCCTTTCAGGGTGAGTTTGAGATAGTATTTTTTATTCGAAAATGCAGTGCTTCTGTAAACAACTAAGTAAATACTTATTTCAGGCTTTTTTGAAATTCCTTACCTAAGAGGGTGAAACGGGGTAACATAGTCAAAAATCAATGTTGTTTTGGATTGCACTCAAATGTAGCATGCAAATAGTTATTATGACGTCGACGACGATCCGTTAAGAAAGGATTTTACAATATTCTCCCTTTAAAAGGGGTTAAACGGGGTGGAAATGATGCAACCAGGTCCTGGAGTTGTGTGGGTGGCTCTTCAAGAATACTCCGTGATTTGTGTAAAAGTTGATTTTATTTTTCTTGGATTGCACACGACAATGAACAGCTTCTTTTTGTGACAAGAAATGTAATGGCGGTCGCTTGCCTGCTTTATCGACATTATGGTATCTGTGCTGCTTTAACAACATAGTAACCAAGACGATTACATATGTAGACGGTGCACTACCGGCCAGAAAGAGACAGACTTTGAGCGGAGTTTGTCCTTTTCTTTTGTATGGACCACATCATGTATACTATACAGTGTAGTGCATATAGCACTAGCAGGATGTTAGACAAGGGCCGTTTTGATGTACAATTACAAACGTGTAAAACATAGTTCGGGTATTGATCTAAACATTCCGCCCACCAAGAACATTATTTCAATGTTCTTGTCCACCTACTACTACATATACCGCCCACCATGAGGTCAAGGGGGTATTGATGTATTGAAAAAGTGAATATGCATTTGTGATACAGATTGAAACATTAAATTTAACATTAAAAAATTTCAATTACACTTTACTTAAACTGTTACTGGCAGTACACAAAGTTTTGATGTAGGTCTCTTGATGAGAGAACCTTTACACTTGAGGGTGACCACTCGGGTTATGTTGTCCAAACCTGGATGCTTTGCCTCGATCCTACCGAGCAACCATCGTGCGGGAGGAAGATTGTCTTCCTTGACAAGAACTATATCACCTACATTCGGTTCAGGAGTAAACTTTGACCATTTGTATCGCTGTATGCAATGCACCAAATATTCGTTTGACCATTTTCTCCAAAAACTCTGCACCATTCGTTGTGTTAATTGCCACCTTCTCAAGGTGCTGATGTTGCTTTGCTCATAGTCATGATCAGGAACCACAACCAGGGGTTCTCCAATTAAAAAATGACCCGGAGTAAGTGGGTCTGAGTTATTGTCAGGAACTGACAAAGGTCTTGAATTGAGGCAAGCCTCAATTTGTGACAGAACTGTTGACATTTCTTCGAATGTTAGAGTGGAGTCTTTAACAACGCGCCGAAGGTGGTGTTTTGTTGATTTCACCCCTGCTTCCCATAACCCGCCGTGATTCGGCGCATGAGGGGGAATGAAATGCCACGTAACGCCGTTGTTTGCTAACCATTCGCGTATATCCACTGCTACAGACGACGATTGAGGGTCAACGATACTTTGAAGTTCTTTGGAAGCACCAACAAAATTGGTCCCATTATCGCTCCAAATTTGACTGACGTGACCGCGACGAGCCACAAATCGTTTGAAGCAAGCGATAAATCCTTCGGCACTTAAGTCACTTACAGCTTCCAAATGTATGGCCTTGGTGACCATACATACGAAAAGACAAATATAGCCTTTATAGCACCGATTGCCGCGACCCTTCGACATCCGAAGGTTCATCGGACCCGCAAAATCTACGCCGCTACGCAAAAAAACTCGAGCAGGAGTCACTCTCGCTGAAGGCAACTGACCCATGAATTGGTTTCTTGTGATTGCAGACTGTTTGACACAAGTAACACACTTGCGTACACAATTTTTGACCAGATTTTTGGCCGAAACAATCCAAAATTTCGTGCGCAAGTGGTTCAGCATCAACAATGGACCGCCGTGCAGCGTCTTTCGATGAGAATCATCTACTATGAGATTGGTGAAGTGACTCTTGTGCGGCAAAATAATAGGATGCTTTGTAGATTCTGAAAGGTTGGCGTTCTGAAGTCTACCTTGGGCCCTCAGAATTCCTTTGTCGTCGTGATAAGGGTTCAATGCTTTGAGTTTTGTGTGATCTAATTCTAGAACTTGACACCGGCGTATGCAGACATCAAGTGATTCGTCAAGTTCAGAACATGTAAGATAAGGTTCAAACTTGTGAATCTTATTTTTGACGGCCTTGATTTTTAAGAATCTTCGACAAAAAGCTACAACCCGAACCAGCCTTCGCAAAGATGAATATCTTGTCCATAAAGGATCATCTGTGGAGTCCACAGTTAGATGGACTTTAACTTTTCTTTGTTCCAGATCAGTAGATATTGATTTTGGTCGGGTATAATTAATAACCGAGTTCTTGAGCCATGTGGGACCCTGCAGCCACAAGCTGCACTGAGCAAGTTCCATAGGTGTGCTACCTCTGGATGCGATATCTGCAGGGTTATCCAACGATTGGACATGTGCCCAATGAGTGTTGTCAAATCTAGACAGGATATCAGAAGTCCTGTTGCCAATGAAAGTCGTCCAACGACTTGGATGGCTACTGAGCCATGCTAAGACCACCGTTGAGTCAGTCCATGCATGAACGTTTAAGCAGTTGATGCCCAACACGGTTGTCACTTCTGTGAGTAGTTTAGCTAGTAAAACTGCTCCCATCAGCTCTAGTCTCGGGACAGAAACTTGCATCGTAGGAGCTACCTTAGTTTTTGCAGCAACAAGATTTACATGCGTATTTCCGCTAGCGTCAATTACCCTGAGGTACACTGCAGCCGCTATACTGGAAATCGAGGCATCAGCAAAACCGTGGAGCTCTCTACATTTATCATCAAATCTGGTCTCGATCCATCTTGGTATTGAGATATCTTGAACATATACCAGATTTGACCGGTAAGTTAGCCATTCCTTCAACAAATCGTCCGGTAACTCCTCATCCCAATCTATTCCAGCTAACCAAATCTTCTGGATCATCACCTTGGCCACAACGACACAGGGTGCGACCCATCCCAGTGGATCAAAGAGACGTGAGATATCAGATATTACCTTCCTCTTTGTGATAGGTTCGTGCAATTCAGGCAGTTGCACTGAGTAATGAAATGAATCTGATCCTTTATCCCAGGTGAGTCCAAGAATTTTGACCACTTCATTCATTCTTATATCTAACCTCTCCTCTTGGTCTTCTTTCTCATCCCTCACTATCCTTGCCAAATCCTTGTTGTTAGTAGTCCATTTTTGTAGTTGAAAACCTCCCCTTTCTAATAATTCCTTCATTTCCTTGTAGATCTTGATTCCTTCCTCTACTGTTTCGCAACCAGTCAACAAATCATCTACATAAAAATCTGTTTTAACCCTGTTTGCTGTTTCAGGAAACTCTTCACCTTCATCGAGAGCCAGCTGCTGCAGTGTCTTCACAGCCAGGTATGGAGCGCATGCTGTGCCGAAAGTAACTCGCACTAATCTGAACTCTTTCATTTCAGATTCTGGATCATCTCTCCATACAAGCCGCTGGAAGTCTGCATCCCGCTTGCTGACCATGACTTGACGGTACATCTTCACGATGTCTGAAGTCAGGCAGATTGGATGTGTGCGCCATCTCATAATGATGTGCCTTAGATCTTGTTGTATGGTGGGCCCGACCATCAATGTGTCATTAAGAGATACCCCGTTGGTTCCACGACAAGATGCATCGAATACAACCCGGACCTTAGTTGTAGCTTTGTCTTCACGTATTACGGCGTGATGTGGCAGATAAACACTTTCAGATTGCCTCTCATCGGTGCCAGTAATACGTTCCATGTGACCAAGGACCATGTATTCATGCATTACATCGGAGTAGCTTGCCTTTACTTCGGGTTTTTTCTTGAAACGATCCTCAAGATACCGAAATCTCTTGAGCGCAATATCTCTTGAGTTGCCCTGGACACATTGAGGGTTGTCATCACGAAATGGAAGTCGCACAATATACCGACCAGTGGAGTCTCTTGTTGTTGTTTGACTATAAAAATCCTCACATGATTTCTCCTCTTCAGTGAGCATTTTTTGTTCGAAGGAATCAGACTCAAGTTGCCAGAATTGTTTTAACAATTCGTTGTTATCTATGTGTACATGCATACTTGTAATCACATTATGATAACAATGTGGTTGTGAGATGATTTGATCACCATCAGACAGATGTGTGGGACCTGTCAAGATCCAGCCTAAGGCGGTGCATTGTGCCGTGAGAACGCCGTTAGGACCCCTAATCAAGCCATCTCTTACTATCTGACCATAAACATCAGCACCTAACAAAATGTCAATTTTGTTTGGTGTGTCATATTGTGGGTCAGCTAAACTTATCTTTGCTAAATCAGGCCAATCAATTTCCACAATTTTCCTGCTGGGAAGTAGACTTGTAATGGCACTGAGAACGTGCGCATTTACCTCAACCTGAAAACTAGGATCATGGCATGACTGAACTTTCAAGACAACACCGTACTTTGATGCCAAAGTACCTGAGTTGCCGCCCAGACCAGAAATTATGGTTCTGGTTGGTGTTTTTCTAAGACTGAGCAATTGTACTACTGCTTCAGTGACAAAAGAAGCTTGAGAACCCTGATCTATGAGGGCTCTGAATAAGCGAGTGTTACCATTGCTCGCTGGAGACTGAACAAGAGCTGTAGCTAACAGCACCTGAGTAGGCGCTGTTTCCTTCGAGAAATGTGCTGTCACATTCGAAGGTGATGGAGTATCTGACGAAGTCACTACAACTGCTACATCTGGTTTAGAAGAACTAGCAGTACACAACTCCTTTTTTGAACTTGGGTGCAATAACGAATGATGTTTGTGATTGCATATGCGACATCTGGTAGAAGTGCAAGTGTTAACTGAATGATTTTTACCTAAACAATTGAAACAAAGCTTCGAGGTTTGAACAAACTTGTGCCGAGAATTAAAATCTAATTTACTGAAGTTTTTGCAATTTGATATTTTGTGGCCTACACGATTGCAATAGGAACATGTCGAGGTGTCTGTTGCTAAGGCATGCATGACTTTTGGTTTAGGAATTGAAGAATTTGGTGTTGACTTTGGTTTGTCTAAGAATTCAAGTGACCTGAACCTTGACTCTAAGAACTCACGCATGAGTGGCAGGGTAGGCAAGTCGTCTAAGTTGCTGATTTTAGCTTCCCACTGCTTGCGTGTCTCGCAGTCAAGTTTCAAGCATATTACATATATGACAATTATGTCCCAGGTACCAACCTCAACACCTAAATTCTTCAACCCATTTAAAGAGTCATTTGTTGTATCTAAAATGTCCTTGATTGCCTTGCATGACTCGACCTTCACAATTTGTTGTTCCATAAAACGTCGTAACAAACAATTAGCAAGATACCTTTTATTGTTATAGCGACTATTTAAAAGAGCCCATGATTCTTTGTAGTTTGCCGCTGTGATAGGAACATGTCTCAACAGCTGTTCAGCTTCACCTGAGAGGTGTCCCTTTAAATAGTGCATTTTTTGTACATTATCTATAGCTATATTGTTATCGATCAATGAAACATACAGGTCTCTAAATGTTTGCCATTCACAATACTGTCCTGAAAACATGGGTATTTCTATCTTGGGCAATTTCACACTTACTTCATTGCTCTGAGGTTTTTCAAACAATGTGGATGTCGACATTGAAGCCTTTACTAAAGCTAAAGCCTCTCGCATGTCTGATTTGTAGGCAATATAGGTTTCTTCCATGTCGCTAAAAACATTCTCATGGAAATACCTGTGAGCAAGTATTTGTTCTGACTCCTCTGACAATAACATTTTATGGTTATCGGTGATGATTTTCCACTGTGCCTCCAAGGACTCTAACCTCGTGAGCAAGTAGGACTCTTTGGACAATCTGTCTTTAGGAGACTTCTTGTAATTTTCGTACGCCTTTTCCATACGGGTAAAATGCCCTAACTGACCCTTTATAAGTGCCGTTGAACCCATTTTGATGATAATTTGGTATAATCAACACAATAGACTAACCACAGTTGAATGAAATATGTGAACAATGACAAACCTTGTTCCCTGATAGATCTTGATAAAATTTACGCCACAAACTCACAATTAGTACTGAATTGTCACAAAAGCATGTGAAATCCCTGATAGATCTCGATAAAATTTATGCCACCAACTCACAATTAGTACTGAATTGTCACATTCACTTACCTAATCAAAACTAGGAGATTTTTCATTGCATTACACTTCATAAATTATGCCTTTTCGTTAAAATATCTTAATAACTTAACATTTCTAAAGTTCATTTCGATTTTCGTAAATACTTCCGAGGACGAACGAATCCCGAAGCTCCAGAGTGTCCAGACCGACGACCGACATCACCGACACGTTCCAAACGTTTCTGACCCGGTGTGGATGCGTGGCGACTGTGGAAACGTGTGACGGACGACGCGCTGACCGACAGGCGACACGTCGACAGGCGACCGACAGGCGTCGTGGCGACACGACGCAGACGTGATGTCCGTAACGCGAAATAAACTTTCCTACTCGTGTGGTCTCGACCGCGGGCGTTTCTTGCTGTGACGTCACTCGCGGCGTCACTTTTCTTGCACCGATGTCTTTCAGCTCAGCTGCAGCTTCCCGCTCCGGTTGTCCAGTGCACCTTCACACCCGGCTGCTCCTCTCCAGATTACATCGACGTGAAAGTAAACTGCTTGCACTGCATTCGTACACTTGGCTGGCGTGGCCTTTTGCTGGCCGTGCACGCGACGCGATGGCGACAACCGACGCTTAGGTTTTTCCTTTTCGTTGTTTTTCGCTGAGCCCACACTCTTCCGACTCGACAGGACCATGGAAATGATGCAACCAGGTCCTGGAGTTGTGTGGGTGGCTCTTCAAGAATACTCCGTGATTTGTGTAAAAGTTGATTTTATTTTTCTTGGATTGCACACGACAATGAACAGCTTCTTTTTGTGACAAGAAATGTAATGGCGGTCGCTTGCCTGCTTTATCGACATTATGGTATCTGTGCTGCTTTAACAACATAGTAACCAAGACGATTACATATGTAGACGGTGCACTACCGGCCAGAAAGAGACAGACTTTGAGCGGAGTTTGTCCTTTTCTTTTGTATGGACCACATCATGTATACTATACAGTGTAGTGCATATAGCACTAGCAGGATGTTAGACAAGGGCCGTTTTGATGTACAATTACAAACGTGTAAAACATAGTTCGGGTATTGATCTAAACACGGGGGGTTTAAAGTTTGTATGGAGAAACAAGATTAGATAGTATTTCTTATTCGAAACTTCACAGATGTACTTTTATAAACAATAAGTAAATACGTGTTTTATGTTTTTTTAAATTCCACCACTAAGAGTTCACCCTCTTAGGGGTGGAATTAAAAAAAAACATAAAACACGTATTATGGGGTAACAAAGTCTGAAAATCAATATTGTTTCGGATTTTGCTGAAATTCACCGTGCAGATAGTTATTATGACGTAGGAGGTATCCGCTAAGAAAGGATTTTCGAAAATTCACCTCTTAAGGGGATGAACCGGGGATTTAAACTTTTTATGGAAAAACAAGATAAGATTTTGTTCGAAACTTCACACATATACTTCTGTAAGCAAATAAGTAAATACGTCTTTCAGGTTTATTTGCTATCAGGCTTAAATTCCACCACTGAGAGGGTGAAATGGGGTAACAAAGTCTGATAATCATTATGGTTTTTTGGGTTTTATAAAAATGAATCCTTATTTCCCTAGGTTACTTACACCATAACTTAAAATCGGTTAGAGCGATTTGGCTTATTCTTTATTTGAAGTGTTTTAATGATAGAAAGGTTTAACGAAAGAAAAGTTATAAGTAAATTAACGAGTTTTTAACGCGGGCGAAGCCGCGAGCACAAGCTAGTTTATGTATAAATGCGAAAGTCGGTTCGTATTTTGTGTGTTTGTTTCCTCTTCGTTACAGTGGTACGGTTTGTATGTGGACATCCGATAGAGATAGTGATAGGGTGGGACCGCGGGGTGCAGCTAGTGTTCGATAAAGTGAATGGTCTTAGATCGAAGGGTGACCTTATTTATGTCCACAGCCAGCGAGTAACAACGCGCTGCCGGCTGGTGGCTCGGCTCTGGTACCACGCGCCGCAACCACCATTCAGTATGAACCATACCTAATATTTTTAGGACATTCATTCTTATTTAAAAATAAAACCCGCCAAGTCGAGTTGGATTCGCCTTCCAAGGCTTCCGTACCAACTTGTCAGACTAGGTTAAAGGACAAACTTGACTTTGTAGTTCGATCCATAGAAAATGTACCGCACCAACTATAAATATTAAGTTTGTAATAGTAAATTATTATTTTTTAGTTATTAAACCACATATTTACAGTTTTCAGATTTACTCCTATATAAGTGCTTCAAGATCTTGCTTTTTGCCGAATTTCATGATTGTAGGTGAACGGGAAGTACCTTGTAGGTTTTGATTTCCTTGTGAAATCGCAAAATATGCGAAAATATGCGAAAATATGCGACACAAACCGACATGTTCTCTTTTGATCGCGTTGACTTACAGGTTTGATTTTTTCACAGACAATAGAGACCAGGTAGTAAGTTTCAACTTGATATCATTACGCGTTCCTGAGAAAAAGGGGTCTTGACAGACGGACAGACAGACGGACAACCAAATGATCATATAAGGGTTCCTTTTTTCCTTTTGAGGTACGGAACCCTAATAATCGGTCACCGAGGCTTCCGTTCAAACTGGCCAAACTAGGTAAAAACTTAACTTTGTAGTTCGATCCATAGAAAAGTATTGCACCAACCACATATTAGTAGATTGTATATCGAGGCCGCAAAATGGTACGTTTCTGCGAGGCCGCTGTTTTGAATCCAGAGCGGAGCAATGGATTCTAGATTAGAATTCCGAGCGTAGTGAGGGATTCAGAATCAATCAGTGTACTGTGGGAGCATGTCTCTTACAACAATGATTGATGAAAGGGCAGTCAACTCTCACTGCAATCATGGCTAAGACGATGTAGTCACTGGCCCGCACCCTGCGCACCAGAGACGATGTAGTCACTGGCCCGCACCCTGCGCACCAGAGACGATGTAGTCACTGGCCCGCACCCTGCGCACCAGAGACGATGTAGTCACTGGCCCGCACCCTGCGCACCAGAGACGATGTAGTCACTGGCCCGCACCCTGCGCACCAGAGACGATGTAGTCACTGGCCCGCACCCTGCGCACCAGAGACGATGTAGTCACTGGCCCGCACCGTGCGCACCAGAGACGATGTAGTCACTGGCCCGCCCCGTGCGCACCAGAGACGATGTAGTCACTGGCCCGCACCCTGCGCACCAGAGACGATGTAGTCACTGGCCCGCACCGTGCGCACCAGAGACGATGTAGTCACTGGCCCGCACCGTGCGCACCAGAGACGATGTAGTCACTGGCCCGCCCCGTGCGCACCAGAGACGATGTAGTCACTGGCCCGCACCCTGCGCACCAGAGACGATGTAGTCACTGGCCCGCACCCTGCGCACCAGAGACGATGTAGTCACTGGCCCGCACCCTGCGCACCAGAGACGATGTAGTCACTGGCCCGCACCCTGCGCACCAGAGACGATGTAGTCACTGGCCCGCACCCTGCGCACCAGAGACGATGTAGTCACTGGCCCGCACCCTGCGCACTAGAGACGATGTAGTCACTGGCCCGCACCCTGCGCACCAGAGACGATGTAGTCACTGGCCCGCACCCTGCGCACCAGAGACGATGTAGTCACTGGCCCGCACCCTGCGCACCAGAGACGATGTAGTCACTGGCCCGCACCCTGCGCACCAGAGACGATGTAGTCACTGGCCCGCACCCTGCGCACCAGAGACGATGTAGTCACTGGCCCGCACCCTGCGCACCAGAGACGATGTAGTCACTGGCCCGCACCCTGCGCACCAGAGACGATGTAGTCACTGGCCCGCACCCTGCGCACCAGAGACGATGTAGTCACTGGCCCGCACCCTGCGCACCAGAGACGCGGCACGCTTGCGCATGGTCGCGTGGAAACAATCCACGCGAGCCTGCGCAAGCATGCCCAAAGCGCTGCAGTAGCGGGGCAGCTTCATCATAGCCCTAAACGCATTATTGATTGTACACAAAGAGCATTGTATGACAAGCGGCTAAACCTAGACTCTGCACGTGTGGCTAGAGAGATGCAGAATGCTCGAAAGAGCGTAATCTTCACCCCCCCCCCTCCCCCTCCACCCCGAGCAACGTGCAAGCCTACGAGCCAGCATATTCGGCCTTACAAACAATGCTCTTCGCTTCATGTCTGCATTGTCCTTGAGGTCGGTAGTAACTACATGTTCCAAGTACTTAAATTGTTCCACCCTTTTCAGTGGAACACCATTGAGAAATACGGGAGGCACATTTTGGGGACGTTTCTTCCCGACCTCAAAGACCATACATACGCTTTAGGTAACATTGTATTTTAGCCCATGACTCACGGCATACTCCTCACAGGTCCGCGACGATGTCCGTAGTCCGCAGACCGACGCTCAGCAACACCATGTCGTCTGCATAGCTTACATTGTTTACACTGACTTCATTGATATGACAGCTGAAATGTTTTATGCCGAGTACGACGATCAATGCATTATAATTGCAAATAGAAAAATCCTTTGTTAGTGGATGCCTACACTTCACAAAGAACACACCATCCAAATTGTGTCTAGGACAAGCGGTTTGGCCTTGCGTTGATACTTCAGTTAGTCAATCAGGACTTTGGATTTTATATATATAGATAACAAAAGAGATGATATATCTAGTAGAGCCAAGAACGATATCAAAGTAACGAGTGCAGCGTGCAGCGGCATGCGAGCGGGGCGTGCCGCTGTCTGCTGTCTGACTCGTGTCGTGTCGTGTCGTGTCGTGTCGTGTCGCGCGACTCACGTTTAGTGTTACACTGTGTTCTCCCATGTCATGCACTTACCAACAGGGGAGAGAGTACTCGGACGGTAGCCGACATATTTCAAAAAACTTGTTGTAGGTAGATAATGTTAATGATAATAGGTAAAATGTAATGAAAACAGAGAGGCCATTCTATCATTTAATATATAGGTAAGTACAAACAAAGCTTTACATTCTATACACTAAGTACACAATATTACAATATGACGTATGTATATGTAACCCTAACTCCCGAGCCGCGGGGCGCGGGGCGGGGCGCGGGGCCGGGCTGTCGCGTAATATTGTCGCTAACGTTCGACGATTGATCGCTTCTCTCCAGTGGGTTCATGTACCTTCTATTAAAACATGATCAGGATGTTAAATATAACAGTCGATCATTACTCGTATATACACTAGTTGAAATACATTAAAAATAAAACTAATTGCGTCTATCATGGTTAAAAAGTAATCGGTTTACGGTCGCAATACAAAATGTCTAATACTGTTATATAATTTATATGAATAAAAGCAAAAGAAATGTATTCAGTTTTATGATATAAAAAGAGTAAGCAATTTACTCGTTAAAATGTACCCCCTAAATAAATGAAGGCCTTATTTAGTTTAACCGTGCACCTTTCTGTAACACAGCACATCCATCGTACGGTTCCTCAAGATAGGATTATTTATTAAAATTATAGATGACGAATACATCAAAGTTTAGAGACGTTGTAGAATTAATTAAAAAACTAATAATCAATAATTGAAGTATAGAATAGATGAGTAGTATGAGTGCGGTGCGAGCGATCGAACGTAGACGGTACCAGAACTCGGAGCTAAGGGCGGTCGCACACGAGCGCCGCGCGGTCGATGCTGGCGTACTCGTTGCCGGAGCGCGGGCGGGCGAGGTGTCGGTCGCGGTCGTGTGACACGTCGCCCGAGCTGAACGAGCTGACCGACAACGACTCCATGTAGTCGGACGTGTCGGACGCGCCGCTCGACGAGCTCTTCGTGGTCAGCTGGCTGTGCCGCGCGCTCGACTCCGCTTCCGCTGCAACCACATAACGTTCCCTCACTTATTGGAAACACCTTGGTTTTCACTGTTTTAAGATCTTTATAACAAAAATATTACGCTTGAAAAAATAGAAAATAAGAAGACGAGTTTTTTGTCTTTCTTCTCCGATGGGAGTATCTCCGACAGACCGGTAGATTCATTATTCAGAGACCATTTGATGAGTCGACATGTATAAGCTTATATTTTATAACAGAATAAATGCTTTAAACTGTAACGTAAGTTCGCTATTTTATATATATATATATATATATATAGCTCAACGGATTAGCAAACTGAAGTGGCAGTGGGCTGGTCATATCTGCCGTAGGACCGATAACCGTTGGGGTAGACTGGTTCTAGAGTGGAGACCGTTAACGTAGCGTAGGACGCCCTGTGACCAGGTGGAGCGACGACATTCGCAAAGCGGTGGGCAGTGACTGCAAACAAAGAGCCGAAGATCGGGCTCAGTGGCATGACTTGGGAGAGGCCTATGTCCAGCAGGGGACTGATACCGGCTGATTATGTTGACGTTTCCTAAAATATTGCAATGCGAAATTTTTAAATAAATATCTTCGGGCATAGTTTATTTCCTAGACGAAACTATAACTTTAGGAGACATAATTGTTTAGGAACAATCTATACACTTTCAGGAAACACAGCTGATTGTCGAAATACCTATGTATAACATTAAACTGAACCAAATCATCTCCATCCATCAGCAAGCATAGATTAAATCATCCATTTATTGTTGTACTTTGTTGATCGCACCACTTTAGACGATCTTATTATTTACGAGTTGGGACTCGACATTTATTCGTGAACGCACCCCGTTAGGGCGGAAATAACTACTTTTAATATATTATTTTATTTTTGATACATTTATTGTGCAGCTGCAACATTTTTTTGTGTTCATGATAAAAAGCTCCAAAAAGGTTTTAACTTTTTACATTTTTGTTGTTATCGTACGATTCGCCAGAAATATAACACGCTAATATTATTCGACTTTTGACTTGACATCGCTCTCCATCAGGCGTACGTAGGGCTCGTCCCGTTACCCTCCTACGATTACAAATGACCGACATAAAGCGTAAAATGCCTCACCATTCCTCTTTTTCCGTCTGGTGAGCGTATCGGCGTCGCAGGAGTTGGATTTAGTCATGGCGGCCACTTCTTCGAACTGAAACGTCAGGTTCTTGAGCGGGTCCGACGAGGTAGACTCGGAGTAACCGTGCACAGGCGCGGCGGAGCGCCGGCTCAGCTTGCTCTTCAGATGTTTCTTCATAGATTTGGCATTCGTTATCGGCATTTCGTAGTCGAAATCCCCTCTATGGTGCTTCAGCGACCCGGTGGAAACCCCCGAATCGTTGGAACTCGACGAATCCCGATTCTTCTCCGATTTAGTGGGCACGCTCGACGATCTTCTAATTTTGACCGCATCCCTGAACTTGGTGACCAGCGTTTCGTTTTTGGGTTCCGGCGGCTTGAAGTCCTCGTCCTCGACGATGAGCAGCGGCCGCTCGTCGATCCTGCTGCTCTCGGTCGCCCTCCGCAGCATCGCGGGAGTGCTGCACGCGTCGTCCAGTCTCCGCGTGAAGTCGGCGGAGCTGGAGCGGCGCGCGGCCGCCGCCCGCTCGCCGTCCGACAGGCGCCCGGGATCCGACAGATGGCTGATGCGACTGACGTTGTCGCCGTTCTTGTTCGATATTTCCGTATTAAAGTCGCAGCATTCGGTGGACGGATGCACCGTGTTCGTGGTCGCCGTGGAGGGGTCGTCCTCGTGCTCGGGTATGTCCTCCAACGCTTCCAGCTCCTCCTGGCTGAAGCCGGCGCTTCTCAGTATCTGCAAGGAACTCTCGAACTTCTCCAGGGTCGCGTTGAGGTCTACTGTGGCCAGGTCGGCGCCGGGCTCGGGCTCGGGGACGAGGTTCACGTAGTTGTGGTGCGGCGGGTGCGGGGAGGGCGGGGAGGGCGGGGAGGGCGGGGGCGGGGGGCGGCCGTCGCACCCGCAGGGGCCGTTCAGGAAACATTTCAGTTTCTTTGGTGTGTCGTACAGACTGGCGGCGTCCGGCGGCCCGTCCGCCGGGTGCTCCTGGAACCATGCACACACGTCTGTCAGTTAAGCTCCGTCTTAAATGTTCTAGGCTTCATATGCGGGGTACACACCGAGCCGAACGAACGCTGAATAGGGAGATGCAGCTATACGCGTGAATAGGTCCATTTGCCGTTCGTTCGCTCGGTGCGTACCCGGCGATAGAACGAAAGTTATAAGACAAACATGGAACATTTTTAGTAGCAGAGATGTATTGTCAACGTATCCCCGGCTATCGATGTAAAGCCAGGAATGCGCACTTGTAAGACGCATTTCTTTAAATATTGCGACCGGGCGTGTGATATAACTTAGAATGACTGGCTTCACCCTTCTTTTCAAACTTCATCGGCCAATATACAAACAGAAACTCGACTACAATATCTCACCTGTATTAATGGCATGGGCGTCTTTGGCACATCGTAATTCTCGTACGGTCCGTTGAAGGACTTCTTCCGACAGGTGCAGGGCTTCTGGTGCCAACAGTGGCAGGCCTGCTTGAGGGGCACGGCGGGCGCGCCGAGGTCGAGCAGGCAGGAGGCGCGCGGCACGCTGTACTCGGAGGCGCTGCCGCTCGACCGCGAGTACATGGAGGCGCGGTCCGAGTCCGGCCGCCGGCCGTGCTCCAAGGTGCTGTCCATCGTCCACGCGGGGGACAGCAGCGACCCGGGGGTCATCGTCGACGATCTGGAACAGCACATACGGCTTCTGTTGGAGACATATTGTCTGACGTCTGTGTGTCCGCTCCTTTTATCCTTCCAAGCTTTATAAAGCTTACTTTACCGCACTAAACGAGAGGCTTCTTTTCTATTCGATGATTATGTTTTAGACTGTGTGATATATTAAAAGAAGGCGGCAATAGCCCAAAGGATAGGGTGTCGGACTGGGTATCGAGAAGTCGTGAGTTCGATCCCCGCCCCATCCATTGCACTATTGACGTGGACCACTCTAGACACCAGCATATTTAGCTTAGTTGGAGGTTAACGAGATTACTAGTAATGTGCGACCCACATTGCGAGTAATCTTTAAAAAATAAAAAAATATATATGATTCTTATGGATTCCGTACCCAAAGGGTAAAATGGGACCCTATTACTAAGACTCCGCTGTCCGTCTGTCTGTCTGACGGTCACCAGGCTGTATCTCATTTGCCGCTATAACGACAAATACTAAAAACAGAATAAAGTTAAAAATAATAGAGGGTCCCCATACAAGAAACGTGTTTTTTTCGGCATTTCACGCCATCTATGAACGCTTAGTTAGGTAAACGTCCCATAGATGGCGTTATATTGAAATGTCTATCCCCAACTCCCTTGTTAGACGTTAGATGGCGTTATAAGAAATAAAATGTTTATTAATTATTATTTTTTGCTGGCAAAAAATGATAGTGGTATTTTTTGCTCGATCTTATAAAATACTGTAGTGTGGTACGGAACCCTACTAGTGCGAGTCCGACTTGCACTTGGCCAGTTTATTTTAATATCCGATAGGCTAGCGCCTGACCACTATCTAACCTGGTAATAAACAACGACGTGGTCGAGGATGGAGAACACGCTAGGCCTAGAATGGTTTTACTCTCGAGGGCTGCGTGCTACCGGAACACCGTAAGTATAGATTTTGTAATTATATCATTAGATATAATCGGAATAGCCAAAACCTAGCTTACTTTCTGTACTATCTTGTTTCCTACCTCTTTTCCTCAATTCGATCAGATGACTAAACTCGCCAACACAGCTGGTAAACCTGGGCAAGTATCTGGAGAACATAAGTTCTCGGACAAGGGAAACCGGCAGGTCGGACAGACAGTACTGTAAACCGGCAGGTCGGACAGACAGTACTGTAAACGGTCTCCTTACCAGTCTACTTCTTGACGTTCTCACCGAGCCGAATGAGTGAAACTTCGAAATCGGTCGGAATACGTGTACAGTATTCAGGAGTGCATGGTGTACTAGTATGGGTGCTGGAGAGTGTTCTGACCTGGTCAGATGAGTGATGTTGCCGACGCAGCTGGAGCACCTGGGCAGCGAGGTGGGTCTGCGCAGCCGGTCGTCGCCGTCGAGCCCGGGGTCGAGCAGACAGTCGGACAGACAGTGCATGGTGTGCGAGGCCGGCGCCGCCCAGCACGGGGACGCGGACCGCAGCGAGGGGTGGAAGCACTCCTCCATCGAGCCGCTGTCCGAGAAACGTTTCTCCAGAACTGGAATGGAGATCATTTTGACGTTAGTACCTACTCTAAGTTATTTGACAAATTGAAATCTTACAGATACAGTTGACAATAATCGCGTTTTTTTATATGGTACCACATCATGTAAAATTATTCCTTTCTTTTTCGTCAGAATGTAGGACCTCCAAAATGTAAATGATATACGCCAGTGTCCGTAGACTCGAGGTGGGTTCAGAAGGGTCGTCAGAGAGCAATGACAGAGTGAGCGTGCACTGACCCGAGCCGCTCCTGGAGGCGATGCTGAGCCGGGCGTGCGAGTGCGCGTCGTGTGCGTGCAAGTCCAGCAGCCGGGACAGCTCCCGCCCGCCCTCGGCCGCGAAGACGAACAGGCCCTCGGCCGCGCCGCACCGCGACCCGCCCTCCACGCAGAACCGCTTCTCTACCACGCCGTATCGTCTGGAAACAACACAATACATACGTAAGCCTACATATTTTATATTTTATGTCGGTACCCAGAGAGACGAGCGAGACGGTCGCCCGAGGGTGAGCGATGACAGGCAGCGTACACGACACTCGAGTACGTAGTACTATTAACTATTGTGTGACTCGAGATCGGCAGAATGTTGCGCGCCCCGGGCTGCACTGCGCTCGTTGCCAGGAGATATCTGGGACGCTTTGCTTTGTATGTTTTTAGCAAAAATATATATACAAGCATAATATATCATTTGCCTTTCATATATAGAGTACATAGTATGTGATTTACGCGACATTTAATTCAATGTAAAATGTTGTCAAATACGTACACAACACAAGATGAATGAAAGATAGATAAAAGTATGCGGCATGAAAGAATCGAAAAGGAGCGAGAACTGGTATGGTAGATACAAGTTGAGTAGTAAAAGCTCCGACTATGTTGGAGGGTCCAAGGTTAGAAAATTAAAAAATATATATATTGATGGTATTGAGGTGAGCTTGTTCCTCGCATGTTTTATAATCATTCCTTCCAGTACTTAATAGATATGATATGATCACCATTTTGTCCGTAATTGCCAACAATGGGAGATTGTAGGCCACCCGTATGTACTCAATGGGATAAATTGGTAATTAGCATTAATGACTGCTTTATTAATATTTTATATGAGCGGTGACGTGTGCAGTGTCCCCTGACGGATGATTGTTTGTTAGTAGTCGTACATTGCACGACGGGGCATTGAAGTTTATTACCATGGGTTGTTAGAACTACTCGCTGCATGCTACTCTGAGGTGGTTCCATGCATCAGTTATCTTCATTCCCGTCTAAATCCGTGCTGGTTTGCATCATTGAGTAACAAACATCAAAACAAACAAAATGTCACATAATTATAGTACAAGTAGTTCCTAAATATTCGGTGTTGTCTGAGTGTTGGTGTCGCAGCAGATCAATGCTCTGACGCGAGGCTACTATATTGACTGAGCAACTAAACAATATTATTATAAATTAAATAAACCTTTAAAACAAAAGTGATTATATTGCTATATCTGAAAACTGAGATTTGTTACTTATTGCTATACTTTTTAAATTTTTGACTTCATAATAGGAAGTTCTGAATTCTATTGTATTTTTTATGTGTTAATTATAGGCTAGCGTTTGACCACTATCTCACCTGTTGGTAAGTGATGATGCGGTCGAAGATTGTAAGCACGCTAGGCCTAGAATGGGAACTGGCTCTCATGGATAGCTGCCGGAACACATAAGATGTTTTCGGCGACAGATTTTCTAACTTGAGGGTGGTAGCTGGCCAGGCGGACACTAGATAGTGTCCTACCACCATGCGGATGTTGTTGGTTTCTTAACGATGTTTTTTCTTCTCCAGTGAAGAAAAAACATCGGGCCACTGTGAAAAGCACACATAAATTTTTGATAAAAAATCCATTGGTGCACGGCGGGGTTTGAACTCGGTACCTCTGGCATCAAAGCCGACCGTTCTCCCGATAACGCCACCGGGCCCTCAAAATCTTATAATCTTTTCCTCAAACTTGCAACTGAAAATGTTCGTGCATGAGAAGTCGATTTTTAGTTTTTTATACGATTTTAATAACATTATTTTTTTTAATGCTAACCAGCAATGTGGTACCAGCAATGTGGTACCAGCAGCTAAACATTACTAGTAGCCTTGTTAACTCTATCCAACTAAGCTAAATATGCTTGTGTCTGGAGTGGGTTCACGTAAATAGTGCTAACAATCTCGATCGCCAGGCCGACGCCGTAATTGGGCTATCGCCGCTTAAATTTATATTTATGTAACCCATTGATGAAATCACGATGATTTCATCAATGATGTAACCTGTTCGTATGGTACTGAATTAGTCGGTGTAATATTTATCCGAATAAGATTTATCACTTTGACTAACTATTTTTATTTGTTCTAAGCTATGCCACGGTAATATAATAAATATGCACCAATAGAGATGTTCTCACAGAAGAGAGGAATCCCTCTCCATATACCATACGATGCACATGGTTATGTCCGACAACAACAATCAATACATAATCTACAAATAATAATACACAGAGCAAATCTTTATCAATTTTGAAACCCCAATTCTTGCCCAAATCAATGATGTCAGCAAACTGACAGAATATTAATCTCCGAAGATATGAGTTCAAAAATATCCTGAAGCAAGAATTTGGGAAAATGCTGACCACGGAGGTTGAAACTCACTTACCTCTTTAGGATATAGCCAGGACGCATTTATGATTTTTAGGGCACCTTCTTGCTTTTCATATCATATTAGAAGAACATCGGTCTATTATCCGATGTATTATTTACTATAGATTTATTATTATCTTTATTACATTAATCACCGAGAAGTTGTCTGAGATACGGTATACCGACAAATTTTCTCCTTGATGGTGGTAAGGAATTTTTTTTGGCAAGAAAGGCGGAACATCGATATAATATTCTCCTACCACCATACGCGTGTTCGAATTTGAACCAGCTACCTCTCTCAGAAGTCACACCATCTATCGTTTACTCGCGGTTAAATTAGGTACTGTTAAAATAATAATAAAAAAATATATTAAAAATATAATAATACATTTAATATAATAAATATTTATTAAAAACATAAAAAAAACTTTGACTGGTGGTCGTATACCCTGAGGAATTCAATTTGGAAAGCGACGCAGTCCGCGACCGCACTGGCATCGCCCCGCCCGCGCCAGGAGCCAATATCTAGCGAGCTCTAACTATTACCGGCTTCGAGCATTTACCAATGGAGACGTTAACGTTGTAATCCGCACACATTTTTTTTCTGCCGATACTTACGGGGGACGAGGTAAACACGCATTGCACACACACAAATCACTCACTTTAACGATCCCGCACAGTAGCTTGAAACACGCACACAGTATTAAAAATACAGCGTAGTTACGCACGCTCATATGGCCAAAAATGGCTATATGGCCAGCATAGGGGTACGCCTTGCGTTAACATCTCCTTTGGTAAATGCTCGAAGATTACCGGAGAATTCTGTCAGCCAGTGACACTGGCCACATTTCATGGATGCTTGATTCCCAAGAGATGCAACCGTCTTGTGTTCGTTCGTTGAGAGTCGTGGAGATAAGTCAACGGAAGAGACATTTCTTTCTTGATAACGATTGTATTTATTTCTAACCGAATTAAAAAAAAAGGAGGTTCGTGTACAGTATGTTTGTTTTTATGTATGTGTCAATTGTGATCCGATTCGGATTATTCTTTTTTAATTGGTAGGGTACATTTCCAAAAAGTCCCATTATAATTTCATCGAGATCCAATAAGTATCTCCAGAGGTATGACGATAAACGTCTCTAACGTGGTATTGAAACTGACTCGCGCGGCATGTAAGTCGGTTGTTGTAGTTTTTAAACTATCTTAATTATTTTAATAAAGAACACACTAACCCTCAACCAAGTGTCTGATCTAAACTGGAATAGTGGCGGGTAATAGACGCTAGCAAACAAACAAGATTCTCGCCTGATGGTAAGCTATAACGTTTCTCTAATATACTCGTAATGTGGGACGCAATCCTTTGTATTGACAGAGTATTACCTGGCACTGTGTTCGTTACCATACACGCATACCTATTGTAAACGTTTAGTCTCAAATGCTCTGGTATTTTAGTTTGCTTTTCAAACCGGTAATGATCCCTACTTCAGGACTGAATACCTAATGGACAAAATGGTGGTATAGCGCCAAGCGAACTAACCGAAGTCTTACCACAAAAGCACAGAATAAGTCCCTTTTTTGTGACTAAAGCCACCAAACTAATTAAAGTAAGTATACTACGAGTATGTCCCTTCCATTCATCATAAATCTAGCGACAGGCGTCCTACGACTGCATCAGACATCATTCATCATAAATCTAGCGACAGGCGTCCTACGACTGCATCAGACATCATTCATCATAAATCTAGCGACAGGCGTCCTACGACTGCATCAGACATCATTCATCATAAATCTAGCGACAGGCGTCCTACGACTGCATCAGACATCATTCATCATAAATCTAGCGACAGGCGTCCTACGACTGCATCAGACATCATTCATCATAAATCTAGCGACAGGCGTCCTACGACTGCATCAGACAGATCTTTGAGTTATTCCAGCTTTCTTTGTGCAGCTTGTAAAGACCACTCAAATCTCTGTTAGAATGGCATGCCAATGCTGTCTTCTTTGTACAATTTAAAAGAGAAGAATGGGAGGACTGATCTTTTAATAATTCTGTATAAGCATGGGTAAAAATGCTTTCGTATATTCGTTGGATGTCCGGCTGTCTTGGTCTTGCTGCACAGACCAGGTATCAACCGATTTTCATGATATTTTGTGAGCATGTTGTATAATCATATGACATTTTTTTGTCGATTTAGTTTTTAGAAATATTTTAAAATGGTAAAGGATGGATTTGAAAACGTAAAAAAATCATATTTTTAGCTATTTAGAAAATAATACAAATTATATATTACCAAACTATTATGTTGCCCTTTTTAAGACTCAACTTTATTGTCCGAACAACTTTTTCATCCGAAAATTTAAAAAGCGGTCGGCGGAATCATTATATTTAAAGTGCGGTCGGCAGTATCATTATATATAAAATGCGGTCGGCGGTATTTTAAAATTCGCGATTTATTCAGTTTTTTACCAATTTCCAAAAGGTGGAGGATATCAATTCAACTGGATTTATTTTTAATGTTTGTTACCCTCCGATCAGTTTTCTAATTGTGAACCGATTTGAATGATTATTTTTGTCATGGGTAGAGTTCATCTCCGAGGTGGTCACATTTATATTTTATAAGATATACGATAACCATTCCAAATCTACTGAAACTGACTCGCGCGGCATATGAAGTCGGTGTTTTAGTTTTTAATATATCTCAATTATTCAAGGCTTGAAACCGGTTTATGCTTTACCGTTTCTTAAAGGTTTAAACCGGTTTAAACCAATTATTTCGCTCGAAGCAGGGCTATAAACCGGTTTATGTATAACCGGTTTAAATACGGCATAAACCGGTTTTATAATTATTTCTTTCAAAAACCTCTAAAAACCTCTATAAACCGGTTTATTCCGCGAGAGGCTCACGCGTACATACTTGCATTTGGCACGGGCGATAAAAAAAAAAACATGTACTCGCACTTTTTGAAGTTTGCTTGCTATATATGTATATTTTTTATGACCGACCGCTGTTTTCCATATGTGATTTACAATTACTAAATCGTTGTTTGCTTACTGCCAGGGCACACACGGCTGAAAATTGAAAAGTGGTCGCTGACCATAGCTAAAACCATTCTAAACCGGTTTATTCAACGAAACCTTTATCAAAAAGTTCTTTGCACAATATCGTTCAATTGCGGTTTATAGTACCTACATATATATAGGTTTATAGTAGTAAGTACTTACGCACAAACCGATTTGAACGTTTAACCCGGTTTCCAAGCTTTGCAATTATTGTATATGCTATGCAAAGCGAGGTGTACCAGCTCACAGAGCTACTACGGTCCAGAGTTACTATTATAAATTAGCATAGAGCATGATAGCATACTTTGGTGATACAAAAAACAACTATAATAACAAACAATATACTTTATTCGATATTTATAAAATCCGAACTAACAATTTTATTGTAAAACCTTTGTTATGACTAAAATGACAGGACCTACAACTGTAATCACTCTGGCACATGAGTAAAGACTCTGGTAATCAAAATGAGAACAAAAAATAATGTCTATTTGAGCTGTTATTTTATTGCTACTAATGAAGTCTGAACAACAATAAACCCGCCACGTTCCGGTTATAAAACCAAGTCTCCCTCGTACGTTTTAAAAACATATAAAACTAACACACAACTTCCTGGAATAATGGCAACACGTG
Source organism: Cabera pusaria (assembly GCA_954871355.1). Classification (NCBI taxonomy): domain Eukaryota; kingdom Metazoa; phylum Arthropoda; class Insecta; order Lepidoptera; family Geometridae; genus Cabera; species Cabera pusaria. The sequence goes on from OX940901.1 coordinate 145,420, forward strand.
CTAGCCTCATTAAAAGAAAAATAAAATGTCAGAAGCCGAAAACGAGAGAACAGAATTCGAATTCAAAGAGATTCGAATTTTAAAATACAACCCGTCGGTTTCAGAGAGTGTGGGACTGCGATGCTTCGATGAAATGCATGAACTCCACGACAATAAGATACGCTTTTCACAGTGGCCCTCCGGTGAAGGAAAAACATCGTTAAGAAAACAACAACCCCCGCATGGTGGTAGGACACTACACTATCCAGTGTCCGCCTGGCCAGCTACCACCCGTTGCTAGTTACCTCAAGTTGAAAATCTGTCGGCAAACATCTAATGTGTTCCGGAAGCTATCCTTTAGTGCCAGTTCGCATTCTAGGCCTAGCGTGCTAACCATCTTCGACCGCATCATCACTTACCAACAGGTGAGATAGTGGTCAAACGCTGGACTATAAAATATTTAAAAAAAAAGATAGCATAATACTTTTTTTAAACCAAACCACCCCGACTGATCTATGCTATCTGTTCATCAGGAGTAGAGTATTCTACAGATTCTGGGAGATGCTCCAGCATCAGGTCAATGCTACCATGTTATTACAATATCGTTGAAGGAGGATACCAAATTTCAAATTGATTCTACCTATGAAAGTTGGTCTCATAGCGTCATAACCTAGAAATAAACTGGCCAAAAGCGAGTTGGACTCGCACACGTAGGGGTTCATACCACAGTACAATATTTTATAGAATTAAATAAAATTTGCCGAAAAATACGTTTGTTGTATGGGTTCCCCTTAAATTTTTAATTTTACTCTGTTTTTAGTACATACATTTTGTTGTTATAGCGGTCATAGTAATAGGTATTACATACTTTGTAAACATTTCAAGTCAAATAAAAATGTAATGTTTTCCTAGATGTGCGGCTTCACACGAGTTGTGTAATTAGCCAGTGTCAATTATTGTCAGTATTTAACAAATGTAATGTTGAGTGCAGGGCCCTGGTAGGTATTGAATTTGGCCGGTTAGTATCGGTGGCGAGATTCGGAAGCAAGTCACGTAGCCGTGTTACTGGAGGCGCTCCACCGTATGAATGTGAAATGTTCAGACTACGAGTACTGATAGAGCTGCTAATAGAGGAACGAATTACTTCGTGCCTCGTCCACTTGGAAATTCCTATAATTTTTATTGTGTCATAAAATTTCAGTTTTTTGTATGGGGACCCCTTTAATTTTTATTTAGTTTTTACTAGGAGTGTGGGTTGCTCATTATAAGTAGTCTTATTAACCCTCCATTAAATATGCTTGTGTCTGGAGTGGGTTCACATCAACAGTGCAATGGGTGGGGATCGAACTCACGACCTCTCGATCGCCAGGCCGACGCCTTAGCCATTGGGCAATTTCCGCTTGAGTTTTAATTGAGATTTGAGGGCTCAGTGGTGTAGTGTGAAAATGGTCGGCTTTGACGCCAGAGGAACCGAGTTCAATCCCTGCCGCGCGCCAACAGATTTTTCCATCGAAAAATATATGTGCGCACTGGCCCTCCGGTGAAGGAAAAACATCGTTAAGAAACCCCCAACCTCGCATGATGGTACTAGAGACTATCTAGTGTCCGCCTGGCCAGCTACAACCCTCAAGTCAGAAAATCTGTCGCCAAAAATATTAGAATGTGTTCCAGCAGCAATCCTTGAGAGCCAGTTTTCCCATTCGTACCACCATCCTCGAACGCATCATCACATACCAATAGCTAATAAAAAGAGATGCTGTAATTTTGTTCACTATCGCTAAATCATATTTTAATTTTCTTAACCTTTAATGTCCCACTGCAGGGCAACGGTCTCCCCCATAGCATTCCAGGAATCTCTCTCCAGCGCAATGTCTGTCCAGCCAGGCTGGTGGGCCACTATATCGTCACGCCACCTCTCTCGTGGTCGACCACGTCGTCGGAGGGGGATCCAATCTGTAACGATTTTGGCCCACCTTGCTGGTACACTACTGTAACTCCGCGTGATGAGGTCACACGCAACGAATACTTGAGGAAAGGTAACGGAACAAGCACGACTCTCGCCTGATGGTAGGCGATGACGATGATCACAGACACAGCGGCTACAACATTCTCGCTAGCCAACATTTCGCATGTCACTGCACTGCGCCTGCTACATCGATACATAAAGATGTTAAGTCTCGCATGCCCTGTAATTTCACTAGACACTTTGAAATGGAACAACGAACGTAACGCGAAGCCTCAGCAAAAATAAGATCGCGCGGGACATTCTTCTGATACCTAACAGTGATGTTCCATTATAATATGTATAACCTCGTATGCATTAAATGTTTCCCCCAAATAGCCAGATATGAGAACATCACAACAATTGGATCGATCCGATCGTCTCATCCGATCTAAAATAACGAGCGAGATTAGATTAGAACCAAGATTATGTTTCGGTCCCTTTCCATTACAAAGATGGGTAATATCAAAGGACCAGTTAGTGATGTGGCACCATGTGGTTATTCAAAAAGGTTGAGGTAGTAGTAGGTAATAGAGTCCTCGATATTTTCATTTGACTTATTTGTAAGACATTCAAAACACTTGTGCTAAACAATGAAAACGGCACCGCTCTGATCGAGTTGTAGGCCGTTCAGGAAATTGTACCAGCACAAACGTAGTGTAGTAAGTTGGCTACGCCACAGAATAATGAATAGTACGAGTAGGCTAGGCTTACAATTAAACGTTGAAGGAAACGTTTGTTAAATGTTTTTTGGCTACTGACAGGCACTTGAACAATATAGTGGTCAAGAGCTCGTCTGTACCAATACATAAATATTAAGATAAACCGAACCAAAATCTGCCACAACACTTCTCACGTACCCGCCAATATTACAACTATTATAGCGATTACAATGAATGTGTGTATTCTGCGGTAGAAGTGGAGGCCGGCACATAAATAATTTTAATATACCTATGTGTGGAAGTGGAAGCTGCACGCACACACACAGAGCTAGGCGTGAATCAAATGTAGACACTGGCCAGTTATTAGAACCCGAGGTTTAAATCAAAACAGCTGTGAGTTATTGTGTATGATTGTTGCATTTTACAATGTTTACAATACGTAGGATTGATTCCTGCTTGTACTGTACTTGGAAATGTAAAAATCACCAAAAAGCTTATAGTTTGATCTAACTCAAGTGTAAGCCAAGTGTCGTTACATCTGTCTACTCGTACACGAAACGCCACGCAAGCTAGATTTTCATTTAATTTTCGTGGTTTTGGCGGAAAAATGTGTACGTTGTCTCTTTGTATTTTTCACAGCCTTTTTATAACTTATCCTCTTTGTTATGTTAATGTGGAATAAATGGGAGTAATATTACCTGTAGTATAGAATAAATAATAGAACAACAAATAGTAGGTGGTATTAAATTACTTTGAATATATAAAAGTAATAATGTAAGGGACGGACGGACGGACAGCTAAATCTGAGTAATAGGGTTCCTTTGGTACCCTTTGTGTACGGAACCCTGAAAAGTTACTTCGAAAGTTTGTTTTGAATTTAACATGTTTAAGAAGCGTTACAGTGTCCAAGTGACTTTGTGTTTTCATGGCTTAATGCATATGTTATACTGAAAACCTTTTATATAAAACAAAACATATAAACTACAATCTGGGTTCTCCATCCGAACCCTTTGAACATAAAGCTCGCGTGGAATAAGAATAGATGAATAAAATATGGCGAACTTAACTCCTTTGTAGAGCGACGCTTATTTATGTAAGGGATTCACCCGACAACTGAGAGCAGCCCTCAGAGCAAACTACTGCCGCGATTACGTTTTCGCACTGAAGTGTAGTCTCGATATTAGTTTTTAGGGTTCCGTACCCAAAGGGTAAAACGGGACCCTATTACTAAGACTCCGCTGTCCGTCTGTCTGTCTGTCTGTCTGTCTGTCTGTCTGTCTCTCTGTCCGTCTGTCACCAGGCTATAGCTCATTAACCGTGATAGTTAGACAGTTGAAATTTTCACAGATGGTGTATTTCTGTTGCCGCTAGAACAACAAATACTAAAAATAAAATAAAGTTAAAAATTAAAGGGGGTCCCCATACAAAAAACGTATTTTTAAACGACATCTATCTAATTAGTTTCGGCAAAATGACATAGATGGCGCTAGTAAACGAGCCCCGTCTTTCTAGATCGCGACCAAACCAAATATTCTTGATAATATCAATTAATCAAATATATGAGGTTGAAACTCTGTTATGTTTCGTATTGTACGGAACCCTCCCTGAGTGTGCGATAAGAGACGCGATGCTGTCTCGCACTTGGCCAGTTTTATTCCTATTTGTGGTGTAAGGACTCTTTTGAAGAATTTATTCGTAACACGGTCGCTCCCCGGCCGGTAGTGCCGGTAGTGCCGGTACCGTGCCCCAGTTGTTGGCCGCGCGGCCCCACTCACCTACTGCTAAGCTCTGTGCAACTCACACTTGACCGGTGTTTACTAATAGGACAAACAGTGGTTTAACCATCACCAGTAACAAATATTAAGTATAGAGTACGAAAGTTGGTTTGTATGTTCACGGTCAAAATCGCACCTACTGCACTGATTTAATTGTAATTTTGCACATAGATAGCCCTAGCACAGAATTGTCATAGAAAAGATAATAATACTACGGTATTGTTACCTATAGTACCGCGCCCTTAGGATCGAATATACATAGAATATACATTTTAACGCGGGCGAAGCAGAGGCTGCAGCTAGTGTATCTATAGTAAAGTAATGTACAAGTAGATAAGCCTCCGCAATTAATTACAAGGTAATCCGGTTTAGTAGTCCTACTAAGGCAGGGTACAAACCCTAAATCCCGGGCGGCGCGGTGCCGGTGGTGCCGGCCCGGGCGGCCCGCGCGTGACGTTACTAGTGTTGTGTCGCAACCAACTTCACTAAGTAATCCGTTAATGCCTGTTTAGTCAACGGCTATTAGTTAGTCGCGTTCACTTAAGACCGCCTCGTTGTGTTCACTTACTGCAAGTATAGCCTGCTCAGGAGATTACCATTGTACTATGTGTAGACAACTGTTACACTGTTTTAGTATTTGAGGGTATGACATTCATAGTACTTAGGTATTTGATTAGAGGTCGTCTTTTTGGATTATTATGTATACCTATTTATTTATTATGATAAAAAGTGCGGAGAGAAGAATAACAACCATTGCAAAAAAAAACAACATTCGACTGTAACAGACGACGATGAAAAGTCACATAAAAACCTAACAATTCTTCAACTTAAAAAAATAAAAGCATTAAATACTGTGCACAGTATTTAATGTTTTTATTTTCTTTCGTTCTTCGTTCTCATAAAAATAAATGATTGTGAACATTAAATGAAAGAGAAGCGCAAAATAAAAGCGTATCATGAACGCCGAAACAAACGTTAAAATATTTAGCCTCATAAATAAATCTGCAGCCGGAAATTGAAATCGTCCCGCTACATTCGTAGTTACTATCGTTTAATCTGTGCCGATATTTGGGGATGTCGCGAAAATTATGTGCCGGAAACTGCACAACCGTTAACGTCACCACATTTTTTTTCGTTAAAACAGTATAAAGAAATTGTACCTGAAATTGAAATTGTAAGAAATGTATGAGCAATATTTCGTCAAAAGCGTACTAGCAAATAAATCAAATCTCCATATTGAATTATAATTATTTTATGCCTATGTACTTAAAGGGGTGTTCGGTAGAACGTTGAACATAGGGATACGGGAGATAGCTGGGACCTTCTGCTACATTACTTAGACCCTACGGCATTTTTTATATGATTTTGTTTTTATTTTTTACCCGACTGCGAAAGAATGAGGTTTATGTTTTTCGAATGTATATATGTATGTATGTATGTATATTTCTTTGGCACGCCCTAGGGCCTAAACGGCTCGTCGTATTTTCATGTGAGTGGTGTCAATAGATTCGTCTTTGTCGTGAGAGTGCCACTGGGTACATCAAAATAAAATATAATAAAAATGTTTGGCGCCAAAAAGTAATCAAATCAATCAAAAGTAATTAATATTAATCGAGCAATTTTAATCTCAGAAAAACATCGTTAGTTCTTGACCATTCCGACGGTGTGTAATCTGTTTTATTTATTTTATCATTTTGAAGTATTAGTAGTTAAGTAAAATTTAGAGTTATTCACAAATTAAACCTACTGGGACACTTTTGACGAAACATTTAAAACTTTATGTTTTCGTATGTTCGAGGGCTCATAACTAGACTAGGTCCTGTGCTGGCAGCACACTAAGCAGCAGACAGTGCCAGTCTCCCATGTTCCTATGTTTAACGTTCTGCCGAACACCCTGTGTAATTTGTTTTGCTTATCTAGTTTATTTTTATTACCTGTACAAGTGAATCAAAACCTACTTCCTGTTGAACTAGAATCATGAAATTTGGCAAGAAGCAAGGTCGGCTCTTACACGAAACGTCAAATACGTAAAAAGTCAAAACCTGGTCTTGAACCACTTTTAAAAGGAAATAATCTGAAAACCGTAAAAATGCAGTTTAATAACAAAAAAAGTGAATTTACTATTACAAACTTAGTATATGAAGTTGCAGCAGTACATTTTCTATGTATCGAACTGCAAAGTTAAGTTTGTCTTTTAACATATTTGAGAAGTCGGTACGGAAGCCGGTGGTCGAGTCCAACTCGACTTGGCCGGTATTATTTAAAATTATCAATGTTAGCACACAGTTTTGTCGTCGGTTGTATTGTACGCTCACTAACTGTTACTTAATTATTATTATTACGAGTATTTTTTAATTGTTGTTGGTTGATTGCTGTCAGGGCTCACTGCTACCAATCGTAATATACTGACCGATAACTATTTAAAAACTGAAATATTTAGAGCCACTTTCACCGGTTCCTTAAAGCGCTAATATGAAATAACCGGCCAAGTGCGTGCCAGGCCACGCGCAGTGTAGGGTTCCGTAGTAGCCTGTTATTCAATGCAAGTCTTTACCCGTTATAAACAAGCAACAAGGTACTCCGTCTTTGTCACTTTAAAGGATTTTTTCTAAGGATTTTGTATTTGGTACAAAATTATCCAACACCCAAGTTCAACGACTATTACTGCTAAACTAATAAAGTTATCTTAATCGCTATAATTTTCCTTTAAAGTTCATGAAATGCGCTATTATCACGAATTTTTCCAGATTTTTCAAGCCAGCAGTTTAGCTTTTAGAGGGGGGTGGGACGTAAATGGAGCATTCAATCGAAAACTGGTATTACCCTTAAGTCATTTTAAAATACCTATTCAACTATACCCCACACGATGAGGTAGATGATGAAAAAAAAATTCATCCCCACTTCTCATATAGGGGAGCTAACCTAAAAAAAAATATTTTTCAAAATTTTATTTCCGCACTTTGTCGGCGTCATTTATTTACATACCCCCACAAAATTACAGCTTTCTAGTATTAACGGTCTCTTAGCAAATCCTCGGACAGACAGACGGACATGACGAAACTATAAGGGTTCCTTGTCAGGACTACGGAACCCTAAAAATCTGACAGATTTTTACTGCTTCTATAAGGCGTCATGTGTCAAATAACTATTTAACGCATTATCAGGGACCGGTGAAACTGGCCCTCAATGTTTTAGTCTTGGTGGTAAAGTGCCTAAGTAAGGTCTCTTAACCGGGAAAACCCCGGGAGCACCCCACAACAGTAGAGCGGGAGGCCGTCCGGCGAGAGGCGAGGGCCGCAATCGTCCACCACTGGACGGAGGAACTCGCCACCGCCGCTTGCTGCCGTCGAACCTTCGACGCGCTTGGGCCAGTCCTACCTGACTGGCTTGAGCGGTCCCACGGTTTCCTATATATAATAATGAACAATATGATATGAATCGCACAGAATCAGAAATAAATCTCCATAGGTTTACATTTCATCCACATTAATCTCAACAAACGGCTCAATATATCGCGTACAATTAATTACGTATTGCTTACATAAAGCTTGTGCACATCAAAGGGTAAGCGTAGCTATGGCGACGCGGGCTTGTATTTCCCACCGGGGCATCGTTACTTGTTTGAATAAAGGATAGCTTCGGGCGGCGATACCGATCTACGTTACGAGCGAAAGCGATTTAATTCGTGGTTTGTATTGTATTATTGGTACTTAAGTCAATTATTTTAAAATCACATGTCTTCGTAAAATATTCGAACGGCTAAAATAAAACATATAATAAAATTTAAATGTGTATAAGAACGCATTTATGTTGTTTATCTGCGTTACATTAAACATTTCAGCTATTTTGTTATTTTTTAGGGTTCCTACTTCAAAAAGTAAAAAAGGAACCCTTATAAGATCACTTTCTTTTCCGTCTGTCCGTGTGTCACCACCAATTTTCTCACGAACGGGTAGATCTAGCAAGTTGAAATTTTTACCAGATACCGAGGTCTAAAAATCAAGGTCTTGAGTCAACACGATAAAAAGATACCTATGGGCAAATTTAGATTATCGCGAAAACGATATTCGAAATTTTTACTTGTGCTGAAGACCTAGCTTATAACCAAAATTGACAATTATAGGTCAACCGGAAGTCCATATAGTTTTTGGGTACTTTCCGTTGACCTAGCGTTGACCTAGAATCATGAAATTTAGCAAGAAGCTAATTCTTGAAGCACTTATGAAGGAATACATCTGAAAACCGTAAATATTTAGTTTAATAACAAAAAAAGGTAAATTTACTATTACAGACTACTATATTATTTATAGTTGGTGCAATAGATTTTCTATGGATCGAACTACAAAGTGAAGTTTGTCCATGTCTGAGAAGTTGGTACGGAAGAGTAACCATCATATAATCTGTGACGGAAGCCTCGGCGGGCGAGTCCAACTCGACTTGACCGGGTTTTTTTTTGTATTGGAAATAGACCATCATTAGTCCACTATCTCAGTTGATAAAAAGTGACGATCTGATCGAGGGTGTATCATACTTACAAAACACTCGCCTGGTCTAAGGCGATGGCTCCCATCTACAACAAACATCATACAATGCCGTGTAAAACTCCATAGATTTTTCGCATAGTCAAATTCTAGGCCCATTCCAAGCCCAAGCGTGCTTACCATCTTCGACCGCATCATCACTTACGAACAGTTGAGAAACGCTAGCCTATAAGATATTAAAAAAAATGTACTGAAGCCGCCACTCTTCGGCATTACGGTTTCATGTATTGAAATGAAATGGAATTATGTATTTATCAGAGTTTTGGTACTATTTTTGGTACTATTTGGTGTTATGGTTGGTTCCTATTAATATTATTTGGCCAAAGAAATAAGAAAAAATGAAATCGCGAAGATTTACGTGCTGCGGAAGTTAAGAATAAAACAATAACTTGAACCAAACTAACCGATCTCTATGTATTCCACAAGGAATCGTCGCCGGCACGAGCGCCAAGCGTCAAGCGTCGAGCGCAGCGTAAACGACGTAATGAAATTAACTGGCATCGCTCTGCCTTATGTGGGAGGCGATCCTAAGGCGATACCTAAATGATGGAAATTTCACAGCGATACCTTTATTATGTATTTTACGATGAATTAGCATAATTTCAGGCACACGGCGCTTACACAGCCTGTGTGCTAGACAAGGATTTATATATGTATTCAGGCACACGGCGCTCACACAGCCTGTGTGCTAGACAAGGATTTATATATGTATGCAGGCACACGGCGCTCACACAGCCTGTGTGCTAGACAAGGATTTATATATGTATTCAGGCACACGGCGCTTATACAGCCTGTGTGCTAGACAAGGATTTATATATGTATTCAGGCACACGGCGCTCACACAGCCTGTGTGCTAGACAAGGATTTATATATGTATTCAGGCACACGGCGCTCACACAGCCTGTGTGCTAGACAAGGATTTATATATGTATTCAGGCACACGGCGCTCACACAGCCTGTGTGCTAGACAAGGATTTATATATGTATTCAGGCACACGGCGCTCACACAGCCTGTGTGCTAGACAAGGATTTATATATGTATTCAGGCACACGGCGCTCACACAGCCTGTGTGCTAGACAAGGATTTATATATGTATGCAGGCACACGGCGCTCACACAGCCTGTGTGCTAGACAAGGATTTATATATGTATTCAGGCACACGGCGCTCACACAGCCTGTGTGCTAGACAAGGATTTATATATGTATTAAGAATGCATGTTATTTAACGCAGATGAAGTTAGCAATGATAACATGAATGAATAATAACACTTTATTGCACATCAAAGACACGACACAAACATAAAACAAAAAATATAGTAGAAATGGCGTTCTTATACCAACTATTAGTTGATTCTGTTATTCGACTTTACATTTGGCCCTGCGGAATGTAAATCTACTAGACAAAAATCTAAAACCTGCCAATCCAGATATTTATGTGATGCGATATGTGTTACCTATAGCTAGATAGCATCGCTTACCACAGGACGAATTTCTTGCTGGTCCTGTTACCATATAGGTATATTATATTAAAATTACAGCGAGCGGGTAGTGAAGGAGAGAATTATGGAGCATAATGGTATAATTAACAATTTTACAAACGAATTTTTATAATTTGGCAGCATGCGGCTGAAAATAGCCTGATCGAAACATTGAAAGGTGCAAAATGGGCTAGCAGCAACTACGTTTATATCGCGTCGCGTAACATCGTGTGGATTGCAATCCTAACCGAGCTCGTGTAATTCATTCGCTGCTGCTGTATTTACCGAGGGTGATCCTAATTGAATTCAATTGGAACATTTTGTTGAATTGTTGTAATTTGATTAAATAGTTTACATAGGAGTAGGAAAGTGTTCTACTTCAAGTAAAGTATCGCCGGTAAGTAAGTGGCGCTTACAACAAACCTAGAGTAGTCAGATCTACTATCCAGACGAGTAATATATTATGTTTAGTCGTAGAACATTAACAATTAGGGACAATAAGTTGCAGTTCCCTGTTTCCCTCATGACAGTCAAGCACTTGACGACTACCTCACCTGATATCAACTGACCATTCGGTCTTAGGCTTGTCTAATATCGGGAGAGTGAGGCTCGTGCGCTGCACATCTGACGATCTGACTGCAGTCCACACCACAGCGCTTGTACTATTATTTATTCTGTGACAGCCCACTGCTTACGTAGTTACTATTATATAATATGATGAAATAAATTATTTAAATGATTAATGTGTGGCGCAGCTATCACAATCCGTGTCCCGAAGTGGCTCGGCGGTCGGCACATCGTGCCGGTGTCCATTAAACATTATATTTCGTGCCCTAGTGCGTTCTAACAAACGCAACATGTTTTTTTTTAATTTTATTTTTTTATATAATATAGATCGGCAAACAGGCAATCGGCCCACCTGATGGTAAGTGGTCACCGCCGCCTATTGACATCTGCAAAACCAGAGGTATTGCCGGTGTGTTGCCTACCCTTATTAGTGAGCACTCTCATTACTCTTCGTTTGAAGGTTTCAGGGAAAGTTTCAGGTGGGAGATCATTCCACATCTTACAGGTACGTGGGAAGAACAGTCGTGTGAAACGAGTAGTATGTGATGCCCACGTATCTATAATGTGCGGATGTGCTTTTTGACGGTGTCGGGAGTTCCGATGGTAGAAACGGGTAGTCGTGTTCTCGGACATTTCTGTGTCGAACGTCCAACCATTCATAATAACATTAAAAATAACATATCAAATAATAACCTCCTCTAACCTTTAACCCTTTCCCGGAAAATGGGGAAAAACATAATTGCCAGTTTCTGAGGAACGGTGTTGCCACGAGGGAAATAAATTCCCACAAAATTGGCACCATTAACAGGCCGACAGCCACAATGGCAACAAATTAATAACTCGACAGGCACGCGCCCCCGGCGTCACTCGATACTTGTCGAGTGCCCGAATAAATTGCTTTTCGATAATATTGAGGATAATGGGAAATTCGTGTGCCCGTGGTACGTGGTACTCGGTATACCTGTATACAGGTATACCACGTAGTACGGACGTCGTTTACCTGGGATGACATCGGTAACGGTAGAAGACAATAGCAAATATACCTAGCAATACATTTTTTTTTATTGCCATTGTTTTAATTGTCTCTAATGTCATATGGCATAGTTACAAAAATACAAATACAATTCAGTATTTATCGCATTTACTAAGAATGTTACGTATCCATCTTTAAAGCTCATTCTAATTATAGATGTTCCAAAAATAAATATTTGATAACGGTGATGGATTATCCAAACGTCGACACAAAAGAAAACCATCAGATAATCGGCGAAACTGCAAGAACAGGGAAAATCCATATAAAAAAACTTTGTTCCAACAACGATAATTTGGAACGATTGTTCTAAACTGTTCTAATGAACAAGAATGCTCGAATCCTACAAGATAATAACACTGTTTAAACAAAGAGAAAAGTCTGCCTCATTTTCCTAGATCGTAAATTATAATGAAATCGCTAAAGGGCAAAAAATCCTCCAAAATTGTCATAAAAGGAAACGCTCTTGGAAAGAAGAGCAGTGTCGGCATCAAGGCATGGTTGACGGGGCGAGAGAGGCAAGCTCCGTTTCAAAAATATTGATCGAATACAAGACTTGTTTGTTTAAGATCACAATACATATAATACATAAGTAAATATAGCACAATAAAGATCATAATAAATACAAGAACATTAATATGTAAGTGTTTCTGCTAAGTTGGGACGCTTTTGAGATCTTTTGTACGTATGGATTTCGAATTCGTAGAAATATGTAGGTATATAAATTAAAGTTAACTAAAATAGTTATTGTAAATAAAATAAATACGAACGTTAAATCCAAAAAAATATGAAGTTCGTTGGCGTAAAGTATAAGATAGCGTGCCTTCAAGCCGGGAGGTCGCCGGTTCACATCCCAGATCCAATGATTTGTCAATGTGTATTCATGGGTGTTAGACAATGGGTGCTAAGAAAATTATACATATTATAGATATTCCGCCTAACTTGCTAACAGAAAGAAGCTTACCACCATCAGTGCAAATCTGCCCACTAATCTTACGTGGACCGCCAGCACACAGCCTCTGAGAGTCAGATTGTTCTAGGCCTAATGTTCACTGTCTTCATACTTCACCATATCATCGCTTACCACCAGGCGAGATAATGGTCAGACGCTAGCCTATCATATATTATAGATATAACTTCGAAAATGTATCTGCTGCTCGTAGCATTGATCCTAATAGTGCTACGGCGACCAGTGGTGGGCTGTGGTCGGGGGTGGGATGGCCAACAAATATCCCAAGAAATACGGAAATACTAGCATACTCCTAGATTTGTTTTTATTACGTTCAAGCATCATCACATACCACCGTATCAGTAAAAAAGAGTCGTCTTGCTTGTGCTGATGATGTATAACATAATTTTCGTATGTTATTTTCGCCGCCCATGATGGTCAGCCTCGGTCCGGCTCAGAGGCACCATAAGTAAATAAGACTTTTAATGGGTTAACTAACAGCTTATTAAAATGTTAAGAGATATCCTCTTAATTGGCTCCAGAAACAAAATTAGCTCTTTTTCCACTCTGTCTTTCCTTATTTGATTTCGCAGCATTCATGTTTATAAGGGATGATCTTTTAGTGACCCTTTTTTATCGCTTTTGAGGTTTTGAGGGAAAACTATGACAATAAATCGTTATTATTTATTTTCTCTTGGGTGATATACTTATGCTTACAATTGTTATGTAAAAAGTGCCTATACAAATTGCTTATACAATGTGGAAAATAAATATTTTCTTAAATTGCATTGCGTGCAAATAAAAAAGTTGTACAAGACTAAAATCCGATAAGTAGGATGTTTAAATAAATGTGTATTTAAACCCAAATAAAGCATGTTACCAAAAGTTGGCAACATTCGTTCCCAGACAAGCCGCGAGGTAAACGCGGGAAATCACAATCCAGGATTGTTTTGACAGTTCCCGCGTAAACCGGCCGCGTTCCACTTTTAAAACGTCACTAACTGGGTCAAACTTAAGAGCATCTTCACTTAGGGCCAAAACCCACAGAGCTACTGCGGAAATACTCGTACAAACATGACTGTCGTGCTTTCTACAGAGCTCCGTCGGTAGCCGACCTGCTTTTAGTTGCCATTAAAAACTGTTGATGTTTTTATCTCGGTGGGTTTCTGACTTCTTCAGACGAGCAAATGAGCGTGGACTCCGGATCCGGATAAAAAATGAGGGCTATTTTTCACATTCCGTCAAGATTAGCGCTCTTCGAAGTTTCAAGGTAAATGTGATTACCGAGTAAAAACCGGGGCATCCCGGATAAGAATCGGAATCCCGGATACTAGGATAATTGTATAATCACTCGGATGTTTATATAATTGGGTTGCATTAACTTAATTAGGTAGGTACGGGGAATTAGAGGGAATACGTAATTTCCGTAATTTGACAAAGGTTCGAAAATGCGGATCCCGTTCAAAGAACTGTGATGGAACCCGAGTGGGGGCAATTAATATTTGTTATTTCTGATCATAATTGCAACATTTTGTGTTAATAATTAAAGGATCTAATTAAATATAACGATACGATAATAAAAGGACGATATTTAACGAACGATACGATATTTACCGAACGACGAACGATAATTAAAGGACGATATTTGAAGGATCGCATAACTAACAATGAGAAAAAAAAATAGTAGATCGTATATCACGGGCACGGGGGCGCAACACAGTATCTTTGACACCAGCTTGGCCAACATCTGCATCCTGTTAGATTACCACGGCGGGGAGTAACGAGGTTTCCTTCACTGGAGCAGTGGAGAGCAACTGTCAATAAACGCACAGGGAGGGATTCGAGCCAACCTCTGTCGTCAAAGCGTACCATTCTCCAAAGACAGCTCAGGGGTGCCTGTAAACTGACCTGAGCAGCTTGACGTGCCACAGAGCGAGCACGTGCGGCGGGCGCGCGGCGCTCAGCGCGAGGCGTGGGCCGCACGCGTGCAGCCGCACCGGCCCCGGGCGCGCGCCGCTCGACGCCGGCGCCGACACCAGCACCGCGGGGAATTCCTTGCTGCTGCCCAGGTTGTGCTGCACCTGCATACCACAATACTCTTTTGTTATACCAGCTTTATACCACGCGAATTTTGTTTTTCAGCTTCCTGGAGATGTACCTACGATACGAGTTACAACAAATACTCGTTCGATACTTTTCTATCGATTAAATCGCGCTCGATTAGCCAATGAGAGTGCCCCAATATTTCGGAAATATCGACAGAAAACCAGCAGATAATCTGGAAAAACTCATTTTAACCGGAAAAGTAGAAGGTAAAAGATCCAGGGGTGGAAGCCCGAAGAGATGGTCCGACCAGGTGTCTGAACAATTAGGCACAAATGTCAGCGGCACTATACACTGTGCTGCAGATCGCCAGTATTGGCGAGAAATCGTAAAAAAAGTTGAAGCCGGAACATCAAGATGCGCAGCAGTGAGCGAACGATTGAAGGACGCAGTGGATTAGCCATTAGCTTAATTCTAAACCTTATTATCGCTCTATAATGCCAGCCTCAATGTTTTTCCGAGACAAATATTTCAGTAACTAGATGAGTACTTTTAACCGGTACCTACCCCGTAACTCAGTATCGATACTAAAAAAGGTACTTGAAATCGAAAGAAAAGTACATTGCTAGTAAGTTAACAACAAAAATTGCCCGGTAAGAACTCGGCATTACTCATACGACTTTACTGAGAAAGGCAATCGTCAGTCACGGGAAGATATTTTACCCGTCTACGTCCGGAAGCCAAGTTGTTAATGTTACACGTGATCTCTGGCCGGTCCGCCGAGTGCCACCGCGACGTTCAGTGCCAGCCGGTCCGAACACAGTCAGACGAATGTACTCCACGTTAGATCGTCCAGCTCACTGCCATCTTCCACATCAGACTGAAGCACGATTCTATCATAAACAGTATTGTCACTGAACATCAGGTAAGGCAGCAGTAAATGCTCATCTGTACGGTATTTAAAACAAGTAGTGTAGTGGTAGTGATGTAACCTTGACTCTCCAGTGTATGAGCATCTCTCTGGTGTCGAAGGCGAGCACGGGCACGACGTCCTCGCAGAGCAGCGCCAGCGTGTTGGACTCCTTGTCCAGCGTGAAGCCGGCCTCCAGGCCCAGGTACTGCTGCAGGGAGAGCGACGCCTTCGTGTGCGCGCCGCGCTGCCGCTCGCGCAGGTCCTTGTACAGCTGCAGGTGCACGCAGTCTGCGGAGAGACAACACGACCTTATAGTGCTCATACTCATCGTACAGTATATCTATTCAATTATACTATTATTTAAGTATTTACATTTCTTTGATTACAGTTTTTGACTTTTCTTATAGATCCCGCCAAATGACGCGAGAAAAGAGGTACAGATAGAAATCAGCTTAATTTACACAGGTAGTAGGAGCATATTATATCGATGTTCCACTTGACTTACTACCAAATGCCTCCATGCCTCCATCAAGGAGAAAATCTGCCGTCATAACCTTACGGTGTTCCGGCAACACACAGCTCTTAAGAGTCGGAGTATTCTAGGCCTAGCGTGTTCACCATCTTCGACCACATCATCGCTTACCACCAGGCGGTATATTGGTCAAACGATAGCCTAACGCTAGATATCTAAGCGATAGATATATAAAAAATACATATACATAATTAAATATAATCAAATATAAATATAATATAATATAAAAAATATATAATAAAAAAAACACACATTATACATAAGGTACTGCAGATTAAGCTTTTCGTGTACGAAATATCGGAAACTGAGATATAGTAAAAATTACATTTTGAATATCGCGTTGTATTACTTTGTGAAAGTGTGACCATAAAAACTTAAACATGGAGGTATAATCGTCCTCTCAAATTATGAATACTGAAAACGGGCTCAAAGTATTTTTTCGCGATTCAAGCTAGAGTGGGCGGTTAAACCTAAGGTTGGAAGCTTTTCTCTATTCTATTTCTATACGAGTAAGAATTTAAAGTTTAAGAGTACCTAAGTAGTTGAACGTTGCAAGATATATATTTGTCCTACCAATTTGCAACAAGGTATAGGTAACGAGTTGACCTCAATGTGTGCAGGTGAAGTCACGACCTATCCTGACCCCCTTCGTGACACACAGACAGACAATAAGTCACGATCGTAAAACAAACATGGCGAACTGATAAGTACATATTTTGGTTATGTCACCATCTTGAAAGTGATCGTGTGATGTCAAAATATCTATTATAACCTTTGACTCATTCCACACATACACACAAGCCCGAGTACCTGCATATGGATTTATAGGTTACGTACTTACATTCAATCAAATCATACACATAATTTATGCAATTAATGTAATCTATGTAAAGTTGTTAGCAAGGCAAACTGTTATTGCGTACTATCACAGAATAAATAATAGTACTAAGTAGTACTGTTACTTTTATAATTATTGTAAAAATTTCAACGATCATTCAACGATTTAGGTAAGTAACCTACCGATACCGAGCAACGTTCCATTCTCCATATAATATACTCAATTCCCTCTCAAAATGAAAAGGGTTGTTTAAAATTGAATTAACAATTAATTTCAAACCTCTATGGATTCCAATCAATATTTAGTAACATTCACAAAGCGAGCGAACAATTGTTCCCAAAATTACATTCGGGAGTGAGTGAGACACACACTGAGAATCATGTCACCAATTACTAAATAGCGCGCGAATTAATTTGAAAACGGAACACTCGAATTTGATGTAGTGACATCTGTCATTCCCTTTGTCAGAAAAGTTACAGGATATGTTACCCTATTACTGCAATGTAAGCTCTACAGTTCCTCAGCATTCACATTGGTGCTTGAGAGGAAAGTACTTGCTACTATTGGCTATTCTGTGCCAGAAGTGTGATAGTACGACATTTTCAGCTGAAATAAATGCAGTGTATGTTAGACTTAAACCGATTGATTTAGAGTTCATTTGAGTTTGTCGACGAGGGAGGGAAACCGAGTTTCTGTGGATATTTTAAAATCTTTATATGATTGGACGTTTTCACATTGGACGATAATTGTAACTACACGATAACTGCACGATATCGTCGGACTGGTAGTTTGATACAATCTGTTGACCACACAGGACGACACAGTGTGAAAGCATTTAGAAGTTATTGTATCACACTACCAGTCCGGCGATATCGTGCAGTTATGGTGTAGTTACAGTTATCGTCCAATGTGTAAACGCCTAACGGATGGATACCATATTATTAATATTTCTGTGGTGATTGGAAATTAAAGAATGTCATCAGTACGATTTTATAAGTTTTAATATAAAACACGTGTTGTCTTTATGCCGAAGTAAATATCTTGAAAATAGATATCACTTCACGCTATACAATGCAATGTAGTTGTCCATATTTCTCCCTTTAAATTAATCGGTTAACATCATGGTGTAGTTCAATAAAACTGGCCAAGTGCGAGTCAGCATCGCGTCTCTTATCGCACACTTAGGGAGGGTTCCGTACAATACGAAACATAACAGAGTTTCAATCTCATATATTTGATTAATTGATGTTACCAAGAATACTAATAAGGTTTGGTCGCGATCTAGAAAGACGGGGCTCGTTTACTAGCGCCATCTATGTCATTTTGCCGAAACTAATTAGATAGATGGCGTTTAAAAACACGTTTTTTGTATGGGGACCCCCTTTAATTTTTAACCTTATTTGTTTTTAGTATTTGTTGTTCTAGCGGCAACAGAAATACACCATCTGTGAAAATTTCAACTGTCTAACTATCACGGTTAATGAGCTATAGCCTGGTGACAGACGGACAGACAGACAGACAGACAGACAGACAGCGGAGTCTTAGTAATAGGGTCCCGTTTTACCCTTTGGGTACGGAACCCTAAAAATTGTGTCGCTGAGAGCGCGCGTCCTAAGAATTAATTCTCATCATTTTTTAACGCGTTCTAATAAGTATAACTCCAATAAAACTTTTTAACAAAAAAATTAAACCTCCGAAAAATCTGAAAAGCAAAAATTAATTAAATATTTTTATATAAACTTAATAACGAAGTTCTTAAAATACTGTTAGTATCCTAAGTATATATTTTTACCCGACTACAGCGAAGCAAAAAGGAGGGTTATGTTTTTGACCGGTATGTGGGTATGTATGTATGTAAGTATGTATGTCTGTATGTATGTATGTATGTATGTATGTATGAATGTATGTATGTATGTATGTGTGTTTGTTTGTATGTTCATCTGTTCCCTCATCATCATCATCATCATCATCATCAGCCTGTATCAGTCCACTGCTGGACATAGGCCTCTCCCAAGATGCGCCACTGAGCCCGATCTTCGGCTCTTCTCTTCCAGTCACTGCCCACCGCTTTGCGTATGTCGTCGCTCCACCTGGTCACAGGACGTCCTACGCTACGTTTGCCGATTCGCGGTCTCCACTCTAGGACAAGTCTGCCCCAACGGTTATCAGTCCTGCGGCAGATATGACCAGCCCACTGCCACTTCAGCTTGCTAATCCGTTGAGCTATGTCGATAACTTTAGTTCTCTGGCGAATTACTTCGTTCCGGATTCGATCCCGCAGAGAAATACCGAGCATAGCTCTCTCCATAGCTCGCTGAGCGACTTTAAACTGGTGGACCAGTCGGACTGTGAGTGTCCACGTCTCGGCTCCGTATGTCATCACAGGTAGGACGCACTGGTTAAAGACTTTTGTCTTTAGACACTGTGGTATAGGCGACGAGAAGACTCGACGGAGTTTTCCGAATGCTGCCCAGCCCAGCTGAATTCTTCTCTGGATTTCCTTCTCGAAGTTATGTTTGCCTAGTTGGAGCGTTTGCCCTAGGTAAACATACTTAGTGACAACTTCGAGTGGGATTCCATCTACGGCAATCGGTTCCGGAACAACGTGCTCGTTGTACATGACTTTGGTTTTGTCCAAATTCATCCGGAGACCGATGCTACGAGAAGAATCAGCTAGGCCATTCAACATCCTTTGTAGGTCCTGCAGCGTCTCTGCCATAATGACGATGTCATCTGCGAATCGTAAGTGAGAGATGTACCTGCCGTTGATGTTAATGCCACGATCTTTCCAGTCCAGCGTCTTAAACATATCCTCCAAGGCGTTAGTGAACAGTTTCGGGGATATGACGTCCCCCTGTCTCACTCCACGACGCAGGTGGACATGTTTAGTTCGCTGGTTCTGTACTTGTACAGTCATCGTTGCGGCATTATATAGACATCTCATCACTTCGATATATCGCCAGTCGACTTGGCAACGCTGCAAGGACTCGAGAACAGACCAGGTTTCGATTGAGTCAAAGGCCTTCTCATAGTCCACAAATGCTAAGCACAGGGGCCGATTATACTCTTCGGTCTTCTGTACAATCTGCCGCACCGTGTGGATGTGGTCTATGGTGCCGTAACTACTTCGAAACCCGGCCTGTTCCGGAGGTTGAAACTCGTCGAGTCTTCGCGCAAGACGGTTCGTGATGACCCTTGAAAACAGCTTGTAGACATGGCTCAGAAGCGAAATCGGGCGATAGTTTTGCAATAGGGTTTTGTCTCCTTTTTTGAAAAACAAAACCACCATGCTTCTGTTCCATGCCTGTGGAGTTCTCCCAGTAAAAAGAACGGAATTAAATAGCTGCTGAAGCTGTTGAACTGCTGGAGCTCCTCCGGCTTTTAAAAGCTCCGTTGTGATTCCGTCTTCTCCTGGGGCTTTTCCATTTTTGAGTTGTTTAAGGGCCATCACGATTTCGTCTCGGCTAATTTCGGGCAGATCTTCTGTGAAGTGGCGGGTTAAGGTGGCTCTAGAATCCTCAGTACCGGGTTCGGGCCTTGAAGCATGCGATGCGTAGAGCTTGCCGTAGAAGTCTTCAACTTCCGACAGAATCTCCGGCTTGGATGCGACGACGTTCCCGGTTGACGTTGTCAGCTTTGTGAGGTGGCTTCTACCCAGAGGCTGGACGAACACTTTCGACCCCCGATTTTGCTCAATTGATTCTTTAATCAAGAGCGTGTTAGAGGATCGGAGGTCGCGTCGTACCAGCTTCTTTATGGATTTGTTGCGCGCCAGGTTAGTTGACAAAGCTGACAAAGGGTCTGTTCGTCTCTCTTCCATTAGCCGAAGTGTTTCTGCCGAGAGTTTGGACTTTTTGCCCGTACGCTTGCTCTCGCAAAACTTCGTCCCTTCATCCCTGAGGATTTCCACCACTTCTTCGAGTTTCTGGTCTACGTCATCTGTGGTTTCCAAGGTAGCGAATCGATTTTCCAATTTTAATTGGAATGTTTCGGACCCAACAACGGTTTGGAGTAGGTTCGGACGGAGCGTAGACTTCATCAATCGGAATCTCTCGGCTTTAAAGTCGATATCCAGAGTGCCTCGTACCAGTCGGTGATCACTTCCAGTATTAAACCTAGTGATCACTGAGACGTCTCTGAATATGCGCCGTTTGTCCGTAATGATGAAGTCAATCTCGTTTTTAGCCACAAAGTCGGGGCTTTGCCACGTCCATTTCCTTTGGGGCTGTTTCTTGAAGAACGAGTTCATCAAGAAAAGCCCCTCTCTCTCGAGGAAATTGACGAGCATTTGTCCCCTGTGATTCCTACTCCCAAATCCGTGGGGTCCTATAGACGATTCGCCGCAAGTTTGTACTCCCACTTTGGCGTTAAAGTCTCCCATGACAACGTTGTAGTGAGCCTTGGAGGTGGTGTGTAAAGCTCTGGAGATATCTTCATACATGCTCTCCACCTCGTCATCCAAGTGTGTCGAGGTCGGTGCGTAGACCTGGATAACCTTGAGGCTGTACCTCTTGGTTAACTTAATTATGAGGTACGCTACCCTGGTCGACACACTGGAGATTTCTACAACGTTGTCACTGAGAACCTTGTTGACCAGAAACCCGACGCCGCCTTGGGATGGCTGATCTCCTTCTCTGTAGTACATAAGATGGCCCGATTCTAAGGTTATGGTGTCCTCTCCCTGTCTTCGGACTTCACATAACCCCAGAATGTGCCATCTTATGTGTTTCAGCTCCTCCTCTAGCTGCGCCAGATGATCGTCCAGCCGAATCGTGCGTCCATTGTACGTTGCGAGGGTCAGTTTGTTCTGGCGGCCTACCGTAACCCGGGGATTCTTAGCACCCCCTGCCCTGCCGTTACCGTGACCGCCGCCGTGGTCAGGAATAGCAGGGCGGCCGGGAACTGGGGGCCGCGGCTTATTATGACTTTCCATATCATGCATGCATCCCTTGGGAGGGATATGCCCTAATCGCCATGCTGGGCAGGCGTGTTGGCGATCGCAGGACGTAGCTTCTCGCACCGGTGACGCTGCTGCCCGTCACCGGCCTGTAGAATTTGGCTACGCCATAGATATGAAATGGTTATACCGCCATTTGTCGGTCGCCAGAGCCCCGTCTGTTGGTCAGCAGGATGCACCACGGGCAGGTGAGGTTGGCTGGGAGCACCGAGGTCGTATTTGTGCTCCCTTACATCCCTTCCCTCCTCCTTCATCTGTTCCCTCATAACTTCTAAACTACTTATCATAATTTGACAAATGAGGTGTCGTTGGACGCGTCTTATTTGTCAGCTGGTTATAGGCTATGTGACGTCACAACAAATTGAATGTGGCGCCCTCTAGAGGGCACGATGTCCAAAACAAACAAAAAAATTCACCATACCCCATCGTGTGTGGTATCGTTAAATAGGGATTTTAAAATGAAGATAGGATTTAGTACATCATATTTTTGTCGGGAGTAGCGTTGGCGAGATATATCCCGCCGAAGCCAAGAAAACTAATTTTTTACCCCACGGCGTCGCAAAGAAGCAGTTGGGAGGGTTATGTGTTTGTTGATCGCTGTGTATTTATGTCAGTATATTGACATGTATACATGTACAAAATTATGCAAAAACCCCAAAATGCTTTAAATAAAAAATAAGTTCAAAAACTAAAACCCGACTACTGAAAGATAACACTCTAATAAAAAATAAGTTCAAAAACTAAAACCCGGCTACTGAAAAATCACTCTAAAAAGTATGAAACAAGAAAATATTCTCATCTAAGATCGCTATATACAAACTATTCAATATGTATCGTGCATTATATAAAAAACTTACTTGTAATAAATATTTTATTGTATTTCATAAATATTCTTAGTGGTGTTCAGTGGATACCGGTGCTCGTATGTTACTTTGCAGAGGGTTTTGTTTTGTTACGGTAGGTGACAGGTATATATAATGTTACGTGTGGGGTGGTATTAAAAAGCCAATCCGATGAGATGAACGTTTATTTCCACTGAACACTAGGTTACACAATGTTCCACAGTAGCTGTCCAAGTCGTCTTGCACAATTATCAAAAGTCCGTTAACACACACTGAGGTCGTTGGTAATCACAATCACTGATTTCACTGTTCACAGTTCATAACACTAGTTCACTGATAACACTTAACGATCCGGGCTTAGATAGTTACACTGTCGCTTCCAACGAATGACTGACTTAACGCCGCGTTGCGACGCTTTATATAGGACACAATAATTATTCTAGAAAATCCTCGATCAATAAAGAATAAAAATAACAGACAAACAAGCAATAAATCAAAAACAAAAGGGGCGGCTTTCCTTTGAACATCTGATGTAAACAACTTTACCATACATGCTAATTTGATCTCTAACTACTTATGAATAAGGTTCAATCTTAACTACAAAACTAGGTACATTGACTAGGGTCGGGATTCCAGGAAGGTTACTTTTATGACGGTCGGGTCGGGTGTTTATAGCCCCTAATTACTCTATTGTTTCCCACGCTATTTTTGTTCGAGAAGCTTGGCGAAACATCGCGACTCGACGACGCGATGTAACAATAATATATAGCTCAATAGTATAATAGCCACTGTTATTATCATTAAATTAATAAGTAGGGACAAGAATCTGTGGGCCGACTCGGCCGGCCGAGAAGACCGGTGTATTAATGATTTATAGCAATTACTGACCCACTTTTTATTCATACAATAATACTTTAAAGCACCTGTAAAATAAATTTCCCCTTTCTTTTTTAAAATATACCAAGCAAGCGGAACCAATTGCGACGCGGAAGTTTTATAGTTCTATCAAAAGCTTCCGTAATATCGACATTTCTCCAATTTTTACTTGGTCCAATTTCCCTGATTACACGTCGACGGTAATTTCGGAAATTCTGGAGTTAAATTCGGCACGTGACGAATTTTTCGCTTAGTTCGCTCCAGCCGCTTGCGTGACGCTTGTTTTGCTTATATCATAGAGAACAGTATGTTCTCTATGGCTTATAGTTAGTAATGTTGAGCGTTCGATGAAATTGGGTATTTCAACATCTACTCTATTCTATGCGGTACCGCGGCGTGTTTAAGTTTAGAACTTCGGAAACTCCATGTATGTATTTAATTTAAGACGAATAGATGGGGTAGTAGCGGGTGGTAGCAGGACATAGAAAAGATAATAATATAGTAGCTAGGAATTTGGCTCTCCAAAAGATCTTACTTTTTTACAGTCCAAGCATAATATGTACTCGTCTTGGCGTTACATTACATGGAAATGTTTTAGGTGGGATAGGATTGTATACTAAAAATTGTACCCGCAAATACCTAGAAGTAACAACAGTTTTTTGGCGGGAATGTGAAAAAGTTTGTGTTCTCATTGTATTTTTCTTAAAACTTTTGTTCTTTTTCCACGAGTTAAAGGGTAACAAATGAGTATTATTACTAACCATTCAGTGACGGTAAATGTGTGCGAGTGTAGGGAAACAGCAAAATGTAGAAAAGCATGATATTTGCGTTCGTACCAAAATTCCAGTCTTTAGTAAAGTCACCACATCTTTACTGAGGATATGACAAAGTCTAGATATGACTTAAACTTAACATGAAATCTGACTTAGACTCGAATTTACAAAAACTTAAACAACTTTAGTACTTTGGCACTGTAAAATGCTAAAAAGGTAATCGTGTGGAGCCATAAAGAAACTAAATAAAACTGGCCAAGTGCGAGGGTCCCGAACGCCATCTTACGAATATCTAACGAACTTCTAACACCAACTTAGTGAACGTTAACACAAAGGTGTTAGTAATATATATTATTAAATATCTGGTGGACCAAACTTTGCTCGGTATTTTTTGCCTCTATTATTGCCACTAAAACAGAAAAATATTACTCTTCCTGGCATCTATTGGCGAATAATAATACTATTTTATTTTTAATTAAGAGCAACTAACTGCTTTAACGACACAATAACACTAAAGCTACTACTATTCGCCAATAGATGTCGGGAAGAGTCATATTTTAAGTTGATTATCGATAAAGTTGATTATTGAAAACGCGAATATAACAACATTTTCTGAAAATTAATATAATAAATAAAATAAAATGAATAAGCTAAATCGACGATAGTGCCATCTATGAACGATTCATAGATGGCGCTATCGTAAAAAACACGTTTTTTGTTTTAAACTCTTTAATTTTTAACTTTGTTCTGTTTTTAGTATTTGTTATTATAGCGGCAACAGATATACATCATCTGTGAAAATTTCAACCGTCTAACTATCACAGTTCATGAGATACAGCCTGGTGACAGACAGACAGGCAGACAGACGGACAGTGGAGTCTCAGTAATAGAATTCCGTTGGTACCCTTTGGGTTCGGAACCCTAAAAAAATGAAAATCGTACAAACATTAGTTGAAAGGCATCAAGTCTATGAAATAAGCAAGTGGACACAATAGCTCGGGACGAGGAGCCACAGATTGTAATCTGTCAGCTCCTCGTCCCACTACTTGAACATTTTGCCAAAGGTGCGTATCTCAAGTAAATCTCTCTTCATATAAGTTATTTTTCAAAAAAAATAAAACCGACTTCATAACCACAAAAAGGCACTCAAAAGCGAAAAATAATTTACTTAAAATTATTATAAGCGTTACCCACGTCTCTATTTGAAGTCGGTGCCAGCCAAGTCTAATAGGTAGTAGATAGATAATACCTACGAGTACATGTATCTACCTACTTACTACTACTACATACATAGCATCTATCTAATATCCAATAGACTTGGCTGGCACCGACTTCAAATAGAGACGTGGGTAACGCTTATAATAATTTTAAGTAAATTATTTTTCGCTTTTGAGTGCCTTTTTGTGGTTATTAAGTCGGTTTTATTTTTTTTGAAAAATAACTTATTTTACCCTTTTTAGTGCAAAAAAAGTTTTAATGAAATTACATGCATCTATTAAATTTCGTGTCTGGGCCGTTATACACTGACGGATATATACTTTTTGAAAATTTCAAGTGCGTACCTATAACGGTTAAGAAGATACAGATCTGTAAAGTGCGCACATATAGACACACGGACGGACGGACGGACGGACGGACGAACAGACAACAAAGTCTCAGAAAGTGTTCATTGGGTAGCCTTTGGGTTCGGAACCCTAAAAAAATTGACTTTAAATGCCGCGCTAAAGTGAAAATATTCACTAGTAATAATGATGTCATCAAGGTCTCATAGGACAATGTCCAAAATGGCCCTGTGCAATAAAAGCATCTGACACACGATAATTAATTGTCTATTTTATTACAATAATTCCAAATACTTTTATAACACGGACTAGTTGTATTCCAAAATGAATATTAAAAAGTATTATTTGCGATTATTAACATTAATTGCCGCCATATGGCCAACAGGGTACTGAATCACTCTACTACGTTATAAGATGCACTTCCCTATATTGTGGATACCCGAATTATGTAAGCACTGTGTAGCCAACCTAACAACGGAAAGTATTATTTACGTAGTAACTATTATATAATATGTGGTTTTATGCTTATAATTTTTTTTTGCTGTGTTGATTGGTACAAAGTACGTTCATGATTCTGAGTTATTTAATTATGTATGCAGTGTCGCGGGACTGAAATGGCCGCCATCTTCGCCAAATGTCATGTCATGTCAAAAAATATTTGGTATGTTTAAAAAAGTTTGCACTCTAACAAGACTTTGCCCGGTAGAACATTCCTGTGAAGACAAATTTATATTTATACATAATTATTTATTATAATTATTAATATATAATTATTTATTGAGGGCCCGGTGGCGTAATTGGGAGAACAGTCGGCTTTGATGCCGTGGTACCGAGTTCAAACCGCCGTGCACCAATGAATTTTTCTATCAAAAAATATATGTGCGCTTCTCACAGTGGCCCTCCGGTGAAGGAAAACATCGTTAAGAAACCAATAACCCCCGCATGGTGGTAGAACATATCTAGTGTCCGCCTGGCCAGCTACCACCCTCAAGTCAGAAAATCTGTCGCCAAACATCTAATGTGTTCCGGCAGCTATCCTTGAGAGCCAGTTCCCATTCTAGTCCACTTCTCTATCTTCGACCGCATCATCACTTAGCAACAGGTGAGATAGTGGTCAAACGCTTGACTATAAGATATTACAAAAAAAATTTCCCCACCTTTATTTCTATCTCGCTCACAGTTACCGTAAGAATATCTTATATGCAATAGCAACCTCCATTGTGTATAATCTTCTTGGGACTCTTCTACTAAAACTAGTACAATCTCCTATGTTTGGGGTATTTATCTCCATATCTCTGGTGATACTAATCAGATCTCGATAAAATTAAAATGGGACCACCTCGGAAACGTATCCTACCAATTAAAAAAAGAATCATTTGAATCCGTTCACAATTGATGGAGAAATCGCGTAACATACACACAAAAAAAAAAAAAAAAAAACATACAGACGAATTGAGAACCTCCTCCTGTTTTGTGAAGTCGGTTAAAAATACAATAAAATCCCCTCGCCTGTGTCAATTTACCTAAATCTCGTGCTGACAGTGCACTGCGCATCCCCGCGCCAACCAACATATACGAGTTGAGATTACTGCTACAAACGCCAAGTTTTAAACAAAATAAATGAGCAGAGCGCAAAACTAATTATAGGAGCTTATTAAAGTTAAATAGTAAATACTAAAATAAAATAGCAAAATACAAACGAGTAGACGAATGTAAGCCCGAGACGAAGTCGAGGGTTTACCATAGACACGAGTTTGTTAAAACCAATATCCGCACGTGTGTCATATAACATTTTTCAGCAGATTTGCGAGAAAATCACTACAATTGGTAATTAAATAAACATACATGAAATCACCAAAAAGTCGAAACAAACAATCTTTGACGTTTCCAATATGAAAATGCCGCGAATTTGCAAATGGTGCCATGTGTGTAAAAAATTAAAACTACACCTTTCGTCAAAGTGAGACAAATGTATTAAGCAAAAGCGCTTTCAAGGAGGTTGCTGTCATTCAGCTTATTTATTCTCGCAATATAAAACTCTTTGGTGGAATTCTTATGTAGGTTTTACGAAAATTAAAAATAAACCGTAAAGGATACGCACGGTACCATACTACAGATTGTATAATAGTTACTACGTGCCATACACCGGAGCGTGCGGTAAGTACTTACCGCACGCGTGCAGTAAGTACTTACCGCACTCGTGCAGTAAGCTTGTACTATTCATTATTCTGTGCAGTAAGTACTTTCTGCGCGCTCCGTTGTAAAGTGCGCAATTTTTAACTTTCGAACGATGTATACAGGCATCGTAAATGCACTTTTTGAGCAAAGGTGCTGAAAATTAAATAACATTGTGAATATCAATAGTAGATACAGTATCACGGGGGCGCAACATAGTATTCGTTGAGGCGCTATTTAGAATCCAGAGTTCTCGTATAAGACATCCATTGCCGTTGCTAAATATTCCGCAGCGTGTCAGAGCGTATTATCGTGCAGTGTGTTTCCAACGTAATTCTGAAGAAGCTTCCCGGTACAAAATCTATTTCCCTCAGGATCCCAGGTAACTAGCACGTGAATATGTAACGCACTTTTAGAGCAAACTGATGAAAAATTCAACCTGAAGTTTTGCGAGCGTTAAGTGCTTCCGAGTTTGTATACTTTGCATGGTTTGTTGTTTGTTTGGTTAGAATTATTCAAAGGCGTGTTGAAACTGGTGTTTTATTTACTTTGCTATTTTGGTACTGAAGGAGTATCCTCCTTCAGCAGTGATCCTTAAATACCAACTTATGAATAAGTTTAGATTTGCATTTCCTGCAGCTCTACCTACGAGTACGTTCTATTGGTGTTCATCAAAAAGCAACAGATACTTACTTTTCGAAAAAAGGTTTTTATTACGAGATTGTTGCTCTAAGTCTGCACAGTCAGGAATGCAATGCATATGGGGTAACATATTTACTTACATAATAAGTTAAACATAATATTCATACAAATATACCTCCTCTACCTAAACAGTCTTCGGCGGAAAAACTAACAAATAAAATCGGCTAAGTCGAGTTGAACTCGCTCAGCTAGGCTTTCGTACCATCCAATTAAGCTAGACGTCTAAATTGTATCAGCGCTCATATAACTCAGAGGTCTACCTTAATTGGCGCAAACTATGTATGTATGGGGACGACACCCTTTAATTTTCAACTTTTTTATTTTTTGGAATTTTGCCTTAATTAGTGCTGTACGACCTTGCTTCTTGCCAAATTTCATGATTCTAGGTCAACGGGAAGTACCCTATACTTTTCGACCCAAAACCTATAGGGGACTTCCGGTTTACCTAGAATTGTCAATTTTGATTATAAGCAAGGTCTTACAGCACAAGTAAAGGAAAAATTCCGAAAAATAAAAAAGTTGAAAATTAAAGTAATTTTGGTACTTACAAGTTTTTGCGAAAATCTAAATTTGTCCCATATCTTTTTATTGTGTTGACTCAAGACCTTGATTTTTATACACCCAATAGGGACTATAGACTTCAGTATCAGGTATAAATTTCAACTTGCTAGGTCCACCCGTTCCTGAGAAGAAAAATCAGTGGTGACACACGGATAGACGGACAGACAGACGGAGAGACAGACAGACATACAGACAGACAGACGGACAAGAAAGTGATCTTATAAGGGTTCCTTTTTATATCTTTTGAGGTACGGAACCCTAAAAATTAATATAACCTCCTTCTTTAATAAATCGGTAAAAGAAACACAGCACAGCACGAATGCCTTGTATGCTCGGTAACACAATCCCGAGATAAAAACGTAGTTTCACAAATTCCTTTTGTGTACAAAAACTTATTAGGACCCTCTTCTGCGAAGTCCCTTTTTATTGTTTTGTGTGAAGGTAGTGTAGTTAGAATACGTAAATATGTTTACCAACCACGAAAAGGGAAGGTTGTGTGGAAGTGACTCATATGCTTGTTTCTTTATTTCTTTGTCTGCATGCGATCAGGGATTTTTTGCTTGATCCTTGGACCTAGATAGACCATATGACACTTTTTAAAATTATTTTTCTGAAATAATATTTATAATTATAGATAGGTTCTGCTATACGTGGTCTAACATATGAATGCATATTCAAATTCATTAAAATCATAGAAATTTATTACTAGCTATAACCAACTTATGATAGACTCTCCCATTGCCTAATTAAGGCCATGGGAGAAGTCTATGCCCAGCAGAGAACGGAAATTGGCTGACAACGATAATGATGAATAATTATAGAGCCAAATATTGTGAAATGTAACGATAAAATGTAATTGGCTTTTAATTACTTTTATTTTAGACGTTTTTTTCTGATGTTTTTCTCACATTTTTAGGTTCTGTAGCCAAATGGCAATAAATGGAACCCTTATAGATTCGTCATGTCTGTCTGTCTGTCCGTATGTCACAGCCACTTTATTTCGAAACTATGAGGACTACACCGTTTGAAACTTGGTAGGTAGATGTATTCTGTGAACCACATTACGATTTCTATACAAAAAAACAAAAAATACAATATTAAGGTGGGGCCCACACATAAAACTAAAACTAAAATAAAAAAAAAATCATCAAACCTATACGTGCGGGGTGTCTATAGATAGGGTCTTTGCAAATGATATTGAGATGTCTAAATCTATTTTTCTCAAAGTCAATCGTTTGAAAGATAGACACTTCTAAAGAGGTAAAATGTGTGTCTCCTCCCCCTCCCCTAACTTCTAAAATAAGAGAGTGAATTTAAAAAATATATATGGTGTAGATCTCAAGAAACACTTTCAACGAAAATTGGTTTGAACAATATATAGTCAGCAGTTTTTTAGTTTCTGAGATACAGCACATTTTCCGAACCGTATAATATATAACTTTGTCATTCATACAAACACTATGAAAAACAAAGTGAATTTTTTGCTGACGAAAAATGATAGTGGTATGTTTTGCTCAATCTTATAAAACATTGTAGTGTGTTACGGAACTCTACAAGTGCGAGTCCGACTTGCATTTGGCCACTTTGTTTAATGTGATATGTACGCGTTTGAACACCTGATGGTAAGAGACGATGCGATCGATGATGTAGCATGCTTACCAAGTAGATACCTGTTCGCTCGCGATTTCAAAACCACCAGATTGTAATTAACAGGAAACACTTATTCAGGCAGGAAATTCCCATTAAATAAAATCATATATAATTAAGATAGTTTAAAAACTAAAACAACCGACTTCTTTGCCCCGCGAGGCAATTTCAGTAGCAAGTTTGAGACGTTTATCGTCATATCTCTGTAGAAACTTATCAGATCTCAATGAAATTAAAATGGGACCATTCCGAAAACGTACCCTACCGATTAAAAAAAGAATCATTCAAATCGGTTCACAATTGACGGAGAAATCGCGTAACATACACACAAAAAAAGAAGAAAAAAACATACAGACGAATTTATAACCTCCTTCTTTTTGGAAGTCGGTTGAAAATGGTATCTTGTACCCTGGTCTTGTAACAAAGCGTGTTTGAAAATAATTATTCAAACCTAACATTGAAATACATTTTAGAATTTCTTTATTTTGAAACAACATGTGAAATAACGACTGAAACGTGCTTTCATTGAACGTTTCTATTAATATATATATAAGATAATCATATTTTTTGTTCTTAAAATATAAATACCTGATCAAACATCCATAAATGTACATATATATTTCTAGGCATAGGTAGGTAGAGTTATACATATATTTCTTAGAATAATAAAAATATTTTCTAGTGCTTTAAATATCAATACAAGATAAAAGTAAGTAAGCTCAAGTGCGTATCATTGTAGAACAAAGCCCTCTTACATAATGTTTTCAGTATGTATATGTGACTTTTAGAGCCAGACGGCAGGTAAGTATATACTTACTTTTATGTAACTATGTATTAAAGGTAACACATATTTTATTGTCTTTCGTGAAAGCTTTACTTTTATATATGTGAAAATTGTTTAGTTAGGGTTTCAAAATATAGTCGAATACGATACATTACATGTTACTTAAATCTGAACGCGTGTTTTAGGTATGTATTTTGTTACTGCGTAATATTATAACATTATTGTTTGTTAGTTCTGACCTGTGGAATTCTTTGGACGTGATTTGTCTTTATCCAAAATAATTAATAAATCACTAAGATGTATATGTTGCAGGCTCAAACTATCATTTATGATAGTCTGAGGTTGCAGGGTAATGAAAATAGAGCAACATAAAATATCAGCACGTTCTACAGTGACCCTTTTCAATTTCAATTTTATTTACGTGCGTGCGCGGGCGTGAACTTGTCGTACACCGTCAGTTGTAAAAGAATTTTCAAGAAAATCGTTCGAGAAGGTTCTATTCGTGAGATCGTAACCCGCATGTGTTTATTATTACACGCCACGGTCACTGTAGAACGTGCTGATAACAGTGAGTACTTACCTTGACTTCGATGGAAGGTGGACCGTGGAAGATTCTTTTATCTTCACACTACATATTTACTTATATTGCTTCCTTACCCAGCATACTTTTCGTGTCGGCTAAGCCATTTTCTAAACACTCGATCGCCTGATGTGAATCGAAAGTTGGCTCTCCATCAAAGAAACATTTCTAACTGTCGTGTTGTTGACAATTTTTCTTTTTCTTTGGTCGAGACAGCTTTACAGAAACTCTTGTCACCAACACGTGTTGACAACACAAACATTGTCAAATATCCTTTGGTGGAGAGTGAGGAGCCGGCGCGCTGTCTAGAAGGTAAATGTATGCGAATACAGCGCTCAGACACAGAATAAATATAGTACCTACAAGGCTTACGTATGTCATAGGCATAGGTGGCGAACCATGCCATGGCGGTGGTTTACCATCCACCGACTGCGGCTGTTGCTGAGAAGAAGGCTTAACACACTGAATATGATAATGATGCCTCCGATTATAAATCTACCTTTTACAAGAGCGTGTCAAGGTTAGTACGGACACGAAGCCGATGTTAACTAAACAGTTAATTTAACGACAATCATCTGTCTCGTTTCATTCTATTGACGTAGCGATCACGATCGTACACGATACATGATATAAAAATGTAGATAAGTCATGAACGCGTTCGAAATAGTGCAGATTATTTGTCTGAAACAGTCAGATACTCGTGCACTGAGTCGCCATTCAGTAGATTTTTTTTTGTTAGTATTTAGCGTGGCAACTGTCTAGGTGGCATGCAGGACGCCGCGTTGTTTATATATCTCCTAGGTATCTACTCTCAATTTTTCAGATCATATTTCAAGCTCGTAGACGATTTATGTCAATACAATGTTTCGTGGTGACGGATAAAAGAGAGACAACATTTTACACGACATTTGTAGTACATAAACTATCTTATATATGGATCGTTAATTGGAAGTATGACGAACAGATTTTATGTTATAGTTTATTTTATTACAAACATTATTTACCATCACGGGTAGTGTGGTATTGCTCACGGTTTGTTCGCAAACCTCACAAGGTTGTATAGCAGATGGCCAATTTGATGGTGACCATGTGTGACATATGCTCGGAGTTTCTCTGAAAGAACGAATTCGAAACGAATTCATCCGTCAGAGAACCAAAGTTATGGACATAGCTCGTAGGATTAGCAAGCTTAAATAGCAGTGGGTTGGTCACATCTTTCATAGAATCGATTACCGTTGGGGTAGACGAGTTCTAGAGTGGACGGCTCTGACCACGTCTCGGCAAACGTAGTGTAGGACGTCTTCCAGCTAGGTGGAGCGATGATATACGCAAGCTAGCTGGCAGCGGTTGGAAACGATTCGCTGAAGATCGAGCTCAGTGGCGTGCCATAGGAGAGGCCTATGTCCAGCAGTGGACAGAAATTGACTGAAATAGAATCTGATGGTAAGCTGTCAGCAGCGTCACGTACAGAAGTTATGGACATTTACCGTTTGTTGTCACTAAATGCTTATACTGTGTCCCTGCAGACATATTCTATAACACCAGTTATTTTTAAATGAACCAGTTACGTCAACAGATTTTGATGAAACATTTATTTACAATGAGTTTAAAGGTTCTGAAAATGACGATAAAAATTAAAAAAAAAAACATTTAAATATATGTATTAAAATAAAGTTTATTACACGCAACTCTATCAGATATTTCATCAATCCAAAAGAACTGTATTCAATTGAAGCGTTTAGTCAAAGAAACGACCTAAATTATTTCGCCCGTTAACTCCAGACGAAGATAATTAGGTACAAAAACCCACATACATACATTCCAGTAAACGTTGCCTTACAACGTTGACTGTTTTATAAAAAAAATGTGTGACACAAAAATTGTTGGTGAATTGGTCCCAACGTTACCCGAAATGTTGGTAGAAATGGAAATGTACCTATGAACTAGAGTGAACGAAAAGTTAATGTAAATTAATTACCAGTACCTGGCAAAAATTACCAACTTTTTTCTGAACGCAGTATTTCCAAGTGACTGTTTTTTTACATTTTTGAAACCCTGTAGACGCTACGCCACTGAAAGGGTATTACCATATAACCTTTTTTTCTTGCTTAATTAATCTGTGTAGCCATAGTTACTACATCTATGATCACAGACTCACGAACTAAGTGATATAGAATCTGTGAACAGAAACTTTCCAAGATCTATACAAACTGTTAATTATTCTGGGTGGCATACCTCGCGGGAACTCG
Organism: Cabera pusaria; assembly: GCA_954871355.1. Classification (NCBI taxonomy): domain Eukaryota; kingdom Metazoa; phylum Arthropoda; class Insecta; order Lepidoptera; family Geometridae; genus Cabera; species Cabera pusaria. The sequence goes on from OX940901.1 coordinate 180,438, forward strand.
CGCTTGACCGATGTGTAATGGCTTTATCAATAGTGTGGGAACCGAACTGTGTAACTAACCCAACTTACTTACTATGTGCTCAGCTGTGGCCTAAGATTTATTGATATTGGATATGACTTGTACTATTCATTATTCTGTGATATGACATGATCTACTAATTCGGCTGAAATCTTGCGCGGTGCGTACAGAGGGAAAGAAGCTTGTTGTCACTTCTATGAGAAGTTATTGAAATGTTCTAATTAATCTAAGCATTTATTTTGTGTATTTTGCCAAAGTAAATAAAATATTTATATGACAATGTCAACGACGGAACTATTAAAGTTGTTTTGGGATATCGTTTAATGGCAGTCTGTGGTATTCAAATATCCATTATTTCACATAAAAATATGACCAATCAGCACCAATATTATAATGCGAGAATGTTTCTTGTTTGTTTGTTTGTTTGTTTGTTACATATTTAATGGCAAACAGATCCATCGATTAGAAGAGAATAGATTTAGGATAATTTTCAACAAATGAAGCTGCGCGACGAAACTAGATAAGAGTAGTCATACATTATTTATCAGCAGTGAATATACCACTGAAATGGCGTAAAATAAAAGTAAACACACTTTATTTTCATAATCGGCGTTTTTCCACAAAATAATTTCCATCGGTGATATTTTTCCGATAACGTCAACTGCTAACGAGCCGTTAACTCGGCGTTCTCGTTACGTCATCACGCGTCGTTATAACGATTGTAACGAACGATGTCGATTTAACGATAACATAATGTCGTTAATGGTACATTATTTTTTGCTTTGCTGTAATTTTTTTATAAGTGTTTTTGTGTTAGGTATGTTGTTTTTTATTTTAATGATGTTGTATAAGGTTAGTGTTCGTTTATACGTGGTGGATGTTTTCGACTTTACTTGTGAGGAGTGGTGCCTTATCTGTTACAACTACAGAAAAAAATAAGGTTTCTCACGCAATCTGTAATAAACAAAAATCTCGTTGAAAGTGCGAGCTGGATTCTCGTGAATAGATCGCGGGTGGATATTTGAGTAAAGCAATACACAACCCTAAAATCTCAAAGAACATACTTATCACATTTTTCAACCAACAAAGACCAGTTTAGACTATAACACAAACTCAACGTGAAACAAAAAGCACAAACCTCCAAAAAGCCATCTACGGCACTTGGAACATTTGAGTCCATTAGCAGACCTTCATATTTAAGGCACTTGCCGACATTTGGACAGTTCAAAAGTTAAGCATTAACATTGTGATGGCTACAGGACAGGCTCGGAACATAAATACGAAGTATCTGTGCTGGATTAAAGGAAAGGCTCCAGTATGTCTGTGCATTTCATGTTTTCTTCTTAAAAGAAAAAGCCATTTGATCGACCTGATTCAATCATTTTTCGTTCGTCATTTAGACATGTCCCACTCCAGCTTGAATAACTGAAGTTGCCAGCTTACTTACCGCAGCACAGTGCAAATGAGGTTTAGGATATGGCCATCACAAAATTTCAAAACCCATTACCACAGGGCAAGAATTTTGTTCTTTGTAAGGTATCGCCGATATTACATACTACATTATAAGTAATACATTTTTACAGAACAAATTGCAATATATAGCTGTTTTTCTTCAAAACATAAGAGCAAACACCATAATGTGGGTACGGCGTTATAGAAAGCAAGCAGTGATACTGTATCGACAGAAGATCCCAATAAGATACACCAACGCCCAAATACTTCAAAAGGACATAGATCAGGAAGTTGGAATAGTCAATTCATCAAAATTGTCAGAGTGCCAAGTACAGGCGAAGTCAGGGCGGAAGGCCTGTCCATAAATGTGCTCCACAAGTATCCATAAATCTGAAACTTTGCAGATTAACTCCTCGTTCCAGGATGTCGAGAGTCAAACCGGGAATTTCCTCCATTTATTTATTTTGGATATAACTTAGCATGGGCTGTTTTCGTCTGTTTTGCTTACTTTTGTGAGCAAATATTCTGCATTTCTGTTAAGAAAAACAAAACACGTTGCTATACTGTTTGCAGCTATCGTATATTGTTTTCTCGCTTGAGTACACTTTAAGAATGGGTCGCAAACATAACCACAAACCCTCCAAACAATATAAGTAAAACAAAATATATACGAGCGTAATCGGTCGTACCGCCGACAGCTCGTATCATGTTAATATGGACAGTCTGCAAGACGGAGCTGCCGAACATGCTACCAATCAAGACACAATTTGGACAAACTGTGACGATAAATATTCGGGTCTGGTTCGTAATTTTCGCCTGTTTCTGACCAAACCGAACGTTGTGACCAGCCATGCTGCCCAGCTGCTTGCTGACCGGATATTATTGCTGAAACAGGGTCGGTTAGTGTCACGAATACACATACTTAATGCATTACATTCTTGCCCTCCAAATGTAATTCTGTTCCTGAAGATGGGAATAGAATCGGTAGGTGAGTCCTGTCCTGTGCCTGGCTAGAACTTTTTCTCAGTATCTATCGCGGGAAGCACTTCGCTTGCTTACCTAGTTCTAACGGCCCACAAACATCCCACCACCGTCTTAACTTAGAACAGAACTTAACCCTCCATTCGACCGAACATGAATCTAATTCAAAACTTTAACGTAATGATGACCCGACTGACATCGCAATATTATCCGATACAAATTGAGACAATTCTCCCGCGCGGGGCCCGGCGCACATAAATTACAGACTTTAGCAATATTCATTAAGATTCACAGCGAACCCGGTTAAATATTGCTCTGGATTGTATCACAGGAAATTACTAATTGATTTTCTTTGATAGAATATTGAGACTTGCATATTAATTTTTATTTAAAACGCTGATAAGATAATTTGCATGGTGCTGGCGGTTATATTGGACATCTATAAAGAGGTTTCTATTAAAAACTGTTTCGTACTTTTTTGTGTTTGGTCCTCGTTTGAAATGGTTATAAATGTGACTTTTTCGAATAATTAATAGTCAACAAACAAAGATCCACGTGATTTTTTTTCACGTGTATCCCATGGTGAAAACGTGTCACTGGTAAGTAGGTCATAGGTCTTCCAAAAATATTGCATGACCGATTTAAATAATTGTTTATGTTCCACAGGTATCTGTAGAAATAAATTGAGATAGAGAAAGCTACAAGTAGCTGCCGAGGCGTGAGAAGCAGGTCGTTTCACCTAATCCTAATTAATATTTAGATGAGAAAGTCTGAATATGTCGGTGTTTTTCACTGAATCCCGAAAAAATGACTGAATGGATTAGATTGTAATTTTATTCATGGATGCGAAATATCAAGGGGTAAAATGGGACATAGCATAAGTACTTTTGATTGCAGGTGAAGCATTACTTTACTTGGAACAAATAATTAATACACATAAACTCTACATAATACGCTCCTTTGTCCAATCGACACTCGACATCCAGCTTAATTAATGTTTAACAAAAACAACATTAAATTGGAGTGTTTCATGACCTTGCAGTCATTGTATGCTAATACTGGGGGCCAAGGGCCGGGTGCTAATTCCAGTGCACGGAACCCTAAAAAGCAATGTTATGAATCGCTACACAGCGGCGTTATAATGAGCATGTTCGCACCCTGATGCGATGAACACAGGACCATCAAAGTATATTACTAAAGAAGACTGTTGAACAAATCCGCGTCTTTCTGTACACTCTGAATAGTGTATACTTACAACTTTCACAAAACCAATAATGAGTAAGCAGCTTACTATGAGTGATTCGTTTCCAGCCTCGTGCTAAATGAGGGGCCGATGACGGACATAGGGGTGGAAGAATGTTGGGGCCACAGATAAGGGAATTCTGGTCAATTAAATTAATACGAATTTTTTGGAGAACCATATTGACGAAAAAAAAAACAAAAAAAAAAAGATTCCGACGAATTGAGAAACTCCTCCTTTTTTGTGAAGTCGGTTAAAAATAAGGAAGATTCTATGTTTTTTTTTATTACAGTCGATGAGTTTTGTTTTGTATGATCAAATGAAACTGGGAGTCAGGTGATCATTGACAGCTGCAACTGACACGGGCAGCTGACAGCCCTTCGCGCTTTTATCTGTTAACTTGACATTTGTAGAGGTTAAAACGCTGCCATCTCTGGAAGGTTATTTACTTCAATGTTTAGATGTTCCCTTCATCAAAAGCCACGAACGATGCAAGTGTCAGTACTAATTCATAGGTACGCATATTATAAACACGCTACGGTGTGAAAATATTTTTTTTTAATAATTACGTATTGGCGACTTTTAAAATGTAATAAAGGTGTTACAAAAATAAAATAAAAAATGTTTAGTATTACATAGTAGGTACCAGAAGAAAACTTATCTGATTACAGAAAATAAGTTCATGTTGTAGTATTATTGAACATTTTTCTTACTTCAAATAATGATCAACTCAATTATTTAACATCCAGAAGAAAGTGGGAAACTAGATGATGAGTTTTACACACATTGATGGCCCTTTCTACAATTTTAGGTGGCCCTACAAGATTTATCCTGGAGTGCGTTCCTGTAGAAACCAATAAGTTCCCTGCACTGTGGCAAATGTCGGTTCGATGGCATCGCGGGATCGCAAGTAATACCTCGATACCGCGGCGTCACTCGTTAACATTCGGCCATTATACTATACATTGCTGTAAGTGGCCAAAATAAATAAATTAACATATTTCACATTATTATTACTCGTTTATTCAATTTAACTCACGGGTCGTACACGCCCGGTCTTTTGGAGGGCATTGATGGAGCCGAAGCCAACATCAAGAGGCCCTTTACAATGTTTACTTAGGTATTATTAATGGATGAGGAGGAGATATGGGAAACTATATTATTAAAAGATGGTACATTATTTTATGAGACTATTGGGTGAGCTGATTAATGTCGGATTGCTGGTCTATGGGATGAGGTACGGCACCCGCCAATTATGCCACATTACAAAATATTTAGGCGGGTGGTGACTTGCCACCCACTGAATGGACCCCCATAAAGGCGGACCGTTATGTCGGCGCCGAGGGGCAACATTGGCGTGGATAGCTAAGGGTGTTGAGAGGTGTGCTGCGCTTTCACTAAACGCTACTAGCGGCTTTATGCCTTTAACACTTCCACCCTGGAGCTTAGGTCTTAGCTCTTGCGATTCCCACCACCGGCCGGCCGGTCAAGGCAAGCCGGGTGTCAGAGGGTCTCATTTAGCCCTCACGGGATAGGGGTACGCGGTGTCGCCACTCACCGTCGGCTCGCCACAAAGCGGCTATTATTACTATTATTAGAGACGCGCATTTGACCGTAAATCAGCGCAAGCGCACCTGAGGACGTGATGTCTGCCTGCAACAAAAACCGGGTAGCATGACTCATAAGTCAGCGCGTCACACTGCTCAACAGTCTCACATGCCTAATCATATCACTAGAATTTAAAAAACTGGCCAAGTTTAAGTCGGACTCGCACTAGTAGGGTTCCGTACCATACTACAGTATTTTATAAGATCGAGCAAAAAATATCTCACTATCATTTTTTGCCAGCAAAAAATAATAATTAATAAACATTTTATTTCTTATAAACGCCATATAACGTCTAACAAAGGTGTTAGAGATCGACATTTCAATATAACGCCATCTATGGGACGTTTACCGCACTCAGCGTTCATAGATGACGTGAAATGCCGAAAAAACACGTTTCTTGTATGGGGACCCTCTATTATTTTTAACTTTATGCTGTTTTTAGTATTTGTTGTTATAGCGGCAACAGAAATACATCATCTGTGAAAATTTAAACTGTCTAACTATCACGGTTCATGAGATACAGCCTGGTGACAGACAGACAGACAGACAGACAGACAGACAGCGGAGTCTTAGTAATAGGGTCCCATTTTACCCTTTGGGTACGGAAACCTAAAAATGGCATTTTTTAATTCCGGACAAGCCAGCACTTGCGATGTGTTCCAAGATGGAATAGGGCTTGTCTCGAAATGGCAGACAGAAGTTATGTGAGGCGCAGAAAATGATGGTGAGATAGTGGTCAAGCGTTACCCATTGTCGCAAAAGTAAAAGAAATAACGCAACCGTGGAACTCGGTGAACCGACAGGCGACATGTCTATGTAGCAACATTATTTACATCATAACATTGTAGACACTTGGGGAGCACGTGGTATTTGTATATTCTGTCGTACGGCACACATGGTTCGGTCAGTGGCTAAGTATGGCCGGCCATACGCGGCGGGACATTGACCGCACACGTGACACCGGTATGTGGTATTTTGCATAATGATGTATGACTCAGTCCACCTACCATACTTCATGTAGCCTGGTATTAAGTACCCACTGCAGTTCTCTTTTACTTCACCGACTTCCAAAACAAAGTGGTAAGTACTCTTGTGTGTCTCCTTTTTTAATTGTGTACAAAAATATTATTAATCTATTTCCTATTAATTTTGTGTACTTATCCCAGGTAGATAGCATTATACGTTTCCTATACTCTTAAAGTGCTGATAGACTGATAGTGAGCGCGGAAATGCTAGTCAAGATCTAGGTAGGTACAGACTCGTAGTCAGTAGATCTTTCTAATTCATTCAAATAAATGGATGAGTGTAATACACCTAATAATTTGAGTTATTTGTTATTTTTAATACGCGTATTCATTTTACTCGCAAAAAGGCTCGTTTCCTGCACGACGCGGCCGCTCAGCTTGATACCGACAGAGGAACTGAGTAATTGCACTAATGAGTCATTGATACGGACTCTAATTTGACAAATTAATTGATGAGAACAGTAGTTGTGTTGACCGCCCACGCTTTCGATAAGGTTTGCGTTTCATTGTTATAACAATAATTATATTTTTTTACTTTGTTCTGAGGTATGAGTGAGTATTGACGAACATCGTATCAGCATCACTGTGAAGTTTAATTTATTAATTATATTCTTGATAGAATATATATATTTCATACCTAGAGCCCTAACGTAAGCTCTTTCGTGAATGATTTTATCTTTAACCGACTTCAAAAAGTAGGTTAGGTACCTACATTTGTTCGTCTGTATGTATTTATCCACATCCATGTTTAATTCTCACCCAGTTTATACTTCAGTTACTCACATCGTGGGAAAATAGATGCTTAAAAATATACAAAACGTATATTCATCACCATCTTAGAGCATATCATCACTCACCACCAGGGGAGATAGTGGATACATTTTAGCCAGACAGATATAAAAAGGAAAGGTAGGTTGTATGTGTATAGTTATATATAAAGGTAGGTTATATGTGTATAGTTATATATAAAGGTAGGTTATATGTGTATAGAGCCTTCAAATGTTGCGTAGTAGCCCCATGTTATATTTGAAGCTTCACACAAGTCTGCTTCTAGAACATATCTTTGCGTCTGAAACCCATTGAACTAACAAAATTAACGTAAAGTGGGAGATGCAGCCAAACTGTTCCATCCTGTTTCCTAATATGTTATACGTACCTTAGTTAGACAAAGCTTTATTCGTTTTTAGGCTATAAAAATTCAATCAATCAAAAAGCCACCCACAATGCCTCAACTAAATCACCCCAAATAAAGTACAAAGCAGTAAAACAATGCTGTGCCAAATTCGGGGGAGTTTTATTCAGTTGGAGCATCGGGCTATAAAAGTGAATAGTAAAAACCGTGGATTCCACTTCCACCCATTGCTTTGTTGGGAAATGGGATTTGGTGTCGCTAACTATACCAAGCGTATACGTACGTGCGTACTATGGTGTGACTATGGATGCGAGATTTTTTCAGTACTTTTTATTGCGAACAGACAAGCATTTGACCTCTATCTCCCCTGATTCAAGTGATGATACTATTTGTGCTGGTCTCATCTCATGCTTATCAGGAAGGGAGAGGCGCTAGAGGGCCGATGTGTTGGATTTATTAAGTCCCAGTTTTAATAATGTTTAAACCAATTAAGAGTTCTTCATCGATCATATCGACTAATTTGTCCACGGATTTGAAATTATGCTAAGCTGATTAAACTTTTAGACCAAACTGAAAGAGTAACACAATTCGTGTGAATGTATATACATAATGCGATTTGTATTTTTTTGTTTGAAAGTAATAGTCATAGAAATGATGACATGGCATGATATTGTAGCTGCAGCTAGCGCACTTGCACCTATTGTAGCTTCATTGTACATTTTGTCAAGATCCTATCCGATGGTGATCAATAAAGAGAAAATATAAGACGATATAATGGGAAATACCTCAGAAAACTAAGGGACAATATGACATACGAGGCATGTTAGTTGGATCAAATTTTAAATTTAATTATGGACGGTCAGGCCATCTTTGTAATTCCGTAACCACAAATCGTCGGCGTCAGTTCCCATCCCGCAGCTCGCTATAAAACGGAGTACAGTTGAACGAACCTATCTTGTAACTTTATAGTTATGTTACTGCTCTAGATGGAATAGATCGTATTGTCTATGAATCTCAATAAGATTGAGCATGAGTGGCCAAAAATTGCCAATGAGCGTTTCGTGACTCGCAAATAAATCGTTTCGTCATGATTGCATGTTTTTGGATCTGGAAGCAAATAATAGAAACCTACTTTATACTGTACGTTTTTCTACGTTAGGATTAATTTATTGTTAATTTTGAGCACGATTTATACGAAAGCTTAATCGGTGTGCTGGTTCTGAAGTAAGTTCGATCGAACCCAGCGATGGATGTTCTACTGTGAAGTGTCCATGGAAATGTAAATGGAAACAGCAAAGATCGTTTAAAAAAGGCGCAAATGACCACCCATCAAGTTTGGTACTTGCTTGTTTGATACCTGTCCTATTTATGTAAGTCCCAAAGTAAAAGGCGTAGTGCAACAAAAACGCAAAATTCTGTCAATCCAACGGTTTGCACCGTATAACTACAGGAATAACACTGGGACTGCTCTAAAAACAGACGATGTACGGATGTCGGATACAGCAATAAAGCAATGTCGCGCACATCCCTTTCCGTCAATTTGGCGCTGTATTTTCTGGCATGTCTGTCTGTATATTTATGTTGGTAGGTGTGCTTAGTTAGATCCTCGTCCGGTTCTATTGTCCGGTTCCCAGCGCGTGGCTCTAACACCACCGCGCCGGGCTCCGGGATGCTGCCAACTCATTCAGGACCTACTAAACTCTAACTACAACTATTGCTGTACGGGTTGTCAGTTGACGATACTATACCTAAAGTGTATTTGGTAGATTAAATACAACAAAAAAATTTATTAATATCTTGCTCAGGCTTTATGTTTAAAATTATTGGCCTGTTTCTCCTGTAACTAAAATTTATTAAATGGGACCTCATACAGTATCTGTCAATCCAGACTAGGCGTAGGCTATTGAACTTCACAATAAAATGGCTGTCTAGGAACTTTACGCTATTGAGTGTCAAAAAGAAGAGGCCGTTCAGACTACAAAGAATTACAAAGAATATATATTTTTTTAAACTTTGAAACCGTAGAGAATAGATGGCTTGACTTGTAAGCGAGAGGTCGTCGGTTCAAACTGGAGCATGGGTGTTCGTCTGCAGGAGGTAGGAGCACGTTATATCGATGTTCCGCCTGACTTTGTATCAAACATTAGCTTACAATGTTCCGGCAGCACACAGCCCTTGAGATTCAGAGTATTCTAGGCCTAGCGTGTTCACCATCTTGGACCATATCATCGCTTACCACCAGGCGAGATAGTGGTTTAACGCTAGCCTATAAGATAACAGAAATGGATATTTAAGTACATATATTGAAAATAATCAAAACCCTCCCTGTAAGTAACAGTCGGGTAAACAAGTAACAGTGCACTTGGAGCATCACTTGTTCGTCCACGTCGGTCTACTGTCCGGTCTAATATTTTACCGTCGGAGGTTTAAAGTGGTTTTGTCACATATTCGTAGCCCAACAGCCAGTGCCCACTATTTCATAACCTTTTTCAGTTTTGCTGCCCTGTTGGATTCGTAAAACTTTTATACAATAAAACTATGTAAAATGCGTAATGTTTTTGGAATTATGAATTTTCAGCGTGAATTTTTTCATAAAGTTGAAATTTCCTTTTATATTTTAGCATATCTGCTTCCCCCGGCTACGTCTGTATTAAAAATTATCCTAATATTTATGTCATATTCTAGCCGTTATCACGTGAACATGTCACAAACAAATATACAAACAGACTTTCGCATTTATACTATTTCTGTTCATAAACGTGTGGAACACTAGTACTAGTTCATATATATATGTCAGGTCGTGACGTGACGGTGGTTTTCGCGCAGATTGAGGTTATGATTTCAAAAGATAAAAGTAGCTCAAGTGCTACGAGCAGGTTACTTGTTATCATTATACCCGTTTTATTGTTGCTCTAATACAGAGGATCTAAATAGTTTTAGAATTATTTAAGTAGGTACCTATCTTATTGTTTGTCTTGTCAACGGTTATCCACAATAAGTGGTACCTAACGCTGATAAATCTACCGTATAAATACAGCCAGTGTATCATTCGCACTAAAATAAAATCACCACTCCAGACTATATTCTATCCTAATAAATAAACCATGACCTTAATTTTGCAAATAACAATAACATACCACTCAGCGGAATCATGATCTAATATACAGAGTGTCTAATCAACGAGTCAATAAAATCACTACATAAATTAATAATGTGCAGCCACGGCGGCCGGGTCGTCTGTCCGTTTGTCTCGGTTCTCGTGGGACAACATGTTTATTGACCACTTTGATCTTGCGACAGGATGGCGGTATGCGAGACAGCAGCAGTTAAAAATTGGATTATTTGTCTATACCTTTTGTATCGTCGAAAAGTGACATTTTTTTAGGTGTAAATGTATCTATAATTTACTTACTAAGTAATAAAGTGCTTATACACATGCTTCGAAAGAGCTACTCGCATATAAGGTATTGCAAAAAATATAGCATATTATGTTACTAGGTTTTCATGTTTATAAAGTAACGATCATGCGAAGTTTTTTCTCGTCTAGATCTAACAATTTTGAGGTCGAAGACAAGGTGACCATATCTGCCGTAAAACTTAGAATTCTACTTAAGGTGTGTAAATATGTTCTATTTTCAACAACATTTGTAACATTTCAAACTTACGCCAAAATATATTCATGAAACAGTAGCATTAATTTTTTTTATTTTTATTTTTTATACGTTATAGGCTAGCGTTTGACCACTATCTCACCTGTTGGTAAGTGATGATGCGGTCGAAGATGGTAAGCACGCTAGGCCTAGAATGGGAACTGGCTCTCAAGGATAGCTGCCGGAACACATTAGATGTTTGGTGACAGATTTTCTAACTTGAGGGTGGTAGCTGGCCAGGCGGACACTAGATAGTGTCCTACCACCATGCGGGGGTTTTGTTGGTTTCTTAACGATGTTTTTCCTTCACCGGAGGGCCACTGTGAGAAGCGCACATAAATTTTTCGATAGAAAAATCCATTGGTGCGCGGCGGTTTGAACTCGGTACCACGGCATCAAAGCCGAACGTTCTCCCGATTACGCCACCGGGCCCTCAATTTTTTATTAGATATTGTCACTGTTTACTAAATCATAGTTTTGAAACTGCAGAGTGGCAGAAAGTACGTGGCGAGAATAACACATTCAGAGCGAGACACACAATCTTCAATCTAACTTAGTTTTTGAATAGACGCCGCGCCGGCGGCTGCCAACTTACGTTCAAAGCGAAATAAGATTTTATTCTGCCTTTCATAAGTAAATTTAGGAACTACTCGTTTGAACTGTATGCTTCAATAAATCTACATTCTCAGTGTATAGCTGAAATTACATTCAAAACGGTTCATAGGTATATTCAAATAGATAATTAATTGCTCTAAAAAACGTCCTAGCATAAATAACAATTTTACCCACAGAAACTAATATTATATAACTTATAATATACCTATTAAAACTGTGTGACTGACAGGAAGTGGGAGCATTTATGCATGGATATTAATGAGCGTGATGTCATAAAATGAACTTATTTATCATTTTACTATTTATCTATGGTCTGGTACCTAGTCTTGGTCTGAAAATTCGAATGTAGAACTACCATCGCAAAAAGGCTCATAAAATAACTAAGATTATAAAACTTGGTTTGTTACAGCATGACACCGTCCAGGGGTCACTCCCAGCCAATTGAATTTAATGGAGAAGCTGCTTACGTCCATGTGTACACAGCTTTAGCTCATTGAGAAATGATACTTACTGCCTACCTTGCTATTGACACTTACCTAGCCTGTACAAACTATTTATTTGTCATCAGCTGCGTACTAGCCCAGTTGTTGTTTGTGCATTATTTTAGGGAGGTATCATTTTTATCACCCACGAAGATTTTAGAATTTCTAGCTGTGTATGATTAAATATTTTTTCAATTTGAGCTTTTTAAGAACTATGCTGCAGTGCTGCATACACACTAAAGGCTTAGTTTAAAAAGCCTTTGGTGACACAAAACATCCAACAATATTTATACTCCCAATTAAAATCTCACTCCCTTGTATACCAACAATTTATCATAGAACACCCTATAATTTAACTAGAAGCAAATTTTATCCTTATCGTTATTATTACAAAGTATAAAAACCTAATAATATGTATCAACCTCTAACGGATTATAGGACGATTTTAAACCGTAATGTGTTGGATATAACGACATAAAGCTCGTTTATCTGGGTTCAAAGCAGTAATAATCTTCAAACATATCATAAAGTGATATATTTTAACCCGTGCCGTGTAACGTAATGAGTCCTTCGGAGGTTATTAATAATATTGTATACCTTATGTTTGGAGACGTCGCGTTTTTATTAGACCATTGATCATCTCTTTTGGAGACACATGGTGCTCGACAAAATGGAATATGAAATATTTAAACTGATTATTTAGTTTTTTTTACAAAATTAATAAAATATTGTGTTTTTTTGATTAATATTTTATATTTATTGTAATTTGAAGCGATAGTTAAATGCTCCATTGCCATCATAATCATCATAATTAAAAACCTAGTCCATAATGTTTTGCAGAAGTAATCTTCTTGGCATCAAAATACAAACCTCTCTACACAACATATAAAATCTCCCTGCGTTGAAATCTCTTAACTTTATTACTAAGTCTTAGTTTACGTAAACAGAACAGAGCGGAGGCAGGGGAGCGGAAACCATTATGTATATACATATGTATCTTGATGTTCTATAGTATGAGTTAATTTTTTAACCGACGAAAAAAAAACGAAGGAGGTTCTCAAGTCAACGAGTATATATATTTTTTTTATGTGTGACCACGCAAAACTTTCTACAGAGTAGGCTGATTTTGATAATTCTTTTTTTATTGGAAAGGTGTACCCCCCAAGGTGGTCTCATTTACATTTTAACGAAATCGGGCGACCTGCTTTTAATAAATCAACTAAAATAATGAATAAAAGTATTATTATATTGATGATTTCATCGTAACGTCAATGTATATCGATTGACAAACTGGAAAAAAACAAAATAGCCGAAAATCGGGCTCAGTTACTTGTACTATTCATTATTCTGTGGCTCAGTGGCGTGTCTTGGGAGAGGCCTATATCCAGCAGTGGACTGATACCGGCGGATTATGATGATGATGATGATATTATTTCACAGATGATACCATTTGAATTTGATCGAATGAATCTTAAATTATTTTTATTATAAAGCATTTTTATTATTATGTGATTCAGATTTCTTGAGGGATCGGTCGATTCGAATGGTCATCGATGGCTGTTCTTCCGACCAATTGGCCATAAATGCCGGAGTCCCTCAATGATCAGTACTCTCTGCAACACTTTTTCTGCTGCATATTAATGACCTGCTTAAACCCGGTATCTTTGGGTACGCAGATGACAGCACTGTTGTAGAGAGTTATGCATCCAACGCACGAACCAGTGCATTACAAATCCAGTCTCATAGAGAAGCGATGGTCGAGCGCTTGAACTTTGCTTTGAAGGCAGTCTCCGATTGGGGCGATGCCAATCTGGTCAAGTTCAATGCTGCAAAAACCCAGGCGTGTCTTTTCTCCGCTAAACGGAGCCCATTTCTACTGGATTTTTTTAATTTTTTGTTTAGGGTTCCTTTTAATTGGCTACTTTCCGGGATGTGTCCGTACCGATAAGTAACAATCTCGAGCTTCTTGGCATCTCTTTGACACCAACTCTCAATTTCGGCTCTTATATTGAGTCTAGAGCCCAGCTAGCCTCAAAAAAGCTTGGCATTTTGGCTAAGGTGAGACGGTACTTCACACCGGGACAGTTGCTTAATCTTTACCAAGCACAAGTCCGTTCGTGTATGGAGTACTGTTCTCACCTTTGGGATGGTTCTGCCAAATACCAGCTGGAGACACTGGAAGCTATTGAGAGGAGAGCCAAGAAACTCATCAGCGACGACCTACTAGTAAGCAAGAGACTCCAGAGTCTCGCGCATCGCCGCAAAGTCGCTTGCTTATCGGTTTTCTATCGGATACATTTCGGAGAGTGTGCAATGGAACTGCATGATTTGATTCTACCATCCACATTTTATAATCGGACATCCAGAGACACTAAAGGGCGCCACCGATTTATGATGGATATACCATCTACCCGAACGAAACGATTTGCTTCTTAGTTCATCATACGAACCGCCAAAAAATGGGATACCCTGCCTGAGTCTGTGTTTCCGGTTAAGTACACAATTTGGTGCCATGTCACCCACGTCCGTAGGAGAGTACCCTGAAACGAGAATCCCTACACGTGGTCCCTGGGTGGTGCAAATTAGGTGACACGGTGGGAGGCTTATGCCGCGGCTTGTGACCACCCACCGGCCAAAGCCATACCGCCAAGCGATTCAGTTTTACGGTATGATGGCCGGTGTAGCCATATTGGAAGACGGGTCAGAACAGTTGCGCTCCTGCTAAAAACCGTATTGACGCCTACTGACGATGCCACATCGGGAGACCAGTCGCGGAGGGTAGCGGGATCCGAGGCACGGTGCACCGCTGGCCGACCGCAGTTAGTAGGGGGCCCAAGTAGCGTGCCAGCCACACGCGAAAGGCTGCCCCGCCAACTGACGAAAAATCCCGGGATGCGCCATGGTGCCGGTTGGCGACCGGACGAGAGGGCCCTATGGACATCCCCGGGGGGGCTCGGGCGTCCCCGCAGTCTCCAGGCTGGCCCCCCATCAAATGTGGTATCCCAGTATTCGTTTCTGGGCTGGTAGCAGAGCGTCTCGTTCTACTGCCGTCTTCCTACCATCACTCGCAATAAAAATGAAACGCAGGAACAAGAGAATATATGTTACACAGCGGCTGCACTCCCTCTCACTCAAAGTGCACCTCACTAACATCCGAGGTTTGCACTGCAATATCCATGCAGTCCACTACCACCTTGAGACTGAGAAACCGGCTCTCTTGTTCCTTACGGAGACGCAGATACGATGTCCGTCTGATGCGGCGTACCTTACTTACCCCGGCTACACCCTGGAGCACAATTTTAAGGCTCGGTCAGGTGTGTGCGTGTACGCCCGGGACGACATTTGCTGTCGGCGTCTCCGTAACTTTGAAGACCCTTGTTTTTCCGTGCTTTGTATACTGGTGGACACAGGATTAGAGAAACTTCTCTATGCCTGTGTATACCGGTCGCACAGCGGGGACCAGGAGACAACCAGGCTCACAGAGTACTTGAGCGAGGTGGCGGACGCCGCTCAACACAAATACCCTTCTGCCCAATTAGCGGTACTGGGGGACTTTAATGCCCACCACCAGGAGTGGCTTTACCCACACCAGTGCACCGACCACGCTGGGAGAGAGACGCGAAAGCTTGCCTTAGCGTTAAATCTCACCCAGCTGGTCCAAGAGACAATGCGGGTTCCTGATGTTGACGGCCATACAGCCAATTGCTTGGACCTTCTGCTGACAACTGATCCAGACCGTTACTCAGTGTCGGTATCATCACCGTTAGGTAGCTGCGACCACTGTCTGGTGAAATCTGTATCTGTGTACTCACCGTCCGATCCCAGCCCTAGAGGCACCCGGCGGGTATGGCGATACAAGTCGGCAGATTGGGATGAGATGCGGTCTTTCTTTGCATCTTATCCTTGGCGACCTGTTTGCTTTTCTTCTGAAAATCTTTCGGTATGTGCGGATGCTGTGACGGATGTGCTACGTCAAGGAATGGAATACTATATTCCTTTCTCTGATGTAGCGATGTCAAGCAAAGCTCAACCTTGGTTCGGGGCTGAATGTAGACGTGCTGAAGCACTGAAACATGAAGCATACCTGGCCTGGGTTGATGCTCGTAACCGCATAACCAAGGATATGTCAGCTAAGAAGAAAGCCTTCAACAAAGCTGCCAAGTCTTGCAAGAAGGCTTTACGGAAGGCTCGGTTTGACCATATAGGCCGGATAGGGAACAAATTAGCTTCGTACCCTGCAGGTAGTAAAGCGTTCTGGTCCCTGGCTAAGTCGGTTGAATCAAACTTCTGTCGCCCCTTACTTCCTCCGTTGCTGAAACCCGATGGCGCGCTGGCTCACACCGCTAAAGAGAAAGCAAATTTGTTTGCTTCTCTGTTTGCGGAATCCTCACGTCTAGACACTGCCGGTGAGACACCTCCGAGACTACCTAGATGCGAGACACAAATGTCGGATATACGCATCCGTCAGACTGAGGTTCGTAAAACACAGCAAAATCTAGACGTGAATAAAGCCAGTGGACCAGATGGTATTCCAGCTATAGTCGTGAGGACCTGTGCGCCTGAACTTGCTCCTGTTTTGACACGCCTCTTTCGTCTCTCCATGACATCTGGTCAAGTGCCGAAATCATGGAAGCTTGCTAACGTGCAACCTGTGCCCAAAAAAGGCAGTCGTGCTGACCCTGCTAACTATAGGCCAATTTCAGTCACTTCCATACTCTGTAAGACTATGGAACGTGTACTGAATAACCGGCTCCTAGCATACCTAGAAACGAACGATCTCCTCAGTGATCGACAATACGGGTTTCGCCGAAATCGGTCCACTGGGGATCTTCTAGCGTATGCCACGCACATTTGGAGTAAGGCTATAGATGATCATGGGGAAGCGCTTGCGGTTTCCCTCGATATCTCAAAAGCCTTTGACAGGGTTTGGCACGATAGCCTTATAAGCAAGCTTCTATCCTACGGACTGCCCACTGGTTTGTGTGTCTGGATTTCGGATTTTCTGAGGGACCGGTCAATAAGGGTAGTCATTGATGGCTGCTCTTCTGACCAATTGGCAATTAATGCCGGGGTCCCTCAGGGATCGGTGCTCTCTGCAACCCTTTTCCTGCTGCATATCAACGATCTGCTTAAGCCCGGTATCTTTGGGCATGCAGACGACAGCCCCGTATAGAGAGCTACACATCAAGTGCACGGACCAGTGCGGCTGAAATACAGTGTTTCAGAGAGGCGATGGTCGAGCGCATGAACTTGTCCTTACAGGGTGTCTCCGAATGGGGTGATGCCAACCTGGTCAAATTTAATGCTGCTAAGACCCAGGCGTGGCTGTTCTCCGCCAAACGGAGTCCATTCCATCTGACTCCTACTTTTCGAGATGTATCCGTGCCGATAACTAACCACCTTGAGCTTCTTGGCATTTCTTTAACACCCACACTCAACTTTGGGTCCTATATTGAGTCCAAGGCCCAGTTGGCTTCGAAAAAGCTCGGTATTCTGGCCAAGGTGAGACAGTATTTCACACCGGGACAGCTGCTCAATTTGTATCAAGCACAAGTCCGATCGTGCATGGAGTACTATTCTCACCTCTGGGATGGCTCAGCCAAATACCAACTGGAGGCGCTGGAAATAATTGAGAGGAAAGCCAAGAAACTCATCAATGACGACAAACTTGTTGCGCCGCAAAGTCGCAAGTTTATCGGTTTTTTATCGGATACATTTCGGAGAGTGTGCCATCCAATTGCACGAATTAGTCCCACCATCCCCCTTTTTCTATCGGACAACCAGACGTACCGATGTGCGCCATCGATTTATGGTGGACATTCCATCTACCCGCACAAAACGTTTCGATTCATCATTTATCATACGTGCTGCCAAGGAATGGAATTCCTTGCCGGTGTCTGTGTTTCCCAGTAACTATAACCCGGGTGTCTTCAAATCGCGAGTGAATAGGTATCTTCTGGGTAAGCACGCTCCATCATCGATCGCATCATCACTTAACATCAGGTAAGATCAAGTGCTACCCAGTTCGGTATAAAAAAAAAGACCTATAAAACGTTTGTCTAGGCCTAGGGGTACACAATGACGCCTGCTTATAACATGTGGCACAGAAAACTTGCTGCTAAGTGAAGATGTTGATTACACCTTTAATGTAGATTCTCATCCTCTATAGTCTTACCTCGTGCTGATCTAAGCTTTCCTGTGAACGTGTTAGTCTAATTATTAGATTCTTCTAAATTATCTTTTTTTCATTCGAGCGGAATTTTTTGTAGGCCTTGTTGTATATAAAGCCTGTTTTTTTAAAAATTATTTACAATTATTTTACAACAAATTATAGATAAAGTAGGATTATATAACAGTTAATAGCTAAAATAAGGTAGGTAGCTATTTTAAAAGTAATAAAAAATTAAGGATGTAGTAATTAGTAGATTATGGCCACAAATAAATATAAAATAAAACTTTTCAACAAAAAATTAAACCGCCGAAAAAACTAAAAAGTAAAAAATAATAAACCTTTGTTATTTAACCTTAATAACGAAGTTCTTATACTACTGTTAATATACCTCAGTATACATTTTTGTAATGGTTTTTAACTAAACTTTATAACTAAGTTCCTAAATGAATGTAAGTATGTATACCCAAGTAGTTTTGAGTCTGCGCCAAACAAGCAAATTAATTAACTAACACGCGATGCGCGGCGGAGGTGCGTCACGACACGCCAGTTCGCTGGAAAATGCCGAGTGTTGACGAAGTTGATATCAGCGATTCAGCAACCCGCACGGGCACCACATATCGTAATCTGTGACGGTCCGTGATTGGCACACACTTGAGGGCAAACGTCGTTGCGAGTGGTCGTGCATCTATCTCTACTTAGTCTTTGGGGAGTGTGACAGCGCATTTTTTGGAATGTTAATGTTCATCGCTGGACATTTCACGTTGCATTGTTAACTTGATTTGGTTATTTCTTTAAATCAAAGGTTATTTAGTGATCTTTGCTTGTTGATTGTTTGGCGCCGACTCAAACTACTTGGGTATATATACACTTACATTAACTTAGGAACTTCGTTATAAAGTTTAGTTAAAAACTCAAAACCATTACAAAAATATATACTGAGGTATATTAACAGTAGTATAAGAACTTCGTTATTAAGGTTAAATAAAAAAGGTTTATTATTTTTTACTTTTCAGTTTTTTCGGCGGTTTATTTTTTTTGTTAAAAAGTTTAATTTTATATTTTTACTGCATTCCACGATTCAACATAACCTGAAAATGTTTATTGTAAAGTCAAAATACTTGATTTGGTGTTATCTATCATTCAAGAATAAATATAACTGTGCAACGGTAATAACGGTAGGAACTCAGTTAATTAGCTTTATACAAGGTTATGTAAACACTGTAATTTGTCGAGTGGCATCAATCCAAACTAAAGTTAATTAATCAGAAAAATATTATTGTTGAGTGTATAGTACAAGCAATGGTGGAATCTTCACAAACTGTTACAACAGGACAGGACACTAATACACATTATAACACCAGACAGCACCATGCTCCAATTAGGACGAAAATAACAATGGTAATTAACAACGCGTGTGATTTTAAAATAAAACAGTTAACTTGAAATATTAACTAACTAATTCGGTTAACGAATACCATTATGAAAATGTGCCGGCACTGAGCCAACTTGTTATTTAATAGCTCCGAACTGAAGGGAAATAAAGGTTTTTATACCAAACATAATTTAATTGAATTCTATACGATTAAAAACTTTAATTGCATAATTCGACATACAATTTTCGTTATGCAATTTTTTTAAACGCCCTTTTACCCACTTACTATGTTTATTTAGTTGTTTACCTTTTGTTTATTTTCTCAGCTGAAACATAGTAAATTACAGAATGATGTACTGTGGCTGAAATGGTAGAAACGGTAGAAAACATTCCCTTAGGATCGAGCCATATCATCAAAGTTGCATCTCTATATCCTAACTCGAATCAACCCTAGAACAACTACTGAATCAATACTCCCCCGTCTGTGAGATTCGGTAACTTATGGCCGTCGCCTCTGGGAGTTAACGTCCCCGCAAAACGTCGCTTGATTCAGGGTTAATGTAGGTAACCTAGAGATAGGGATAAAAGCCAGACCAAAATAAATGTAATAAGAACTATGTGAAGTGACTTAAACTGATTTATTATTCAAGTTGGACAGAAAAAGGCACTTGACTTTGAATCTGCTTGAGTTGGTGTAAGTTTGTGATTCAGATTTAGATATTTATATGCTTAAAATACATGTGAAGAGGTAATGCTAGAAAGTTTTACAATATTACTTACTTTTATTTTATTTTCTTTATTACAAAATCCACAGATCTTATAAAACATAGATTGGCTTATATACTATTACTTACATCTAATAACGGATTTACTTTATATAATTTATTTCAAATAGAGAGCAGAGGTATTATATATAGATACATGTATATTTATATAAATTTACTATGTTTATGCGTGCGTGCGTGTGTGTGTGCGTGTCTGTGTGTGTGTGTGTGTGTGTGTGTGTGTGTGCGTGTGTGGGTGCGTGTGTGTAACCTATTTATCTGTTAATATATTAGTCACAAGATTTTTAAATTGTTGTATATTATAATTGAATAGGTCGATTGAGCTAAACTGTTCATTAAACGTTTTTTGTGTTCTGTAAATAATTGAGTTTTGATAATAATTAGTGTGCGAGCGCGGGAGGTCGAAAAAAGGACTACTTCTTGTGCTTCTTTTGCGAACTGCTGGGACCTGCAGTCTCAGATAGTTTTCTAGAAGCTCAGTACTGTTTATCATTCCAACACAGTTTTTATAAAGAAACATCATATCTAAGAGTATCCGTCTGTCACGTAAGCTTAGGATGTTATGGATTTTGCAAGATTCATTATAGTCATCATACATACGATGTGAGCGGTAATTAAGATGGTTTATGAATTTAGTTTGTATTCTTTCAAGATCGTGTGTGTACTTTACGTAATGTGGGTTCCAGATATTTGAACAGTATTCTAGAATGCTTCTGACAAAGGCAAAATACAATACTTTAAGGCACATAATATCGGAAAAGGGTTTGCTGACACGTAAAATAAAGCCTAGATTTTTATATGATCTATTAGCAATGTCTGATATGTGATCGTTAAATGATAACTTGCTGTCTAAGAGAACTCCAAGATCTTTAACTAAGTTAGTCTGGTTTATGGGAGATCCAGCTATATTATATACGTATTTTATCGGATTTCTCTTTCTGGTGAATGTTATACACATACATTTATTAATATTTATGGTTATTTTATTTTCTTTATAATATAAATCAAGTTTATTTAAATCGTGTTGAAGCTGATCGCAGTCAGATTTAGTTCGGACATTGAGATACATTTTAGTGTCATCTGCGTACATTAGGTATTTAGCAGACTGGAAACATGTACCGACATCGTAAAGGTATGCCGCGTAGAGCAACGGGGCAAGGATTGATCCTTGGGGTACGCCTGAAGGGATGTTCATATAGTCAGATCGATGTTCACCAACAACTACCGCTTGACAGCGGTTGCGAAGGTAGGATTCCATCCATCTTAGTAGATCTCCACAGACTCCCAGTTCCTGCAGCTTCCGGAGCAGAATAATATGGTCGACGCGATCAAAAGCTTTTTCGAAGTCAGTATAGATTACATCGACCTGCGACCCTTCGTCCATACCACGCAACACGTCGCTGGTAAAAATAGCAAGGTTAGTATTATTCGAGCGACCCCGCATGAAACCGTGTTGTTGATCTGGTATATTGCGACATATGAAAGGATACAGATAATGATGCGCGGCTTTTTCTAACAGTTTACTTAAAGTATTAAGAATCGATATTGGCCTATAATTTTCTATTGCAGATTTGGTGCCTTTTTTATGTATAGGGACTATATGGGCAGTTTTCCAAATTTTCGGAAAGCATCCTTCGCGAAAACAGCGATTGAACAAAATAGTGATAGGTTTGGCTAGAGAATTAGCGCAGTTAGTATAAAAAAACAGATGGTATCATGTCGCTTCCGGCACCTTTATTAGGATCTGTATTTTTAAGAAGCTTCTTTATAAATGGTTCTTCAACATGAATAGTATGTAAAGTATCAGAACTGGTGACGGGGACAGCGCTGCAGATTGAGTTTGAGTGAGATGAGGCTGCACTAAAGTTTTTACAGAAAAAATCATTAAATGATAAACATATATCTTTATGATTGTTTAATATTTGATTATCGTAGAACATTAATTTTGGGTAGTCAGTGTTGTTTTTTCTTTTAGATTTAATATAAGACCAAAATAGCTTAGGACATAATTTAATTTTTTCTTGAGAGAATTCAATATAATTATGGTAACAACGATTTTGTAGTAGTTTAACTTTTGCTCGTAAGTATGAAAAAGACCGATATTAATTAACGACCGATAAAATTATATATATATAAGCTTATTATTATATTTTTTCCAATTCATGTGAGCTTTAGCTTTTTCCTTGATTAATTTTATTAATTCGCGAGTGTACCAGGGCGGATATATATGTGTTTGTGAGATAGATACCTGCGGTACATGTCGGTCTATAGCATTATTGATGAGAGTGTACAAATTATTCACCGCATCTTCAAGACTGCAGTCTACAAGCGATTCATGCCACTTGTCGTTAGAAAGGTGTTCGTTCAAAGCCGCGTAATCGGCACGTCGAAACAGGCGGTTTCTGTAAGACACTCTTTTTATAGGCGGTATCAAAATATCTGTCGCATCCATGACTAACGCGGAATGGTAGCTGATGTCTTCTTTTACTAATGGAAATTTAGACTTCTGTAGTCCCAGTGCAAAGTTCGCAAAGACCAGATCTAAAGTGTTTTGGTGCGAGTTAACTAAGGTATTATATTGATCGAAGCCTGTATAAGACATTTTATTAACTAACATAGACGCGCAGCTAGGCTATTCTGTAAGCTATCTCGACAGCGGAATCCGCGGTGAGATTTGAATTTCGTATTGCGATATTCAACCGTATTACGAACGTGATACGATTGAATTTCGTAGTACGAAATTCGAATCTCACCGCGGATTGCGCTGTCGAGATACCTTATAGAATAGCCTAGCAGTTCTGAATATCAACAGAGCCTTTTTTTAAGATGATCGTATCGTCCGAAGTCCATCGGATTTTAAGTAATAGGTTTTATATTTCCAAGAAGTCGACCAGTGACGAACCTAATGAGTCAAACCACGGCCTATCAGTGGTCGCCCATTTACAACCACCCAGTGGTAACGTGGATCATGTAGCATTAACCTTTAAATATATGTTTGACTAGATTTGTCCGCAAATTATCAACCTATTTTAATACCTAATTTTCCATGAGTATTAATTGTTTCACGCACGGGTTGCCCTTCATTGATTAATGCTACTGAATATGACTGTCAGGCATGAGAACTCATTTCTTTAAATAGTTTTTTTAACGATATTTTAATGTATCATATCACCGCATTTGGCGCCACATTACCGCGATGGAGGGTCGGGTTAGATAACAATATTAGGTTCAGTCACGGTAATTAACTTTCGTTGCGCACGAGTCGATCACCTAATGTTGTTAGTGATAAGCACGTAGGTACTTATAAATATAGACATATTGTTTAGGGTTTCTTTTACCTACGATGCATCCCGATTCACAAGAACAGAGCCCAATTCAGTTAGCTAGCAAGCCGATATATTACTCGTATGTATAGCAAGCCACTCGTACCTCGCTCGTAGTCTGTCAGCCAAATTGTTAAGTGGACAGTAAGTAGATACATGTAGAGAAATATAAGCATTCAAATCTCCTCTTTAAGATTTTTGAAGGGTCATATTTCTATTTGAAATTGGTTGGTCAAAAAAGAAAATGCTAGGGGCTACAGCCTTGATTTTTTGTGGAAACAATTTTGTTCTTTAGAAGTATTTTCCAGGGAGGAAACGGGGGAGTACATTTGTATGGAAAAGTGCACCCGCGCTACCTCTTAAGATCGTTCGAATAAACCAACTTCAAATGCCGCGCTAGTATTGTACTATTCATTGTTCTGTGCTAGTAGAAGTCATGTTCAGTGCCAAGTTTGAGATGTTATTATATGTCATAGATATGGAGATACAAAACATATTTCAATAAAATTGAAATGGGATGACCTGGAAAGTTCATACCCTTTCAAAAATAAAAATATTTTTTCAATTCGGTACAGCCGTATTTGAGTAATTGGGAAACAGTGCGAAGAACATATTAAAAAATAAAACCAATATACCTATAATGAAACGTGTGGTAGTTTTAATTAGGGCACGAAGCGTCACCTAAATAACAGATAAGCTGAGCCTGTCCCTGCGCCGTGTCCACACTCTACGAGTCCACACTCCACGTGGTCAGGTCGTTGCATTGTTCAATATTTACTGATCGAATAACCTAACCGCGCAGGGAGCTTACGTTCACTCTGTCTAAGGTGTTTCTAATATAACGCCTAAGCCTATTGGGCCTATATATAGGGAAACATTGCAATAAAGTGTATCAATAAAAAGTCTTTTTTGTATCATTTGGTGCCGAAACACTTAAATGGTGTTAAACGATTGTTTTCCCATCCATGATCATTTCTTAACATCAGCTGTAGGGTAGAGGGTTGTCTCGATTGTCAATAATTATGCGACGTGATCTTTAGAATCTTGTTGTCAAAATACCGTTGCATTGCTTTGTCGTTGTAGTGTTATTGTAATCGACGATAATGACATGTCAGTATTTCAAAAATATGTCAATGGAAAGTAAATTAATAAAAAAAATAACTATCGTCAATATTTACATTGTAATATCTTGGTTTGGCGACCGCGGCAACCTATTTCTATTATGGTAAAGTTGATATTAAAAAATATGCACAAACATTACTGACAAATGTTGTGTCTAGTGTCCGCCTGGCCAGCTACCACCCTCAAGTTAGAAAATCTGTCGCCAAATATCTAATGTGTTCCGGCAGCTATACTTGAGAGCCAGTTCCCATTCCCATTCTAGGCCTAGCGTGCTTACCATTTTCGACCGCATCATCACTTACCAACAGGTGAGATAGTGGTCAGACGCATGCCTATAAGATTTAAAAAAAAAACTTGAGTGAAGCAGAGTATTATAATGTGGTCGACAGCTCCTGAACTATAAACTGCTTCGTTAACCTGATAGCAGTCTCAAACAAAATGGTGTAACATAAAACCGATAATGTGCCAATATTGGGAAACACCGGTATTTGTTACGAAATACTTCATATTGTTACTAGAACATTATCGGAAACGGTTCAGACGTGACAATAATATAGTTTTATTTAAAGTTACCATATTTTTGTATAATTCTTTAGTTTAAAGTTAAAAGAAGGGTTGTGTTTAATTTCCTAGAACATGCATATATGAAGTTGGCTAAAAATAAGGAAGTAAAAGAAAACTAACTAGAAGGACTTCTTACGATATTTTAATATATTATAAATATTCGCAATCAAAAATCACCTAAAAAATATACATTAAACTGCTGAACCGCGAAAAGAAAGTTATAATAAAAGTTACCCCTAAGAAAGTTTAAGGTGAAGAAAGACACTATCAGATATTCTGTGGTAAAGTGAGGAGATATTCACGCGTCACTGAATCATTTGGGGAACTTTATCAATTTCCTTTTCATTTCACGTGAACACTGGGTAGTGTTTTTTGGTGATGGCAATCCCAGTCGGTTAACTATGATCAATTCGAATTAAAATAATTTAACTGATTTTGAGCGAAGTATATATTGTTATTCTATTGTCAGACAAGCAATTGACCATTAGTTCAGCTATTGGAAAGTGAAGAAGCTGTCTATACCTAAACTCATTGAAGTAATCGGCGGCAGGTATGCCTTTGTTGATGCTCATTCATTGGGTGAAAGATAGTAAGGAAGAAAGGCATTTGCCCTGCGATGGGTCACTTAGGCTCATAATAGTATTTATATTTATATTACGAACAAAGATTGAGGCAACAATTTAAAGCCTTGCTATCCGTATTAATGACGTGGAAACACGCTTTGTACGATTAGACCATGCAGCGGTGTAGTCGTTGATGGAAAATAATGAGGATGCCGATATTAATCCATACTTTTCCTGTCAGTACGTACATCCACCATATTCTAGCAGCAAGAAGCATTGCATCACCATAACCCTAAATTGGCGTTAACGTGTCCGTCCGGCATCGTCCCGCCGACGGTGCCACGGAGGCCATCACTTATCGAATCACATCGACGGAGACGGATCGTATTGATTGTGCTTGTTTGTAGATGCATGAACACAGATATTCATCGTATCTTAGACTACATCCTTTTTAGTAGCGTTGAAGTGAAACGATAACAAAAGCAAAATTGTTGTGTATATAGGTCTTTGTTACCCACCTGCGGACGTAGGCTTATATATTAATTACTAACACTTTATATTTTTGTACACTCTTATACTATACACAATTAAAAATGTAACCGACGCCGGGTAATCTCTGTCCAAGGAGAAATCTATAAGTATGTTTCAGAGATTACTCACAAAAAGTCTTACTGAGGCTATTATTTATCCTGTGACAGGGTCACTCACCTACTGCTTAAGAATAATACTGCCATTGGGATTGCTTATATTCTACATTTGGTACGGAACCATAGATGTGCGAAGTCCGACACGCACTAGGCCTATGCATAACTTAAACTTCACACTAAAAAATCATGTAAATTATTTATTAGGAAAATTAAAGTTATTATGTTCCTATCATGCCTTGGTATACATACATTATTATATATTATACATTATGTAGAGGCTGTGCATAAAGATAACCGTCGTAGAAATGGAGAGCGCGCGTGCTGTTGGTTCTTATTTATTGTTTTTATGTTGCGTTGACAACATTGCTCTGTAATTGCCAATACGACTAAAAAATCTTTGATACCTTGGTGGGTACATACCGCAATTATCGGGTGGTACTAGGTTACTTACCTACTTTCCTACTTTCCTTCTTTTCTTACCTTAGAATGTTAGTTCATCGTAAAGCCACGACGGTTCTCTTTTTGCACAGAATCTACGATAGGAATTGCTATTTATATAACACAAAATGTTTAGAAGTATTCAGCACCTCTTCCAATCTGGAATTGGCTTAAAAATATTAATAGAATGTTAAAAATAACATTTTACGAATCTTTTTAGGGTTCCGAACCCAAAGGGTACCAACGGAACCCTATTACTGAGACTCCGCTGTCCGTCTGTCTGCCTGTCTGTCCGTCTGTCACCAGGCTGTATCTCATGAACCGTGATAGTGAGACTGTTGAAATTTTCACAGATGATGTATTTCTGTTGCCGCTATAACAACAAATACTAAGAACAGAACAAAGTTAAAAATTAAAGAAAAGTTTAAAAAAAAGTGTTTTACGATAGCGCAGCACCACCTATCTAGTTGCTAAGATGGCGCTATCGTCTTTATCTTAATCTGAATCTCGGAAGCGGCTCCAACGATTAAATAAAATGTAGTATACCTACAGAGGATTTCGGGGACGATAAATCGATCTAGCTAGGAGTCATTTTCAGAAAATGTTGTTTTATTCGTGTTTTTAATAATCAACTTTATTGATAATCAACTTAAAATATGACTCTTCCCGACATCTATTGGCGAGTAGAAGTACTGTATCAGTAAAGCAGCTAGTTGCTCTCAATTAAAAAAATAGTATTATTATTCGTCAATAGATATCGGGAAGAGTCATATTTGTCTGTTTAAGTGGCAAAAAATACCGAGCAAAGCTCGGTCAACCAGATATTTAATAATATTAATTACTACAATTACTATTACTACTATATAATACTATTCTACCTTTGTGTTAACGTTTACTTAGTTGGTGTTAGAAGTTCCTTAGAAATTCGATAGATGGCGTTCGGAACCCTCCGTGTGCGGGACAAGGTCTGACTCGCACTTGGCCAGTTTTATTTAATTAGCAATGCAAAATTAAAATCAATTATTAGAATTGCTTACTTACAATAAAGTAAACAACCACCAAACACTGGTAATTACAAAACAGCGTCGGTAGTATCACGGGCACTATACGGCGCATTGTAATTATCACACTCTCCAATATTGTGTATGTGTTTGCATATCAAACATTTTTTCAATGCGATATCCAGTTCAATACCCCCTCGGGTAAATATGTAAATAGGGCCTTTTGGGCCCGCTGTGTGCCCAAGGGTTAACTGGATATGACGGCTTCGAACCTCGGAAAAATGACTTTTGGGCGCTGTTTGATTAAGTTTGGTTTCTTTCTGAAATGGGAAAATCCATTATTTTTGGGATTTTTTGATCATTGTGTAAGATTAGGGTCAATTTGATGTGTTGTAAGATTATGCAACGATTTGTGGTTACTGTTTACTAGATTGCATATAAAGGAGGGTGATGTATTTTGTGGTACCGTTGCCTTAAATAAAAATGTAGGCGTGGTTTCAACAATTACATTTTCCACTATCGGAATTCGATGACCTTTTATAAATATTATATTTTAACCGGTAGAACAATGAATCCATCACGATTATATAGAATTGTTTAACATTTTTTAACCGACTTCAAAAAAGGAGGATGTTTCTCAATTCGACCGTATATATAATTATTTTTTATGTTTGTTCGCGGATAACTTCGTCGTTTATGAACCGATTTTGATTATTCTTACATCAAAATTAGTACTGATTTTAATTAATAGCGCGGTATTGAAGTCGGTTAATTTTAGTTTTTTAAACGATCTTATACAGGTTAAATACAGAATAGGTTGTGAAAAACTATTCTTATTGTCTACATCTTAATATGCTCACCACCACAGAACACAGATGTTACCACCATGCGAGTTAGCGATCAGACGCTACTCTATCAGATATTAAATAAATAATCATAATTTAAGATAGTTTACAAAACGAAAATAAAACGAATAAAACTTCAAAAGCCATGCTAGACATTTTCAGTAGTAAGTTTGAGATTTTTACTTCCAGAGATACGTATCAGATCTCGATAAAATTACAATAGGACCAAACGGCATACTTAATCTTTAGATACAATACAATACAATACAAAAACTCTTTATTGATTACCAATTAAACAAATTGTACAAAAAACAAAACAATAAAATAAAATATATCTGAATGGCAACACAATCGGCGGTCTTATCGCTTGAAGCAATTTCTTCCAGACAACCTAGTATGGGAAAAAAATAAAACAAAAACAAAACATGGCGGTAGCGTACAATTTATAACTGAAATAGATAAAAATAGAATAAGTAAATAATAGACATACACAAAATATTATATACAATACAATAATAATAATATAATATACTTATACATACACATACATACAACCTATATATTAGATCAAATAATATTATTATATTACAGCAGTGTGGTACTTTTAGCTTTGTTCGGACAAATAATGAGATTTTACCATTGTTTTAAATATTGCTAGTGATTTCGCACGCCTTATTTCTACGGGGAGCGCGTTCCACAAATGAACCGCTTGCACTGTAAAAGATTTTTCATAGACGTGCGAAGAATGGACAGGAATTTGCAATTGTAGGGTTTCTGTGGACCGAAGAGAACAAGGATGAGAGAGATGTAGAAAGGTAAAACGTTCCTTAAGATAGGGAGGAGTGGAAGGGATAAATAGAACAGAATAAAGGAGAGAAAGGGTATGACTATTTCGCCGAAGGCGAATTGGTAACCATTTCAGCTTTTTCCGAAATTCTGATATGTGGTCATACTTGCGCAAACCAAATATGAACCGGATACAAAAGTTTTGCAGTCTTTCGAGCTTGCTAAGCTGTTCTTCGGTTAAATCCAAATAGCAGGTGTCGGCATAGTCAAGTATCGGTAGCAGAAGTGATTTAAAAACAAAATAGCTCCCGCTGTCTGTTCGCTGCAACTGATATAAAGCGCTTTTCATCAATAGATAGTGATTCAAGAGGAAGGTACTTATAACCAGGATTATATTCGGGCAAAGCCGCGGGGCGCACCTAGTATATTTTAAAGCATAGAATATGCTCAAACAATAAAAGTTTTCCAAATAGTTTAATAAATAACAGACATCTTAGGTAGGTTATTAAAATTTTAAGAAATTCAGGTGAGTTGAGAACCTCTTCATAATAAACATTTCATTGTCATATTTTCCGAAGAAGCATTCTCATAGAAAAGATAATACTATGGCATTACACTCAGAACGTCTGCAACAATAACATCAGCGGGTGGTAAGTTAGGGAAGCGCGAAAATACTGAATTATTTTCTCCACAGACAGAACAAGGTGCGGTGCATTTTTCATACAAAATATATGTGAAAGCGGTTTGATGGTATCACCTGAGTGACAAGCCATTTGGACACTCGTTGTACAGTTACAACCATATTCCAAGCGGGGAACTGAGAGGGTGCAGCCCTCGCCCTCGGTGGGGTGTGGTGTAAGTGACTACGTTGGAGCGGGTAGGTCCAGCATGAGAGGGACAGACACATAATATATTCTATTCGACAGACTTCACAAAAACATATCACATTCACACGAACCGAGTGCAGGAGGTACGTAGTTAGTGTGAATGTAACTTTAGTTTTTAGGATTCCAAACCTAAAGGGTAACGGAACCCTATTACTGAGAGTTCGCTGTCCGTCCGTCCGTCCGACCGCACTTTACAGGGCTGTATGTCCTTAACCGTAACAGGCAAATACTTGAAATTTTCACGAAGTATTATACGTTATATACTATTATATATATTATTATTATACGTTTTTTTATATTGACGATTTAACAATGAATACTAAAAGCAAAAAAATACATACAAGAAACATATTCTTTCGGCGTTTTTTGCTTGATCTTATGAACCATAATAGATTAAAAGAGAGATTTAAAATTAGCTTATAGTGTGTATTACAATAGTTGCTTTAACATCAAATAATAATAATTTATGATCGTACAAAACTAAAAAAACGACTTCACATGCCGCGATAGTCAAAGTACTGGCTACTTATAATCATGTCATTAAAGTATTATAATATACTAATTTGCTTATATTGCTTATCTCCATATCTCCGGAGATAATTTTCAGATCTCAATATAATTTTAATGGTACACAACGGAAGGCATAATCTCTCTTGAGAATCTCCTCCTTTTGTGAAGTCTGTTAAAAACTAAATAAAATTAAAGAGGGGGTCCCCCCTTTAATTTTATTTAGTTATTTAGTTTACCATACAAAAAACTATACGAGAGTCCAACTCGCACTTGGCCAATTTTTTTTTAATGTGTGATCGTGATGACACGGAGTGCTTTTCTTACGTAAATGAAACAACCAAAAAATTATTTTCACAACTCTAGTGATACAGTAGTATTTAATTCACTCAATTAATTGAACGTCTATACGTGAAGTAGTTACGACCACGTAGTTTTTATGTACGACCGCGTAGTTTTTATGTCTTGTACTACAACCAAAGGTGTATCGAGTTCTAAACGAAGTGCACAGGGCATTAAACATGAATTTTCCAACCCCACCTGTTCAGGGTCGCCTCAGTCTCAGCTATACTTGCTATCGTTTATTCCTGTGCAATCAAATGTTATCTTTTGGTGGTTCACAATATACATTTTGTATAAATTATGAAATTTACACAACACATACGTACCTATTTAAAGGATTTGAAAAATGTAGATGCAATTTATTGGAGCTGCATAGGTATTCTAATTTAAATCGTATACATTCGAATTAGTAAGCCATACTTCGGAATTTCGGAATTACCTATACGGGAGCGTTTTGGTAACGTAAACGTTTTCAACCAGAATTCAAGAATTCAGTGTGTTTTTTTTTAATAACAGTCAGTTTCCGATCAGATCACTGCATCGACTTCATAGCAATTGTTATGAAGTCGATGGATCACTGTGAATTGCAATAATCGGATTCGGAGGAGAGAAAGTTTCCGAAACAGAATTTGTTTTCGAATGAGATTGTGAATATATAGCTCTGCTGTATCACCAGAAAAGCTTGAAATGGCGTTGAATAAGAGTGGTTCATTTATTGAAGACCTATATAACTATTATTTATTCTGTGCTATAATGGACTTATTGATTGGCAGGATTTTGTAAGACAGGTGGTGAAAATATTAATAAAACTGGCCAAGTGCGTGTCAGCATCGCGTCTCTAAAAGTAGTCACAGACGATCGAACTTGGTGCGGAGCGCACCACGAACATGGTGTGCTCCGCACCAAATACGATCGTGTGGCGCACGGTCCGGCGGACATTATTATTATTAATATCGGTACGGCTGGTTCGGAGCGCTTGCACATCGAACGCGGTGCGTACCGCACCGATTCGATCGTGTGGACGGCGCACCGAACCACATGTCGGTTTAGTCGCTATTGTGCTATCGTACGCGCAACACGTCGCTGCGCTAAAATTGTCTGTTTCTGAGATAAAATTTTGCCCATTCTTTTCTTCTTTTTCGTTGGTTATATAACGGCGATGTAGTAACGATAGCTGCCGCAACTAAAGCAATTTTGGCTTGTTTTGATAGAATGGGCGGCATTTCGAGGAGACGTGTTCACGCAACGCTAGCACGATACGACTGGACGGTTCGAAGTCTGGTGCGATCGTCTGTTGTATAGATCGCACCGTGCGGTTCGTGGTGCGCTCCGCACCAAGTTCGATCGTCTGTGACTACTTTTATCGCACACTTAGGAAGGGTTCCGTACAAAACGAAAAATAACAGAGTTTTAACCACATATATTTGATTAATTGATATTACCAAGAATATTTGGTTTGGTCGCGATCTAGAAAGACGGGGCTCGTTTACTAGCGCCATCTATGTCATTTTGCCGAAACTAATTAGATAGATGGCGTTTAAAAACACGTTTATTGTATGGGGACCCCTTTTAATTATTAACTTTATTTTGTTTTTAGCATTTGTTGTTCTAGCGGCAACAGAAATACACCATCTATAAAAATGTCAACTGTATAACTATCACGGTTAATGAGCTATAGCCTGGTGACAGACGGACAGACAGACAGACAGACAGACGGACAGACAGACAGACAGACAGACAGACAGACAGACAGACAAACAGACAGACGGACAGCGGAGTCTTAGTAATAGGGTCCCGTTTTACCCTTTGGGTACGGAACCCTAAAAATTGATCACGTCAATTGTAGATTAAAAATTACTGATATGTATTTTTAAATTAATAATTTTTAACAATTTAAATCTTCAAGCTTCTTTACTTTAATTTATTTGTTTACAAATTTTATAGCGGTATTAATTCTGAACGTGCTTCAAGCGGACGAGAGACTCAGTCACAGATTATTAATAATACTGCATAGTGAAATACGTAGCGAAGGGTAGAAAATAACCCGCTTTGCCTAAGACTCGGGCCAACAGGAAGTTTTAGGACAAAGTTTAAGTACTTAAGAGTATAATATAATACGCCATAATTAATACAACCCCCTTCGGAAGCAGGTGTTCTGTCTCACAAGATTTATTTCGCGTTTGACAGGCGTCGGGAATATTACGGACGGGTAGAAGAATTATGTAACTCTATGTACTCGTGTAACTTAGATGTAGCTTGCGGTTTTTAGGATAAAAGTAACCGTTGCGTCAATTTGATTAGTATGTCACCACGACAGAATTTCAATGGGTCTTAGCTACAGACTATTCTGAAGTTATTCAGCAGGAGCAAGCCAACCACGACTAGGAGAACTGAAGAAATACCATATATATATATATATATATATATATATATATATATACTTGTAGCTATAGATAAACTATACTCTTCCACATGCTATAACGACAACACAGCAAACTCGATTTTCTTAAAATTTTGCGAGTAGGACATAGATAGGGTACTTTTTATCGCAATCGAAGCTGTGGGGTGGAGTTAGTATGATATATAGGTCTACCCACAACATTCAAATTATTTTTCGCTGTTACATTTTTAAAACGGAAAATGTAACTCGTTTGAAACTGTCCATAAAGTTCTTAAACGATTGAAATATTAAATCAAATTCATCATCAGATTATGTGTAATCACGTTACGGACCCCTGTTCGGAAGGGATGCTAGATTAGTTATTAACTTAGGGGATGAAACGACCCCAATATTCATTAGTTCGCGACAGTAAGTGGTTCTCGGCTGTCATTCTTGTTGAGGATACATCTGAGAAAAAGTAAAGGTATGATAACAATATGTTACTGCATTTTTGCATATTTGCTCTTTAGGGCCTTTTTAGGGTTCCGAACCCGAGTGCCGACGGGTCCCTATTACTGAGACTCCGCTGTTCGTCCTTTTATCTTCGTAGGTATAGATAAAAGATAGAGATGTATCTCCTGTTTGTACAGTTAGAGAACTTAACTTATTTAATGTGTTTGTAGCTTTGCAGCTCGTCTGACCATCACGCAATCTTACCTGCAATTAAAGAAAACATGATTATTAATAATGTGAACAATTTAAAATTTTCTAATTATTATGAAATATTTCAAATATTTTCTCATATATTTAGAAAGCTCTGTCGACTTGCCGTGTGTTTTGCAAACAAGCTGACAGGAGAGTGTGAGCAAGTATGTGCCCCTCACTGCTGTCACTCTGTCATCTGTCAAGAGTTTTGAGTGACCATATCTCTCTGCATAATAGCTAACCAAAATTTTAGCGCGAAAATGCGTTGCACAGTTTTACTAATATTAAATTACAAGGAATGAAAAACAACACATGTGCGTTGCGTGTGTAAATAAAAAAAAAATCTTTTAACAAAGTGTTTAACTATATTGATCATAAATTGTAAGCCACCCTTTTTAGGGTTCCGTAGCCGAATGGCAAAAAACGGAACCCTTATAGATTCGTCATGTCTGTCTGTCTGTCTGTCTGTCCGTCCGTATGTCACAGCCATTTTATTCCGAAACTGATGTATTCTGTGAACCGCTTTCCGATTTTTATACAAAAATAAAAAAAAATAAAAGTTTAAGGGGGGGCATCCCATACATGGATCTGAAACAAAAAAAAAAATCTTCAAACCTATACATGTGGGGTGTCTATGGATAGGTCTTCAAAAATGACATTGAGGTTTCTAAAATCATTTTTTCTCAAAGTCAATCATTTGAAAGATAGGCGCGTCTAAAGTGGTAAAATGTGTGTCCCCCCCCCCCCCCCCCTCTAACTTTTAAAGTATGGGAGTGAAAAATCTAAAAAAAATATATGCTGTAGATCTCAATAAAAACTAACAACGAAAATTGGTTTGAACGAGATACAGCCAGCAGTTTATGAGATATGGCGACCGCAAAGATAACTTTGTTTTTCATACAAACACTATGAAAAACAAAGTTAATTTTGTAGTTGCGAAAAATCATAGTTATGGAATCCTTAACTGTGTTACGGAACCCTACGAGTGCGAGTCCGACTTGCACTTGGCCAGTTTATTTCCATACTATAACAATTCGATCAAAACATTGATTGATAGCTCTTTTGTTACCGAAGCAGCATGTTTGCATTTGACGTAAACTTGTTTACCGCCGAGTGACGCGCGATTTTTCCACGCACGCTCCAGCGTTGAGTTCCGAACGAAACGTCACTCAAACACTTTCCACCATTTCTCAATGACAGGACCGGAAGGAGGAAACTTTTTGAAATAGGAGCGCGAATGTAAATCAAGGCTCGAAGCCGATAACATTCTGAATCTGTGCGGATTCCGTTTGTTTGCTGATTTAAATCAATTTATTTAGAACAAATTGTTCAAAATTGTAATAAATCAACTCCTCGACCACACTGTCACTTACCAACTACTGAGATAGTGGTCAAAGAGCTAGCCTATAAAATCAAAATAGCCTAAAATACAAACTATACAAATAAACTATTTTAATATAATAAAGTACTTTTTAAGTATTATAGACTAGCGTTTTGACTACTATCTTACCACAGTATTAAAGTCAATATTGATTACAAAATATGTACATTTTATGGAACCTCAGTTCAAACAATTCCCATTTTTTCCGCGCGCGATGTGCGTGTCGGATACATTTACGGTGCCATGTTTTCTTTTTAATTTATTTGCACTTTAAAGGTATAGGGGCGATGGAATTGACAGGTGGGTTCCGCAGCAGAGTTGAAAGTGAAGGGAATGATATATCCGTACCTACCTCCTGATATTAAATATAATGGATGGTAAATTTCACAATCGTGTCGTAGTCAATCGCTAACAATGAGGCAAACAAGACCAAAATATTTTAAATAAATGAAGCTAGTTGGAGGTTAACAAAAATACTAGTAATGTGCAACCAACATTGCGAGTAATCTTTATTAAAAAAAAAAAGTAAATTGATCGAAAACTTATCATACCTAGTTTAATAATTCAATGATTATTACATCCATTATTACCACACATCTGCCAAAATGTGCGTTAGCAACTTTCAGAGGCTAGAAACTACGAGTTTTAAAGCTCTTCGTCACTACTTAACTAAATTAATTAAATACGATTCGTTTATATTGTTACGTGCGGGGTGGTATTAAAATGCCAATCCGATGAGATGAACGTTTATTTCCACTGATCACTAGGTTAGCACAATGTTCCACAGTAGTTGTCCAAATCGTCTTGCACAATTATCAAAAGTCCGTTAACACACACTGAGGTCGTTGGTAATCACAATCACTGATTTCACTGTTCACAGTTCACAACACTAGTTCACTTATAACACTTAACGATCACTTGGTCGCTATCCGCGCTTAGATAGATACACTGTCGCTTCCAGAGAAAGACTGACTCAAACCGCGGTTTCAACGTCTTATATAGGACGAGAATATTTCTACAGAACTTTCCAGTATTGACTCGAAACAATAGACAAAAGACGTTCAAAACAAAGCAATAACAATCACAAACAAAAGGGGCGGCTTTCCTTTGAGCATCTGACGTAAACAATTTTACCATACATACGAATTTGATCTCTAACTACTTATGAATAAGGTTCAATCTTTACTACAAAACTAGGTACATTGACTAGGGTCTGAATTCCCGGAAGGTTAACTTTTATGACGGTCGGGTCGGGTGTTTATAGCCCCTAATTAGTCTATTCTTTCCCACGGTATTTTTGTTCGAGAAGCTTGGCGAAACATCGCGACTCGACGACGCGATGTAACATTATCCCCTTCTTAGTTATGATCGTCCCGATCATCATTTGTTCCATGGTATCGTGTAAGTCGATCGATGTGTACTACCCTCGGCTTTCCTCTCTGGCCTCGTTTAATGCGGTAGGTAACGTCGTTTATCTTCGTGATAATCTGGTATGGTCCTTCCCAATGAGCCTGCAGCTTCGGACTTTTTCCTTTCCTTCGTAGTGGGTTGTGCAACCAGACGAGAGTTCCTTCTTCGAAACCCATCGTATTCGCTCTACGATCGTACCGGGTCTTCATTTTTTCACCAGTTTTTAAACTATTCTCTCGAACTATCCTGTGCACTTCGTCCAGCTGACTACGAAGATCACTGACATAGTCGGTTACAGGCTTCGGAGCATCTGGCGGGGAACCAGTGATGGCGTCGATAGGAAGTCTTAGTTCGTGTCCAAAATTCACATTTGCAGGAGTCATACCAGTGCTGTCATGGGTAGCGGAACGGTATGACAACAAGAACAGAGGTATGTACTGATCCCAGTCACGTTGATGTGCGTCCACGACTTTAGCCAGGTGATTCTCCAACGTCTGGTTAAACCTCTCAACCATTCCGTCTGACTGTGGATGAGCTGCCGTTGTCCGCGTCTTTTGGATCCCGAGGAGGGTGCACATTTCCTGAAATAGGGCAGACTCGAAGTTCCTTCCTTGATCGGAATGCAGTTCCATCGGTACACCAAATCGACAGATCACTTCTTGCACCAACTTATTTGCGACTGTCTTTGCTTCCTGGTTTGGTGTCGCGAAAACCTCAGGCCATTTACTGAAGTAATCTTGTACTACGATGATGTACTTGTTGCCTTCTTCAGTCTCGGGAAATCGCCCGGCAACATCCACGGCAATGCGCTCCCATGGTGCTCCAACGTTGTACAATTTTAGTTGTCCTTTACTTCTTGTCTTCGGTCCTTTTACTGATGCGCACGCGGTGCACTTCCTGCACCAATCTTCCACATCCTCGCGGCTGTGTACCCAGTAAAATCGTTGACGAACCTTCACAAGAGTTTTCTTGACTCCTAGATGTCCACCAGAAACTCCATCATGAATGTGTCGTAGTAGAGAAGCCACTTTGCTCCGGGAAACAACGACCTGCATCGTAGTTTCTTTTCCATTGCTGCTTTCCCATTTTCGGTACAAGATTCCTTGTTCCAGAGTCAGGCTGTCCCACTGAGCCCAGTAACTTTTTGTGATTGGGCTGCAGGCTGACACGTCGCTCCACTGGGGCTTGTTTCCAGACTTTATCCAATCCAGTACAGGTCGTAAATCTCTGTCCTCCAATTGCGCTTGTCTCATATTTTCGCCGTTCCATTCGTCATCTGTTCTGTCCATCCTGATGACTCTGACTTCTTCTCGAGACTCGTGCTTTTCGCAGTGTTTACAGTCATCTGCACAAGGTCTTCTTGACAGGGCATCGGCGTTGCTATGGCCCTTTCCACTGCGATGTTCTGTCACGAAGTTGAACTCTTGAAGTTGCTCGATCCATCGTGCCACTTGACCTTCCGGGCTCTTAAACTGTAGAAGCCATTTTAGAGCAGCGTGGTCAGTTCTGAGCGTAAACTCCCTTCCGATGAGGTACTTGTTGAAGTGCTGAAGAGTCTTTACCACGGCTAGCAACTCGCGGCGGGTGACACAGTAGTTTCGTTCTGGTTTGGATAATGATTTACTGAAGTATGCTATGACCACTTCTTTGTCTCCTTGGATTTGTGAGAGAACTCCTCCAATTCCCGTGTTGCTGGCATCAGTGTCCACAATAAATCTTCCATCTCTGGTAGGGTATCCCAAGATCGGCGTTTCACACAGTCGCTGCTTTAGATCGTTGAAGGCGGTTTCACACTCCAAGTCTCATACAAATGTGCGCTTTTCTTCTGTCAGCCGATGTAAGGGTTTGGCAATTCCAGAAAAGTTCTTGACAAACCGCCGATAGTAAGCGCATAGTCCCAAAAACGACCTTACATCAGTTTTATTCTTCGGGGTAGGCCAAGTTTGAACAGCCTTGATTTTGTCAGGATCAGTTTGTACCCCGTTTTCCGAAATGATGTGTCCAAGGTAGCTGACTTTGGATTTAAAGAAGTCACACTTTTTGGCACTCAGCTTCAGGTTTGCTTCACGTAGACGGTTCAAAACCTTCTCCAGATTCTGCAGATGTTCAGTAAAATCACGGCCCAAAATGATGACGTCATCCAGGTACACCAAGCATACGTCTCCCAGTAATCCAACCATTACTCTGTCCATGAGACGTTCGAACGTTGCTGGAGCATTACACAGTCCAAATGGCATGACGTTGAATTGCCAGAGTCCATTTCCAATGCCCTTTGCTGTCTTCTTTTTGTCTTCTGGACTGATTTCTACCTGCCAGTAGCCACTTTTCAGGTCAACCGTTGAAAACCACTTCATTCCACTGAGCATGTCCAGTGTATCGTCTATTCGAGGCAAGGGGTAGCTGTCCTTCTTTGTGACTTCATTAAGCATTCTGTAATCTACGCAGAATCTGGTGGAGCCATCTTTCTTTTTCACCAGAACCACTGGCGATGACCAAGGACTTGTAGATGGTTCGATGACTTTTTCTTTGGCCATGTCTCGTATCATGTCTGCAACTTCAGCTTCTTTCGCCCATGGAATCCTTCGTGGCCTCTGTCGTATAGGTCTTGCGTCGCCAGTGTCAATTTTGTGTTTAACAAGTCCGGTACGTCCACAGTTGTTTCCAGCGGCGAAGACGTCTTTAAACCGCATCAACAGACGTTTTGCTTGTGACAGCTGAGCGAACGTTAAGTTGTCTTTGGATGATTCCAGCAGCTGTGATATTTGGTCTTCCGAGCTTGGTTCCGTAGAAGTAATATCCGTTCGTCGCAGGTACTTCACTTCTTGACATTTTCCAATTATGCTGTTTTTCTTCAGATGAACTTCTTCATTGCCAAGGTTGAGAATTCGCACATTGGCCGTTCTGTTTGTCATGAGCAATGTTCTTGCAGTAATCCAGGTCGGATGTGTGCCCTCATCTTCGGCAACTACACATAGTCCACTCTTGACTGTATTTGGAAATTTCACTCCAACAATATTTTGCGATTTTGGAGCCAACACGACGTCCTTGAGACAGTAAAGCTTACACGGTGCCGTTCCTTCGAAGAACACTTCTTGCTCGGGAAACCGGAGAACACCACGGGCCACATCCAATATGCAATGCTGCTTCTCCAAAAAGTCCAATCCCAGAATGCAATCATCAGTTATGTTGGCAATAAGCACAGGATGAATGTATGAGTGCTCACCGATGACTATCTCCACATCTGTATCGCCAAGGACAGGAACTGACTGGCCGGTTGCTGTCCGTAGTGAGCATGCTGCAGATCGATGTTTCCGTGATATAAATCGTTGCAGGAATTCAGGCTTCACAATTGTGCGCGATGCTCCTGTGTCCACTGTGAACTTGCAGGTCTTGTTGTTCAGGGTGCCCTCGACGATTAAGCTGTTCCCGTTGCACACTTGTGTCACAGTGATGGTGGGGGCTCTCTCTTGACCAGCCAGCGCCCGCCCCGCGGCCCTGGCGACGTTTAGTTTAACGCCTCCTCATCCACTTGGGTCTCGCAATTTCTGACCCGTTTCTTCGTTTTCGGGCAATCAATCCGAATATGCCCTTTTTCTCCACACCCATAACATGTCGGTCCATAACGGGGCTTCCTGGTTTCAGTCACTAGCTCCCGAACTCTGTATGGTTTGGTGTCTCGTCGCACTGCTTCCACTTCCAAGGCATGAGCGAGGGCGTTCTTGAGTGTCTGATGATGCCCCAATCGTACCGCAGCGCGTACCTCATCATCCCTGATTCCATCCACAAAGCTCTGGAGAGATGTCACTTCAATGGTTGATGGCGTCGACACGTAGGCTCGTCGGACCAACCTCTCGATTTCGTCTGCCCACTGTTGCAATGTCTCTGTGGGTTTCTGGGTGCGCTCTCGTAGTTGTGCCCTGTACGCATGCTCCATATGTTTGTCCCCATAGCGCGTTTCCAGGGCTTCCAGCAAGGTCTTCAGCGTCCTTTCGTCTTCAGGTATGCGTTCCAGAATAAGCTGAGCGTCTCCTTTCAGCGCTAATGTAAGCGCTGTATTTGCTTGCTCGTCTGTCCAGCCACAGCTTTTAGATAGCGTCGTGAATTGAAACTTGTATGCTGCCCAAGAAGACGTTCCGTCGAAGTGTGGCAGATCCAGTTTGAACGGCGAAGTCGTAGCGGACACCTGGCTGCTCTGTCCAACTCCTCGTAACTCCAGTTTTTGGACCTTATTAGCCAGGTCATTCACGGTCTGTTCGTGTACGTCGAGTCGTCCTTCCACTTCTTTGACGCTGGCTTCCACCTTTTTATTTTTTCTCCCATGCCGGCAAGCCCGCTCTGCAATTGACGTCCAATTGTCTCTTCCAGTTTACGGCTAGCTTTTCTTGTGCCGCCTGTACAGCCTGTAGTGCAGCCTGTTGATCCTGGCGAGCTTCTTGTTGTGCTGCCTGTACTGCCTGTAGTGCGGCCTGTTGTTCCTCACGTACAGCTTGTAGTGCAGCCTTTTGTTCCTGGCGTGCAGCTTCTTGTCCAGCTAGGAGAGCGGCTAGCATGGCCTCCAGGCCTCCATCCGTAGTTAGACTCACCGGCGGTGCTGTAGGTGGCGCTGCCATGGTGGGTGCCATCGGTGTTGCTGCTGGCTCTTCCAATGTGGATGTTCCTGCTCCCGATGCTTCGAGCTCCTTCTGCCGGGTTGCATCCATCTCCGCCTGGCGCCTGGTGCGTGGAGTACGCGTATCTTCCCTCGGAGTGATTGGCATTCCGCTTCTGACACCAATTGTTACGTGCGGGGTGGTATTAAAATGCCAATCCGATGAGATGAACGTTTATTTCCACTGATCACTAGGTTAGCACAATGTTCCACAGTAGTTGTCCAAATCGTCTTGCACAATTATCAAAAGTCCGTTAACACACACTGAGGTCGTTGGTAATCACAATCACTGATTTCACTGTTCACAGTTCACAACACTAGTTCACTTATAACACTTAACGATCACTTGGTCGCTATCCGCGCTTAGATAGATACACTGTCGCTTCCAGAGAAAGACTGACTCAAGCCGCGGTTTCAACGTCTTATATAGGACGAGAATATTTCTACAGAACTTTCCAGTATTGACTCGAAACAATAGACAAAAGACGTTCAAAACAAAGCAATAACAATCACAAACAAAAGGGGCGGCTTTCCTTTGAGCATCTGACGTAAACAATTTTACCATACATGCTAATTTGATCTCTAACTACTTATGAATAAGGTTCAATCTTAACTACGAAACTAGGTACATTGACTAGGGTCTGAATTCCCGGAAGGTTAACTTTTATGACGGTCGGGTCGGGTGTTTATAGCCCCTAATTAGTCTATTCTTTCCCACGGTATTTTTGTTCGAGAAGCTTGGCGAAACATCGCGACTCGACGACGCGATGTAACAATATTCAAACATCAGTAATCAGTGATCACATCATGTGAAGGAAAGAAAACAGCATTGAGTTCCGGCAAACGTTATTACTTTCTAAACTTCGTGATTTACAGCGAGCGATTATTTCAGTTATGCGATATCCGTCATTACAATCTTTCTTCTAAGAAAAATCTATCAACTTTTACAAATCGAAATGACGCCATCACGTGAAGAAATACCAATGAAACGTAGGAAACGGAAACGCGATAGTTCGTTCGAAATTGGAATCGGGCGGGCTAATTCGCTGGCGGCGAGATCAAAGGTAGTCACGGGCGAATTATAGCGCTGCGTACGCGCAACGGAACGCTCCACTTTGAATTATGTTTGGATGAAGTTACATTGATGGTACGAAAGTTAAGTTAGAGCGTTGAATTTAAGGCGCTGCGTTGAATTACTACTTTAAATGAGTTGATAGGTAAAATACGTTGTCTACGTAGCTGCGTGAGTGGATGTCTCCACTCGCGCAGCTACGCTGACTCGGTCACATCCAACGATCAGCGAGGTATGTATGTTTAAAAAGAAGGTACTTTGGTTGTTTTGATTTCATAAAATAATATTATGAACAAAAACTTACCATGTGCCGTAAAACAAGCTAAAAACCTTAAGTTGATTAATTTCTTAATAAATACATGCACAATGTATATTTTTATTTTATCCATTAATTAAGCGTTAAATGTACAATATAATGATTAAAATCAGACTTAAATAATTAATTAATTAATATATACGGTCGAATTGAGAAACCTACTTTTTTCGAAGTGGGTTAAAAATGAAAAAATCAATATTATCATCTTTATCTAATTTATAAAGCTATCTAAAGGGAAACATATTTCAACTTTTAGTAACATGCTTACTTTTTAGGGTTCCGTAGTCCTGACAAGGAACCCTTATAGTTTCGTCATGTCCGTCTGTCTGTCTGTCCGAGGTTTTACTAAGAGACCGTTAATACTAGAAAGCTGTAACTTTGTGGGTGTATGTAAATACATGACGCCGACAAAGTGCTGAAATAAAATTTTGAAAAATATTCTTTTTTAGGATAGCTCCCCTACATGAGAAGTGGGGATGAATTTTTTTTCATCGTCTATCCCGTCGTGTGGGGTATCGTTGAATAGGTCTTTTAAAATGACTTAAGGGTCGCTAATACCATTTTTTGATTGAATGCTCCATTTACGAAATATTAAACTTTAAAGTGCAAATTTTTGTTCCAGTAGGGCGTCCCCCCCCTCTAAAAGCTAAACTGGTGCTGGCTTGAAAAAATTGTAAAAGTTCATGATAATAGCGCATTTCATGAA
The DNA here is from genome assembly GCA_954871355.1 of Cabera pusaria. Lineage (NCBI taxonomy): Eukaryota > Metazoa > Arthropoda > Insecta > Lepidoptera > Geometridae > Cabera > Cabera pusaria. The sequence goes on from OX940901.1 coordinate 224,613, forward strand.
CTTTAAAGGAAAATTATAGCGGTTAAGATAACTTTATTAGTTTAGCAGTAATAGTCGTTGAACTTGGGTGTTGGATAATTTTGCACCAAATACAAAATCCTTAGAATAAATCCTTGAAAGTGACAAAGACGGATTACCTAGTTGCTTGTTTATAACGGGTAAAGACTTGCATTGAATAACAGGCTACTACGGAACCCTACACTGCGCGTGGCCCGATACGCACTTGGCCGGTTATTAATAGTGCAGCATATAATATAGACTGGGCCTATGTCCAGCAGTAGACGAATACTGGCTTTTAATGATGATGATGATGATGATGAATGATGATGATAATACAGGCTAACGTTTGACCACTATCTAACCTGTTGGTAAGTGCCGATGTGGTCGATGATGGTACACGCTAGTACGCTAGGCCTAGCCTGTGAACTGGCTCTCAAGAACAATTTGCTTGAAGGCATTAAGCCCGACCCCGTGTTAATCTATCCGCTCGTAACTTGTACCATACAATATCCCGCTTAGCATAGCATCTGTGTTGTAACTCTAAGGCTGCAACTTGCAATGTTGCAACTGGATTCAAAAACTATTTGAAGGTTTTTTTACATTATGTTTATGTAAATAGGTTTGCACCATGAACGTCTAATCATGGTTAATTATTATGAAAACCCAAACTTAACCGCAGATTATGACGCACGACGCGTTTCCCTTTACAAGAGTTGACATGCTAACACATTTTCTCTTTACCTTCAACCATCAAAGCGTACATTTGCCAAAAACAGCTAAATTTAACGCACAACACAAGTGTTACTGCTTTTCAAAAGAAACTCCCAAACAACGTCACTTAACAGCATCACTGTCAGTTTCAATCATTCAAACGCCAACATCAAAAAGAACACATGGGGAACCTCCCCTCGTCACGTTCTTCCAGTTAACCTTCTAAAGTTAACCTTCTACGAGTACCATACATCATGGTTCCTGTATCAGAGGACATTGGGTATTCAGTGCCCTCGAGGGGATTATTGGCATTTAAACATTAAAGGACTTATTAGTTTATTTATTTCTAGGTGGCTACTGATATTTAATAACAGTAACAGCAAGAGTCCACAGAGTAACACAGACTAGTATGTTATACTGGTCTCATATACAAATATGTGGTTGTCTTATATGCTATTTTGCATAATGAAGTAGTTGTATCAGTAGTATATTACAAATATTAAGATTTTGGAGCAATCGTCGTCCCAACAGACAGGCAATCGGCGGCCGCTCCGTCCTCCATCCTGAAATTGCCTGAGCAGTCGGGTTGTCTATTATATGTATCCAATCGAGTCGAAGCATATCAGTAAAATGAGTTAATACTTTGAAAGTTCAACTTAACCAATGCGTGGTAGAAAATGTTCAGTTTGAACGGCAAAGTGTCCAGTTAAATAACTTACTACAGGGCATGTGACACTTCACATCTTTTTATCTCAAAGTAACAGGCGCAGTGCAGTGACATGCTGTATTTGTAATAGGTAGACGTTCGGGTAGACGTCATCATTTACCGTGAGGCGAGCGACGTGCTTTTCCTATTACCTTATATCATACAAAAGACGTTACTATAACAAAGTTCTTCGACAACAGCTATACATTATAACTAGTAAAAGCTCAGGGGAATAAGTCATACGCCACAAATAGACCGTACCTATACAGCGATCTAAAATAACTGCTTTTAAGTTACACGTCGAGTACAATTTATTGCGGCTCAAGTGTAACAAGCCATGGCACGCTTTAAGACATTGCTGTCACCTCACTATCTTGACATTTGACAGTGACAGTTCATGAAAATTCACAGGCACTGTAATTTATCTGCCAATATCCAATACAATAACATACAATACCAGATTGCCAGACATGACCGCATCACCGCACTGCTCTATGAGATTATAAATGACACATCTAGATAATTATTTTATCACACACACACAAACATACTGTAATTTTACTTAACACTTTGCACTTCAAACCGACAACATTCCTATTTCACGGCCGAATCTTACTATCTATAAGGAGATTATAAAACCCTCACACAGGAGCGTTATAATAAATTCAGCACTAAAAAGTGTATTATGCATTCCCCGTTCAGCTCTATAAGCAAAACTTTTCAGACCACAGAGCATTACTTAAAATTCTCTTTATTAAAAGTTTAAATCAAAATGCACTGACGCCGAGACAGTGAGGATTTTTCATCATAAAGTACTAATTATGCAAGTTTGGAAGGGGAGTTGGGGAGGACTTGCCGTGGATAGAGAAAGGTCTTCATTGCTTTGTAAAACGGTCATGGACAGATTTAAGTATATCGCTAGATGGTTTGTATTTAGTGAGAGTGTGCGCGTGTGAGGAGCGTGGTGTGTATTTACGTGAACAACTTATTATTGTTATTTGTTTTCCGTTTCGTTATAGTCCAAGTAAATTCTAATCGAATAGTGGTCAAGTCCACTTCTGTAATCCCTAATCAGCTGACTAGCTTGTCAACCCAACACATCGGTCAAAACTCAATGTTATAGGTAATAGGTTCGCTATAGCTTTTTATAACCCCATTTGTACTTTCAAAGACAAAAGTTAACCAAGATTTTTTTTTATTTATACATGGACCAGACCACCATCTCACTTAATTCAAGTGACGGTGTGTCCGTGCGGTCCAACATGGTATCATCGTGCTTATTTGTAGTCAGAAGACTGGAGAGAGCCGAAGAGCTGCGCTGGACAAACTAATATTATCCAATCCACATTGTACATTATAAAGTTACTTTCCGTACGAGAGAGCTGGCGTAAGTCCTATTTAGCAAGTACGATTTAATTATGTTTAAGCTTAAGCCCTTCCTCCAAACTGAAGGCGAACACCCCTTGTCTACGAAGTTCCAGGGCCCGGAGCGTTTTAATTCGGATACAAGTTTCACAAGATTTGTCTTGTGAAACTTGTTTGCGCATTTGTCCGGATACAAACGAAATCTGTTAACAGATAATAGGGTTCATTTCAGCTAATTTTGTTAAATATTTTCAGATTGTGGACGAACAAAATACAACACACGTGTATCACAGTTTTTCCAAAATCATCCCCCACTGACTGACTGACATATCAACGTACAGCCTAAACAGCTGGTCCTAGAGACATAACATTTAGAGGGTTTGTTCTTTGTGAAGTGTAAGCATCCACTAAGAAAAGATTTTTTTAATTTCACCCTTAATAGGATGAGAGGTTGAATCTAATATATAAAATTCTCGTGTCACAGTTTTCGTTGCCATACTCCTCCGAAACGGCTTGACCGATTTTGATGAAATTTTTTGTGCTTATCCGGTATCTATGAGAATCGGCCAACATCTATTTTTCATCCCCCTAAATGTTAGGGGTAGTCCACCCCTAAATTTTTTATTTTATTTTTTAGACAACATTTTTAATTTCTATTTTTTTATGATACAACATACAAAAATACATCTAATCCTCATTTTTCACCCTTCTACGATCAACCCTTATTTTTGAATAGCCATTTATTTATATGGCAAAACAACGTTTGCCGGGTCAGCTAGTATACTATAAAAGTTTTTATACTCAGGTTCCATTGACTCGGAAACATACTCCAATACTCAAAGCTCAGCTTCAGGCTGGCTAGAAAAGCTAATGTTAGGGCTTTGCCCACGTTATGAAATGTTCACCTTGTTGTGTGTGACAACGTGAATACTTTATAACGCGGGCGAAGCCGCGGCACGTAACTACCATTATCTATATTACCCTAAAGTGGCTACTGATGTCTGGTTGCAGTTGTACATATTTTACAGAATGTTTTAGAGACACCCCTGGCAGGTTCGGTTGATATGCGAAAATTTTGAATTCGGATACGAGTTGGTACAAGATAACCGCATTTGTGTCCGATGTGCGTAATTTAATTAATTTGTGAAGTGTTTTGAGAATAATATGAGGTGCCTCTCCCTTTTTTGGTTAAATCTATGGTGCCTCTGGATACATTTGTGCCGGATTTCAGCGCTAGGCAGATAGGTAGATACCAAGCGGATAGCGCACGCATCGGCTTCAAGACTACAACAACGATCAGTAGCGGGGTGAAATGGACGTAAGATACTAATGGCGAGCGATTCCGTGGGACACAGCTATTGTTCTATAAATTATCTTCTTACGTTAATAGAGTCTTTGGATGTATGTGTAATTGTGTGTCCATCTCATGTATACTTTTAGTGCTGAAATTAATCGCCTATTTAAATGTACTCTGCCTTTTCATCCCTCGAACCGTTTATAAAAAAACATTTACCAAAAGTATGGACCAGTTAGATATAATAGTTAGATATAATATATCCCGATCAGTATTTATTAAACATGCACGGTGCCGGTGCCGGTGCCGGCATTCTAAATGCTTGCATTTTCTTTGTGGCCGGAAATAGAACCGTCTCGGCTCGAGATGGAGGGAACGGTTTATATACAGTACTGAGGGTTATCAGTAACGTATCTTTAATATTTTAACATTAATGTGCAGCACTTGTAATGGTGACAAAAAGGGCTTTACTCGACATCTGAGTAAAAACCAAGACGCTGCTTTTCTATGCAAATTGACAATTCTATCAAATTATGTAGGTAGACCAATAGATGTGATTTCAGTGCAAGTTTTCGCTCCATTTACTCATACATACACACATACATACACACACACACACTTACATAAAATCTCGACTGTTTCCCGTTGGGGTAGGCAGAGACTACTTCTTTCCACATGCATACCTGACATATGTCTTCCGCTTCTTTCACTTTTATGAGCGCCATTCCATTTACTCATATTTATGCATTATACTTTTGTATGGAAATTGTATCACCTCAAAACGTATGAAGCATATTTAGCTTAGTTGGAGGGGTTAACAAGAATACAAGTAATGTGCAGTGCGACCCACATTGCTAATAAAGTAAGATTTATAACAAAAAAATAACCTTAAACGATACTGCCCGCCTGTATCAACCACCATGACGTGCAAAACTCTTGATTGTCAGATGTTTCAGTTAGGGTCCGGTAAACTCCGGTATTCTGAGACATGTGGATAGTAAAGTCTGACGGTGAAGATAAGACCGTGCTGTGAGCGCGTCCGTGCAGGGATGCGGTGTAAGTACCATGAACAGTCTCACGACTGGTAATCTCTCTAGACACCGTGCCTTCAAAACTGAAAAACATGACTATTTACCGTAGGTTGTTGTTTAATTTTCCCTAAGAATGTGTTTTTGCGTCTATCCTAATCGTGCAATATACAAATTATATGAATATTATAATGCACACAAACCGAAAATGTGTAAAAGGTAAGATACTGTCTAAATTTATATTGCTAAACCGAAACTAACCAAACGAAAATTATTGCGTGTTTGGATAAATAAAGCTCACCGTTATTGCTTGTTTTGATGTTCCGACTAAGCTCGTTTTGATAATGTTTCGTGAACATCTCATAAATATTATTAAAGAGTAAATACCATTAAGGTTGTTATGTCGATTATCTTACAATAAACCATTAGCCCTCCCTTTTGCTTCGCCGTAGTCGGTTAAAAATAAGATAAAATATATTCTCTACGTAGTTTTTTTATGGTATAAGGTAACAAGACAAGCAGGGCGCTCACCTGATGGTAAGATGGTAAGCGATCATAGCTGCATAAAAGTAAGTTTAGCACGATATAATTTATTTGTATTGCCATAATTATGCATGATTGCCCGAGCGAAGGGGAGGTCTCTGTTTCGGCTTGGGCAAAGATGCTTTCGTATGTCTGTCTGTCCGGATGTAGCGAATATGTAGTCAAAGATGGTGAACATGCTAGCCACAGAATGGTCTGATTCGGGGGCTGTGATTATTTTCATGTGAAAATATTGTAAACCATGTACTAATCTGCCAGTGTAACAGCCAAATTACATAAACAATAAATAATTATAATTTGGATACATAATCACAAATTCACCGCTGTCTACCTTTACAAAACATTAGGTAATAAATGTAGTGGGAGTAGTAATGCGAACTTGAATGAACTCATCTAATTAACTCTACGACCTCGGTGATGATAACATAATGAAGTTTAAAGTCTTGTTACTCTTTACTTATGTCTGACAAGCACTTGACCACTGTTTCACCCGATGTTAAAAGCCGATGCGGTCTAAGATAGAGTCGTGAGAATGAAAGGTGACAGCGAGATGAGGCGCCGGACAGTTGACTCCAGTGCGCAGTACACCAGACAACAACAGAGGGCAACTATCTCAACCCGCTATGTGCTGAAAGTTAGCCAATTGCCTGATGGTTAGCGATGATATCCGTCTATAACTCGAACAATATTTACAGATGTCCAAGAAACACACATTCTCTGTGAACTCGAATGTCCTCGAGCGATATTTAAAAAGTGAAGATTGCGTTGATAATCACCGCTACATCGAAGCGTACTTACACAGAGATTTGAAGGACAAGTTAATAAGGCGTGTTAAAAATGGTTCTATTAAAATATCAATAAATATTTTTTGTAAATTGTTAAACACAATCCAAAATTTCATCGTACCGACGGGACTCGAACCCGCACCCCCCGGATGCAATCCACTAATTTCGTCGTATCGATGGATCGAACCGTGGCTTAATTGGCAGAGCACTGGACGTGTAATTCGGGGGGTGCGGGTTCGAGTCCCGTCGGTACGATGAAATTTTGGATTGTGTTTAACAATTTACAAATAATATAAAGTGTGAGACACTTCAAAGAAACATAATAATCAATAAATATCAAAAATGAACCGCGGCCGTACGTACTGCTAGTACCTGCAGGTTGTACCCACAGAACACATATATATAGTTCTGTGGATATACCTATCCTATGTCACCATACAGTACAGACCATATAATAGGTATCTGTGCAACTAATTTCCGACAGTCCGATCCGACCGTTTGGCCGTGAAAAGTTAGGTACTTTTGCAAGTAATATGGGATGAATTCAAACGAAAACTTCCGAAGACACTAGAACTAAGTAGAACGCCAGTCAATGTGTTTGTAAACAATTCAACATCAAACTTATTCAAGTTAAAATAACAGTAATTGTTTAACATAATGTCACGTTTTGTCGCAACACTCGACACCTTATGAACGCCGTATTGTGTCTGTACAATAACAGTCGTATATACACGTCAATGTTCACCGGACCAATGTCTTATTTGCACGAGTGACCAACAAAATAATGTTATTCTTTGACCTACAAAATTATGATTTTAGCAAATATGCATAGTTACAGGGGCCAATATGACATGCCTGTCTCCATTTATTGAAACCCTTAGTTCCCGTATTCATATATTACGGAATATCTTTCTATGAGTTTAAATAGATAGCTTACATATCAAGAGACAAAATAATCATCACAATAATCAGTACGTAACCACCTTTATTACCCGACTGCCCAAAGGAAGGTTAATGTTTTCGACTAAGCGGCGTGTAAAATAAAATGGTTGGATCGATTTTGATTAGCTTAGTGCTTCGAAACCTAACGACACTAAGCCTCCGACAATTCACCAACTGGTGAATGCTCGAAGGCTTAGTGTCGTTAGGTTCGTCTTGGTACAGCGAGTCACGTGTCCTACATTGTTTGTAAAGAATGCTGAATAAACACGAAAACCTACTTTTGTCCCAGATAATTATAATGTGCATTCGGCATGTCTACTCACATTATATCCTAATGTCTACCTACATTATACATATATATACAAATACATTGATTGTGCCTTATTTATGTAGGTAGCCATAATTAGCGTTATTGGTAGGTCTAAGTTTTATATCATTTATTTTTGTTTTATTAAAAAAAGTTTGTAGTATAATCATGGGCCTTATTTTGCTTTATAATAATGATTGTGTTTGTCTTCCCCACATACCTAAGATTCACTATACAACGTAGTGAAACCTAGGTATGTGGTCTTCCTTATAAAATGACAACACTGACCTCGCTCAACACGCATCTCCCTTTCTCCATCCAAATGTTGACTGGAAGAGATCGCTCTGAGCGATAGGTCCGCCCATTGTACTGAAGTTTTAAATGTTTAATTTTTCTTAGGTTTTCTTTATTTTTCTTTCATTGGTGTGCAATAAAGAATTTTGTTTTGTATGTAGTGTAGTGTAGTGTAGTCTACATCCGCAGTCGGATTAGTAAAATATCTAGTTTTGATACCCCAAAACTACTCATTACAATCTGTCAAGATTTCTCATAAAATATATATTACAAAATCTGGACACCGTAATATTATCAAAGGATGTGGTGAAATCTCTACCTAACGATTATATAAACAAAAACACTATAAAACTAACTTTATTTTATCGTATTTACTTAACTGCGGTCGCAACCGCGATGAGAAATGAGGTCTCTTCTCTGCTGATGTTGGGTAAATACTTCCGCCGGTTGCGGATAGAGGGCGCTCGATTTACCATTACATGGCGGTAGCGGTCAAACTTTAATAATAAGTTAGTTTTTCTGTAGTTCTGTCTTTCATGGGATATAAAGTAAGTACCTATATAATAAAATTGGAGCTATTTTCGACAATACACACAGCCATCAACGCCAAGTCTACCACATAATTCAATATGAAAATTGCGGGACGCAAAATTCTGGATTTTCAGAACATTTTCAGTCACTGCACTGCGCTCGGTGCAGCTACATGTTTTTTAAATAATAATATTGATGTTAATAATATCTGTGAACGCAAATAATTAATTGAGTAAGATGCAGTTACATTATTGCAAAATGCACGGAACACAGCTAAAATGAAATGCTTTCAACAAAGATTTTTGGCGGCGTAGTATTGACAAATGTCTTCCATTTAGAGCACCTTTATCAAAGTTTTATCAAATGGTGACCTTAATACGTACATCGATTGTGATATTAGTACTCCCGTCACGAACTCACGTGATAAACGAACCGACTGTACGAGTCGCCATTTTTGTAGGCGCCGATTGCGTGACGGATTTTATTCATTGACTGTCGTGTATTCTTATATCTCGGCAATTGTAGATCTAATATTTTGGTTTTGATGTTTTACTATGTGGTGTCCACCTGGAGAACATCATAATCTAGAATAGCAGAATAGCAATGTGTTTTAATGGTCACGACTATTATGACAATAACCCGCTAACACAGTGATGGCAGAGGTACCTCGAGGGTATCAGGTCGCTGGTCGATGGGATATCTACAATGTTATTGATTAATCGATTATTTACTAGCTGTGGCCCGCAGTTTTACCCGCGTAGACATCGTCGCCATGGTAATATCGAGATAAAAAGCACACTAAAATATATTATTCCAGGTTCTAGGCTATCTACACACCAAATATTATGTTTCTTTGAAGTGTTTCACACTTTATATTTTTGTAAATTGTTAAACACAATCCAAAATTTCATCGTACCGACGGGACTTGAACCCGCAACCTCCGGAATAACATGTTCCGGTGCTTTGCCAATAAGTAGTCATAGATGGCGCCACCAATGCATAATTGGGTTAACAAATGCAATCCACTAATTTCGTCGTAACGATACTTTGCACCGTGGCTTAATTGGCAAAGCACCGGAACATGTTATTCCGGAGGTTGCGGGTTCAAGTCCCGTCGGTACGATGAAATTTTGGATTGTGTTTAACAATTTACAAAAATATAAAGTGTGAAACACTTCAAAGAAACATAATATTTGATTTACGCAGTGCAACATCTCTCGTCGGATTTGAAAACTGTAATGTATTCTTCCGAATGATTAACTTACGTAATAAGTAGTCATAGATGGCGCCACCAATGCATAATTGGGTTAACAAATGCAATCCACTAATTTCGTCGTAACGATACTTCGCACTATCTACACACCAATTTCCAGCTCAATCGGTTGAGTAGTTTTAGCGTGAAAAAGTAACAAACATACGTAAAAACGTTCCCCGTTATAATATTAGTAGGTAGTAGGTAGTAGGATGGTCGGGATGGCTACCAGTGTTTGTTAATTTGCCGGTTAGAGGGAGATCATGCCATCTGGCCATATCATCTCCGTCATAATATTAGTAGGTAGTAGGTAGTAGGATGGTCGGGATGGCTACCAGTGTTTGTTAATTTGCCGGTTAGAGGGAGATCATGCCATCTGGCCATATCATCTCCGTCATAATATTAGTAGGTAGTAGGTAGTAGGATGGTCGGGATGGCTACCAGTGTTTGTTAATTTGCCGGTTAGAGGGAGATCATGCCATCTGGCCATATATCATCTCCGTCATAATATTAGTAGGTAGTAGGTAGTAGGATGGTCGGGATGGCTACCAGTGTTTGTTAATTTGCCGGTTAGAGGGAGATCATGCCATCTGGCCATATATCATCTCCGTCATAATATTAGTAGGTAGTAGGTAGTAGGATGGTCGGGATGGCTACCAGTGTTTGTTAATTTGCCGGTTAGAGGGAGATCATGCCATCTGGCCATATATCATCTCCGTCATAATATTAGTAGGTAGTAGGTAGTAGGATGGTCGGGATGGCTACCAGTGTTTGTTAATTTGCCGGTTAGAGGGAGATCATGCCATCTGGCCATATATCATCTCCGTCATAATATTAGTAGGTAGTAGGTAGTAGGATGGTCGGGATAGCTACCAGTGTTTGTTAATTTGCCGGTTAGAGGGAGATCATGCCATCTGGCCATATCATCTCCGTCATAATATTAGTAGGTAGTAGGTAGTAGGATGGTCGGGATGGCTACCAGTGTTTGTTAATTTGCCGGTTAGAGGGAGATCATGCCATCTGGCCATATATCATCTCCGTCATAATATTAGTAGGTAGTAGGTAGTAGGATGGTCGGGATGGCTACCAGTGTTTGTTAATTTGCCGGTTAGAGGGAGATCATGCCATCTGGCCATATCATCTCCGTCATAATATTAGTAGGTAGTAGGTAGTAGGATGGTCGGGATGGCTACCAGTGTTTGTTAATTTGCCGGTTAGAGGGAGATCATGCCATCTGGCCATATCATCTCCGTCATAATATTAGTAGGTAGTAGGTAGTAGGATGGTCGGGATGGCTACCAGTGTTTGTTAATTTGCCGGTTAGAGGGAGATCATGCCATCTGGCCATATCATCTCCGTCATAATATTAGTAGGTAGTAGGTAGTAGGATGGTCGGGATGGCTACCAGTGTTTGTTAATTTGCCGGTTAGAGGGAGATCATGCCATCTGGCCATATCATCTCCGTCATAATATTAGTAGGTAGTAGGTAGTAGGATGGTCGGGATGGCTACCAGTGTTTGTTAATTTGCCGGTTAGAGGGAGATCATGCGATCTGGCCATATCATCTCCGTCATTCTGACCTAGTAACACTGCAACAATGTTTTTTGCCTTGTTTTGTAGTAGTTTTGCAGCTAGGGCCTTGTTGTTGATAAGATCGTTTAAAAAACTAAAAAGAACCAACTTCAATGCCGCGTTATTAATTTTCAGTACCAATTTTGAGGTGTTTATCTCCATATCTCTGGAGATACTTATCAGACCTCAATAAAATTACCATGGTACCACACTTGGGATATCTCCTTACCAGCAAAAAAGAATAATCAAAATCGGTTCATAAACGACGAAGTTATCCGCGAACCAAACATAAAAAAAAACATATACGGTCGAATTGAGAAACCTCCTCCTTTTTTTGAAGTCAGTTAAAAAGTGATCGTCATCGAAATTATTGAAAATACAGAGACGCAGCTATACGGCTGCGTAGCTGTGTCTCCCTCATTTGGTTCATTCAATGTTACTTATTACCCCGCTCCAAGAATAGCATTCAGCAATGGGCCTCTGCGTGATTGAAATGAGACTTCGCGCAGAATAAAAATTCACGCCATTTATAAAATACCAAAACAGGTATCAGCACTACGTCATCATTGTTTTCCCATGTCCCTGACTCCCTAACATCTATATATTTTTACTCAAACATTTTCTATTTTTCCCCGAAGAAAACAACCAGCGAAATGTTGCGAAAATACGATTCCTCGTGCGGCAAACGCATTACGCCATAATTTACTTCCAATCCTCAATGAGGAGCACAAAAAGTAATCTTTTTCCGATCGGATGCGCATTATCCAGTGCCACAGCCAAGTTGGGAATTACTTGTGATGTTCATTAAAATTTTCTCCGGAAACTGATCAGAATATGTTTGGCCGGAGGCAGTGGTAGCTACCTAAATAGGTATGATTTTTTGTGACAGGTCAAAATTTAAACAAGACAGCAAAAAAATATGTTTATATAATCAATTTATATAAGTTCATGATTTATTACTTTAACTTTTTTAGAAAGTATAATTACAAAGTATCAATTCTATAACGTGTGGAAAGTAGCTTCGTTGACCTCTGTACCCAGCACTAGGACTCGTGTGAGTCTGTATTGTGGGTTACAGTAACCTTCTCCAGTAAGAACCATTTTTAGGGTTCCGTAACCCCCAGCGGTTAAGATAACGTATTTTGTTTAGCATTAATAGTCGTTGAACCTAGGTATAGTAGTAATTCGTTAATTATTGTCAATGGGCAAATAAAACTTAATTGATGAGCATCTTATAGAGCCCATCGCGCACATCGCCAGTTATTTTTTATGAAATTAAAAGGTGAATCCCAAAGTACCGAATTTGAAAGTTTTTATTGTGTTTGTCGCAGACCACAGTACAGTCAACTTTAGAACCACTGTTATAGGCTTTATCGAAGTAGTTTAGTTCTTGACGAACGTTGCGACTACTACGGACTTACTATCCTACTTTAAACTTTATTTGTAGACGTTCAAAGATTTCCTAATACGACTGCACGTGACGGTACTTACTATTATTATTGGGACCCGTATCCGGCCAAAATACACCAACAACATCTCTATGAACGGCTACAATTCGAGCTTTTGTCCAAACTCCCAAATGACTCTTTTCAATCCAAGAATGTTTTTCCCGGGCCATTGGGGCCTAAAACAATGAAGCCGAATCAAAAGGGCCAGGAAAAAGGGCCGATTTTTTCCCTAAATCCAAATCCAAAGGCAGTCTTATAGAGAATTACGACGTAATCACCTTTTTATTCAGCTGTATAATTGATTTTATTGTTGAGGTCGATGAAAGACAGCTCCAAAAGATTGAATAGGCTTCGGCCAAAGATAATAATGAATAATGACCTCATTGAGAGATTTTCTTTTATTAAACGGTTTTCCTGGATTGTGAAGGAAATAGGATTTGTACCTACCTTCCGGTTTTAAATAGGATTTAGAATAGGTGCCTCTTTAATTGTTGTCAAGTCTCTTTAGAAGAAAGGCACAAACCGCGACGAATGACATCTCGAATACTCAAAGATGACATCATTTAAGAGAGACCATTCTAGACGTAGCGTCTTCACCATCTTCAATCATATCATCTCTAGGCGATATAGTGATCAAACGCTTATCAGATTTAGCTTATTAGACATTAAATAACCGGCCAAGTACGTGTCGGGTCACGCGCAGTGTAGGGTTCCGTAGTAGCCTGTTATTAAATGCAAGTCTTTACCCGTTATAAACAAGCAACTAGGTACTCCGTCTTTGTCACTTTAAAGGATTTATTCTAAGGATTTTGTATTTGGTACAAATATATCCAAGACCCAAGTTCAACGACTATTACTGCTAAAGTAATAAAGTTATCTCAACCGCTATAATTTTCCTTTAAAGTTCATGAAATGCGCTATTATCACGAATTTTTTCAGATTTTTCAAGCCAGTAGTTTAGCTTTTAGAGGGGGGGAGACGCCCTACTGGAACAAAATTTTGCACTTTAAAGTTTAATATTTCGTAAATGGAGTATTCAATGGAAAAATGGTATTAGCAACCCTTAAGTCATTTTAAAAGACCTATTCAACGATACCCCACACGATGGGACAGACGATGAAAAAACTGGCCAAGTGCAAGTTGGCCTCGCACTCGTAGGGTTCCGTAACACCGTTAAGTTATCCATAACTATGATTTTACCACTTTAGACGCGCCTATCTTTCAAATGATTGACTTTGAGAAAAAATGATTTTAGGAACCTCAATGTCATTTTCGAAGACCTATCCATAGACACCCCACACGTATAGGTTTGAAGAAAACATTTAATTTAAACTTATATATTTTTTATTTTTGTATAAAAATCGGAAAGCGGTTCACAGAATACATCTACCTACAAAGTTTCAATTCTGTAGTCCTAACAGTTTCGGAATAAAATGGCTGTGACATACGGACGGACAGACAGACAGACAGACAGACAGACATGACGAATCTATAAGGGTTCCGTTTTTTGCGGAAAACGGAACCCTTATAGATTCGTATACCCTAAAAAACACAATTTTATTTCAGCACTTTGTCGGCGTAATATATATACATACTCCCACAAAATTACAGCTTTCTAGTATTAACTGTCTCTTAGCAAAACCTCGGACAGACAGACAGACGGACATGACGAAACTATAAGGGTTCCTTGTCAGGACTACGGAACCCTAAAAAAATAAATAACTTTAAAAAATGAGATGGTTTTTTAGGGTTCCGTAGTCCTGACAAGGAACCCTTATAGTTTCGTCATATCCGTCTATCTGTCTGTCTGTCTGTCTATCTGTCTGTCCGAGGTTTTGCTAAGAGACCGTTAATACTATAAAGCTGTAATTTTGTAGGGGTATGTATATAAATTACGCCGACAAAGTGCTGAAATAAAATTTTTCAAAATATTTTTTTCTAGGGTAGCTCCCCTACATAGAAGTGGGGATGAATTTTTTTTCGTCGTCTACTCCATCGTGTAGGGTATCGTTGAATAGGTCTTTAAAAATGACTTAAAGTTTGCTAATACCATTTTTCGATTAAATGCTCCATTTACGAAATATTAAACTTTAAAGTGCAAATTTTTGTTCAAGTAGGGCGTCCCCCCTTTCTAAAAGCTAAACTGCTGGCTTGAAAAATCTGGAAAAATTAGTGATAATAGTGCATTTTATGAACTTTAAAGGAAAATTATAGCGGTTAAGATAACTTTATTAATTTAGCAGTAATAGTCGTTGAACTTGGGTGTTGGATAATTTTGCACCTAATACAAAATCCTTAGAATAAATCCTTTAAAGTGACAAAGACGATTGCCTAGTTGCTTGTTTATAACGGGTAAAGACTTGCATTAAATAACAGGCTACTACGGAACCCTACACTGCGCGTGGCCCGACACGCACTTGGCCGGTTTTATTTGTAGTTTATTCGATTTTTTTCATGAATAGGATTTGTCTCCTCAAAAATTGTCTCTCTGATTTCTCTTAATATACATTATCTATATCTTTTGGGTATTCAGTAGGTAAATGGTGATTAACTCCTAAAACTTGCTGCTGAAAATGACTCGCACAGCTTGTGGAGTCAGTTCTCCTTGAAAGTTTTAAAACGATACTATAACATATTTTAAGTCGGCTTCAGTACAAATAGAAAGAATCAAACGAGAGCCGAGAGTGTACAGTGGAGCGTGTCCCACCACGCCACTCAGTAATATATCATGTCCGCTTGTCCGCGGTCAGATCACACCACAGGTCACAGATATATGAGATAATATTTCAGAGACGACAACTTAGAAGGTTTTAGACCCGACGCCGGTACGCTCGTTTGTGAGACAAAACTTATTATTTTAGAAAGATATCTCATATTACAATTTAAATAATCGAAATGCAGTGACTTAAGAGAAATGATTATATAGTATTATCTTTTCCACAGTATCTAGGTAGGAGCATTTATTATATTGATGTTCCGCAAAAAGTAGTTTACCACATACCACCATCAAAGAGATCAAAGGTTTAAGAATTAAATGCAGTTGAAGTCTTCAACAAGTAGAATAGAGCGAGAAAATAAGTGAATGGGGCCTCGACGTCCGGTAGCAAGGTAGGTCCGAGGATACGGTCAAGATCGAGAGTCGAACCTTGATAAGAAAAGCATAGATAAATATATACCCCGTATCAGAAATCAGAATCAACCAGGCTGCAGATGATGGTGATGAGTTAATGCCAGGTACTGATTTGTAACCAAGCTAATGAAGCATATCATCGCAACTGAATATGACCCCGTTTATGAAATAACATTAGGTCTCCGAGTACGGCACTGAAACAAAAGCAGCGCTTCACAAACAAGCCCCAACATTAACATACAAACATCCGAAGATAATGTTATTCACTCTGAATATTTGTATCTAGGTCCTTCGAAACAAAATAGAGAATCCAAATGTAGCATGGAGAAAGGAATGCTATACAAATAATACGAAAATGAAAGTAGAAATTTTATGAAATGGTAGATGTTTCAAGATTTTATACAGAAGCGACTTTTCAGCATTTATAATAATGTATGTAACGTCCTTGTTGCTAATTAGACTGCTTAATGTTTGTTACAGTCAGGTAGGATTTTGGAGTTTTGCTAAAAATAACTATACCTATATATATGGTAGTGCCACAGTTTTACAGTAGTGCCATGCTGGTTGTCGTGTACCTGCTAGTCTAGGGTGGTAAAATAACTATACCTATATATATGGTAGTGCCACAGTTTTACAGTAGTGCCATGCTGGTTGTCGTGTACCTGCTAGTCTAGGGTGGTAAAATAACTATACCTATATATATGGTAGTGCCACAGTTTTACAGTAGTGCCATGCTGGTTGTCGTGTACCTGCTAGTCTAGGGTGGTAAAATAACTATACCTATATATATGGTAGTGCCACAGTTTTACAGTAGTGCCATGCTGGTTGTCGTGTACCTGCTAGTCTAGGGTGGTAAAATAACTATACCTATATATATGGTAGTGCCACAGTTTTACAGTAGTGCCATGCTGGTTGTCGTGTACCTGCTAGTCTAGGGTGGTAAAATAACTATACCTATATATATGGTAGTGCCACAGTTTTACAGTAGTGCCATGCTGGTTGTCGTGTACCTGCTAGTCTAGGGTGGTAAAATAACTATACCTATATATATGGTAGTGCCACAGTTTTACAGTAGTGCCATGCTGGTTGTCGTGTACCTGCTAGTCTAGGGTGGTAAAATAACTATACCTATATATATGGTAGTGCCACAGTTTTACAGTAGTGCCATGCTGGTTGTCGTGTACCTGCTAGTCTAGGGTGGTAAAATAACTATACCTATATATATGGTAGTGCCACAGTTTTACAGTAGTGCCATGCTGGTTGTCGTGTACCTGCTAGTCTAGGGTGGTAAAACCACTGCGTCAGTAGTTCGAGCCTGAGATAGTCATGCTTTTCTGTTTGAAGAGCAGTGTCAGTGAGACTACACATGTAGATAGTCAACAAAAACACCCTTAATGGTGTATTCAACCTACAACATTTGCGCTCATATTTCTTCAAAAAACGAAATAAAGATTCTGAACAACGTAGCGTTCATAAATTATTTTAGTCCGGAAAATGTACAGTCGCCCAAACTGTAATCGGTCTGATCAAGACTTGACTTCATCATCTAAGTTGATTTTTCTTTTTATGGTAAAAGGTAACAGGACAAGCACGACGCTCGCCTGATGGTAAGCGATGACGTCTACCTATGACAGATACAGCGGTATGCAAAATTCTGGCAGTACAGAATTATGCCCTGCAATTTCACTGGATACCTTGCCATTTCAACCTATTTCACGGCTGAAAATTAATTGGCAAAGTGGTGGTACCGCCCCAGGCGGACTAGCAGAAGTCCTACCACTACAATGTAATGCTGTAATGATTTGATACTGAACGTCAGCAACATAGCCCAAGCTGCTTACATTTTCGATGCTCCTATTCTAGGCCCATTCTCGACGGCATCGTCACTTGCCAACAGGTAAGTAACATACAAAAAAAATGTCATTTCGAAAAGTTATGTTACTTTTGTCTATGCTTATAGAAGAGAACTTTTCTTTCTGCACGCATTTTTTTATTCTCATTTCGTTACATACCTACCCGACAGATAGTTGGAATTCCGAACCTGACTTAATAAGCAAAGATGTGTATGTACTTACCCTGTTTTCGTATTGTTCTTGCCTTTTTTGCAATTTCGTACAATTTTCCTTTTCTCAAACTGTTTTCGTTGGGTTTTTACTCGAATTTGTAAAAAAGTCAATGTTTCTGTGTATATACATTTCTATGAGAGGATACATATTTTTCATTGAAATATTATTTTTAAAAGCTTTTTTTTATGATACGTTCGAGGCAAAGTACCCAACTTTGTAAATGTGACAGATTTTTAATGATTGATTGTCAAACATTGGTATGAGAACCAGTTCACCCATCACTATACTTTCACTAACTTAAAAGAACACATGCTTAGATCTAAAACAAATAAAACTATTAAAGTACAATAACCATATACAAACAACAAATAACACAAAAATATATTAACTAAAACCAAATCATTTTACCTAAAGCTACTTTAAAAAGGTTGCTTTAAAGAAATGGAATGGAATGCATAAATCCATTTATTGTGGTTTATAAAAAGTAGTTGAGTTAGAGGGCGTGTGAGACTGATCTCAAACTATTTATCTCAGCTGAGTGTATTGTTTATTGTTGTACATTTTACCAAATGCTCTCCAGCAATTGGCTTTGGCAAATTGCTCTGATCTCAATTGGAAGCAATTAAAACGTTATTGTTATTGGCCATTAGCGCAGGTGTTGGGACAATGGGCATATAAGCTAAAAAAATAATATTATGACGCGAATTCATTCCAAATAAGCAAAATATAATATATACACTGATATACCCGCGATATAATACTTTATATACCAAAGTATCGATGTGATACACGTTATTATAAGTTAACAAATCCAGCAGTACATTTTTTATATTTTATAAGCTAACGTTTGACCACTATCTCACCTGTTGGTAAGTGATGATGCGGTCGAAGATGGTAAGCACGCTAGGCCTAGACTGGGAACTGGCTCTCAAGGATAGCTGCCGGAACACATTAGATGTTTGGTGACAGATTTTCTAACTTGAGGGTGGTAGCTGGCCAGGCGGACACTAGATAGTGTCCTACCACCATGCGGGGGTTGTTGGTTTCTTAACGATGTTTTCCTTCACCGGAGGGCCACTGTGAGAAGCGCACATACATTTTTCTATAGAAAAATCCATTGGTGCACGGCGGTTTGAACTCGGTACCACGGCATCAAAGCCGACCGTTCTCCCGATTACGCCACCGCCCGGTGGCGTAATCGGGAGAACGGTCGGCTTCTCTCTCATCGCAATAAATCTTTGCAAAAGTCCCTAAATAATTTTCGTGTACCATAATACTTATACTCCTTTAAGTATCTAAAAATCTCCTCTATTTAACATTAAACATCCAAAAATGTTGATAACTATTTAATTAAAATGACGATCGCTTACTCAAAAGGGAATACTAAAAGTGCGGAGGAAACAGACCGCAACCAAGTTCCCTTTGTGTGTACGGAACCACTTCCAACATTAATGGGGCGGGATACTATATCAAAGAGGTTTGGGAAGGCGCCTGTTAGTGGATTGGGCTGGCACTCTTTGCTTGAATAGTTTTGGAACTTCTCATAAATACCTAGTGTTTTGAATCTTTGGACAGAACCACTTATTTGTCTATTGAAGGTAGGACTGCAAAGAGACCGTGCACTTTTAGAATTTCTGATTTCTTTTAGATTTCTGAATCATAACATTGTGTATTTGAATTAGCAAATAGGACCTAATAATACGTGTTTGTGATCCTGTCACAGTCTTAAAATACAAAATTTAGAGGTTGCAATGGTGTGAAATTGTAATGTTGAAAACCCAGATAAAAAGGTTGAAAATCACGCTATTCTATTTGTCATCTCTCCGACACTCCGTCAGAAACCCAGAAATCCACAATTTCTCTAACTAGACTTCATAACTATGTCTTTAGTCATAAGACTACAAATTGTATTCTTTGAATACTTGTAAAATTATCTAACTTAACTGGCTACATACATTTACCACGTAAAGAAAAAACAAATAAAAGGCGGTGCCAACATTTCCAGTAACCTCTCCATCTTAAGTCGATCCTACCAAAAATAGTGAAGCCGACAAAGCGGGTGAAACGTAAACAATCATCTTTAAATGTTTTCGTTTGATGAAGTGTTTATCCTAGCGTGTTAACGGGACATACATGTGGGGTATTTTAAGAGCTATACTCCTACCTATAGTAGTGTTAATGGTTTAACGTGCTGTTTGTGTGAGTGATACTCGTGGATCGTCTGATAAAAACCTCAGCCTTACTTATTAAAGCTTATTGAACCGTTGTAAAACGATTTAATTTCAAATAAGAGGATAAATATTTCTATATTTGATACTAGCTGACCCGACAGGCGTCTGTCTGTACATTATGTTTGATTTTATTAAAGTTGTTCGACGTGTAGCCCCCGGCGCAAAAAGAAGGGTGTTATCTATTTGACGTGTGTACCTGTGAATGTGTCTCTGTCTATCACATCGTAGCATCCAAACAAGAGCACCGATTTTGATTTTGATTGAATGAATCTTCAATCAAATTAATCATTTATTAAATTTACAGAAAACTCTACTCCTCACCAACTCACAGCAGGAATCAGATGTATAATCAAACATGAATTTAAGTTTTATTTGTGAAAATAATAGTTGTCTATTCCAATGTTTCCTCAAAGCACTGATTCGGTCGGACTATAATATTAATAATTTTTATCGGTTAATTCAATTCAATTCAATAAACAATATAACATTGTGTGTGAAATAAATACAAAATGCATATAAGACTAAAAAAAAACACAATTAAAATTATTAATAACAAACAAAACCAATTAATAATAATAATGAATACAAATTAAAATAACATAAAATAATTAAATAAATTAAAATTAATTAAATCGATATCGATATAATCGAATCTAATTAAATCGAAATCGATATCGATGTCAAAAAATACAAATAATCCGAAAACAAAGTAACAAAGAAAAGCATAAATGTCACAAATAGCAAATAATAAGAAGAAATAAAATAGCACTTTAAAAATGGTTAGTTACTTACTTTAAAATCAAGGAAATCGTCAAGCTAATAAAAGCACCCATCTATTAACATTTTTTTCAATTTGTGAATGAAGACTGTGGTATTTTCCAGAGATTTAAGTTCAACTGGGAGGCTGTTAAATTATTTTATCCCTTCGTAATATGTGCGTGCAGTGTTTTGAAATATTCAACCTCATTCAAATCAAGTGACGCTTTTACTTTTTTTTTTGTTTAGTAAAAATAACTGAATCGAACATTAACATTAGAAGTTATGCAAGAATTGCAAGATTTCCAGAATTATAGCGCGACTGAAGACTCACAAAATCTAAAATCTGCAGAACATATCGACTTCACCGACCACACTAAAATACATTAATATCGATTATCTTGATTTAATAACCTCACGTACACCACGTTTCGTAAACTTCGTGGATCACGACTAGTTTTAGAATATTTTAGAATATTGTAAAGGGATGACAGTTACAGTATGATTAGAATACATTAAATTCAGAATCGATCAGACCTATGAAAGTTGCTCTCATAACCTCATCAACTAGAAAAGAGCTCATAATTTTCAAACAGCTGAACGGATTTTCTTGAACCAAATAAGATCACTCTCGAATATGTCCTATCAAACGAAATAAACTAAATAGAAATCTGTTCATTGATTTGGAAGCTACAATGCCACAGACAGACACATCACAGGTACACACGTCTAACTTATAACACCCCTTTTTTGTGTCGGATCGGAGGTTATGAAAACTATGCGGCACACCAAAGCGACTAGCAAGCTTGTACTATAAAATAGTTGATCAGTAATCTTTCGAATTGATCATAAACTGTAAACTACATCCATGAATTAAAAACACACCACCATTAAACGACAAACAAAACAATCTATCACAAATTTAATACTAAGACTGATTGATAGTTCTAAAATTGGCAGCTTTGATGAATACAAGTTTAGAATCAATTATAAGTAAGTCATAAAATGCAACGTTATTAGTTATATTGCCTTACTTCGTACAGTTGGTATTAGGTGGTACAAGGCTAAGTTGTGTTGATGGATTACCCCAGTCTTTGTGCTACAAAATATATGATAAAAGTGTTAATACATAATAGAGGCCCTCGAGGTACATCGTGACCAATCTATAATGATTTAGGTGTATCCATAGAGATATAGTATAATGAATTAAACATCACGTCGATAAACTTGAATGTTTTTATTTTGTAAACGTATGGAACTTTGTACCATTTAAATTTTGATATGGTTCTATATGTAGGTGAATGTTGAAGCCTTTAACTTTAATAATTGTTTAGTAAACAACTTATGACGATATTCAAACAAAATCATTTAACTCACATAATGCTCAACCTTGAAAATCTGGTTATGGTAATGAAGTTTGCGAGGTACTTATAACGAAAGGTGTGAAAATAATTATTTGTTCGATAAGAAAAATACAATGTTCAGAACCTGCAGAAATATGTGTTGAAATTATTTAATAAATTGATCGCAACGTGACTTAATGCTGGTCCCTGAGGCACACTTGTCGCCTTTACCATTATTCTATTTAACGAACAAAGATTTAAATATTTTAACATTGACTTTAATAACCGAAACCTGATCTTATGCAAACGACTACAAGATAAACTTGACTGCATACATCGATGTATATATACTACGTACTGCATACAATATTGTTAAGGTCAATGAATCAAACGTCTTAGATGGATCGCAAATAGAAACTGTGTGTAAATTAATATGAACTTGCGCAAACTCGGAGCTGATCTCATAAAACGTACTTGCATTCGCAAAGATAGAATTAAATCGACTCAACAGGCTATTTCCAGCCCTCGCTAGCTCACTGACTGCGCCCTAATCTGGACCTTTGCATGTTAACTATGGCTCAATCTGCACTTTGTAGTTTGCATACGATTACGGTATCAAATTAATTCAGAGAATGCCAACAGGTTGAGACAAGTAGGGACCGGTTTAAGGCGCCACAGGTGCAAAATCCACACGCCCGGTGTTTTGGCATCTGCTATTTTTACTGCAACAACGAAGAAATTGTAATTAGGCTATATTATTTAGAACTGCAAGAAATTACGGCTTTATTCTCGACGTAATAAGAGTTAAAATTTGTTAATTTAGACAAATTGAGCAGATGCTGATTGATGTACTTAATTGGACTGTTACAGATTTTTAAACTGATCGGCATTTCAGTTTCGATATTCGCAGTTTTTTTAAAGGATTCCTTAATGAGCCCTTCATCACAAAGTTAGTGAGACAGGAAACGCTGCAAATTTTTGATGGTCGTTAATCATGACGATGTTACGTTCTTCAACATTAAAGTCTTTTAATAACATTGAGGTACACGATGTTTAATAACGTGAAGTCCAGTCACCTAGAGGTTTCACCTCGGAATAATAAGCAGAATACTTGCTTATTCCTTTTCATTCCGAAGTTGAACCCTTTTTTAATGGGTGACTGAACTGGTAATTTATTACCTTTGTTTACTTCATAACTTACATAAATGCCATGCATGCAAAACAAGTTTTTCCTTAATATCTTCTTACGTGCAAACAGCTGAACTTGGGAGTTGATGAAATTCTGCATTTTGAAATAGATATATGACTCAATCTTACCAACCTACCAAACTTTGCTGAAAATTGATTATTATGAAAACCATAACTTTAATAAATAACTCCTAACCGAGAAAGACCACCTCAGCTGCACAGTGTTTAATTAATAATCAATTAAATGTTATCCGTGACCGTGACAGTAAATAACAGTATGTAGCGATAGAATCCACAAAATAAATGGGAACGAGGCTGGTCGGGTTGTAAAGCTTACTTTATTATACATGTTTGTAATAAAATGTATCACTATAGAACGTTGTATGTTCATGGACAATAATTGTGTGGCCGGTAGGTTTGTTCATGTTCAGGTCATATTGGTGAACGTTGCTAGTGTGCTGGGTAGTGCCCATTCTGAATTCATAGTTTGTGTTTGTGTCAACGCAACGCTGAAATAGACTTAAACAATGGCACAGATTATATAGAAGTAACGTACGTACCTTTGGCAAAGGTACTGATAATGTCAGTAGATTACATTCTAATACTTGTCAATTATAAAGATTTAAGTCCGTATGTAGGTAGATCCTGTCATCATCATCATAATCAGCAAATTTCCGTCCACTGCTGGACGTAGGTCTCTTCTAAGGCACGCCACTGAGCTCGATCTTCAGCTATTCCTTTCTAACAGCTAGGCTATTCTGTAAGCTATCTCGACAGCGGAATCCGCGGTGAGATTCGAATTTCGTACTACGAAATTCAATCGTATCACGTTTGTAATACGGTTAAATTTCGTAATACGAAATTCAAATCTCACCGCGGATTCCGCTGTCGAGATAGCTTACAGAATAGCCTAGCTGTAGGTAGATGCTCTACGTCTTTAAAAATGTTATAAAACCAAATTAATAACATAATTACAGAGATCCATAATAAGCTACATACCAGAGCGAGCTTAGTATCACATATCCATCAACATACCTGCAACAAAACACGTCTATATCAGTATCAGTACACAGAGCTCAGCTTAGAGAACAACAAATGAAGTCGAGTATAATGGAATAGATGACAGGTGTAATGCGCCGCGGGCGCAAGCTAGTTTTTTCTTCTCTAGGGTTGGCATGTGTTTAAAATGTGTTTTTTTTATTCTATTCGAAACAGACAAGCATTTCAACACTATTTTACTTGACATAAGTAGATGCGGTCTAAACTGGTATCGCTGAACAAGCTAATTGATTTTATTCCAAACAGCGCAACTATCCCAACAATTATATTCAATTAGAGTCTTACTCAAGTATCTGCTTAATTACGTTAAAATCTTTTTTATCTTAGTACGAGTATGTAGAAAATTCAGGCTCAGCCCGGTTCATATTCGCAGTCTAAAAGACTACACAAAAATATGCCAAATTAAAAAGTAAATGCAAATGTTATTGTTCAGTCAAGTATGTAGTCCAGAACTTTACTATTTTCCATACAAAAAGTAATGTGGGCATTTCACAGTGACCCTCCGGCGAAAGGATAACATCGATAACAAACCCGGAATGGTGGTAGGACAGTGTCACGAAGTTAAGAAAATCTGTTGCCATCCATGAAAGCCAGTTCCCATTCTAGGCCTAGCGTGCTACCATCCCCGATTGCATTATCATTTATCACTTACCAACAGGTGAGACAAGACAACCGCTAGTCTATACGACATGAAAAAGTAAATCATCGCTTACTTACAAATAAGCACTATCCTTAAACATTTTAAGAATAAAAAGTTTCATCAATTTATAGTACGAAAGTTTGAAATAGAGCGTTTCACTGTTATCAACAGAATACTCATCGTTTTGAAGAAGTCTCGGTGGTAAAAAGCTCTAAAGCGTCAGCCCTAAACACCGAGGCAGGAAACACTCTTCAGTATGTTTACCATAAATTGTCACCTCGTCCAGCCTATTTCTATCCTGTAATCTGTTCCTGTAGCCCGAGGGAGTGAACTTTGTTATTCTATTACGATCCCTTTGAGACGTACAACTTGTAAAGTTAGCCTGTAACTTGCTGAGGACTTGTCGGAATTGTCCCTTTAAAGTTCCTTTTAAGTTGGTTAATTGTGATGTGTTACAATTTTAGGCGCCGGTAGTTTCTGTGCTTCATTCGACATCAATTTGTCACTTTGGATTTTTTTGTTTGTTTTAATAACTCTCCTGAACTTCCCTAAACGTTAAGATGTTGTTTGGACGAGGTCATGTGATAAACGTTTAAGCGCAATGAGGCAAGCTTGTAGAGACAAGAAAGCTAAAGATATATAATTTACTAGAAGTCCCCCGCGGCTACGCCCGCGTTAAAAACTCCTTTTATTTACTTAAAACTTTTCTTTTGTAAAAACGATTCTATCATTAAAGACATCAAATAAAAATTAGCCAAATTGGTTCACCTGTTTTCATGTTATCGCGTGACTAAGACAAATCAGGATTCATATTTTTAAAACCCGAAAACCCAATAAAGCGCAATCCGAAACTATATTGATTTTCAGACTTTTTTACCCCAGTTCACTCTTTTAGGGTGGCATTTTGAAAAAGTCTGAAACTCGTATTTACTTATTTATTTACAGAAGTACTTGTGTGAAATGTCGAATAAAATGACTATCCAAAATTTGAGCCCCCGCTTCATCCCTTGAAGAGTGAATTTTGAAAAATCCTTTCTCAGCGGATACCTACGTCAAAATTTCTATCTGGATGCAAAATATCAGCGCAATCCGAAACAATATTGATTTCAGACATTGTTACTCCACTTCACCCTTTTAGGAATAGAATTTCAAAAAGCCTGAAACACGTATTTACTCATTTATTTACTAAACTACTTGTGTGAAGTTTCGAATATAAGAGACAATCAATTCTTGTTTCTCCATACAAACTTTGAACCCTCGCTTCATCCTCTTCAGGGATGAATTTTGGAAAACCTTTCTCAGAGGGAACTAACGTCGTAATTAATAACTATCTGCATGCCAAATTTCAGCGCAATCCGAAAAAATATTGATTTTTACACTTTATTACCCCATTTCACCCTCTTAGGGGTGGAATTACAAAAAAACCTGAAACACGTCTTTACTTATTTTTTTACTGAAGCACTTATGTGAAGTTTCGGATAGAAAAGACGATCTAATCTTGTTTCTCCATACAAACTTTCAACCCCCGTTTCATCCCCTTCGAGGGTTAATTTTGGGAAATCCTTTCAAAGAGGGATCTAACGTCGTAATAACTATCTGCATGCCAAATTTCAGCGCAATCTGAAACAATATTGATTTTACACTTTATTACCCCATTTCACCCTCTTAGGGGTGGAATTACAAAAAAACCTGAAACGTGTTTACTTATTTTTTTACTGAAGCACTTGTGTGAAGTTTCGGATAGAAAAGACTATCTAATCTTGTTTCTCCATATAAACTTTGAATCCCCGTTTCATCCCCTTAGAGGGTTAATTTTGGAAAATCCTTTCTTAGAGGGAATTAACGTCGTAATAACTATCTGCATGCCAAATTTCAGCGTAATCCGAAACAATATTGATTTTACACTTTATTACCCCATTTCACCCTCTTAAGGGTGGAATTTCAAAAAAACCTGATACACGTGTTTACTTATTTTTTTACTGAAGCACTTGTGTGGAGTTTCGTATAGAAAAGACTATCTAATCTTGTTTCTCCATACAAACTTTGAACCCCCGTTTCATCCCCTTCGAGGGTCAATTTTGGAAAATCCTTTCTCAGAGGGAACTAACGTCGTAATAACTATCTGCATGCCAAATTTCAGCGCAATCCGAAACAATATTGATTTTCACACTTTATTACCCAATTTCACCCTCTTAGGGGTGGAATTAAAAAAACCTGAAACACGTGTTTACTTATTTTTTTACTGAAGCACTTGTGTGGAGTTTCAGATAGAAAAGACTATCTAATCTTGTTTCTCCATACAAACTTTGAACCCTCGCTTCATCCTCTTCAGGGATGAATTTTGGAAAACCTTTCTCAGAGGGAACTAACGTCGTAATTAATAACTATCTGCATGCCAAATTTCAGCGCAATCCGAAAAAATATTGATTTTTACACTTTATTACCCCATTTCACCCTCTTAGGGGTGGAATTCCAAAAAAACCTGAAACACGTCTTTACTTATTTTTTTACTGAAGCACTTATGTGAAGTTTCGGATAGAAAAGACGATCTAATCTTGTTTCTCCATACAAACTTTCAACCCCCGTTTCATCCCCTTCGAGGGTTAATTTTGGGAAATCCTTTCAAAGAGGGATCTAACGTCGTAATAACTATCTGCATGCCAAATTTCAGCGCAATCTGAAACAATATTGATTTTACACTTTATTACCCCATTTCACCCTCTTAGGGGTGGAATTACAAAAAAAACCTGAAACACGTGTTTACTTATTTTTTTACTGAAGCACTTGTGTGAAGTTTCGGATAGAAAAAACTATCTAATCTTGTTTCTCCATATAAACTTTGAACCCCCGTTTCATCCCCTTAGAGGGTTAATTTTGGAAAATCCTTTCTTAGAGGGAATTAACGTCGTAATAACTATCTGCATGCCAAATTTCAGCGTAATCCGAAACAATATTGATTTTACACTTTATTACCCCATTTCACCCTCTTAAGGGTGGAATTTCAAAAAAACCTGATACACGTGTTTACTTATTTTTTTACTGAAGCACTTGTGTGGAGTTTCGGATAGAAAAGACTATCTAATCTTGTTTCTCCATACAAACTTTGAACCCCCGTTTCATCCCCTTCGAGGGTCAATTTTGGAAAATCCTTTCTCAGAGGGAACTAACGTCGTAATAACTATCTGCATGCCAAATTTCAGCGCAATCCGAAACAATATTGATTTTCACACTTTATTACCCAATTTCACCCTCTTAGGGGTGGAATTAAAAAAACCTGAAACACGTGTTTACTTATTTTTTTACTGAAGCACTTGTGTGGAGTTTCAGATAGAAAAGACTATCTAATCTTGTTTCTCCATACAAACTTTGAACCCCCGTTTCATCCCCTTCGAGGGTTAATTTTGGAAAATCCTTTCTCAGTGGGAACTAACGTCGTAATAACTATTTGCATGCCAAATTTCAGCGCAATCCGAAACAATATAGATTTTACACTTTATTACCCCATTTCACCCTCTTAGGGGTGGAATTCCAAAAAAACCTGAAACACGTCTTTACTTATTTTTTTATTGAAGCACTTATGTGAAGTTTCGGATAGAAAAGACGATCTAATCTTGTTTCTCCATACAAACTTTGAACCCCCATTTCATCCCCTTAAGGGGTGAATTTTGGAAAATCCTTTCTTAGTACACCCTTACGTACTAAGACAAATATACCCTCCAAATTTCAAGTCTCTACGACCAGCGGTTTAGGCTGTGCGTTGTCTGTCAGTGAGTCAGTGAGTCAGTGAGTCAGTCAGTATGTCAGGACAAAGATTCTTATAGTATTAGATTATATTACCGTGTGTTCATTAAGATCATTCCAATGAGCCCAAACATGACACGATGCCTTTAGTTGGTGAGGAGTATTCTGCAGATTCCAGGAGATGTCCCAGAATCAAGGCAATTCTACCATGTTCTTACAATGTCATTGAAGTAAGAGGATAACGAATTTCAAATTGATCAGAACTATAAAAGTAGATCTAATAGCGTCATCAACTAGAAAAACAACTGTGAGAACGTACAAAGTGACGTCTACCTATAATAAATCCTACTATATATATATCCTACTATTATATTCTACTTTATGTATACTACCATCTTCCTCCTCCAGACTAGCAAGATTCCATCTAAAACCAAAATAAAATATTGAAAGACTCGAACGAGGTCTCCGATGCGACCATTAAAATACTTAATCCTCTTTGCACCACTCAATTACATAAATTAAATACAAAGGAGTGATACTGAATTCCAAGACTGAACCAGTTTCGCCACATTTGTAAATGCTTGGTTAACGAAGGCTTGCATTTCCTTCAAAAGAAACATGTTGTTCGATGTCCCATTAACGCAGCAGATGTTGGATCTGACAGGTGGTGAATGGTGAACTTGATTGTACTGGGCACAGAATATATACTACTAACTACTAGGAGATGGTATACAGGGTGGCCTACACGGTCAACGTAAGAAACGCACAAATAAAATAAATAAAATATTATGTTTTACCCCAGGACTGCTGGAAAAGCTTGCAGCAGTTTTAATGTTACGTACCTCCGAGGCTGCGTTTACACAAGAGATGTGCAACGTAGCTTACACAGCTAAGGTAGCAGCGGTGACCACTTCCCATCAGGTGAGCCGTTTGCTTGTTTGTTACTTATATCATAAAATAAACTGGCCAAGTGCAAGTCGGACTCGCACTCGTAGGGTTCCGTAACTACAAAAATAAATTTCTTTTTCATAGTGTTTGTATGAAAAACAAAGTTATACTTGCGGTCGCTATATCTCAGCAACTGCTGACTGTATCTCGTTCAAACCAATTTTCGTTGAAAGTTTTTATTGACATCTACAGAATATATTTTTTCTAGATTTTTCACTCCCTTACATTAGAAGTTAGAGGGGGGGACACACATTTTACCACTTCAAACGCGCCTATCTTTTAAATGACTGACTTTGAGAAATAAACTGGCCAAGTGCAAGTAGGACTCGCACTCGTAGGGTTCCGTAACACAGTAGAGTATTCTATAACTTTGATTTTTCGCAACTACAAAAATAACTTTGTTTTTCATAGTGTTTGTATGAAAAACAAAGTTATACTTGCGGTCGCTATATCTCAACAACTGCTGACTGTATCTCGTGCAAACCAATTTTCGTTGAAAGTTTTTATTGAGATCTACAGAATATATTTTTTCTAGATTTTTCACTCCCTTACTTTAGAAGTTAGAGGGGGGGGGACACACATTTTACCACTTTAGACGCGCCTATCTTTGAAATGATTGACTTTGAGATAAAATGATTTTAGAAACCTCAATGTCATTTTTAAAGACCTATCTATAGATACCCCACACGTATAGGTTTGACGAAAAAAATTTTTTTTTGTTCCAGTTCCATGTATGGGATGCCCCCCCTTAAACTATTATATTTTTTATTTTTGTATATAAATCGGAAAGCGGTTTACAGAATACATCTACCTACCAAGTTTCAATTCTGTAGTCTTAATAGTTTCGGAATAAAATGGCTGTGACATACGGACGGACAGACAGACAGACAGACAGACAGACATGGCGAATCTATAAGGGTTCCGTTTTTTGCCATTCGGTTACGGAACCCTAAAAATGATTTTAGAAACCTCAATGTCATTTTTAAAGACCTATCCATAAACATCCTTTGAGTATAGGTTTGAAGAAAAAATCTTTTTTTTCTTCCAGTTCCATGTATGGGATGCCCCCCCTTAAACTTTTACTTATATTTTTTATTTTTGTATAAAAATCGGAAAGCGATTTACAGAATACACCCACCTACTAAGTTTCAATTCTGTAGTCCTAATAGTTTCGGAATAAAATGGCTGTGACATACGGACGGACAGACAGACAGACATGGCGAATCTATAAGGGTTCAGTTTTTGCCATTCGGCTACGGAACCCTAAAAACCGGTGAGCGAGGAAACAATAATCATACATACATACAGTACATACATACATACAGTACATCGTATGTTTAACCAGCATAATAATCAATCTCTTAAAACGTTCTACAAAACTAGATCGTAATCTAATGTATAAATAACAGGCAAGTAGACAGCAGCTAGCTTTCACACACAGAATCATCCACAAAATGTAAATAATTCATTTCATAAGAGAGAAAGTGCTCCGAATAAACAAACACTGAGAATAGAAACGAATATGACCTGATAAGACAATAAACAACTTTCAGACCCAGTACAGACTATCTAGAGGACTTCTCTCATTCTAGCTGCGTATCGCGACTTTGCCCGTGTTGCAATTATTAATATCAACACCTACACCATCAACATAATAACTTTTATAATGTGAAATTCTGTTTGTTTGTTGCCTCATTACGGTGAAACGAGTGGAGCAATTGTAACACAGGGATAGCCAGTACTCTGTGCTAGCAGTGATAGGCGAAGCCGCGCGACACTTAGGCCGGGCGCGCACTAGCGGTCAAGTCGAAGCGGCCAGCCAGGCGCGCGCTTTGTGCTGATTTTATACTAATGTGTGCAAAGACATGACAGCAGTATTTGCGGTAATGTCGATAAGATCACCCAATAGGTGTCCATAATATCATCAACATCATAATCAGTCAATTTCTTTCCACCGCTGGACATGGGCTTCTCTTAATATAAAATACATAAATTTTCCAAAGAGCTAACGAAGGTCATATCCTATCAGGTGATAAGAAGCCACTCGAACGGCATCAGATGCATCAAGTGCTGGACCGATAACGTTAACCGTAACGTTATCTGATGGAAACTGCTGCACTATGATGGATTGGGTCCAGAATGCACGATGCAGATGTAACATATGATCAGTAAGATATTTGGATAGGATTAGATCTTAGACAGGCGTTCGTAAACACTGAAAAAATAACACAACAGTGAGATGGAGTGGATGGCAAACAGTATAATAAAATTACATCTACCCGTACACGCGCTTCCTCCTGTTGCCGGATCCTAATACCACAGTTTTTGTAGATTGTGAATCTGTGCTAATAACTGCCTGAACTAATATTACGACGAAATTTAGCCAATTTAATTTTAGGCGCATTGATAGGATCGTACAGTGGCGAAGTTGGTTACAGCGTCTGGACATGTTTCCCGTCTTTTCCCGTCAGAGTTTGAATCCCGTCGGTACGATGAAGTTTTGGATTGTGTTTAACAATGAACACTGTAATTACCTACTAAATTTGAGTAAAAAAATGAAAGCCATTCTATTCGGGTCCACTGGCAAGGCAGCTTGCAAGGTAAGTTGACTTGACTCGCTACTGTCGGTCGGTTTACACCACTGTAATTATTTACTTCGCTAAACACTTGACAATTGTAAATCAGGCATATCGGGCCTAAGAAATTCTTTGTACACACATGTACACACACACACTTGTATACACACTTGACTCAATGCTAAGAGTTAGAGAGTCAAGTTCTAGTTATAAGGCACTGGTGTAAATTTCGTCATCGCTTTTCCTATGCCAGCCTTATTTCCGCTTCCTACATTTAATCCTGTGTTTTTCCCCACAACCACTGCTAACCGTACAAATAGTGTTGTAAGTTGTTGTGTTACCTGTACATTTTGTAACGTAATCCGAAACGATTGATCCGTAACAAATAAATAAAAGACAACTTCCCGAGGCGTCCAAATGTCAATTGATATTTGACCTCTTATTGAATTTTAATAAGAATCAAAATTGAACGGCTATAGGTTATCTTTGTTGAAAGGGTTTAAAAGGTGTTTTGTAGTATTTAGTTTCGATGCATTTTTTTTGGTACCGAAGGCTTATTATGTACTTATTATTAATAACTTTTTGGTAATGTATTCATTTTTAACCGAATTTCAAAAAGGAGATGTATGTTGATTCTATGTTGATTGAGGTAAGGTATATTTCCAAGGTGTTCACATACTGAACTGAAAATACTACAACTGCACTGAAAATGAGAAGCGCAGCATTTAAAGTCGGGATTTTATTCGTTTTATAAAAGATCATAGATTATACGACACAGCAACAAGTTGCACCTCATCATAGTGTCATTTATGTAGGTGTTGTTTTAATTATACCTAAAGTTTTTACCTACTTTCATCAAGAGGATGGCAGGTACTAGTTATTAATAAACAAGAAGTAGGTAATTAGTAAATGTTAACGTGTTTTTAACAAAAATCCACAACAGAATCGGCATCATTAACGAACCATCGTATTAAAACCATTAGGTGCTGAGTTTTTGACAAGTATAAACTAAAGCAGCGTGAGACTAATGTAAAACTCGTTAACAAACAGACCGCGGTGTTAATCCTTTGTTTGTATGCAAACAAGATAAAAAACTAAAGTCCACCTGTCATCGCGTCCCTATGAACACGTTTGTCACTAGTGTTGGGGTTATGTGTTTAGTTTTATCGATAAAAATCAAATTAATTTGTCATCAATTATACATTGTCCGTTTAAGAAATATGATTATGTTATAATTTGATTAAATAATCAAAAAAAAATCGTGCACGTGCATTGTGCCAGCCAAATTAGGAGACGGGTTGAGACAGTTGCTCTATGAGGATTGGATAAACATTGTCGGTGGTCCAGCGCCCCGACTTACTGCCGTCTTCTGATTCCAGACAAGCACGATACCCTCTTGGACTGCAGCGTCACTTAACATCAGGTAAGATAGTGGTCAAGTTCTTGTCTACTTGCAATAAAAATAGCTTATGCAGGATGTGCTATCATCGTCCACAGCTGATTTTATCTCATGATTTGAGAGTGCCCTTTCTCAGCTCAAGTCATCATCAAATGGAGGCCAACATTTAAAACGTCTAGACAAGTAAGTAGTATTTATACAAATATTTACAAACCTCATTCATATATCGAAGTGTCTAAGCTACGACATAACAATGGCACATCTACGTACGCTGGCAATCTGCCATCAAACTGACCGCACAATCTCAATTATTGTGTTTAAAGTTATTTTGTAGCGGTCGACGCAATAAAACCTATCCAGTCTAGAAAAGTATATTTTACATCACATTAAAAGAGCTGTATGAGCTTATTTTTCAAATTATTTTTATTTACTACTTCAATGTTCAGCTAGGTAAAAACTATTGGAAAATCAAACATGTAGTGTTTTTTTATACTCTCAAGGAATGTGATCAGAAACCGGCCATTATACAATTTGGAATTATAATAGTTACATAAAAAAAATATTAATAATATTATTTATCTATATAGTTCATCCAATCATGAAGAATATTATATGTAACTCTAAACAAATTGTTAAAATCAATAACTAGTAAACCGAAAATCTAATCTAATCTTTTATAATTTGCTTAGATACTGTTAACATTCCTGCTCATAAACTCTTTCAGCGTAAGTAGTAGCTAAAATAATTAATAGTAATGGTGTAAATTATTAATATTATGTAAACTTAAATTTAAAGCGCACAATACACCATGCACCCATCTTGTTATATATTATTTGTCTATTCTACTTGATTTATATATAAAAGAAATCGATATCACAATGATACCTAGCTAATTACGTGCCCATCCCTAGCTTGCTAACTTGTTTACCGATTTTTTTTATGCAGCTAGTGGGTATCTCAACTTGCTACTTATTTTTAATAGTTTAAATGTTTAAGTACCTTCAGTTAAAATGAATACTACGGTAAAATGATTGATAGTCAAGTAGAATACCAATTAGCTAAAGAAATGTACATAGGCACAGACCTTTAAGATCTGTGTCCATAGCCTTACTAAATAAAATGTTTACAGTATTTTCCTGTTACTACACGAAAGGAAGACATTGGTAGCTGTAACACAGGTGCGACCTAGCACGGCTACTAATGTGCAAATTGTACCTATTTGTAATATTTTTTGTAAAAAATGTATGTACTTAAATTTCGTCTTAGTTATAAGGTGCAAATTTGTGAATGTATGATTTGATGAAATAAATTATTTATTTATTATTATATTTATTTATTTTATGCAATTTTTTCAGCACGTCGTCTGAACTAACTCAACATAGAAAAGTTTTAATGATTAAAAAACTACATTCTCGTGGGTGACCACGAAAAACATAATTAAACCATAATAGGTCTATGGATTAAACATGATTACCGAGTAAGTACTTATATACATATACTAGAAGTGTCCCGCGGCTTCGCCCGCGTTAAAAACTTCTTTTATTTACTTAAAACTTTTCTTTTGTAAAAACGATTCTATCAATAAAGACATCATAAAAGAATTAGCCAAATCGGTTCACCCGTTTTCATGTTATCGCGTGACTAAGGCAATTCGTGATTCATATTTATAAAACCCGAAAAACCAAAATTTGTTGCCTACCCCATTTCGAAAAATCCTACAACACGCACTTTATCTCATCTTGTTTCGCCATACAAACTATGATTCCCCGTTCCGTATCCGAGAGGAATTTTTAGAAAATCTTTTCTGAGCGGATACCTACATCATAATAAGTATCTGCATTCTAAATTTCATCGCAATCCGAAACAATATTGATTTTTAGACTTTGTTACCCCAGTTTATCCTGTTAGGGTGGCATTTTGAAAAAGTCTGAAACTCGTATTTACTTATTTATTTACAGAAGTACTTGTGTGAAATGTCGAATAAAATGACTATCCAAACTTTGAACCCCCGCTTCATCCCCTTGAAGAGTGAATTTTGAAAAAATCTTTCTTAACCTATGTTAAAATAACTATCTTCATGCCAAATTTCAGCGCAATCCGAAACAATATTGATTTCAGACTTTGTTGGGTAACAAACTCTTCACCCTTTTAGCGGTGGAATTTCGAAAGAGCATGTAACACGTATTTACTTACTTAAGTACTTGTGTTAAGTTTCAAATATAAAAGACTATCTAATCTTGTTTCTCCATACAAACTTTGAACCCCCGTTTCATCCCCTTCAGGGGTGAATTTTGGAAAATACTTTCTCAGAGGGAACTAACTTCGTAATAACTATCTGCATGCCAAATTTCAGCGCAATCCGAAACAATATTGATTTTCACACTTTGTTACCCCATTTCACCCTCTTAGGGGTGTAATTTAAAAAAACCTGAAACACGTATTTACTTATTTATTTACAGAAGTACTTGTGTGAAATATCGAGTAAAATGACTATTCAAACTTTGAACCCCCGCTTCATCCCCTTGAAGAGTGAATTTTGAAAAATTATTTCTTAACCTATGTCAAAATAACTATCTTCATGCCAAAAATCAGCGCAATCCGAAACAATATTGATTTCAGATTTTGTTACCCCTCTTCACCCTTTTAGGGGTCGAATTTCGAAAGAGCATGTAACACGTATTTACTTACTTAAGTACTTGTGTTAAGTTTCAAATATAAAAGACTATCTAATCTTGTTTCTCCATACAAACTTTGAACCCCCGTTTCATCCCCTTCAGGGGTGAATTTTGGAAAATACTTTCTCAGAGGGAACTAACTTCGTAATAACTATCTGCATGCCAAATTTCAGCGCAATCCGAAACAATATTGATTTTCACACTTTGTTACCCCATTTCACCCTCTTAGGGGTGTAATTTAAAAAAACCTGAAACACGTATTTACTTATTTTTTACTGGAGCACTTGTATGAAGTTTCGAATAGAAAATACTATCTAATCTTGTTTCTCCACACAAACTGTGAACCCCCGTTTCATCCCTTTCAGGGGTGAATTTTGGGAAATCCTTTCTCAGAGGGCACTAACGTTGTAATAACTATCTGCATGCCAAATTTCAGCGCAATCCGAAACAATATTGATTTTCACACTTTGTTACCCCATTTCACCCTCTTAGGGGTGATATTTCAAAAAAACCTGAAACTCGTATTTACTTATTTTTGTACTGAAGCACTTGTGTGAAGTTTCGGATAGAAAAGACTATCTAATCTTGTTTCTCCATACAAACTTTTAAATCCCCATTTCATCCCCTTAAGGGGTGAATTTTGAAAAATCCTTTCTTAGTACACCCCTACGTACTAAGACAAATATACCCTCCAAATTTCAAGTCTCTACGACCAGCGGTTTAGGCTGTGCGTTGTCTGTCAGTGAGTCAGTGAGTCAGTCAGTATGTCAGGACAAAGATTCTTATAGTATTAGATTTTGAGTTATGAAATTCTATATACATATAGTTGTTTTCAGACAACTTCAACAAAAGTATGTTTTAGAATTCAGTTAAAATATAATAGAATTAATAGTAATAACTCACATACTCTATCGATAGCAACATATTGTACCTACCTTTATTATTTCGCCCCATCACTAGAACAAAGGAATTCTTATCGTTTTTGGGTTTCCGCACAAATATGCGACAAAACTGGTAGGTTAGGTAATATACTTAGGGCCTCCATTCACTGCGGATATAAATGAATGTTTTTATTATAATTTAAGATCGTTTAGAAATCTTAAAAAAACCGACTTCAAATGCCGCGCTAGTCATATTCAGTACCAAGTTTGAGGTGTTTCTCCATATCTTTAGAGATACTCGAT
Organism: Cabera pusaria; assembly: GCA_954871355.1. Lineage (NCBI taxonomy): Eukaryota > Metazoa > Arthropoda > Insecta > Lepidoptera > Geometridae > Cabera > Cabera pusaria. Next base: position 262,327 of record OX940901.1, read on the forward strand.
AGATCTCGATGAAATTTAAATGGGACCACCTGGAAATGTAGAAAGAATACCCTTTCAAACAAAATAAGAATTTTCAAAATCGGTCTAGGCGTCTTAGAGTAGTCGGTAACATACATAAAAAATACACATACAGTGGAACATAGAACTTCCTCCTTTTATGAAATTGATTAAAAATAAGAATGTTTCAACCATTTATAGAAAACGAAAAACAAACAGAGGGAGCCCAGAAGCCAGGCCAAGTGAAACCTGATTAAGAAAACTTTATTAGCTTAAAATGTATATTATATAATATCTCACTTCTTACTTCATCTTATTTTCGTTTCGCGAGTTACAATAGTAGTGTTTTCATTTTCAATCAACTACATATATATTATTTAGTTACAGTGAACTTTTAATCTGTGAAAATCGGACATTTAAAAAACATAATGGGTTCTATAATCTAGCGGTAAGAAGCGCTTTTGTTTTTATAGTTGTTATTATAATAATGTACGTTACCGTGAAACATTTAGCTTCAACAGTACAAAATATTATCATAATCCAGTTGCGAAGCCTTAAAACCGCTTAGGCCTTTAAACCAGCCCTAAGCTTATTGTAATCCCTATTTGCATAACAATAAAGTTTATAATTGTCATCCGGTAATAGGTATACCCACTGTAATACAGAGAAATACGATACTAAACTTTGCCGACATTACAGCATCCATTAACGATTGCGTGCAATCGTTGACACAAAAATGTGGAGTGAATTCGGCGGTGGTTATCAAATAATTTGTTTCTCTACACTTTTGAAGCCGCCAGGTCCACAAAGAAGATATTTTCGAAGGATTTCGTTTTACAGAATTTTGCATAATTTGATAATGTTAGAGATAAAATTAAGTTGAGGTCGCAGGTCTGGCTTTATTTAGATTGTGGCTTCGCAAGATATAGCCATAGAAGACGAGGTTACATTCAGTTATAGAGACGGTTTTATTCTATTTTGGTGGCAGCTAAAGTAAACTATTTAAAAATGCAACCTTACTGATTCGACCCATACAAATGCAACGCTATAATATAGGAGTACCCTACCTACAGGTACAGAGACTCACAAAATTTATTTGAGACGGAAAACACATCGATAAAATTAAAATTATGGAAAGTCTACATCGCCAAAGGAGTTGGTTGAAGGTTGAGACAAGATTTCTATACATAGGTACTTCCGAATTGGCTTCATTGAACATCATGCATAATATCATCAATCATCATTAATGAATAATGGATGATTCATCATGCACTCAGCGAATCGGTTAGCGATGACATGACACGTCTTTCTTAGATAGATAGTAGATACAGTTCACGTTATTTTAGACAAAATATACAACAGTTTATACCCTAATCTGCGGCAGTTCAGCGACCTGCTGTGAATGCAGTCATTGTGACTGCACACTTGAAGACGTACTAGCTGTAACTCACACTGTGGACACGAGCATCTGCACTTCCTTGATTGCGCTGCTCTGTGTCGAGGTGTGAACGAATGTCTAGCTAGATCTAACAACACGACGTTATGCACACATTTAAGAAAGTTTTGTCCTAGGTGTCCTATACCACCATAATATTAGCATCTGCTTATTCATAATAATTTGAAACAAATTCGATACATAATAAATATTCGTAAAATATGTATCTGATATGAACCTCGAGAAGATGACATCAGGGTACAGAAGTGAACGGTCACCGACGTCGTTTATATTTGTCACCATCACACCTTGGATTCTGCGAACCAATGTCACACACTTCTCGGTAGAACTTCGAAGAACCGCACTAAGGTGAGTATAGAATAAATAAATTACCACGTGTAGATGGAATAATCCTAAAGTAAGATATAAGGAATGAAAATATCAAGCCCACAAATATAAGACAGAGACAAGGTCTAAAATTAAAAATTATTCGTATATCAAATAAAACTGGCCAAGTGCGAGTCAGACTTTGTCCCGCACACGGAGGGTTCCGAACGCCATCTATCGAATTTCTAACGAACTTCTAACACCAACTAAGTAAACGTTAACACAAAGGTAGAATAGTATTATTTAGTAGTAATAGTAATTGTAGTAATTAATATTATTAAATATCTGGTTGACCGAGCTTTGCTCGGTATTTTTTGCCACTTAAACAGACGAATATGACTCTTCCCGACATCTATTGACAAATTATAATACTATTTTTTTTAATTGAGAGCAACTAACTGCTTTACTGATACAGTACTTCTACTCGCCAATAGATGTCGGGAAGAGTCATATTTTAAGTTGATTATCAATAAAGTTGATTATTGAAAACACGAATAAAACAACATTTTCTGAAAATTACTCCTAGCTAGATCGATTTATCGCCCCCGAAATCCCCTGTAGGTATACTAAATTTTATTTAATCGTTGGAGCCGCTTGCGAGATTCAGATTAAGGTAAAGACGATAGCGCCATCTTAGTAACTAGATAGGTGGCGCTGCGCTATCGTAAAAAACTTTTTTTAAACTTTTCTTTAATTTTTAACTTTGTTCTGTTCTTACTATTTGTTGCTATAGCGGCAACAGAAATACATCATCTGTGAAAATTTCAACCGTCTAACTATCACGGTTCATGAGATACAGCCTGGTGACAGACGGACGGACAGACAGACAGACAGACAGACAGACAGACAGACGGACAGCGGAGTCTCAGTAATAGGGTTCCGTTGGTACCCTTTGGGTTCGGAACCCTAAAAACGGCATCACTCTTTCTCTCTCTCTCTCTCTCTCTCTCTCTTTCTATCTCCCTCCCCGGCGTAATATGACTAAAGTAAAAATATTTTCGCATGTAGGTATCGCCCCGTACTATATTATTTATTCTGTGTCTAAACTACCGACAACTTCGCAACCTAATCTTTATAGTGCAACTACCTTCCCGGTCTTTCAAAAGCAGACAAAATTTAGATCAGCTAGGCTATTCTGTAAGCTATCTCGACAACGGAATCCGCGGTGAGATTCGAATTTCGTACTTTGAAATTCAATCGTATCACGTTCGCAATACGGTTGAATTTCGTAGTACAACATTCAAATCTCACCGCGGATTCCGTTGTCGAGATAGCTTACAGAATAGCCTAGCAGATAGTATTTAGATAAAAAAGATATTGAAAAGATCATAAAATGTATAACAACACCAGCAATTAAATTAATGATGTTATTTATTATACATTAACGTTCAATAGGTAATAACATCATGACACTGCATTCATAAAATTTGCATAGATGTGCTATAAATGCTGCATAATTTATTACGCAAATTAGATTTTATGATATCACGCTGATGTACGCAACAGTTTTGTTAAGTACAATGTGTAAATAACCATACTATACATGTGGTACACAGACAAATATGACATTTGACCTTAAGCTAATTCTCTGCACCAATGCGCTTATTATACTTCAATTTAAAACCACCTGCAGTCAAGGTGGTCTTAAATTTAAGTATAATAATACCTTAATGTAGGTATTTCTATAACCTGTTCATTGAGACCATTCCAAGGTTTACATGGACGTGGAAGTAAACGTTGCTACATAGCCTCATAATAATCTAGACAAAAGCTCAACGGCAGAACAGACTTACTTACTTGAAAAACAAAACTAAGAACACTCGATTAAATGACCAATCAAACAAAATAAATACTAGATCAAAATCGGTTCATCCGTTTGAGAGCTACGAAAGATGCCACAGACAGACACACAGATCACAGGCACACGATACACACGTCAAACTTATAACACCTCTTTTAGTATCGGGGGTTAAAAAAATTGTAACAATACCCAGTGGTATATTATTGTTAAACAGCTATATATTCCAGGCCACTGAATATTACTAAGATACCAAACCTTATAAAGTCGTGGATTGTTTCTTTATCCATAAACGAAATATCACCAGCTGTATTTTCTAATTTTGATTATATAATGGCTAAAAGACTAAAAATATACATATATATATATATACTTACAGATACATACGATACGATTACGACACTCGACTACAACAAATTTTAATAAAAAATGTAAACGGTTTTACAACATGTTTACCTACATTTATTGTAAACGGTTTTACAACATGTTTACCTACATTTATTGTAAACGGTTTTACAACATGTTTACCTACATTTATTGTAAATGGTTTTACAAAATGTTTACCTACATTTATTGTAAACGGTTTTACAACATGTTTACCTACATTTATTGTAAACGGTTTTACAACATGTTTACCTACATTTATTGTAAACGGTTTTACAAAATGTTTACCTACATTTATTGTAAACGGTTTTACAACATGTTTACCTACATTTATTGTAAACGGTTTTACAACATGTTTACCTACATTTATTGTATACGGTTTTACAACATGTTTACCTACATTTATTGTATACGGTTTTACAACATGTTTACCTACATTTATTGTAAACGGTTTTACAACATGTTTACCTACATTTATTGTAAACGGTTTTACAACATGTTTACCTACATTTACAACATGTTTTACAACATGTTTACCTACATTTATTATGTTTTACAACATGTTTACCTACATTTATTCTCTTCCCGAATCCCACTTTTAACCTTCAAGGTAAAAATATTCGTTCTCTAAATAAGTAGGTTGTCGCGTCTATCTGCGTATTGTCAAATCTATGCGTTAATGGGGAGTTTACATTGGTCGATGATCGAGTCGTTGTAGTTCGTATTCCGAGAGCAACATAAATCTGTCAAACATTTGACCTTGTGAAAAATTATTGCCTTAAAATGTATTTTAGTTCATAATCATTATGGTAAATATTATAACAAGTTAATCAGTAATAGTAATTATAATTATACCTAGTATAATTTAAGATCGTTTACAAAACAAAATAATGTATGATCGTACAAAACGAAAAATCGACTCACATGCCGCAATAGTAAAAGTACTGGCTAGTTATAATCATGTCATCTAAGTATACAAAGTTGCTTATATTATTTATCTCCATATCTCCGGAGATAATTGTCATAGCACGATTAAATTTGAATGGAACCAAACGAGAGGCATAATCTCTCAAAAAACATTTTTTTTTTTTCAAATCGGTTAAGACTTGACGGAGTTGTTGTGAATGTTGTGAATGTAACAATCATTAAAAGAATACAGTAGAATTGTGAACCTCCTCCTTTTTTGTGAAGTCGTTTAAAAAATAAATGTATGCGCAATAGGTACCTATTTAAAACATTACTGCAATCAACAATATCAATATTAGAAAAAAGCTAATGAAATAAATCAATGTATTTATTAAAGTAAAAGTAAATGTAAGTATTTGAATTAGTTTAGTACGTAAAAACGTACCTGTTGTATCCATGCGAATAATAATCAATGGGATCCTTCATTATGCCACAGTTCATAAACCACTAAAATTCTAATTTTTAATAGATATTATTAATTATTATACCTAATTACTACACGTCAACCGATTGTAACGTTTATATGGAATGGAATACACAAACACTGTGTCGGTCTAGATTTATCTCGAGCATGATTCAGTTCTATCGACAATGTAAACGGGCCATAAGTGTCCGAAGATCTATAAATGTGTCAAGAGCGAGAGCGCATATTATTTTCGTCGCGTCGTCCAAACTGAACTATTAGGTAATGAAAACTATTGTTTATTCGTCCAATATCTTCGGCACATTTAGTAGCTTTCTATTTGTAGATGAGACTAATATTACCAATGTTGGGGTTTAGTTATATTATGAAACTCGATAATATAAATGTTTATGAAGTTTTAACAGTACAGTAGTGAATGATTATGGAAATGTCATAGACCGTACTTTTCTACCGACTTCAAAAAACAAAGGAAGTTCTCAATTCGTCTGTATGTTTTTTTTTGTTGTTTGTATGTTACTCGATTACTCCGTCAATTGTGAACCGATTTGAATGATTCTTTTTTTAATAGGTAGGGTACGTTTTCGAGGTGGTTCCATTTTAATTTCATCGAGATTTCACATCACTAGGCGGCAATAGCCCAATGGATAGGGTGTCGGACTGGCGATCGAGAGGTCGTGAGTTCGATCCCCACCCCACCCATTGCACTATTGACGTGAACCCACTCCAGACACAAGCATATTTAGCTTAGTTGGAGGTTAACAAAAATACTAGTAATGTGCAACCCACATTGCGAGTAATCTTTTTTTTTTTTTTTTTTAATATAAGAAAAAAAGTATTTTTATACAAAAAAAAAGTCATTTTTAAGATTTGATAAGTATCTCCAGAGATATGACGATACACGTCTCAAACTTGCTACTGAATTTGACTTGAAATTTACGCGGGGCATGGAAGTCGGTTGTTTTAGTTTTTATACTAACTTAATTATTAAGTACTACATTTGTTCGTGAAGCCTTTCCGAGGATGTCATTTGAAGAGAAAAATAAATAAAGCGCCTGAGAATCGGAATTTGAAAAAAATATGACAGCCATTATTTACAATACCTTATATCCTTGTAAATAATGATAGGTAAAATATATTCATCTTGATAGAGATTCATCATAAAAATTCTAATTCATTCATTCAATATTTTAATTCAATATTCTATCATCATAGCATATCTTTTTATTAGGTACACTTTATTAGATGGGTAGATGATTCAAAAGGGCCCATACATCCAGATTCGATAAAGAATTCATCCTAGACACAGAGGTATCGCAGAAGAAATTACCAACTTCCAACCAACTTGTCACCAAAAGGCTTCAAGTTTACTTCAGACGTATCTAACTTAGTTCTAACTTAAGTTAACACATACATAGTAAGTTAGCTTTGAGTGATCAAGCGGTTCGCCTTGGTAGCTCTGAGAAGTGACCTATGACGTGACGGCTGCACGTGCGTGCACTAAATAAACTACTTATGCAAAGTTTCAGCTAACTTTGCATAAACAATCCAAGTAAGTAGTTGGTAATGATAACTTAAAAGTTAGATCCCTGTTTATTTATTTTTCTGCATAGAAATAATAATAATAATATATTTCTGTCTACACGAGAGAGACTTAGCTTCGTATCAATTTACATGATTATTTTATTTGTGAGTGGCACTGTTTTTTAATTTACTAAGAAACCTGCTTTTTTATGGACCATAGAAAATAATAACTGCTTTGATACCTTCAAGCGGTTTTTAAGACAAAGGGTCCTGCTTGGCAGACAGACAGACATACGGGCAACGACGAGTTCTTATAACTCGGCTTCCACTATTCCGGATTCCTTAAAAAATATGATTCTACATATTGCACTTGTTTTTTTGGTTTTTTAGAGAGTATCACTGTCTCAACATTCTCACGAATCAAATAACCAAACAAACTCTGTACAACCCGCCTACACTAAGTGTACAAGAAGTACTGTAATGTCATCGACTAAATCCCGCTAAGTAATGAATGATCCACGTTTACTGTTCATTTGCATGCACTCATTTATCTCACAATGAAAGGCTAGTCTCTAAAAACATTCGTTTAAAAGCCTATATACACACGGCGTTTGTTTAACGAGTTTACGCGCATAAATATATGATTCGGATATTTTGAAAAGCAAACGCTATCTATAGAGTTGGCAAGGTAAAGTAAGAAATATGCATATAATATCAAAATCTTTATTGAGAAAAACTTAGGTATTAATTGAACAATGAATGATCACTGGGCGCTGGCACCCACTGGTACAGCAGGCTATCATTGAACTCGATAGGGATTGAAATGAATGAAATGACAGAGATGGAGCTATACAGCCTGCATAGCGGCGTCCTCGTCATTTACTTCATTCTTTTCATTCAATAATCAACTGTAAAATTCAATCATAAGGCTGCAGGACATGTATAGTACATTATTACCTCGCGTTTTTCGCGTTTGTATCGCTACGCTACACGTGCAAACGGTGCAAATAAGGACGTACGAGTAATAGTTATACATTCTTTTGGTATTTGAGACTACTTTCTTCAAATTTATCACATTAGAACGCGTTTTTAATAAAACGCGCGTGATCAGCTGTAGAAACGTTGCGTCGTGTGTATAGACCCTTACGCAAACACCTGATCTTGAAGTAGCTTTGAGATAGATGGTTATGCAAATGATGTTTAGATACATAATTATTTTTAATTTATTTTACCGAATAATATGAAATCGAAGTAGGTGGTAACACTTAAATTTTGACAGGCGTCTAAAGCAGGTAACATTCATGTAGACTAGAGGTAACATTACTATTTGTATGTTATACATTATTTTATTTCAGAATTGTAGCATCCAATAATTTTATAAGATAATTTAATTGGATAAGATAATTGTTGGATCATTTTCTTTGTCTCAATAAAATTTTGTCAAGATCTAAATGTTTGTGATCACTGATTAGAGATATGGAGCGAGATGTCTCTATCTTGCAAGTAAGTTAGAATACCTTCACTTATTTACTAAGTTACGATACATAGCCAGAAGACATATTTATAAACTCACAATAGTTTATTTTTAACAAATGTTGCCACTTCTTTATGCAAACTTTCCGTCTGCTTCAACAAAACTCAAGAGACAAAAAATACTAAAAGGTGATTTCCCTCTTTAGTGATGACACAACATTTCTCAGTAAATGACTGTAAGAAATTCTTGCTTTTGTGATCCTTGATACAAAAGTAATACAGTTTAAAATCGCTTAATATTAATAAGTGTTGGCAAGCAGGTAACAAAAGAAAGGAATAAATACAGACCTTGAGGATTATAGCAAAATAACTAGTATTATACTACATACTCGTACCTTTGTATCGTTTATTGAGTGAATGGATGATATTGGAATGTTTTATTTACCTCATACAAAAAATGGACTACGTCGCGTCTTTTACGACTTTATAATTAAAGTTTCTACTACTAAACAGTTCTACACAATTACGTCTGCTTCTAACAGATGCTGTGGTGTGCAAAGTCTATAATGTCCCTTACAACAAACTAAAAATGTTATACAAAAAATGTGATGAATTTTCATCTCATCTTGAGTACAATTTATGCCAGCCTCCATAAAAATCAGCAAAAAATAGCACTTACTAGAAGAGCCTCTGAAAGGCGTGCCCAAGTTTAACCTATAACTATAAAGTTAACAACTGTTTCGGCCACTTTTTCCGGAGTAACTTAACTGGAACTTATCTATAGCCCTCCTAAGTTGGGAGATAGCACTCCCAGAGGGCGGCACTGAGGCGTTAGCTTCCACTAACTTTACGATACAGCCTTCGGAATATTACTTAGAATGCCTTATTTTACGCGGACGGACATTTTGTAGAACTCTGAAGGGTCTATTAACTATGATGATTTATTTAACTACTGATATTTGCTGGTTCTGGACGTGCTTAGGCAAATAAAGGTTTTGGCCACAAAGTACTGTTGGAAAGCAATAATTTGAATAGCTTCCCAGTATCTGTTTTGTAAGTTAAATACATAAACGTACACATATGTATGTAAGGACACACAGCCACAGTATAAATAACGACACAGCATGACGATTGTTTGATACACAAGCGACGACGACTGCTTGTAGCTGTACTGTACCAGACACTGGCATGCGCGGTAGCATGTTGTGTGACGTCATCGTTTACCGTCAGACTGTCTCCATTGTGCTGTTAGCTAAATTACAAATAAACCATCCATAGCTCAGCATATTTTCTTCAAATTTTAAAAGTGAACTGGACGACGATTACTTATTGTATTATAATACTAGCAGCCCGCCCCGGCTTTGCACGGGTAGAACATATATGCCTACAAAATTTGCATCAGTTTGTTGCATCGAATATAAAATATAAACATATTTAACAATCATCGTCATATTTCAACCAATTTACATAAAACCTTAACGAATTATGCACCTAAACCTTCCCCATAAACACTCTAGCTATTGGTGAAAACCGCAGGATAATCCGTTTAGTAGCTATTGAGATTATTGTGAACAGACAGACAGACGCAGTGATGGACTTTGTTTTATAATACTTACGTAGTGATATTGGACGGCCCTTTGGCGTAAAGGATAGTTACCCTGATTCTGACCCGACGGTCATTGGTTCTAATCCTAGCTATATACCTACCAATGAAAGTTTTATGTGCATTCATGAATCATGAGTTTTCGTACAGTGGTAGTGGGATCATTAAATCTACCAAAAAGTAGCTTACCACCAAGGAGAACATCTGCCGCCTTAACCTTACGGCGTTCCCCGACGCAAAAAGTAGAGGTAATAATATACGCTTAACGTGTGTATATGTGTGTCTGTCTGTAGCATTTTAGCACCTAAATTTAGTTTTTATTATTGATAGCTTTTTTTTTGATAGATGTCTTCATCGAGAGTGTTCTTAGCTTTGATTCATGAAAATTCGTTCAATCGTTATAAAACTATCAGCTTTTTTCTAGTTAATTGCGCTATGAAATCTATGACCTAATCTGTGGTTTCACTGCAAATATTTTATTAATTTTGCGATGCGTGTATGTGAAATTCGTGATATCTTCTAGAGTTTTCATTTGAATTATATACTGTAAGGGACAATTTTAGTCTATAATATGTGGCCAAGCTAATTAACGTAATTATTTGGATAAGGATTAATACTATATACTTGAAAATAGCCTTGGAAGTTATGTAATATTTTTTAACAAAAATTTTAAGATTAAAATGGTTACTGTGAGTCAACATTAAGAGATAGACATATGCTGTCGCGGACTTTTTTGTAGGTCTTATTAAGGTGTACAACTCTTCCATAGAAAATATTCTTCTATTTTTTTTTCAAATGAGCGGCGTTCGTAAGAAACGTGTTTTTTCGACCGTTTTTTTTGTCAACTTAGGTTGCAAATTAGGTCTCCACGAATGTAGTACCTTTAATTTAAACGGGATAATATATAGCCTATTTTCATTCCAAAAGTCCATTCTATGTATTAGTGAAAGAATTTTGTAAATCGGTTCAGTAGTTTTTGAGCCAAATCATTACAAATATACAAAAATACAAATGTTCTCTCTTTATAATATTAGTATAGATAAATATTATTAACTATTACAATATTTACAATAAAATTACATTAGGTAACAAATTCACTCAAATCTATTTCCAAATAACATTAAAATCTCAGATAGGAGATGAACTTGAGTTTGAAATTTGTCACAGACTTTGTTGGTGCTCATCATTTAGCCGCAACGTTGGGCAATTCCCACGAGTTTTAATTAGGTATGAAGAAAATGCGTGGGCTTTCAATTGTGACTAATTTTTAACCGACTTCAAAAAAAGGAGGAGGTTTCTCAATTCGACCGTATATATATATTATATATATATATATATATATATAAATATATATATATATATATATATATATATATATATATATATATTTATGTTTGTTCGCGGATAACTTCGTCGTTTATGAACCGATTTTGATTATTTTTTCTTTGTTCGAAAGGAGATATCCCAAGTGTGGTACCATGGTAATTTTATCGAGGTGTGATAAGTATCTCCAGAGATATTGAGATAAACATCTCAAAATTGGTACTGAAAATGAATAGCGCGGCATTGAAGTCTGTTTTAGTTTTTAAACGATATTATAATAAGTTCAAGGATCCCTTACCTGCTACTGGGGACAGTTTCCGCATGACGCACCATCGCGATTTCCACTGGAAAGAAAAAGAAAGTTACATAAATATAAGGGTACAGGGTACCTACAATATACATACATGATATAACTCATAAGTTTTCCACAGGTGGTAAGAGCATATCATATCGATGTTTCGCCTGACTTGCTACTAAATAGTAGCTTACCACCATCAAGGAGAAAATCTGCCGCCATAACCTTACGGTGTTCCGAACGCACACAATCCTTGGGTGTTAGAGTACCTATTCTAAGGCTAGCGTGTTCACCATCTTCGACCACATCATCGCTTACCACCAGGCGAGACAATGGTCAAACACTCGCCTATGATACATAGGTGGGTATATAAAAAAAAATATCCTTTAAATATTTGATCATCACTAGGTACTTACGTACTACTACGTAGTACCTACTTTTAATTATTCTGTGTCATCAGTCATCAGAACTCATCACTAATTAAAAATGTGTTGTGTGGAGTCGTCATAATAAAATATAGTATCGTTGCAAAAGTGTAATAAGATCGACTGCCTAATCCCATGGTCACACCCGTGGTCCAATGTGCGCGAGTGACAGACTGACAGTCAGTCATCAGCCCGTTCGTGTTCTGAGGTTCGCTCCTTATCTATGCTCTGAAAGTTGTCATTGGATCCTTGTAACATTTATATGGGGCCACCTTTCATACTCTTAGGAAGCAACATTCACTAACACTGAATCACACGACTAATGTACAGAAAAGATAATAGACCTACGGACTTATGTCAGTTATCTACTCCGCCTTTTTAGGGTTCCGTAGCCGAATGGCAAAAAACGGAACCCTTATAGATTCGCCATGTCTGTCTGTCTGTCTGTCTGTCTGTCCGTCCGTATGTCACAGCCATTTTATTCCGAAACTGTTAGGACTACAGAATTAAAACATGGTAGGTAGATGTATTCTGTAAACCGCTTTCCGATTTTTATACTAAAATAAAAAATATAAAAGTTTAAGGAGGGGCATGCCATGCCATACATGGAACTGGAACAAAAAAAAGTTTTTCTTCAAACCTACACGTGTGGGGTATCGATGGATAGGTCTTTAAAAATGACATTGAGTTTTCTAAAATCATTTTTTCTCAAAGTCAATCATTCAAAAGATAGGCGCGTCTAAAGTGGTAATAATCCCCCTCTAACTTCTAAAGTAAGCGAGTGAATAATCTAGAAAAAATATATTCTGTAGATCTCAATAAAAACTTTCAACGAAAATTGGTTTGAACGAGATACAGTCAGCAGTTGTTGAGATATACCGACCGCAAGTATAACTTTGTTTTTTATACCAACACTATGAAAAACAAAGTTATTTTTGTAGTTGTGAAAAATCATAGTTATAGAATACTCTACTGTGTTACGGAACCCTACGAGTGCGAGTTCGACTTGCACTTGGCCAGTTTATTACGGTTCCGTATCTCAAAAGGTAAAAAAGGAACCCTTATAAGATCACTTTTTTGTCCCACTGATTTTCTCAGGAACGGGTGGACCTAGCAAGTTGAAATTTATACCTGATACTGAAGTCTATAGTCCCTATTGGGTGTATAAAAAAAACCAAGGTCTTGAGTCAACACAATAAACAGATATGGGCAAATTTAGATTTTCGCGAAAACTTTAGGCGGCAATAGCCCAATGGATAGGGTGTCGGACTGGCAATCGAGAGGTCGTGAGTTCGGTCCCCACCCCACCCATTGCACTATTGACGTGAACCCACTCCAGACACAAGCATATGTAGCTTACCAACATTACGAGTAATCTTTATAAAAAAAAAAAAGTACGTTAATTTTCAACTTTTTTATTTTTCGGAATGTTTCCTTTACTTGTGCTGTAAGACCTTGCTTTTGACCAAAATTGACAATTCTAGGTACATCCGTTGATCTAGAATCCTGAAATTGGGCAAGAAGCAAGGTGTTACAGCACAAATTAAGGAAACAATCCAAAAAATGAGAAAAGATGAAAATTAAAGGGTGCCTCCATACACACGTAGTTAACGCCAATTAAGGTAGACCTCTGAGTTATATGAGCGCTGATACAATTTAGAGGTCTGGCTTCATTGTTTAATACCAACGTTGGCACGGAAGCCTGGGTGGGCGAGTTCAACTCGACTTGGCCGGTTTTTTTTAAATCGGTAACAATAAACATTGTCCTACTTTCAGTGTAGCCATGATGACCGACCAGTTTATACCTATTATCTCGTTCAATTAAAATCTTATTGTATTATTCATTATATTTATTCGAATCAATTTTCAGTAGAAGGTAGGTATCATCCATTAATACATCGTCAGTGCTTTGCAATAGGTACTAAATAACCTGACCCTATTTATTGAATTCATATAATGGCAGGTTTTATATTACATTCTCATTATTACGCCTAGTAGTGGTTAGTCTGTGGTGAATGCGCGCGACAAGTCGCGTTGCCAGACCACAGACGCGACGTTGCCGGTCTGCCGGATGCTATCTCGCTCGCTCGCTGGCGATTATCGAGTTGCGACCTTTGAAGTCTAGGGTGACAATACAGTATTGGTTGTGGGATATTTTCGATGACGACTCGGTGTATGCTTGTTTGTTAATTTATTTATTTATATCAATACTTTGAATGGGCATGACAGGTGCCTAATTCTATTTGATTTAGTAGGTAACTATTAAGATGTAGTAATGACCAAACATCTAATGTGTTCCGGCAGCTATCCTTGAGAGTCAGTTCCCATTCTAGGCCTAGCGTGCTTTCCATCTTCGACCATATCATCACTTACCAACAGGTGAGATAGTGGTCAAACGCTAGCCTATAAGATATAAAATAATAATAATAAGACTTAACCTGATTGTTTGATTGCATTTCTGCTGCTTTTAAACTGATATTAATAAATTTTTATGTTCAAAGAGCTTCAATAAATGTATATATATATATATATATATATATATATATATATATTTATATATATATATATATATAAATATTATATATATAAAATAATAATAATTGGTATGTAACTGTAAAATACATGTATTATTATAAAAAATATTAATGAAAGGAAAGGTTCTTACAAAACTTTTTGCTTTTATATATATATATATACATATATATAAATAAGCAAAGGGTTTTGTAATAATACATGTATTTTACAGTCACATACGACAGCTTAGTCAAAACTAAAAACTGCTAATTATATAATTCACTAATTACAAAAATCTAATACGTACGTACCACAATTCGGTTCGATATTTTTATGCAAATTGACAGGTTGTAGTATTTTAATGCCAAAATGAGTGTTGTTTATATGAGTAGTAAGTTTAAAGGCTTATTAGAGTTAGCTGCCTATAATGCAATATTAAATTGCCTTAACAGCAGTTTTTATAATATACCCATTTAGGAAGCACTATTATTCTATGTTGAAATACCGGAAATACCTTGTCTCTAAGAATAGGCACACCCCGATAATACCAACCTACATTGTTTAGGCGGTTGTATTCTGAACTTAAAATGAAAATCTTTCGAACTGAAACGATACAATATATTTCTTCATATAGTTTACGAGTTTGATTGATGATTTTCTCATCAATGAGGTATATGAGAAAATTTTAGTAGAGTTCGTCGGGCTTTTTTAGAAGCAGTTACAAAGTTTTAGCAGCACCTCATCATGCGTCGATGCAGTGTTGTAGCAAAGAGTGTGACATCAAATGAAATATGGTAGGTTTTATAGCTATCTCTCAGAAGCATAATAGATATTTATCGATATTGCTATTCTTAAAACAAAAGTAAGATTTATTATTTCATTTAATAGGAGTAACTAGTTATACACAAATCTCAACTTTTTATGTTCGATAGACAATTATCCTAGAGTATCTCGCCTCATGGTGACCCTACCCAATAATGAGCGACTCGAACACAGTTGCGCGATGGTGGCGCCGCGTTGCGCCATCTTTAGTTGCCGGGTGTGAGCTAGCGGAACCGCACGCCACTTTTACTCGCTTTTTATTGTGAAAAATCGCCTTATTTTGTGCTCTTCATTACAACAATGGATTGTAATGATAATTATTGAACATTTACAAGATTAATGGAGTTAATTTATGAAGGATTATTGTGTTGTTTTAAAAAACTAAAAGCAATAATTTGTGTTGTGAAAGACGTGTGTGAACGTAAACATTTCCTGTCAGTGGAACTACCCAGTGACATTAAGTCAGTGCAAATTTGTTAATACGAAAAGAAAAGCATTACATATAGGTAGCTATACCTACCTACCTACCAATTGCTATCTCGTAAACAAAAAATAAGAGTCTAATACTTTAATACCTACTACTTACCACGGAGAATAGACTCTACTCTACTTACCTACCTATCATCGGAAATTGAGCAACATTTCTAAAGCTAGTAGTACCTACTGAACAAAGTTTGCGTGTAATCTTGCAAGGTCTAATGAGAACAGAGCATACAAAAGTCAGAACCAATACAAAACAAAATTGCGAAGTAAATCAAATCCTGGATTACCTATGTAAAAGGCAATAGAGAATATAGAAGAATAAAAATATATAGAATAAAGACAATAGAGAATAATTAATTATATGTAGTGTAGATATAGTTACTTCAGCATTGAAGACTTCAACTTTTTCAATTTGCGACATCAAAGACTTCCAAACTATACTTTTCCGAAACTTTCCAAAGATGACAGAACCATGGAAAAGGGTCCAGCTCGACCCAGCCCGCCTCATCAAATCAGTGAAGAAGAGAACAATGCTGTACGACAAGGAGGACCCTCATTATTACCACAACAAGAAGCAGAAAGCCATGTGTTGGCAGGACATCTGCAAGGAGGTCATACCGAATTGGGATACCATGCGACCACAGGATAGAGTAGAATGCTGTAAGATCGTGATCTTTATTTTAATTACTTTCTAGTTAACCTGTGCCAATCGAAAACAAAATATCACAAACGCTCGTAAACAGAGTATGTACGGTACTATTACGAACGCATAACAAGTTCCAGCGTTTTTTATATGTGACAGCACAAACCTGACGCTTGCTTGATGTTTGTCAGAATTTTGCGCCACGCTGCACTGCACCCATTACTTTATGAAAGAATAATTGAATCTCTCATGCCCGTTGGACATTTGGCCCTTCAAAACTAACCTACATTTACCTAAATTCAAAAGTGGTGTTACTGCTCCAGGCGGACTCGCAGAAATCATAGGTACAACTAGATCATGCTCCATTTTCCATCAAGCCCGTGATTTTTTTAAAGCCTCCGTGACTCAGGGTTTTCTATTGCAGGGAGTTGTCGTACAAAATTAATATATAATTATTAAAAGCGTGACTTAGAGACTGAAGTTGCCCTACCCCTTGATTTTATCTAGAAGAATAACTACTTACTATTGCCAAGCTAGATATCAATATTGACTCTAAAATACATATGAGACGAAGGTTTTCTAGTGCTACTTTGTTGATGACTTCTATCTATTGCGTAATATGTTCTGGTTCAACAAAATATTTTATGAATGGCTACATAGAATCTCAAACTAGAACACATATTTTTATACTATTTATAGCGTGATTTAAAATTAAGTATTATGTACACATAAAAGTAGTGCGAAACCTCAGCGAGCAGAATCAATGCTCGCTTTTCTGTTAAATTTATCATAACCCAGAGTAAACTGGGGACGGACGGGGGTGACATTAGATGCCCTCACTCAAGTTCAGTAGTTGACAGCCACACATCACAGAGAAGCACCATCAGAAATCACACACCACCAGATGGCGTGGACCCATTCCAATATTGTGCAACTAAAAAGACACATACAATAAATCAAAGAGACCGATAGGCGGTTTGCCAGCATCATTAGTTACATGCTCCCACAAAGTTATCTGACAAACAAACTGACAAGGGTATCCTACCCCTACCCTTTTCTAGTTCTTCCGTAACGAGTAAAGTTAGGTATTGAATTTACAATTTCTCCGAACGTGAGCCCTTTGGGCGTTTGCCCTTTTCTCAATTCGAAAAGTTGGCTAAATTTGCTTGTAATTGAAAAACAATGGGCCGCGGAAAGCCAGGAATCGAACCGTTTTTAATTGCTAACTTAACGGTAGGTATATGGGAGTGTTATAAGTTTGGAACTTTACCCTCTCGGTAATGGCTTTCAGACCTTTTCTGTATAAAGCTACAACGTAAGCAATGAAATATACCAAATCCAAGACCAGTTAGTTAGTCTAACTAGTTTTAGTGAGCCTGTCCACGAAACCGAAGGTTCGGTTCCCATACGGGAAAACTTTTTGTGTGATCTACAAACCATTGTTACGAGTCTGGGGGCCAGTTTTACTGGTTTCTGAAGCACTAATTTAAAAAAATCTGACAGGTTCTTGACAGATTTTATATAGCGTCATGTGTCAGATAACTACACACTGTTAAGTATTCTGTGGTAAAGTTTCCTGCGACACAGGGTATGCTACTGCGGGGAGTTCTTTAAAAATGAAAGTAAACGAGTATACTCCGGCGAAGAACCTACTTATTATTGATCATCAAACTAGTTGTTGAAATTATTTCTTTCTTTCCCAGGTCACGAAATACAAAAACGCTGGAAGAGTCTCAGAACCTGCTTCGGACGGGAAGTGACAGAACAGAGAAAAGAAGAAATGCAAAGAAAGAAGAATTTGCCCGTAAGAAGGAGGAAAACTTACGGGTACTACAACCTTATGCGGTTTTTACTCCCCTCTTACAGTTCTGGCTGTCGACCTATCAAAGAATCTGAGAATGATAATGAAAACGATGATGACGATAATGATAATGATGATGATGACGATGAAATGGAAGCCGATCCTCTAGACAGCGTTATAAAAGCTGAATCGTACGAGGGTACATCGAGACATGAGTCCATTTTAATGGAGCCTGATACTTTCCAACACATTTACGAAAGTAACCAGAATTCGGCAGATGGAAAAATAATAGATTATCTAAAAGACGTTAAGAAAGATGAAGATGACGAGGACAAACAGTTCCTTATGTCTTTAATACCGACTTTTAAGAAATTTAGCGACAAACAAAAGTTTGAAGCGAGGATCGAGATTTTGAAAGTATTGAAGGATATTAGTTTTAAGCATGAAGGTGGAACTTCTTCCTAATTTCTAAAAAAATGCCATATTTGTTTTAATATTACTTACTTTTCATTAAGTTGCGTTTCGTTGCAATATACATTTTAGTTTGTTTATTTTAACATTAAATTTTTAACAGACTGTAAATATTTATTAATATTAAGTTTTCAGTTTCACATCTTAAAAGAAAGTACGGTCATACATATCCTCGATTAGTTAGTATTAAAAATTAAAATATTGTTTTAGTTTTAATTTTTTTCAATACGGAGCACTAGATGTCTAAATAGCATTTACATCTCCTGCTAAATTGAGGCATCAATTACCATATTGTTTCTTGTAATAGTAAATGTTGATTTCTCGTTACCATTTGATTACTTTTCTTATTACTTTAGTTATTCACTAGAATAAGACTTTTTAAATAAAAGTAAATAAATTCTTACGGTCGTCTTTTTATTTTCTTACACACATTTGAAGCCATAAAGAAGTCTGGTGAAATTCAGCCCAGGATAAATATGGTATGGTATAGTATAAAAAAAATGCTATACTAAAATATTTATAATTTTTCTGTATTTATTTATGTTTATTATTATTTATCTACAATTATTTAAAGATAAAAAAAAAAGATTAATAAACAAAATGAGTTTAAAATACTTGGCTTTTTAAATCAAAGTCAATGTTAGTATTTAATTTATACGATCCTTCCAATCTCGGCTGAGGAATGTGCAAAAAGAAACGGTAGATTTTTTAATTAAAACGTTGAACAACGTACTCATATAAAAATACTAGAAGAGACTTCTACAAATACTTAAATTATTGTTGCTGTTTTTTCATGTATGAATAATGCAAGCGAAAATTAAGCGAGCTCGTGCTGCGAGTAGTTGATACAAAGTAGTATTTGTTGTAAATTCATTCAGGTACAATATTGGTTAAATGAAATTATTTTATCTGCCTACATCTGATTAAAACTGTGCATTGCTAGGTATGCTTAGTCAGCTATCTTGATATAGATGATCTGAGTTGGTTCATCCGTTTGAACGCTACGATGCGACAGACAGACACATATACACAGATATGTACACATGTCAAACTTATAACGCCTCTTCTTTTTGTGTCGGCGGTTAAAACACAGAGTTTTGAATTAGCGATGACGTTATTCATCATTGATACTATAAATTGGTGGGATCACTAGGATGCCATATCAAGTAGCGTTAACTCTGATCTCGATCCACATCTATCGATGGATAGTTATGGCGTGACCGTGCTCAAATATACTTTTTTCCATGTCCCGCTGACAGATATTAAGAGCACGGTTATGTTATTTATAAAAGATAGAGGACTATCCCTTGGATGGCTTTGGTTGTACTTGTGGTATAGAGTTAACGTATAACAAGTGTCTTAAAATGTTTAATATGTTATTATCAAAGTTGATACGAGTCTGTGCAGTTTATTTTAGCAAATTAACACGATCAAGTTATAGGTAACTACTAATACTGACATTATAATATCGTTTAATAACTAAAAAAGAACCGACTTCAATGTTCATTTTCAGTACCAATTTTGAGATGTTTATCTCAATATCTCTGGAGATACTTATCAGACCTCGATTAAATTACCATGGTACCACACTTGGGATATCTCCTTTCGAACAAAAAAAGAATAATCAAAATCGGTGCATAAATGACGAAGTTATCCCCGAACAAACATTTAAAAAAAAAAAAAAAAATATATATACGGTCGAATTGAGAAACCTCCTCCTTTTTTTGAAGTCGGTTAAAAATTAATCTAAACTAAATATCAGGCAAGTTGTAAAAAAAACTAATAGAATAATTATACTAACTGCAGTTTTATCGACCTTGCTCTATATTTTTCTGAAACTTAGGTCACAGAATAAAAAGTAAGCACGACGTATGTTATTACCGTGGTTGATACATTTAAGAAAGGTCATAATTTGACGCACACATGTCTAAACAACCGGATGTGTATGATTCACGCAGTTTGCATACTTAGTCCTATTATTTAATCTGTGGATTGAGTACGGATCAAAGTACCGCCAAACGGTTACAGCATACGCGAACAAGGTATGATACGGAACGTGTGGCGTATAAATAACGTACTCGTACTTACTTGCATACTTAACTGAGCGTCGACAGAAGAGGGATTATGTCAATAGTTCATGCGAAAATGCATCAAGGAGAAAATCTGCTGGCATAACTTTACGGTGTTTCGGCAGCACACCGCTCTTGAGAGTCAGAGTATGTTAAGCCTATCGCTTACCACCAAGCGATATAGTGGTCAAACGCTAGCCTATAAGACAAAAAGAAAAAACAATTCTCGACTACTCATAACGAGTGTGAAACTGTGGCATTCTGGTTGCTGGGTTGCCAAAATATTGCGCGTCGCTGTAGCACTGAATCTTGTGACAAGTGACATCTAGATATACCCAGTCACACTTGTTAATATACTAACAAAGTTGTGGTATTTACTACCTTAAAGGCAGAGTAACAAAAGTACAACCCACCAATGTAAGATAATTTGCTCCCACTAGTATTCCGCCCTAGTAACATTACTAATCTGCGCACACACGCTTAGCTACCTATTAATAACTAAGTACATACTAGTATTAATACTGTATAGGAAGGTATGAGTAACCCTCAGCATTAATCGTATTATGATAACGCGCCCGTTCCTAGAATACTAACGATGTATTAGCGATCATTAAGGAGATGTTGACAGACCGAGTAGATCGTACCGAGGATGATCCATAACACTTAGCTACAATGTTTTGCGAATACAGTAGATCCTAGATCGTTCGAAAGTAGATACCTAGATAGTTCGACAGTAGATACCTAGATAGTTCGACAGTAGATCCTAGATAGTTCGACAGTAGGTACCTAGATAGTTCGACAGTAGATACCTAGATAGTTCGACAGTAGATACCTAGATAGTTCGACAGTAGATACCTAGATAGTTCGACAGTAGATACCTAGATAGTTCGACAGTAGATACCTAGATAGTTCGACAGTAGATCCTAGATAGTTCGACAGTAGGTACCTAGATAGTTCGACAGTAGATACCTAGATAGTTCGACAGTAGATACCTAGATAGTTCGACAGTAGATACCTAGATAGTTCGACAGTAGATACCTAGATAGTTCGACAGTAGATACCTAGATAGTTCGACAGTAGATACCTAGATAGTTCGACAGTAGATACCTAGATAGTTCGACAGTAGATACCTAGATAGTTCGACAGTAGATACCTAGATAGTTCGACAGTAGATACCTAGATAGTTCGACAGTAGATCCTAGATAGTTCGACAGTAGGTACCTAGATAGTTCGACAGTAGATACCTAGATAGTTCGACAGTAGATACCTAGATAGTTCGACAGTAGATACCTAGATAGTTCGACAGTAGATACCTAGATAGTTCGACAGTAGATACCTAGATAGTTCGACAGTAGATACCTAGATAGTTCGACAGTAGATACCTAGATAGTTCGACAGTAGATACCTAGATAGTTCGACAGTAGATACCTAGATAGTTCGACAGTAGATACCTAGATAGTTCGACAGTAGATCCTAGATAGTTCGACAGTAGGTACCTAGATAGTTCGACAGTAGATACCTAGATAGTTCGACAGTAGATACCTAGATAGTTCGACAGTAGATACCTAGATAGTTCGACAGTAGATACCTAGATAGTTCGACAGTAGATACCTAGATAGTTCGACAGTAGATACCTAGATAGTTCGACAGTAGATACCTAGATAGTTCGACAGACAAACGCTTCATTTTCACTAAAGTCCGGGAATCTTCAATTATTCAATCGCGAGTGAACAGTTATCGTCTACTAGTCTAGACGTAAGCGTTCTACATCATTAACCACATTGTGACTTGACATCAAGTGAGGTATTGATCAAACGCTTGCCTGTTTGGTATTAAAAAGTTATAAAGGTTTTATCGCCAAATTATCTCCGAGTCAATTAAGAATATTATGTTTCTTTGAAGTGTTACACACTTAATATTTTTGTTTTTTTTTGTCCCGTCGGTACGATGAAATTTTGGATTGAGTTAACAATTTACAGTTAAGAAGATTGCGATACTATGAAATTATATCCCATCCAGCGACATTGCGTTATATTAGTGGCTCTATGAGCTGTATTATACCTCACGACTATAATTTTGTTGCATAAGCACAGAATAATAAATATTACGCATAAGTTAAAACTTAATAAAATTTTACCGAAATTTTTAAAACAAAAAGATACCCTCGAACCCTTTAAATTTATAAATACCTATCTCCGCCATTTTAAAAAAAAAATTGAACCTCATCGAAAAACAAATCCATGTAATTATCGAACCTGCTCAAGAATTTCACGAGAACTGGTTGATGAATGCGACCTCTAGAGGAGTATTACTTACAGACATCCGGACAAACATACGAAACAGATACGAATGCATCACGAAAGCAATTGTTATCTGGACAAATTGACAATACCAGGCCTGTGCAACTCCGCGCTGTAGCTATGAAACTACAAGCACCTCCGCGCCACTCAGCTGGTTACAAGTTCAGTTAGCAAAGTGTCACGCGAGCTCTCAACCGGCCGCGCGCCTGACTTGTACTATTAATTATTCTGTGACAAAACTGAAACGGAGGCCTTCGCTACGCTCGGTCAAAAATATGGATATTAGACAGGTACATATAAAAGGCGTTATCACATTTGCGTAAATATCGGGGGCACCTGGAGTGTCACCTCTCATGATACCGATGTTTGTCCAGATAACATCGATAACTTATCGATATCGGGAAATGTGTCGACTATCGATCGATAACTCACTCACGCAAACGGTAGTAGTACTTCTAGGAATATTTAACGGATATTTTTATTCAATTGCAGTATTTCGCTTTTATAGTTGAAGTTTCTAATACTGCAAGGTATGAGTTGAGTGATGCAAGGATTATTATTTTATTGTATAACAGTAATATTTTATTCCAAGGATTTCTGGTATGATGATGGATGGATGAATTGCGCACTGTTTGGAATGGAATTAGATGGATTGTGGCCGACACTAAATCACAACCCCTACATACTTTAATGAGTGGTTCAAAACGAGACGTGGACAGGTGGACAGGTGGACAGGTGGACACTGGCGATGCGATGATGCGAGGGATTCACGATCATTCAGCGAACTATGGATAGGTATAGACCTATAGACCACATAGTCTCGGAGTCTCTCAGATAGAATTCAATGGGTAATTTGTTAAAGAACTAATGCAGCTCAAATAATTGCACGTTCTCTTGGACCTATTCTGGTCCTATCTATCGTACAAGTGCAATCATAGATATCTGTGAGTATACATTTGACAGTAGTTGGGGTGTTCAGATCATCGGTTTTAGATTGGAGACCACGGCTCAGCAAAAGCAGAACTACAGCAAGTTAGAGCGACGGACTGGCAGCGGCTGTCAACTAAAACCTAAATATTTGCTAAGTCCTTTGCCATAGACGAGGCAGCTTATATCCAGAATTAGGTAGACGCAGATTTGCCGATGATAGGATAATAATGTCTAGACCTACCAGTATAATTGTTAAATGCCAAGTAGATACTTATATACGTATTACTTAGTTTATAGATAACGCTTTACCTTTTTGCCATCGCGGAACTTGACAGTGCCCTCTATGATGGAAGTGGCGGGACTACTCTCCGCCATCTTTGTGCTGTGACGTCACGTGATCCGACCGCAGCGCCACCGCGGCGACATCCTGCACTAACACATTATTGGACGCACATTGTTAAACACTTGTATTGCACTGTAACACTGTTATTCACTGTCTTCACTTGTATTCACTATATAAGTACCTGAAAAGAAAAAAAAACTTGTTAATAATTAGTTTGCAACAGTAGGCACCTTCATTTACAATTCGTAGTTTAAGTATGCAAGTAGAACTTTATTTACTAAGTTTTATTTAACATGGCTCTTTACACGTTTATGTATATTTAGTTAATAAATTATACAACTTAAATAAGAAAAAAACATATCCTGATCCGCAGCGTTGTCATTCAATAACTTGATTTTCGAAATAATAATATGCAATCTCACATAAAAACGAGTGATATTGTAGACACTGTAGGAAGTCATCAGTCTTCACATAATCAAATCCAAAAGTCTAACATCTTACTAAAAAGTAGTTGTAGGTTCGTAAAACATAAATGGTAACTAATATAACACAACACCAAAATTAATCGTTTAAAGCATACTAAATGTAAATAAAATACTGAGAGACCTTTGTATCTAATCGGAAGTTTTCTCATTGAGATGTTCTGTTCCGGTCCTAAACACACAAAGTTATGGAGTTATTTGCATTAAACAGATTGGTCGCCATTATGCGCTCAGAACCGGAAGTAAAAAAGTTCCTTGAATTCAAAATGTTCGTGGCGTAATTTTGGTTTTAAATTCCAAATGAGGGTAGATAGGTAAATGTCATGATTTATTACTTACTTCACTCGATATTTACAACACATTTGTATATCTAATATTCCTGATGGTAAGAAAAATAATTGTTTTATGATCTTGCACCTACATTCAACAATGATAAGATTGTTTTGTGTCCAGTGACATTTTTATCTCAGGGTAGCAGGTGCAGTACAATGAGGCGCAATATCCTGGCAACCCAAAGTTTTTAGGGTTCCGTACCCAAAGGGTAAAACGGGACCCTATTACTAAGACTCCGCTCTCCGTCTGTCCGTCTGTCTGTCTGTCTGTCCGTCTGTCACCAGGCTGTATCTCATGAAAGGTGATAGTTAGACAGTTGAAATTTTCACAGATGATGTATTTCTGTTGCCGCCATAACAACAAATACTAAAAACAGAATAAAGTTAAATTAATAGAGGGTCCCCATACAAGAAACGTGTTTTTTTCGGCATTTCACGCCATCTATGAACACTTAGGTAAAAGTCCCATAGATGGCGTTATATAGAAATGTCGATCCCTACCACCTTTGTTAGACGTTAGATGGCGTTATAAGAAATAAAATGTTAATTAATTATTATTTTTTGCTGGCGAATTATGATAGTGGTATTTTTTGCTCGATCTTATAAAATACTGTAGTGTGGTACGAAACCCTGCTAGTGCGAGTCAGACTTGCACTTGGCCAGTTTATTTTTTTACAACGTCTAGTTGTAACATCAGACGATCGTCTTGCTAGTCATGTTAAAAAAAAATATGTATAATTTTACAAAGTATTATTATACATTCATAATAGGACTATCTAAATATTTCGAAATAAATACATTAGGTAACTTACAAAGTTCAAGCTGGGTACTTTTAAATTTGAATCGATATCTACCTATTTTCAACTTGACCTTTTAACAAAGCCGCTTTAAAGTTTGAATTTGGTTCGATATTTAAATAAAGACGCCTAAAAGGCGAGTCGGAATACAAATAAAAACCGAATAGAAGAACCCCATGTGGCGTACAAGTGTGCAGATTCAATAAACACAGAATAGCCCCCCTGAGGTCGATAAAGAGGATTGTAGAATGAGGCCCGGATTTAGGGTGATTAATACCTTTTGCAATTGTTTGGGTTATTTTATATATAGGCGGATGTTATGTATAAATAGAATATTGAAAATGCACTTATTTTAGATAAGAAACTTGTACCTTATTCTCGATTTTTAGGTTAATAATACTTAACCTGATAGATAAGATAATTGATAAGATAACAGCATTCATAAAAAAATCATGTAAGTAAAATTTATAATTTTTTTTATACTTGTAGTGTACAGAAAAACACGCCAAATAATAAGTTAATGAAGATTTACGAGCGAGCCTCAGTGCTTTGCATTTATCTGTCGGATATATAAAGATAGATTTTTAGGGTAAGTATTAACTGATAAGATAACAGCATTAATAAAAAATCATGTAAGTAACATTTATAAATTTTTTTATACTTTTAGTGTACAGAAAAACACGCCAAATATTAAGTTAATGAAGATTTACGAGCGAGCCTCAGTGCTTTGCATTTATCTGTCGGATATATAAAGATAGATTTTTAGGGTAAGTATTAACTGATAAGATAACAGTATTAATAAAAAATCATGTAAGTAAAATTTATAAATGTTTTTATACTTGTAGTGTACAGAAAAACACGCCAAATAATAAGTTAATGAAGATTTACGAGCGAGCCTCAGTGCTTTGCATTTATCTGTCGGATATATAAAGATAGATTTTTAGGGTAAGTATTAACTGATAAGATAACAGCATTAATAAAAATTCATGTAAGTAACATTTATAAATTTTTTTATACTTTTAGTGTACAGAAAAACACGCCAAATATTAAGTTAATGAAGATTTACGAGCGAGCCTCAGTGCTTTGCATTTATCTGTCGGATATATAAAGATAGATTTTTAGGGTAAGTATTAACTGATAAGATAACAGCATTAATAAAAAATTATGTAAGTAAAATTTAATAATTTTTTTAATACTTGTAGTGTACAGAAAAACACGCCAAATAATAAGTTAATGAAGATTTACGAGCGAGCCTCAGTGCTTTGCATTTATCTGTCGGATATATAAAGATAGATTTTTAGGGTAAGTATTAATGATAAGATAACAGCATTAATAAAAATCATGTAAGTAACATTTATTAATTTTTTTATACTTGTAGTGTACAGAAAAACACGCCAAATAATAACTTAATGAAGATTTACTAGCGAGCCTCAGTGCTTTGCATTTATCTGTCGGATATATAAAGATAATAAATGATGCATAGAAGCATGCATGCTTTTCTATGTAAATGTAATTTTTTTTGTATTTTTAAAAGGAAGAGTATAGAATAAACGCAAGTTTTAAACATGGCGTGCGTGATACACGCACAACACCCACTGTAGGAAACGTACTACTCTACGATATAAAACCACAGAAGTTATACTAGTATTTGTATACTTTATCGTAAGAGGAAAGTACGCGTGTGTAAGGTTATTGAATTTAATTTATTTTTATAATTTGTTAGATTCATAAATAATTATTAACAGTCGGAGCTTATAATATAATAATACGCATTAAGTGAAACCATTTAATTGGTTAAATTGGCGCGATTTAAATATGTATGTATGTAGATCTATAGATAATTTAAGATCGTTTAAAACGCAAAAAACACGGACTACACATGCCGCGTTAGTCAAAATAGCCAGTAGTATCATGTCGTTAAGGTATACAAATGCATATATGTCGTCAGGGTATGTAATGTGTTTGAGATGTGTATCTCTATATCTCCGGAGATAATTGTCACACCTCGATAAAATTTGAATGGGAACAATCGGGTGGCATAATCTCTCAAACGAAAAAATATTTTTTGTTATCGGTCAAGATTTGACGTAGTTGTGAGGTAACAAACATAAAAAAAATACAGTCGAATTGAGAACCTCCTCCTTTTTTGTGAAGTCGGTTAAGAAGGAGGATATATTATTTTCTGTGGTAGATCTGTGGTCGTGTGTGTATCCATCATCATGCACATCATATCATACAACCAACGATAGTACTTACCATTATAGGAACGGATTCTTACTTGCCATTTGAGTTAAGTAAGTAAGTTAAGTACTTCATTTGAAATAGTTTCTAAAACAAATCGAAAATAACTTTAAATATTTCATGTAGTAACTGACATGATATAGTATAACATACTGTATAATATTATTACAAATGTACAATATTGCCATAAATAAAATATGTGCCGATATCCATCCCTACAGTGTTATATTCACTCCCCCAATTCGGTTCACAAACTGCTGTTTACCCCATATTGTGTAAGTAGTACATATATGAGTAAAATGGATTATTATAAATTATCACTAACGTAAATTAATTAATTATATATAACTAGTCGTGCCCTGCGGTTTCGCCCGCATAAAACAAGTATCCTAATATAATAGCCTAATCCATAGTACTAAGCTATCCTGTACAAAATTTTAGCTAAGTCGGTCCAGCAATCCAGCCGTTTGACCGTGAAGAAGTCCCAAACAAACAAATAAACAAACCATCGATGTCGATGAAACAAACTGACTTTCGCGTTTATAATATAGGTGTTAATTTCAATATGATATCAGATGTCCCTGAATAAATTCAAGTAACTTGCATTTGTATTCGTAAGTTTAGATTATGTAACGAAGTAAATACTGATGTACAATTATTTTGAAACATCCAACAGCATCTCTATTCTTTTGTATCAATGCCCTTCACAAGTCGGTCAAGTACTCGATGTTAGTAACTTAAACAAAAGCCAACATCTTTAAACGTGTTTTTCTACTCAATAAAACGACGAAGGTTTTTAAAACCCAGGCTTGGAACTGCCTAATAGCATCGTTAACCGAAATCTTAAAGTAACAGTATATACCGAACAAAGAAAAATTGACAAAAGAGCATCTGCTTTGAAACCGATAGCAAAAAAAAATCTTTTCGCACCCACTTCGAAAATAACCAAAGATATGAAATTAAACAGATAGACCTATTCTACTTTTGAATGCATCTGCAACGCATACAAAGACTCCTCTGTGACGTCAGAAAGCAGATGGCCCAGGGCTGTCACGCTTCAAAAAAATATCGCACACGCTATTGCTATTAACGATAACAGCTATAAATAACGTTGTTACTAGAGCGTATAGGATTTAATTAATGTTACGTTATTAGATACCCGGCGTTTGCAATTTGGGGCCTCATTTTAAGGTTAATTAAAAAGGGGGAGGCGACCTAATTATGTCGATATTGTAGTTTAAAATATAGTTTAATTACATTTTCCTTTGATCGAGTGCGGTTGCAGAAATTTGCGGTTATGAATTACGTTAATTAAAATATGACAAGTAATGACATAAATGTTAATAATTACTTTAGCTATTTAATAATTAACCTTTTTAATTTTTGGTTTGCAATTTGTATGCACTATTTTCCGAGTAAATAAAGTAACAAGTACTATAGTCAGTAGAACTTATTTAAACATCGCGTAATAAAAGGAAATAAATAGCTGGATTATTCTACTCAACATATCGATGGCTTCATAACATATAGGCGTACAAGCAAAATTGGCGTTTTAAATTTTCGAATGCTATAGATAGTAAAAACGAAGCTCTTGTTTGTAAGCCCATTTGTTATGAAGAGCCCTCGTCGAGGGCTTCATAACATATAGGCGTACAAGTGAAAATGGCGTTTTAAATTTTCTATGCTATAGATAGTACAAAACACGCTTTTGCTGTACGCCCATTTGTTATGAAGCCCTCGATATAAAATATTAATACCTACTACAATTCCATTCCTTACTTTTCCCAAGTTATTCAGAAATATTTATACATATAAAATGTCCTTATAAATAATATCCTTTAAATATCTCACAAAATAATGTTATTTTTAGCAGCCCTTACAAAATGATCCACAGATACAATAAGATCAACTGTATTGTCCTGGCTGTGGAGTGTGGACACACCTGCCGGTCGCGTGGCTTCGGTCGCTCGGAACACTTCGGATTTATCCAAATCGATATCTTACCAATCACAACTGAACTTTACAACATAACTTTGGAGAAATAGCCAAATAATTATGTTGTTCATTTTCAAATAATCATTGGCATTCCTCAAAAAACACACAAAACATTTCAACTTTCTTTAAACTTATAAAACTACTTTAATCTTCAAAAATAACACAAAACTGAACATTTTAATGAATCTCGCTGCAGTGTAGAATCTAAACTAAGATAATCCATTGATTGCTATCAAATAGATGCAGTAGCAAGCGACCAGTTTCTTCTAGATCCGTGGATTATTCGTAGATTATCAGTGGATTACCACTTAACCAGATATTGACCGTCTTGTCTAGACGCTATTAATAAACCTATTAAGCCGAGGTTCCCACCTACAAGTTAACTTGGTCGGTAGTCGGTTCTACTTTAATTTAATAGAGAAGGTACTATGTGATAATAATCACACGTTTGATTTAGTATCTTAATATAATAATATTATAAGTGTGAAAGTTTGTTTGTTTGTAACTGTACCAGACCAAAGCGACTAAATTAACTTGGCACATTGATAGTTTTATATAACCTGAATTACTTAACTCAGAAAACTTTGTATACCGGTATTCCAGGTCTATAACATAAGTCCTACTAAGACACTTTTTAACTCAGGCAAAGCCACAGGGAACAGCTAGTAAGTCAATAAACGTAATTTAAAAGAAAGGACATGTTAGATAATAATTATTACAATTTTAAAGATTACCATAATCTTTACAAAGAACCTGCTTCACAAGCAAGTAATCAGTTATCGAAAAAGTCGTATTTTCACTTCGCAATTTCAAAATTAAATTGTTTAAATTCTGTTAAGACATAAATAAACAAAGGTACGCCATGCCATTATGGCATCCAAAAATAAAGTAACATCAGCATTCCCGATCTGATCGAGTCTCCAGGGCTTGAGTATATTTTGTCCGTCCTTTGGGGCCTTCCGCACGCTCATAATAGGATGGGTATGATATACCATAGGTAGATAAATATATGTATACTTATATAAAGGTTAGAGAATACGGGATCAGGAGGGATGGTGTTTTAAAGTTTTACTTTTGGTAGACAAGCGCTTGACCTATATTTTTTAACCGACTTCACAAAAAAAGGAGGAGGTTCACAATTTGTCTGTTTGTTTTTTTTTTGTGTATGTTACGCGATTACTCCGTCAATTCTGAACGGATTCAAATTATTATTTTTTTAATAGGTAGGGTACGTTTCCGATGTGGTCCCATTTTAATTTTATCGAGATCTGATTAGTATCTCCAGAGATATGGAGATAAATACCTCAAACATAGGAGAATGTACTGGTATTAGAAGAAGAGTCACAAGAAGATTATACACCATGGAGGTTGCTATTGCATATACTTTTGAAGACTGAATAAAGACCGGCAAAGTCGAGTTGGACTCGCCCACCGAGGCTTCCGTACCAACGTTAGTTGGTACCAATTAGGCTAGACCTCTAAAAAGGTCAACGGGAAGTACCTTATAGGTTTTCGACCCAAAACCTATAGGGTACTTCCGGTTGACCTAGAATTGTCAATTTTTGCAAGGTATTACAGCACAAGTAAAGGAAATATTTCGGAAAATAAAAAAAGTTGAAAATTAGGGTAAATTTTGGTACTAACAAGTTTTCGCGAAAATCTAAATTTGCCCATATATTTTTATCGTGTTGACTCATGACCTTGATTTTTATACACCTAATAGGAAGTATAGACTTCTGTATCTGGTATAAATTTTAACTTGCTAAGTCCACCCGTTTCTGAGAAAATCGGTGGTGACATATGTATATATGTGCGCACTTTACAGATCTGTATCTTCTTAACCATAATAGGTACTTAATAATAATAGTATGTACATACTTGAAATTTTCACAAATTATATATCCGTCAGTGTGTAACGGCCCAAACACGAAATTTTATAGATACATGTAATTTAATTAAAACTTGTTTTGCACTAAATAGGATAAAATAAATTATTTAAAAAAAAAAACCGACTTCATAACCACAAACAGGCACTCAAAAGCGAAAAATAAATAACTTAATATAACTATTATAAGCGCTACCCACTTATCTTTTTGAAGTCGGTGCCAGCCATGTCTAATACGTAGTAAATAGACACTACCTACATGTATCTACCTACTTACTACTACTACATACATAGTATCTATCTACTATCCAATAGACTCAATGGCGCATCTTGGGAGAGGCCTACGTCCAGCAGTGGACTGATACAGGCTGATGATGATGATGATGATCCAATAGACTTGGCTGGCACCGACTTCAAATAGAGAAGTGGGTAGCGCTTATAATAGTTATATTAAGTTATTTATTTTTCGCTTTTGAGTGCTTGTTTGTGGTTACGAAGTCGGTTTTATTTTTTTTGAAAAATAATTTATGTTGCTTTCTTTGTCCGTATTGTCAAATCAGAAGCACCTACCGAGCGAATTTCAAAATCAGTAGTTTGTTTTGAATATCTAATATTTTCCTGTCAAGTCTGATTTTACTATAATTACCCTCAGACCATCATAAAAAAGGCAGACAGATTCGTGCCAACCACCCGAGTGATCGCAAGATCAGTAATAGTAGCGATGGATCAATTCGCATTCACATTAATTGTTAGCATTCTAATGCTTAATTAGCAGTTAGCAAATTAAACATAGTTAGTATAGTTGGTAGCGAATTCTTCGGTAGCGTGCGCTCTCAGTCACAACCACGGGAATACTAAATCTACCTATCTCTTTCATAATTACCTATAATACATATTATGAAGTATTATACTAAAGTGCGGAAGTGTTCAACTTACCTAAAATGTGTAGACAAAAAATTGCCATACCGTAATCTACAAACAGAAAATCTATACGTAAAGTACTTCTTCTTTAGTTCTACGAAACACATAGGTACACAAGAGACTCGTACTTACTTACAAGTCGTAAGTACTGCAAGTTTTAATATCAAATCTCTATTTTACTCTGTCTTACACTTACAACCTAATTACAAGTGTCCATATTTCTAAGCCTCTAATGTATGTACCCTAGTTAAGTTGTTTCGAATAAATCATTCATTCAATCAATGCAACGTTACTTGTATAACCCTAAGCGGGTTCGCTTGCTGTTTTGAAAATTGAAACATAATTTAGTTAAAATGAACGAAACAACTTATTATATTAAAACTTCACACGATTGAATTTTAAACTGAAATCTGTACAAATACCATCGCTGCCATATGTCGCCTCTCGGATCGAATTATACACGCTCTGCTTACTTTACAACGTATATATCACTTTATTATAAAGAATTACGGTTTATTTTCTCAAAACCATTTGGGTGATGCCTGATTTAGTAGGAATTCTTTGAAAGCTATGATTTTAAACTAAGGATTCTTTGATAGAGTTTTACTCAAAGGCTTGTTTGAAGTTTTCTCTGGATTTTTCATGGTAAATGAAATGGAAGTCATTTTAATATACTTATTGTAAAGCTATAAATAAGTTTAACTTGTGCAAAGTAAAGCTGCATTTGATTCAGGAGCGTAAATATCTGTAGAGCTCGTGCAATCGGTATTTTTAGAGTAGATCTCATGTAAGTGCTATTAAGTGGTAAAAGCGCCCACTGTTGCACTTTTACTGAAAATTATAAAGTAGATACTTATGTTTGTTTCTTTTCAACTGACATCCAAGAGGATGAGGTTCTCAACTCATCTGTATGTTTTTTTTTGTATGTATGTCACGCGATTACTCCGTCAATTATGAACCGATTCAAATGATTATTTTTTTTATTGATAAGGTATATTTTCAAAGTGGTCCCATAGTAATTTCGTCGAGATCTGATTTGTATTTCTAGAGATATGAAAATGAAATGAAACGAAACGAAACGAATCGAAACGAAACGAAACGAAACGAAACGAAACAAAACGAAATGAAATGAAATGAAATGCATTTATACAGCTACACACTAAAAAACGTAGGTATTTAAATAAAAAACAAAAACTTAAACCTAGTACTATATAAAACAAAAAATCATAAATAATAAAACTTAAGCTATTTGTGTGTGTGTGCTGAACAGGACCACCTCAGCACATATGTTCAGGTTTAACCGGAACGCTGATTTTCAGATGGACCTAAGCGGATAGGACACGAAGTTAATCACAAAAAGAATATAACAAAACATACATTCAATCAAAACACATTTAAATAAATATATAAATCATTAAAATAGATATGCAATTCGATAAAAAAATATACTTTAACTTAAAAATTGGCGCACAGGTTATGAACGCAGCTTATTATGCTGTCATTGTCACATTATATTATATGCCTGTCACTGTCAGATCAGATCTTAGACATCATGATGGTAAACGTCGCAAATTTGCTACTGAAATTGACTCGCGGGGCATGGAAGTCTGTTGTTTCAGTTTTTAAACTTATTTACTATTTATTATTTATTTATTTTTATTTATTTATTATTTTATATTTTTATACTTATTAACTGTCTTAATTATTAGAGTAGATTTCTTTTAAGTGTTATTTAGCGGTAAGAGCGCCTATTTGTTACAATTTTACAATAAATTACAAAATATGTTTGTTTCTTTTATTTAATGAGTTCAGTGCGGTAGCTCTTACTGACATAGTGCAACTTCAGAGGAAGTCTTAGAATGGAGGAGAGTGACGTAGAAGCAGTTACATTTTTATAAAATTAAAGTAGTGAGGTTATTATAGGTACATTTATGAAAACTTTGTGGAAATCATCATTACATTACATAAATCGCACATCCAAAGAGCCATCATGAGCTGAAAAACCATCTGTTAATCACAGACTGAATTCAAACCCTTGCAATTTTTCATCCAGTAAATATAGAGTATCCACAATGACCACAGTGGAGCTAAGCCGAAATGCATGGTAATTTGGGCCCCGGACGGCGTCGATTAAACGCGTGCGGTTGAGGGTTAACCGTGCCCAACTACCGGATAGATACACTGGTGGGTTGACCAGGATGTTTTGTGGATTTTTGACGCCTTATCATTATTGATTATGTTAGGTTTTTGCTTTCTACACTAATTTACAAATATATATACTATACTGCCTCTTTCACTTATGTCTGTTT
This sequence comes from Cabera pusaria, assembly GCA_954871355.1. Classification (NCBI taxonomy): domain Eukaryota; kingdom Metazoa; phylum Arthropoda; class Insecta; order Lepidoptera; family Geometridae; genus Cabera; species Cabera pusaria. The sequence continues at coordinate 297,696 of OX940901.1, forward strand.
GGTTAACTTTGGTTCCTTTTCACATCCTAATGACTGAATTGATCTTCACGTTTGACAGAGAAACTAGTTAAATATAAATATTGCGTATTATAAAGCGCCTCTGGTTCGTTTATTGGCCATTTGTTATCAAGATACAAGCTCAACGAGAATAAATATAATAATATAACAGTTATTAATTATGAGTGATTGTGGACTCTGTACTGTGAGTGTTGTCAGTACTCTGTACTGTGAGTGTTGTCAGTACTCTGTACTGTGAGTGTTGTCAGTACTCTGTACTGTGAGTGTTGTCAGTACTCTGTACTGTGAGTGTTGTCAGTACTCTGTACTGTGAGTGTTGTCAGTACTCTGTACTGTGAGTGTTGTCAGTACTCTGTACTGTGAGTGTTGTCAGTACTCTGTACTGTGAGTGTTGTCAGTACTCTGTACTGTGAGTATTGTCAGTACTCTGTACTGTGAGTGTTGTCAGTACTCTGTACTGTGAGTATTGTCAGTACTCTGTACTGTGAGTGTTGTCAGTACTCTGTACTGTGAGTGTTGTCAGTACTCTGTACTGTGAGTATTGTCAGTACTCTGTACTGTGAGTGTTGTCAGTACTCTGTACTGTGAGTGTTGTCAGTACTCTGTACTGTGAGTGTTGTCAGTACTCTGTACTGTGAGTGTTGTCAGTACTCTGTACTGTGAGTGTTGTCAGTACTCTGTACTGTGAGTGTTGTCAGTACTCTGTACTGTGAGTATTGTCAGTACTCTGTACTGTGAGTATTGTCAGTACTCTGTACTGTGAGTATTGTCAGTACTCTGTACTGTGAGTGTTGTCAGTACTCTGTACTGTGAGTGTTGTCAGTACTCTGTACTGTGAGTATTGTCAGTACTCTGTACTGTGAGTATTGTCAGTACTCTGTACTGTGAGTATTGTCAGTACTCTGTACTGTGAGTATTGTCAGTACTCTGTACTGTGAGTATTGTCAGTACTCTGTACTGTGAGTATTGTCAGTACTCTGTACTGTGAGTGTTGTCAGTACTCTGTACTGTGAGTATTGTCAGTACTCTGTACTGTGAGTGTTGTCAGTACTCTGTACTGTGAGTGTTGTCAGTACTCTGTACTGTGAGTATTGTCAGTACTCTGTACTGTGAGTATTGTCAGTACTCTGTACTGTGAGTATTGTCATTACTCTGTACTGTGAGTATTGTCAGTACTCTGTACTGTGAGTATTGTCAGTACTCTGTACTGTGAGTATTGTCAGTACTCTGTACTGTGAACTTTGTCTGCCACGGGTTAATCATAATAATTGATTTAGTTTACCTCAAAAAGAAACAAATAACATAGAATATTATTTGTTTCTAAACTTACAAGTTTTAAATTATATAACAGAACCTATCAAAGATTTGGCATTGGTCTCATAACCATGTCTTTTGTATACTTTAAACCTAGGACGATGTCAGACTTAATTATGTCAAAGAATTTAGATATCTTCTATATCCTGGAAAAGTTTTAAATATGCAGTCACTACAAGCCAAATCACGGGTTATATCGACAACGGTAGGGTTAACTATTGCTGGGGTAATTTGGCAAGGTTTATGTGTTAATCTTGGCTTAGACATAATATTTTGCGATATCCCTGTCTAATCTGCGGAGAATTGTATAAATTGGACTTCATAAAAATTGGAGTGGATACAAAGATAAAATACTGTGTTCCGAATCTTAAAATAATGCGTAAAATTTAAGATTCAATGGACGCAATAACTCGGTATTTTAAGTACAAGATAGTAATATGGAATATTCGAAGTAATACAAATAAAAAAATCTTTAAGACAATGTAAATGCACCTAAGGTACGGCCACACCGCGGCGTCCTGCGATCTGCGGGCGCGATCTTAGTACTTTTCAATTGTTTTCTGATCGCGTTTGGTGTGAACCAGTCGGTACAAATACCACTGAGCTATCTGATCGCTGCCTAGATCGCGCACGCAGGACGCTGCGGTGTGGCCGTACCTTAGGTGCATTTACATTGACTTAAAGATTTTTTTATTTGTATTACTTCGAATATTCCATATATTCTTGTACTTAAAATACCGAGTTATTGCGTCCATTGAATCTTAAATTTTGAGAGGATCCTTCCTATTTTCGGGCCAAAACAGAACCAACAATAACTCATGAACTTACTTTAAAACAATAAAAACTAGAAGCAACTAAGTGTCTACTCAACACTTGCCAACACAGAGGCTCAGAACATTCATACAACCTACAAAGTTCACCAGTAGCACCACTCACCGCTAGATTTGGCAACGCCGCCAAGCGGGGAGAAATTAGAGTACGATACACAGTAATGGCGGCGTAACGCGAATAACGCAAACAAAATGTTCAACTACCCTCATCATCATTTAGTTAGGTAACTTTATGTAGACGTCTGATGAGGATACCATGTTGAAATGTACCCGCTTATTGTACTCGCACATTGTTGGTGTATTTATAATATTGCTTGAATTAGCTAAAGAGAATCTTAATAATTCTGCGTTAATCTTTGTTTCGATGTTGGTTTGATTGTATTTGATGTTTTTTATCTATTTCACTGCGAGTGTTTGCTGTATATTTTATTCGCTATTATTTACTGTTTTGAGCTACGACCTCATTTTTTATGGCTCAATTTACATATTAAACTTTAATGATGTTCAACCATGTTATCAAAATTGTTGGTCGAGTAACAAGCACGCCTGCGTAAGCATTATCTTAGTTATAATTAGTATGATAGCTGGTTAGTGAGAACTTCTCTAAAGACAGATTCACAAGTAAAGTTTAAGCACTATTTACATGAGATCTGTCTGTCTGTGTAGTTCCAAGCACTACTGCCAGCTATTTGGCAGCTAGAGGGAGTCATTGTCCGAATTCAGACGCGGTTCAGTGAGAATCTATTTGTACTTAAGTTTAACTTACGTTGTTAAGTATAATTTTGTTATAAAGATTGATGGATACGATAAAGACTTAATGGAAATACCTATCAATGTTAAAGAAGGCTAAAACAAAGACGTTTACATAAGTGGTATTATAAATATTATAATAAGCCAGATATTTAGTCTCTCATATCCTGTATTTTCTGGAAACTTTGCTTTTCAAAACGATAAACATTTCTAATCCGAGGTTGAGTAACAGACCATGTGTCGGTACCTCCCCAGGCCGACTAGAAGAAGTCCTACAACTAAATAAAGTCAATGAGAATCAATAAGTCAGCATAAATTTTTAACCGACTTCAAAAAAAGGAGGAGGTTTTGAGAAACCTCCTCCTTTTTTAAAATTAATTTTAAAATTGAGATTCGACCGTATTTTTTTTTTTTTTTTTTTTTAATGTTTGTTCGTGGATAACTTCGTCGTTTATGAACCGATTTCGATTATTCTTTTTTTGTTCGAAAGGAGATATCCCAAGTGTGGTACCATGGTAATTTTATCGAGGTATGATAAGTATCTCCAGAGATATTGAGATAAACATCTCAAAACTGGTACTGAAAATGAATAGCGCGGCATTGAAGTCGGTTGTTTTTTAGTTTTTAAACGATATTATATCATGCACACTCAGCAACCATATGATGACAGGTCTGCTGTGTAAGTGTACCATGCAAGCATTTTAATAATACCACATAAAGTCGTTCTCAGAAGCCATTTTAGTAATTCTAAGTACATTCTAAAACGAGGTTTTATTCCAATGGTAATAATGTTTATATTTGATATTGAAATACAAGTTGTTATTTCTTAGTTTGCAGCTTCAGCAATCACAAGGTCACTGCATAGTCAACGATAAATTGCACCAGGTAAAACCAGGTTTAGTGAAGTGACATCAGAAAATTAAACATAACCACAGAATAATGAATACGTATAACATACCTATTAAAATAACTTAGTGAACAAACTGAATGTAGCATGTGTCATATATTATGTCGTTGATTATTATTACTTACTATTCTCCTTATATGTAAAGAATCACAATGGTTTTGTACTTTAGGGGGTCTCTGAAATGTAGGCGTGTGCACTACACTAATAAAAATCAATGTGACCGAATGTGTTTTTTTATTCGTAGCCAAATGTGCCTAATGCATTGTGTTTGTGGTCTAAAACCATCTTAGCATTATTTATTTTAGCATTATTGCCTTTCTAATAAAACCTAGGTTGGTGTACATCGGTTGGATAGTTTTAAAGTATTTAACGGACATAGGTAGAATCATTTGTTCGTGTTTTATATATTTTATAGAAGAAGATGTAATAAGAAGGACTACTAGGTACCGTGAAACAGCACAAGGAACCTTGATGTCAACATTCTGAGAAATCATTGTTGCATTGTTTTCACTTCTGAATGAATGTTCTCTGTTCTCTTCTGTTATGAAAGTTGGCCTTATTTCTTCATTAAATTACAATTATTTAAATAAATACTCTGCGGTTTAACTTTAAACAACACAAGCGCTTAAACAATGGCATTGATTTGTGTAAATAATTGAGATCGTTAAAAAACTAATCATTAAGATAGTTTAAAAACTAAAACAACCGACTTCAATGCCCCGCGAGTCAATTTCAGTAGCTAGTTTGAGACGTTTATCGTCATATCTCTGGAGATACTTATCAGATATCGATGAAATTACAACGGGACCACCTCGGAAACATATTCTACCGATTACAAAAATAATCATTCGAATCGGTTTAGAATTGACAGAATAATCGCGTAACATACACAAACAAAAATAAAACTGGCTAAGTGCGAGTCAGACTTTTGTCCCGCACACGGAGGGTTCCGAACGCCATCTAGAGATTATCTGACGAACTTCTAACACCAACTAAGTAAACATTAACACAAAGTTGTTAGTAATTAATATTATTAAATATCTGGTTGACCGAGCTTTGCTCGGTATTTTTTGCCACTTAAACAGAAAAGTATGACTCTTCCCGACATCTATTGACGAATAAAAATACTATTTTTTTTAATTGAGAGCAACTAACTGCTTGAACGACACAATAAAACACTACAGCTACTTCTACTCGCCAATAGATGTCGGGAAGAGTCATATTTTAAGTTGATTATCGATGAAGTTGATTATTGAAAACACGAATAAAACAACATGAAAATGTTGTTTTATTATGAATATGAATCCTAGCTAGATTATTTTGATTTTTCGCCCCTGAAATACATCGTTGGAGCCGTTTCCGAGATTCGGATTCAGATTCCGAGATTAAGGTAAGCACGATAGCGCCATTTATAATGGCGCTATCGTAAAAACACGTTTTTTGTTTTAAACCTTTTAATTTTTAACTTTGTTCTGTTCTTAGTATTTGTTGTTATAGCGGCAACAGAAATACATGATCTGTGAAAATTCCAACCGTCTAACTATCACAGCTCATGATATACAGCCTGGTGACAGACGGACAGACAGACAGACAGACAGACAGACAGACAGACAGACAGAGAGACAGACAGACAGACGGACAGCGGAGTCTCAGTAATAGGGTTCCGTTGGTACCCTTTGGGTTCGGAACCCTAAAAACCATACAGACGAATTGAGAACCTCCTCCTTTTTTTGAAGTCGGTTAAAAAGTTAACTCATGTGCCACGCTTCTCATTTTCAGTAGCAAGTTTGAGGTATGTATCTCCATATCTCTGGAGACACTCGTCAGATCTTTTCATCAGCAGAATCAATTACGATAAAATGTATATGGGACCACCTCTGAAGTATGATGTTTGACTTCCCAAAAAAAAATCATTAAATCAATGTATAATCGATGAGTGGAGTAATCGCGTAACAAACATACATACAAAAAACATACAGTCGAATTGAGAAGGTCTCCTTCATTTTTGATGTCGGTCAAAAAAACTAAGAAGTGTTTCATGAACTGCACTTATCGTCGCTACTAATGCAAATTCCGTAATGCATTAAATTGCAAGTTTTCAAATGGGAACTTTTTAAATCACAAAATTTTAATATAGTTTATGTATGCCAACAATTCGAAACGCCGTATTTCATGAATTTTGTGATGTTATACAGTTTATTTAATTGTCATCAGTAATATTGTAGTCGCGAGATTTTTTCCAATTTCAAATACATTTTTATTTTTATATATCTTATATGCTAGCGTTTGACCACTATCTCACCTGTCGGTAAGCTGTTCGCATGATGATGCGGTCGAAGATAGTAGCACGCTAGGCCTAGAGTGGGAACTGGCTCTCAAGGATAGCTGCCGGAACACATTAGATGTTTTGGCGACAGATTTTCCATCTTGAGGTTTAATTAAAGGTTAACAAATCAGGTCAGTATATTCCACTGAATAGATGAAGTAATATTCTACACGGAAAAGAAAATAATCTTATAATATAAGGATTCCTATAAGGTTTTTAAGATACGAAACCCTTTATTTCTTTATTACCGTTAACTAACTATTCAATCGAATTCTTAAACCGAACTTTAAATACACCTATCAGACTAATAAACTTAGCAAACCAATGTCAAGTGCCCCATCCATCTTCCGCGCTCAAACCGGTCGGATGAACTTGATTCGTTCACACTTGCTAAATGTCCGCAAGAACTAGATAAACTACATGTGAATGGATGTTACACACGACACACGATCAACTTAATAACTATTTCGCACGAGAGGTTCACTAACAATTTGATCAGGGTTTGTCTATGAATGTTCTTTTTGTACGCGGAATACGACAGTGAAATTGACGACTACTACAAAGAGTTTTGCTTCATTGATAGCGACTAACTGAAATTGATACTCATAACTTGAGCCATAGATGTTGAATTTATTCTATTATTGAGCTTAGTTTATTACGCTTGGCAGAGACTCAAAATCAACGATTCCGAACTGTACAACGGCAATGTTTATCCATTCTGCGCTGCTTAAGGTTAGACCTAAGTTAGAGTTAAACTAGATGTTTGACTCTCCTTTTTAGGCGTCACTTGAGATATCTCGTCATCTTTCTATAAATGATGATCGCAGACATTAATAGCCCCTCAGTTACGAAGGAATCAATCTGCATACTTACTTACCAAATATAAAACAGACTAACATTGCAGTGTATCATTCATAGGTATAAGTGTCAGTGTGAACCATAAAATGTGATCAAAACGGCCAAAAAGCACGCAGTGTTGTTTTCATGATAGTGTGATGAATTGGCGAGAGGCCAGGGCGATGTAGCCTCTATTACGAGATACCTCTGGGCCAGTACTCTCCTCTACCTACATGAATAACAATGAATGTCAAGCGATGATCGTCGTTAAAAAAAGAGATGCAGTTATAAAGTGATCGATATCAATTCTAATTCTAATTGGTAATGGGGGCGATAAGCTCTGCACAGACTACCCGCTCAGGGTGTAATTGTCCCCCTGGCAGCCTTTACACAAGCCATCCCAGTCCCAGCTCCTTGACGAAGCGGAGTATGGCTTTAGGGTGCTGGCATAACGCTTCAAATGAACGTGGTGGTGGTGACTCGGTTAGTGAAGATGATGAGACTACCAACAGTACCGACTTAGAAATGGATCACTTATTGAATTTCCAAAGCAGATGGCAAAAACGGACCTTAATTATTAGGTACAGCAAAAACTTAACCTATTTACTTCTTATTTTTTAAGACAAGGAAGGCACACGATCAAGATGAATGGAATAATTTGAGAGCGACCATGGAGGTGTCCGTAGTACATTTACATCTATCAGAGAGACAGATAGCAGTAGGATCGTACAGGCCGTGCAAAATAACTATTTCAGCCGACTTCGTAAAACCTACCAAGTCACGCGCAGAAAAGCATTCGTGAGGTATTTGAAGTCGTTTCCTTACAGAGTGATATTTCTTGATTGTTTGGATAGTTTACTGTAAACTACCACGTAAAATACGTCTATATCTAACAGAAAGAAGCAGAATCACTCTAGTCTCAGCTGAATACTAGTAAAATTTATGTTACCTTTTAATTTCATTACCATGTTAGGTACATAAGTATTAGACGAAAACCGATTTCCCCAAAACATTAAATGAAATGAGTTTTATGTAACAAAAATCTACTGCTCTTAAATATTAGACCCAAGCTTTGAGACTAAAACGATATGGTACGTAATTCAGGCTTTCCCAAAGGCAATACAATCAAGTGAAACGACGGCCGACACTGGCTTTGGCTACCATATTTTTAAACGTATAAAACGGAATGGCTGACCATTTGGTTAATAGGTGAAATGTTTGACTAAATTAACATCCACGGCCACTACTTGGCTCGAAATACGTGAGTTATTTTTTATAACAAGCTAGCAGTACCCCGCGGCTTTGCCCACGTTTAATGACAGCGCGCGGCGACATGCGCGTCGGCCGTGCGCGGTTGTCAACACTGCTACATTCGTTTATATATATATATATACCTTCCCTATTTGAATCGGATTTTGTTGACTATTTCATTGGTTTCAATTTTGTTATTGCTGAACTCTATTTTTTTTTTCAAAACAAAATTAGCCTAAGTTACTCTTTATAACAACAGCTATCTGTCAGTGAAAGTCCCGTTAAAATTGGTCCAGCCGATTCAGAGATCAGCCGGAACAAACAGACAGACAGACAAAAATTTTAAATTTTTTAGGTATATGTATACTTTTAATAAATCTGTATATTTGGAATTACAAACAAACACTTCAATTTTAATTATCTCTATAGATATGGTAGCATCCAGTAACTGACAGACTTTTTGTTATTTATCAGGAAAAGTTTATGGTTCGATTGTCTAGCAATAAATAAAATAGCAAATTACACGAATTAATTTTACTGATAATGCATTCACAACCTATTACAACTTATTATCATACATGACACATTTTCTATTGTGTTTTGTATTAAAGACGACATAATTATGATAGCTTATTATGATGTTCAGGGACAAAGAAGCACTGTATATAATGATGATTTTATTATCGACAAAATATTGCGAAACCATGAAGTTTTCATTACGAAGAAACATTCGCCTTGAATGGCAATCGAGAGCGGCTGTCGCAGGAGGCTAAGTCTCAACAAAGATCACACACAGCCTGCAGCATTGCACACAACGCCAGCATTCCCGGTCGTCAGCCAATCACAGTGGTGCGGGTGCCACCACTTTATTCCACACGCGCGAAACTCGCGAAAGTGTGTCCGTGCCCATTGTGCGGACTAGAATCATAAAAGCATTATTACAAAGAGAGTATTTTATTTGATTATGGTTTGCGGAACACCATGGAACAATGAAATATGTTGGCAAAGTTATAATCTGTGAAGTGCGAGTTAATGTTACGGAGCGAGGCACCGAGGCACCCGTACTAACTTATCAAAACAAACTTAACTTTGGTCGAAAACCGAGAACGACGCCTAGACACTGTTCATGAACCAACCGCAAATAACATGTGTATAGTAAATTCACTTTTTTTTTTTAAATATAGGTAGGTACATATTTACGGATTTCAGATTTTTTCCTTTATAAGTGCTTTAAGACTTTGCTTTTTACAAATTTCATGATTCTAGGTCAACGGGAAGTAGCTTATAGATTTTGATTACCTTGTAAAATCGCAAAATATGCGAAAACATTGGGCTTCCGCAAGGTTAGTTGTCGAGAACATCAGTTCACTACATACAGTGTTACACTTCCAGACAAACAGTTTCATCCACAGATCTCGGATGACGATACGCTGTTACATCATATTCTCTATGGCTTTATCTCAGACAGCTTCGTTACTTTCAGGGCAAGTGAACAGTCATGTAATTATTCTGAATATAATAAAACCATAAAATATTACCGTGCGTGATCTAGCTCTTGAAAAAACGCCTAGATTACGATGTGCCCATCAATATAAATCGCTGTCATTACGTTTTTCTTCAACGAGATTAACTTTGTGTTATGGAAACAGTTCCCAGCAGTAATATCAATTATTGGCGTACTTTATTACAGAACCGGTAACTTTACAACTTTCGATCGCATGTTTATGTAGGAATTGCAAATTTGTTGAATCTTTTTATATTTAGGTGGCTGGGCAAATAGATCACCTGTTAATATATGTATTAAAAGGTAGAACAGAATACATAATGTATCGTTATCGACAATATAGATAATATTCTCGTCACTGAGTCGGTCTTCAGCTCGTTTATCCAGATCTAGTCCATTAATCTAGACCTTCAGGATGTCTCTCTGTCTTGCTTCAGGGCCATGCTACATAATAATATTACTTTTTTTATACGTGGTCTCTCCTCTAGAATTCGTATACCCAACGGTTTCGGTTCTTTGGAACATTTTATTACTGGGCTGGGATATTTTTTTTTTCGAGCTAATGTTAACAATTGTGCTTTACATTTTTATGTCTGATAGGCTAGTGTTTGATAGGCTAGAATGGTCGACTCTTATGACTTAGTTTAACTGAGCCGGTCTTATCCTGTACAAAATGGGAAATGTTTTTAGTTTTCTAAGTAAATAAAGCTTCAAATTTAATTTAATTCATTACTCAAGATCAAAGTTTTAGCTATTATAATAAGCTAAAGTGCCCAAAGCAAAAATTAAAGACGATTTTAGATAAGTAATATTAAAATTGAACAAATCTGAGCCAGACATCGTCAAATTCTCAAAGCAATCAAAAACTTTAAATTAAAGCACTCCCTAGAATAACTTGGCATTTAAGTAACTATTTTATTGAAGAAGGCGAAGAATAGGAATTAAAGATACCATTCAATATTACAGTTAGTTCTAGTTAATTATATAAATACTGAATTAGTAAGTAGTTGAACTCTTAAGTAAACTATATTTCCCCACCCATTGCACTATTGACGTGAACCCACTCCAGACACAAGCATATTTAGCTTAGTTGCAGGAATTAACAACTACATTTTATTTTAGTCTGAAAACGTATGTATCCCGAGATTCTTGTGTGAAGATTTTCAATAACATTGTTTGTATAAGTATAGGTATGTATGCATGTTCGCTGGTTTCAATAAAAATACAGAAGCCTGTTAGTATTCTAACTCCACGATTGCATATGTAGTAGAGATGAAACGGATATACGGTAACTATCCGGTATCCGGCCTATCCGGCCTTGTTTTTACTATCCGGTCAGATACCGGATAGTAATTCAGTATCCGGCCGGATACCGGATAGTCACACAAAGTAGTAGCACAAAATTCTCATTATTTTAGACAAGGCAAATCATCACACAATAGGTTATGATGAACACCGTTTATTTTTATAATCGCACCCAGAATTAATTAGTTTAGTAGTCAAAATTTATAAGTGGCATATTGTGGTGAATGAATACTAAATTTTCCGCATTACTCGAACATCCCGGAGTCGCCCCGATCTCCGCTCACGTGTGATAACACCCGAACGCTCCCGAATATTTCAGATCTCGCTCACCGCGCCGTATTCAAACCAAACTGATCTTGTCATGTAACGCGATAAAGGGCCGATTATCTGGTAGCCGGATATCCAGCGCTCCGGCCTCGTAGCTTGCCGAATATCCGGTATCTGGTATCCGGCCAAACCAGTATCCGTTTCATCTCTAATAAGTAGCTACTGAAAGATAAAACAAGAAGATAAACACTATTACTTAACTCTGATAATCATAAACGCATAAAAGCCTCGTTTTATTAATAAAAATTCACTTTTTACTTTTATCTTTGTTAGTTTTCGACAAATGTCAAGAAGTAGCAAATACAAAGTTTTTATACTTAGATGTGTTTTGCTAAAATTGGTTTATGAATAAGATGCTAAGCTTCTCACCCATTCCACACGAATCGTGTCTCGATCTGACATGAACAAAACAAATATGCACATAATTGTGCACCGCCAGGTACTATGTAAGTAACACAACGGTCGGTGACGTCATCAGACCAATATGGCTGACATTCTATGTTTCCTGATCTTTGAGTGTTTCCCGTTTTACTGAATGTCTTAACGTCCTTGAAAGAACATATTTTACTTTTTAATAAGTTTCGTAAGCTACTAAGGAAAACTTTGCTTAGTTGTATTCAAAAAGATTGCTTGTATCAAACAACAAACGAGATGACGTCAATATTGTGTTTATTTTCTTCTTGTAAACTGATTTCGTACCAGTAAGTTTTCCACCTACATTTTAAGTCGATCAAAAATAATGTAAACAAAGATATCACATTTGTGGACAAAAAGTTCACTAATCCCCATTGATGGGGAATGTCAATGGGGATTTGTGGAATAACCCAAACGAGAAATACAGTCACTCGAACAAAAAAAAATCTTATCAGTAAATGAATGAAGTCACAGAGTTATGAGGTAACCACAGAAGTCTTGATGTGCCTTTTTATTAAGACTTCTGTGGAGACACGGTGGAGGTAACAAACATTAAAAAACATGTAAAGACGAATTGAGAACCTCCTTCTTATTTATGGAGTCGGTTACAGACTAGATAACGTCAACATTCCTGGCCATGGCCACAGTTGATGATGATTGTTCACTTTCGAATGCCTGAACAACTTTTGGCAATTATTGCGTTACGTGATGATATGTGAAAGCGAATTTCGTTCAATCATTTTGCAATTAAACATTGTATTCAGTTAATCGTAATTGATGATCAAATGTATTCTTGTAACACTATTTGTAAATACATCATTGCACAAATACTTGAGTTTTTAAACGGTTTTTTTATATCAGATATGTTCTAGCGTTTGACCACTATCTTACCTAGGATGATGTAGTGGAAAAAGTCTAAATGAAAAATTGAAAATGGTGAATACGCTAGGCCTAAAATGGTCTGACTCCCAAAGGTCTAGCTCAAATAAATAATTTATGATAATATTTAATAGGTTTAAATGCCTTGTACTTCTCTACAAACAATAGTGCGAACATTTAAAGCTTTCAGGGTTATCGTTCTGAAAATGAAAATGAAAAATACTTTACTTAAATACTATACTTTACTGAAGACCTGTTTCGATCTACATAACTGTATTTCACATTGTAGTCATACTATTTCTGTTCTGTCTGTCTGTGCTATTCGTTACATTCACCCACATCATTGTAAACATCCTGCGTCTGTAGGCTACACGTAATCCCTGGGTGGTGCTAATGGGTAGGCTTCCGGCGAACCACCCACCGAACAAACTCATGTCACTGATCAGTTCGCCGAGTTCTAGCGTGATGATGTACGGTGCTAGCCAGTCTGGCAGATAGGTTGGACGGTCACAGAGTTCAGTAGATAACGCTTACTTACTTACTTAGTAGATAACGCGTAGACTGATTGCACTAAAGTCACCCTAAGCTTTGTCTCACTGCCATCTTCCATTTCCAGACCAGAACGATTCCTAAGATGGAATCGTCGACCGCATCTTCGCTTAACATTAGGTGAGATAGAGGGCAATTTTTAAAATTTTTTTTAAAAGATTACTCGCAATGTGGGTTGCACATTACTAGTATTCTTGTTAACCCCTCCAACTAAGCTAAATATGCTTGTGTCTGGAGTGGGTTCACGTCAATAGTGCAATGAGTGGGGTGGGGATCGAACTCACGACCTCTCGATCGCCAATCCGACACCCTATCCATTGGGCTGTTACCGCCTTTTGTTTGTTTGATGGGATTGATTGAGAGTCAGATCTGTCAATCTAGAATTAGTTATTATATTTCTTTTTGATGATTTCGTAACTGACCAAGTGGTGGCACCGCCCAAGGCGGAGAAGTAGAAGTGCTACACAAATTCTAGTAACAATTAATAACAGGCACTTAAAAAGCATAAGAAACAGTGCACCTGTCCGAGGACGATGTTTGTCCAGGGCACAGCTCGGGGCAAGGCCGGCTTTGTTTGCTTAGGACGGCGCACCTTCACTTTGGTCGCACTCACACTCACACGGTCTGTCATCTCCGTTCTTGTTGAGGTACACTTATAAGGAATAGTGTATGGTTAAGTTTACGTGCTGAATCCTGTAGCGCGAGGGACGCACGGTAGGCGTGACTCCTGTGAGAAAGGACATCAAAAATGTCCGAAACGTGTCGGAGTAATTTCGATATCTTAACCCGTGAGCCGAACTTTAAATGATTATATGTGTTATTCTCACGATAATATTAACAAACAAATAGTTTTCTGTACCTACATTAAAACAAAGAGGACTAGTTGCACATAAGTAGGTACATCACTTAACCAGTGAGATAGTGTTTTACCCGGCCGGTATAAAAAACACATAGACTGTATGAAGAATAAAGATGATCAAAAACCCTATCAGTATCTATGTATTTGGTAAATAAAACAATACTGTAAAGAATACATTTGAAACATCTTAATTTATTAACTATTTTTATTTATTTTTTTTTTTTATTTATTACACACACTTCAAATGCAACAACATTACAGCACATAGCCAAATCGATGCTGCAGAAAAAAAAGAGAACATTCTGGTATACACATTAATAGAATAATAATACAATACAAGAAAAAAATAAATGATGATTACTCAACAAAATTAAAAATTATACTAAATTAATAAACCAATCCTAAAAACAAATAAATTCAATGATATTAATTTTCCACATACTTCTGCACCGCTTCTTTGAATTTCGGCAGGGTACAAAAAAATATGTCTATATTAAATGCTATCATATTAATTAACCGTATGGCTCGTGACAAAGGAGCAAACATAGCTAAATTCGTTCTTGCCGACGGCACCGACAATGTATCGACACGTCGACGCGCCCCTACTACCGGCACCCGCAGCCGCAGCTCGGCCAGCACCTGCGGGTGGTGCAGGTCGCCGCGCAGCACGCGGAACAAGTGTGTACACAGCGCCACGTCCCGCCTCACCGCCAGTCTGTTGTACCCGACCATGCCGATCACGAACAGGCTCGGGTACATCAGGGGGTAGAAAGGATAAACTCCGTACTCTTTCAGGTATAAAAATCTAGTAAATTTGTTTTGGATCTTTTCTAACATCTGGGAATACTTGGCCTCGTGAGGATTCCAAATCATGGCGCTCGTTTCAAGATGGCTCCTGACGAGTGCGTTGTATAGTATTCTTATCGTTGACATACTGTGGAAATCCTTACACTGCCTCAAAATAAAACCGAGATTACGGAAGGACTTCCTACAGATGTCAACGATGTGCTTACGAAACAGAAGCTCGGGAACCATCTCTATGCCCAAGTCCCTGACAGCAGTGACGCGCGACACCACCGAGCCCTCCATCTCGTACTGGTACTGCAGCGGCGCTCGCGCACGGCTATAACTCATGAGCGCGCACTTACTGCTGTTGAAATATAGTTTATTGGCTACACTCCACTGGAGTACACTGTTAATGTCTCGCTGTAGACGCTCACAGTCGGAGGTGTTTGCTATCGACAGAAACAACTTGAGGTCGTCTGCAAACAGCAAACACCTTGAATCCGTTATTGTCGACGGCAGGTCGTTTATTAATAATATAAATTCCAGAGGGCCAAGATTGCTCCCTTGACTCACGCCCGACAATGTCAAATAGGGATTGGATTCATATCCCGCGTATTCTACATACTGCCGGCGGTCAGCGAGATAGCTCGCGAAGAATCGGAGGAGATGCGGTGTGAACCCTAGCGCAGCGAACTTAGCCAGCAAGACGTCGTTGTCGACGGTGTCGAAGTAACTAACTTCTGTTTAGACGACAATAACCTATGAGGTACGCAAATGATCCTAAGAACACCTCCACACGCGCAATTTTTTCTACTGCCTCAACTGATATTTCTTACTTGTTAAAATAAGTAGTGTACAATTGTTGTCACTGAAGCTGTTGGCACTTGGAGAGCCTTACACTTTATGGTAGAATCGTTATACTGGGATGGATTTTTGGTAATGTCAACTCGGCCACAAAGCAGACAGCTAAACTTTTTCAAAATCTTGTTAATAGCTGAACTTTTACCATTTACATCTAACTTCTGAAACAAACAAATCTATTATCTGCACCGTCACATTAAGGAACATTTTTCCAATAGTTTCAAACCAATTTTACTAAAAATAAAAAAATAGTAGCACAACATTTTCGACTCTACGCCAATGCGACTAAAGTACAATTTCAAATGAACATGTTTGTTTTAGTTTTTGCTAACATCCATTAAGACGAGCCGTGAGGGAGCTATTTTTGTATAGAATTACCATTTTTTACAATCTGACTAATTACAGTCTGTTTTTCGTTGTTTTGGAGGATTGTTGACCTCGTTACTTGCTTCAATACTAGCTTTCGGCTGAATGTCGATACAATAATTGTCGTAACACGTTAAGCGGCAAAAGTGGGTTTTCAAACATGGCCTTCAAATTTATTAATATTGTTGTAATTAATTTCATACGACTTTTATACGCAGATTTGTAAGTTTAGATGGCACTGGTAATACACATCATAAATTTTATTGAATAATGAAACTTTATGAGTAAGTTCTTACTTCATAAGTACTCTTTGAAAGTTATGAGGTACGTTAATTGGCAGAGCTGAGCATTCCACAGGAAGAAAACAAAGAGCTGCCGACGACATTTGAATGTAATTATCGTCGAGTTATCCTTGTCATAATAATTGTCATTCAGCAGTAATTGGCACGGGCTCTAGGAAGTTGATTTTTAGATTATATCACTTTGCCTGAGGTGATAAAATCGTTCGCTAAACCATCGTTATATACTAGATAGTTAGACAATACACGAGTAAAATAGAATGTTCACTGGTACAAGGTATCGACCGTGGTTCAAACTGGCCATCAAACAGAGACATGTCTCTAAGCACAATTGCCTCTTAGAATGCACGTCACTTCACCTGATCACCTGATGTTTCAGGTGGTGCTCCAGTTTATATACAATAACATAAATCGTAATGCTATATGACTTTTTCACAACAAATATGAAGTGTGAAATCCAAGATAAAGATCACGAGCCTAGTTTAGATTTAATTAAACGTTCTTTCTTATCAATGTTTGTATGTTAAGTGCTAAGTTGTGTTATTTGAACATGGATTACTCCTGTTTTATTCTCTGATTTTTTACCCTGAATGTAACTTCAAAAAATTGTAGCAATTTATAATTAAATAGGACTACAACTGATTTATTTTATCGAGACGATGCCAGTTCAGTCAACCGACTACTTGTCCATACACTCGCCACAAAGAGCAGGTGTGAGAGGACGTCAGAGCAGGTAAAGCAGTCAAGCAGAAGTCCTAGTCAATTTCTGAACTAATAAGGAAGTTGCATACAAAATTACATGTCAAATCCTAAGTCAATGTAACTACAGTTACAAAAGGCTGTAGCAATCTTAATTGCATCTGAACAGTGCCGGATGTAAATCATAGTTATGTAACAGTGTACTTACTAGAACAATGCTATAGGTTATTATAATAGTTACTGTACATTACCTTCTTGAAGGTATTGCTTGTGAACTTATGGCTGTTTTGTAGCTAGTACATATTTAAACTCTGCAAATCTACATGACTTCTGAATAAAAATGAACTAGGAGTTAAATTTAGCGAAGATTTGGAATAAAAGCATCTTTTACTTACTACTAGTGGACGATGTTGAATGTCGGCGTAGTTATTTTTTTATTTATTTTTTCTTAAGAGCTCTGGCATCCATAACCTATTTGAAAAATAATAATTTGTTCGAATGTGTATAGCAGCAGGTTGTCTCTAATTCCATAAATATTTTATCAAGATCTGATTAGTTTCTTCAAAGATAAGGGATACAACATTTCAAACTTGTTTTTGGAATCAATTCGGTTCGCGGTTTGTATGATGTCAGTAGCTTTATTCGAAACTATAATACGTATTTGATTCTGGTATGACAGAAATGAAAAACTAAAATAAATATGAAATCGTAGATGTAAAGCAAATCCGCTGTCAAGTTTAAACATTCTACTTGCTTGGAGTACATATTTAATAGTATGTTTGCTACACTCGAGAACAGGTGTGTTTCATAATCATAACAGATCATTTTGAAAGATTGGTCGGTTACGTTAAAACGACATGATGTGTACTTGAGGTTATTTATAGATTCAAACATTGACGGATTACTTTCATGGGCACCTTATACAGTGAGATGAAATAAATCAATTTTAAAATAACGTAACATGAATATTTTCCAGATAAGTATTTCGTTTAAAGTCGCTTTGTAAAATTTCCTGGAGTTAGTAGAACATTCACAGTTCAAAAGGGAAGATAATATAAACATACAATAAGTAGATACTAAATATTACAATTATTTGGCTGGTGACATCACAGGTCGTGGGTGAGATTATGGAAGTTCGTTTGTGTGCGTATACTGAAACACCAGGGGCCTTATTCAGTATGACCATTTTAAAGTTTTACCGTGCCGTGTTAAGTTATATCCGCGTTATGGTATTCTCTATGCCAATTTCAAGTTCGGTAACGCACTAGGGTAAGGTTATGAGCGCGTTTTGAGATATCGTGACATATGAGGACGTGTAACGCGCGTGTTTTGTATAATTTACCTATCGTGTGGCATACAGAATACAATTTTTCAATAACGTAACGTGGCGCGTTAAGGAACGTTATCTCATTGATCATACTGAATAAGGCCCCAGGACATATTGGGGTTAAATTTCGAATGAATATAGATAGCTGATACTCTGAATTTACACCTTTTATCCCGAAACTAAATAAAATAAATAAATAAATAAAAGTTTATTATAAGCCACATTTACAAGTAATTTTACAAGTAATACAATTATGTTTATATTAATATAGATACATTCAAGTAACGTACTTGATCAAATAGGCTGTTACAATATGTCAAACATGGGACCCCTGAATCCGAAACTAGGAAAACCTGTATGATTAGATTCAGTAGTTCTCCGAAGCTAACGGTGCCGTTACAGCAATAATAAACAATGACAAGGGCAACAATTACCACAACTCCCAGCTAGTCGTGAAATAAGTAGTAAGTTCTAACGCTACCATATCTGACATAAACAAACAATTGTGATCAAGCGGTCTGAGTATCTACAAAACATATACTAAAACGAATAAAGACATCGCTGTTGTTTTACAGTCGTTTTGAACAAGCTTCCATAGAGTTATTTCCTCAAATGTCAGCCATTTACCCTGGTTCCCATCGTCGCGGTGGAGGTTCCTCGCTGATTGACATAACACTATCATTTACAGCGGCAGCTTTTACTCGGGCTAGACGGGATGACAGGCTAGCTTATTATTAGACCAATCATAGTTTACTGTACTTGCACAGTGACTGAAACATTTCTAATAATTCAATGTAAATAACCATTGAAATTAAATCATTGGCTTTAAATAATTAAGACAGGCGGATTTGACGATTTTGGTAGATATCTTTTTATCTGTGTGTATTAAAATGTATTTGTATAAGAGTATTTGAAATCGCTTGCTCAGCTGGAAAAGGTTTTTTTCAGTTTTGATCACAGCAATAAAAAGTGATTATTTTTTTTTTGTAGATTTTCAGCGCTTTACGTATTCAAAGCGGTACTTTTACAGTTTTGAATATATAACAAACAATAAAATTCACAATACAAAATCCGTAGTCTTGAATAATTCCTCAAGAGTAATAAAAGTGTCGCCATTACGCCGCGGCCGTAGGAAAGCAGGTCACGAGGAGACCCTACACGCGCGACTTCTACTAAGCTCTAGCTCTAACAATGAAAGCTGCATTCATTTCGGGATGAAACGTTATTGTATTGTTAGCAGTTTTGTGACCTGGAACTACACTTGTTAAGTTTTTGAATTAATTTGTGTATTACGTTGCAAAAATAGGCCTTTTTGTTGCAGAGAAACACCTATTCACCTGGTAATAGCAATATGGTTGAGATGAAATCTTGCTTGTCTGCAAGTTTAAATTGGAGCATACTTTCTGCTAATTGTTATCATTGATATTCTAAGGCAATATTTATATAGGTTTTAACAAAAACTTCTGACCAAAATACTTACCTAAAACTAAATTAATAACCCATTTTCATCATAAATAATTAATAATAATATCATTTATTTTCAATAAAATATGGTACAAAAATAACTTATAAATAATTTTCAGTTCTATTACATATGTTTACTATTGATGCACACACATCTTATTTTAATGCATCATATTTTACTGCACGATAATACCTTAACCACACAATAAATAATAGTATAGCACAGTTTTACATATGATTGTTAAACTGTGGCTATAGTTTGTGTTTGGTCACATAGATAATATAGAATTTTAACTAAATAATGCGAAAATAACCACTACTACCTACAACTACAAGCAAGAATATTAACAAATAAGCATAATATTGTACAAATTATCTCTCGGTTGAAAGAAGGTGGGAATCGGAGAGATTTCGAAAGCCTCGAGAGTAATTGGAAGTAACTTGGTTACTGTAGGGTGATTTCACACGAAAAATACGATTATATTAAAATCCAATTTTAGACTTTGCGAGTTTGATTTATATATCGAAACTTAATTTGATTGGAACAGTTTTCGAATATTCACGATTTACATCATGTGGCTTACCTTACAAGGATATGACCTTGAATATTTTAGCATTTAATAATTGACAGTACCAATGACGTACCTCAGTCATCCAGAGACCATCATAGGATCACTTTGACGATTAATTTCAGTTTCAGAATCCGTTACGTATACATAAACATGTTGTTTGCTAAAATATATTTATTAGCTGGTCCCTTTTTGTGTTTGTTTCACTGTTTGTTTCACTGGACTACATACATCATATGTATATGTGTTTGTTTCACTGGACTACATACATCATATGTATATGTGTTTGTTTCACTGGACTACATACATCATATGTATATGTGTTTGTTTCACTGGACTACATACATCATATGTATATGTGTTTGTTTCACTGGACTACATACATCATATGTATATGTGTTTGTTTCACTGGACTACATACATCATATGTATATGTGTTTGTTTCACTGGACTACATACATCATATGTATATGTGTTTGTTTCACTGGACTACATACATCATATGTATATGTGTTTGTTTCACTGGACTACATACATCATATGTATATGTGTTTGTTTCACTGGACTACATACATCATATGTATATGTGTTTGTTTCACTGGACTACATACATCATATGTATATGAAAGCAATTACTGATTTAATATTGAATATTACAAGCTGTACTATCTTTTACATTCTAGCAATAATATGTTGTAAGTAACAAAACAGCACTTTTTGCTATATATTTACTGAATTCAAATTTGTCTGTTCTTAAATCAAATATTTATCTGTTTTGATGTGAGCAAAGCTACTGAGGTATTTTATCTGGAGATTACCATACAGCTACATTGTATGAGACACATCCAAATGTTCTTACAGGTGCCATAGTTTTGAGGTAGTTTGTGATGTCTGTCGGTCAACAATCTTACGCATATTTTTTTACATTCAGTGTCTTCATAAACCATGTACAGTGAGTTTAATTAATCAAACATCCTCCGTAGCCCTGCAGGTCATGCAGGATGAGCCATTTGGCCGTCTCATATTAATCGGCAAGCTAGTATGACGGCCCCACAGCCTGTTGTTTTTGCCTCTTCCGTCCAAACCTGTTCTTAAACTCTGTCTCAGATGAGATGCCACGGGAATTTGCTTGATTTATTAAAGCTTGATTTAATTGTTTCAAATAATGTTAGCAGGAAGATGAATAATTTTATTTCGTGACCGCCAACTAGGTAGGTATATAAATTTTGCTGTTTAATTGTGTTCAAAATTCACGCTGTGTACATATCATAAAATTCTACCGTACTTAGAATACAGATAATACGTATCCTGAGCCGAGATAACCCTTAAAAAAATGGTTGAGGTTTATCGATACTGAACGTACTTAATCGATGGCCACGCGCCGATCTGTTATTTCGTTATAACTATAACCGAATAAACGAATACAACTTACATATTTAGCTACTATGAAAACTAGATGGCGAGGATTTTACCTGTCTTCAAAATGATACTTAATCTTATACTTACTGACCCATTGTTCAATTGCAGTTTTATAATGCAAGCGACATTTACACGTCCTTCAAATACATCCGTCCATACAATCGAACGTAATAATCAATGACATAATTTACTACCCATCAGATAAATAATCAGCGATTAGTGATTGACAACAATGCAGGCGAGTGGCGTCGATTGTAGATTGAGACAGAGTACTCGGCGTCGGGCGTATTATTGAATGGGGTTTTTTATTTGGCCATCGTATGACTGTGTGAAATCTTTCCGCCTCGATGATTAGAAGATTGGAGGGTAATTTGAGATTCGTTAGCTGGAATTTATCACTGTAGATTTTGATAAGTTTTCGACGTATGATATTATGACTCAGTGAACTGCTTGTAAACTACTCTGTTATATGTATTAAACTTAACTAATTAACTAAACTAACCAAAATAGATTTAAGTACATATTAGTACCTAATTGTGAAATGTCTGGCAAATATATTTAATTTAATATTCAAATGTAACCTCAAAAGCTACCTCGTCGCAGCTTCACGTGACCTTTCCGTGACAAACGATAAACCTTCTAAGGACAATATTGTTGCTGAATTTACAATCTCTTCATTTTATAGTCAACGCACAACTGAAATAAAACTGTGACTATGCCAATGTTTTCAATTGGAATGATGAATTATAATAATATACATGAAATATTTAAAAAAAAATATTTATGATCAGGCGAAGACATGGTTTACATAAACAACATAACGTATGAATAGCAATTCAGCAATATCGTTTTTTGCTCAATAAAAATCTAAGCCGTTTCAAGGAGACTGTTTCTACGTGTGTAGTGTATGCAACTTTCAGAAAGTAGGTATATTGTAATAGTATCGTAACGAGTGAGAGTCGGCATTCCGCGATCCCGGATCACAATAGAGCACTATTTATAAATCCGCAGAGATTTCTACGTCACATCACAACTAGCCGGGAGTCGTGCAAACAATCGAATACCTAATACAAATTACAATAACTTAGTAAGAGTCCAGGGAACCACGGCAGGGACACAGGCCAAGTGGATCCGAAACCATCTAATTAATAGAGTTGAAGGATACGGTCTACGGTGGGATCGGGCTTCTGGAACTAGATGACACAGATAGCCTCCCAACATTTACGGCCAGTTTCACCGGTTCCTGATAGCGCTTATATGAAGAAATCTGATGGATTTATAACAGCTTTTATATGGCGTCATGTCTTAGATAACTATCTTACTAATGCATTATCAAGAACCGGTGGCTCTTAATGAAAAAGAATCAGTTTAATATTTAATGATTTTTGAAGTTATACTTCTTTTGGCGCGATAGAGAATAAAACTGGCCAAGTGCGAGTCAGCTCTTATAGCACACTATGATTAATTGATATTACCAAGAATATTTGGTTTTGTCGCGATCTAGAAAGACGGGGCTCGTTTACTAGCGCCATCTATGTCATTTTGCCGAAACTAATTAGATAGATGGCGTTTAAAAACACGTTTCTTGTATGGGGACCCCCTTTAATTTTTAACTTTATTTTGTTTTTAGTATTTGTTGTTCTAGCGGCAACAGAAATACACCATCTGTGAAAATTTCAACGGGTCAATTGGGTACGGAACCCTAAAAATGATGAGAGTGAATTTTTACGATGCGCGCGCACACCGACACCTAAATTCTACACCGTGAAGTTAGTTCTAGGTGGCATGACTATGTACAAGTTGCATATGTCATATTTAACGTCATATTTTTATATTAATAATACCTTTTTTATTTAAATAAAATCTTTTTGATTAATTTTAGTATTTATCGTTAATCACTACTGCATTTTAGTTATTTTTTTTCCATACGCTACAGAAGTATAACTTCTAACGCGTGTACATAAGTACACACACTCTTTTTTTTTAGTGAAAAAGTCTTCAGTTGGCCTAATTTCACGTTCGTTCACATTAACAAATTTGAAGGAAAGAGTCAATGATTTTGTATGTGCCGAAGACTGGGCTCAGTGGCGTAACTTGGGAGAGGCCTATGTCCAGCAGTGGACTGACACCGGCTGATTATGATAATGATGATAAAGATAAGCTAGACTAAGCGCACAACTGTCGAGGCGAGGCTAAGATACTACTAATAAAATATCAATTTAAAGTAAACCTGAGCCTATAAAGTTGCACTGTGGCGTTTAAACGATCATAACCAGACAAAACACAGAATGTGTGTAAAAGTTAATCGATCATACCCAGAAAGAACAAAGAATAATTGTGTAAATAGCGTTTTCAGCAAAAATTGAGTTTCGCATGTGACACCAGATACCAAGGCAAGGCTTCGCAATGTAGGAATGTGATCAAATCATCAAATATTCACGCCGCGTTCCAGATTTGCCAAAATTTTTCCTTGTTTGCGTCTTTCTACTAGAGATACGAATCTTAAGTGGAGCTTTGCGTTCGTACATTTCTGACTTTTTAACAAGTGAGCAATTCAAGTTGAGAATATTTAGGAGTTAGGTATGAATTGCCAACGATGGTTTGATTACCTTGATATTTTATGTTGTGTCGTAAAAAATTCTTGAGTATGTTTTACTTGTTAATAATACTCTAGTATATATTAAAAATGTTTTTCCAGTTGGTGTCGAGGAGGTATCCGACTTTTCTACAAATATTTACCGTAATTTTGACTGTTTCTAATTTGAAGTCTCGGGGTTACAAAGTTGCCGTTGCTATATGCAGACGACATTGTCGTCCATCATCTCATTTTTTCAAGAAAGACAAGAAGCAAGTAACACTAATTTTAAATTTTTAAACATTTGAAACATTTGGCTAAAGAATGAAATTATTCCAGTTGCTTTGATCACCTAACCGCTTTGCAGACACCTAAAATATGTCTAAGCCCCAGAATATAATTAAATTAATTTACAGAGAATTCCTCTAATCTGTGTAAGATGTTGTATTCAAAGTCATTAATTATTCAATCTGCCTGAAGCCCACCCTTCAAGGCCCGCACTAAAACAGCCTCCGTCAGAATACTCACGTTACACTTCTAATTCCAAGGGCTGTGTAATTACGCACCTTTACCACAGAATAAGTTATAGTACAGTTTCGTACCTTTACAACGCGACGTAACAATGGAGTAATGACCTTATAACTATGCAGCAATCTGTGGGTCAATTTTCACGCGAACGTGAAGTAACTCGAGCGCATGACGAAGGCGATAACTCGAAGTTTTAATTCAGGTAGCGATGAAAGTATGTAATACAATAATATAACAACGATGTTGAGTCTACGAGTATCGGTACTTAACTGTGTTGCATGACGGTGTTCGTAATTTCTTTAGATTTCCAGCGGTGGCTATTCTAATGTTGTGGTAACTAAAATGAACTCGACAGCACTTAACTCTTGTCTGATCTATATTGACATGAGATAATTGTAGATAGCCATGTTTTTAATTTATTTTAGTTAAAGCATCATTAGAATATCTACCACTGCCTTTTTGTTACGGGTTCTCAGAAATGGTACAGAATATAAACATTTATCGGTCCCTCCTTTACCACTTTTATTCGCTTTCTAGTTTCTTTATTTTTATTATTTTTCTAGTATATTATTAATGAGTTTGTAGGTATTATTATTTGGGTATTTGTTTTGTTACTTCAAGCTAAAACGGCAGAACGGATTTAGACGAAATTCCGGACACAGTGAATAACACTCATGCCTGCCTAAATAACTTGTCCAGCTAGACGAATTCACGGGTAACAGCTAGTTATACGTTCTTATATTAACTTATTTTGGAAATTACAACTACATTAGCTAATGATCAACATTAGATGAATTGATATTTCTAAAAATTGTGTTAGTATATATTCTTAACAACAACAAATACAAATCTTCGTAAATAATAAAAGTTTACAAATTTCAAATGCAGACCCTGCTTTTTGCTTTATTTCAAAACTGTGTTGCAAAAATTTTAGTTAATTTCGAACCAAAAGACAGCTATTATAATATAGGTAAGCCTTCCAATACTGTAACAAGATCCATCAAATAATAATGAGTCCTCGATAGGAAACAAGAGAAGTCAAGTATTCTCGGAACCATGGCTTATTGCTGTGAATAAAATATTAATAGATCTCAGAAGATCTCGACTTAAAGGGAAATTGAGGTACTTGGAACTAGACTCCACCGCAGAACTAATAATAGTACAGGTAACTAACTATAATTACATCCTTAGAGATGCATGCTAAGTGCAAATTTCACACAAGATAAGGGTGCCATATTTTGTCATTATATTTTAGATATAGGCTAGCGTTGGACCACTATCTCACCTGTTGGTAAGTGATGATAGAATAATAAATGACAATTCTACATATTATTCTTAATTACTTTTGAATACAGTACTCTAATTCGACAATGCAACATTTGGGTTGAAGAGAGTTAAAAGGGTACCTATATTATTTTCTCTAAAGATTACATCTATCATACATATACATTATAAGAGAAATCCTAGAATTTAGGTTCTTATAAATATAGTGGAATCTTAATAACATACTTTTAAATTATGTTACAACAATAATATTATAATAGTTTAACAGTAACAAACAAGTTAAAATAAAATACATGAGCAAAAATGTAGAAACTCGAACGAACAAGACCATCGTCATACACGTTGGCCTCCATTACGTATCTCACCGTTATCTGTTTGTGGTTCAGTTTCTATTGCCATTGGTTTCTAAAACCATTACATATTAATTTGGCAGCGCAGCATCTGACTTGAAGTAAGTTGAAAACATAAGATTTTAATTTAGCAGTGCAGCACTCGACTTAAAGCGAGTAATGCTACGAATGTTGTTACTGCACGGTATGTAGATTAGATAGCCTTGACCCTGGAATAAAACACAGGGTTCTTTTTATCCCAATATTCCAACGGGAACGATGTCTATGCGGGTAAAACCAAGGGCCACAGATAGTGTATCATATTTATGTCATAAATTTCTAATTAAGTAGAAAAAAACTAACTTTCTCAAGTCAAGAATATAGGAAAACACGAGAACTGGACCTAGTGGTTTGGTTACAGCACTGCACAGTAGGTGGCGTTGATTGCAGGCTGACCGCGAAACCTTTGCGGTTTTGGAAACATAATGAGTAGGTAGGTAACGTCTATATAAAGATAATTCAATTTATTATTTATCTCATTCAGACATTTGGTTCCTAGAACTGAGAAAGGAAATTGATTTTTTTTTTAAAAGGAATTGATTTAAATAGTGGTTTGGTTTTGTTTTGTTGCGTCCTAGTATTATTATATTTTCTATGGTCCTACATCGACGGAACCGTAGATAAAGTTTGGCACGAAAACTAAAAATCACGAGGAAAATTTTGACTAGGACTGTATCACAATGATCATAAACATTTAAGAATCAATACTTCATTATTCGCAAAAACTATACACATGCGAGAGCACTGTACATATTATTGCAAAATAACAAAGTCAGTTCAGTAGTACCACAGAAGATATACTAGTCCTACGCATAGTACATCTATCGACCAAAACCGGATATTTAATGTGATAAAACATAACAGTTCACAAAGGGCATAATTTATAATGGCAATAACATAAAATAATATAATTAATTCAGAGGTAATAACATAAAATCTATGACTTTTTTCTTGATGATTTTGACTTTGAACTTGACTTTCACGACCTTCAGTAATGAAGAAACGACCAAGAAGAAGAGTCCCGTCCTAGGTTTCGTGCATGCCCGGTGTCCACTTCCTAAGGTAACTAATAACTTATATACGCACGCAGTAAGATCGCGACGACGGAGGAACGAGCGCGTGCATCAAACATTTATTAAAACCTAGGCACAGAACATATAATAATACTACGTAACCCAGGTCAAGTAGTACTCAGAATAATAGTCAGTGCTTTATAATCAGGACGTAGATAGTATCTTAAAATAACTATACTGATGATGACTAGGTAGGTACGATAAGACGGAACTTTGTATCGTGATATCACGCGTAGAGTATTTAACTCCCGGAAGTGGCAGACATTTATGATGATTGAAAACAAATTGTGGCGTTTCTTGTCACCCTTCATGGTAGGCATGTGAGGGCCCGGTGGCGTAATCGGGAGAACGGTCGGCTTTGATGCCGTGGTACCGAATTCAAACCGCCGTGCACCAATGGATTTTTCTATCGAAAAATTTATGTGCGCTTCACTGTGAGAAGGCCCTCCGG
This sequence comes from Cabera pusaria, assembly GCA_954871355.1. Lineage (NCBI taxonomy): Eukaryota > Metazoa > Arthropoda > Insecta > Lepidoptera > Geometridae > Cabera > Cabera pusaria. The sequence continues at coordinate 325,856 of OX940901.1, forward strand.
TGAAGGAAAACATCAACAGAAAACATAAACAGGTTAAGAAACCAACAACCCCCGCATGGTGGTAGGATACTATCTAGTGTCCGCCTGGCCAGCTACCACCCTCAAATTAAAAGTCTGTCACCGAAACATCTAATGTGTTCCGGCAGCTATCCTTGAGAGCCAGTTCCCATTCTAGGCCTAGCGTGCTTACCATCTTCGACCGCATCATCACTTACCAACAGGTGAGATAGTGGTCAAACGCTAGCCTATAACTTATTTTAAAAAAAATGTAAAACAGGCTGTCAAGTTTAATCTTTGAGCATATTTTGCTCGAAGAAAATGCACTAACGCTTGAGTTAGACCATTTACATAAATTATGTCACCTGTAAGCGGTGACGTCTGCCTACAATCTGTTATACCTACCGCAGTCTCTCTATACCTGAATTTGTTGTCAAGTTTTATTTATTTATTGTTGTAATAGCAACATTTACAAGGCTTCTTCAATTTGTTGATGAGAGTTGTTGCGATAAGACTGAGCGCAGTTAATAATTTGTATGTATGTAGGTTCCATTTATTCGAGAACGCTGACAATGTAGCTCAGCAACGACTTATGTACGACTGATAAGCGAAAGAAATAATGCTCTTTATCAGGATTAACGCGATTGGAATTCTTCACATTGTATTTTGATGATAATATCTAATTATCTACCAAACAAAAGTGGCTCAAATATGAACCAAACGTTTAAGTATAATGTCTTTCTGGTGCTAAGTGAATAAATTATCAATTGAAAAATATTTTATATTTTTAACTAAATATATATAAGAAAATAAAAATCATATGTATGTAACTATATATTAATGCAGAACTAAAGGTAGTAACTGTGACTAATGAAGGTTTTATTTTACCGTAATGAAGTGACAGATTAATTCAGATAACATAATTACCACTTATACGAGTATATTACTATAAGGGCCGTTTCACCGGTTCCTGATAGCCCTCATAGATAGGATAGATAGGAATTTATCCTACCTACTAATATTATAAATGCGAAAGTAAGTGTGTGTATGTGTGTGTGTGAATGTTTGTTAGAGATCTTCTACGATAACATGGCCCGCCCCTCCAAGATTCAAAAACGTTTGAAAGTATTTGTGAATGTATTTACAACGCACCACCACGCATGTGTGCGTGTACTGGTACTGCCGGTTCCGCGACATTGCAAACATAATTAAATAACTCCTAATTATGAACGTACTTTGTACCAACCAACACTGCAGAAAAAGTTTCTATGAAATTTATAAGCAATACTTTCCGTTAAGTTAGGTTGGCTACAAAATACGTTCATAATTCGGGTATCAACAATGTAGGGAAGTGCCTACTCTTATAACGTAGTACAAATTAGTTACAACTACATACAAACTCTTTCGTAAGGTTGTGACTACACACATTAAAACAGTAATTTGGAGTGGCGGGCCATGTTATCGTAGAAGATCTATACCACGTATCTCCATAAGCAAATGAAATTTAAAATGTAGATAGTGTATGCTCTGAAAAAAGACTGATAATCTTGTCTGACATATTTTTGATAACTGTTATATGGCGTCAACTGACAGATAACTGTTTGTCACTTTATCATGGACCGGTGAAAATGGTCCTTCTTAGGCTTAGGCTGTGTGTGCATTACTATTTTAATTTATTGCGATTTTTAAAATAATAATTTAAATTTTCACAGTGCGCAGACTCTGGTATATATATATATATATACCAGAGTCTGCGTACTTATGTAGGTACGAAACCGTGGGGCGCAATTTGTTCTTTTACATTGCACGTCATTAATTATTATTATATTTACAGATATCTGACTATCCACATATCGTTGACCCTAATTTACTAATATGTAATTAATTTGAAGCAGTTATCGTAAACAATAAATTTGTTTCTCCCCAGGTCGGTAGTCATCTGCGACACGAGCGTAACGCAAACGGACCTCATTTGTGAGGGCATTATCTTTATTACCGCGGAGGTTGGGTAACAAGGAAGGGTAAACAATATTAATGGCTATAAACATTGTAAATTCACTGATAAACATTGTTACTTAGATTTCTCATAATTCGCTTAATTAAGTTGTTTTAACATAGGTAAGTACTTACCTATTACCCCGACCACACGCACAGTTTTTCCTATTGTGAATAAGTTTTCACATACATTCTACAATGTTATTATTGTTATATACCGGCTGTAATTCACGTACTTTTAGTCGAATTTTCTCGACCTAGGTTTCGAGCGAGTCAGTCGCTCTTCCTCGGGAGTGAGGTCACGCGGTGAGATCGCGATGTTCACTGATTCTATAATGTATCATACATCTATGAGGTTTTGGTACAAAACTATAAGGGTATATCTGTATTTCTGGCTATGGTTCTATTTCCAAATCTGTACTTTTTTGGTAATAAAAAAAGTGTTATGATCCTTTTAAATTATCAAGAGATATTTTTAAAGCATCATAATGTTCTATTCTATTATGGTCTGCAACTCTGACCTCCTAGCTAGACATTTTCAAACTATCTATTCCATCCAGAGGCTATATACCTAGGTAGAAGAGATAGCAATAATCGATAAAACTGCCAAAGATTGTACATATTAAGTATTTGATGTTATGTATTTTGTATCAGAATAAAGTTAGCAACGCATTTTTCAATTTAAAGTTATACCGAGGCATAGAAAAGATAATAATACTACGTACCGAGGTACCTACTACTTTTAGCGCATTTGGAATAATTATGACAATAAAATGTTTACGATGCGCGCGCACACCGACAGCCAAAAAGCGACATGATGAAGTTAGCTGTTAACTGTCTTTTAAATTTTCATTCCTTTTACATACAAAGAGTTGTGGTATACGTAACGTGACCAGACGTCCCGTTTTGAACGGGACCGTCCCTTTTCTAGGTAATCTGTCCCGGTGTCCCCAAGAAAATCTCTGGGACGCATAAATGTCCCGTTTTTCGAAACCTAACAAAAATTAAAGATTTAAGAGCCTCGAGCCAACCGGTTACCCTAGCAACGCGTCACCGCGATGCAGCCTGGTACGCAGACAGGCGATATGATTGGATTAAGCGATACTCATTTATTTATAGCCAATATTCCGTTTTTTTCTTCCTAGAGGCAGATATAGTCGACATGTTTCGATTATTTGTAATTAATTTGTTCTTTAGTTAGTAATGTCCCGTTTTAACTGAACAAATAAATGGTCACGTTAGGTATACGGTATGGAATATTTACTCATTTTTGTTGTGTTACGCCAAAGAAGTACCTATAACTTTTTACGTGCGTACATAAGTACCTAGTACCTACATACACTGACATTTTTATTACAAAAACGCATTTCTTAGCAATTATCAACAACGAAATGTAACTTATCATTACACGGCACGACACAAACATTTACGGTAAAAATCATACGTAAAATAAAAGAACAAATGGTGTCAACGAATCGCAATAATCGTCACGAAAACGTAATAAATGTTGTAAACCACGTTCTATAATCTAATAGACGCACGTCGATATTAATCTACCTTACGTAGCTAGAAGCACAGAATATTTAATAGTGCTATAAGCTTACATTTCGCTTTCGTTAAAGACAATGGAAATGCAATATAGTATCTACCTACCCATGGGGCAGGTGTCTAACGATATTATTGACTAGATCACTCCATCACAGAATAGATCTATATTTCATTTCTGTACCTCAGAGTGACACAACATAAAGGACCAAAGTAATTTTACAGGACGGGCAAAAATGCGTGCGCTGCGCTTTTGAATGGAATTTTATAACTAGTAGGATAAGTAGGATGTTATTTTAAAGACACTTTTGACACAACATTGAGGCTGAGCGCAGACTATAGACAAAACAGTCTTAAGACAGTCTCAAGACAGTTTTGTCTGGGACAGACAAGTCTGTCTCAAAACAGTTTTGTCTATCACCCTGCGCACACTGTGACTGTTTCTACAAATGGTTGACGTTGTGAAGTGAAATTATTGACATATATACACGAAATATCTAAATAAACTGGCCAAGTGCAAGTCGGACTCGCACTAGTAGGGTTCCGTACCACACTACAGTATTTTATAAGATCGAGCAAAAAATACCACTATCATTTTTCGCCAGAAAATATAATAATATATAAACATTTTATTTCTTATAACGCCATCTAGCGTTTACCAAAGGTGTTAGGGATCGATATTTCAATATAACGCCATCTATGGGACGTTTACCTAAATAAGTGTTCATAGATGTCGTGAAATGCCAAAAAAAACACGTGTCTTGTATGGGGACCCTCTATTATTTTTAACTTTATTCTGTTTTTAGAATTTGTTGTTATAGCGGCAACAGAAATACATCATCTGTGAAAATTTCAACTGTCTAACTATCACGGTTCATGAGATACAGCCTGGTGACAGACGGACAGACAGACAGACAGACAGACAGACGGACAGCGGAGTCTTAGTAATAGGGTCCCGTTTTACCCTTTGGGTACGGAACCCTAAAAAGGGGCATTGGTACCTAAACGTCATAATGGAACCTGAAATGGGTGACATTGATTGTTCATTGCTTTCATTCGCATTGTGTCAATCAAGGTCATCAATGGATCAATGGAAAATCAAAAGCTGCCATTTCAGGTTCCATTATGACGTTTAGGCAGCACTTTTTGTTGAAGTTATTTCCATACGTGCAAATGTATCGCGGCGACTTCATGTTTTTATGTATTTCTCCATAAGTGAAATTCATATCGATATATTTTTTTCAATAGTCCACACGTTTACTACGATTAGTGTAGTTATTTGGCCAGAGTGCCAATTTTGAAGTAATCGTCAATTTTTTGACTGTTGACTGGACTATAATATAACATTAACTTGACCTGAAATGTGACTTTGACCACGGTAATGTTGATATATAACATCAACGTAATAAATTTATAAAAACATGACCAATTCTTATAATTCGAGACTGGCTTAAACAGGGAACCACACCAATCGCATGAAGCCATTCATAAAACAAAAAATATATCGATAAATTATTATCGATATATTTTTTGTTTTATGAATGAACTTCACTTTACATAGTCGGCTATTTGCAAAAACTGTCGATTCTATATCAATAGCACAAATGGATTGTAAAACTGTGTCAATAGTGACACAGTTCTAAAAATGTAATTCTAAAGACCCTATGCAGGAGGTGCTCAAAGTTAATCATGCAACAAAACGGTATGCCTACGACATCTAGCGTATTAGTTGGGTTGGATTTAGAATCGTTTGGCACGAAAAAGGGGGGGTAGAGGGGTGAAATGGGAAGGGGAGGGTCCCCCCTTCACTACCCTACCACTCCCATTACAAGGTAATGCATAGTTTTTGAGTTATGCCTATTTTTGTTGGGTTTGATTTTGGATTTTTGGTTGAATTTAGAATCGTTTGGCATGAATTTCATATAAAATGTTATGGGGAGGGGTAGAGGTTAGGTCCCTGATTGTAACAATACCATTCTTATAACAAGGTAATGCACAGTTTCCAGTAAAACGATATAAACAAAATCTAACCTAAAAATATACTAAACCATAAAAACAAAGCGCAAATAATAATTACAAGTGCTAGATAACTTAGTAAAAATTTTAGTAATAATATTTACCACTACTAAATTAATAAGAACACCCCACTAGAAAAAAAACTAGGTTAGGTTGAAACTGCGAAAACACAACGCGCGAGCCGAGCGAGCGAAGCGAGCGTGCCGCGGCAGCGGCCGGCGAAGCGCAAAAAGTCTGTTAAACATCCAACAAAACAGTGATATTGATCAGCAAAGTGTTACAAAAAAGTGAGGTTATGATTTTACAAAAATACACATAACTCTAAAACTATGCATTACCTTGTAATAAAAGGGGTGGGAAAAGGAAAGGGGGACCCTCCCTTACCCCCCCCATCACCTCACCCTCCCTTTTTCGTGCCAAACGATTCAAAATGTTTACCAAGTAAGGTTATGATTTTGCAAAAAAAATCATAACTCAAAAACTATGCATTGCCTTGTAATGAGAGTGGTGGGGTAGTGAAAGGGGGACCCTCACCTACCCCTTCCACCCCTCCATTCCCCCTTTTTCGTGCCAACCGATTCTAAATTTCAACCTATTAGTTACTTTAAGGTACCTGTGTCTTAATTGCTTAGTTTTTAGGGTTCCGTACCCAAAGGGTAAAACGGGACCCTATTACTAAGACTCCGCTATCCGTCTGTCTGTCTGTCTGTCACCAGGCTATAGATCATTAACCGTGATAGTTAGACAGTTGAAATTTTCACAGACAAAAAACGTGTTTTTAAACGCCATCTATCTAATTTCGGCAAAATGACATAGATGGCGCTAGTAAACGAGCCCCGTCTTTCTAGATCGCGACCAAACCAAATATTCTTGGTAATATCAATTAATCAAATAATGAGGTTGAAACTCTGTTATGTATCGTATTGTACGGAACCCTCCCTAAGTGTGCGATAAGAGACGCGATGCTGACTCGCACTTGGCCAGTTTTATTAGGTTTATTTTAGTAAGTACCAATAAACATAGAGTAAATAATAGTTTTAAGCTAACGTTAATCTGCTAAGCTACCAAGCCGATGGACGAACTTATGTCCAAAACTTCCAAAAGTGATACAATCATTGATTTATCTATTAGATCTAGAAGCTAGTAATTTGTGTCTATGGACACAAAGTGATTTTTCAAAAAAATCGTTACTTTTGTTCCATTTATTTATTCCAAAGGGTCCCGGTCAAACTACAGATGAAAGACAAATGACGTTCTTCTCCTGGAAGTCTTACAATAACACTCAAATGACTACAAAAACTAACTAGCCTTGGAGTTTATTTAAAGTATCTAATACACTTATAATTTAAGAGTTATAGCAAAGAAAAGATAATAAATAGGTTGTATTTTTTTTTAACTTGAATAATAGAAGTTTTTGCTGTAAAAATTTGATGAAACAAATGCGTCATAGGAGACCTTGAAGCTTCAGTTTATAACGTTTCATAACTATTCAATATTGCATGAATAATTATTTCCTGCACCTATGTATATAATTTTGCAACTGTACAAATATGTCCATGCACTTTGCTGTAGATAACGATAAATAAATTATCACAGAAGTGATAAACCACGTCGGTAGGTAACTACACAAATGTCTGTAACAATAGAGTAATAAAATTGAGAACTTACTGTAAAGTTAAATATCCAGTCAACGGTCTAACTCACTCACTCACTACCTGAGTTTAGCAACATTCCAATATGCATAAAACCTCCACTGAATGATCCATTAAAAATTCACACACAACTTGATACCGTTACTATAACACTGGCAAATATAACGCAAAAAGGAGAAAAAGTAATTTTGAATGTTTTTTTACGAAAGTTATCACGATTTTGTACCGCACGACGACACTCGCTCCACGCTCGAAGGATCGGCGCTGACTGCCGTGCCGGTCGTCAGTTGCGAGCGAAAGAGAAAGGTCAAACCGAATTTGAATGGAAAAGTATAGAAAAGAAAGAGACGGAGATATCGATAAGAATGAAGTTAGCGGGCCCGCTGTGACCGGGAATGACCACATCACCACATGGCACGCATTTAGTTTGATTTGAATACAAATTATGATTGCACAAATATTAAGAGTTGCCGCGTTTTTGTTAGAGGGGCCACGTGTTTCAAATATGTTTTAAAATAAAATAAACATCTTCAGTGGAGAGTCTTTTTGTTGATAAGTAGTAGATCCTTGTTTTTGTGTTTTAACAAGTGCGACTTCATTAACAGTTGTATTCATATTAGGTCCTTACATCTTCAAATTAGTATTGTTTTTAATGTAAAATAATCTTTGATAATATATAACCTAAAATTATGAATATGAACGCATTAGTTTTGGGTTTGTATTTGAAGGTTTTGTTATTTTTACCTTGGTGGCATTGGAGGGTGACGCGATGATGTAACTTTTCTGAGAATTATATTATCTGAGACTAGATGGACGCCTGTTTTGTACGCTTACCTATAATATTAATAGTTAAATGTATTTTAACTTTTGTTGCATTCTGGCATTAGTAGTTTTAAGATTTTTATATGGATTGTAAAACTGTGGTCCTACCTACCTATAAGGTAGTTAGGCACCAGAATGTTTCGCCTTACTGTCCTCCCTACGTACACGCGTTACTACCTTACGTAAAACGTGAGTACCTATAACTTTTTTGTGGTAAAAGGTAACAGGACAAGCACGACGCTCACCTGATGGTAAGCGATGACGTCTACGTAGAACAGATACAGCGGCATGCAAAATTCTGAGCTGCCAGAATTTTGCATGTTACTGCACTGCGCCTGTTACCATGAGACAAAGATGATGAGTCCCACATGCCCTGTAATTTCACTGGACACCTAGAGGTACCTTACGTAGATAAACTATAATATATAGTAACTAATATAATATATTATAGTATAAAAAAAATCAAAATAACGACTGATGCGTCACCTTTTTCTAAAAACTCAACTTTTACTAGGTACGGTCATGGCAATGACTTTCTCCGAATCTTGCTACTATTGTCACAGTTTGAATAGCAGGTAGTTCCACCCACTACCAAGTACATACCACCCCATTCTTAGTATTAACGGACTTGTTATAGTCATAGGTGATGTGATGTGAGCCTATAATCAATCACAGAACTTTTTATTTTATACTATTTATTTAACTATAGCGTATTAACTCTAAATACGAAAGCCACTTTGTTTTCCACTTCTTCACAGTCAAACGGCTCGACTGATTTTGGTCAAATTTTGCTTAGGGATAGATAGTATAAATTGAAAATGTATTGTGTTCGATGTCCTATAATTAAATTAAATTTATTTTAATCTATAAGTAATAACAGTAATAATAGTTAAATAATAGTAATAATAGTAATGAACGTGAGGTTTTATAATTGAAAATTTATAGTAATAATATAAGGATTTTTAAAAATATCTTATCGCCTAGCGTTTGTCCACTATCTCACCTGCTTGTATGATTTGTCCAGTTTATAATATTACTACCGTTTGTCCACTATCTCACCTGCTTGTATGATTTGTCCAGTTTATAATATTACTAGCGTTTGACCACTATCTCACCTGTTTGTATGATTTGTCCAGTTTATTAGTAGCTTTGGCCGTGTACTAACCATCATACGCCCTATTCCACCCTATTTCCTATCTATGGCAATTTCAGCCAAATCTATCGACCCGTTTGACCGCCAAGTGATATCAAATATAAGTCAGGTGGGGTAAGAAGAACATAGTTTACTGGTTTTTGGACATTATGAACTCCATCTAGTAAAAATACTTCGTCGTTTATGAACCGATTTTAATTATTATTTTTTTGTTCGAAAAGAGATATCCCAAGTGTGGTACCATGAAAATTTTATCGAGGTCTGATAAGTATCTCCAGAGATATTGAGATAAACATTTCAAAATTGGTTTTGAAAATGAATAGCGCGGCATTGAAGTCGGTTCTTTTTTAGTTTTTAAACGATATTATTTCAACTCATAAATGGATTCTTCCCGTAAAAACAGCACAACCAGCCAACAAAGCCAGGTCTTTTAAATGTTTCTCTTTCCCGAAATTTGGGGTAAGAGGAACTACTTAATTATTTCAATCAAAAACGCATCCTTTTAAATGTATCTATAAGAAGGAAACTATAAGCGTTCCTTGTCAGGACTACGGAACCTTAAAAACAGACTTATTGGTGTTAATTCCAGCATTTGTTAGATAATAATTTAATGACCATTATAACTGAGTGTCAGTATCAAGTGTGAGTCAACCACCTGACATCACAGATTATATAATAGTTGCTGACATGTCCTCTGTTTGCCAAACATCGGTAACATTCCGGTTCCGAAGTGAAAGAAAAGAATAAGAAAGAAAATACATTTATTTAGTACAGTAGTTACACTAATACATATGAAACAAACTTATACATAATAAAACAAACAAAATATAAGTTAGGTGGTTGTTGCACTATGTACATTGGACTGAAGTCTACCAAATCTATTTCCAATAATGTGTACATTATGTAGGTACAATAGACTGGCACAGAACCCGCACCGGCTTAGCACGGGTGAAATGTATATCAAATATGTTTATATTTTAAACATTACTTACATCAAATGTATTTATATGTGTTGTGTTGGTATTTATCGAACGAAACGGTGAGTACCTCTCACACTTGCTATTTGCGGACGACATTGTCATCGTGGCAGAAACGCTGCAAGATTTGCGGACGACATTGTCATCGTGGCAGAAACGCTGCAAGATTTGCGGACGACATTGTCATCGTGGCAGAAACGCTGCAATATTTGCGGACGACATTGTCATCGTGGCAGAAACGCTGCAAGATTTGCGGACGACATTGTCATCGTGGCAGAAACGCTGCAATATTTGCGGACGACATTGTCATCGTAACAGAAACGCTGCAAGATTTGCGGACGACATTGTCATCGTGGCAGAAACGCTGCAAGATTTGCAACATAATGCTGAATGGCCTAGCTGATTCTTCTCAACGCATTGGTCTCCGGATGAACTTGGATAAGACCAAGATAATGTTCAACGAGCATGTAAGTCCGGAACCAATAGCAGTACAGAGCAGTACTCTCGAAGTTGTTAAAGAGTATGTTTACCTCGGGCAAACTCTGCAGTTAGGTAAAAACAACTTCGAGAAAGAGGCCAATAGGAAAATACAGCTGGTTTGGGCAACATATGGAAAACTACGTCAGGTCTTCACATCACCAATTCCACAAAGTCTAAAGACGAAATTCTTCAATCAGTGCGTCCTTCCCGTTATGACAAACGGTGCCGAGACGTAGACACTCACGGTGGGGCTGGTCCACAAATTCAAAGTCGGTCAGCGAGCCATGGAAAGGGCTATGCTTGGAGTTTATCTGAAGGATCGAATCCGAAACGACGTAATCCGACAGAGAACCAAAGTCATCGACATAGCTCACCGGGTTAGCAGACTGAAGTGGCAGCGGGCCAGACATATAAGCCGAAGAACCGACTACCGTTGGGGTAAACGAGTTCTTGAGTGGAGACCGCGTATCGGCAAGCGTAGCATAGGACGTCCTCAGACTAGGTGGAACCATGATCTTCGCAAGGTGGCTGGCAAGAGCTGGACGTGAGTTGCCGAGGATCGTGCTCAGTGGCGTGCAGTTGGAGAGACCTATGTCCAGCAGTGGACTAACATAGGCTGATGATGATGGTATTTATCTGCAGTACTATTCTGCACAAACTGAAAAACTAAACGTTACTACGTTTAGTTTTTCAGTTTGTGTTACCGCTGCAAATAAAGGTTTCTTCTGAAGCTTTCATTTTTAATTTAAATGGTATAATGTATTTTTTCATTCTCTTCGCAGATTAATCGTCCCAAAAACAGTCTCCCTATAAACACATAGATAGGTGTAAGAGTAAGTATTGGTAAGTGCGCACTACTCTAGTAGCACTACACTACACCCGAGTACAGGACCTGCTCTCAAAAGCTCGAGAAAAAAGCTGCCTCGAACATGCGGGGGTTGTGTAGGTGGGAGCGATTTATATTATAAACTCTATGTTGAGCATGAGATCAAGATATGAGAGACGAAAACCATCACATTTTGGGGTTCCGTGCCTGAAAAGGCTAAAAGAAACCATTATAGGATCACTTTGTTTTCTGTCTGTCTGTCCGTCTGTCTGTATAAATTGCATATCACGAGCCCTTGATGACTATCTCAATTATTATTATCAGCTGATGTTAAGTGAACATGCTGTCTAGGATGGTGTCCTATTACTGCTACTCTAGAAGTAGAAGCCGGCAATGAGAAGAGGAGGCTTCGGATGAGGCTCGTGCCACCCCCGAACAAGGCCATGTCGCCAATCAAACCGATTGCCACAGAAAAATGAATAATAAATTTATGTTTCTGTAGTTTGTGCAGTGCTGCCATGATGTTTGGTGCTTGCCAGCTTATAAGAAGAGTTGGAGTAGTTAAGTGTTATGTTCGGACTGAGAAGAATACATAAGTACGGAGCCGAAACGTGGACACTCGCACTTGGTCTGACCCATAAACTTAAAATCACTCAAGGGCCGTGGCTGGTGCTGGTAAGAGCTAACAGCTGGATTTTACCGAACTGCGTGCTCAGTAGCGTACAATTGAAAGGGCCTATGTCCAACAGTGGACTAAAGTCAGTTGTCTTGGGCCTCGTCTCATTGCCGTCTTCTATTCCCAGACACGTACGATACCACCCTAGACCGCATAGTTACTATAATTATACACATTATGTGAGATAGAGGTTAAAAAAATGTAAACTGTGTTAAATTACCAAAAGACAAGTAGCTAGAGCACAGAATAAATAATAGTACAAAACTAGAGTTTACAAAATTTTGACTAATTTTAAAGTTGATGAACAGATAGGGCCATTGAATGCAAAATAATTAAATTCAAATATTTTAGCGCGATAAGTGATAAGTCCCGTATTTTAAGATTTATTTATAGCTATGTGTTCATATTGCAAAAGTTTGAAATTTACGACAAAATTAAGAAAGGTACTAAGTTTAATTTTTCCGCTCGCTTCGCTCATGACAGCGTCCTCTATTTAACAACGGAAGAGGTTTAAGGCTTTGTTTCAAAAGGCTGCACGCCTTTGACGGTAGTTAGACATTGTTCTCTTGACTGTGTCACGTTACTAATGCCGTAGTTACTACCTCTTACGTTAACATCTGACTTTGCTCTTGTTTGTATTTTTAACCGCCTTTAATAGGAGGTAAAAAAAAATGTAATAAAGGTACTTATTTCGTTCTTTTACCTCATTTGTTATGGTCATTTAATTAAATCGATTTTTAATAAATTAGTAGCGTGTCTTGGGAGAGGCCTATGTCCAGCAGTGAACTGATAACTTACTTACCTACATTCTTTACCTATTATATTTGATTTGCAAGTACGATTATATGTTAAACCGCATCTTTAATTAACACCAGATGAGTAGCGGTCAAGTGCTTGTGTGTTAAATATAACATAGGCTACATTTTAAGGGAAATAAAGTTCGGACATGTCTTAAATGTAAGCTTTGAAATAAACTCAGTTAAATCTTCACCGCGATTAAAATCTCAATTTAGCAAACATCGCAACGTTTACAAAAACAACCTGAGAAGAAGGTGTAAAACTGAGTTGAATAATAAAAGGGCGGCGAGTTGCTGTTGGACATGTTTTATGTCTCCTGTTTTACGAATAACAGACAACTTACGTTTTAGACAGATAAATTTGTTTACGTTTTGGCAGAAATAAAAAAAGCCAAATCTCATCAACTAGATTTTTTATTTCTCAGGGCACCGCGCTTAAGGTTGCCATGCGCAAAATGTAAGCATATGATAAATAATAATTAAAGATCGTTTACAAAACGATCTTGACTGATACTGAAAACCACTACGCATCAGAAGTTTCTGATGCGTAGTGGTTTTCAGTACCGTAGTAACCAACCGTAACTATAGTAACCAAGTTTGAGGTGTGTATCGTCATATCTCTGGAAATAAAAACATATCAGATCTCGATATAATGACAATGGGACCAAATATGATGCATATACCTTCACATTTCTGAATCGGTAAATAAATGACGAATGATACCAAAGTTAGAAAAAGTTCTTAATGATGTTCGCCTATTATATGTACTGCATAAATAATTATATGTATACATATAATATTTAATTCTTACGTTACGTCGTACGTCTTACGTTACGTTCAGTTATCAGTTTCAAGTTGCTGGCAGCAACTTGTCTGTGAAAGTGATGCTTGTAACTAGGGGTGTCCATAGACGATCGTCTCTGCACCCATATCTGCGGTTTTTCTGCTATTCTTGAATAGTTGCTGGCCGTTCCGTTATTGCATAATACTTTTTATTGAGCCACGAAAACACCATTTTATTTGGTTTATTTTTAAATACACAGAAAATTATTCTATTTTACAGTTAAGTAGCAATTATTCAGAGAATATAGTTTTTGCGCAGGATTTTATTTCTAGATCAGAATTACTAGACGATCATCAGATGGAATTCTATGGTGTTATTTTAGATCTATTAGAACACGGTATTATAATATTAATGATTTCTTTAGATTTTTCAAGATTCTGGTAATCTGACGTCAAGCGATCAATCATCAAGCGAGCGCCTTGCATGTCTCGCAAACTAATTAGAACAATACGTACCAGTGATCTCTGAAATATGAATATAATTGTTTAAAGATAAACTTGTTGGTCGAGGAGAAGTTCTACATAATATATACATCACTTTTGACGCTTTTCCTCATAGTACCTTGCCTACTCGTATTTCACCATTTTATGTTCAGCTTTTTATTAAAAAAATGTAAATTCAATGAGCACGTCACATCCTCAACATTTAATTAAAATCTTATGACGTCGTAAAGTGAAAGCGTCGAGTTTCCGTGTATCTATGCTTTTCATTGTATGGAGGTTTTCTTTATGTCTCGCTGCCTTGTGATGTGTACGTGAAAATGGCTCGTGATGTGATGTACTGTACTAAAGTACATGCCATAGTGATTTAAGAAGAAAAAAACTGGCCAAGTGCAAGTCGTACTCGCACTCGTAGGGTTCCGTAACACAGTTAAGTATTCCATAGCTAAGATTTTTCGCAACTACAAAACTCCATACAAACACTATGAAAAGCAAAGTTATCTTTGCGGTCGCCATATCTCTTAAACTGTTGACTGTATCTCGTTCAAACCAATTTTCGTTGTTAGTTTTTATTGATATCTACAGCATATTTTTTTTTTAGATTTTTCACTCTCATACTTTAAAAGTTAGAGGGGGGGGGACACACATTTTACCACTTTAGACGCGCCTATCTTTCAAATGATTGACTTTGAGAAAAAATGACTTTAGGAACCTCAATATCATTTTTGAAGACCTATCCATAGACACCCCACCCCACACGTATAGTTTTGAAGATTTTTTTTTTTTCAGTTCCATGTATGGGATGCCCCCCCTTAAACTTTTATATTTTTTATTTTTGTATCGAAAAGCGGTTCACAGAATACATCTATCTACCAAGTTTCAATTCTGTAGTCTTAACAGTTTCGGAATAAAATGGCTGTGACATACGGACGGACAGACAGACAGACAGACAGACAGACAGACAGACAGACAGACAGACAGGCAGACATGACGAATTTATAAGGGTTCCGTTTTTTGCCATTCGGCTACGGAACCCTAAAAAAACAAAATTAAAATACTTTTTTAAAAATTGAAGAACAGCAAACATGCATGCGGCAAATAATTTTTGAAGGACAGATTAACTTATGTGCCAGACTTTACAACTTTTTGTGTGTCTATGTATCTGTGGCGTAGTGTGGTGTAGTAGCGTAGTGTAGTAGCGTAGTGTAGTAGCGTAGCTCCCAAACGAATGAACCAGCTTTGATTTAGTTATTGAAGTAAGACTTCTTTTTACGCATTGAGCACTTTTTGGGTGAACAAAAATGATTGAAATCGCGTCATCGTCACCGAACGTTTTTCATGAGCTATATGTAGGTATACTGTGTATCTCGACGATACAATTCACAAGTTACTTAGTTTTTAGGGTTCTGTAGTCCTGACAAGGAACCCTTATAGTTTCGTCATGTCCGTCTGTTTATCTGTCTGTCTGTCTGACTGTCTGTCTGTCCGAGGTTTTGCTAAGAGACCGTTAATACTGGAAAGCTGTAATTTTGTAAGGGTATGTATATCAATTACGTCGACAAAGTGGTAGAATAAAATTTTTTTAAATATTTTTTTTTAGGGTAGCTCCCCTACATGTGAAGTGGGGATGAATTTTTTTTCGTCGTCTACTCCATCGTGTGGGGTATCGTTGAATAGTTCTTTTAAAATTACTTAATGGTTGCTAACAACATTTTTCGATTAAATGCACCATTTACGAAATATTAAACTTTAAAGTGTAAATTTTTGTTCCAGTAGGGCGTCCCCCTTGATATTTATCTTTTTTACAAGCTGTTATTTAAGTTGCAATGTATGTATGTATGTATGTATGTATGTCACTATGTATGTTCGGGTGGAATCTTGGAAGCTAAATAAGACCCACTTCCCGATGTCCGATTGGACTCAAATTTGGTGTACTTATGTATCTTCGGTGACAATACAATGATATTGTACTATGGAGCTGCTTTGATGATGGAGACGGAAGGTGGCTACGGCATCTTTGTCATAAAATAACATAACCCCACCGAGTTTGGGCTCGATTGATTCGTCTTGAAGAGAACTTTTCACCTAAATGATATCCAGGGTCTGATGATGAAGCTGGAAGGTGACCACGGCATCTCTGTGATAAATCAACATAACCCTACCGAGTTTGAGCTCGATTAATTCGTCTTGAAGAGAACTTTTCACCTAGATGATATCCAGGGTCTGATGATGAAGCTGGAAGGTGGCTACGGCATCTCTGTGATAAAATAACGTAACCCCAGTGAATTTGGGCTCAAATGATTCGTCTTGAGGAGCACTTTACACTTAAATGATAGCCAGGATCTGATGATGAAGCTGTAAGGTAGCCATGGCATTTCTGTTATAAAGCAACATAGCCCCACCGAGTCGATTGATTTACCTTGAAGAGCACTTTAACCATAATCACATCAAATATCCGTGGAATATTTTAAAACATCATGCCTTCTCTTAAATACTTAGGTAGTAGGTAGGTAGTCGGTATCTATACCTACCAACTAAAAAGTTAAAAATAAATTATAAGTAAAAAATATTTTTAAAAACAAGCTTTCTATCTGGGACAATGAACTAAAATGTTATAAATAAATTCTAGTAAGTATTTGGCGATTAGGTACTTACCTATATTTTTAAAAGCTTGAGGCACTGAAGTATATTAATTACCTAGCCTGAAAAACGGGTAGTGTTTCAAGCTTTTAAGAATATAGGTAAGTACCTACACGCCAAATACTTACTAGAATTTAATTTTAACATTTTAGTTCATTGTCCCACATAAAAGCTTGTTTTTAAAAATATTTTTTACTTATAATTTATTATATTTAATAGGTGACCTGATCAAAGGTATTCTTAGCTATGATTCAATAAAATCTGCTCAGCCATTTAAACAACTTCTCCTCTCTAATATTGATGTGGTTATGAGTACAACTTACTCAGGTCGGATCGATTCTATATTCGGTATCCTGTTATTACTTCAATGATATTGTAAGGATATGGTAGCTTTCTGTCGGATTTTTTCTTATTTTCAATAAGTGCTTATCTTCACTTAATATCAGGTGAGATAGTGCTCAAACGCTTACCTAGGTAGTATTAAAAAAAATTATAGGATTTCTAGATTACTTTAAAATTTTAAGTTTATATTAAAGTACATTTTTAAAAGAAAAGTCTCTCAAGTAACCTGTAAGTACTGTAAGCACCAGACTAAGGAATGAAAAGCGGCATTCAAATATCAAATATCAAAATCAACAACAAAAGTTTACACTTTTTAACTTTCGATAAGCTACTGAATCCGCCATGAAAACACTACCTTAACTCAACGCAACAGAATTCATATTTCACCTTATTATTATCGTACTGGACTCCTCAACAGCCTGGATATATCATGCCTTATTTCGAAGAGATAAGGTTTATTTTATTATCAGTTAAAGTGGTTACTGCGATTTTCTTCTCCTGTAAAGCCTGATATCTTGAACCTTACTAGTATACCTTTAAGGTTTATTTCAATTTAAGTCAGCAGGTCGATCGAGAGCTATTGAATGCAGAGCACTCAATTCAACGGTGTAGCCTGTAGCGATGCATTTCTGGTGTATTTTTATAGCTCTTAAAGGAAATGGTATTGGTAATAAAATGCGGAATAATTTGTTAAATGTTTGTTGCTTTTTTGCGTAGGATAGTGGAATTCTATTCCAGCATATCTACTACCCTACCTATGTTCTATTATGATAAAATAATGTTCGAGCCGTTAGATGTGAGAAAGTGAACGTATCAGACTGACAGAGGGACAGGACTGAGAAACATTTTATATTTTATAGCCTAGCGTTTAACTACTATCTTGCCTGGTGTAAGCAATGATGTGGTAGAAGATGGTTAACACGCTAGCGGCATAGAATACTCCCAAGGGCTGTGTCCTGCCAGAACACCGTAAGGTTAAGGTGGCAGATTTTCTCCTTTATGGTGGTAAGCTACTTTTTGGTTGCAAATCAGGCGGATTATCGATATATACTTAATGCTAAAATGCTACTGGAGATTGGGTAACTTCCTTTTTCCTTCATGCTTGTATCTTTATAATGGTGATGTCTTTAAAAGCTAGTAGATGCGATTCTTGTTTTGTGTGTTGTTCTTATGTTTTCTTGTAGATCCAATAAATATCTTTATGTAAAACTGACGTAATTAGCAAATTGACATTCGAAATCTCTTTTTTATAGTTTACTAGCGGATCCGGCAGACGTTGTCCTGCCCGATCGCAGTGCCACCTATCGGGTTAATTGTAAATTTAAACCATTCTCGAATCCACTTAAACACACACACAAAAATTCATCAAAATCAGTTAAGCCGTTTAGGAGGAGTTTAATTACAACGAAAAGTGGCATTGATTTTTACATATATTGATTGATAGGCTAGCGTTTTACCACTATGTGATCTGCTGGCAAATGACGATGCGGTAGAGGATTATAGCATCCTAGGCCTAGAATGGAAAGTGACGCTCAGGGACAACTGTCGGACAAATTATTAGTTTTTGACAATAGGAAAATCTATCGTCGATTGATAGCATTACAGCAACTAAAGTATCTATTTACCAAACAGTTAAAAAAATACTAATATTTTTCTCCGGCCTGTCACAAGGTTCCTACAAATAAAACGCGACTTCATGCTACAGACAGTTAAACAAAGCTTCCCCATAGATAGCGAGCCCATAAATTCCGTCATGATACCACCATCATCTAGGGGAGGTAGCTTATAGCTGTTTGATAGTTTTGTTACTGTAGGGGAGGGGAGGGGTGTGCTTATCACTCACTAAAATAAGAGTAACTTCCAGATGAAAAAAAAAATTGTTATAATTGATGAATATATATTTTGAATTTATTTAAATATCTGATAGGCAGTTCGCTAGCTTTTGACTACGATCGCATCTGGAATGTATATCAGTATGTAAATAAACCGTGATGTGGTCGAGGATGGTGAATACTCGTACGCTAGGCCTAGAACAAGTGCTGTGCTGCCGGAACATCGTAAGGTTGTTTGGTGGCAGATGTTCACCTCAAAGGTGGTAAGCACTTTAAAACCGACTTCCGAAAAGAAGGAGGTTTTCAATTCGTCTGTATATTTTTTTTGTGTATATTTAATAAATTCTCCGTCCTCCTCCGTCAATTGTAAACCGATATCGATGATATATTTTTTATCGGTAGGGTACCTCTCCGAAGTAGTTCCATTGTAATTTCATCGAAATCTGACAAGTATCTCTAGAGATATGATGATTAACGTCTCAAACTTGCTACTGAAAATGACTCGCGGGGCATGGAAGTCGGTTCTTTTAGTTTTTATTTTTTATTATCTTAATGTATATTTATTAATAGCAAGTTGCAGCAAACTTTTTAATAACTACCACCTGTAGCAAGTGCTACGAGTGGTGCATTCATACTTATGAATGCTCAGTAAAACATTTAGTTGTTACACGGCTTGGATTTGAACCGGGGACCTTCGAGTCTAGGTATCTATAATTTACAACGGGCCGTCCGGCTTCGACTTAAGTAGTTTTCTTGAGTTTTAGAATGGCAATTTATAAATGAGCTTGCTGATAGCTCCTTCATAGCACTATACTATACTTTTACTATTATTGATTCTGTGTCTATAGTTACTGACGCTTTTTGTCAAAGTATAGAGGGTACCGTAGTGTTAGAGGGAGGCAGCTAGACAGCTGTATAGGTGCATCTCGTTCTATACCACGAACATCGTTTGCGATACAATAATTACGGACTATATAAAAACTCAAATTTCATCAACAAATATCTGTCATCATATCTACTGATTACCACTCACCACGTGCCAATTTCCTCACCCTCTCCCCAACGCAGTAGTTACTATTATTTATACTATACCCAAACACAAAAAAAGTTTAATACAACAGTTATTAAATCTACCCACATGTTAGGCGCACGCGCATGCCACGGAACCCTCAAACAAAACCAATTATGGTCCCGTGCCTGAAAACAATTTATTAGGCCGACGCACCTGGTTCTGATATATTGCAATATGTTATTAGCTATGATTAGAAGTGGTAGGGGATGATGGTAATTAACTCACCCTACAATTAACCCTACAATTAACCCTACCCACTTCAACCCTTAATTATTTATTCTATGGCACTGTCGATTTATTTTTCCGTTTGGCCGAGAAGTAGATATATTATTTGTACTATTCATTATTCTGTCATATTATACAAAACTCATTAGAAAACCGAACATCCAAATTCGAAAAGTAGAAAAAATTACCTGTTTTAGGTCCTTTTTGCCTTTGTATAAAATTTCAGCTGAATGCGTCAAGCCGATTGGCCGAGAAGAGGTCACACATTTACAGAATTCAGTAAATAATTAAGATAGTTTAAAAACTAAAACAACCGACTTCCATGGCCCGCGTCTATTTCAGTAGCAAGTTTGAGACGTTTATCGTCATGTCTCTGGAGATACTTATCAGATATCGATGAAATTATAATGGGACCATCTCAGAAACGTACCCTACCGGTTACAAAAAGTATCATTCGAATCGGTTCACAATTGACGCAGTAATCGCGTAACAAACATTTAAAAAAACATCGACGTAACGAAAAGACGAATTGAGAACACCCTTCTTTTTGGAAGTCGGTTGATGAATGAAAATGTGTAAATGTGTGTAAACTTTAACTTTAATACTTTAATAGCAGCGATGTATATCTAACGTACTTCTACGTTTACATGTATCTCAATGTTTGTTAGGCAATTACGCAACAACAGAGACCCTGGATTTAAAAACTGCTGAACAAATATAGATTATAGATGAAATGAAATTCGTCTTACGAGTTGTTTATGACCTGTATATACCTTAAACTAAACACACGGATACTTTTATCTACGTGCTGTGACACAGTACTTTTATCGCGGGCGAGTGGCGGCGGTCAGATAGCATAGTCGCCTCATATGCTTGGACTGTGTGCTATGATAGTTAATTGTGTAACTTATTACAATATATTTAATTTAATACGTATACATATGCGCTTGGCACTTAAAGTTGTGTGTAGAAGCGCCTCAAAAATAATTATAGCAACGATTTACTACTAGGCGTGTGTAGTTCGCGAACGACTGACTCAATTGAAGTACTTCAGTTGTTTCTTGTCACTCACTCTGTACTTCATTTGCCTAATCTATGCTTCAGTAGTCCAATTACTTCATCTACTTCGTCGTTTGAAATGTTCGTATTCGAGTCGAGAAAGAGAATAAAATACTTCAACAGCCGATTTCTGCCGATTAATGCCGAACGTTAAGTCATGTAGCACTAATAAAAGAAACTTAATTTAAACTCATATTACTTTACATCTATAGTAATAAGGATGATTTTAAGATTAATTTCGTAATTCATAGTAAATTGGCGCGCGCGCCATCAGCGCCAATGACTGCAGCTACCGACGGCATTGTAGCTGTCACACTCTATTGTATTAATTGGCATATCGTTCTGTTTCATTCAGGCACTGACTCGCGCACTGAGACTATGCCAATCCATTAAATCCTCGTCCGACTGATAAACTAAAATTTTGAGCAACTGAAGTAGATGAAGTACTGAACTATAACACTGAAGTAGTTCGCGGTGATGGACTGAAGTACTGAACGATTTCTATTTTGTGAAGCATTCTGCGCATGGCTATTTATTACGATAAAGACTTCATGAAATCATTCTCATCCTGCCTGAGTGTCAAAAAGTGCAAATGAAACGCTTGCGAGTTCTAATTTTTCCTGTGGCTCCATCTAGCGTCGAATGAATACATTGCAAACGTGATGTTAACTGTTAACTAAACTGTTTAAAGCGAATGTAGTTGTTTAACTTTGTATGGGTAGACCCGTGTATTTGATATAAGTTTTAAACTGATATTTATGCGCGTTCCTGAAAAACTGGCCAAGTGCAAGTCGGATTCGCACTCGTAGGGTTCCGTAACACAGTAGAGTATTTTATAACTATAATTTTTATAACTATAATTTTTCGCCATCAAAAAAACAACTTTGTTGAATATAAGTTTTAAGGTTTTCATGGTCACTGACAATATTATTAGAACTACTCACGGGATATTTACCATGTTTTTTATTAATTATGAGTTTCCGATATTTCGGCTCTGTTGCAAGCGCCATGATCACGGATGAACTGTAGATTGCGGGTCGAAGTAATGTTTACGAGCAAACGAAACGGACTACCTTCTTTCGTTCTCGTTTTGAACGCTCGGCACCACTACCACTTGTTTTCACTGGATCTCGATCGCGACACACAACACTCACAGTATCTCCTGTTTTTTATCACTCCGCGGGCTTTTTCGGGATTTACATAAACCTACCACTGGATGCCAAATACTCGACAGTTTGAACCCGTCCTCACGATTGAAGTTTTGAAATTTATTAATTTCAATCGCTTCCCTAACCAATCTTGGTATATAGTGGCGTTCAGTCGACAGTATCTGAGGGTTATGTAACTCAATCCAGTGGTTGTTCCAGACTCCAACAGGTGCTTAGCGATAGCTGATTTCTGTGAATCGTTATTTTTGACTGCTTTGATATGCTCCTTAACGCGACACGCTACTGTGCGTTTTGTTTGACCAATATAAGAGCTTCCACAGCTACAGTCAATTTTGTACACTCCAGGGTTTTTCAATGGGAATCTGTCCTTTGGCGTACGTAAAAATTGTGAAACCTTCTTTAAGGGAGTGAAAACAGTTTTGACTGAATATTTATTCAGTATGTTGGCCACTTTGTCTGTTACTCCTTTCACGTACGGCAAGTAAGCTGGTTGACGTTCAACCTGGTAGTGTAGGTCACGTTTTTGTGTGCGTCTGGGTGGTGGTATTCGACCCTTGTATCCATTCCTCTGTAGTACTCCACTCACATACTTTAATTCGTCTTCCAAATGTGCCTCGTCGCATAGACTATATGCGCGGTCAGTGAGGGCGGTCACCACAGAGTGCAAGTGACGAGGGTGGTGATGTGAGTTTCCATGCAGGTAGCGGTCAGTGTGAGTTGACTTTCTGTAGACTGAGTGACTGAGGGAACCGTCTTCTCGAACTCCAATCCCTACGTCCAGAAAAGCTATACTCCTCTCTTTTTCCATTTCATAGGTAAAATTCATTTTTTCATGGATGCTGTTCAGATGATTCACATAGGTTTGTACAATAGTTTCATCGCCCCTAAGTATAGCAAATATGTCGTCCACGTACCTTTTCCACAGTAACATGGAACATGGTGCGGTCGTAATGGCTTCTTGTTCAAAATACTCCATCCATATATTGGCAACAACCGGAGCCACTGGGCTGCCCATCGCCACACCGTCTAATTGGAGGTAGTATTCGCCTTTGTATACAAAGAAGTTTGTACATAAACAATGTTCGACCAGGTTGGCATACTCCAAAGGAATGTCATTGTCTTGAATTTTTCTCCTGATGACTTCCAAACAATCAAGGATCGGGACGTTAGTGAAGAGTGATTCGACATCAAAACTGACCATCACGTCTTTCTCAGATACCTTAATGCCTTTCAGAATATCTATAAAATGGCGAGAGTCTTTTACAAAAGATGAAGTGTTCCCTGCTATGTGCTGTAAAACGCCGGCTACATGTTTAGCTAGATCGTAAGTTGGGGAGTCTATTTGACTGACGATCGGTCGTAACGGAACATTAGTCTTATGGACTTTAGGGAGGCCGTACAGTTTGGGTGGCTGAATATTTCGAGGGCGCAATAAATATTTCCCTACATCTTCACCAATTGCATGCATGCTTTCCTTAACAAGTTTTTGAGTAGCCCGATTTATTCTCGCTGTTGGATTATAAGTCACTTTTTTGTAGATATTGGTATTACTCAGCAAATCTTGTATTTTGCTGTGGTAATCTGCCGTATTGATTACAACCGTCGCATTACCTTTGTCTGCTTTTAATATCAATATGCTGTCGTCATTACGAAGACTTTTAAGTGCGGACAATTCAGCAACAGTGATATTAGATTGAGGAGTTTTTGCGTTGCGTAAAGTGACAGCGACGTCTTGTCTCAAAATCTCAGCATCTGCCGAAGGTATTCTGTTACGATAGATAACTTCCTCAATGGTACCTATAACATTTTCATAGGGTATGCTACTTGGTGTAGGAGCGAAATTTAACCCTTTCTCTAGGACGGAATATCGGAAACTCATAATTAATAAAAAACATGGTAAATATCCCGTGAGTAGTTCTAATAACTTTGTTGAAGTTATACTTCTTTTGGCGCGATAGAGAAAAATGATGAGAGTGAATTTTTACGATGCGCGCGCACACCGACACTTAAATTTAACATCGTGAAGTTAGTTCTAGGTGGTACGATGCGCGCGCACACCGACACCTAAATGTAACATCGTGAAGTTAGTTCTAGGTGGTACGATGCGCGCGCACACCGACACCTAAATTCTACACCGTGAAGTTAGTTCTAGGTGGCATGACTATGTTCAAGTTGCATATGTCATATTTAACGTCATATTTTTACGTTCATAAAACCTTTTTTTATTTAAATAAAATCTTTTTGATTAATTTTAATATTTATCGTTAATCACTACTGCATTTTAGTAATTTTTCATTTTCCATACGCCACAGAAGTATAACTTCTAACGCGTGTACATAAGTACACACACTCTTTTTTTCATAGTGTTTTATACAAACACTATGAAAAACAAAGTTATAATTTGCGGTTTTGAAAATGTGCTATATCTCAAAAACTGCAACCTATATCTCGTTGAAACCAAGTTTCGTTTAAAGTGTTTATTGAGATCTATAGCATTATATATTTTTTTTAGATTTTTCACTCCTTTACTTTAAAAGTTAGAGTTAGGGGAGACACACATTTTATCACTTTAGAAGTGTCTATCTTTCAAATGATTGACTTGAGAAAAGATGATTCTAGAAACCTTAGGATTTTTATTTTAGTAGTAGTAGTTTTTTATTAGGTTTGCCAAACTGGTCTATAACACACATCAATATTTTGTTACGTAATACGTGGTAATAATACGTGGTGTGACGTGAGCAGTGTCAGACCTTCATGAGGCAAACACAACATGCAGTAATCATTTTAGGTCCCAGCAGTCCGTAACACTAAACACTATACAACATGGATTCAATTACTAGCTTACATAATTATGTTATTAAAGAAGAATTACAAACTGAAATTTTGAATTAAGTAATTTTTGAGTTTTAAGAGAGGGTCTCCGAATATGTCAACTTCATGACAGCTCTTATTATAAGATGCGCACATCCGATGAAACGGGGAGTGCTGAAAATAGTTAGTGCGACAAAATGGAAGGTTAAATGTTTAATGTCTTAATAGCTTCAGAATAAAGTGGCTGTGATATACGGACGGACATACAGGCAGACATGACGAACCTATAAGGGTTCCGTTTTTGCCATTCGGCTAGCAACCCAGAAATAGTTTGTAACTCTGTCACTTTAAGGCTGAGTTGCACCGTCTTATTTTCACTATAACAAACGTCAAAAGTCAGTCAAACTCCATACAAAAACACCGGTTATACTTAGTTATAGTGACGGTTCAAGTAAGATGGTGCAACACAACCTAACTGTTTGTTACTTCACACCTAAACGGGCGATCCGATCTTACTGACATTTAACAAAGAGAGACTTTGTAGCATGAGGATGTACATAAGTACAGGCGACTACCTACATTCTTGGTGTAAGTGTACCTACGTGAAAGAAGTCGCCGGTATCAGCTAGTAAGTTACACATTTTTGCTCATAAAATTTGCGGAATTCAAACGAAACTGCTCCACTTTTGTTTGATTTCCGAAAACTAAATTTAAAAAAAAAAACAAATTCAAACCGACCCTCTTACAAACAACGGATATGCGCGTGCACACAATTACTTTGAAAATAGAACACAATTGTGACTCCCGCGCACATTATCCATAATATATAAATATAGAACTAGAAAACGGTTCCAAAATAAAACAATTTATAACTTGTGCTCGTTAACGGAGAAAGGGACTGAAAGTTAAAGTAATTTATTTTAAAAACATGTTTATTTCTAAGATAGTTGCATTATGTTTTAGGAATTTAGAGTTAACGCTATTTTATTTTATAGAAAAGTTCAAAACAATCAAAAGGTATTCTTTTTGTGTTTATTATTTTTCTTCCTGATTACAACTTTCATCTTATCTGGCCCGGCTAGCGATGTTTGCAATAGAGATTACCACCAGGCGAGATAGTGGTCACGGTTCACTTCACTTGCACGTGCTGTTATGTCTTTGCTTGCACGCGTCGCCGAAATTTCGATTTGTATTACAGTAGTCGTATCGATACTAAAATCTTTAGATATCGGAGATTTGCAGCGTATTGTGTACGAAGGGCCTTAGATAAGAGGCGTTCTTTTCGCGCAGTTGTTGGCTAGAGCATGAGAGTTGTAGTCGAGGTAGTGCTCCAGTGCAGTTCAATTGAAGCGAGAACTATGCCCAGCAGTGGATCACTTCAGGCTATTGATGAATCTCCGCTGTACATGGAACTTTATGTATCTTTACATTTACAGAGAGGTAATGTTTGTAAGTTTGTAAATGTAAATGGTAATATTTGGCACTATCCATCCGATATATCCGATCTTCTGGGTGGACATACACAGTATACTCGCGTTTAAATATAAGGACTAGCGAGACTTCCGTACACACTTCTCAAACTTGGTGGATGTGATGAGACAAATTTGTGCATTTCGAGCCCTAGACCGATGCCTAGACACGATTAATACACCGACCGCAAACAACAAGTTTGTCACAGAAATTGTTTTTTTTTGTCTTAGAACTAGGTACCTGCTATATTTAAGTCAGAATGAGCCAAATTTCATGATTCTAGGTCAACTAGAAGTACCTTAAAGCACAGAATAAATAATAGTACACGTACCTAAAGGTTTTTTGATTCCTTTGTGAAATCGCAAAATACGCGGCCTCAACGGTCATATCTTATTATTGCGTTTACTTACAAGTTTCATTTTTTCACAGCTGAAAAATATCGTAGACCCAAGTATTTAATATAAGTTTAACTTGATAACTCTACGCTACGCGTTCCTGAGAAAGGGTCTTGACAGACGGACAGACGGACAACATAGTGATCCTATAAGGTTTTGAGGTACGGAATTTTAAAAAGAAACGAGAATCTGCATGGTAACGGTAGTAATAAATATTAATACGAATATTGACCTTCATTTTACCCTCTCCGGTTTAACGCCCTCGCAAGGGGTCCAAAAATCTAAATGACATGGGCACGTGTCGACAATATCCTGTTTGTTTGTCTGTCTGTCACCGCGTTATGTGGAGTGACGCGCCCCCATGCGTTTGATCGATTGTTGAACATAATTTGTTCAGCTGGTATTATTACACTCTTTTGTATACGACTGATTGCTTGCAGTTGGTGCAACTAACAATCACCAAAGTTACGTTTGTCTTTAAACCTAGTTGGTCTTTAACTTAAAGTACTAGTTTGTACTGGACCCTCGGTGCGCGAGTCCAACTCGCATTGAGCCGGTTTTTTTGTGCTGGACTTTAATTTAGCAATAGTTGTTGAATATCAGCACTTTATGGTAACATTTAGACCACTATCTCTACACGTAATACAACAAGACGGTGTGGTGTCATGGCTCAAGATATTAATGTATGTTTAAACCAAGAAGTCAGTGTGACAAAGTGGGTGGAGGTGTTGGAAGTGACCTCAGTCCTAACCCCATCATTTTGCGAGTCCCAAACCTTGATATGAGTTTTAGAGTTTGCGTATCAGTTTTCATTAAAATCGGTGGGCTGATAAGTTTTCCTTTTCTTGTGCTAGGTGTAGCATAGCTAGGTGTAGCATAGCTAGCAAGCAGACGCACACCTGGTGGGCTGTAGTTACACAAGTATCAGTCACTCTCGCTTACTCACTCTTATTCATAAACAATCATTCATTCATTCATTCACGTGTTACCGACTTTCAAAGATTTTTAAGCCCTCCTTTTAAAGGACTCCAGATTGTAACTCGACCGTGAGCCTGAGCCAGAGCAAATGGCCTCTATTAAAATAGCTGTGTAAACTAACTAGGTAGGTACTTACCGTTATCATTATAAATTAACTATCTAGTTTTGCAATCCATCAATTAGACTACCCGCAACAAGCCAAAACAAGAAGCGCCAAATCCCCACTTCCTGTTGGGTAATGCGGTTGCCATGTTGGCCCCATTGGCCCTTCGTGCTACCAACATACCGGGACTCTCACTTCCTGTTTTATGTTAGTGTAGTTTCAGCGTGGATTAGATTATAGGATGCTGTGGTTTAAACCAGTGCATGTTGTTTAAAGGAAACTACCTACATGAAGTTTGCGTTAAGCCCTATTATATGGAATACTGTTCCTTTAACGGTCTTTCTCCCTAAATACTATCTGGAAATGTTCAAGTCAAGAGTGAATAGGGATCTACTGAGCAATCGTGTTACACCTTCAGCTCAGCAAACGATTATTCAGTCAGTTATAAAAAAAATCCGAGAGATATTTTCTTCGAGAGAAATAGGCAATATTATCTTATAACGGAAAAGTACTGTACTGTACGTATGTGATAAGTCCACAAAATTGGGATTTACTGTGATTCTCGAAAAGTGACGAAAAGTTCGAAATCTTGCATCAATATTCCGAAATGGTTTTTCGAAACGAAACTCTGAATTAATGTGGTCGCCCTAAGACCTTTAGTAAAACGTCTTATAACAATATGAGTGTCACAGCAGTTATTAAGAAAACCCAGGAGTAGTTATAAGAAAGCTCCTCCAGTACAGCAACATGTAATAACAGGCGCATGTAACGTAACGTATCCGTAGCTACGGACGACGTCTACGAGACGTAAATTACAGCCGGCAGCCGACACCTACAGGGTGCTCGCCGCTCGGGGAGTGTATCACGAGGTGATATTCACATTTAGAATGCTGATATGACAGATGCACCGTTTAAATTGTATGTATGTTGTTGGGTGCAGAATGTTACATAAGTTTATTTCAAAGTTTGTTCTATACAATGCCTTGTATATAGATTTTATTTGTTGGATTGATACATTTATTTTCTCTTGCAAAACGCAAACAAAAACTATTTTTTATAGAAATATTGGCGTTTTAAAGGCAGCCTGACATTTTTCAGTTGCTTGGTGAAATGCACGGGGTGAGGCACCGGGGTACAGTTTAGTCTCATTTCTTGTTGATCCATGTTTGCTTAGTGGTGTGCACTACCGTAGTTATTTTGACATTTCCAGGATTTTTCTCGTCATACGTCCTGTGTCATATTGAATGCATGAGCAATATAAAATAAATATAGCATTTTATAGATAAATGGATACATACCACTTAATTTAGAAACCAATATCTAAACAAATGATTCAAATATAATTTAAGTTCGTTTAAAAAACTAAACAAACAATTTCAAATGCCAAGCCATTAGCCAGTAAAATGTTTTAGGTTTATCTCATAATCTCTAGATATACTCATGAAATCTCGAAAACCTCAGGAGTAACTCTTTGCTTTTTAAACTTAAACTAACTTTTTCTAATAAAAAAAAAATGAAAATCAACAACAAGGTTCACAATTGACAGAGATATCGATGAACTTAGATAAAAAAGTACATAAAGACGAACTTCCTCCTTTTTTGATGTCGTTTAAAAGACATAATATTAATATGCAAAGTCCGGTCTTACTTCTTCAAGTAATTTTTCCAGACAACAAAAAGACAAATGTGACGGACGGTGTAATCTACTTATACTACTATACCTCAAGTATACCTATACTACACTATGCCTACCTGCCGTCGTCGGTCCAACATCCTGTATATCCACTTAGGGCTGCCCCGCGCAGTAAATTCTGCGCCTAGCTAATATTGACACAGGGATAATTTATAGCGCTTGGTTTTTGCGTGTTTCCGCCTTTTTGCAAGAAATGGCTTTTATTACCAACGAAAGTTTGTTTGCAAATGTAGAAATGGGATAAAAAAGGGTTTGAGGTAAGAACGGCACAATGGGAAAATTTGCAAGCAATAAAACGATAACGGGATTTAAGGAAAGTTTGAAAGATGTTTTTGGATGGGTCTTCGGTTTGCGATCCTACATGCACTTGGCCTGAACTATTTTAAACTAGATGCGCCCAGCGACTTTGCCCGCGTTTAATCCTGTGTTATAAACCTTCCACTTGAATCACTCTATCTTTTACTAAAAACTGCATTAAAATGTGTTACATAGTTTAAAAGATCTAAGCGCACAAGCAGCGGGAGCGACTTGTTAAATACTATGTAATAAACATTGAGTTTAGATTTTTAATATTTTTTTAAAATTTTAAAGTAATTTAATTATAGAGACATATTGTACCTACTGCTATAATAAAAATATATATATATCTATATATTAGTCAAATAACCCGCCCCTGAGCGCTCCGGGTGCGAAGGTGCCAATCACACTCGCCGCATTTCCACGTTGAATGGCGATGCTCAATTAATTATAATTATAATTAAATTATAATAAATCTTCGTAGTATATCAGTTTGATTCAAACATTATATTCGCATTTAATATGTGTGTGACCAGTGGATAGCATGCCGTGCTTTTATTTAAGCTTCCCACATCCTTTTTGCAAAACTGGTAGTCGTCATGGTAAAGAGAAACGTTAGAGCTGCTGTGTGTGTGCGATTCCACAATTATCTCCCAAATCTATGTGGCCGTGTACGTGAGACAATGTTGCTCATGCACAGATTACCCTAAATAGATAACTCATGTTCAACTACTAAAGTGCAGCGTGTATTGCCACCTCGAACTTCGAAGTTTTTCTTTATTTGAGTGAAATTTTTTAAGGCGCACTGTGGTAAAATTAGACCGAAGCGACGTAGCGTCACGGTCCCAATCAACGGAAGTAACGTAAGCGTCATGTTATATTTTATATTTATAAACGCCCTCTATTGTAGAACGGCGTACTACTACGTAGGATACATTATTCATTAGGATATAGTTTATACAATTCAGGAATAATGAAACTACAGCAATATTCATAGTGAAAAGTTATATTGATTGAACCAGTTGGGCGGTTAAGGGCTAAAACAACCCATACTCAGTTATATTATTATTTAAATATTGTTTGGTTATTTAACTGATATGGTATAATAATAATACTATTTTTAGCGCCGGTACTGTCCTGTACGCGCAATCTATTGGGGGTTATCTGTGAAGTGATGTGTATGCAAGGCACAGGTTGAACGTGAGTGAGCCACCGCGGTGAGCAGCTTACTAAGATTAATTTGTTTGCTGTTTTAATAAACACTAGACTTAGTCTGTGTCGTACAAGTCAATGAGCGTGTGAGGTTCGCTTGCTTTGGAATAAAACCTATCATATTACAGTCCATGGCGAGGCGATGAACGACTCACTTTGTGTTCAATGCAGCCAACACAGCGAATTTATCTCAGCTGATCTTCCAAGTTGGCACCGAACATCATGCCGGAACTTGGCGAACCGTCTGGTGACATGTTTTTCACCGCCGCTCGAACCACCCGCCGAACAAACACATATTGGCAATCAGTTCACCGAGTTCCAGTTTCATATTAGGTGCATGCACTATGTACATTTGACTAATGACAATTAGCCAGAGCCTTGCCCCACGTTACCGTGGTCACATCCGCTTCATCACTTGGCATAGGTGAGATAGTGGTCGGTGTGAAGGTACAAACGTTGTTCACACATATAATAGTACAAGGTTCAGATCACAAAACTATAATTAGGTATCTTGGAGCTGATCTGATGATAGAGTATGGAGGTGTATAGTGAAACATCAGTGTCTAGTCTGGTAGAACACCCCTTTAAGTGTGGGCTCATGAAATGAAATAGCCTTTATTCAACAACTCTAAATTATTTACATTTGATAGTTATTAATACATTTATTTTTGAATTTTATATATATTTAAGCATTCTCTAGATAAGTATAAACATTAAATTTAGAGATATAATTGAAAATGAATATTATTGTAGGATTATTTAGTTAGACATCGGTTTGTATAGAGGCTGTCTTGCTTTTTAGGGTTCCGTACCCAAAGGGTAAAACGGGATACTATTACTAAGACTCCGCTGTCCGTCTGTCTGTCTGTCTGTCTGTCTGTCTGTCCGTCTGTCACCAGGCTATAGCTCATTAACCGTGATAGTTAGACAGTTGAAATTTTCACAGATGGTGTATTTCTGTTGCCGCTAGAACAACAAATACTAAAAACAAAATAAAGTTAAAAATTAAAGGGGGTCCCCATACAAAAAACGTGTTTTTAAACGCCATCTATCTAATTAGTTTCGGCACGATGACACAGATGGCGCTAGTAAACGAGCCCCGTCTTTCTAGATCGCGACCAAACCAAATATTCTTGGTAATATCAATTAATCAAATATATGAGGTTGTAGCTCTGTTATGTTTCGTATTGTACGGAACCCTCTCTAATTGTGCGATAAGAGACGCGATGCTGACTCGCACTTGGCCAGTTTTATTATAGCATAGGCCTCCCTTAGAGCATTCCAGTTTGTTCTGTCTCGAGCCTCTCTTTTCCAGGTGATACCCGCTACTTTCCTTAGATCATCCTCCCATCTTCTACGTTGTCTTCCCTTTCTTCTTTTGTTTTGTCTGGGATACCAGTCTATTACATCTTTTGTCCACTTTTCTTTCTTGTTTCTAATCATATGGCCAGCCCACTTTCATTTTAGTTTCTTAATAGTATATGTAATATCCATGAGTTTTGTTTCTGATCTAATTGTACTGAGCTGTATTTTATCTTTTAATTTTATATTTAGCATACTTCCTTCTATGTTATGATGACATGTTTCAAGTTTATAGGCTCCACGTTTGCCATCCATAGGTCATGGTAGGTAGGATACATGAATTGAAAACTTTAGTTTTTGCTTTTAATGGTATGTCAGGGTTTTTCATAATTTCTTTTAATAACCAGTATCTTCTCCATGCTAAAGTGATTCTATTGTTAACTTCTTTTTCAGTAATATCTTTTGGTGATATAACTTGCCCCAGATATGTATTCGTCCACATACTCTATGATGTTGTTGTTAGTTTTAATCGTGACTTTGTTGTGATTTGTCATTAATTTCGTATTGGATATATTCATAGACAGTCCAATTTTGTCACTTTCTAATACCAATTCGTCCAACATTGCCTCTAGGTCATCAGGGTTATTAGCAATCAGAATGAGATCATCGGCAAATTTTAAGTGATTTAGATATATTTCATTGATGTTCAGTCCGTATTTTTCCCAGTCTAAGTTGCGAAATATTTGTTCTAGTGCTGCAGAGAAGAGTTTTGTTGATAGAGGATCACCTTGTCGGACTCCTTTGTTTATGTCATCATATGTCATACTCCTATACCCTCTGTGCGTATTCTTGCCTTCATGTTTTTGTATATGTTACTGATGAGTCGAATATACTTGGGCTCATACATTTTGCAATAAAAAAAAATCAGCTCAATCTCCCAAGGTCCTATCCATAGCTTAGTGTGAAGTGTGATCCCAATATCTGTCCCATACTCAAAAAACAAAACATGGGGAATTGAATGCTTTTTGTCAATTAGTGTTTCACCGGGGTAAGTTACATTAATACCGATATCAAATTAAGATAACAAATGTAATAGACATTGTTCATTGTAAAGTTTATGGCGTAAATGCCGTTATGACAAACGTAAGGGGAAACAGCTATTATAACATTTATAGGCCCTTTGATGAAGCACCCCCGCTAACTAGTAACTAACTAACTATTAGGGGTGATAAAATGGTAGGCGAGATAGTAGATGGGTCTAATGCTCCTTCACTCAACGATGATTGTACTGATAAATAGTACTAGGTACCTAGACTTGTTTAGATAGGGTTTTGAATGACATACCAAATTACATACAACCGACTTCAATGCCCCGCGAGTCAATTTCAGTAGCAAGTTTAAGACGTTTATCGTCATATCTCTGGAGATACTTATCAGATCTCGATGAAATTACAATGGAACTACGTCGGAAATGTAACCTACAGATTAAAAAAAATAATTATTCGAAACGGGTCACAATTGACGGAGTAATCGCGTAACATATGCACAAAAAAATTAATAAAAAAAACGCACAGACGAATTGAGAACCTCCTCCTTTTTGTGAAGTCGGTTAAAAAAGCTTTCACACGAGTAAAATACCTGTCCATACATTGAGTTAGTAGTTAGTACGTTTGAAGCGCGCTCGTTCAACGGTGCGCGTTCCCCTGAATCATGTAAGAAAGAAAGAAAGAAAATCATTTGTAATCAAATGTAGCATATTCCACGTTGATGGAACTTAGTAAATTTTATTTTCTAATACCTATTATGGTTCGCTGCCGTTCTAATTATCAATAAATAAATAAATGATTTCAAAATCTAATTTCAAAATACATGTTTGAGAAAATGAAGGAAACAGTTATAATTCCTTTATGTGTTTTGCTTTGCTTCAAAGATCATTTACGCTGGGGGCTTTTGATCTTTTATATAATGTTCTTTTTTTTACACTGAACTGGGAGCACTTAACCCCTATATCACCTGATGTTAAGTGATGATCCGATGGATGTTGGAGCGATTTTTCGTACTATAAACCATATTTATTTCTATTTATTTAAAGTGAAGAAGTAACCAAATCACTAATATACATATACGCACAGTCACAACACAAACTTTCGCAGTCATAATATTAGAAGTATGATATAAATCCAGAACACCGCCCCAAAACTTCAGAAATCCCCACAAAATGTCTTCATAGGTTTCCGTTCTGTATCCACAATCCACATCATAAACTAAAACCAATAGTTTACTTATCTCTGAGCGACTAAACAAACAAATCCGGGTGCTTCAGTTGTATTGCCACATGTTTATTAGCGATTTCTTTTTGTTGGAGAGATTTGCTTAGATTTATAATATCAAATAATAAGAAAGGGACTGGAACTCGTAATGAAATAATTTTATTTTAACACTTTTATTAACCGACTTCTCAAAAAAGGAGGAGGTTCTCAATTCGTCGGAACCTTTTTTTTATGTATGTTCACCGAAGATGCCTGAACCGATTTGGAAAATTATTTTTTTGTTTCAAAGTACCCTTCCCAGGTGATCCCATTTAAATTTTAACGAATTCGGCCGAGCCGTTTTTAGGGTTCCGTAGCCGAATGGCAAAAAATGGAACCCTTATGGATTCGTCATGTCTGTCTGTCTGTCTGTCTGTCTGTCCGTCCGTATGTCACAGCCATTTAATTCCGAAACTGTTAGGACTACAGAATTGAAAATTGGTAAGTAGATGTATTCTGTAAACCGCTTTCCGATATTTATACAAAAATAAAAAATATTAAATATTTTTTTCAAACCTATACCACAGAATAATGAATAGTACAAGCCTATACGTCTATGGATAGGTCTTTAAAAATGACATTGAGGTTCCTAAAATATTTTTTCTCAAAGTCAATCATTTGAAAGATAGGCGCGTCTAAAGTGGTAATATGTGTGTCCCCCCCCCCCTCTAACTTTTAAAGTATGGGAGTGAAAAATCTAAAAAAAATATATGCTGTAGATCTCAATAAAAACTAACCAAAAAAATTGGTTTGAACAAGATACAGTCAGCAGTTTTTGAGATATGGCGACCGCAAAGATAACTTTGTTTTTCATACAAACACTACAAAGTTAATGTTTTAGTTGCGAAAAATCATATTTATAGAATACTTTACTGTGTTACGGAATCCTACGAGTGCGAGTCCGACTTGCACTTGGCCTGTTTATTAATATATGTATATCAACATTTGTATTACGACGCATTTACTTATCTCGACGACTTACTACTACTGCGTCTACTGGCTACTTTGACTAGCGCGACGTTTGAAGTCAGTTCTTTTAGTTTTTATAAGATCTTAAATTAAAATACTTAAAGAAACCTTCGCTTAAATAAATCATAGCTACGACCCATCTCGATCTAGTCACCGCAGAAAGACTAATTAAATCGGTTCAGGTCAGGCAAAAAAGCTCTCAAAGAGCTTTTTGGAAAAGTGTGGCGGTTCATTTTCTGCATTTCGAAGATCATTTTGCTTTATATTCCTTTATTGGATCAGACCTTGGAACGTTGAACAATGTATAAAGAACCTCACTGCGTAGCAATAATAATATTAACAATATCCGTTTATTTCTCTGTACCATAAAAGTAGTCTAATACTTACTAATACTTGGTAGCAAGAACTGGTTGCAATCCAATTTTGTGAAGAGACGGTGCCTGATGTAGGTTATTTAAAGCCTGTATTACAGGTCACCAGGTCCTCAGTCCACGGGGACAGCAGTAGTATATACTGTACATGAACAAAGTCAAGTCAAAATTTATGAATCATTTTGGACGACGACGGTTTCATATTTTATTTTTGCCGGACAGACAAACCCTTGACCACTAACTATCACTCCTGGTTGTAAGTGACGATGTGGTCTTAGTGGGTATCGTGCGGCTCTGGAAATGGAAGACAGTATTCCTTGAAGGTGAAGACTAGCATCACAGAAAGAAGAGAGTAAGAGAAGTACTCTCTATGTTCTGTGCTAGCATCCTCCACCGAACGACGTGGTAGCATTGTCACGGTAATATAGTACTCGTAACATTGTGTTCCGGCACCGCCCTACTCGTGTGATACTACATATATTTATTTACTTAGATCTAGCTAGAGACACTAAGGGCCAGTGTCACCGGTTCCTAATAGCGCTAATATGAAGAAAACTGACAGATTGCGACACACTTACACACTTCCAACGTGGCATCCTCTCATGCTGTCTAGGTATCATACTTCTCTAGACAATGGATAACGTGAACGTTGACTTTCGTTCAATTGTTGACGCTTTTAAGACTGCAGTTCGATGATGTCCTAGATAACCGGCATTTAGTGAATCCTCATAAAGCAACTGTCTAAACTCGTCTTATAAACTGGCTGGTATCGGACTTCATATCGGAATTCGGCAAACCGATCGACGAAACAAATATAACTATACAAGAGATGTTTTGAGTAGGTAGTTATGATACCCTCACGTCATGGTGGAATGGACCGGCTCAGCAGTTCGACACGCGTACCAATAAATTAATGTAAATTTACAAATATGTGTAATACATCAGTTAATTAAGTGCAGTGATCCAAGGCGAATGGCAATATTGCCAGAATTAGGGAAATGGAAATAACCATAATGTATGTGCCATATGCCGCTATAACTATTATAATATAGAGCTATTGATCAAGGGACAGATGTTATTATGGTTTTTTACTTGGAGACTGACCAGGGCCAAATCTAAATAGTACTACCGCACAGAATGTTGTAAACAACGCTTAGAAACCATCAAATTACTCGGTGACGTGACTAGTTTTCCATCTTATTACATTATTGTAGATTTGCCAATCAATGACAATTACTATTGGACCGTGTAAATAATTGCCTCAGACTATCATAAAAAAGGCTAATTGCAAACCATGTTAACAAACCATCTAAATTTGCCAATCAATGGGGCGTATCAAAATAAGTGTAATTGGTGGAAAATTTAAATTCTTTATAGTTTGCAAGCCTATGTTGTTGCTCTCTAAGAAAGATAATTCTGTAACAGCTTGTTCTTCAAACTGAAACCCTTTCTATGTTACGGATGAATAATAAGGCGGACTAGCAGTAGTGTCTGTCTGGACATTGAGATGTTCCAATACAATTTTCTCCCACGGCGCCGTGGCACAGATTAGTTACCAGTTATTATCTGAGTTATGGGTGAAACGGTTTATATATAAGGAGGACTAGACTAAACCACATTTTTCACTACACCGTTAAGAAAATCACCGGAAAACCATGTTGCTCAACATGATTTACGACTTGTCTTCAATGTTTTTGCCCTATGTTGCTACACACTTGTTTATAGGATTATTTCTTAATAGGCTTTAGGTACCGCATCTATTTAAACATTTAAAATAAATACAAGAATGTACGTCGGGCTTTGCTTATTTTGCGGTTTCGTAAATGTACGGGTAGTTAGTTGTAATCATAGACCTAGTATTCATGCGCAGTTAATTCTAGATCTGTGGAAGGTATACAAACATTTTAAGTCTTCGTTTTACTACTAAATATTTCATATGTTTGCTACCTCCCACCTCACTACAAATATAATATTGTTAAAAAAACGGATAAACATCACA
This sequence comes from Cabera pusaria, assembly GCA_954871355.1. NCBI lineage: Eukaryota > Metazoa > Arthropoda > Insecta > Lepidoptera > Geometridae > Cabera > Cabera pusaria. The sequence continues at coordinate 364,324 of OX940901.1, forward strand.
TGTATACATTTAATCAACCCTTGAATAAATATTAAACCATTTTACGCAATCAAACATCTTCGAGCGACCCTTCAAATGGTTGACAAGTCAACATTGATATGTCATCTCGACATGGCAATATTGTGACGTCACGGGAACAAATAGAGCCAAAGGGAACGCACCAAGGGAAGTTATTAATACACTGCAACTACAAGCAAACCAATACTTTGCTACTTTGTCTCAACAACACACACATTTAACGTATCAAATAACTCCATAGCAAAACTCACGCATTCACTATGCCATGGTAATATAGTGACGATAATTTTATGAACACAGCTTCAGTTTGAAGACACCGTGTCAAATTAATCACATGAAGATTTTCTTCTTATAACTTAGGGCCAAGACATACGTTAGTCTTAGCGGCATCAACCTGCGATTTGGCGGTTACTACTGCGTTATGTTTTGGCGAGATGGTCGCCAAAACATAATGCAGGAGTAAATCGTGTGTTGTATAGAAATCGCGCATTACTGCATCGTCATCTGCCAATAGAGGAGACTGCATCAAAGTAAACATTCTAATTTATCATTTGCAGGTGGTAGGAGCATTGATGTTTCGCCTGACTTGCTACGAGAGAGAAAGTTGTTTACCACTATAAAGGAGAAAATCTGCCGCCGTAACCTTATGGTGTTCCGGCAGGCGGCAGCCTTTGAGAGTCAGATCATTCTAAGCCTAGCGTGTTCATCATCTTCGACCACATATCTCCCCAAATGCAGTTTTTATGGGTCCAACCGTACGTACGGTTTGCTGCGATATCAAGCTTCTAATAACGAGTATATCACCGGTCACCGATGCTCACAACGTATTTTGACACGGTTGTAGGAGTATTTAACAAGCATACTACATAGACTAATAACGAGCCCTTTGATACGTCGGTGCCAGATGCTGTGATGAGTTGTTTCCTTTAGCAATACTGTACGTAATTTAATAGCTATAAATGTAATCAATCATGTGTTGGAATACCGTACCTACATGGGTCGAGTAAAATTGAAGGAAGGATAGTTACAAACTTTTACCTGCACTTAGTCGGACCACGATAATATAATTAGTCTGTCTGTCTGGTAGTCTGACTGTCATCTTCAATTTTCAAATAAGCTTGATTCCATATCAGAGTTTCTAGTTATCCAGAATGTTGCCTGTCACTGCACTTTTTCTTCTACCTCAGAATAAATAATACTTGTAATTTGAGCTAGTACTCTGATTTATCTTGAAACTGACGCCCTGTTTATACATTGTACACCTCACATTTTGACAGTCCGTTGGCGTAATGGATAGATGGATTGCTTTCTTGCCGGGAGGTCTTCGGTTCAAATCGTAGCCGTGTACTAATGTTTTTTTTTAAGTGCATTCATAGGTGTACTTCCATAGGTGGTAGGAGAATTATACCGATGTTCCGCCTGATTTGCTATCAAAAAGTAGCTTACCACTAGAAAATCTGCCGCCATAACCTTGCGGTGTTCCGGCAGCACACAGCCCTTGAGAGTCAGACCATTCGAGGCCTAAGCACAATCTTCGATCACATCATCACTTACCATCAGGCGAGATAGCGTTCAAACACTAACCTATCAGGTATATAAAACTTTTACTTTCTTTTGTAGGTACTGTTTTATTGTATAATAAGAGACAAAGCGATGGGCAAAAAAAGATCCCAAGAAGATTATCAACAGATAAGATTGGTATGTGTGCAATAAAGCATTATTCTTAATTTGATACTAGTCCTTCTAATCTATCCTATAATTTCAATCGAGAGGTTCGTACCTCGGCACTCAACACAAAGCCGGGCCCTTAACCTATTTAGGAATAGGTAAGGGATAACGGGCATAGCACAGGGCCTATTTTCTCAAATTAACAAGTCTGAATTACATTTAAAAAATACGACTATTTATTTCACGTGTAGATTTAAAAAAATCTTATTCAACCGTCCGTCACATACCAAGTACCAACACGTCGCAATCATAATCGCAATCATAATTGTATAGCGTTCGTATAACTTTATTATAAACTAGCAGCCCGCCCAGGCTTCGCACGGGTAGAACATATAAGCCTACAAAATTTGCATCAGTTTGTTGCATCGAATATAAAATTTTAACATGTTCAAACATGTTTAACATGATTGTTAACAATCATCGTCATATTTCAACCAATTTACACAAAACCTTAACGAATTATGCACTTAAACCTTCCTCATAAACACTCTGGCTATTGGTAAAAACCGCTTGATAATCCGTTCAGGAGCTATTGAGATTATTGCGAACAGACAGACAGACGCACTGATGGACTTTGTTTTATAATACTTACGTAGTGATATTGGACGGCCCTTTGGCGTAAAGGATAGTTACCCTGATTCTGACCCGACGGTCGTTGGTTCTAATCCTAGCTATATACCTACCAATGAAAGTATATGTGCATTCATGAATCATGGGTTTTCGTACAGAGGTAGTGGGATCATTAAATCTACCAATAACTAAGATAGTTTAACTAAAACAACCGACTTCAATGCCCCGCGAGTTAACTTCAGTAGCAAGTTTGAGACGTTTATCGTCATATCTCTGGAGATACTTATCACATCTTGATGAAATTACAATGGAACCACCTCGAAAACGTACCCTACCGATTACAAAAATAATCATTCGAATCGGTACACAATTGACGGAGTAATCACGTAACATACACACACAAAAAAAAACATACAGACGAATTGAGAACCTCCTTATTTTTGGAAGTCGGTTGAAAAATAACTTACCACCAAGGAGAACATCTGCCGCCGTAACCTTAACGTAACGAAAAAAGTAGGGGTTTATACGTTTAACGGGTGTATCTGTGTGTCTGTCTGTAGCATCTTAGTTACGTAGTAACTATTATATAATCTGTGATCTTAGCAACAAGCCGGATCAACCGATTTTGATTTTATTATTGACAGGTTTTTTTTGTTTGATAGATATCTTCATCGAGAGTGTTCTTAGCTTTGATTTATGAAAATTCGTTCAATCGTTATAAAACTATGAGCTTTTTTCTAGTTAATTGCGCTATGAAATCAACTTTCATAGGTCTGATCAATTCGAAAATCTTCTTCTTCAACGATATTGTAAGAACATGGAAGCATTGACCTGATGCTGGGACATCTCCTGGACTCTACAGAATACTCAAATCCTCACCAACTTACAGCTCAGATTCTAAATGACGTGTTTAGAGTCATTGGAACGCTTTTAATTATTATTTATAGATCAGTCGGGGTGGTTTAAAATATTATATTATTAGTATATAGGTAGGTATATAGATCATTATTGTTTTATACAATAGATCATATTATTATACTATATTGACTTCAAATTGTGATCTGTGGGGATCTACAGAATACCTAAGCTTTTATTAATATTTTGGTGTTACACTGGTTGTGGTGGTTACACTGCAAATATTTTATTAATTTTGCGACGCGTGTATGTGAAATTCGTGATATCTTCTAGAGTTTTCATTTGAATGAAATACTGTAAAGGACAACTTTAATCTATAATATGTGGCCAAGCTAATGAACGTAATTATTTGGATAAGGATTAATACTATATACTTGAAAAAAGCCTTGGAAGTTATGTAACATTTTTTAACAAAAAATTAAAGATTAAAATGGTTACTGTGAGTCAACCTTAAGAGATAGACATATGCTGTTGCGGACTTTTTTGTAGGTCTTATTAAGTTGTACAATTCTTCCATAGAAAATATTCTTCCATCTATTTTCAATAGAGCAGCGTTCGTAAGAAACGTGTTTTTTCAGTGAGAGTCAGACCTTTCTAGGCCTAACGTGTTCACCAATTTCGACCACATAATCGCTTACCACCAGACGAGATATTGGCCAAACGCTAGCCTCTATGACATTAAAAAAAATATATATTCATAGACTAGATTGTTAGGCGAAAAAACAGAATAGGTATTAGATTTTTTCAAATATTAGTGACGGCGCTCATAAAAATGGAAAAGGGTATGTCAGGATCGTAATATGTGGAGAGAAGTAGTCTCTGCCTGCCCCAACGGGAACAAGGTGTGATTTTATGTATGTATGTAAAGTATTTATTTGTGTCTCTTTAGCATCGCAGTTCTAAAAATATATTTAAACTAAAAGTGCCCCGCGGCTTCGCCCGCGTTAATAACTTTTTTATTTACTTAAAACTTTTCTTTTGTAAAAACGATTCTATCATTAAATTCATATAAATTATTTTTCAAAAAAAAACCGACTTCATAACCACAAACAGGCACTCAAAAGCGAAAAATATATTACTTAATATAATTATTATAAGCGCTACCCACTTATCTATTTAAAGTCGGTGCCAGCCAAGTCTAATAGGTAGTAGATAGATACTATGTATGTAGTAGTAGCAGTAGTAAGAAGGTAGATACATGTAGGTAGCATCTATCTACTACCTACGAGATTACTCGTATTAGACTTGGCTAGCACCGACTTCAAATTAATAAGTGGGTAGCGCTTATAATAATAATATTAAGTAATATATTTTTCTCTTTTGAGTGCCTGTTTGTGGTTATGAAGTCGTTTTTTTTTTGAAAAATAATTTATTTTACCCTTTTTAGTACAAAACAAGTTTTAATTAAATTACATGTATCTATCACACACGATAATTAATTGTCTAGTTTATTACAATAATTCCAAATACTTTTATAACACGGACTAGATGTATTCCAAAATGAATATTTAAAAGTATTATTTGCGATTATTAACATTAATTGCCGCCACATGGCCAACAGATACTACTGAATCACTCTACTACGTTATAAGAGTTGGCACTTCCCTACATTGTGGATACCCGAATTATGAAAGCACTGTGTAGCCAACCTAACAACGGAAAGTATTATTTACGTAGTAACTATTATATAATCTGTGGTATTATGCTTATATTTTTTTTTGCAGCGTGGGTTGGTACAAAGTACGTTCATAATTCTGAGTTATTTAATTATATATGCAGTGTCGCGGGACTGATATGGCCGCCATCTTCGCCAAACGTCATGTCATGTCAAAAATATTAACTAACTTTGCACCATAACAAGACTTTGCCCAGTAGAACATTCCTGTGAAGACAAATTAATTCTCTCCACCTTTGTTTCTATCTCGCTCATAGTTACCGTAAGAATATCTGTCAAAAACCAAAATCAACGTGAAGAAAGATGTAAAAACATTATTCAAGGTCATATTTTTAGGGTTTCGTACCTCAAAAGGTAAAAAAGGAACCCTTATAAGATCACTTTCTTGTCCGTCTGTCTGTCTATCTGTCAGTCTGTCTGTCTGTCCGTCTGTCTGTCCGTCTGTCCGTGTGTCACCACCGATTTTCTCAGAAACGGGTGGACTTAGCAAGTTGAAATTTATACCAGATACAGAAGTCTATAGTCCCTTTTAGGTGTATAAAAATCAAGGTCCTGAGTCAACACGATAAAAAGATATGGGCAAATTTAGATTTTCGCGAAAACTTGTAAGTATCAAAATTTACCTTAATTTTCAACTTTTTTAGTTTTCGGAATTTTCTCTTTTCTTGTGCTGTAAGACCTTGCGTTTGACCAAAATTGACAATTCTAGGTCAACCGGAAGTACCCTAGATAGGTTTTGGGTCGAAAACCTATAAGGTACTTCCCGTTGACCTAGAATCATGGAATTTGGCAAGAAGCAAGGTCTTATAGCACAAATGAATCCCCATAGATACATAGTAGACGCCAATCAAGGTAGCCCTCTGACTTATATGGGCGCTCATACAATTTAGAGCCTAATTGGTACCAACCAACGTTGGGTACGGAAGCCTCGGTGGGCGAGTCCAACTCGACATTGCCGGTCTTTATTTAGTCTTCAAAAGTATATGCAATAGCAACCTCCATTGTGTATAATGTTCTTGGGACTCTTCTTCTGAAACCAGTACATTCTCCTATGTTTGAGGTATTTTTCTCCATATCTCTGGAGATACTAATCAGATCTCGATAAAATTAAAATGGGACCACCTCGGAAACGTACCGTACCTATTAAAAGAAGAATCATTTGAATCCGTTCACAATGGATGGAGTAATCGCGTAACATACACACAAAAAAAAACATAAGACGAATTGAGAACCTCCTCCTTTTTGTGAAGTCGGTTAAAAAAGCCCATCTCCATTATTGCCTGGAAGAGTTTGCTTTAAGAGATGTGGCCGCCTATTGTGACTACTACAGCTGACAAGTAATTTACACTTCATTTAAAATTATTCACTTATTCTATGTATTTTATGTAGTGGTACTTGTACTATTCATTATTCTGTGGTAGTCTGTGGTTGTCACAGTAAATATTTTTTTCTATTCTGTTTTACAACTTGTAATCGCCGATCACCCGACCTTGCCAGTCCGATTTTCTGCTTTACTAACGTTGTGGGAATCTCATCACGCAATATGGGTGACTAGGTAAAGGGGCATTGTGTGAGCCCTCACATATAAATAAACTAATATGGATTTTAATGGGACGGTTTCCGTGGTACCTCTATGGTAGGTTCGATCATAAAATGTCGCGTATGTTTGAAAGTTGAGAGAGGTACAGTCATTATACATTTTAGCGTAGTGTTTAGCCGAGGTGTGTAGATTTAGTATAGTAGTAGTATTGACGAAGGATGTATAGTAACGTTAGTCTGTGTTCCCTGATACAAGGCACAACCTTATCTGGGTGTCTTAAGAGTGAGCACATAGACATTTTTTAGGTAAGCGTGTTACATTATAGTCATTGGACATGTGTTTAGTATGAGTTTCTTTTGTTTTAGATTTGTATGGAAATTAATTCGCGCCACCTAGTGTACATAACAGGTAACATTATAGTTTCCATACAAATGTTCGCTTAGCTGTTTACTTTAATTTGATAAGTTGAGTATGTTATTAAATCTAAAGAAACTCGCACCAGGGACTCTGATGAGATAGCGGTGAAACGTTTGGCTATTCAGTAGGTATTTATAAAGCAAGTCGTTCTTTCAAGTTTTGACAAATAAATACCGTATCCGTATTACCGGAATCGAAATACAATACAATACAATACATTACAAATACTCTTTATTGACACCAATTTAGAAAATACATACTGAATAGGACTTAACTAACTAATACTAGGTACAATGGGCGGTCTTATCGCTAAAAGCGAAATACCTACCAATAATGATTATGTAACTATATGTACTGTACTTCTCATCATTTCGTTACAATCTATACAATAACTTCACAATATAAGGTAATATATGTTTCTAGACAAATAAAATTATGATTATGTGGCGATCCAAATACAGAGATTGCAAGAAATGCAAATTTTATTATATTGTGTTCAGTGTGTATTGTGGGGGAAATTGATTAGTTACCTAGATAAATATAGTCCTAAAACTGCATAGAATAGAAGAAGTATAGAAGAGAAAGATACAGGTTGAAATCGTTTAGGTATTACGTTTGTATGGAACATCGTTAATTACAGAGCTCTAACTAGTTGAACCAATTCGCTTACTGTACCTACAACAATAAATAATAATAATCTAGAGTGAATATACCGGATCACAATAAATCGTAACTCAATAGCTCAGCTCAATACCACATTGTTTGACCAGACGCACGTGTGTTCCATCCATCGTGGACTAGATATACTGTACATTATGAACTAGTCATATTATTATGTATTGCAGGCATGTGTTGTCTCATTACTCATATATGAGTGTCATTGAAATTATCTGTATAATTTGACTGTATTATATAAAAATACAGTCACATTATACAGATACATTAGTGGCTCGTGAGCTGTAGAACTTGCAAGTTTGTCTTTGTATATTATTAAATGTGATATTTACGTTTTCTATCGCCCCAATCCCTATATCTCCACAATTATGAAAAATGTCCAAAAACTTAATCACAAAACAACTAGGTAATAATAATTTAGAATTTTTCCAAATTATCGAACTTGCTTTTATTTTACGAGAATCGGTTGAGAAATGCGACCACTAGAACAGCCGGTCATCCGCCGGACATCTAGACACTACGTTAAGCTTCGATTTCTAGCAGTCTGATTTCTAGACCCTCTTAAATCTTCCTAGGCCTTAAAGGTCACATCAAAAAACCAAGTTACACTAATGAGTATTTTGTAATCAAAATCAGAAATACGGACTATAGAAAAAAATGTTCGTAGATGATACCCAAACCTATGTAACTAATATATGATAAACTATCAAACAAATCTTTGTCCGCGTCATCCTTATAAAAAATCTATTGACTTCCCAGTCACGATTATTTTATTATTATTATTATACGCTACGGCAGAACTCAGGAACATGTAATACACAAATACAAACATATTTATACACACATAATTGTTAAATACGTAACCCTTCCTTTTGGCTTTGCCGTAGTCGAGTTATAATAATAATAATGGAAAAATGGACGTCGATGGAAAAATCATTTAAAAGTACAAGTCAAAAATACGAACCATAAAATCTTTTTCAAAAAAAATAAAACCGACTTCATTGCCACAAACAGGCACTCAAAAGTGAAAAATAAATTGGGTACTTAATATAATTATTATAAGCGATACCCACTTATCTATTTGAAGTCGGTGCCAGCCAAGTCTAATAGGTAGTAGATAGATACTACGTATGTAGTAGTAGTAAGTAGGTAGATACATGTAGGTAGTATCTATCTACTACCTATTAGACTTGGCTGGCACCGACCTGCCTGTTTGTGGCAATGAAGTCGGTTTTTTTTTTAAGATTTTATTTTACCCTTTTTAGTGCAAAACAAGTTTTAATTAAATTACATGAATCTATTTAATTTCGTGTCTGGGCCGTTACACACTGACGGATATATAATTTGTGAAAATTTCAAGTATACCTATTACGATTAAGAAGGTACATCTGTAAAGTGCGCACATATAGACACACGGATGGACGGACGGACGGACGAACAGACAACAAAGTCTCAGAAAGTGTTCATTTGGTAACTTTGGGTTCGAAACCCTAAAAAATTGACTTTAAATGCCGTGAAAATATTCACTAGTCATAATGATGTCATCAAGGTATCAAAGAACAATGTCTAAAATGGCCCTGTGCAATAAAAGCATCTGACACACACGATAATTAATTGTCTATTTTATTACAATAATTCCAAATGCTTTTATAACACGGTTTAGTTGTATTCCAAAATAAATATTATAAAGTATTATTTGCGATGATTAACATTAATTGCCGCCATATGATCCACACAGTCTGAATCACTATACTACGTTATAAGAGTTGGCACTTCCTTACATTGTTAATACTCGAATTATGAAAGCACTGTGTAGCCAACTTAACAACGGAAAGTATTATTTACGAAGTAACTATTATATAATCTGTGCTATTATGCTTATAATTTTTTTTTCGCATTTGGTTGGTTCAAAGTACGTTCATAATTCTGAGTTATTTATGTATGCCGTGTCACGGGCGGGACTGATATGGCCGCCATCTTCGCCAAACGTCATGTCATGTCAAAAAATATTAGGTGTTCAAAAACTTTGCACATTAAAAAGACTTTGCCTGGTAGAACATTCCTGTGAAGACAAATTAATTCTCCCCACCTTTGTTTCTATCGCGCTCACAGTTACCGTAAGAATATCTGTCAATAATACTTAAATTCAAAAAATTAAAACCACCCCCGACTGATTTGTATATGTAATCCAAGTTTATAATCAAAGCATATATATAACTTTGTACATTGAGACCATTCCAAGGAGATGTCTCAGAATAAGATCAAGCTTACCATATTTTTGCAATATCATTGAAGTAACAAGATACTGCGACAGCGCCATTTTGATTTTTTGACGTCCGCGGTCAAAGGATTACGAGCTTACGAAAGTTGCTATCGTAGTTTTTTATAACCAAAAAAGAGCTGATAATATTTAAACGGCTGAACGGATTTTCATGAAATAAAGCTAAGAACACTCTCGACGAAGATATCTATCAAACAAAACAAACTAAATCAAAATCGGTTCATCCGTTTGGGCGCTACGATGCCACGATGACAGACACTCGTGTATCTGTATACACAGATACACACGTCAAACTTATAACACTCCTTCGTTTTGCGTCGATGGTTAAAAACCAAAATCAACGTGAAGAATGATGTAAAACATTATTCAAGATCATATTTTTTAGTCTTCAAAAGAATATGCAATAGCAACCTCCATTGTGTATAATCTTCTTGCGACTCTTCTTCTAATCTTTCTAATTCTAATCTAAATCTTTCCAGTACATTCTCCTATGTTTGAGATATTTATCTCCATATCTCTGAAGATACTAATCAGATCTCGATAAAATTAAAATGGGACCACCTCGGAAACGTACCCTACCTATTAAAAAAAGAATCATTTGAATCGACAATTGACGGCGTAATCGCGTAACATACACACAAAAAAAAAACATACAGACGAATTGAGAACCTCCTCCTCTTTTGTGAAGTCGGTTAAAAAGATAACGTACTAACTACTAAGTACATTTCATTCTCGATTCACTATAAGCACAGAATAAATAATAGTACAAGCTATAGGGTACCACGTTTCTTGAAAATCCCTTGATTAACATGAAAATACAGTAACCCCCAGTGAGAGCCAGTTACAGCCGGTTAGAGCGTGGTTACAGGGCGATGGTAAACGATCCCGCGTGTGGTAGCCTCCGTAACCTGACACTAACCATTTCAATTCAAATGAGTACCCCTTTTATAAATCATTTAATATTGCTTTGGGCACCCGTTAAACCCTTTTGAGAGTAGCGATAGCAGAAAAAATGATATTGAATTAAATTAATATTATAAATGTTTTTGTTAATGTTAATAATTATTAGGTTACTATAATACACTATATCGTCTGATAAAAAGAGATGATTTTTATTTGAAATTACAAAGCCGTAGTGAGGTAAGGTTCTTAAGTACTAATAACAGTCTAATTTTCAAAAGCGTTACCGAGAGAAGTTAGAAGTTAGATAGATAGATAGATAAACACTTTATTTGCACACCAATAATTACAGAAAAATACCAGAGAAAAATACTTATTCTAAGTAATGCAAAGGGTGGTCTTATCGCTTAAAGCGATTTCTTCCAGACAACCGAGCTGAGAGTAATATTGCGAGACTGTGACGGACGGTGGTGTATCTATTTTAATCGTTACTTATTTATATAGTTATACATATACATAAATACACGTGTATACACAATCATACATGCAAATATACATATACATTACATAAACATATACATCTACACAAATACATATTATACACACACATATATACCAGTATCCATATTACATATTACTTACACATACATAATTTTATACATTATAACAATAAAGAAAATAATGATACAGAGAGTAAATTCCACATTAGAAAAAAAAAAAAAAAAAAAGTTACAGGATCAGCAGTTATCATTGGGCAAGTAGAATTTCCTTAATCTTTCTTTGAATGTATGGGATGATGGGGATTTTCTTATTTCGAATGGGATACTGTTCCACAGGCGTGCAGCCTGTATGGTAAAGGTTTTGTCGAAGAAGGTAGACGAATGTGTGGAGATTTGCAGAGAAAGATTTTCGGTTGACCTCAACGTTAGGGAGTGCTGAGAGTACAGATACTCAAAGTTTACTTTAAGGTAGGGTGGGGAAGCAGGATTAAAAATAATGCTATAAAGAAGAGAGAGAATATGAGTATTCCGGCGGAGACGTATAAGAAGCCACTTGAGCTTGTGCCTGAAATAGGAGACGTGGTCATATTTGCGCAAACCAAATATGAACCATATGCAGAAATTTTGGAGACGCTCAAGTTTATTCAGCTGGTTCTCAGTTAAATCTAGATAGCAGGCATCAGCGTATTCAGAAGAAGTACCGAAGATAGAAGAACAAGTTACCGATTTCTTTTGCCAAATGTACTAGGTCACCCCGTTACCTGGGTCCCAATTTCGAAAGCTAACAAACGGATATATAGCAGGCCACTAGCATCTTGCTCGTCGATTGCGACGACAGCGTTCGTAGTCTGTAAGGCAATCACTGTAACCGGGGTCGTGGCTAGGTGACGACAACCGAAAACCAGCTGACAGAAAGCTGATGCAGCACAGCATCAGAGCAGCTGAACACCAAGATCAACATACATACATATTTGTGGGCAATACGTTGCTGAGGGATGTCGATGATGAAGGATTACATTATTTGGGATAAAAATAAAGTTACTGCCTTGGGTTCGTCTATAAAAACGTTTTGACAGCAGCTTATTTTTATATTTTTAAAATTATAAAAGTGTATTGCAAACTTAATTCATTATGATATTTTAGCGCACCATATTTTGAATGTGTGAAAATACAACAAGTTTTGTTGCTGTCAGTACTTACGGTATACCCACGTAGAGGCAGCCTTTCGGCACACGCCCATCATTGAACAATGGCGGCCGTGTCGAGGATACGCATTGTCGAACAATATTGTTTATAGCGGTAGCCTCTGTGTAGTGTATACCATTGTATAGAAGAGTAGAAGAGTAAAGGAACAACGTTTCTTCAACTTTTTTAACGTAGGACCCTGTGTTGATTGAAATTTAAATGGTGAATAATTAGTGAAATTTAATTAAGATATCAGTCGACTGTTGTTTTTAACCGACGTTTAAAAGGAGGAGGTAAGCAATTAATCTGTACGTTTTTTTGGATGTTTTGGATACGCGTTTTCTCCGCCAATTGTGAACCAATTTCAATTTTTTTTTCATGAGTAGTGTATAGGCGTGACTTACGCGATGTTGATTTATGATAGATCGCTGTATCAACATGGCGTAAGTCACGTTAAATTCCCGTTTTTAAATTATGAAGTTTAAAAAGAACGTGATTTTTTATTATAAGCTCTTGATTATTAAATTACACAATTTACAAAAATCATAACTAAAAAAGGATCCCGAGCTACATATTGAAATAGCTGCACGGGCCTCAACTTGAGAAACCCTGAGTGTGGTGTACACATCGACGTCCTAGCAATACGTCGATGGGTGTACAAAATATTGTGTAGGATGCAAATATCCTGTATAAACAAAGCGAAACTGGCGATCGCTTCGTGTAGTTTCATTGTGTGTAGTTCAACTTTTTTCTAAATCTAGAAACTAACCAACTTGCCTATTATTTCTAAAATAACAACTTTCGTTTCATTTAAATGCAAATCTTAACATAGAGATGCATAAAAGCACACTTTAACTAACAGTGCAAAATTCCACAAAACAGAAAAATTAAAACCGAACTACGAAAAAGTTGCATATATTTCCCGGACTATAATAACGAATCGATTGACACCCACTTATCAAAATCGGATGAGTAAGTAGTTTATGACGTCGATGAGTTTACCGGATACATTCATACATAATCTTTCTTTTTGGCCTTTTCGTAGTCGGGTAGCACACTACAATGACATCCAAACACGAAAAAACACCACAAATCTGAAAATAATAAACGAAGTACCATAATTATACCGTCTAAGGTTACCATTTAACTACACCATCTGCGATCAACCCTCACATTTCTTCCCCTCAGTGGGGATAAAAAACACCCTAAAAAGTACCCTTAGAAAAAAGTACGTCTGGGACAAATGACGTCTCCAATGACGTAGTTAATGGCTACAGTCAGTAAATGACTTTGTTTAATGATTGTTTATCAAATTTTTAGTGGTTGTAAACAGGCACCCTTCTTTGTAATCTCTGCAAATATTTATGAAAGTTATTTAGTAAGATAATAGATTATTTAAGAAGACATTTGAGAGTCTTTTTATATGTTATAGGCTAGTGTTTGATGTAAGCGTAAGTGGTATGCGATGACGTGGTCGAAGATGGTGAACACGCTAGGCCTAGAATACTGTGACTCTCAAGGGCTGTGTGCTGCCGAAACACCGTAAGGACCGTATGGCGGCAGATTTTCTCATCGAGTTCTTTTTAAGTAACTGAACAAGCCAAAACCTAAAACATTAATATGTAAAAATGTTCTTTATAAATGAATGCCTAATAAGTGTTAAGTTACGGCCTCACCGCGGCGTCCTGCGTGCGCGATCTAGATGGCGGTCAGATAGCGCAGTAGTATTTGTACCGACTTGTTCACACCAAACGACATCTCCGACGATCAGAAAACAGTAGAAATTCAGATCGCCTTAGAGTAGCTGCCGTTAGGACAAGGCAAGAGTCGGCTGTACTTTGTCTTACTACCATTTTCCACCCCAGAATAGCATATCTTCCTTCCTGATGAGATGTTCAGGTGCTGATCAGTTTTCAATAAAAAAACATAAACCTGCCTATGCAACTTCAATTTTATTTTTAAAAAAATGTTCCCGCCAACTTGCCATTCAATTTTATTTAAAAAAAAAATGTTCCCACCAACGTAGAAAATACATACTATGTCGTACCCAAATCACTTCACACGTAATAATAATTTTTACTGCTTTTACTTTAAAAATGTGTAGAGTGTTAATAGAGTGTCAGACACTGATAGTACACTCCACGCTAGAGATATGTGACGAAGGACGAGTTGAAAGGAAATTATCACCTTACTCTTGAGAGTGTTTTTTGTTAGGTTGAAGTGTACCGAAAATAAATGTGTGATAAAGTTATCCTTTCTTTGATAGGCACGCTACGCTTATCATCGGGTAAACTGTTTATATGTGATTTGATTTATGAATGAAAATGTTGTAAGTTTTGATGGTCATTATTGTTTCCGCTCTCACTTGCAATTTGAGGCGAATGTACGGCAACCTTTATAATTTATTTTATCAATATTTCAATATATAAATATTTATTGGTTGCAGGCGTTACCTTCGTCCAATATAGGTACTTTCATGGATAACAACAGTTTTTGTATAGCGGTGGGACTGCGTCTGGGCATCCCTATAACAGAACCGCATCTCTGTCGCTGCGGTGACCAGGTGGATAGACTGGGTCACCACGGTCTGTCATGTCGTCGCAGTGCGGGACGGCTTTCTCGACACGCCTCACTGAACGACGTCATCCGTCGGGCTCTTGCCACCGTCAACGTGCTGGCTATTTTAGAGCCGAACGGTATCGCACGTGACGATGGTAAGAGGCCTGACGGCATGACGTTGGTTCCTTGGTGTCGTGGGAAGCCGCTAGTGTGGGATGCGACGTGCGTCGACACATTGGCAGTTACCCATCTCCATAATACCTCACGGGCGGCAGGAGCAGATGCAGACGCAGCAGAGGCTCTCAAACGGAGGAAATATATAAGCATCGGTGACAATTATGCTTTTCTTCCGTTTGGGGTCGAAACCATGGGCCCGTGGGGTCAACAAGCACGCGGTTTTGTTAGGGAGCTGTCTAGACGCCTAATCGATGTCTCCCACGACCAAAGAGCTGGCGCTTACCTCGGGCAACGCATTAGTTTCGCGATTCAAAGAGGTAATGTCGCCAGCTTTTTGGGTACTCTACCAGCAGACAGCGACCTAAATACCATTTATTATTTGTAGTTTTTATTTGAATTATTAGTCATAGTTAATATTTTAGTTTAATAAGTTTTTTAAATTGTGTTAAGAAATAAATTAATCTATATTTCGTTGATATCTATATATATATATATATATATATAACGTCACAATACAATCTATGTCCTGGAAGAAAAAAAGTGTTAATTTATTTTAGAACAATCAAAAGGAAAATGTACAATGTATGTGGATATACTCCCCCCAACATAACTCATTTATAAATTATTGAAAATGTACAATGTATGTGGATATACTCCCCCAACATAACTCATTTATAAATTATTGAAAATGTACAATGTATGTGGATATACTCCCCCCAACATAACTCATTTATAAATTATTGAAAATGTACAATGTATGTGGATATACTCCCCCCAACATAACTCATTTATAAATTATTGAAAATGTCGCAATGACATATCATACAGGTACTACGAGTATATTGGACAATGTCGGTTGCCAACAGATAAAATCGCTTACCGACAGGCGATTTATTGGGCAATTAGCATGTTCTGTTAACTACAATTAAAAAAAAAAAACTAAAGACAGCCAGTCGTCTCTTTCTAAAGTTCGAAGACATCTTATTAGGCTACTTCTATTGACCCTTCAATTACCCAGTGTGAGTTTTGATCTTCTCCACAATGTATCTTTCTCCACTCGTCTCTAGTTCTGGCGGCCTGGATCCATCGCTTAGATCTTCCCATTGATACCACATCTTCACGTGGCTTGGACGTATTCATACATAAATATTAAAATATCGACCATTTCCATCATCTACCCCCGTCCCCACCGATAAGTCAAGTGACCGAGTAACGAGTGTATCTACCAAGTAATCTGTTTAATTCTGTTAGTTACCCACATCTATATCTAAACGACCACCTACCAGTGATACCACTCCACGACACGCGGGCGCCGAACTAAAAGGTTGCCTTACTTTTAAGAGGGAACGCAGTGTGCGTTTTTCCATACAAATCTAATCCCCTGTTTCCTCCCAGGAAAATGCTTCGATGAGCAAACATTTTATCTACAAAAAATCAAGGTCTGTACACCCCTGTACCTTTTTTGATGACCAACCACTTGCAAAAAGAAATATGACCACTCAAAAACCTAAAAAAGGACCTATTATACTGCCTTAATCTAAACGACTACCAGACAAATTTGAAAGTGTTTGAACAAAAAAATAAAACCGATAAAGTCGAGTTGGACTCGCCCACCGAGGCGTCCGTACCGACGTTGGTAGGTACCAATTAAACTAGACTTCTAAATTGTATGAGCGCTAATATAACTCATAGGCCTATCTTAACTGGTTGATACTATGTATGTATGAGTGTACCCTTTAATGTAAGTACCTATGTATGTACCCTTTAATTTTCACCTTTTTTTTTTAATTTTTCCTTTATTTGTGCTATAAGCTTGCCTTGCTTGCCAAATTTTATGATTCTAGGTCAACGGGAAGTACCCTATAGGTTTAAGACCCAAAACCTACAGTGTACTTCCGTTTGACCTAGAATTGTCAATTATCGTCACAAGCAAGGTCTTACAACATCGATCCAAAATATAAAAAAAGTTGAAAATTAAGGTAAATTTTGGTACTTACAAGTTTTCGCGAAAATCTAAATTTGCCCATATCTTTTTATGTTGACTCAGGACCTTGATTTTTAGGGTTCCGTAGCCGAATGGCAAAAAACGGAACCCTTATAGATTCGTCATGTCTGTCTGTCTGTCTGTCTGTCTGTCTGTCTGTCTGTCTTGGTAGGTAGATAAATGTATTCTGTGAACCGCTTTCCGATTTTTATACAAAAGTAAAAAAAATAAAAGTTTAAGGGGGGGCATCCCATACATGGAACTGAAACAAAAAAAATTTTTTTCTTCAAATCTATACATGTGGGGTGGGGTGTCTATGGATAGGTCTTCAAAAATGACATTGAGGTTCCTAAAATATTTTTTTCTCAAAGTCAATCATTTGAATGATAGGCGCGTCTAAAGTGGTAAAATGTGTCCCCCCCCCCCCCCCTCCCCCCTCTAACTTTAAAGTATGGGAGTAAAAAATCTAAAAAAAATATATGCTGTAGATCTCAATAAAAACTAACAACGAAAATTGGTTTGAACGAGATACAGCCAGCAGTTTTTGAGATATGGCGACCGCAAAGATAACTTTGTTTTTCATACAAACACTATGAAAAACAAAGTTAATTTTGTAGTTGCGAAAAATCGTAGTTATGGAATACTTAACTGTGTTACGGAACCCTACGAGTGCGAGTCCGACTTGCACTTGGCCACTTTATTATACACCTAATAGGAACTATAGACATCAGTATCTGGTATAATATTTATCTTGCTAGGTCCACTCTGCTAGGTTCCTGAGAAAATTGGTGGTGACACACGGACAGACGGACAGACAGACAGACAAATGGACAGACGGATAAGAAAATGATCTTATAAGGGTTCCTTTTTTACCTTTTATCGTACGGAACCCTAAAAACGATAAGAGCTAAAATGCAAAAATGCTGCAAAAATATTGTGCAAAAAATAATTTAATCCGATTAATTTTTTGAAGGAAAACAGGGGAACATGAAACCTTATTATAGCCAAAATGTAGGTAAAATGGGTCTGAGTTGCTGTTATTCCTATCGCACTCTTGTTGGTTGTTTGGGAACTGCACGACGAAAAATGTTTCTCTAAAATGCCTATTATTTAAATTCCTCGCACACGCGTTTCTTCTTAATTATTTTTGGTTCTTACATTGAAGAGCGCCTTCCGGCATTATGTCCGGTTGCACGGAGATTGCGTTACAAAATTCGGCACAATTTCGTCAGATCAAAATGTTCGAGTTCTCTACCAACGTTATCGCGTAGCCCCTACATCATCTATTACATCGCATGGATGCACTCCATTAAATAAATGATAGAGTCTAGATATCACGATAAGTGAAGCAGCGGCTTGACGGGTAATTAAGTGATCGAGTGAAAGTTAATCTACTAATTTGTGTGGTATCATTACTATCTCTATCACTTGCAGTTTCATCAAAACACTATGCGAGTAGATGCCGTCATTCTATGTTATCTTTAGAATAGGAAACATTTTTTGAAAACTACCTGTGCCCTGCGGCCTTGCCTGCGTTAGAAAGTACTTTTAGTTTAAAGTATCCTGTGTTATTATAACACAAAACGTTAGAGTAACGGTGGTTATGTATTTAATTGTTATTTAATGACGTTCATAAGTGTACAATGTACCCAAATGAAACAATAAAGAAAATTGAAAATTTAAATTTAAATTGCAAAAGAATAGCTGAAAATTGAGCTCATGGCTTGCTACAGGAGAGGCTTATGTTCAGAGTGGACTAATACAGGCTAATAATAATGGTTATTTTTAGGGTTCCGTAGCCGTACCTCAAAAGAAATAAACTGGCCAAGTGCAAGTCGGAATCGCACTAGTAGGGTTCCGTACCACATTACAGTTTTATAAGATCGTGCAAAAAATACCACTATCATTTTTCGCCAGCAAAAAATAATAATTAATAAACATTTTATTTCTTATAACGCCATCTAATGTCTAACAAAGGTGTTAGGGATCGACATTTCAATATAACGCCATCTATGGGACGTTTACCTAACTAAGCGTTCATAGATGAATTGTGAATGAATGATGAATGTTCATAGGCGTGAAATGCGGAAAAAAACACGTTTCTTGTATGGGGACCCTCTACTATTTTGAACTTTATTCTGTGTTTAGTATTTGTTGTTATAGCGGCAACATAAATACATCATCTGTGAAAATTTCAACTGTCTAAATATCACGGTTCATGAGATACAGCCTAGTGACAGACGGACAGACAGACAGATGGACAGCGGAGTCTTAGTAAAAAGGAACCCTTATATGATCACTTTGTTGTCCGTCTGCCAAGACCCCTTTTCTCGAGAACGCATAAAGATATCAAGTTAAAACTTATATCAAATACTCGGGTCGGTCTCTTTTGGCTGTGAAAAAATCAAACTTGTAAATAAACGCGATCAAAAGGTATGGACGTTTATGTCGCATATTTTCGCATATTTGGGATTTCACAAGGGAATCAAAACCTATAGGGTACTCTCCTCTAGAATTATGAAATTTGGCAAGAAGCAAAGTTTAAGAAATAAACCTGAAAACGTAAATGTAGTTTAGTAACCAACAAAAAGTGAATTTTACTATTACAGACTCATACATACATATAGACATATACTATTATATACTACAAGTCAAGCCACCCACAGCTACCCTTTACACAAATGGGTCTATAAAATGTGTGTTAAAACAGGTATTGGGCAAGCTTGTATCATTCTGGTAACGCACTGCACGGTGGTAGGACACTGTCTAGTGTCTGTCTGTCTAGCTTATACCCTCAACTTGGAATATCTGTCCTAGTATGTTTTGACAGGTGTCTTGCGAGCCAGTTCCCATTCTAGGCACATTTAATGCATATTATTAAGCCTACCGTGCTACCATCTTCCATCACATCGTTACAAGCCTGCATGCAATCAAAGTTCTTAGTACATGTACTGAATTTGAAGTGATATACATCACTCAGAAACTTTGTTCGACGAGAAGAGGTACCTCTACTTACTAAAACCCGGCGTCTGTTCTATGTATAGACTAATTGATAAGGATTTGTCGCTCCTGTTTGCCTTCCGTCTATCATGTGTTTACTCTATGCACATCCATAAAGATAGCTTGTCATTATATGACATTTTAACCCTTGCTATAAAATATTTGTAGAACACACAACTTTTAGACTTATGCTGTTAGAACTTTGAGCTCTGATTGATATTAATTCGAAATAATATTTTTGATTTATTTCGTTACGTCAATCCGTATATCAGATTGTAAAACTCTAAAGGCCGCTTACAGAGATTCTGGTCTCTGTCTCATACATGTAATATGTAAGTTACATAAAAGTACAGTTGCATGTAAAGTCGGTAAAGTATATAGCACCAATCATAAATTACCGGTAACTTCACCCTCAGTATAACACATTTACGTTCCGGTGAAAATCCATTATTTTCCATTTCCTAAAAACGTGTACCATTTATATAAAAAGTCTGGCATTTATATCGGCAGTGCCTGCATGGAAATTAATAGCAACCCTCGGGCCGGTCCAATTACATAAACGATAACAGCCGTCAGAAGCGTGAGGGATGAACGTGATATTGCTGCATTCGTATTTTTTAATGTATAACAGACGAGCGCTTGACCAATATCTCACCTGATACTATGTGACTATGGAAATTACAGACAGAATTGACGAGACGAGGCTAAAGACAACTAACTTTAGTTACATTATATCGACAGTAATCTTATCTCAATCTGTCTTTCCAGGTGGCTAGCACTGATTGTCAGAATGTCTTTGTTCGGTGGATGGTTACCATAGTGTTATCGTTTTACTGTAATATGGCGGTCAAAATAGAAGATAGAGCTAGGAACTCTGTGGTTATAGAGAAAAGAGCGGGAGATTAGTATTGTATTAGAGCGAAAATAAATGCTTGTTTATAAATTGTAATACAGATTTTTATTAATAGTGTGTATAAGGCACGTTCAAAACCAACCCCCAGTGATTCTCGCCGCAATTGTGCGGCGGCTAGTAAGCGCTTGTCATGCGGATAGGTACTGTCAGTATCGAGATGGACGTCGAAGAACAAATACTAGAACAAAATAGAGAAGGAGTACTGGTGCAGTCTGGTGCAGATGTATTGAGATGCAAATTCCGCACAACACGACGACTCGTAAAGTTTCACGTGCGTGCCAAAACTCCTATCGATCACGTTGGTAGAAATATAACCGACAATCTAGTAAACTGCACATAAAACTAGAACTGTTGGAACATTCA
This sequence comes from Cabera pusaria, assembly GCA_954871355.1. Lineage (NCBI taxonomy): Eukaryota > Metazoa > Arthropoda > Insecta > Lepidoptera > Geometridae > Cabera > Cabera pusaria. The sequence goes on from OX940901.1 coordinate 385,724, forward strand.
GGTCAACATTAATATAAGTTTGAAGATAATTTGCCAGCTGTTCAGTTCAGTTCATTTGTTCCTTGCAGACACTTGTCATAAGTTCTACTAGCGTCCTCCACTCGCGAACCTCAAACTATTCCATGAACTTGAGAAGATGGCTCCTCTAACAGATACCTTTCTACCTATATATGTTCGAATGACTTGAAGAGAGCTATGCTGAATGCAGTAATATTTCTTAAACTTTCTACTCTAGCTAGGATTACAGAATACAAATGTACAATTGAAATCAACATCACTAGAAATGCGAATGTAAGATTATTTGTTTGTTTCCTGTTAGTGGTCATACCGCTCTACTGATTCTGCTGAAATTGTGCATAAGGAATAGCCATTACGGTGATTCTTAGATTACTAAGTTTCAACCGTTAACATATCCTATATCCTTATAAGTTCAGCTATGTCACAGAATAATGAATAGTGGAAGCTTAGCCGGTTAGTCGGTATTGGTCGGAATTTTTGTCAGGTGTTGAACAGCTATTCTTTGTGTAATAAAGAACATCACAAAACCTAGCTCCTACACTACAACTTAGGTTCAGGTGCTTTTGGGAACTTGGGCGCGCATTTTCATGTTGTATGACGCAGCGAGCTTCCGAAGGCAGCCCAATTGAGCTATTGGCAAAGTTTAACGACCGCAGTTGTTCATATTGTTCGAGTTCCCACTTGTTTTGTTACGTTCTACGACTGTTGTTTTGGTGCCAGAAATACGATTGTTCTTTTTTATTGGCCGATTTGTTATTAAATTTGAATTTGATACTTTTTTAATATCTGCTTCAAGGTGTGGAAAGTGAATTTGAAATTTATGGCTGAATTGGGCGGATTATTTAGTCCTATTATTCTCAGAAAAACATACTATTTCTACAATAAATGTAAATAAAGATACAATAGCATTGGTAGGTACTCTACTTATGTTTTGTTCATTTAGTTTCACCGTACTATTTAAAATTACTTCTAAGTGACATTCACGAAAGCTACGTGTGTTATTACCGCTTAAATCTATTTGCTCCTGTAAACCTTTCGATTATAAACTTGGTAAATATAATATTTGTGCTTACACCACCCAGTTGTGAAGCCCTTTCTTCGATACGCTTACAAGTAAAAGTTACGTCGACAGATATTACACACGACAAATACCAAATACCGTTTTACGAGCTTAATCCTTCGTTTACGACTTGTAAGCTGTAAAAGTAGGAATTTCTTATGCATAGAATATTGAATGTAAGTCTTGTGTCAATATTTAGAAATCCGACAATTTATTGCAGGTTAATTTTAACTATTTTCCCGCGCTCGTCGGCGCCATCTTGTTGTCTCGTTTGACAGTCATCTAAAGGTCAATTTATATTTATTCTATTGGGAACTCACGCGTTAAAGATCTAGAATTTGACATAAAGTATATTAGAATTACAGACTAGCATATATGCTGGTAAAAGTAATGTATATGTCGCAGCCAACTAGATTAATTAGCCGTTCCACAGACTACTATGGATACAACGCATAGCCGTTCAATCAAAATCAGGAATCTAGTTGAACGGCGCTGTTTAGTAAAGAGGCTAGGCCACAGATTATATAATAGTTATAGCTAGGCTGTTGATTGAACAGCTAATTATGCTAGCTGCCTGCGACATATATATGAGCAAAATGTGCGATTTGACCTACCTACTAAGTAATTCTGAGTAATTAAATATTGGAACTAGCTTCTTGGTAATATAGTATAATAATAAAAATCTCGATGGATTAGAATCAATAGAATCAATGAAGTTTTGTCTAGTTTAACTAATTTAGAAATAACACTTGGAAAAATATCCTTTTACAAAAAAAAAGTAATTAAAAAGAAACTAGTTACTCGAATAAAGTTGTAGAGCTATACAACCGATATTGTGTCATAAAAGTAGCTTGTGTTATTTTTTGCAAGACTGTTGCCAATATCCCTCGGGGCACAAAAGGAATCATAAAACATCTTCAAAATTAAAATCGAAACATATTTTTTATGCATGCAGGCAGACAGTGAAACGTAATACTATAACTTGAAGACATTTCCCTCTTTTCGGTCAGTAGGGTAAAAATTATATCTTGTGCGATTATGTAGGGGATGAAACGGTTAATTCCTGTCTGCCACCATAAACTGTCCTTACATGGTGACAGAAGTTAATACTTATATCCTAAGACTATTGGTGGCAGATGGTTATACACTTATCTACCACCGTAGCTTGCTGGTAAGCCTGTGTTTCCGATTAATTTGGTTAGACAGTAAAGTTAATTGATACGTCATTGGTCATGGTAATGTATGCAGCGATGATTTATCGGGAGCTTCGAACATGACACCTCATTTACATATTTGGGTATACCGGTCGCCATGACACTGTTTAGGTACTCGTAATAGTACCTTATAGATGTACGTTGTTTAGGTAATATACGATAATTTTAATTTTGTGATTTGTGTACTCATCTGTGACTTCATGCAATTAATAAATTAAAAGTTTAAACATTTAAATCAGGCTTGGTGCAAAGCCCCTATCGGATGTGTGATAGAAAGTACTCATAATAAGAAATTATAACATTTGCAATTTGCATCGAAAATACATATGTAGTATTTGCATTGTATGCTTCTTTGGTCTTATTCATTTGATGAAAAAATACTTTGTTCAACAATGCAACAGAAAACAAACTGTTTTCCGTACTGTGACTTGGCCTGTTGTTCTAGGTAAGGAAAGGAGGAAGCTCAACGAAATCGTTGATTGATGTAAGCAGCGTTCGCTTATATTTTTGATCAATATTACCGATTGGCACTACAGGATTACAGTAAATTCTACAAAACTTAGAATCCATGGCCCGACCACGTTTACGCAATATGTTATCCCGTTGGCGCGTAAATGATCTATTATGTTGGAACAATGGCACGTGACACTTAAGGCGGCTTATCACTTAACACTTGCAGGGTTGCCTCTCATTGTCAGCACGCCACGTCTTGTAATGGTGGTACAGGGGTATCTAGATATATATATATATATATAGTACAAGTCTATGTTTTAGGCAATTAAATATATACGCCACAAAATGTACACATAAATACTGCCAGTAATGTTTAAATTGCGTCAAATTAGTTACAATTAACTGACCATGAGGAGTTTTATTTTTATTTTATTTATTTATTTGGCCGGCATTACGAAAAATTTCTTCATATCGATTTTATATGTCGAGTCATTTCTAAATACATATGAACAAGATAAACACAAAAAAAATATTTTCAAAACAAGTTTAAGCCCAAACACGACGATATTTTACATCATCATCATCAGCCTATCTCTATCCACTGCTGGTCATAGACCATACCTATGGCACGTCACTGAGCTCGATCTTCAGCTCTTTGTTTCCAATCGCTGCCAGCCAGCTCGCGTATATCATCGCTTCACCTAGCTATTGACAAATGTACTATGTTAATATAGTATGTTGCATCAAATGTAGAAGTTTAGAAGTTTCTATAGCCAACTTTCTTATCATCATCAGACCAGCTCGATGACACATTGCTACAGATTTACATAATTATTAATGCTGAATTTCAGCTCACACAAACATCGGGCAGTGGATCAAATTAACTTCGTTAAAAGACGTGACTACCATAGACACCGGGAAATGTGTGAATAAATAAAAACTTGTAAAACAAATAAATGTCGGTAGAATACAAAATGAATACAAATGTATCAACCCTAGAAGGGCGCGGATTAACCACGATGCGTACAACTGTAGACGACCACACACGGTGACGTTCTAAATTTGAATTTATTGCGTGTTTTACGTAATTGAGTTTTTTCTTGGCTGCCAGTTTTCGTCATTATCTTTATTCCAAAATGTACACTGGCTATACTTTTAATTATTTTGTCATAGCACTCATTGAATCAAAGGAGTTATGGTAGGAATGTGAAAATACATATTTTCATAAAACTTATAATGTGACAAAATGGGAATTATTAAGCACTAGCTGTGCCCCGCGGCATCGCCCGCGTTATAAAGTATTTATGGCCTAATCCATAATACTGGTTATCTCTGTGCAAAATTTCAGCTAAATTGGTCCAGCCGTTTGACCGAGAAGAAGTTCCTGAAAAATTGTGTTGATGATGAAGGTCGGTGAAAGCACACATACCGTTCAGTGTAGGTAATCTATTGAATGCTTTCGTCTTTTTAATTTTTTCCTGGTTTTAGATGTATGTATTTTATATTTTAATGTTTTACTGGTTTTAGATGTATGTATTTTATATTTTAATTTTTTCCTGGTTTTTGATGTATGTATTTTATATTTTAATTTTTTCCTGGTTTTAGACGTATGTATTTTATATTTTAATGTTTTACTGGTTTTAGATGTATGTATTTTATATTTTAATTTTTTCCTGGTTTTAGATGTATGTATTTTATATTTTAATTTTTTCCTGGTTTTAGACGTATGTATTTTATATTTTAATTTTTTCCTGGTTTTAGATGTATGTATTTTATATTTTAATGTACACATGTTACTTATCGTAGATTATGTATGGTTTATCATTTCAGGCTACCTGAAATAAAGAGATTTTATTTTATTTTTATTATGATATGAAAGCATTCAACATCTTTATTGTTAGCTAAATTAGGATTTAATTGTTAAATTCGACCTCAAATGTCACTTTATCTATACTAAAATCGTGAAATGTATTTTACCCAATTGTTAATTGCTATATGTTATGATGTGAAGCCGATATGTACCAATTAAGCTAGACCTCTAAATTGTATGAGCGCGCATATAACTCAGAGGCCTATTTTAATTGGCTGTAACTATTATGTATAGGGACACCCTTTATTTTTCCACTTTTTTAATTTTTTAGAATTTTTCCTTTATTTGTGGTATAACACCTTGCTTCTTATCAAATTTCATGATTCTAGGTCAACGGGAAGTACCTTATAGGTTTTCGACCCAAAACCTATAGGGTACTTCCGGTTGACCTAGAATTGTCAATTTTGGTCAAAAGCAAGTCCTTACAGTACAAATAAAGGAAAATTCCGAAAAATAAAAAAAGTTGAATATCAAGGCAAATTTTGGTACTTACAAGTTTTCGCGAAAATCTAAATTTGCCCATATCTTTTTATGGTGTTGACTCAAGACCTTGATTTTTATACATCCAATAGGGACTATAGACCTCAGTATCAGGTATACATTTCAACTTGTTAGGTCCACCTGTTCCTGAGAAAATCAGTGGTGATACACGGACAGACAGACGGACAAGAAAGTGATCTTATATGGGTTCCTTTTTTACCTTTTGAGGTACGGAACCCTAAAAACTGCGTGAGAAAAAATAAGGAGTCGAAATGATCACCGAGCGAATCCATCTTTCAATTAGATATTCGTTTGATAAGACAGGGCGTGCCCCACTGTCATGGATGAGGAAAACATTGTGATGGATGGGGATAGGAAACGTTTTATTGTTATAAAGTAAAAGTGGGTTTGTTTGCCATCATAAAACTACATGTAGGCGTAGAACCACAGATAAGTGTATTAGTTTCTTCGGAAGTAGAACTCTAAAATACAAGAGTTTACTTTTATTTCTGACAGACAGACACTTGATCGCTGTATCACCTGATGTTAAGTAAGGATGTGGTCAAAGATGGTCTTCTGCATCATGACAGGTGATGAACAGGCCGTAGTCGCTCTTGCAAAGAAGCTGAACTCATCACCATGACTCCTGACACCTAGGATATGTAGCCAGGGCATTGTTGGACAGAGCTCATGACCTCTGTGACTCTGAACACCTGGAGAAGGAAATCGCACATTTTCTAGAGGTCCAGATAAAAAATGCCCACAAGATAGAAAGAGGCCATTCTAGACGCAGATATAAGAAGAGGACCACGGAAAACTGTTTGTCGCCAAACAGCTAATGTGTTCCGGCAGCTGTCTTTGACAGCCAGATCCCATTCCTATGGTGACTTACCGGGTCTATCATCAGACGAGCTCGGCGGTACGATAAGGATTTATCCGATTTACATGTGTGCAAAATATCAGCTCAATCAAAATAAAATTAGGCTTGCAAGTTTGATCCGAACATACATGCAGACATTTTTTTTATATCATATAGACTAGCGTTTGACCACTATCTAAGTAATGATGCGGTCGAGGATGGTAGCACGCTAGGCCTGGAATGCGAACTGGCTCCCAAGGATAGCTGTCGGAACACGTTAGGTTTGGCGACAGATTTTCTAACTTGAGGGTAGCAGCTGGCCAGGTGGACACTAGACAGTGTTTTACCACCATGCGGGGGCTGGGGTTTATGTTTTTCCTTCACCGAAGGGCTACTGTGAAAAACACATATACTTTTTACGATATAAAAAAGCAGTAGTCCTAGTGCTAAGGCTTTCGAAGACTTCTCAATAACTAACCAACTTACAGTACAGCTTCACAAATAAACAAATTGACTGAAACTCTAAAGTTGTACTTACACAAACTCACAACTGTGGGCAAACACAGAAATCAGGGTTCCGTACAAACAAAACATGGCTTGGTTCCGCATAGAATGAGGGCGGCACAAACAGAATTAATAGCTATAGTGCAAATACGCTCCTAGTGTTTGTGCTTTACAATCAACGAGGTTGTTACATACAGTCACATATGTACTATACTGCGTTTACTGTTAGGTATGTACTTATTGTACCTACTGTTTCATTAATGGCCGGTTTCTGAGGCATATTTATTGAGAATGTATCTACTCTTTGTATTGAATATATAACCTCTCAATAAATGTACTTAGAAACGGACGATTCAAATATATATTTCATTTATTTATATATATTTTACGCACGCTTTTCCGTGACTTAAATAGTCGATTATTGCACGGCGTTTCAACTTGCAAATTGCAACTTCACGCTGTGCAATAATCCACAATTTGACGGAAAAGCGTAGCATAAGTGTACAGTGCGGGTTTATGTCACACTGCTATCTATAAAATAATAGACAACTTAAGTGTAAAGTGCGAGTTTATGTCACACTGCTATCTATAAAATAATAGACAACTTAAGTGTAAAGTGCGGGTTTATGTCACACTGCTATCTATAAAATAATAGACAACTTAAGTGTAAAGTGCGGGTTTATGTCACACTGCTATCTATAAAATAATAGACAACCTAAGTGTAAAGTGCGGGTTTATGTCACACTGCTATCTATAAAATAATAGACAACTTAAGTGTAAAGTGCGGGTTTATGTCACACTGCTATCTATAAAATAATAGACAACTTAAGTGAAAAGTGCGGGTTTATGTCACACTGCTATCTATAAAATAATAGACAACTTAAGTCAAACGTATCGTAATATACTATTCTTTTTTCTAAATTATCGGTTACTTCAGGCTGGTGACGGATTACTTGTACATATGTACAGGTACTAAAATAATAGTTAAAATATAACTCCCATATTTTATACTGTTGTTGGGACGTATAAGATAAATATCTCTGGAACTTCTCATCAGATCTCGATGATCTCGATGATTTACAATGGGACTAAACGGAACGTGAGTACACCCTCTCAAAGAAAAAAGAAATTTGAAATGTTAGTAAACTGTAAATAAATGACGCCATTTTGAGGGTTCAAACGTATAATATATAAGATCGTTTAAAAAACTAAAAATAACCGATATCTCCTTTCAAACAAAAAAATAATAATCAAAATCGATTCATAAACGACGAAGTTGTCCGCGATCAAACATTAAAAAACAAAATATATATATACGGTCGAATTGAGAAACCTTCACATTTTTCCAAAGTCAGCTAAAAAGAATACAGTCGAATTAAGAACCTCCTCCTTTTTGAAAGTTGGTTAAAAAGTAGAGCAGCTTTACGATGGCGGCGGTCTACGGGCGTTCGTGTAGGCAGAGTGTGTTGTGCAATCTTACAACATGTCCTGATTTATTTGTGAAATATTACGATTGGTATGTTTATTGTTTAAATGACGAGTTCATAATCAAAGGTTTTAATGTAGGCGTAACTACTGCACCTATATTATGGACATTTTCTTCTGGTATTTTTTTGGTTTCCGTACCCAAAATGTAAAACGGGACCCTATCACTAAGACTCCGCTGTCCGTCCGTCTGTTTGTCTGTCTGTCCGTCTGTAACCAGCTTGTATCTCATGAACCGTGATAGTACGACAGTTGAAATTTTCCCTCATGACGTATTTCTGTTGCCGCTATAACAACAAACACTAAAACAGAATAAAGTTAAAAATTAAAGGGGGTCCCCATACAAGAAACGTGTTTTTTTCGGCATTTCACTATAACGTTTGTGTTAATTGTCACTTAGATGGCGTTAAAGTAAATAAACACGCGACTCACAGCTCTGTTTTAATCAATGTTTAGTAGTGTCACAGTTTTACAATCATATGTAAAACTGTGGTATTGTACTGTGGTACGCACAGAAATATTAATAATAAGGTAGTTATTAATATTTCTGTGGTGGTACGGGACCCTACGTGAGCGTGACAGCGAGTCTGACACGCTTTTGGCCAGTTTTTTTTTCAAAGTAAGGTGTAGGACATAGGGTGAAGATATATATATATATGTAAGTATTAGACTTGTACTGAGTCCTGTATGTTAATTACGTTATGAAGTGTGTGCTAAAATTCATTCAAATCTGTTCAGCCGTATTTGTGAGATCCAGTAACTATGTAATTTATAAACCAACCACACTTTGATATGAATGATATTATTACTAGCTGTGCCCCACAGATTTACCCGCGTTGCAAAATACCTTTTTGTCCAAGTTATAGCCTATCTGTGTGCCAAAATTTATCCAAATTTGTTCATTAGTTTCCGTAATTGAGTTTGACAAATCCATATATTTTCACATGTTTAATTTTATCTTCGAGCATGTATCATTGGTAAATGCTCGAAGATTTTTATGGGTACTTGTAGAATTATTTTATTTGTGTCACTGATATAATATAAACTCCTCGTTTTTGTTGTAGGTTAGAAAATAAAGAAGAACTTAATTATCATCAAAAAGATTTAGTAATGTATCAATGTACGTAACCATTGTTAACCCAATGTACGAGAGTAGGGTAAGCTACCCAATAATGGGCAGGCCGAATTTTATTGTTGTTTTTATTACAGTTTTTATGTTAAAAGTGAAAAATGACCTGGTAACTGTGCCGAGTGGTGGCTATCTATCTTTGTGATGGTAATATTTTGTTCACTCCGTGGGGGTACGGCAAATGACTTTATGATGACTGTTTTAGTGTTTCGTATAGTGATGCGGTATAAATACTTAACACAATATATCTAAACAACATTACAATAAATCGAAATATGTCTAAACTATGTGACATAAAGTAAAAAAAAGTAAGGTCAGCATAATTAACGGGTTGGTTTTGTTATGATTGACTTTCTAAATAAAAATCGTGAGTAAAGATTTTTGCACTTGGCCGGTGTTATGTCAAGTAATAAAAATTTTCAACTTCATGGTTCATGAAGTCATTGTCACAAGCCAGTCCAAGTATGCTTTGCCAAAGGAAACTTTTCACGGGACACTTGTGGAGATAACAAAAAAACAGCTGAATAACCATCGAGCAAATAACTAAAGCGTATAACTATCAAAATAATACAATAACTGTGGTCCTCACCCGAATGCAGCATCGTCACGAAGGCGGATGCGTTCTGAATCACGGCGCGGTAGGACAATGGCGTTATAATATGATAATTTTGTACATTTTCACCTTCCGCCTTTTTAGAGAGATCATGTCATAAGAGGCAGCGAGTAAGCTTGATAAATATTCAATATTTATCACTGTGATAGCATTAGCTAGAAACAGACTTGCTATGCTGGCCTACCAGAGGGTATGGCTGCTTTTTCTGTTATTCAACTGTCAAATATAAATGTTTTTTTTGGTTTGAAGGTCAAAGTCCAGTTAAATAACAGGGCATGTGAGTGAGACTAAAATTCATTTATGTGAAGGTAGGCGTATAAGTAAATAGGCGCAGTGCAGTAACGCGTAAAATACTGCTCCAGCGCCTGTGTATGAAGGATATGAAGGATGGCTAACTGTTAACATTACTAACATTGCTACCACTACATATATTATATACTGTTTCTCCTTTCTCATCGCCTTTGACTCGCACCATACACCCCTATTGTGCAGCCTACACCAGTAGATGCACTTTATGTTTTAAACATCTATGTGAATAATGTAGTTTAACATTATTAGATGTGCCGTTACATTACTTCTCTACAATGCATACACATTATAATTTTATCACCATCTTATTTCTATTGCACTTAACCGCTGTCTCATCCACAGTTAATTATCTGTTTTTTTTTTATTTCATATAGGCTAGCAGCTCAAGTGGGTATTCCGGCGGAGACGTATGGGGATACGTCTCCGCCGGAATACCCGAATACTTTCTGTTCTTTTTAGTATACTTTTTGTCCCTTATTATCCCTGCTATCTTAAACATCGTTTTAAATTTTTACACTGCTCTAACAACCTCAATCTTAGGTCATCAGAAAATCTTACTCTCAGTATCCCACACCACACGAGTTCATTTTACAGTAAATCGTTTACAGTTGAAGCAGCTCGATTGTGGAACTCGTTGCCAGTTGATATCAGAACTTCCACTTCTCTCCATATATTTAATGTTCGTGTCAAAAACTTTTATTTGTCTCAATGTTATTTGTAGTAATTGCCAATGTTGTATATGTCGCTGTTGTGTTTTTTTTTAAATAGATTTATTTACTTTATTTTACTTTTATTTATATATTTATTGCCTCTTTTTTCATTATATATATTTAAGTTTGTATTATGTATAAGTTATGTAAAGTTATATATGTACATGTATGAATGGAATATGTATAAATATATATATTGGTTTATATTTATTGCTCTTATTGTATTTGTTTGTATAAATAATTTTAAATACTTTGTGATTTCTTATATGCACACTACCATCGATAATAACAATGATGTATCTCCACTCGTCTACCGGTTGCCTGGAAGAGATCGCTGTTTAGCAATAAGGCCGCCGATTGCACTTTTTTTTTTTAAGTAATTGTAAATACCTCTGTATTCTAATGTGCAATAAAGTGTTAATCTATCTATCTATCTAGCGTTTGACCACAATCTTACATATTGCTTAGTGATGATACGAGATGATGTTGGAGGATGGCAGCACGCTAGGCCTAGAATGCGAACTGTCTCTCAAGAATAGCTGCCGGAACGCATTAGATGTTTGGAGACAGATTTTCTAACTTGAGGGGGGTAGCTGGCCAGGCGGACACTAGATAGTGTTCTATCACCATGCTGGGGTTGGGAGATTCTTAACAATGTTTTACCTTCACTAGATAGAAAAATCCATCGGTGCACGGCGGGGATTGAATTCAGTACCTCTGGCATAAAAGCCGACCATACTCCCAATATACCATTGGGCTCTTAAAATGGTAATGGTAATGTTATGGTAGATATCTGTATCTCATCCGATGCTGTTTGATGCGTTAAGCTTGTCAGCGAAGGTCGCGATCTCATCACGTGACCTTACTCCCGAAGAAGAGTGACTGACACCCTTGAAACCTAGAACGAGAAAAATCTACTAAAGGTACGTGAATCGTGATGTACATCCGGCAGGTTTTTTAATACAAGGTAACAAGACAAGCACGGCCCTTGCCTGATGGTAAACGATGACGCCCACCTATTACAGATACACCAGCAGCAATATTCTGGATAGCCAGAATCTTACATGTCACTGCGCCTGTTACCTTGAGACATAATCATGTTAAGTCTCACATACCCCGTAATTTTACTGAACACTTTGCCATTCGAACCAAGAAACATTTCTATTTCACGGCTGAATTAATTGGCAATGTGGTGGTATCGCCATAGGCGGACTAGCAGAAGTCCTTCTACTACAATGAACATCTATGTAGGTATAAAACATCAGTATTAGATAAAAATGTACTACGGGCACTAGTCAACATTCAAAATCATCCACGCTTGATATATATATACATATATATGTATATATATATGTATACATATATCAAGCGTTTAAATTATCCTACTCCTACTAACCGCAAGGAAGTAAGAAGATTTTTAGGTACTGCTTCCTGGTATCGCCGGTTCATCCCTAATTTCAGCAGTTTAGCTACACCTCTGAACAAATTGACTTCTCAAGGCAAAAATGCTCCTCCTTTTAACTGGTCCAACGAAGCTGAAGAAGCCTTTCAAAAATTAAAAGGACATCTGGTCACCGCCCCTATCCTTTCGTGTCCGGACTACACTAAACCATTCGAGGTCCATACCGATGCGAGTGACTACGGCATTGGAGCAGTGCTTACGCAGATTCTCAATGGCAAGGAAAAGGTCATAGCGTACATGAGCAAATCCCTATCACAACAAGAGCGAAATTACAGTGCTACAGAACGCGAAGCTCTAGCTGTACTCGTTGCCATCGAGCATTGGCGTTGTTACTTAGAGAATGGGCTCACATTTACGGTCTATACTGACCACTCTTCTCTTAAGTGGTTCCTCAATCTAAATAATCCAACAGGACGATTAGCCCGATGGGGTGTCCGTCTATCAGTCTACAATTTTGTGATTAAGCATCGCAAGGGTTCAGAAAACGTAGTTCCGGACAGCCTTAGTCGCTCAGTTTGCATAACCACCATAGATGATGTACCAAATGCTACTCCTAACTCTAGTGATCCTTGGTACCTGAACATCTACGAGGGATGCCAAAAATCACCAACCTCTTTCCTAAATTATCGCGTCACGAATGGTAAACTATTCCGATACATGAAATCGATCAACCCTTTAACAAGGGAGTTCGAGTGGAAGGAAGTTATACCATCGGAATACCGACGCGATATTATTGCTAAAAATCATTGTGAACCTACTTCTGGGCATTTGGGCATTTTCAAAACGCACAAGCGCCTGACCTTAAATTATTTCTGGCCTGGATTACTCAAAGACGTAAGTGACTTCGTAACAAGTTGTGACACTTGTCTCTCCTATAAATACCCCAACCACGCTACCCTTGGTACTATGGGAAGACCTAAAGATTGCTCTCGTCCCTTCCAGATGATAAGTATTGACTTAGTTGGAATTCTCCCGGTCACTAGGAAGCAGAATACCTTTCTACTAGTAGTAACTTGTTGCTTTTCAAAGTATAGCTTGCTATTTCCCATACGACGTGCTACAGCAGCAATCATTACAAATATATTAGAAGAAAAGATTTTTCTCGTCCATGGAGTACCAAGTACGGTATTGATGGACAATGGAAAACAATTTACCAGTAATTTAATGCACGATCTTTTGGCTAATTATAATGTACCTAACGTTTTCTTCACACCTTTATATACCCCGCAAGTTAATATGGTTGAACGCTATAATAAAACCATCATCACAGCAGTATCTACATTCGTAAATAATGATCACAGATCTTGGGATGTCAATATTCCAAAAATTCAATTTGCTTTAAACAACTCAGTGAACGAGGTGACCGGATATACACCATCCTTCCTAGTGTATGGCCGGGAGCTGATTAATGACGGATCCCATTACCTCGATACAGACTTAAATGACGATATCATATTTGCCCCAAGGGACAGTTACGCTGAAAATATTGGTGCGCTCCATAAGATTTTCGGCAAGGTGCAACTCGCTCTTTTAAAGGCACACTCTCGAAACAGTACAAATTACTACTTACGACGGAAAAATGTCGAATTCAATGTCGGAGACACCGTATGGAAGCGAACCTTCTACTTGAGTGACAAGGACAAAAGGTTCTCAAAGAAATTGGCTCCCAAATTTATCAAATGTCGCGTAATTGGAAAAAAATCCAAACTCGTATATGAACTGGAGGATATGGCAGGTCACAACATCGGTATGTGGCATGTCAAAGATTTCAAACTAACCTAGCCTAGTTTTCTGTAGATGGATTTTTTTTTATAGGAAAAATCCTATCCTAAAAAGGGGGGTATGTAACGTCTGCCGCGATTACAAGCGCCGAGCGCGGTCAAACCAGTTGAGGGGAATGACAGAGGCGCGTGGGGCTAACCACCCGAAGCTCTCGGGACGGCCGGCAGCCGTTGGCTCTCATACCACGGCGAACCGTCTAGTGCACGCCCGCGTGTTTACCTCTACTACAACTAATTCATAAAGCTCTCAAGTAGCATCTAGTTTACAATTATTAAATTATCGTGCTTAGTGCCTGGTTCCCCAAATCGGGGTCCACCCACCAGGCGAGACCTGATACTGCACGTCTTACGCGCCGCTGCCCTACCGACGTACTAACCGTCGAGTCAGCACACAACTTGCTGCCCTGCCTGACGTCCTGGAAGACTACATCAACCACCAGCGCGGACCGCGGATTCCAAGGCCAGTAGTGGTTGTCGTCAGAGTGAAACGATAGAACGGTTACACGAACGATTTCCACGACCCATTTCTTCCATCTACCTACCTTTATTCTGAATTTAATATACCCTTGTTAACCTGACTGCTTTTTTATTTACCTTGCGACTAAGTAGGTAGGTAGAAAGTAGCCAGCGTTACAAACTTAAGTGTAAAGTGCGGGTTTATGTCACACTGCTATCTATAAAATAATAGACAACTTAAGTGTAAAGTGCGGGTTTATGTCACACTGCTATCTATAAAATAATAGACAACTTAAGTGTAAAGTGCGGGTTTATGTCACACTGCTATCTATAAAATAATAGACAACTTAAGTCAAACGTATCGTAATATACTATTCTTTTTTCTAAATTATCGGTTACTTCAGGCTGGTGACGGATTACTTGTACATATGTACAGGTACTAAAATAATAGTTAAAATATAACTCCCATATTTTATACTGTTGTTGGGACGTATAAGATAAATATCTCTGGAACTTCTCATCAGATCTCGATGATCTCGATGATTTACAATGGGACTAAACGGAACGTGAGTACACCCTCTCAAAGAAAAAAGAAATTTGAAATGTTAGTAAACTGTAAATAAATGACGCCATTTTGAGGGTTCAAACGTATAATATATAAGATCGTTTAAAAAACTAAAAATAACCGATATCTCCTTTCAAACAAAAAAATAATAATCAAAATCGATTCATAAACGACGAAGTTGTCCGCGATCAAACATTAAAAAACAAAATATATATATACGGTCGAATTGAGAAACCTTCACATTTTTCCAAAGTCAGCTAAAAAGAATACAGTCGAATTAAGAACCTCCTCCTTTTTGGAAGTTGGTTAAAAAGTAGAGCAGCTTTACGATGGCGGCGGTCTACGGGCGTTCGTGTAGGCAGAGTGTGTTGTGCAATCTTACAACATGTCCTGATTTATTTGTGAAATATTACGATTGGTATGTTTATTGTTTAAATGACGAGTTCATAATCAAAGGTTTTAATGTAGGCGTAACTACTGCACCTATATTATGAACATTTTCTTCTGGTCTTTTTTTGGTTTCCGTACCCAAAATGTAAAACGGGACCCTATCACTAAGACTCCGCTGTCCGTCCGTCTGTTTGTCTGTCTGTCTGACTGTTTGTCTGTCTGTCCGTCTGTCACCAGCTTGTATCTCATGAACCGTGATAGTACGACAGTTGAAATTTTCACTCATGACGTATTTCTGTTATAATATATACCGCCGCTATAACAACAAATACTAAAACAGAATAAAGTTAAAAATTAAAGGGGGTCCCCATACAAGAAACGTGTTTTTTCGGCATTTCACTATAACGCCATCTATGAACGTTTGTGTTAATTGTCACTTAGATGGCGTTATAGTAAATAAACACGCGACTCACAGCTCTGTTTTAATCAATGTTTAGTAGTGTCACAGTTTTACAATCATATGTAAAACTGTGGTATTGTACTGTGGTACGCACAGAAATATTAATAATAAGGTAGTTATTAATATTTCTGTGGTGGTACGGGACCCTACGTGAGCGTGACAGCGAGTCTGACACGCTTTTGGCCAGTTTTTTTTTCAAAGTAAGGTGTAGGACATAGGGTGAAGATATATATATGTAAGTATTAGACTTGTACTGAGTCCTGTATGTTAATTTAGGTTATGAAGTGTGTGCTAAAATTCATTCAAATCTGTTCAACCGTATTTGTGAGATCCAGTAACGATGTAATTTATAAACCAACCACACTTTGATATGAATGATATTATTACTAGCTGTGCCCCACAGATTTACCCGCGTTGCAAAATACCTTTTTGTCCAAGTTATAGCCTATCTGTGTGCCAAAATTTATCCAAATTTGTTCATTAGTTTCCGTAATTGAGTATGACAAATCCATATATTTTCACATGTTTAATTTTATCTTCGAGCATGTATCATTGGTAAATGCTCGAAGATTTTTATGGGTACTTGTAGAATTATTTTATTTGTGTCACTGATATAATATAAACTCCTCGTTTTTGTTGTAGGTTAGAAAATAAAGAAGAACTTAATTATCATCAAAAAGATTTAGTAATGTATCAATGTACGTAACCATTGTTAACCCAATGTACGAGAGTAGGGTAAGCTACCCAATAATGGGCAGGCCGAATTTTATTGTTGTTTTTATTACATTTTTATGTTAAAAGTGAAAAATGACCTGGTAACTGTGCCGAGTGGTGGCTATCTGTCTTTGTGATGGTAATATTTTGTTCACTCCGTGGGGGTACGGCAAATTACTTTATGATGACTGTTTTATTGTTTCGTATAAAAACTTGTAATGTAAATGTGTGTATGTACGGTGTAAATACTTAACACAATATATCTAAACAACAATACAATAAATCGAAATATGTCTAAACTATGTGACATAAAGTAAAAATAAAAACTGGCCAAGTGCGAGTCAGACTTTGTCCCGCACACGGAGGGTTCCGAACGCCATCTGTCGAATTTCTAACGAACTTCTAACACCAACTAAGTAAACGTTAACACAAAGGTAGAATAGTATTATATAGTAGTAATAGTAATTGTAGTAATTAATATTATTAAATATCTGGGTGACCGGTATTTTTTGCCACTTAAACAGACGAATATGACTCTTCCCGACATCTATTGACGAATAATAATACTATTTTTTTTAATTGAGAGCAACTAACTGCTTTACTGATACAGTACTTCTACTCGCCAATAGATGTCGGGAAGAGTCATATTTTAAGTTGATTATCAATAAAGTCGATTATTGAAAACACGAATAAAACAAAATTTTCTGAAAATTACTCCTAGCTAGATCGATTTATCGCCCCCGAAATCCCCTGTAGGTATACTAAATTTTATTTAATCGTTGGAGCCGCTTCCGAGATTCAGATTAAGGTAAAGACGATAGCGCCATCTTAGCAACTAGATAGGTGGCGCTGCGCTATCGTAAAAAACTTTTTTAAAACTTTTCTTTAATTTTTAACTTTGTTCTGCTCTTAGTATTTGTTGTTATAGCGGCAACAGAAATACATCATCTGTGAAAATTTCAACCGTCTAACTATCACGGTTCGTGAGATACAGCCTGGTGACAGACGGACAGACAGACAGACAGACAGACAGACAGACAGACAGACGGACAGCGGAGTCTCAGTAATAGGGTTCCGTTGGTACCCGTTGGGTTCGGAACCCTAAAAGTAAGGTCAGCATAATTAACGGGGTGGTTTTGTTATGGTTGACTGTCCAAGTAAAAATCGTGAGTAAAGATTTTTGCACTTGGCCGGTGTTATGTCAAGTTATAAAAATTTTCAACTTCATGGTTAATAGAAGTCATTCTGTCACAAGCCAGTCCAAGTATGCTTTTCCAAAGGAAACTTTTCACGGGACTTGTGGAGATAACTTAATAAACATAATAACTAAAGCGTATAACTATCAAAATAATACAATAACTGTGGTCCTCACCCGAATGCAGCATCGTCACGAAGGCGGATGCGTTCTGAATCACGGCGCGGTAGGACAATGGCGTTATAATATGATAATTTTGTACATTTTCACCTTCCGCGTTTTTAGAGAGATCATGTCATAAGAGGCAGCGAGTAAGCTTGATAAATATTCAATATTTATCACAGCGATAGCATTAGCTAGAAAAATACTTGCTATGCTGGCCTACCAGAGGGTATGGCTGCTTTTTCTGTTATTCAACTGTCAAATATAAATGTTTTTTTGGTTTGAAGGTCAAAGTCCAGTTAAATAACAGGGCATGTGAGTGAGACTAAAATTCATTTATGTGAAGGTAGGCGTATAAGTAAATAGGCGCAGTGCAGTAACGCGTAAAATACTGCTCCAGCGCCTGTGTATGAAGGATATGAAGGATGGCTAACTGTTAACATTACTAACATTGCTACCACTACATATATTATATACTGTTTCTCCTTTCTCATCGCCTTTGACTCGCACCATACACCCCTATTGTGCAGCCTACACCAGTAGATGCACTTTATGTTTTAAACATTTGTGTGAATAATGTAGTTTAACATTATTAGATGTGCCGTTACATTACTTCTTTACAATGCATACACATTATAATTTTATCACCATCTTATTTCTATTGCACTTAACCGCTGTCTCATCCACAGATAATTATCTTTTTTTTTTAATTTCATATAGGCTAGCAGCTCAAGTGGCTCCCCATACGTCTCCGCCGGAATACCCGAATACTTTATCTTCTTTTTAGTATACATTTTGTCCCTTATTATCCCTGCTATCTTAAACATCGTATTAAATTTTTACACTGCTCTAACAACCTTAATCTTAAGTCATCAGAAAATCTTACTCTCAGTATCCCACACCACACGAGTTGATTTTACAGTAAATCGTTTACAGTTGAAGCAGCTCGATTATGGAACTCGTTGCCAGTTGATATCAGAACTTCCACTTCTCTCCATATATTTAATGTTCGTGTCAAAAACTTTTATTTGTCTCAATGTTATTTGTAGTAATTGCCAATGTTGTATATGTTGCTGTTGTTTTTTTTTTTTTAATAGATTTACTTACTTTATTTTACTTTTATTTATGTATTTATTGCCTCTTTTTTCATTATATATATTTAAGTTTGTATTATGTATAAGTTATGTAAAGTCATATATGTACATGTATGAATGGAATATGTATAAATATATATATTTGTTTATATTTATTGCTCTTATTGTATTTGTTTGTATAAATAATTTAAATACTTTGTGATTTCTTAAATGCACACTACCATCGATAATAACAATGATGTATCTCCACTCGTCTACCGGTTGCCTGGAAGAGATCGCTGTTTAGCAATAAGGCCGCCGATTGTACTTTTTTTTTAAAGTAATTGTAAATACCTCTGTATTCTAATGTGCAATAAAGTGTTAATCTATCTATCTATCTAGCGTTTGACCACAATCTTACATATTGCTAAGTGATGATACGAGATGATGTTCGAGGATGGTAGCACTCTAGGCCTAGAATGCGAACTGTCTCTCAAGAATAGCTGCCGGAACGCATTAGATTTTTGGAGACAGATTTTCTAACTTGAGGGGGGTAGCTGGCCAGGCGGACACTAGATAGTGTTCTATCACCATGCTGGGGTTGGGAGATTCTTAACGATGTTTTACCTTCACTAGATAGAAAAATCCATCGGTGCACGGCGGGGATTGAATTCAGTACCTCTGGCATAAAAGCCGACCATACTCCCAATATACCATTGGGCTCTTAAAATGGTAATGGTAATGTTATGGTAGATATCTGTATCTCATCCGATGCTGTTTGATGCGCTAAGCTTGTCAGCGAAAGTCGCGATCTCATCACGTGACCTTACTCCCGAAGAAGAGTGACTGACTCCCTTGAAACCTAAAACGAGAAAAATCTACTAAAGGTACGTGAATCGTGACGTACATCCGGCAGGTTTTTTAATACAAGGTAACAAGACAAGCACGGCCCTTGCCTGATGGTAAACGATGACGCCCACCTATTACAGATACACCAGCAGCAACATTCTGGATAGCCAGAATCTTACATGTCACTGCGCCTGTTACCTTGAGACATAATCATGTTAAGTCTCACATACCCCGTAATTTTACTGAACACTTTGCCATTCGAACCAAGAAACATTTCTATTTCACGGCTGAATTAATTGGCAATGTGGTGGTATCGCCATAGGCGGACTAGCAGAAATCCTTCTACTACAATGAACATCTATGTAGGTATAAAACATCAGTATTAGATAAAAATGTACTACGGGCACTAGTCAACATTCAAAATCATCCACGCTTGATATATATATATATATATATATATGAACTGTTCATTGAGACCATTCCTATGAGCCCAAACTCGAAATATTTGCTGTAAGTTAAAGAGGAGTGGTTCTGCCGATTCCAGAAGATGCCCCAGCACCAGGTCAGTGTTTGTTCTATATATTTGAAATAGGAAGTTGTTAATTGAATTGAATAGACCTATGAAAATGTCTCTCATAGCGTCATCAACTAGAAAAGACCACATAGTCTTATGATGGCTGAAGGAATTTTCGAGAATCAAAGCAACAACACTTGGTTAAGTCACATATCAAACAAAAAAAACGAAATCATTATCGGCTCATCCGTTTGGATACTACGATGCAAAAGACAGATTTACACGTCAAACTTATAACACCCCTTCTTTTTGCGTCTAGGGTTAAAATATAAGTGATTGCTCTTCTTAGAATCAACAAATAATAATTCATCACTACTTAATTATCCGTATGTGTCATCTTCATGTCTCGTTTCTTTTCTAATGATGTTCATCTCACTCCCTCATTCCATCTCCGGTTGATGGACAGCTTCCTGTCTTGCTCTTTTTTATCTTCTTATAGGCAGATTATTACATTTTAATTTAATTATAGATCTGTTTGAAGGGGGATTAACGGGTTCTTTTGGAGTTTGGAGTATTTTGATTCCCGTTGGTCGCGTAGCTAAAACCTTTTAGGGCCAGTTACTTACTTTTACCTTTTAGTCTACTCTACTTACATTGGTATCGCTGGTTTTGCTTTGCAGTTGCAGCCGATTTTCGTTTTTAACCCCCGACGCAAAAAGAAGGGGTGTTATAAGTTTGACGTGTGTATCTGTGTGTCTGTATGTGGCATTGTAGCGCCCAAACGGATGAACCGATTTTAATTTAGTTTGTTTTGTTTGATAGATGTCTTCGTCGAGAGTGTTCTTAACTTTGTTTCATGAAAATCAGTTCAGCCGTTTAAATATTATCAGCTCTTTTTTGGTTATTAAAACTACGATAGCAACTTTCGTAAACTCGTAGTCCTTTGACCGCGGACTTAAAAAAAAAACAAAATGGCGCTTCTGCGCAGTACTTACCTGTCACACTGTTGCCGTCTGATTAGCGTAGTTATTAGTCAAATCATATCCGTGTTGTGTGGACAAAACCACAGAAATATTAATAACGGTAGTCAAATCATATGTATTAATTGGAAATTCAGTATCCTGCTACTTCAATGATATTGCAAAAATATTACGTGTACCTCAATTAATATGGTAAGCTTGACCTAATGCTGAGACATCTCCTTGAATCTGCAGATTGCTCTCAATCTCAACTCCTTGTCTGAGATGTCGTGTTAGGCTCATTGGAATGGTCGCAATGAACAAAATTATACATATAGGTACAAATCAGTCGGGGTGGTTTTACATTTTTGATTTAAGTATTATCACATGAGTAATTTACTCATGTGGTATTATATAGAATACAACTACAGGAGCTGTCAAGTCGAATCTTTCTTTAGTACATGTTTGGAATGACAAAAAGGAAATTGGAACTTCAAACTTCAACAAAGTACAAGCACATGTATAAGTAGCTTACAACCAGCAAGTTAGAAATCTGCCGCCATTATCTTACAGTGTTCCGGCTGCACACAGCTCTTGAGAGTTACTGCCGCCATTATCTTACGGTGTTCCGGCTGCACACAGCTCTTGAGAGTTACTGCCGCCATTATCTTACGGTGTTCCGGCTGCACACAGCTCTTGAGAGTTACTGCCGCCATTATCTTACGGTGTTCCGGCTGCACACAGCTCTTGAGAGTTACTGCCGCCATTATCTTACGGTGTTCCGGCTGCACACAGCTCTTGAGAGTTACTGCCGCCATTATCTTACGGCGTTCCGGCTGCACACAGCTCTTGAGAGTTACTGCCGCCATTATCTTACGGTGTTCCGGCTGCACACAGCTCTTGAGAGTTACTGCCGCCATTATCTTACGGTGTTCCGGCTGCACACAGCTCTTGAGAGTTACTGCCGCCATTATCTTACGGTGTTCCGGCTGCACACAGCTCTTGAGAGTTACTGCCGCCATTATCTTACGGTGTTCCGGCTGCACACAGCTCTTGAGAGTTACTGCCGCCATTATCTTACGGTGTTCCGGCTGCACACAGCTCTTGAGAGTTACTAGGCAACTCTTAAAAAAACTCCTTTTGACTAACGGTAAGATATACTCGTATATAGCAAAATAAATATTTTGTTTGAATTCGTAAAAAGACTGAAAAAGGTTCATAAAAAGACTACGTTTTTTGTGACGTCCGCTCTCAACTGCAATATGAGTAGAATTTATATATCTTGATAATTATTACGGTCAGACAGGAAACCAAAATGTGAAAATTTTACATCTTTGCAATAGGTATTACCTATGTTACTAGGCGGTAAAACCTGCATTCTTGAGCAAAAATTATAACGACGAACCCGTAGCTATAATCTTTAGAAAAAAAAGATCACAAATCAATCAATGGACGATGAGATAACTTTTGTTACTATTAAAATAATAAACATTGGCTACCACATGTGGTCGCTACTGTTAAAATCTTACTACATAGCATTTCTCGACCGCCCACGTACCATGTTTAATAACTCCAAATATTAATCTTGTACTTACTATTGGAATCTATTTTTCTTCTCCCGCTTGTCTATGTTTAGAGCAGGAGCTACCGTCCATGATTCATAATCAGATGTGCTGTCAATGTCAGTGATGGATGAGCCCCGGTTACCTGGGATCTAACGACCGTATTTTATTGTTTAAAAAGCTATTTGTGATGATTTGTAGATTATTAAATAAAAGAGGACTATTGAAATTAGTGTTGTGTATTGGGATAAGCCTAGATTTTTTAAATTTATTTATTACTAAAGAATATACAACATTTCAAATTCATTTTATGTAAAAACCTAAAAAGGTTTGTCTTAAACAATAAGTTCTTGCTTTTCGCTTACTTACTACGGAAAAGAAAATAAATTACAGAAGAAAAGAATAAGAGACAAATATAACGGTAGCCATACACGGTTAACCTTACCGTCAAGTTTGTAGCAGACTTGAAGGAGCGGCCAGTAACTGCATCAAAATGCAATAGTTCTTTTAAATCAAGTATCGATATAGTCTAATCGTGGTTGGCTAGAAATGAGACAAGACGCTGGATAGTTGACTTATGCTGGCTTGCAGATTTTTTTTGTCTAAACTGAAGGACTAGGCGGATGAGGATGATTTATTGAGATTATTTATTATCAGTCGTCCTACACTTCGTCTCACTACAGAAATTCCCTTTCAGTCAGTTAGTCAAGAACTAACGTCTCTCGCATACATCGTATTTAGGGACACTACCTTAATTAACTAACGATATAAACTATATGTATTATCAGGATTTCATCCTAATTTAATCCCACAAAGAGGGAATAAACCCGACTAGAACTTGTAAAACACAGATAACATAAAGGTACCCCAGTTAAAAAGTTAGCGAAGGGTTTCCTACATCCGTACCCATGGCTCTAAGTTTAGGGGTACTTTATGGGGAAAGTTGCGACCCTTTTGTCATAGAAAAATTTGGGTGTCAAATGCAATGATAGAGTCAAAAAGTTTGAAAGAACGTTGGCGTTTTTATGGAGATGAAATATCGTTTGACTCTTATTGATCGACTTCAGAAAGAAAACGTTAGGTTAGTATCACATAAAAAAATAGACTACTTTTTTTTCTTTGTTATGGGTCTTAAAGGCAGCCTTATGTAAATTAAGTCAGTACCTCAATAAATTATTCTGATTCTGATATAGTACGTCTTCTCATTTGTTGAATTTGTTGGATATTCTCTGTGTTGGAATTCAATTATTTTTATTTTTTTAATGCCAGACTGACAAGCAATTACCACTCTAGTCTGGTGTTAAATAATGATGCGGTCTAAGATGTAATCGTGCTTGTCTAGAAAATGGAATGGAGTAGAATACGGCAGAGAAATGAGGTGCAGAAAAACCAAACCACTCCAACAAATCCACTTATCGCTACTATACCAGACCGTGTGCCAAGTTGGCTTACACAGAACATCGTGCTGGACACACAGCAAAACAATTGACGACGCGTCTTGTTTCGGTGAGTGGTTCGAGCCACGGCCGAATCTACCTTGAAACAATTAGATGGTTCGAAATGGGTGACCACCAGTAGCCAGTTTAGAACCATCTGATTGTTTCAAGGTGTAGTACTGTTAGGACATATTCTGGCAGCACAGAGTTTCTGTTATAGGTGGACGTTATAGCGTACAATCAGTCTTTACAAATGTTATACTTGGCCGTTATTAATAAGCATCGATCTGGCTCCACCTGAACACAGGGCGATGTTTAACGGTTATCGTTGTCTCCAACCAATAACTATTCGACATTTAACAATTTCCTATGATCGTTCCATTTCCATAAAAGCTTTAATCGATAGTTCCTCGTAACTTCACTTTCCGCGAACCTCGGCTCGTGCTGTACTAAATGTCAATCGTAGCGGATTGAATGCTAATCGTAGAAAGTTAGTACGAGCCGCAGGCTACAGCTTGTATATGACGACGGATATGGCTGTAGCAACATTCTGCCGTGAGTTGTGGTGTGCATAACATTTTGATTTATCGTAAACAATACAAAAACAATATTTTTTCGATTTCTGACAGAGAAGTACTAGTTTACCATATTATTTCACCTGATGTTAAGTGAAGATGCAGTCTGAGACGAATTCGTGCTGGGTTGAAATTAGAAAACAGCAGTAAGTGTTCAATAATTCCCAGATCGCAGTTAATTTAGTTAAAAATCAGTTAAATCAGTTAAAGTTGTTGGCTGGCACTGAATAGGTAGGTATATATTGTCATTTTTAACCGACTTAAAAAGGCCGAGATTCTCAATTCGTATTTTTCCATGTGAATATTAATGAAGGCGCTTGAAAAGCAGAGGACGAAAACTTCATCTAGCTAGCAATTTGGGGAGCATTCTAGACTACGTTTACTTTAATTTTTTACGCTTTTTATAGGCTGATAGCACTTAACTTCTACCACAGAATAATGAATAGCTTCTACCTCAATTGTTGATAGTAACAATGTGATCGAGGAATGGTCGCACGCTAGGCCTAGAATTGGAACCTTGCTTTCAACTTGAGAGTCTCAAAAACAGCTGTGGGTACAATTAGATTTTTAGTGACCAAGTTTTGTTTCGATAGTTACGATTAGCCTCACTAGAAATTGATCTTGATGTGATCTACCCAAAGCTTTTCATTTGATCCACTTGCACGCTAACTTTAAATTAGTTAAAAAACAACAAGTAACTTCTAATTTCTTCCTTTAAAAGACAATAGCACCTAATTTAATAGTTAAAACTGTACTTTACGTTCATTTTGTTTAACCATCTGTGAATAGGAAATCGCTTGCGCCGGCGCCGATGCGGAAACCATTGTTCCCTAATTGAAACACATTAGTTTATTTTGTGGCCACGCTTTTGAATTTAAAACATTATTTCCGTTAATGGTTTTGGATAATTTAAATGGTATTTGGACATCTATTTTTACACTGATTGTTATTGGAGATAAAAATAACTTTACAAATAGGTTTACAATAGGATATGCTTGGGTTGTTGCGGAATTGGTTGTCTGTTTAGTTTTGTAACCATTTATTTTACGAAAATATAAACGGTGTGTTGTATACAGGTATATTTATAGGTGTGTATATAATAATGTGTCGCCCGGGCACAGAATAATGAATAGTACAAGGCCTGGGTGGTTTCAGTTATACAATAACATAAGTAAGCGCTTGGGAGTCCAAGCATTCGTGTGTAACCCGGATCTAACGAACACCAATTTAAAAAAAAATGAAACAAGCTAACAGGACAACCACGAGGCTCGCCTGGAGGAAAGCGATGACGGCTACCTATTACACACACAGTGGCATGCAAAAATGTTGGGTAGCCAGAATTATGCATGTCATTGCACTGCACCTGTTACCTCAAGGCGTAAAGATGTTAAGTCTCTAAGGTACGGCCACACCGCGGCGTCCTGCGATCTGCGGGCGTGATAGATCGCGCACGCAGGACGTTGCGGTGTGTCCGTACCTTAAGTAATTTAGTTATTAAATATTTCATCATTTATTTTAGGGTTAAAGCCCATTTGACATCCATGTGGGGACTTTTATACATTTGATAATCTACATTTTACAAACGATTAACAATTGCAATTTCGTGTAACTGTGGTGTAAGCGTTTTGTCCAGTTCCTAGTCTACCCACATTTCTCTTCTTTACTTAGATAATATTTAAATCTCAGAAAAATGTGTCCGACTGACAAAAGAAAATAGTCTACGAGATTAGAAGGAAGACACTTCCATTAAAAATTAGTTCCGTCTAAGGAGCTTTCTACTAAATCCAATCGCCAATCAAGTTATGCCCGGATATGTATGCGTTTCTCTATGTTGTGTTTCACTATTTCACTTTTTTATTTTTTTTTATATAAAAATTGTCTGAAGTACTGAAACACACACTTACATGTATGGTTGGTTTTAACCTACTTTAATTTTTTTTAAATATTCTGACGTAAACGATTGGATGACAGCTGAATGGTTCATTACTTTTTTTTTCTGATTCAAAGCGTTAAATTCTGCTTTTGCTATGTTTACTTGATAATTGGTTATGATTTATTTTATGATTTATGATTTTGACGTGTATATGTGCGTATATTTATACTGCCTACATACTGAATAAATGCTTTGATTCTTGATTCTTGATAGTTTTTTGAGGGTTTTGATGTAGTGGGAGAATGGTCGGCTTTGACGCCAGAGATACCAAGTTCAATCCCCGCCGAGAATCAATGCATTTTTCTATCGAAAAATGTATGTAGAGGAATAACATCGTTTAGAAATCCCCAACCGCCGCATAGTGGTAGGACTTACACACTTATATCTAGTGTCCGCCTGGCCAGCTACTACCCTCAGGTTGGAAAATTGGTCGCCAAACATCTAATGTGTTCCGGCAGCTATCCTTGAGAGCCAGTTCTGGTGAGACAGTGGTCAAATGCTAGCCTATATGAAATAAAAAAAAAGGTTTGACAATTGAAAACGGCTGGTAGCCACAAAATCGAAAAAGCCCTTTTCTTTTCCGTATATTCCCCGTCGACTTCCAGCCAACTTCGACCGATTCAAAACAAAAAACTCACCACCAGTCTGCCGATTTCAATTCGGCTACAAAGTTGCAGTTCCACCTACAAGTTAGCGGTAAGTTGGGAGTAAGTTGAGCGGTCGTTTCCGCAGATAGTCGGGTTTAAGTTACTCTAAGTTAGCAGATCAACTGACGGATCGCAGGTGCTGATTCACAGGGAAATTGGTGGTTTATAGCTGTGTGGATGTTGGTAAAGTTTGATTCTGAGTGTCGCAAATACATCAATGAGGCGTTGACTTAAAATATGAGCATATGCATAGTATTAGAAACCCATAGATGGTATACACTCAAACAGTTCTCGCAGTCTGCATTATTTTGGCAGAAGCACGCATTTTCAACCAATAAGATCGTTTAAAAAACTAAAAACAACCGACTTCAATGCCGCGCTATTAATTTTCAGTACCAATTTTGAGGTGTTTATCTCCATATCTCTGGAGATAATCAAATCTCATCAGACCTCGATTAAATTACCATGATACCACACTTAGGATATCTCCTTTCTAACAAAAAAATAATAATCAAAATCGGTTCATAAACGACGAATTTATCGGCGAAAATCATTTAAAAAAAAAAAAACATATATACGGTTGAATTGAGAAACCTCCTCCTTTTTTTGAAGTCCCCTATTACTCCGCTAATTGTGAACCGATGTAAATGATAACTACAGGTAGGTTTCACCTCCAAGTCCCTTTAAATTTTATCGGATCTGATAAGCATCTTCAGATATATGACGATAATGGTCTCAAACTTGCTACTGAAACAGATTCGCGCGGAGTGGAAGCCGATTGTTTTACTTTTTAAATTATTTTTATTATTATCACTTAAAATTTGTGTAGGTAAAAAAAATACCTTTGAACGTGTAATACACAGGCCCTCTGTTTTGATAGTGTTGATTTTGAGAGCCATTTTAATGAAACTTTTTATTTACGTATAATATTTGGACCCCTTCCTTCTTTGGTGAGATATGGCGATATGATATATGGCGCCCACTCAATCACATTTTGCAAAGAACAACTTACTTAAATACGAACTTAAAAATTAGTACATAAGTGATTTATTGCAAATCCAATATCTGAAATGCATAGGAAAACAATATAAATTCCGTAAATACCAGTGACGGCATTAAACGTCTTTAATTCCACATTTCTAATGGCGAAGGTGGAATCCCAGCCGGCTGCGAGCGGAGCCGCGGCCGTCAGCTATGTTACCGGTATTTGTATTGTTCTGGGTATTGTAGTGCGACCGGAGTAGCTTTGCCGATTCTCATTTTGGCTAGATGAAGTGTAAGTACCTACATCTATAAGATTGTCAAGAGACTTCTAAATAAATTATAAGTAAAAATATTTTTTAAAAACAAGCTTTTATCTGGGACAATGAACTAAAATGTTAAAAATAAATTCTGGTAAGTATTTGGCGTGTAGGTACTTACCTTTATTCTTAAAAGCTTGAAGCACTACCCTTTTTCAGGCTAGGAAATTACTATACTTCAGTGCCTCAAGCTTTTAAAAATATAGGTAAGTACCTACACGCCAAATACTTACCAGAATTTATTTTTAACATTTTAGTCCATTGTCCCAGATAAAAGCTTGTTTTAAAAAAATATTTTTTACTTATAATTTATTTTAAACTTTTTAGTAGGTACGTATAGTTACCGACTACCTAAGTACCTACCTACTACCTGAGTATTTAAGAGAAGGCATGATGTTTTAAAATATTCCACGGATATTTGAGGTGATTATTGGTAAAGTTCAAGGAAAATCAATCGACTCGGTGGGGCTATGTTGCTTTATAACAAATGCAATGGCCACCTTACAGCTTCATTATCAGATCCTGGCTATCATTTAAGTGTAAAGTGTTCCTTGAGACGAATCATTTGAGCCCAAATTCACTGGAGTTACGTTATTTTATCACAGAGATACCGTGGCTACCTTCCAGCTTCATCACCAGTTAAATATCATCTAGGTGTAAAGTTCTCTTCAAGACGAATCAATCGAGCCCAAACTCGGTAGTGTTTTGTTTTTTTATCACAGATATTCCGTGGCTGCCTTCCAGCTTCATCATCAGACCCTGGATATTATCTAGGTGTAAAGTTTTTTCGAGACGAATCAATCGAGCCCAAACTCGGTAGTGTTTTGTTTTTTTATCACAGATATTCCGTGGCTGCCTTTCAGCTTTATCATCAGACCCTGGATATTATCTAGGTGTAAGGTTCTCTTCAAGACGAATCAATCGAGCCCAAACTCGGTAGGGTTATGTTGATTTATCACAGAGATGTCGTGGCCACCTTCCGTCTCCATCATCA
Source organism: Cabera pusaria (assembly GCA_954871355.1). Lineage (NCBI taxonomy): Eukaryota > Metazoa > Arthropoda > Insecta > Lepidoptera > Geometridae > Cabera > Cabera pusaria. The sequence continues at coordinate 415,456 of OX940901.1, forward strand.
GACTAGCTCCATGGTACCATATCATTGTATTGTCACCGAAGATAAATAAGTACACCAAATTTGAGTTCAATCGGACATCGGGAAGTGGGTCTAATTTAGCTTCCAAGATTCCACCCGAACATACATAGTGACATACATACATTGCAAGTTAAATAAAAGCTGGTAATAAAATAAGGAGGTTCTCAATTAGTCTGTATGTTGACTAGCCGTATTAGTATTATTACTTACTTAGGGTGTCGTAGGTTTGAAATTGGTAATTTCTTAGCTTTGCAGTCGATCTTTTGAATGATTAAAGATACAGAGCCTAATCAATTTTAACTTATTATTTCAATTATGCTGCTATTGGTGATGGATACATATTTCTTCTGTTTGGGGTCGAAATAATGGGGCCATGGGGTCGAGATGCCCGGGGTTTCGTTAAGGAGTTGTGAGTTTAGGTATTATTGTATTGTGGTTTATATATTTTGGATATTGTCATTATAGTAGGGACAATTTAATAGATCACATTTGACATCTGTCAGTCTCAGCTTCATAGTAAGGTGACTTGCTTAAAAACATCGATTCAATTGATGAATCGATACGCATCAACACAAACAATAATGATGGTAGTTTGATGTTATTCGAAATCACCAATTTTCCGGCAGCTCTAAATGAAAATACAATTAGTATTGACATTATTCAGTGTTATTTACTTGTTTGTTTTGCATTAATATGAAATTGATAAGACACGTTAATACAAATTATACAAATCGGAAATTGTACATATTTAAACGATTTTATATGTATTTATTGATTATAATGTAGCTCCATAGAAAATGGCCCAATAAAATAAAATAAAAAACATACTCAAATTTACCTATGAATCTAACGTTTAGTAGTTTATCGTTAGTTTTTTAACACAAATTATTATTGATTTCAGTTCCTATTCAATTATTTTTGTATTTTTTAGTCAAAGAGCAATATTATGTGTTAATTACAATCACGGTGTAGTTATTTTTATCGTTAAACATCCTTCACAAGTAATCATTGCATTCGATTCAATCTATCGACTGATCAATCTTTAGATTTTTTGGGTATTTTGTAAAGCATCCCTAATGTTAATAAAGAAAAAGTGTTCACTGACGTAACCTTGTACTGACGTTTAGTTTTTTAGAACAAAAATTGTTTATTATGTTTAAAATGAATTATTAGTCAAAGTAAATCGTAAAAACGCTTTCTTTTGTAATTATTAGAATAAATATGTATTTGTAACTGAAACATGTTAAGTAATTATCCAGTTCTGACTTCGAAACAATTAATAATGTTATGTGCCCTTCATTACAAGGTCACGTTGTTGAATTTTGATGAAGTGTCAAATGTGATCTATTAAATTGTCTCTACTATAGGTAATTAAGTTTTTTACAATTGGTATGTACTATAATATGAATAAATTAATATAAAATATGAAAATAAATGTTAATTATTAATTTGTTATTTTGCAAACAGATAGACACTAGAATAATAGCAGCAATCACAGCAATGAGTGGGGATCGATGTCACGACGTCTCGATCGCCAAGCCGACGCCTTAGCCATTGGACGATGGCCGGATTGGCGCCATGTCTCTCTTTGGTGAGTGGTTTGAGTAATATTCGAAGTTTACCATACATTCGTCCCCATAGATTTCTATTCGTTTACACTATGGCTGCTGCATCATAAGAATGGCCCAGCTTTTGTGGTCGAACTATTTAACTTCCTTGAGTTTAATTGTTGAGTCTATTGTCTAGGTCTGGAAACTATCGGCCTTTGTTGGGTGGAATAAAAATAGTTTTTTAAAATATTATAACTAACTATGCCTCGAGGATTCACCCGCCTTAAAAAGTATCCTATAGCCTAATCCATAGTACTGGCTATCCTTGTACAAAATTTAAGCTTAATCGGTCCAGCCGTTTGACCCTAAAGAAGTCCCAAATAAACAAATAAATAAACTGACTGCCGCATACATAATATTTGTGTTGATTGGTGATGATAATGTTGATATTACCGTGATTGAACGCTCAAAACTGAACAAATTTCTTATGGTTCATCTATATCACTACACATAGATAGATATTGTGGCTCGGTTATTGAGAAGGAGCGTATGTTTGTCAAACTACACACAGCCACGGTAATATTTTCATCAAACCTTTATCAAACTGTGTTCAAATCACTTTCCCAATACTTTCTTTTACAAGGCAATATTTCAATATGAGAGGTCCAATAAGTTGTCAAATAAAACATGTCTATCAATCAGCATCGTTGTCTATGGGTCACAAGAATTACGGGTCCCATAAAGCTGGTGGCCGTATTGCTTGCAGATTGATATATGGCCGTGGTTAAGGCTGTCGCGACATCAGCTCCAACTGCAGCTTGAAGTTAATGCTTACCAAAATAAAACTTTATTGTATTGTCTCAATATACTGTTGATAATCTATAACTTCAGAATATTTCGTTATTCAAAGTACCGTAAGTATGTTCCATAATTTATAATTAAGTGAAAACTGCTTCTCACATAATCTCAGTCGAAAATATTTTAAGCAAAAATCTTTTCAACTGAGATTACGTGAGTTAAGCCGTTTGCACTTAATTATAAACTTTAGAATATAATATACGCTTTGGCCACAATCTGTCAAGAATACTTTGGTTTTATAAAAAAACGAAAATAATTATTAAGTGCAGGAAAAAATACGTAAAGTGCAAGTAGCTATTATTTTTGGTTTAGTGAGTAGTTTACAGGGAAATGTGTAGGAGCCTTAAATACTGTGTTAGTTCAGTTTAAATAACAGCATAGTATGCAGGAAATATGCCCTGATATAAAATAAAAATAATTTTGATATTGCGTTTGTATGGACATGTCGTTTGTCGCAGGCCTCTTAACATGTATTGTGACGACACAGCGGCTGTATTTATTGCACGGTTTGACCGAGTGCTACTGTAATGGATGGGTGGGGAATTTGAATATTAAGTGAAGGGATAGTTACACTCCGTGGATTGGATTAAAATCAGTGCATTCGTTTTATTATCACCTTACAGACTTGGAAGTCTCGTAACCGTAGTTTTCTGCCTCTCACCTGTAACATGTGGAATTACTTTCTTGCCATAATTTTTCCCTTGCAGCAATAAAATGGAGGCTTTTAAAAAGGGTATACACAAATTCCTTAAAAGTCGGCAACGCAACATCAGCGCGCACGGTGCAAATGTTCATAGGCGGTGACCGCTTCACATCAGGTGGGCTGCCAGCTTGTTAGCCAATTATGACATAAAAGAAATGCCCTTGCTGGACAAAGGTAGGTCCAGCATCGTCACTTACCGACAGGTGAGGTAGTGGTCAAACGCTAGCTTATCAGATAAAAGAAAATCCTAGTGTTATAAGCCACTGAATTGACAGAATCTAAACTACCTTGGTCATCAGTCAGACCTACTCAGGCATAAGTTACAGATATTATATTATATGCTACCATCTGCAGGCACACCGATACTCCCGCATTCAATTCCACCGGTATATCCTACGAGGTTATATCTGACAGTATTGCATGCCTCATCCTACGTTACAGTTGCAGCATGTTTGTTCGGATCTAATAACGCTGTATTGCTACATCTGCGCACTTCGGATGCTGCTGCTATAAATAAGAGCATGTGCAGGTCATGAGCGGAAGCGGAAGAGAAAGTGAGGATATGGAATCAAGGTTTTATGAAGTCCACATTACTTTTACACATACACTGTTACATATTGGTGGATTTTTGAGATAAGACTTCATCTACCACCTGAGGTTGGAGCGCCTGACTTGCTACCAAGAAGTAGCGTACCACCATCAAGAAGAAAATCTGCCGCCAAAATAACCTTACAGTATTCCGGCAGCACACAGCCCTTGAGAGTCAGTATTATTCTAGGCACAACAGAAACAATATTACAGTATTCTTCCATCGCTTACTACAAATAAACTTCGGTTGTAGCAGTTAAACATCCTAAGAAGATTGTGCATATTTTTACAACATTTTAAGCTACATACATCGTGTACAAAAATGAACAGTTAACCAACGGAATAGGTGTTTTACGCAAACACTTTTTTGGCGACAATTTTTAGTTTTTACTAGCTTTTATTTTTATGTTTTGCTATTCTTTTTATTTAATATATATATTTATTTATTTAGTTATGCCCAACTTTGCCTTCGTTGAAAAGTACTTATAAAAATATTCTAATGTGATAATTAAGGTATTAAACTATCAGTGTGCCAAACATCTGAATACGTAAGTTTATTGTGATTTAGTTGTAAATATACGTCATTATACATTTCAGTTCATGAATATAAATCGCCCATGCTAATAGCTTGCACCTCAAATGGAGAACGTAATGCGATTTCCAAGCGCGATAACTTAGTTTTATATGAGAAAGAATTATATTTTGTCGCGAGTGTGCTGAAAAATGAAATAGTCTCCGCCTGATTTAGTCTAGTCACACTTTATGTACAGACTGACGAAGATATTGTTAAACACAATCCAAAACTTCATCGTACCGACGGGACTCGAACCCGCACTCCCCGAACTACACATCCAGGAGCTCTGCCAATTAAGCCACGGTTCGATCCATCGATACGACGAAATTATAAATTAATAAATTATTAATTGGGATTACAAATGCAATCCACTAATTTCGTCGTATCGATGGATCGAACCGTGGCTTAATTGGTAGAGCACCTGGACGTGTAATCCGGGGGGTACGGGTTCGAGTCCCGTCGGTACGATGAAGTTTTGGATTGTGTTTAACAGTTTACAAAAATATAAAGTGTGTGACACTTCAAAGAAACATAATATTTGACGAAGATATGTTTCTCACTAGGTAGAAATGTGTAGCCCGTACAACTCTAGTTATTGTAATTTGGCACTTTTAGTAGATTTTGTTGAAATTTTATTGAGATCCTCAAGATGCTGATAACGGCTTTGTTCGATTTGAAAAGTTTAAATCCTATAGGTATCATATTTGCTACAATATTCAAAAGCGTCATTTTTAATTTTTATTATTGATAGATTCATAAGCTATTTAGTCGGAGAAAACTTTACGATTAGGATATCAAAATTATTTCTAAAATAATTATTTGAAATTATTTATATTTATTTTATTAATTTATGTCTCAAGGTAACAGGCGCAGTGGAGTGACATGCAAAATTCTGGCAGTCCAGAATTTTGCATGCCACTGTATTTGTAATAGGTAGACGTCATCACTTACCATCAGGCGAGCGTCGTGCTTGTCCTGTTACCTTATATCATAAAAAAAAAAACAAAAGTTTCCGACCGGAGCATTGTGAATTGAATTGCGTAAGTCCGAGTCGAAAAATAGGCAGTTTCCAAATCAGAATTTTTTGAATGATTGTAGAATGCCATGAATATAATATACCTAAACTCAGTTGTGCATTTCATTGGTTTTAGTAGTTGTATACATATTTTCTATTAATTACGACAAAAGATTAGTTATAAATATAAATATTTTGTGACGTTATACATTGAAGAAAAGTCATTCTTAGTATTGAAAACATTCTTCATTCATGAATTGTTTTCAGGTTCAAAAACATTTTGAGAATAAAGCTGTACTTATGGCATTAAAAGGTATCAATCATGTATCCTCTAGTGAACTCAGACATATACTACATGGAGGAGCATTCAATCGCATTCTACGAATCGAAACTGCAATCCAAAATTAAATTCACGTCCGAACTACCCCTTCAAAATAGTCTCTACCGTGTCCGACTTACGGTATGTATTCGCTGGAGGTGTTCGTAGGCTATAGAGGAGAAGTAGAGTGGAAGAGCGGAATGTAGGCACGCGCGAGATTGCATCGTCTGTCAGCTAAGTAGGTCGCGGAAAGGGGCTTTTGGTGACAGCTAGATTGTCGGGAGTCACTTCTATTTAGGTATAGGTAGAATGCGCATCACAGTTTATAGACAATTAATACAATATTAAGGCTGAGTTGCACCATCTTACCTTAACTATAACAATCGTCAAAAATCTGTCAAACTCCATACAAAAATACCGGTTAATAGTTATAGTTACGGTTAAAGTTAGATGGTGCAACTCAGCCTAAGTACAATGAATGCTTCTGATATGGTTATAATCAACGGCTAAAATATCCAAAATGTAAAAATTAAAAGGTACTTTCTCCTTTTGTAGAGTTGGTAAAAAATAAACCATTTCCGCTCTAAACCGATTAAAACCACAAAACCCCTAAAGCCGATGATGTTATTAACATAACCTACCAAATCTACTTACTGCATTGTTGACAACGCTTTGTTTCCCACCAAAAATTATCACATTTGGTCCTGTCCTTTGTCACTATAACCCAAACTAAAATAAACTTTAATGTTTAGCTCGTAAAGCTGAAATTCCCGTGGGTTTAAGTGAGTTTTTGGTTGAGAGAAACTATAAATTTCAGCTGAATCTGATTTATGTACACAAAACCGTGCACAATTAGGTTTAAAGCTTTTACTAATTGTTTTCTTCGAGTTGACGCTCGTTTTTAACCGACTTCACAAAAAAGGAGGAGGTTCTCAATTCGTCTGTAAGTTTTTTTTTTTTTTTTTGTGTGTATGTTACGCGATTTCTCCATCAATTGTGAACGGATTCAAATGATTCTTTTTTTAATAGGTAGGATACGTTTCCGAGGTGGTCCCATTTTAATTTTATCGAGATCTGATTAGTATCACCAGAGATATGGAGATAAATACCTCAAACATAGGAGAATGTACTAGTTTTAGTAGAAGAGTCCCAAGAAGATTACACACAATGGAGGTTGCTATTGCATATAAGATATTCTTACGGTAACTGTGAGCGAGATAGAAATAAAGGTGGGGATATTTTTTTTTATATCTTATAGGCAAGCGTTTGACCACTATCTCACCTGTTGCTAAGTGATGATGCGGTCGAAGATAGAGAAGTGGACTAGAATGGGAACTGGCTCTCAAGGATAGCTGCCGGAACACATTAGATGTTTGGCGACAGATTTTCTGACTTGAGGGTGGTAGCTGGCCAGGCGGACACTAGATATGTTCTACCACCATGCGGGGGTTATTGGTTTCTTAACGATGTTTTCCTTCACCGGAGGGCCACTGTGAGAAGCGCACATATATTTTTCGATAGAAAAATTCATTGGTGCACGGCGGTTTGAACTCGGTACCACCGCATCAAAGCCGACCGTTCTCCCAATTACGCCACCGGCCCTCAATAAATAATTACATATTAATAATTATAATAAATAATTATATATAAATATAAATAATTTGTCCTCACAGGAATATTCTACCGGGCAAAGTCTTGTTAGGGTGCAAACTTTTTTAAACATACCTAATATTTTTTGACATGACATGACATTTGGCGAAGATGGCGGCCATTTCAGTCCCGCGACACTGCATACATAATTAAATAACTCAGAATTATGAACGTACTTTGTACCAATCAACACGGCAAAAAAAAAATTATAAGCATAAAACCACATATTATATAATAGTTACTACGTAAATAATACTTTCCGTTGTTAGGTTGGCTACACAGTGCTTTCATAATTCGGGTATCCACAATATAGGGAAGTGCCTCTTATAACGTAGTAGAGTGATTCAGTACTCTGTTGGCCATATGGCGGCAATTAATGTTAATAATCGTAAATAATACTTTTTAATATTCATTTTGGAATACAACTAGTCCGTGTTATAAAAGTATTTGGAATTATTGTAATAAAATAGACAGTTAATTATCGTGTGTGTCAGATGCTTTAATTGCACAGGGCCATTTTGGACATTTCGTCCGTCCGTCCGTCCGTGTGTCTATATGTGCGCACTTTACAGATCTGTATCTTCTTAACCGTTATAGGTACATACTTGAAATTTTCAAAAAGTATATATCTACCTACTTACTAACCTACATGTACCTACTTACTACTACTACATGCTATGCTACATACCAACCTATGATAGCTATTTAGAAGTAGATCACTTCGGATGAAATCATTGCAGATTGCAGATCCGACGAGAGTTGTCACACTGCTTTTATTCAGTACCACCTAAATACTTGAATGAAGTATTCGTTCCGTATATAATTTTACCGTTGGCCACCGTCAGACAGACAAGCAGGTCGGAGTAGCTGATGGTATGTGGTAGGTGCTAAGCTCGGCGGGCCTCTATGTAGGAGCCTGGCAGGTATTGTCTATTGTTTTCGATGTTTGGAAGCCTATGCGTGAATCCGGGCCTGCTTCATGCTTACTTCATCTGACATTCATCTACATTAGTCAAGTGTCTGCTAGTGTCTCTGTTAGTGTCTCTGCTAGTGTCTCTGTTAGTGTCTGCTTCAATTATGCAATTATTTTTTTTATATCTTATAGGCTAGCGTTTGACTACTATCTCACCTGTTGGTAAGTGATGACGCGATCGAGGAGGTAGCGTGCTAGGCCTAGAACGGAAAAAGATCGAGTTGACAAGTCAGTAGGTACATATTATAAAACAAAGTCTTCCGCCGTGTTTGTCTGTCTCTCTGTCTCTCTGTTCGCGATAAACTCTAAAACTAGTAAACTAAACTGATTTTCATACTGTTTTTACCAATAGAGTAATTCATGAGGAAGGTTTAGGTGTATAATTCCTTAAGGTTTTGTGTTAATTGGTTGAAATATGACGATAATTGTTGAAGATGTATTCATACTCTGCGCAACAAACTGATACAAAAATGTAGGCCCTCTTATATGCCCTATCTAATACTATAAGAATCTTTGTCCTGACATACTGACTCACTGACAGACAACGCACAGCCTAAACTGCTGGTCGTAGAGACTTAAAATTTGGAGGGTATATTTGTCTTAGTACGTAGGGGTGTACTAAGAAAGGATTTTTCAAAATTCACCCCTTAAGGGGATGAAATGGGGGTTCAAAGTTTGTATGGAGAAACAAGATTAGATAGTCTTTTCTATTCGAAACTTCACACAAGTGCTTCAGTACAAAAATAAGTAAATAGGTGTTTCATGTTTTTTTTAATTCCACCCCTAAGAGGGTGAAATGGGGTAACAAAGTGTGAAAATCAATATTTTTTTCGGATTGCGCTATAACTTGGCATGCAGATAATTATTACAACGTTAGTTACCTTTGAAAAAGGATTATTTAAATTTCACCCCTGAAGGGATGAAACGGGGGTTCTATGGAGAAACATTATTAGATAGTCTTTTCTATTCAAAACTTCACACAAGTGCTTCAGGACATAAATAAGTAAATACGGGTTTCAGGTTTTTTTTTTAAATTCCACCCCTAAGAGGGTGAAATGGGGTAAAAAGTCTGAAAATCAATATTGTTTTAGATTGCACTGAAATTTGGCATACAGGTGGTTATTATGACGTTAGTATCAGCTAAGAAAGGATTTTCTAAAATTCACCCCTTAAAGAGATGAAACGGGGGTTCAAAGTTTCTATGGAGAAACAACATTAGATAGTCTTTTCTATTCGAAACTTCACACAAGTGCTTGAGTACATAAATAAGTAAATACGTGATTTAGGCTTTTTTCGAAATTCCACCCCTAAGAGGCTGATATGGGGTAACAAAGTCTGAAAATCAATATTGTTTCGGATTGCGCTGAAATTTGGCATACAGGTGGTTATTATGACGATAGTTCCCTCTGAGAAAGGGCTTTCCAAAATTCACCCCTGAAGGGGATGAAACGGGGGTTCAAAGTTTGTATGGAAAAACAAGATTAGATAGTATTTTCTATTCGGAACTTCATACAAGTGCTCCAGTAAAAAAATAAGTAAATATGTGTTTCATGTTTTATTTGAAATTCCACCCCTAAGAGGGTGAAATGGGGTAACAAAGTGTGAAAATCAATATAGTTTCAGATTCCGCTGAAATTGGGCATGCAGATAGTTATTACGACGTTAATTCCCTCTAAGAAAGGATTTTCCAAAATTCATCCCTGAAGGGGATGTCACGGGGGTTCAAAGTTTGTATGGAAAAACAATATTAGATAGTCTTTTATATTCGAAATTTAACACAAGTACTTAAGTAAGTAAATACGTGTTTCAGGCTTTTTCGAAATTCTACCCCTAAAAGGGTGAAGTGGGGTAACAAAGTCTGAAATCAATATTGTTTCGCATTGCGCTGAAATTTGGCATGCAGATAGTTATTTTGACTTAGGTATCCGCTAAGAAAGAATTTTTCAAAATACACTCTTTAAGGGGATGAAGCGGGGGTTCAAAGTTTGGATAGTCGTTGTATGCGACATTTCACACAAGTACTTCTGTAAATAAATAAGTAAATACGAGTTTCAGACTTTTTCAAATGCCACCCTAAGAGGATAAACTGGGGTAACAAAGTCTAAAAATCAATATTGTTTCGGATTGCGCTGAAATTCAGAATGCAGATAGTTATTATGACGTAAGTATCCGCTCAGAAATGATTTTCTAAAAATTCCTCCCGGATACGGAACGGGGATTCAAAGTTTGTATGGCGAAACAAGATGGGAAAAAGTACGTGTTGTAGGATTTTTCGAAATGGGGTAGGTAACAAAGTCTGTAAATTTAGGTTTTTAGGGTTTTATAAATATGAATCCAGAATTGCCTTAGTCACGCGATAACATGAAAACGGGTGAACCGATTTGGCTAATTCTTATTTGATGTGTTTAATGATAGAATCGTTTTTACAAAAGAAAAGGTTTAAGTAAATAAAAGAAGGTTTTAACGCGGGCGAAGCCGCGGGACACTTCTAGTATTTTATATTTATATGCCCTAATCGTGCGAAGCCAGAGCGGGTTGCTAGTATTACATAAACCAGCCAAGTGCAAGTCGAACTTGCACATGCAGGGTTCCGTACCACCGTGCAATATTTAATAAGACCTAGCAAAAATGCCGAAAATAAACATGTTTGCTAAATAAATCCCCCCTTAATTTTACCTTTGGTATTGTTTGTGGTACAGTCTATGAAAATTTCAAGTTCACATGTTTACAGGGTGAAGATCATACTATGAATTATTCCGTGGCAGAGTATCAAACCATGGGATTGCATCACGTCCAATTATTACCAGAACGATGTTTTTATTCATTTATTGAATCAGTGTTGCATTCAAGGATGGCACGAATTTTTTTATCCGTACAAAAAGTACAATGGTCATTCAATAATAACGGTAAGAAGGTCGCAACCCTGGCTCAGATTGTAGTCACAGTTTGTAAGTGGCAGTTGTATAGGAAAATAGAAAAAAAAAACAATTCTAAATAGTACTTTGTAATAAAATTGGTATATAATTTATTTTTAAAATGTTTAAAATCCCTGTCGAAAACGTTTTGTTATTTATGCTTGGTGCTTTTGTGGTGGTGCGCGGCATTTTCGTTGTCAAAGGTAAGTATTTTGTACCCCAATGAGTTAACAAAGAGGTGATGTTTTAGACGTATGAACCTTATAATGATTATGTATATTATTTTTAAATAGTGCCTAGGAATAGATTCTACTGTAACGTGATCCGGATATTTGTGTGTCTAAATTCAAAATGATTTTATGGTTTATTCAAAAACATTACAAAATTATTGGACACTCATCAGCAATCTCTTCCCAACAACTTTTGGACTTTTATATTATGTATATACAATATAATAAAACAATATATATATAACAGTATATAAAAAAATGTGCTGTTTTGACGGGAAATAAATTTAACGTTCAACTCACTTGGGGCCAGACTACAAATTCAATATTCAATAACTGGTCAAGTGCTAGTCGGACTCGCACTCGTAGGCTTCCGTAACAGTAGAGTATTTTATAACTTTAATATTTCACCACCAAATAATTAACTTTGTTTTTCATAGAGTTTGTATGAAAAACAAAGTTATCTTTGCGGTCGGTATATCTCAAAAACTGCTGACTGTATCTCGTTCAAACCAATTTTCGTTGAAAGTTTTTATTGAGACCCACAGAATATATTTTTTCTAGATTTTTCACTCCTATACTTTAAAAGTTAAAGGGGGGGGGGGGGGGGCACACATTTTACCACTTTAGACGTTCCTATCTTTCAAATGATTGACTTTGAGAAAAAATAGTTTTAGGAACCTCAATGTCATTTTTGAAGACCTTTCCATAAACAACCCGCACGTATAGGTTTGATGAAAAAAAAAATTTAGTTCTAGTTTCATGTATGGGGAGCACCCCCTTAATATTTTATTTTTTTCATTTTTGTATTAAAATCGTAAAGGAATTCACAGAATACATCTACCTACGAAGTTTCAACTGTGTAGTCTTAATAGTTTCGGAATAAAGTGGCTGTGATTTACGGACGGACGGACAGACAGACAGACGGACATGACGAATCTATAAGGGTTCCATTTTTTGCCATTCAGCTACGGAACCATAAAAACGATCAGCAAATTATGGAAAGAGCTCAAAGAGCTGAGCACAGAGTTAGAACCGAAGTCGGTGCTGTGGAATCGGGATCATCATCATCCATTATGTTTGTGGAATCGGAGTAGCTCACCAGATTAGCAAACTGACATCTTAGTGGATCGGCTGTATTATCTGCCAAAAAACTGATAACCGTTGGGTTTCCTCTAATTCCAAAAATATAGTGACGGATCGTGTTTAGGTTTAAAAAACATAAAGGTAATTTATTTTTATAGATTATAAATTATCTGCTACCCTCGATGAAAAGCAAAAACAAGTTTTCTTAAATGCTCAAGCCTGTTAATACTTTGCGTTTTTTCTGTTTGTGATTTTACTGGAATTTACTGAATTGTTTCTGATGTTTACTGGTTAATAGGTAAGTTACTCAGCATCGCCTCGGTTTTCTTATTCCTGCATACGGCTGCCACAATACAGTTTCCTTCGGGGTACGCCCGAACTAATCCTTTCCTGGAAATATAGGAAAAATGGCTTCACATTTTAATAATAAACCGGTAAGTCTGAGTTGAACTGACTCGGTCGGACTCGCATACGAAGAATTCCGTACCACCGTAGAATAAAAGATCCAGGAAAAATGCCTAACATTCTTGTATGAGGATCCCTAAAATTTATATTATTTATCCATGTAGCAGCCATAGTGATAGTCACATTTCACGGTTCTACATTAGAGTAGTAGAGTAATTATTGAAATGATCGCTACCGCGGGCTAATTTTGCTGCTAACGCCATCTAGTAAACGTCAACGAAAGTGATGCTCAAGAATGTAGTGAGTTTAACAAGTTCTAGTGGTACAAATTTGTTTAAATATCCTGCTATTAATTATAAGTACCCTTTCTTACATTTGGTAGCGAAACATTTAGTTTTATTGGCGTTCAATAATAACTGTTTGTTTGTAAACCAATTCAGAACTTGTGTTATTGATTTTTTTACTTCGTCAAAGTTAGATGTACTCCTATCAATATAACATCTGCAAACAAAACAATGTCACAAAGGTTCTGTACGAAAGACGGTATATAATTAATATAAACTAGAAATAAAACGGGTCCTAGGAGTGATCCCTGTGGCAATCCCAAGTTTATGAGGGATTCAGAACCTGTCGTTATTGAACTCAAACATCATTCTGTGTTCTATTACAGAGGTAAGATGAGACCAGATCGAGTGCTTTTCCGTTAACGACGTAGTGTTTAAATTCGCATCTTAAGCTTATTATGCGACACACATCGGGCGTTCCGGTAATTTTTATATGATATAGGCAACAAACAAGCAAAACGGCCTGATGGGAAGAGGTCACTGACGCCTATAAATACTTGCAACATTAGGGGTGTCACTCATGCGTTGCCAACCAGTCAGGATTTTTTTATCGCTCCTCTTGAAAGACTCCACGTTGTAGCTCTGCGGGAAAACAACACACAGTAGCTCGTTTCACATTTTCCAGGTGTGCGGGAGAAATGACCGATTGAATCGCGATGTGAGCGAAGTCCAAGTCTTGATAGTAGGCACGTGGATGAGCGTGTTGGCTTTGTAAGATTTTTGTGGCACTTAAATATATGTTGAAACTATTGAAAGAAATAATGTACCCTGTGTTATATCAGGGTCTAGGCTATCTATCTATACATACACATTTTCAGCTTAATCTGTTTAGGAGTTTTAGCGTGAAGAAGTAACAAACATACACACAAACTTTCGCTTTTATAATATTAGTAGGATATGAAGTATATATCCAGGGTACAAACTTGCAAAAGCATCCAGATATGCAGTGCAGGTATCTTTTCGGAGCAGCCTTGACTCGCTCGAGGCGGGCGTCGGTGTGCCAGCACGTATACTCCTGCACAAACTTACACGACTTGTACATCTCGTCTATGGGACACTCCTTCTCTGAAAGGATGGAGAGGTTTTTCAGAGGGGAGATGTTCATGTATCCAATAGTTTATTTTCCTCGAGAATGGTGGAGTATCCCAGACCTAGAATGGAATCTGGTTCTCAAGGAGGAAGATGGCTGTCGAAACACATTAGATATTTTGGGGACCGATTTTCTAACTGGTGGTACCTGGCCAGACCACCAAGCAGAGCCAAAACTAGTTAGTTACAATCTTGCTGAACAGTATCGTGCCAGCTAGCTAAGCAAGGGCGTTTCTTATCGAAGATTCCTTCACTGGATGGTCACTGTGAAAAGTACACATACATTTTTCGGTTGAAAAATCAATTGGTGCACGGCGCAGGATTTGATCTCGCTACTTCTGGCGTTAAAGCAGACCATTCTCCCAATGCATAACTAGGCTTTCAAAAGTCTAGGTATCAAGTTTTCTGTTAGAGCTCATCCACTACTAGAGGCGTCACAGGTCTGATTGTTCTTATTTGAATCTTACTTTGCTGGAGAGAACAAAGACATGTCGCCAATCGGGTCGCCCGGTTTCAGCATGATGTTCAGTATCAGTCAGAAAACAAACAAGATTCAGGACATGGTCATGTCTATCAAAAACATTTAAACCTTGTGGTAAAGAGACAAAAACGTGAACATAATATTTTCATAAATGCGTTTCCTGTAAAATATATACTGACTATATACTGACACTACGGCCTTCAATTTTGCAGGATTCAATATTCATATTCAATGCATACTGGTTTAATAACAAGTATATTTTAAATATTGTATAATGATAAAATAGAACTCTATTCTGCAGCTTATCTCAGTTGATTGTTTCATATGCTTTTACTCCAGTAGATACTTTATAGTTAAACGATACTGCATCGAACCTGCATTGTGTTAACATTGCACCATCAATTAACTATGAATGAAACCATAATAAAACCTATCGTGACTTCCTTCATTAGAACAATAGATACTGATCTAAAAACGAAACTCACTTACTTATCATTATCCCTTCGATACCAACTATAAATAGGCACAATAACAATATTATACAACTCAATTGAATATTTTCCTTTATCATATTCACTAACACAAGAGTTTTTATTGACCGAGTCGTAAACTTGCTTAAACCAAACTGTAGTCATGTGTTTTATTTGATAGGTATTATTCTTATTTTCTATTTTACCCACGACGGATGAGGTTGTTTGTGTGTGCAAAAATTGGAGATTGTATCATGGGGGCGCAAAATAGTATATTTCTTTGTGAACGCTTTTATAAATCCAGAGCCTATTAAGTATTCTGTGCCAGAGCGTAGTAGCGAGGTCTTCAAAAAAACGTCGATCGATAGTCAATAACGTTGCGGTCGAGTAATACACTCTGTTTTTAATCCTCCTCTGTAAGAAAAGGAAATAGATTTAACATATAGATTAAACATTTAAATAGCAATTCAAAAGTATAATGAAGTATTGTAAAAGACACTGACTAACATAAACAAACATGAAACCAATGAATGCATACAGTTTCCGACAAAAATTTTGCACCTTTTTAGGGGTGGGGTGTGTGGCTACCAATCTAACATTTTCCATATTCATCCATCCATTTCCATCCATACATCAATCATCCATTCTATCCATACACATTGTATAAACTCTATATTCTGCTGAGAAAGGATATTACGTCAGGTATTCATTTATTGGGTATACATTTGTCACTAGTAATATTTTTGAAGTGAAAATCTTCTTTAGCGGCGTTGTGACTTTTTGGGATAAGTAAAAATGTTAAACTCGCGTCAGGACACGTGATCTCATCGAGAATTCGTAAAACGTTAATGTTCAAGTTTTCACTTCTGCCGGCACTCCCGGAGTGCAACCCGTTGTTTGTTTTTTACATCAAACTGGGTAGCACTTGACCACTATCTTACCTGATGTTAAGTGATGATGCGGTCGATGATGGAGCCCACTGACCCAAAATATACCTATCAAATAAATAATATTGTTTGCCATCAAGCAACTAACCACGAGGTAGTCATGGCTATCAATTATCCAAGCATTAAATTGGTTTTACGCCAAATCAAATAAAAAGGAAACCATCAATTTCCTAACTGTTTTTTGCGGAAGTTATTTTTTTCCATCGCCAAGACGCGTCAGTTCTGGAACAACGTGATCGTTGTAAATAACTTTGAAATTCATTCAGAGACCGATGCAACGAGAGGAATAAGCCAGGCCATTCAAGAGTCTTTGTAGGTCGTGCAGCGTCTTTGCCATAAAGACGATGTCATCTGTAAATCAGTGAGAGATGTTATTGATGCCGTGATTTTTCCAGTCCAGCGTCGCCAAGGCATTAGTGAACAGTCGAAGGCCTTTTCATAGACCAAGAATGCTAAGCATAGGCGCCAATTGTACACTTAGGTCTCCTGTACAATCTGCCGCACTGTGTGTAACCGTGTAGCGTGCCGTAACCGCTTCGAAACCCAGCGGGATTATTATCATTTTTATTGTTATATACCGGCTGTAATTCACGTACCTTTAGTCGAATTTTCTCGACCTAGGTTTCGAGAGAGTCAGTCGCTCTTCCTCGGGAGTGAGGTCACGCGGTGAGATAGCGATGGTCACCCGGGATTGATCGGGATTATTATCTTATCTGTGCTGTGACCCGGCCTGTTTTAAAGGTTGATACTCGTCGAGTCTTCGCGCAAGATAGTTCGTTAATTGTTTATTTATTTTAGTTTCTTCGATATTCTACTTCTGTCAGATCGGTTGCTCTATGAAGTTTGGAGAGTTAAGCCAGCGAAGTCTCTTTCCTTTTAACTTGCACACGACGACAAACTTGTCAAAGTTCATATGCCAACGTATGCTGACGGGCAATTAACGAGTCTGAAGTAACTGAAAATTATCTAATGGGAAAACTTGGTATAAATAGAAATCACTTTAGTCAAATAACGTTTTATTGGTCGAAATATAATACTGTTGATCTCTACCGGCCTTTATAGCTTCATCGCAGATGGGTGACAGGGTACCTACCAGCCACACAACTTAGATTTTGGAAGTGGCCAATTATTTAGATATTTTATAATTTTTACAAAAATCCTTTCCCGAGTTTATTATACACAATATCGCAATGCCATTGTAAGAATCTCTTAATGATTTTAATACTAATAAAGTGTGTAACACTTCAAAGAAATATAATATTTGATTTTAATACTATTGCATATATTGGTTCCAGACGAATGTCCCCCGAACGAAGAGTACCTGCTGTGTGGAACAGCCTGCCCCGTGAACTGCTCGGACTTGGCCACGCCCGTGGTCTGCAGCGAGGACTGTGTGGAGGGATGCTTCTGTACTGCTGGACTTGTGAGAGATCAGAACGGGACCTGTGTGAGACCTGATCAGTGTGGTAAGATTCAAAGAATTATATTTTGTTACATGTTTTGTAAAATAAATATTACCGATAGTTCAATCTCCTATCAATAGCCTCCAGCGTTTCCAGCTGGTATTTCCATGTTTCATGGTCCAGCGGAAACCTCCCAGAGGTGAGAGCACACACATCGTCAAACCGTCTAGGGTGCAACAATGAAGCTATAACTTTTAAACAGAAAACATCACTTTCTTACATCTGAATGACTGACAAAACCGCGCCATCATAAGTAGTAAAAGTACCAGCACAAAATAACACTAATACTAGACTGTCGTAACAAAATTTAAAAAAATAAAATAAAATTCGTAGATGACGGTGACCATTTTACTAACATAAGGCGGGCCCGTCTACTTGTTTACCACTCTCATAACATTACAAAATACAAGTCCATGTAATGGTATCCATATTTTCCAGCGAATTCTACCATATGCCCTGAAGACGAGGAGTTTCTGACTTGTGGCCCTGCCTGCCCCGCGAGCTGCGCGGACCCAGTCCCCGGGCCCTGCGACCTGGCCTGCAGGGTGGGATGCTTCTGTCAGGGGCTGCTCCTCAGGGATGATGCTGGGAACTGTGTGGCTGCTGAGAACTGTCCCGCTGGTGAGGAACTCATCACATTTACAGCTATTGTAGTCTCGAAGGCGACACTCTCGACATAGTCAGATAAATGTAAACTAAATATGATGTAGAGGAAATATTTGTTATTTTTTGTTTGTTTGTTACGATTTAACTCAAAAACTACTGGACCGATTTCAAAAATTCTTTCAGTAATGGAAAGCTACATTAATATATTTTTAAAAACACTTTACTATAAATAAACAAATACACCTAATAAAAATAAAAAACCATAAAAACTAAAATTGAGTCTACCAAACCACTACCAGTAGGTAAAGTTCCTAAAATGCTGGCTGTATTCCCCCGTTGAATGGCGATGCTTAGTCTCTGAGCTAAATACATGCCAGCATTTTGGTCCCGTGTCGTTTCAACCAGCCGTGTAGAAAGATCTTTGAAAATGCTATGTGCACCCGGTCCCCACGGTCCTAGAGTCTCAACCCCAAAAGGCACAAATAGGTAGCAGCTGTCTAAACCACTATATTTGCGCCTTTTGAGGTTCTCAGCTACTTCTGCGGCCACACCAGCCTTTTTCTGTGTACCGGGAAGATGTGACGGTGCCAAAGCTACATTATCAGCGAGTAGCTGTATTTTATCACTACATTGTCACGAGAACAGAAACTATGCGGGGAAAGCTGTGCTGCTAGTACATATAATGGAACACAATATTTGTTTCTACCTATGTTCGTTATAGACTTTGATACCATCAAACCGATGTGCCCCAACCAGGTTTCATTAGAAAGGCAATAATGCGGAGATGGTTTTAGAGAACTAAAATAATGCATTTGGCACATTTGGTCACATTTGGTGACATTTTTAGCGTAGTAGCACACGCTGGTTATCCACTAGTATAAGAACAGAATACTTAATAGTACTACGTATAAGATATTGTAAGTGCATCTGTTTATGAGTGCATGTTGAATAGATTTTGGCTATTCGTGGATACATCAAGATGACGGCTGCCTCTCAGTTGTTGATCATCATCGGGTAATGGTCGTCTACGGAAAGATCCATTGCCTTGCTGCGTTTGTTAACTTAGACCTTAAGTAACCCTACACTTGATCCCTGGGTGGTGCTTAATCGGCGACCACCAATAGAAGGCTTTGAATCATTGGCTGGATCATACGTACAAAAACATGTCGCTGATGGATCCGCGTAGTCCCGGCATGATGTTCAGTGCCAGCCTGGATGGAGGACGGGTCAGGATTTGATAGTTGCAGTGTGGACTGGAGTTATCAATTTCAGACAAACATAATATGTAATATAGTGAGGTGAGATAGAGTCAAGTGTTTGTCCAGCAAGCATAAAAAAAACACTGATGAATAATAGACAAAACAGAGGCACCACCCCAGGTTGACTAGCAGAAATATATTATATCTTCTAATTTTATCCAAAACTAGAACTGTACGGAAAAAATAATAATTTTGGAAGGAACGCTTGCATGCGAAGTGGATAGTTTTGATTGCAATGAGCACTACAATATACTATGAATTTTGATAGTCATTACAACAACGACAATTAAAATTATTTTAAGTCTTATCCTTCTTCTTATAGTAATAATATAAAGGCGAAAGTTTGTAAATGTTTCTTACTTTTTCACGCTAAAACTACTCAACCGATTGAGCTGAAATTTGATATGTAGATAGCCTAGACCCTGAAATAACACATAGGATACTTTTTACTTATTTTATAATATTAGGAGATTTTAATATTAATACTCTTGCCGAGGTGTATCCGGAAAAAGAGAAATTGAGCGATCTTTTATCAGTACACCAATTTCACAATGTGGTTGACTTCCCCACTAGGACCACAACCTCAACTTCTACGTGTCTCGATCACATATACACCAACATGCAGGCGGAGGCAGTACGTGCCACACCAGTGGAAACCAACCTGAGTGACCACCTCGCGGTTAGGGGAGAAGTAACTTGTGCGCGACAAAGCCCAATACCCAAAACACGGCTTGCTAGAGATTTTACGCAATCTAATCGTGACAACTTTCTGGCAGCTATATGTAGCGTAGAATGGCCACTGTTTATCAACAAGTATGCGACGGCGAATACTTTGACTAAAGCGATTACCAATATTCTTAGCAACAAATTTGACATATGTTTTCCGACGAAGAAAAAACCTATCAGAAACCATGACAAGTCGTGGGTGACACAGGAGGTTAAAAATATTAAATCTTTTCTCTTTGACATGTTTAAATTGAATCATTGCTTTCCGAATGACATCACAATACAATCTTTAATTGACAATTTAAAAATTAAATATGACCTAATGCTAAATTATTATAAGTCGAAATATTATACCAATATTATAGAAAACTTTGCTGATATTTTGAAAAATTGCGATGGTAAAAAATTTGCAGGTGCCCGCACTGTGCTGTGACCTGTCTAAGACCTTTGATGTAGCTGATCACACCGTACTTGCAACAAAATTAAAACACTATGGCATAAAATCTGCCCCATACCGTCTATTTACAGATTTACTGCGGGGGAGGTTGCAGGTGGTCGACGCAGGTGATGGTATAAATAGGTCCGACGCCCTGTCTTCAACGATAGGTGTGGCACGAGGTTCTTCGGTCTCCAACATTCTCTTCTCACTTCTGCTAAATGACCTGCCAGATGTTGTCACTGTGGCTGACATACTGATGTATGCTGACGACGTTGCCGCAATAGTCACAGCATCCACAGTGGATTACTTGGAAGCGAAGATGAACCAAACTGCCAACTGCCTGGCGACATGGTTTAGCATGAACGGTCTGGCTCTCAATTTAAGTAAAACCCATTTTATCCAATTCAATCTGTCAGGTAGGATGACGAAGCCTCTATCCGTCCAAGTAAATGGGAATACAATTGAGCAAGCCGGAAGTTCAACATTTGACTTCAACTTGGTTTCGAAATTGACAGAGGTCTGACGTGGGAGTGTCACATCGATAAACTATGTGCAAAACTAGGTAGTGCATGCTTCGCTCTGAATAGAGTATCTCGGGTAGTGTCGAGGGAGGTGGCGCGCTCGTGCTACTTCGCCACAGTACACTCGCTACTGCAGTACGGTGCGGAGTTGTGGGGGCGCTGCGCCGAGTGGGAGCGCGCCTTCCGGATGCAGAAGCGCGCCGTCAGGGCGATAGTACGAGTCTCGCAGGACACCTCCGCAAGACCCTATTTCAAGGAGCTCGGTATACTGACACTGACCGCCATTGTTATATATCAGGTAGGGGTCTTTGTGAGGACTAACCCCGAACTATATGAAAAACGGAGCGACATGCACGCCTTTAATACACGTAACAAAGACAAACTTGTCAGTGTTACGCACTCCCTCGTCAAATCCAGTAAGTTGACGCACGTGATGGGGCCCACCGTCTACAACAAACTTCCTAGAAGTATTGTCGAGGCTCTTACCCTGGGTTGCTTTAAGATCAAGCTCAAGCGCTGGCTGATTGAGCAAACGTTTTATGATTTTAACTAGTTCTTAAAAATGAAATAATGTAATTATGAATACTAAATATAATTTTTGACTTTTAATATGTAATATTTTAATTTTAATTTAATATTTATAATTGACTGTACCATTAATTTTTAATTTTATTTTCTACACTGTATTGTTTTATTATGATCATTGAATGTCTACTTATGTACATAAGTTGTAGTATTATTTATTGAATTTGAGTTACTTGAGCTACCGTAACAAAAAACCAGAAATGACTTGTAAATCAGCTTTATCAATAAATTAGTATTTGAGTATTTGAGTATTTGAGTACTTAGATGTTCCCACGATAACTTTGCAACTGGGGCAAAGCTAGTTGAGAATACATTTCTTAAACCTTACATTCCAGAGCCGTGTCTAAACGAGAACGAAGTGTATGACAACTGTAACGCAGGCTGCGAGCCCTCCTGCGAGGACCCTGAGCCGATCTGCAACAAGATGTGTGTGGGAGGATGTGTGTGCGCCACCGGCTTGCTGCGGAGCGACGCTGGGGACTGCGTCTCTGTAGACAAGTGTCCCATCAACGGGACCGATGTGGCGCTGCTTGCCAAGTACTTGAATGCTATCAATAAGATCTTGCATCCTTAGAACCATACTGTATTTCTGGTTTTAAATCCATCATTATCATTAGCAGCCAGTATTTGTCCACTGCTTGACATAGGCCTCTTCTATGGCACGCCACTTAGCTCGATCTTCGGCTCCTTGTTTCCAAACGCTGCCAGCCAGCTGGCGTATATCATCACTCCACCTAGCTGGAGGCCTCCTACGCTTCGTTTACCGAGCCGTGGTCTCCACACTAGAACTCGTCTACCTCAACAGTTATCGGTTCTACGACAGATGTGACCAGCCCACTGCCACTTCAGTTTGCTCTAATGAGCTCTTTTTGCTGCTCTCTTTGAACTATGTCTGACTTCATTTGGAATTCGATCTTTCAGAGATAGTCCGAGCATAGCCCTTTTCCATAGTTCGCTGAGCGACTTTAAAAAGTTTCTTTCAAAAGGTTTTGAATGATCACTGTTCAATAGATATTAACATTCCTTTTTGTCAGCTGTATAAGTACCCTACCATAAAAGCTTGATTATCTGTCGGTGGGTAATTATATTTTACCTACCTAGCATAGCATAGCATAGCAGGACCTAGCATATGGCATTATCTACTCACGGCATTTTTTCTCTCTAGGTATCAAACGGAGGTTTAAGAAGGTTATCTTTTTTTAAACTGCTTTTTAAAAGCTTTTATCAAGAATTCTTCAATAGGGCATAGCATCAATAGCACTGATGGTATTGCAAAAATTAAAGTCTCATTAATAATCAGGCGGGTGGTCTGATTTATTATAAAACAAAAATTACCTAATTATTTGGCTATTAGCACTTTACGATAGTTTATGCCTTATTGTATACTTATCAATATGTGTTCATTATTTAATGCAAGTATTATTAGTACATTCATTCATACACAAGATTTGTTTACTGACTTGAAATATGTACAACTGATTGTAGTTAATTTAAAATTATACACATAAGTTACCTATTATATCGCTTCTTTGCTTCAATAACGTGACAAGTCCGAAAATGTTCTACTTCGAAAATAAACCAAAAACACGGCGATTTAAATTATCAAATAAAATGTGTGTTTTTTCGGACTTGTCACGTTATTGAAGCAAAGAAGCGATATATATATATATATCTTGTAACATTTAAAAATTACGTAAGTATGTGTTCGTAATACAAAATGTTGTTATTATATAGATGAATAAATTATTAATAATGTGTAATTCTATTTATATAATTTTAGCATAATGCATAGAAAATAAGATAATACAAACGAAATAATTGTAGATCCATGATTGTTCTTCAACTGGGATGCATTGTTTGTCATCGGTAGCGTTATAATATTAGTTATCTGGAACAAATAAAAAGAAATAATTATTGCAAAATTTTTATTATTTTCATTGCGACAGAATCTGCAAATATTAATGCAATTTACTTATATCGTAGTTTTAATTTAATTTTTCTAAACTCGTGTACGTTGACAAAAATTATTTTAGTGCCATCTTACGACTATAATCAAAACTAATACAACTGTAGGAAGTCTAAAGACGTAAAAATGTTTACAGACAAGATTAGTACCAGCAGACCTGACGTTGTGCAACACTAAGTAGTTTAGAACTCAGTCCAGAGATGACGCTTTAGTATACTTTGACCATAATATGGTATTCAATGGGTAATGCATGGTAAATATTCATTCGTTTTTATTTTTGGAAATAACTGAACTTGGAATCTTTAGCGTATCATTTGCCAATACAATTTTATCTATCGTGACAAACAAACCTACATTAGTAGCACAGAAGAAGAGAATAGTACTTACTCTCTTCATCTGTAGTAGTTAGGGAGGCGTTTGCACAGTCGTGAGATAAAAATGCCTTACAATAGAATAATAACTTAATAATTTGCTTGAAGGTTTAATCATTTAGGATCGTGGTAGGCCTAAAACCCGTGAAAAAGGACATCAAAAATGTCCGAAACGTGTCGGAGTAATTTTGAGTGTAAAGCCCTTTTAAATAATTAATTCATTTAGGATCGTTTACAAAACGAAAAAAAAACCGACTTCAAATGCCGCGCTAGTAATTTTCAGTACTAAGTTTAGGTGTTTATATCCATATCTCTGGAGATACTTGTTATACCTCGATATAATTACAATGGAAGCACCTAGGAAATGTACCCTACCAATTATAAGATAATTTAGAAAACTAAAAGAACCGACTTCAGACGCTGCGCTATTAATTTTCAGTACAGTTAAGTTTGAGGTGTTTATCTCCATATCTCTGGAGATACTTATTATATCCTTTACAACAAAAAAGAAAAATCGGTTCATAAACAAAGAACAAACATTAAAAAAATGTATGTATACATATACGATCGAATTGAGAAACCTCTTTGTTTTGAAGTCTGTTTAAAACAAGGATCATTCGAATCGATTCACAATTGACGAAATAATCGCGTAACATACATACGTAACAGAACATACAGACGTATCGAGTACCCCGTCTTTTTTGGGATTGGTTGAAAAGTAAACCCTATCTTTTTTAATACCTCATTTTTTATTAATATCATATAATAGGCTAGCGTTTTGACCACTATATCACCTGTTGGTAAGTTGATGATGCGGTCGAAAATAGTAGCACGGTAGGCCTAGAATGGGAACTGGCTGTCAAGGATAGCTGCCAGAACACATTAGATGTTTGGTATATCCAAACATAACTACTAACCTAATCGTAACTTATTTGTGAAACCTGCGTCACCTTTCTGTAGTCGTCCTCCCGGATGCCGTACGCCAGGTAGCTGTAGCTGAGGAAGTCGGAGTGGTTGGAAACCAGCTGGAAGGTCATGGTCCTGGAGCCGGCCTGGCCGCGGACCAGGTGGAAGTCTACCTCTCCTGCTGCGTCCACCGTCGCTGTCACCTCGAGGTACGAGATTACGAAGCCGCTCTAGAAGTTAGATAGATAGATATAGTCTTTATTGAACACCAAGAAACATAAAACTAAAACATTTTTGTTAAAAATAAAAGTGTCAATGGACGGTCGTATCGCTCAAAGCGACTTCTTCCAGACAACCATGCATGGAGAGGTTTAAAATAAAACATAATGAATGGCGATGGTCATAAAACTATTTTGTCAAAATTTAAGTATACCTACAGTTAATATATTATTACATGTTAATACCTATTACATAATATAGTATAATAAATGCATTATATATATATATATATATTTATATATATTATATACAGTAGTTACAACGTTTTGAGATAGAGGCATTTTACTAACTTTAATAAATCGATTCATCATCAGCCTATCTCTGTCCATTGCTGGACATAGACCTCACCAATGGCACGCCACTGAGCTCGATCTTCAGCTCTTTGTTTCCAACCGCTGCCAGCCAGCTTGCGTATATCATCGCTCCACCTAGCTGGAGGGCGCCCTACACTACGTTTACCGAGCCGTGGTCTCCACTCTAGAACACATATACCCCTTAGACCTTTCAACCAAGAACTAAGGTCTATTCAATGCTAATTGGTTCTACGACAGATTTTTTGAACTTTAATAATACCTGTAATATTGCTAAACAGTTTATTTCACAACATTTGGTACCTAAATACATATAATAATGTAGCTTACACATAGTTTACAGCAGTAATTGGGAGAAAGCGCGAGTCGCGTGAAGACAATAACAAATCATTATGTTGATCCGCGACTGACGCGGCGCTCACTAAAAACTCTTGGCGCACATGGGCCACCGGCCACAAGCCGCCACCGGCATATTTCCTATAGTTTTCATACATTTTATATGGACTCGCCGCACACGGTGACGCCGGTGGCCGCCACACGCTACATGATAAAATGTATGAAAACTATAGGAAATATGCCGGTGGCGGCGTTTTGTGGTTGTGGCCCGTGTGCGGGGACCCTAACCGTCTCTCAACCCACGCGCGGGGACCGCACCCCCGCTACCGATGCTTGCGCGGGCGTTTCGCGCGTTATATACCTAATTTCAAAATGTTAAGCCACCCAAAACTAATCTAAGTATAATCTGTTCATTGAGACCATTCCTATAAGCCTCCTATAAGCCCAAACACGACAGTTTTGCTGTAAGTTGGTATTGAGTTCAGTATCCGCAGATTTCAGGAGATCCAGCATCAATTCAGTGCTACAATGTTCTTAAAATATCATTGAAGTAAAAGGATATTACAGAATTCATATTGATGAAACCTATTTAAGTTATAGGGTCCCGTTTTTACTTACACTTTGGGTACGGAACCCTAAAAAGCTCGTATTCTTAAAACGGTTGAAAATATTTTCATAAAATAAAGCTAAGAACACTCTCAATTGAGACACCTATCACACAAAAACAAACTAAATCGAAGTCGGTCCAATCGTTTGGGCGCAATGATCACATACACAGATACACACATCAAACATAAATAACACCCCTTCTTTTTGCGAAAAGGGGTTAAAAATGAGTTCATGATTTGTGTGTTTATATACCATCTACGATGATACCATCATCGCACGTTACCATTTAAAATCTGGTGAGATAGTAAACAATCGCTTGTCAGTCAGAAACAAATAAATGTTCAGATAGCTTAGATATTAAAATGACACCGGTCGTAAAACCGCTAAAACGTGAATAAAACGAAACCACGAGGCACCATGACCTTAAAACATCCGTATTTACCTTGGCAGTAGATGAGACCGTCACAAAGAACGGGTCGTAGTTATTCCTGTGTCTGAACCTATCTGATCCTCCTCGCATTGGCAGGGATTCTGGAATAAATACAATTGAATAAATAAACAGGATCAAAATAGTATCGAATATTTGTGATAATATTGTATTGTACGGCTACTCCCGACGCAAAAAGAAGGGGAGTTATAAGTTTGACGTGTGTCTCTGTGTGTCTGTGTATGTGTGTGTTTGTTTGTGGCATCGTACCACATGAGTAAAGAAGGTAATCGTACCGCCCAAACGGATGAACTGATTTTGATTTAGTTTTTTTTGTTAGATAGGTGCCTTCATCGAGAGTGTTGTTAGCTTTGTTTCATGAAAATTCGTTCAGCCGTTTAAATATTATCCGCTCTTTTTTGGTTAATGAGACTGCGATCACATGAGTAAAGAATTTCTTTACTGATTCTGATAAGTATCTCCAGAGATATGACGATAAACGTCTCAAACTTGCTACTGAAATTGACTCGCGGGGCATTGAAGTCGGTTGTTTTAGTTTCTAAACTATCTTAATTATTGATATGTGATTTTGATGCAATAAATATATATAAATAATATTTAATTAAATTGTGCCTTGTTTATTATTATTATAGATATTAGAAATATAGTATGATTCTTTACAACAAAAAAAAACAACATAAAAGAGAAAAGAACATATAAAACAATGGTATATTGGTATACAATTATTAGTTCGTACGTGAACACAGCGCTTGCAACAGCACTAAAATATCAGAAACTCATAATAAACGAAAAACATGGTAAATGGTAATCCCGTAAACAATACTTATATTAGTGTAAGTGACGATGAAAACTGAATAAGGTAATACACTGGGTGATCTTATCACCTCGAGCGACCTCCACCAGACAACCTAGATAAGATCCACCCACTCACTGTCATATTCAATTCCGACTCTATAACTCCTCGTCTCGTACAAGGACGGGTATCCGATCACAACTACAACAACAGTTAACAAAAAATAAATCCAGCTTAATTGTAACATTTTTGTGCAACTGCTGTTTGTCCAACAGTTAAAAAAACACTGATGAAATTCCTGGCAAGTCATGTTATCTGCACCGAAGCAGTTTATCTCAATATATCGGTATTTTCATCTCATTTCGATGATAGATAAGGTAGCATTGAAATGTTTCGTAATATCAGTTATCTTTTGCAACTGTGTGTGTCTTTGACCCATTTTTAACGGAATTTAGGGGGTTTTAATTTGAGTAAATATTGAAGTATTTTATAAACAGCGTACGTTTGTTTTCAACTAACTTCCAAAAAGGAGGAGGTTTTCAATTCATAAATTTTTTTGATAGGTAGGTTTTATCGCCAAGGTGATCACATTAACATTTTGTCAAGATCATAAGTATCTCTAGAGATATGACGATAAACGTCTCAAACTTGCTACTGACAATGACTCACGCGGCATGAAAGTCGGTTATTATAGTTTTTTTAGACTAAGTACCATTATTATAAAATCAGTAAGCTTCGTCTCAGTGCCGTCTTTCAAAACCATGGTCTGGTTTGGTATTTGGTCAAGGTAAGATTCCATCTTGGACCGTGTTTTCATTTAACATCAGGCGATAGCGGTCAACTGCTTATCTGTCAGGCATAAAAAAGGACGGTCTGGTTTTATAAAACTACGATGCAAATGAAGGTTTTTGTTTATGTGTCGCTATGGTGGCTGGCTAATATGACAGAAGTTGACATGACACATTAGCATGGTATACAAATAAGGCTGCGGCAAGGTCCGCCAATCACAGCTAGACCTAAATGTCATACATCATATCCACCAATCAAGCTTAACCAGCGGCGACATGCGATAGATGCACGAAAAAATTTGGAGCAATGTAATAAAATTTTCACTAACAGTATCCTTTCTTTGCTATAATGCTTTCCGTTAGCGCCTGAATGAATTTTAATACCTATTTTACGTACTAGTACGTATTCAAATCTCACACAAATCTTTGTATCATTGTCGGAAAAACCAACCTTTCCGCCAGCTACAAGGGTGGGTAGTCTCTGGTCTGGTCAGTGGGGTAGTCCAACCCTCGTCACGTAGTCGGGGGTTGGTTATAATCATAGGCGTAGCGTTACATTAATATTAGACGTTTATGATTTAGAGTAGATGATTTATACAGATCGTGACAACTTAAAACCCATACTTGTTATGGCGGCAGATTTTCTACTTGATGGTGGTAAGGTACTTTTTAGTAGCTAGTCAGGCGGAACATAGATATAATATGCTTCTACTACTTGTGAATGAACACCCGTGCTAGGGTTTGAACCGGTGACCTCTAGCTTAGAATTCAAGCAATCTATCCTTTACGCCAACGGGGCTCTTGCTATCTTATTATGTGTCTCTGCGCATAAGTATATAATTATTAAAAATAAACTTTATAATAAACATTATGCCACGAGATTTGTACTACCTTCAGCCATTAAGAGCCCGGTGGTGTCGTGGAAGAATGGTCGGATGATGCCAGAGGTACTGAGTTCAATCCCCGCCATGCACCAATGAATTTTTCTATCGAAACATTTATGTGCGCTTTTCACAGTGGCCCTCCGGTGAAGGAAAAACATCGTTAAGAAACCCCCAACCCCCGCATGGTGGTAAGACACCATCTAGTGTCCGTCTGGCCAGCTACCACCCTCAAGTTAGAAAATCTGTCGCCGAACATCTAAAGTGTTAATAATAGGTCAAACGCTAGCCTATATGATATATATATATTATATATATAATAATATATATATATATATATATATATATATATATATATAAAAACAGACGAGATGATATGGTAACGGTGTGTAGGTCGGAAAAAATCAGTGGTCTCAACTCAGGCAACACATCTCACTGCCGAAAGAAAACCGATTTAAAAGATTAAGATAGTTTAAAAACAATAACAACCGACTTCCATGCCACGCGAGTCAGTTTCAGAAGCAAGTTTGAGACGCTTATCGTCATATCTCTGGAGATACTTATCAGATCTCGATGAAATTTACAATGGGACCACCTTGAAGGTGTACCCTACCAATCAAAAAAAGAATAACTCGAAACGATTCACAATTGACGGAGCAATCGCGGAACATACACACACAAAAAAATATTGCAGACGAATTGAGAACCTCATCCTTTTTGGAAGTGGATTAAAAATCAAGTTAAATAGAGATCAAGTATTCATCTGTCCGGGCTAACAAGTACCTCTTACATACTTGAAGCTCCATTAATGCAACACCTTGTTGAAAGTTGAAAGCAGAATCAGATTATTAAAGTAGTTGTAACTTGTACCCTCGTCAAGTGGTCCAGGGATCCTCAGTTTAATTATTAGGCACCGACTAATAGCTTCGGTAATTACAATAGGACTGGTACGATCGTGTCTATTTATTGAGCACTTAGTTATATACACGGTGATAATATATCTAGAGACTCGGTATGACCCGTGCTGTGTGCTGCCGGAACACCAAGGTTATGGCGGATTTTCTCTTTACTAGTTATAAGCTACTTTTTGTAGTAAGTCAAAATCAAAATCAAAATATCTTTATTGTTGAAACTGTGTACAAGTAGATGGTAAATTCCTTACATGGTATCAACAGTTTGCCCTTTTCAGGCGTACAATATTATAAATAGTATTTATGAATCTAAGCTAATAACTATATGTAGTATCTTTAATTTTAGTTCTACTTACGTAATATTATTTACAAATTTGTATGCTTAGTAATAAATACTATGTTACTATACATTGAAAAATAGATACCTAGAGTAGCAAAATTAATTTTGATAAAACTCATTTAAGGTATAAAAGCCCTTAGTAAGCATCCAAGATTTTAATTGTTTGTTAAATTGTGGATTCGTTAACAATTTAATATTTAATGGTAGGAGGTTGTAAATCTTAATTGCAGTAAAATAAGAACTTTTATGATATAATGTGTTATTAGCTGTCAGTCGAAACATCTATAGTTACATTATTGACATCACTTGTGTCAAATTCAACGCTTTGCGTTTGTTAGATTAAGGTAATTTTAGGGTCTTAATTAACCAAATAAGTTATTAAAAAAAAAAAACCGACTTCATAACCACAAACAGGCACTCAAAAGCGAAAAATAAATTACTTAAAATTATTATAAGCGCTACCCACTTATCTATTTGAAGTCGGTGCCAGCCAAGTCTATTGGATAGTAGATAGATACTATGTATGTAGTAGTAGTAAGTAGGTACATGTAGGTTAGTAAGTCAGTATCACCATGCCATGGTCAAGATTCTTTTAACGCCTCTTTTGAAGGACTCCATGTTTTAACTCTGCGAAAAACAGCAGATGGCAGCTCGTTCCACTTTTTACAAGTGTGCAGGCGAAATTACCGCTTGAATCTAAATATGTGCGAACTCCAAGTATGAAGTGTTTTTGTCTGAGTATTCTGTGCTTGAAGCAGAGAATAATAAACAGTACTACATACTCCAAGTCTCGACAGTATGTGGAGGATCATGCTGTCTTGCGAGAGGTGCGATGATAAAGTCGGCAAGATTTCAAACTCACGACGACCTCTACCTTAGAATTTGAAACAAAAAAAAATTTTATATGCCTATCGTTTCATCATATATCTCACCTGGTGGCAAGCGATGATGTGGTTGAAGATATTGAACACACTAGGCCTAGAATACTCTCACTCTCAAGGTTTTTGTGCTGTGAATACTGTAAGGTTACGGCGGCAGGTTTTCTCCGGTTTTCTCTAGTTTAAGTTACTTTTTGGTAGCAAGTCAGGCTGAACATCGATATAATATGCTCCTGCTACCTGTGAAACACATTACATACACATTGTACATTATAAAACACTTTCAAGCAACACCATCAAAAAATGAGTTTAAGTAACCAAATAAACAGTTCCTTAAGCTTTATTTAAGAAGATTTTAATAAGCAGCGATTAGTGATGTAATCTGTGATTATTGTGTCGAGGCTCCCGGCAACATTGTTACAGCTAATTAAGTCGTTTTACTTGTTATTTACTTCGTTACATTGTCGGCTTGTTTCGGAAGCAGCCGTTTTATATATCTACTAGCTGGAATGATTTATTTATTTATTTTTATTTAGTTATTGATAATTAGAACGGTAACAAACCACTTACACTATTGATGACTATGATGTTAAGCTTTGCCCGTTTTTAACCGCCGACGCAAAAAGAAGCGGTGTTATAAGTTTGACGTGTGCATCTGTACATACTCAGATGTGTATGCACGTATGATGTGTCTGTTTGTGCCATCCTAGCGCCCAAACGGATGAACCAATTTTGATTCAGTTTTTTTGTTTGATAGGTGTCTTAATCGTGAATGCTCTTAGCTTTGATTCATGAAAATCCGTTCAGCCGTTTAAATATCAGTTATTTTTTGGTTGACGAGACTACGATAGCAACTTTTGTAGGCCTTTTACAGCGGACGTCAAAAAAATCAAAATGGCGTTTCTGTCTATGAAATAACCAACAAACAAATGAATATAGAAACTGAATTTCGCCTTATATAATAATATTGGTGCTGACTTGTGTTACTTACTATAATACTAGTTCATTTCATAATAATGATATTTTTTGTTGCTAACCGTGCCAATAAATGTAAGAAGATACAGAAAAAAATAATCATGGGAGACTATAATTATAGCTAGGGCAAAACACGAACCGTATGTGGAGAATACATCATAAAAAAAACCATGACGAGAAAATAAAAAAATCTTCGATAAACTCCATTTATTTGTGCACTACACAAACTGAAAGGGACCAAGGAAGGGGTCACTTCCTGAGAAGGGTACCAAGGGTACTGCTGTAGGGCATATGGTTTCAGAGAAAATGGAATTGGTACCCCAATCACGTACACCCACGAACTGTTGTAGCTATAAACATATAGTGTTGTGTGTACTGTAAATCTAGTATAGTATAGTGTAGTGTAACATAAAATAAAAAATTATAAAATAGTTTGAAAACTAAAACAATTTAACCGACTTCCATGCCGCGCGAGTCAGTTTCATTTGCAAGTTTGATATGTTTATCGACATATCTCTCGATATCTTTCAGATCTCGATGAAATTACAATTGTACCAACCTTGAAATATCTCCTTTCCAACAAAAAAATAACCATCTTAATCGGTTTGTAAGCGACAAAGTTATCCACACGAGCACACATTAAAATATATATAAGGTCGAATGAAGAAACCTCCTCCTCTTTTTGATGTCGGTTAAAAATAGTTTCAACTGACAAACGTTGGCATTTATAATATTGGTTAAGGTCACAGAAATATAAATAACCTTATTATTTATTTTTCTGTGGTTAACGTAATAAATAATATTAATAACAATACCTCCTATCCCGTAAAGGTTAAATAAGACCCTCTGACTCCCGGCTTGCTTTGACTAGCCAGCCGGAGGTGGGAATCTAAAAAGCTAAGACCTAAGCTCCAGGGTGGAAGTGTTAAACGCATAAAGCCACTAGTAGCGTTTAGTGAAAGTGCAGCACACCTCTCGACTCCTTAAGCTATCCACGCCAATGTTGGCCCTCAGCGCCAACATAACGGTCCGCCTTTATAAGGGGCCCATTCAATGTATAGCATTAAGTCACCACCCGTCTTAATATTTTGTTATGAGGCATAATTTGGCGGGCGCCGTACCTCATCCCATAGACCAGGAATCAGACATCGAGCAGCACACATTCATAGCCACATTCATATTTTAAAAAACGTACCATCTTTTTATAGTTTTTCATCTCTCCATCCACAAACCATACCTACATAAGTTAACTTCGTAAAAGGCTTCTTGACGTTGGCTTCGGCTCCGTCAATGCCTTCTAAAGAACCGGGTGATTTACGATCCGTGATGTAAAATTTAATAAATTAATAATAATAATCTGTATTCAGAAAAGGCAAAATATTACAAAATTGTTTAATGAACACCTGGTTCCTAAACTAGGCTCTAAATCCGTGACATAGGTACCAGAACTTTTCCGTCTGTTGCTACATGCAAGAAATTTTAAGAAAAGTAAATGATAAGGAAGCGGTGCAGATAGCGGAAGCTCGGGAGAAGTTGCAGAGCTTCGTCTTTTCTGCTGTTTTTTTCAGAAGATATCACATCCAACCGGCAGAATAAACTCAATGTGTAGGTACTCATCACTCTTGCTACCCGTGACGTGCTTTCTACGAACGAGGCCGAAACAATTGTCGATCGTTACATCGAACAAAGTCACGTTAATTTCTTGATCGTTTAAAATAAACTTGAGGTTTCAACCAAAAACAAAGGAGGTTTTCTATTCGTCTGTATGTTAGTCTGTGTAAAGATATGACCATAAACGTCTCAAACTTGCTATAGAAATTTACTCGCGGGACATTGAAGTAGGTTGTTTTAGTTTTTAAACTATATTAATTAATATAATAAAAGTAAACGACATCTCAACAAACAAACTTTCACATTTTGATATTAATACTAATGTCTATCACCTCCCTTTAATATATCTCTGCATATCTAAATGAATAGCATTAATATTTACTGAACCCTAAAATGTTTGCCATAAGCCTACCTTAGGCGTCGCGTGGTCTTTTCATCTACCACCCTAGTATAAAGGGCATGCATTATAAATAGATATGTCCAAAGATATATATAATAGATACGTCTTTAATTTTTTTTACAGATGACGAATTTTGGTGCCCAATCGAACGTCAGAAAGTGGTTCTAATTTTCAACCGAATTCAAAAAATAAGGAAGTTCTCAATTTGTCTGTATGGTTTTTTTTTTGTATGTATGTTACGGGTTTACTCCGTCAATTGTAAACCGATTCGAATGATTCTTAATAGGTAGGGTACGTTTCCCAGGTGGTCCCATTGTAATGTCATTGAGATCTGATCAGTATCTTCAGAGATATGACGATAAACGTCTCAAACTTGCTGCTGAAATTGACTCGCGGGGCATGGAAGCCGGTTGTTTTATTTTTATTATGTAGCTGCCAAGATTTGACCCGCACAAACATACATACATATATACATACTAAGACTACTAAGTTAAATAAAAGCTTGTAAAAAGACTATCAATTTAATTTAATTTAACTTGTAATAATATCGTTTAAAAACTAAAAAACAACCGACTTCAATGCCGCGCTATTCATTTTCAGTACCAATTTTGAGATGTTTATCTCAATATCTCTGGAGATACTTATCATACCTCGATAAAATTACCATGGTACCACACTTGGGATATCACCTTTCGAACAAAAAAAGAATAATCGAAATCGGTTCATAAACGACGAAGTTATCCGCGAACAAACATAAAAAAAAAAAAAAAATATATACGGTCGAATTGAGAAACCTCCTCCTTTTTTTGAAGTCGGTTAAAAATGCCCAAGTTCGAAAGTATATTTAAGATACCTGCGCTGTAACGTGTCTACTTTTCTTATATCATAGACATTTCTTAATGTAAGAACAAAATGGAGAAAATGTACGAGTTTTCAAGTAGGGATGAAAATGGAAAGAAAATTGTGAGAATTCTTGAACAAAAAAACTTTTATGGTGTTTTAATTATATTATGGGAACATTAGATCTTTAGATATTCGTATCTTTTGTTACGACGAGAAACAAACTTTATTTTCCTTGACAGTTATTGTATTAGAATGTTAATGAAATAAGGAACTTTGTAGGGTTTCAGTGTTTGAGACGAAATATGTGGATTTTATTAAATAAATAAATGTTGTGTGTGCTCAACTCATTCTGACGGGAGGATAATAATACCAGTACTAGAGATGATCCTGGGTATAGGGACATAGGGATCCCAAGGTGTTTCCATTGTAAATTTATGTGATGAGTATCTCCAGAGATATGGAGATAAATACCTCAAACTCGCTACTGAAAATGACTAGCGTTGAAGTTGAAGTCGTATTTAACCGACTTCACAAAAAAGAAGGAGGTTCTCAAATAAAAAAAATAGGTTTTTGTTATCTCAGAATTCCGTTAAATCTTAAACGATTTAAAAAATTTTTTTTTTGGTTTGAGATATTATGCCTCTCTTTTGGTCCCATTAAAATTTTATTAAGATCTGATAATCATCGCCGGTGATAAAGAAATAAACAATATTTAAAAAATGGTATAGCTTGATGACATGATTATGACTACTGGATACTTACTTTCACTACTGCAGCATGTGAAGTCGGTTTTTTCGTTTTGTGCGATCATAAATTATTTTTTTCGTTTTCTAAACGAATTTGAAATTCAAAACTCCGTGGTTTTTGATTTAAGTTATTTATTGAAGTAGTTTTAAAACAAATGATTTTTTTAAAACAAAATATAAATATCTACTATACATAGGTAATTTTTAAGTCAGTTGTGATACTTATTTCATAGAAAGCTCTTTGTGAGAAATCTAGACTCTAGAGCAGTAAAATATCCTTTTCGGTCATATTAAAAGGTCTTAAAGAACAATAGCTGTAGTACCTATTTAACTTAATCTGTATATTATAATTTAATTTTACGGGACGTAATAATGTAGACGTAAAGTACATCGCGCACTAGGTATAGTGTCCAGTGAAATTATAGGACATGTGAGACTCAACATCTTTATGTCTCAAGGTACCAGGCGTAGTGCAGTAACATGCAAAATTCCGGTAGTCCAAAATTTTGCATGCCGCTGTTTCTGTAATAGGTAGACGTCATCGCTTACCACCAGGCGAGCGTCGTGCTTGTCCTATTACCTTATACCATAAAAAAGGTATCATTTATTTTGTGAATCAAAATTGTTTACGTGTATCATTTGTTTATCTAATTTAAAGTAAACATTCCTAGAAGATAGAAGATCTACTAAAGGCAATATTGTTGAGGTCAAAATATCCACAACCAGTGACCGTGGGTTGACAGTACTTAAAAAAAAAAACAAATAAAAAATCTTCAGCATTGTAAAATTACTAGCTGTACCCTGCAATTTTACCCGCGTGGACATCGTTCCCATGGGAATATCGGGATAAATAGTACCTACGTGTTATTCCAGAGTCTAGGCTATCTACATAACATATTTCTGCTTAATCGTTTTAGTAGTTTTAGAGTGAAAGAGAAACAAACATCCATACATACTATTTATTAAACATACGCGTTCATAATATTATAAGTAAAAATAAATAAAAATAATTGAATGCACCAAGCATTAACCCACTGAACGTGTTGTACTAAGTGTACTATGTACAGTAGAATGTGTTGTACTAAGTGTACTATGTACAGTAGAATGTGTTGTACTAAGTGTACTATGTACAGTAGAATGTGTTGTACTAAGTGCACTATGTACAGTAGAATGTGTTGTACTAAGTGTACTATGTACAGTAGAATGTGTTGTACTAAGTGTACTATGTACAGTAGAATGTGTTGTACTAAGTGTACTATGTACAGTAGAATGTGTTGTACTAAGTGTACTATGTACAGTAGAATGTGTTGTACTAAGTGTACTATGTACAGTAGAATGTGTTGTACTAAGTGCACTATGTACAGTAGAATGTGTTGTACTAAGTGTACTATGTACAGTAGAATGTGTTGTACTAAGTGTACTATGTACAGTAGAATGTGTTGTACTAAGTGTACTATGTACAGTAGAATGTGTTGTACTAAGTGTACTATGTACAGTAGAATGTGTTGTACTAAGTGTACTATGTACAGTAGAATGTGTTGTACTAAGTGTACTATGTACAGTAGAATGTGTTGTACTAAGTGCACTATGTACAGTAGAATGTGTTGTACTAAGTGCACTATGTACAGTAGAATGTGTTGTACTAAGTGTACTATGTACAGTAGAATGTGTTGTACTAAGTGTACTATGTACAGTAGAATGTGTTGTACTAAGTGTACTATGTACAGTAGAATGTGTTGTACTAAGTGTACTATGTACAGTAGAATGGGTTGTACTAAGTGTACTATGTACAGTAGAATGTGTTGTACTAAGTGTACTATGTACAGTAGAATGTGTTGTACTAAGTGTACTATGTACAGTAGAATGTGTTGTACTAAGTGTACTATGTACAGTAGAATGTGTTGTACTAAGTGTACTATGTACAGTAGAATGTGTTGTACTAAGTGTACTATGTACAGTAGAATGTGTTGTACTAAGTGTACTATGTACAGTAGAATGTGTTGTACTAAGTGCACTATGTACAGTAGAATGTGTTGTACTAAGTGTACTATGTACAGTAGAATGTGTTGTACTAAGTGTACTATGTACAGTAGAATGTGTTGTACTAAGTGTACTATGTACAGTAGAATCCGTTTATTATGACTCCGCCTATATTGACCAACCGGTTATTATGACGTAACTATACTACGAAGTTTGGTTTTCATATGAAATTCTTTATAAATAGTCGGATATAATGACTTCCCACTTACAGTGACATGTCGCTTATTATGACCCATTTTTAATACAAAAATGTAAATTATGTCCGGTTATAATGACCGACATGATTCTGTACACCTTCGGTAATGTTCGTTGATTCCCAATGACGTTCGGCACGTGGCTCGTTTTTGTTTTGAACTATGTTTATGTATTAAACTACTTAAGTACATTCATATTTACATAAAAAAGGTTTTTCATTTCACAAAACGCTTTGTATGACGTCCGCTTATTATGACTTGTTTGTCAGTTCCTTTCGATGTCATTATAAACGGACTCTACTGTAGTTGATTTAATTGTTTTATTTTTCAATAAAGTTTGTAGTTTTAATTAATTTGACACATACAAAATAATGTAATAAATTACTATTGAGCGAGGACCATAACAGAGCTGTTCTTTGAAAACGTATTAAGTATGTATTTAAGCTAACAGATTTCAGCCCTCAGGGAAGGTCTGTATATTGTATAGTACGATTAAATAATATGAAACTGGGATTAAAAGGCAATTTAGGGAGCTGCCGTCCCCGAGTCTCGCATAATAGGTATGGATATGATAATGCTCTTGCAAACTTAATATCACACCTTTTCTTATAATTTCTAACATAAAATACATACAATTTGAGGTCATGACTACGACTTTTAGTTGGGCGGGCATTGTGTCATCCACGGGAGAGTAGTAATTGTTACCCGTCAGCGTTGTTTGTCATTGTAAAATCCACGGCTGAGTTATCATTGTTACCTGTCAGCGTTCTTTGCCATTATGTCATCCATGACAGATTAGAAATTGTTACCCATCAGCGTTCTTACTCATTGTGTCATTCACGGGAGAGCAGTCATTGTTACCCGTTAGCGCTCTTAGTCATTGTGTCTTTCACTATAGATTAGAAATTGTTACCCATCAGTGTTCTTACTCATTGTGTCATTCACGGGAGAGCAGTCATTGTTACCCGTTAGCGCTCTTAGTCATTGTGTCTTTCACTATAGATTAGAAATTGTTACCCATCAGTGTTCTTACTCATTGTGTCATTCACGGGAGAGCAGTCATTGTTACCCGTTAGCGCTCTTAGTCATTGTGTCTTTCACTATAGATTAGAAATTGTTACCCATCAGCGTTCTTACTCATTGTGTCATTCACGGGAGAGCAGTCATTGTTACCCGTTAGCGCTCTTAGTCATTGTGTCTTTCACTATAGATTAGAAATTGTTACCCATCAGTGTTCTTACTCATTGTGTCATTCACGGGAGAGCAGTCATTGTTACCCGTTAGCGCTCTTAGTCATTGTGTCTTTCACTATAGATTAGAAATTGTTACCCATCAGTGTTCTTACTCATTGTGTCATTCACGGGAGAGCAGTCATTGTTACCCGTTAGCGCTCTTAGTCATTGTGTCTTTCACTATAGATTAGAAATTGTTACCCATCAGCGTTCTTACTCATTGTGTCATTCACGGGAGAGCAGTCATTGTTACCCGTTAGCGCTCTTAGTCATTGTGTCTTTCACTATAGATTAGAAATTGTTACCCATCAGCGTTCTTACTCATTGTGTCATTCACGGGAGAGCAGTCATTGTTACCCGTTAGCGCTCTTAGTCATTGTGTCTTTCACTATAGATTAGAAATTGTTACCCATCAGTGTTCTTACTCATTGTGTCATTCACGGGAGAGCAGTCATTGTTACCCGTTAGCGCTCTTAGTCATTGTGTCTTTCACTATAGATTAGAAATTGTTACCCATCAGTGTTCTTACTCATTGTGTCATCCACGGGAGAGTAGTAATTGTTACCCGTCAGCGTTCTTAGTGATTGTGTCATTTACGTGATAAAAGTCATTATCATCCGTCAGCGTTCTTTGGCGCTGACGTCAATCTTACACTTGATTTTTGGATGGTACTACTGGTTCCACTTCGGTCATTACCTGAACAATTTACTAAACTATGACATTTGCTAATCGGTCGCTCAGATCTATCATTATGTGCAGTGGCCGCCGGTGTGGAAGT
Source organism: Cabera pusaria (assembly GCA_954871355.1). Classification (NCBI taxonomy): domain Eukaryota; kingdom Metazoa; phylum Arthropoda; class Insecta; order Lepidoptera; family Geometridae; genus Cabera; species Cabera pusaria. Next base: position 455,903 of record OX940901.1, read on the forward strand.
TGCGTTGTGCTAGTTGCGCTCTATGTGAAATAAATTAAAGTTAGTCCAGTGCTTCCTTTCACGGCCATCTTCCTTTTCCAGAGAAGCTCGATTCTCACTAAGACCGCATCTTTACATAACATCCGCGAAGGTCATTTGTTTTGTATTTGCAATAAAAAATACGTTAGGTACTGAAATATAAAGAAGATTGGCGTCATTGAGTACTCGATTAAGGTATACATTCTGTGTGATTTGTCGCAACACGTTTAAGCGAGTCGATTTCTTGATATAAGTGATGATGTCTGCTTATTATAGAAACTGTGTCACGAAAAACTCTGAATTGGTAGAATTTTGAGCCCCTAGCGTAATATTAGACATCTTACATGAACGTAGGTGTATCTATTAGCTTGTACCATGTACCTACTCTATCTCAGACGGATTCCATTGAACTTCAATGAACCGTAGTCAGCACCTACTCACTATATTCTAAATATCGACCTATTATATTGTTTCGTAACCGAGCGCTGGGTTTTAATTTTTTTTTAAATATCTCATAGGCTAGCGTTTCACCAGTATCTCACTTGTTGGTAAGTGATGATGCGGTCGAAGATGGTAAGCACGCTAGGCCTAGAATGGGAACTGTCTCTCAAGGATAGCTGCCGGAACACATTCGATGTTTGGCACTTGTTTGGTTTTTTGGAAATACTACAAACAAAGTTAGTGTCACTACTTACCACTACTTACCTTATGCTTCTAAAAAAAACAAAAAAAGATCAATTTTTCGAAAGTCGGGTGCCAAGTTCACATAGGTATGTTTGGCGACAGAATTTCTAGCTTAAGGGTGGGTTTAATGTTCATGAAAGATTCAGACTTGCTCTTACCAAAGTTTCTTTGATTCGCTAAATTATTTAAGTTTGAATATTAAGGCGAAAATTATTCATTAGGAATATGTATTATTAAATACTAGCAGTGCCCCACGGCTTTGCCCCCGTGAACAACTTCATTAATTAATTTATTTTGTTTCTTAAAAATAAATGAAAAACTGAATTAGCCATATCGGTCTACCTGTTTTCAGATTATGGCGTGACCAAGGGACATAGGGACTCATTTTTTTTCTAAAAACTCATTTATAAAACCTTAAAAATCATATTAATTTTCAAACTTTGTTTTGTTTGTTTGTACCCCATTTAACCATCTTAAAGGTCTTCTTCTTTCTTGTGGGAAGTTTCCAATAAAATAGACTATCTTATGTTGTTTATATAGAAACTTTGAACTCCCGTTTCATCCCTACAAGGGGTGAATTTTGGAAAATCCTTTCTTAGCGGATACCTACGTCATAGCTCTTAACAACTATCTGCAAACCAAATTTGGTTTGAGCTGTGCGTTGATAGATCAGTCAGTTAGTCAGTCAGTCGGTAACGTTTGCCGACTACATATACGGATTTCATTATTTACGTTAAACTGTATTTCCCTACATAGTGAATGGAACCAAGGAATACATGTTTTCTATGCTTACAAATTTAATTTTGCACACGAATGTTGAGTGAATCAAACCATGACCTAAACTTTGTAATAAAATTTACCATAGAAACTTTATCACCCCGTTTAACCATTTTAGGGGATGATTTTTGAAAATTAAAGTACCTTATTATGTTTTATTTCAGGACCTACACTATCTACATTTCCAATATCATCAAAATCGATTTAGTAGTTATATGCTGATAAGTGGAAACAAACATTAATGTATTTTCTATGATTTCTCCAGATAAAATTAAATTTTCACTCCCCCTAGAAGTAGATTTGAAAGAAATAAAAAATACATGTTTTATTATTTGTTTTAAGTTTTATTTGTACCGAGTTTTGAGTGAACAGGACCGAGGAATAACATTTTTCATAGAAACTTTATCACCCTATGTAACCCCTTCAGGGGTTGAATTTTGAAAAACAAATTAACCTATGTGTTATTTCAAAACTTACACTATCTATCTATCTTTTCATATTTCATTGAAATCGGTTTATTAGTTATGCAGATACGTCGAAACAAACATGACTGGATTTTCTATGATGTTGCCAAACAAATTTCATTTTACACAACCCCTAGGGGTAGATTTAGAAAATAAAAAATACATGTTTCATTATTTGTTTTCTAGATTATATGTACCGAGTTTTGAGTAAATCGGACCAAGGAATACGTGGAAACAAATAACAAATATATTACTGAATTTTTTATAATTTTTACAAAGAAAATTCATTGTCAGCCCCCCTAGTAGGCGTAGTTTTGAAAAAATTAAATACACGTGTATCATTATTTGTTTTAAGGTTTATTTGTACCGAGTTTTGAGTAAATCGGCCCAAGGAATATAATTATCCATAGAAACTTTATCACCCTATTTAACCCCTTTAGGGGATGCTTTAAAAAAAATAAGATTAGCCTATGTCTTAAGTTAGAACCTACTCTATCTACGTTTTAAATTTCATTAAAATTGGTTTAGTGGTTATCGAGATACGTGGTAACAAACATTCACACACACACACACACACACACACACACACACACACACACACACACACACACACACACACACACACACACACACACACACACACACACACACACACACACACACACACACTCTTACTTTCGCATTTATAATATTAGTAAGTGGGATTTGAACAGATTCATGTTTATGATTTTCGCTATAATATGCGGAGCATTCAGAAAAATAAGCGCACATGCTGGCGCACTGTGGGGCACGTGTGTAGCACGATTCTATCGTCAAAGTGTTCGCATAGAAAACATGACAGTTTGTATGAAACTGATTGATCAGCGCCTCTACCGGGCGTAAATGAAACTAAAGTTTCCAACGAATTGCTTACATTTACTATACGAACACTTTGACTTTATAAATTTGTGCCTACCAGAAATAAGATCGTTAAGAACCGATTTTAAATGTCACGCTATTAATTTTCAGTACCAAATTTGAGGTGTTTATCTCCATATCTCTGGAGATACTTATCTCGATGAAATTACTATGTATATTATACCCTTGGGGTATCAGCATTCAAACAAAAGATAATCATCAAAATCGGTTTATAGATGACGAAGTTATCCGCGAACACACATAAGAATCGTCCTCCTTTTTAACCGACTTCCAAAAATGGAGGAGGTTCGTGGCTAGCTTCGTCGTTTATGAACCGATTTTAATTACTTCTTTGTTAGAAAGGAAATATTCCAAAGGTAGTACCATAGAAATTTCATCGAGATCTAATAAGTATCTCCAGAGATATGGAGATAAACACATCAAACTAAGGCGGCAATAGCCCAATGGATAGAGTGTCGGATTGGCGATCGAGAGGTCGTGAGTTCGATCCCCACCCATTGCACTATTGACGTGAACCCACCCCAGACACAAGCATATTTAGCTTAGTTGGAGGGGTTAACAAGACTACTAGTAATGTGCAACCCATATTGAGAGTAATCTTTATTAATAAAAAAAAACTTGGTGCTGAAAATTAATAGCGCGGCATTTAAAGTCGGTTCTTTCAGTTTTTTTAAACGATCTTATTTGAAATCGGTTAAAAATATCCAGATTGACCCTCGTATGCTGAGAGTTGATATTGCCAGGTACTGTCGGGGTCGCTTTCAGTGGTGCGGACTAAAGTTACTTTTCCAACGCTTCGTCTCACTGCCGCCTTCCATTTCCAGGCAAGCATGATTCCATCTCAGATAGACTGCAGTGTCACTTTACATCAAAAAGATCGTGATCAAGTCCTTGTCTGTCCAAAATAAAACCAACATACATAAAAAGTTATACGTAAATGAATTGAGGACTTCCTTCTTTGTGAAGTTAGCCAAGTTTGTCAAGTTCCAGAATATATTGTACAAGTGTAGAAGAAGCCCCGTGGAACAGCTAGCATCGGCTACATAAATTAAAGGTTATTTCCACTGCACCCACACTACACGAGTTAAACACCCACCACACTTACTTACTTTATTTTCTGAGATTTATAAAACTCTCTGATAAATATACAAATATGAACATTATTACTTTATTATATATATACTAGCTGTGCCCCGCGGCTTCGCCCGTGTTAAAATGTATTCTATAGCCTAATCCATAATACCTACTGGCTATCCCTGTGCAAAATTTCACCTAAATCGGTCCAGCCGTTTGACCGTGAAGAAGTCACAAACAAATATTCAAACTGACTTTCGCATTTATAATAATTGGTGTTGATAAAATACTAGCTGATACCCGCGACTTCGTTCACGTACACCAAGAATGTAGAAGCCTATGTTCATCCTTATGCTAGAAAGTATCTCCTTGTTAAATTTCAGTAAGATTGGATCGTCCGATTACGCGTGATTTGGTAACAAACAAACAGAGTGACAGAATAACAAACGTTTTTATAATATTAAGTATGAATATAATTATTATTAGGTACTTGCATCTTGTATTACGAAGTAGGTACACGACCTTTACAGAGCGTTCTTCCCACCTACAAGATGAACTCTGTATTAATGTTTCTGAACGATGATACAATTAAGGTTAGTTTAATAATATAAGATGGTTTACAAAACGATAAAAACCGACTTCAAGTGCTGCACGAGTCAGTTTCAGTACTAAGTTTGAGGCGTTTATCTCTTTATCTCTGAAGATACTTGTCAGATCTCGATGAAATTACAATGGAACTACCTTGGAAATGTAACCTACCAATAAAAATATATATATAAACATAATACCACATATTATATAATAGTTACTGTGTAAATAATACTTTCCGTTATTATGTTTCTTGAAGTGTTTCACACTTTATATTTTTGTAAGTTGTTAAACACAATCCAAAATATCATCGTACCGACGGGACTTGAACCCGCAACCTCCGGAATGACATGTTCCGGTGCTTTGCCAATTAAGCCACGGTGCGAAGTATCGTTACGACGCAATTAGTGGATTGCATTTTGTTAACCCAATTATGCATTGATGGCGCCATCTACGACTACTTATTACCATTGACCACAGATTGTGTTTAACAATTTACAAAAATATAAAGTGTGAAACACTTCAAGAAACATAATATTTGATTTACGCAGTGCAACATCTCTCGTCGGATTAGAAAACTGTAATGATTTCTTCCGAATGATTAACTTACGTAATAAGTAGTCATAGATGGCGCCACCAATGCATAATTGGGTTAACAAAATGCAATCCACTAATTTCGTCGTAACGATACTTCGCACCGTGGCTTAATTGGCAAAGCACCGGAACATGTCATTCCGGAGGTTGTGGGTTCAAGTCCCGTCGGTACGATGAAATTTTTGATTGTGTTTAACAATTTACAAAAATACTTTCCGTTGTTAGGTTAGCTATACAGTGCTTTCATAATTCGGGTATTAACAATGTAGGGAAGTGCCAACTCTTATAACGTAGTACTGGCACCGATTTCAAATAGATAAGTGGGTAGCGCTTATAATAATTATATTGATTAATTTATTTTTCGCCTTTGAGTGCCTGTTTGTGGTTATGAAGTCGGTTTTCTTGTTTTTGAAAAATAATTTATTTTGTATGTATTTAAAAAAAGCTGCGTAGAAAGCTACGCGTTAGAAGTGAAACTTCCATCACGGAGTAGGAATTCAAAGTATTAAGTTCATTCAATAAATCACATTTTTTTTATACAACTCCATCTGTTGAATTTAGCAGGGAATGCCCGAATGATAGCGAAAACGTCTTCGTAGTTACGCTGTTCTACAAGAGAGGGCGTTTAAAACTATAAAATATAACATGACGCTTACGTAACTTCTGTTGATTCGGACCGTGACGCTACGTCACTTCTGTAAAATTTTATCCCAGTGCGCCTAAATAAGGTTCAATTAAATAAAAACATGTACAGACTCATTGAGAAACTAATCCTTTTTAGGTTGAAAACTAAAATAACCGTTTTCACATGCTACACGAGTCAGTTTTAGTAGCAATATGAGCTACGTCTCAAACTTGCTAGCTCAAACTGGTATTAGACGTCTCTGGAGTAGCAGTTACCAAACAAAAAATATTTTCATTCGGATTCTTATGAACCACTGCTCATAATGTAATTTATAATGCAAATATTTGTAGAAAGCTGCGCCAGAGTAAATAAATTGTTAAATGATCAGTTCTCAGTGTAAACGAGAACCAGACACCAGAAGCCGGCGAGTAAATATCTTACCAATATCATAATGCAGTTAGTCAGCATCGTATAAAAATATTTAATCCATTTTTAGGGTTCCGAACCCAAAGGGTACCAACGGAACCCTATTACTGAGACTCCGCTGTCCGTCTGTCTGTCTGTCTGTCTGTCCGTCTGTCACCAGGCTGTATCTCGTGAACCGTGATAGTTAGACAATTGAAATTTTCACAGATGATGTATTTCTGTTGCCGCTATAACAGCAAATACTAAAAACAGAATAAAGTTAAAAATCAAATGGGTCCCCATACAAGAAACTTTTTTTTCGACTTTTTACATTTACGCCATCTATGAACGGTTGACTGTATTTATTATATTAATTACCTTTGCGTTAATTTTCACTTAGTTGGCGTAAGTGTTTGTAATATGGCGTTGTACAGAATAAGCACGCGGCTCCGTTTGGAATTGACACGGTAATATAATATAATAATAATATCTGGATGACCGAGCTTTGCTAGCAATTATTTTTTTAACCGACTTCAAAAAAAGGAGGAGGTTTCTCAATTCGACCGTATATTTTTTTTTTTTTTTTTTTTTTTATGTTTGTTCGCGGATAACTTCGTCGTTTATGAACCGATTTCGATTATTCTTTTTTTGTTCGAAAGGAGATATCCCAAGTGTGGTCCCATGGTAATTTTATCGAGGTATGATAAGTATCTCCAGAGATATTGAGATAAACATCTCAAAATTGGTACTGAAAATGAATATTTTTTTTATGTTTGTTCGCGGATAACTTCGTCGTTTATGAACCGATTTCGATTATTCTTTTTTTGTTCGAAAGGAGATATCCCAAGTGTGGTACCATGGTAATTTTATCGAGGTATGATAAGTATCTCCAGAGATATTGAGATAAACATCTCAAAATTGGTACTGAAAATGAATAGCGCGGCATTGAAGTCGGTTGTTTTTTAGTTTTTAAACGATATTATTTGGTAAATCGTGTTTCATTTAATTTTTTGACTCACAATAATAGTCTTCTTACAAAAGAACAAACTTGAAAAATTAATCATCTCGACTGGACTCGAACCGGGGTCCTTCTGATCGCCATCCGAACGATCTCCCACTGAGCTATCGTTACAATGTAGCAACGGCGAAATTTACCTTCATGTTCTAATTATATTGTAGGAGTTTTGCATTACCTGAAATCAGGGATAAAACAACATTTTCTGAAAATGAAAACCTAGCTAGATCGATTTATCAATTTATTACACGAAGAAGAGTGATTTCTTTCACCATTTTTGCCTCGATTTTATAAAATATTGTAGTGTAGTACGGAATCGGAACCCTACGAGTGGAATTCCGACTTGCAATTGGCCAGTTTATTTTTAAATATGTCGATTTTCCTTCTGAACTTGTTCTATGCTGTGGCAAAAAGTGTAATGAGGTTACTCATAGGAATGTAATTAATTAATTAAACAAAAAAAACTAAAATTTTAACTATGAATGATAATGATAATTAATAAACCATATTAAAAACTGTCTGTGTACTAAATTTCATCCAAATGCGTTCAGCCATTGTTGTGTGATTAAGTAAGTAACAAACATCCATACTATTTACATTTAAGTATAATATTTAAAGTAGGATTTGATGATTTCAATGATGGTTTATGACCCTTTTCAACCGACTTCTAAAAAAAGAGGTTCTCAATTCGTCTGTATGTTGTTTTTTAGGGTTCCGTACCCAAAGGGTAAAACGGGACCCTATTACTAAGACTCCGCTGGCCGTCTGTCTGTCTGTCTGTCTGTCTGTCTGTCTGTCCGTCTGTCACCAGGCTGTATCTCATGAACCGTGATTGTTAGACAGTTGACATTTTCACAGATGATGTATTTCTGTTGCCGCTATGACAACAAATACTAAAAACAGAATAAAGTTAAAAATAATAGAGGGTCCTCCATACAAGAAACGTGTTTTTTTCGGCATTTCACGCCATCTATGAACGCTTAGTTAGGTAAACGTCCCATAGATGGCGTTATAATGAAATGTCGATCCCTTACTCCTTTGTTAGACGTTAGATGGCGTTATAAGAAATAAAATGTTTATTAATTATTATTTTTTGCTGGCGAAAAATGATAGTGGTATTTTTTGCTCGATCTTATAAAATACTGTTGTGTGGTACGGAACCCTACTAGTGCGAGTCGAACTTGCACTTGGCCAGTTTATTTTGTATGTTACCCGATTACTCCGTTAATTGAGAACCGATTCTAATGATTATTTTTTTAACGGTAGGGTATGTTTCCGAGGTGGTCCCATAGTAATTTCATTGAGATCTGATAAGTATAGCCAGAGATATGACGATAAACGTCTCAAACTTGCTACTGAAATTGACTCGCGGGGCATGGAAGTCGGTCGTTTAGGTTTTTAAACTATTTTATTTTATTCCCTGCAACATAGTACACTCCCGTGTCCCGTCTCCAGTTAATAGACCATTACATATTGTTTCTACTGTGGGGGGCCTGGTGACCTGTAATACAGGTTTTCAAAAAACCTACATCAGGCACCAGCTCTCACAAAGTGGTACAACTACAGAAGGTATATTGCTGCAGATAGTTTTTAAATTAGTATATAATACTAGTTAAACCTATTGTAATATGTAGTTGTACTTACTTTTGTGATGAGGAAATAAATGTATTTTATTTATTATTATTTTATTACAATAACATATTATCGCGCGTAAAGCCGCGGACACACCTAGCAAAAACACCTAATAAAATTTATAAGATTTGCAACTGACATCTTTGAATTATCATCCGCATAATTTTCCTTTGAGTTTCCTCAGTTTCACAATATTTTAATAAAACATTAAATTAAAAAATCAAAAAACCCGACTGCGCAAAAAGTGAAGTGTTAAAAAACGAACTGAAAAAAAAAAAACAAGTAAGTCTAGTAGTTTAGACTTCTGTTTAGGGATATCAAAAAACTATACCATTTAAATTCTATCTCGGTCGATACACTCATAAAATAAATTATACATTGTTATATGGAATATAGAGACTTTAACAGTCGGGACACATTAATCCCCATTCGTTAAGCCATTAACGTTTTTTGATTTTTTAATTTAATGTTTTATTTTACACTTTTTAGTTAAGTAAAGGACGGCAAATTCCGTAATCTTCTCATTTCATTTAGAGAGTTGATGTCATGTGGATTATTGAGTAGTTTCCGGGGATCTAAACTACTTATTACTAGTCCACCTAAAGATCTAACCCGGCTCAATGCTACATAGGCTTGACCTTTCGCAAAAATGCGTGAACTTAAGTCGACCACAGCTTTGTCCAAGGTAGTAAGTAGTCCAGTCCAAGTCTTTGTAATGTATACTTTATACTTGTAAAACAGTCGGGAAGCTTATAAAATATCTTGCTTTTGCTATGTTTACTTTTCATCAATTATGATTTATTTTATGATTTGAGACGTGTATAAGTGCGTATATTAATAGTACCTACTTACTGAATAAATGCTTTGACTTTGACTTTACCGCCATCGCATGTGTACCGGAACTGTGTATTTTCAGCTTAGAGCTGGGATGAATCAGGTTATGTTTGAACCTTGTTTTGTCTCCTCTAGAACCACCTCTTTTTCTAGAATAGAAATTGGTATATATACGTACCAATTTGCACATTTCAAATATATATATTGACGTTAGCGTTAATACTTTATTGTTTATGAAATGGGGCCAGCAGGATTCCAGTACTATTATATTTACTAATATGCTTACGCATTTTTTTGGCAAATATAAGGTTTTGTTCGTCTAAACTACTAAGTATGTATTACAATGGGGGATTTAACAACAAATACTAAAAACAAAATAAAATTAAATATTAAAGGGGGTCTACATCACAGTGTGGTCTACATACAAGTAACGTGTAAACTAATAATAATAGATAGAGACTTGAAATCTTCACAAAATATGTATAATTATGACCGTTATTACAATTATGGAAAAAAGAACAAAAACCGAAATGCGTGAAATAGATAGGGTATTGCTTTTTAAGCTTACTTACTTTAAACGACTATACCAAAAGGAAGAGGTTGTTTGTTACCTCAGTACTCAATCAATTCTTAACCGATTTGGAAAATTCATTTTTTGTTTGAGTTAATATGATTTTCGTTTGGTCTCATTGTAATTTTATTGAGATCTGATAAGTAACTTCAGAGATAAGCACCGCAAACTTGTTACTGAAAGTGACTAACGCAGCATATAAAATTTTTTTTTTCGATTTGTACGATCATAAAATATTTGTTATAAATATATTTTGAATCTCCATTATAAGACCTTTAATTCGATACCCCACTCGATAGGTTTTGAAAAAAAAATTTTTTTGAACCCCAAATTTTGGCGTCTGAAATCCGCCATTTTGAATTTTGATTTTTTTTATGTTTTCGTTGACACTCGCGCTAGCATGGCAAATCTATTGACGTGCCAATTATCAAAATCGGCCCACGCGTTTGGTCTCTAGTGTTCCACAAAGGAACAAACATACATACATACATACATACATACATATATAGACTGATAAACACATTACCTCTCCTTTGCGTCGCGCAGTCGGGTAAAAACAGTAAAAATAATATTGGAACATAAACCGACATGCATTCTACCACCTGTAGCCTGGCCTCCAAACTTGTGAATCCTAATGTGACCCTAGGAAGTCGAACTACTAAATTTGCCTATAGTGTGTAGTGCCTTATATTGTAGAGGTAGGACTTCTGCTAGTCCGCCTGGGGCGGTTCCACCACTTTGCCAATTAATTTCCAGCCGTGAAATAGGAATGTTTTTTGGTTGAAATGGCAAGGTGTCCCGTGAAATTACAGGGCATGTGAGACGAAACATCTTTATGTCTCAAGGTAACAGGCGCAGTGCAGTGACATGCAAAATTCCGGCAGTCCAGAATTTTGCATGCCGCTGTTTCTGTAATAGGTAGACGTCATCGCTTACCATCAGGCTAGCATCGTGCTTGTCCTGTTACCTTATATAAAAAAAAAGTGTGAACTCGGTATAACATGTCCCTGTTGTTATATGCGGGCGTGATCACAGGATACTGCGGTACGCAAACTTCTGGATTGCCAGAATTTTGCTCGTCACTGTACATCCTTCTAGATGATGAGGGTAACATGCCCTGTAATTTCACTAGACAATGCCCTTTAAACCTTAATTATTTTAATATTACGGTTAAATAACAGGTAATGTTGTGGTACCGCCCCAGGGCTAGTAGAAACTCATATCACTGAAGTATATAGATGTATATATATATAGATGTAGACAAATATCTAAAAATATTTTTTTATTGTTAATAATTTAAGCAAGATTAATTTTTGTCATGTCTTCATAAGTTAATTTTATGTTCGATCTATAACGTTTTTATTTTGGTACAAAATTGTTTTGTAGGTCTTTAATTATTTTCCTTAAAAGGCACCGTTTAAAACCTCTTAACGAACCCTAAAAAGTGAAAATTGGCTTAAATGTTACATGAATTCCAGAATCTGAATGGTACATTTTAAACTCATGCGTAAATTTACTTAACAAAGACATTTCGTTTGAAGTTTCACAGAAAGAAAAAAAAAAGCTTTATTTTTAAAAGTGGCGCATTGCTGCTTCCGAACAGATAAAAAGGAAATAATTTGACGACAAAACTCACTAGGAAATGACTCTTGAAAATAGCATTCTGACGAACATACGTAACGAGATATGAATGAGAGCAGAAACCGCTCAAAGCGGCTTCATCATAACTTGAAAGGCGCAAAGGGGTCGACTGCAGTGCGTGCAGGCTACAGGTGGGGTGAAAACCACCCCCTCGATGAGATGAGAGGGTAGAACTCTAAAACACATCTCAGTACTTAACCGACGCCCGTCGCGAGCGGACGTCCCTGAAACCGCAGGAAAAGCATCCGTTTGATTCGAAAAGTGACAGATCGTTTCAAATATCGAATGCAACGTGTTGATGTTCGAAATTCTAATTAATATCGGCCAGTTCGCGAGTGCGCTGTGATTGGTTTGGTGTTGTGTTTTTGTTTTTTTTTTATCAATGTGGGTTAAGTGATTTTTAGCGGGCAATGGATGGAGAGAATAGGATCATTTTGAACGTCGGTGGAATAAGGTATGGCTAGCAATTAACTAACAGAATTCCGTTGACCTTTATTTTCGTGGGTCTTTTCTATTTTCAAGGTTTTCGGCCGTGAAAGGAAATTTGCGAGGTTCTTTGTTGGGAATTTAATGAAAGACCGATACGAACTTTCTGAAATAATCTATTATTATGCGATAATTGATAGCGAGTATTGAACGCCGAATCTTTGTTCTGTATCTCGCTTCTAAGTTTGACTTTGGGTCGAGCCCTTTGAAGATTGTTTTCGAGTTTAATAACACATTTTCAACCTTTACAAGTATATATTTTTTTTATGGTATAACGTAACAGGACAAGCACGACACTCGCCTGATGGTAAACGATGACGTCAACCTATTATAGACACAGCGGCATGCATAATTCTCGCAGTCCAGAATTTTGCAACTGTACTGCGCCTGTTACCTTGAGACTTAAAGATGTTGAGTCTCACATGCCCTGTAATTTCATTGGACACCTTGCCATTTCAACCGAATTCACGGCTGAAAATTAATTGGCAAAGTGGTGTTACCGCCCCAGGCGGACTAGCAATAGTCCTTCCACTACATTATGAATCCGCTATATATGAATCCGCTCTGAATTGCATTGATCGATGCAGTATATTATTTTTGTGTTATCTGTCAGTATGATTTAAAAGCTTTATTGAGTCATATATTTTTTAGCCAATGACCAGATAGCAAAATATATTTTGTGCAACTATACCTACTGTCGAACCATCTGCTCATGGCGATAAGCCCGACCATTTTTAACCGACTTCAAAAAAGAAGGCGGGGTGCTCAATTCGGAAGGAACTGTTTTATTATGTATGTTCGGGAATAACTCCGTTCTCTATGGACGGATTTGCAAAATTATTTTTTTGTTCGAAATAAGTTTTTTTCAGAAGAATCCTTTTTAAATTTTTAAAAAGGTAGTTTTTGTATTATTTGTAGGTATTTTTTTAATTTTTCATATATATTTTCGTTAGATTTTATTTTATCTCGTTCTCAAACTAAATGTGAACAAATATTATAAGTAATCTATTTTTACCGCTTTTTTTTTAAATCTTTCTCTTTGTCTTTGTTACCGTATTTGAATTTAAATATTTTGTATTTGGTAACGTTTTTTTTTTCATAATTCGATCGAACTTTTTGGTTTTTATTCCGTGGGGTTGAAAACATTTTAATTTAAATTGATAACCACCCCGACTGATCAATGTTTAATTTGTTTATTGACAATGTCGCAATGAGCCTAAGCAAGACATGTTTAGAAAAAACGAGATAAAAAATGAAATTTTAAAGTCAGTTTGTATATTTGTTTGTTTGGGACTACTTCATGGTCAAACGGCTGGACAGATATAGCTGATATTTTGCACAGGAATGGTTAATACAAGGTATATAAGTTCAATATGTTAATATATTTGCAATAAATAAAACCTCGCTAAATGATCACTAGTCTATTTTATCTTAGTCTCTTTCTCTTCAGTAATGCACACAAAAAATCAAACCCACACTTCAAACCCCACTCGACAAAAATGCCAGAGACTAAAATAAAAATTTATTCTTGTTTAAATTATTTTCTTTAAGTTTCCGCGGCATTTGCCAGTAAAATGAAACATTAGACGGCGAGCACACTCCGAGCTGAAACACTTCGAGATAAGAATAATAAACCACACCCTAAATAAACAGAGATTTTGGCGTTATTTCTCTATGGTATTCAAAAGAAAGTATTAAAAGATTCCGGTGGTTCTCACTTCCATGATAGTCGAGCTTACTCTTAAGAGCGTAGGTATTCAATGTCAATGTTAGGTGATATCGAGGTCTTAAGCGCCTGTTCTTTTCTTTTCTTTTTTTACCCGACTGCAAAAGAAGCAGGGTTATGTTTTACGAGTGTATATATGTATGTGTATGTATATTTCTTTGGCGCGCCCTAGAGCTTAAACGGCTTGTAGTATTTTTATGTAAGTGGTGTCAGTATCATCATCAGCCTGTATCAGTCCACTGCTGGACATAGGCCTCTCCCAAGATGCGCCACTGAGTCCGATCTTCGGCTCTTCTCTTCCAGTCACTGCCCAAGTACTGTAGTACTGCCTCAGTAGATTCGTCTTAATTGTGAGAGTGACACTGGGTACATCAAAATAAAATAAAAAACCTAAATTAAGGATTTTTGGCGCCAAATAGTAATCTAAAAAAAAAATGTTTTCAAAATACATCGAGTGTAGCATCAAAATAAAGATTTTTTAACGGTGATCACGAGTTTTAATATGTTTTATTTCAGTTGGAACAGGAAATGTTAATAAATCTTTATTTCACGCAGTCGGGTTTTTTGTACTTTTCAATAATGCACTTGTTATAAAGCTTACTTGCAATGTGGGTTGGAACTTACTAGTATTCTTGTTAACCCCTCCAACTAAGCTAAATATGCTTGTGTCTGGAGTGTGTTCACGTCAATAGTGCTATGGGTGGGGATCGATCTCACGACCTCTCGATCACCAGTATGACACCTTATCCATTGGACTATTGCCAATGTTATTGTCATTGTTTATCACACGCAATAATTAAGATTCCTAAATTCATCAGCTTATACTTGACTGATCTATACATAATCTGTTCTTTGAGGCCTTTTCAAATGAGCTCAACACCTCTGCTGTAAGTTGATGATGAGTAATGTATTCTGCGATTAGGGCATATCCCTCCCAATAAGCCTAAGATCGGGTTCAGTGGCATATCTTGGGAGAGGCCTACGTCCAGCAGTGAACTGACACTGGCTGATTATGATATGAAGGTATTCTGCAGATTCCAGGAGATGTCCTAGCATTAGGTCAGGTTTGTTCATCCAATATCACTGAAATAGAAAGATACCGAGTTTAGAATTGATCAGACCTATGAATGTTGCTCTTATCAACTAGAAAATAGTAATTTTTTATTTGTATAGTTTTGGGGGTTTGACCACCATCTCACCTGTTGGTAAGATTCGATGCGGTCGAGGATGGTAGCACGCTAGGCCTAGAATAGGAACTGGCTCTCAAGGACAGCTTTCGGAACACATTAGAGGTTTGGCGACAGTTTTACTAACTTGAGGATGGTAGCTGGCCAGACGGACACTAGATAGTGTCCTACCACAATGTAAAATATATGATGGTCTTAAAACAGCTGAACGGATTTTCATGAATCAAAGCTAAACACACTCTCGATTAAATCACCTGTGAAACAAAAATCATTAAATAAAAATCAGTTCATTTATTTGGGCTCTACGATACCACAGACAGACACACACATACACACGTCAAGCTCATAACACCCCGTTTAATGTGTCGGGGGTTAAAAATAGCTCATAAGATGTGATTTATGGTCCAAATGCGGCAAAAACAGGATGTGTCCAATATCATCTAGTTTCAAACCCCCCTTCATAAAACTGAACACCCCTATGTAAATACAGGGTGTCGGCAATCGCGCTGTTCCATACGTGACGTCACGTTAGTTTCATGCAAATCTCGTGAAGTTAGAGGGTCATTCAAAGGGTTTTATAGCTGTGGTTTGGAACTGGGAATAAAACGACGTCCTTTTCATTACATAAAAGATAATATTATCCTTTTTACTGAAGCAAAAGAAGGGCAATATTTTTAGCTGACTGTACTAATACAGTGAATGATAGATAGGGAATTGTTACGATACGAGTACTTGTTGCATTGGCTTTGTAAGCGTTACAAAGTATCTCTTGTCCATTTTAACCGTTTGCATAAAATGATGGGTGTTTTAGGTTGGTTCGGTGTTGATGTGTATATGTATATGCAATGTATGTGTCTGTCTGTGGCATGATAGCGCCCAATCGAATGAAACTAAAATTTGACTACGAATTTTTATTCACCAGTATATATGTATATATGAGTTCCAGTCCAGCTCCATCATCAGGTCAACATATTATTGAATTGTCACTGAAGATACGCTAGTATATCCAGTTTAAGTCCAATCGAATATCAGAAAGTGTTCTTATTTAGCATCCAAGATTTGACTGACACAAACAACTAAATAATTAAGAACTAAATTAAGAAGATAAGATGAGAAAAATTATTAAGAAAATAAAAACTAAAACAACTTCCATGCCCCGCGAGTCAATTTCAGTAGCAAGTTTGAGACGGTTATCGTCATATCTCTGGAGGTACTTATCAAATCTCGATAAAATTACAATGGGACTATCTCGAAAACGTACCCTAACGATTAAAAAAAGAATCATTCAAATCGGTTTACAATTGACGGAGTAATCGCGTAACATACACACAAAAAAAAAAAACATACAGACGAATTGAGAACCTCCTTCTTTTTGGAAGTCGGTTGAAAAAAGCTTGTAATAACCGGCGCAAAATCAATCCTCCTTGCGCATAATTATGACAATGCACAGTTTAACCTACCAACGCATTTGTTAACAGGCAGACATCACCGACTTGCAATCACACGGGCGTTTTCTCTTTCTAATATGAAAAATTAAACACATTTCTCTAACAATTCATATTATTCTCTAACAATTAATATTATTCTCTAACAATTAATATTATTCTCTAACAATTAATTATCCAAGCACAAGTCCGGCCGTGTATGGAGTACTGTTCTCACCTTTGGGATGGTTTTGCCAAATACCAGCTGGAGACACTGGAAGCTATTGAGAGGAGAGCCAAGAAACTCATCAGCGACGACCTACTAGTAAGCAAGAGACTCCAGAGTCTCGCGCATCGCCGCAAAGTCACTTGCTTATCGGTTTTCTATCGAATACATTTCGAAGAGTGTGCAATGGAACTGATGATTTGATGATTTGATTGATTGATTCCACCATCCCCATTTTATAATCGGACATCCAGAGACACCAAAAGGCGCCACCGATTTATGGTGGATATACCTTTTACCCGAACGAAGCGATTTGCTTCTTCGTTCATCATACGAACCGCCTAGGAATGGAATGCCCTGCCTGAGTCTGTGTTTCCGGTTAAGTACAATATGGCGGTCTTCAAATCGCGAGTGAATAGGTATCTTCTGGGCAAGCACGCTCCATCATCGATCGCATCATCACTTAACATCAGGTGAGATAGTGATCAAGAAGTGCTACCCAGTTCGGTATTAAAAAAAAATCCTTGAAGGAAAATAATAAACTCAAATTCCAAGTATTTACCTCAAGCAAGCATAGTCAGCATCGTTATAATAATTATAACGGCGCGTATACATGACACGACGTGAGCATGACTCTGATGAATGATGCACGGCAGTAAGCCCGCGGCTCACGACTCATTCCGAGGGATTGGACGCGGCCCTAAATACTTCCGTCACGTCTTGAGATCTGACGTATTAGGGCAAGAGCGCACTGAGGAAGATATGGTACAATTTTTAAATATTTTATTCTTTTTACAAATAGTCAGGACTCACTGGCGTAAGTCGGTTTTCCACAAGTGGTCGGAGCATATTATATCGATGTTCCGCCTGACTTACTAACGCACATGTTCTGGCAGTACACCTCCCTTGAGAGTCAAAATTATTCTAACCCAAGCATGTTCACCATCATCCACCACATCCTCGCTTACCACCATGCTAGATAGTGGTCGAACGCTTTTCCATAAGATATAAAAGAATAAGAAAATCTTCCTAATCATTTTTATTGCAAGCAGAACAACACTTGACCACTATCTCACTTGATGTTAAGTGATGATGCGATTGGGTCATGGTATTGTGCATGTCTGGAATTAGAAGACAGTAGTGAGGCCTCTACACTAACAGGACCCCACGGTTATTCCGGTCACGGTCACGGTTACTCCACCAGTGGTTTATTTGGTAGCCGCTACCAAACTGATTGCGCAACAAATTGAAAAGGTGATTTAAATTATACATATTTATTTTGTCTAAAATACGTAACTAGAATATATCATCTGCAGTCGGGTTTGTTATATTTTAGTTAATGTTATATTTTAGTTAATGTCTTGTGTACTAGGCGCAGCTGTTTCAAGCTGTTTTGGGAGAGCGTCTGTCTGTGCGTCTGTGTCGGGGCGCTGCGAGTGTCTTTCAAAAGGAGTGCTGTCGTCTTTGACTGCTGTCGTTAGTGTGTTTTATTATTGTAGTATAGTTGTACAATATATCATCCAAAAACTTTTGAAAGAAATAACTTTTTATTCTACAAGATTTGAAAATTGCTCTTATAGCGTCGTCAAATAGAAAAAAGCTCATAGATGTAAAACAGCTGAACGGATTTCCATAAAGAAGACCTAGAAACATTATCAATTAAACTCTAAATAAAACTCCTATCAAACAAAAAACTAAATAAAAATCGGTTCATCCGTTAGGGTGCTACGATGCCGCAGATACATGGATTCACAGATGCACAGTTACACAAATATACAGATACACATGTTAAAATTACAACAGCCTTTCTTTTGCGTCGGGGGTTAATATTAATAACCTACTAGTCTTCTGAGTATGTTTGAGCAGGTATATGTAAGGGCAACCCTAACTTTTAATAAACGGCAACCAGTATATTATAAGTAGTCGACACTGACTCTCTAATATACACACACCCTTACTAAGATTAGTGACTCGCTGACTCGGTTCGTTATTGCTGTCCCTAATTGCACGTAATCAATATTGAAAAGTGTTTCACACAGTTTATTTTCTCCAGCGGAATAAATTTGCTAGAAATAAAATTGTTTATACGGTTTTCATCGTCGTTCAAATATAGTTCGAGGCTGAATCTTATTTATATTGTTTTATTGGCTGTATGTAAACTTAGCTGTGATCATTTTATTTAGAGATGAGATCTCATTGCCGTTCGATAACGATCCTCCATAGGTATAACACTGAAAAGTTATTTCGTGAGATATGCGGAAAGGCCTTCAATTTTAGGATTCTGCATCTTAATTGAAATAATTAAGATCGTGTAAAAAAACTAAGAAACTGACTACATATCGGTGGCATCCACCGACTGAAGCTCAATGGAGACGACATGTTTGAATAATGACGTTTTATTGATTGTAATATATCTCCACTCCTCTCGTCTCGGGACCGCACTGGGGCTTCAACATGTAGACTTTTACTGAAGGCTTTTATTGGAATTTTGGCGTAAACAAATGACATGTTTTTTAACAAATCCAATCAAAGCATTTATTCTGTATGTAGGCAATATATATATAATATACGCACATATACGTCAAAATCATAAAATAAATCATAATCAATTATCAAGTAAACATAGCAAAAGCAGAATTTAACGTTGGAATTAAAAAAAGAACATTGTAATGAACCATTCTGCTGTCATCCAATCGTTGACGTCAGAGTATTAAAAAATATTAAAGTAGGGTTGCCAATCATACATGTACCTGTGTGTTACAGTAACACTGTGCTATTTCCTTACATTCACACACATTAACCAGCACTTAATGGTTAATAATCCACATCTATTACACATTAACTTCAGTTTCCATTCTAGGCCTAGCGTGCTTACCATCTTCGCCCGCATCATCACTTATCAACAAGTGAGATAGTGGTCAAACGCTAGCCTATAAGATATAAAATAAAACTCGCAGAAGAACAAGTTTTAAGAAAAAATACAATTAGAACACACAATCGCACACACTTAAAAACACACTACCGGTAGTATTATTATTATTATTTTAGTGGGTAAAACCATATCTTTGTATTAACTAATGAATAAGTACATGTAAGCACGATTCAAAATGTTCTCTACCGCTGCTGAATGACTGGTAGAAAATCTTATACATGTTCTCGCCAAAGCTCAGATTATTGACTCGTCGGTCCAATAAAGTATCTATACAATATGTCGGCGCTACATGTTTTGGTAAAACTGTAACCCATACGTAGCAACAATAATCACTGTTTTCCGTAAATGTTACCATTAATTCTCTTCAGGGCAGTTAAGTGATGAATTGAATTAAGTTATCGAAGTCGAAATAATAAATCAATTTGATTTCGTACCATGAGTACTGAATTAACAAAGAAGTATATTTTACTGTGGTATTACTGTTATGAATAGGTATTTAGACATTTTGCATAAGCTTCCATGTTCCAACTTTAACAATGGCTTGTTATTAAATCGCTTACTGTAAATAGAGGTGGAACCATCTTCGACCTCATCATCGCTTGCCACCAGGTGAGAAAGAGGGCAAACGCCTTTAAGGAAAAAAAACGTTGAATACATATAAAGACTCTTTTGGGGGTTTTCTTCTTTCTTTTGAATTTAATCAACCACGCCCAGTCGATGAACCCTGTTCCTACTTCTACAAAAAGCTAGCTTCATTTACAGGAATGGCTCACGAGACGTCTATATCTTTGGCAGTGGATTCTTCACTGTTTGTTCGATATTCACACATAAACGTTCCTAAAATAATTGGTTTACAGCAGTATAGTTGTCCAGAATGAATCGAAGAGATCAAGGGTAATGGCGTTATATATAAATTACATCAAGGAAGCAGCTGGGAAAATATAAATACAGATATCAAAATATCGTTAAAGTGTCAGAATCAGACGCACAAATGAACATCAAATAACAGCTTTTATCACATTAAGAGCCAGTTTCACCGGTCCCTGATAACATTTCAGATGGTTATCAAGACAGATGACGCCATAATAATATAAGCTAATATATAAGCTAAGTAATATATAAGCTGTCAAAATTCTGTCAGATAAGTTCCTAATATGGCTATCAGTAACCTGTGAAACTGGCCCTAACACTTCTTAATTATCCAAACGACCAACTAAAAGCTACCGAAAATTGGACTGCAGAGACCCACAGTGAAGCGAAGCGAAATATTTCAAGCACTTTAAGTGTGCGCAGCCTGGGCTAACTGAAACTTCAGACCTAGGTGTTATATATAACCTGACCTGACCCGGTCGGTGCCCTTTACAAACTATTTTAGGGTTAACATCAGTAGACACTGTTTAGTGCAAAACTTAAAATATTTACGACATACGGTTAGCCTTTAAGCCGTTTTAAGAAAACTGTAAATAAAGAACCTTCTGTTCTTCGTCGTTCTGTTGGTCGTTTCATACCAAAGAAGGTAGATACTAATTGTGTATGTACAGAAATAACAACTTAACCATGGGTTAGCACGATGAAAATTATGATAGAATAGGTCTTAACTAGGTTAATACAATAAGTTCACAGTCACACAGTACATAGAATGGGAATAAAAATACTCTTTATTAAATACAAGCATACAACAACTTAAAGTCTATGGTATTACAGTGAGCGGTCTTATCGCTAAGAGCGATTACTTCCAGACAAGACACATAACATCTTAAAGCATCTCTTACGACACTACCTATTTAAAACAAGTCGCCCAACACAACAAAACTACCCTAAATACACCAGAATACATAAAATTTACCACAATTGCCAATTTGCCAATTTACACTTTACGACTTCCTATCAGTGTCTATAAGTTAGTGTATGAACGACGGTATATGAAGTACTTATATTTACATAATGTATATCCAGACTAATATTATACAAATGTTTTAAACTTTGTCACTCTGTCTGTTTGTTACCTAATCACGCCTAAACGGACGGTCTAATCTAAGTGAAATTTAACAAGAAGATACTTCATAGCATGAGGTATTCATAGCGTAGGATACTAAATTCATGGTATACGTGAACAAAGTCGCGGGGATATCGTAATTGTTTTATTCTTGATGCAATAAGAAGGAGTGTTATACGTTGACGTATTTATCTGTGTGGCAAAAATAATGGACAGTCTTTCCAGAACGTGTTACTGTAGCTACAGCAAAAAAGGTGCCTACCCTTAGGGTCCTATTAAAAAAATTCAACCTGTATATTTTTATGACTGTTTCTCGTACTAGATAAGTAATTTCAGAGATTATCAGCGACAAAAACGTATATATATTGTTATACATACAAAATATGTACAAACGTAACCTCTTTATTATATTAGTATAGTTACTATTAAAATGCGGTATGCTTGGTTTTACATATACATCGGCATAGTTACGATATCTACTCTAATCTGTATGTATGGCTATAATATAAGACGATGAGGCACTTAGGTGCCCGTAGACCTATGTCTACGTAGAGGCTTGGGTATCGTAGCCAATTTTGTAGACAATGTCGTAGACAACAGATGGGTATAAGCTGTTTTATCGACGAAGTGTTAAATGGCGTACTCATTGAGTGTTGTTTTATCTTAAGAGTTAAATAGATGTCAATAGGGAATTTGGCACATTGCACTTTCATCTCGAGAACTCGAAGGACGAGTTTTGGCGGAAGATCTTTGTATTTTCCCATATAGCTTGTGTTCAGGTCTCGAGTCTGTTGCGCAGGCGGGTATTGAAACTATCTTTTGTTTTTGAAGAATCTGTATTTTCATTTCCTTTAGTCCTAAGATGGCCGAGGGTGGTTTTGTGGCAGGGAGTGTGTGGTCTTCGGCACGTCCACTGTAGATGCCGTAACAAAAAGAAAAAGGAAGGGACCGCGCCTAGCACTTTTACACAATACAATATATTGCCAGTCGACAGATAACATATTTTGACAGATGTTAGGCGCGTACAGACCGCCGCACGGCGCGGGCTGCTAGTAGGCTTGCTACAGACCACCCCGCATGCCGCTGGCGCTTGGAGGCGCAAACAGCTTGTATTTTTCTGCGTGTTATAGTGTAATACAATCGTGTAGTTTTTTTATATACATAAAGCATCAAAACATATGCATCAGCGCTGCAGCTTAGGGAAATCTCACAACGTTTAAAAATAAACCATTTCGTTTTCTTAAAAAGTACAGTGTAAACCTTCAGTAAAGGTTTGGTTGTTTGGCAGGAATCGCATTAAGTGATAAACAGGCCTTGGTATTACATAGATACATAATTTTTCAAGTAACGGAGTGCAAATAAAGTATGTATCTATCTATCTAAGAGTATCAAAAGTGTCCACAACTATACTGAAGGCATATTCATACAGGCTTGGACATTACTTGGACATGACTTGACTTGATTTTACGGTTTATGACTTAATTTTGCTGAAAACTATTTGCTGACCACATACCTTGTGGAGATTAAGAAGAAATAAACCATTAAGCTACCTTATGTAAATCTAAAAAATACATGTATACATTCTTTGTTTTACTGTTAATTTGAATAAAAATTGCAAAATTAACAAGGTGAAAATACGAAAAATACATTCGAAATATCTACGACAAAATTGTGAAAACAGGAAAAGGGAAGTTTGGATTATTAAACTGTACCACGGCTTCTTTCCAAATAAACTTTGCCGAAGTTCTTAAAATTTTTCCGAGTATATTTTCCTGTTACTGTAAAGGGCTGGGCCCTACAAATTGAGGGCCCAGGGAAGCGAGGCACTTAAGATGATAAGAGATAGTGAAACATATGTTTTGTGTTAAGTTGATTATAGCTGTACAAGCGTCGAGGGATGTACTCAAGAAGGTTTAGCAGTAAATGTATGATGATGAATGTATGATGATGTACAACGTTGATGTGAACAGATAGACATACATGGCTAGTAACCGTGTCTATCTGTTTCTATTCTTCTCATCTGTTTTTTGCGAGTCTGCCTGGAGCGTTACTACCGTTTGTCAGTAAATCAATCACGATTTATTTTAGACTAGCTGCGCCACGCGGCTTCACCCGCATTTAATCCTGTTAACCTCACGTCCTCATATCCCTTAAACTTTTCTCTTGAATTGCTCTATCTCTCTCTATAATGCATAGTGATGAATTGATGAAACCAAAATAAAATCCATTGCGTAGTTTAAAAGATCTAATCGTACAGACAGCGGGAGCAAATTTGCTTTATACTATGTAAAGATTAAAAAATACACATTCACTTGCAACATGAAAACTGCCCAATTGTGCTTAACCGGAAACAGACCTAGGCAAGGTTTCTACTGTTATTAATATAATTTTATTTTCTAACTGACGTTTTAGAGCCAATACTTCAATAATACCATTGAAAAAGCACACAAAGGAAATATCAAAATGGCATCGAAGCTCATCATTAACTAGTGTAAGTATTTAGTTATAAAACTAGTTTAAATCTAATATGGTGGTGATTTACATGTACTCATACATTTTATACTTATAACTTGCACGTTCTATATTCAAACACGTAAAGTAAACATAAACAACCCCCATGGTTCACAAAATGCGAGTAGTACATTAGCCCGGCCATTACAGAGGTTCGTGTATGTGTATGTATGTATATCTATGCATACCCGGGGATTGATAGGCGCCTGTCTTATGACAGATAGCGCGGAACGAGGGACGTTTGTAACGCTCTGCCTATTTACCTTCCGGTTTAAAGAAGAGGCGACTTTTAACAACGATTTCATTTAATAATATTTTGGGCTTATTTAACCGATTTCACAACAAAAGAGGAAGTTCTCAATACGACTGTTTTTTATGTTTTTTCTGAACACCTAAAACTTTATACCGAAAATGACTAGCGCGGTATCTGAACTCGGTTTATAGCGACGATGTATCCGAAGATGGTGAGTACGCTAGGCTATGCTAGTATACTCAGACTATCGAGTGCTGTGCTTCCAAAACAAGTTATGGCGTCTGGTTATGTCGGCAGTGCGTACCACGGCTCTCCACTCAAGCTCACAGGACGACTACTTTTCGTGGCAGTTTCAGGTATCAGGCTACAAAATACTGGAACAACATTCGCCCACCTATTAGAGACTTGCAAAATGCTCACAGTTTTAAATTCAAACTTAAAAAAATGTTGTATGCACACCAAATTGGAGAAGAAATTCTCCTGCACGATACCAGTGCTTTTTAAGATCACATCTATGACTGTATACTCGCTTAGCCTCATTATTGTATTTTATGTTCACTCTTCATTGCAATATTTGTTATTACACTCTTAAATCTATATATTATACTTAAGTCATGTCATGTCATATCATATGTTCGTCATGTTTATAACTAATTTTGCCTCCGGTTCTATTGCTATGTTTATGTTTGTTATTTTCAGTATTTAATATAATTAATTAGCATGGTGTGAGCCGTAAGGTGACGTCACCGACCGGCCCCACCGGAAGACCAGCGTTAGTTCTGATACTAACATTATGCTGAGTTGGGGCCGATTGGTGACGTAGTTTACCAATAAGCATTTTTCATTTCGTTTCGTTTTGTTTCGTTTTGTTTCGTTTCGTTTCGTTTCGTTTCGTTTCGTTTCGTTTCGTTTCGTTTCGTTTCGTTTCGTTTCGTTTCGTTTCGTTTCGTTCCGTTCCGTTCCGTTCCGTTCCGTTCCGTTCCGTTCCGTTCCGTTCCGTTCCGTTCCGTTCCGTTCCGTTCCGTTCCGTTCCGTTCCGTTCCGTTCCGTTTCGTTTCGTTTCGTTTCGTTTCGTTTCGTTTCGTTTCGTTTCGTTTCGTTTCGTTTCGTTTCGTTTCGTTTCGTTTCGTTTCGTTTCGTTTCGTTTCGTTTCGTTTCGTTTCGTTTCGTTTCGTTTCGTTTCGTTTCATTTCATTTCATTTCAAATTTTCTCCTTGATGGTGGTAAGCTTCTTTTTAGTAGCAAGTCAGGCCGAACATTAATATACTTTGCCACTGTATATACACATACTACCACCTGTGTTTTTTGTTCTTTTTGTACGCTTACAATCTTAATTTATTACAGGTATTAGGGTGCATTCGGCTAACTCCGAAAATCGGGGAATTCTAATAATTAAAGTTTTCCAATCGACACGGCAAAAATTCATGCTCTGGCAACATTCACCTAGCGGCCATTTTAATACGCATCCGCCCGCAAGTCACCTCAGGCTGCTACGAGATACCGCGCGTCATCAATTGTCGTTTTTCCAAGCAACGGCGATTTCGCGGTTTTTTTTGGTGTTATTGGATTTTCCCGAACATCTATAATTACAAAACCTGTTAAGATATTAAACTTTTTTTTCTTTATTCCCTAAATTATCGTTTTTTTGCAATTTTGTGTAGGCTTAGAACTATCTAGCTCAAGTTTTTTTGCACTTTACAGATTTAGCCGAATAGGGCAATTCCGAATTTGTCAATGTTTTCTAAGAGTTTGAGTACCGTATGCTACTTGTCTGGTAATTCCGAAATGAAAGTAGCACTCATGTAATGTTTGGCCCTTTCAGTGGCCAAACCGTTACATACATTTCGTGAAGGTAAACCTGAACGAAAAAGAAACAAAACCAACTTTTGAGTGTCATTCAGAATTACCCGAACATAATTCGGAATTGCACTCTGACAAATAAAAATATAACAAGGTTTTCAAACATTTCTAATAATTAATTACAATGATATATTTATACAAATCTTAGCAATAGTACTTGGGCATATATTCACGAAGACGGAGTGATATAAGCTGGTGACATGAAGTCTATCAATTTTGACATATTGTTGATAAAACAAAGACCCCGTGAACTCATCAAAAATTCTTTCGTAAATACCCGAATGCACCCTATATTGAAATCCTTTAGTTTTTGACATGGTATCTATAATATTACTAGTAACTCGCACCAGCTCCACATGGGTGAAATGTATTTTACATTGAGATAAAAACAATTATATCTCTCAAGTTGAAACAAACTGCGCTATGTGCAAACTTTCATTAAAATCGTTACGTTAGTTTAGGAGTTCATTGCTGACAAACTGCGTGACACGAACTGTTTATATAATGAAGGTACTGTACGTACTACTACTACATGCGTGTGTGGAATAGCCTAGAACAGCTTGGAACAGACAAAAGCGCACAATTAGTTGCTCCATATTAATCAAAGCCCGGAGCCTGTTCCATCTTAATTGGAGCAATGCAACGACAGCACTATGCTCCTGTTACAATAATAGAACCAAACGAAAATAGACCTTATACGCTGACTGTACCTGGTAGCGCAGTGTTGGGTATTGTTCTAGGTAAAGTAGCGTGTTCTTATAATAAGGCGCGAGTTAACAGTTATTTGTCCTATTTCTTACTTAAAACTACCCCTATGATTTTTTGAAAGCGGAAACTATTAACTCTCCTTTTAAAAAAAATTTGCAACTCAGATCTACTATCTTCCGTAGGGAAACATCGGTAGGTAGGTCATTCCACATCTCATGTAATGTATTCACAATAAATGTATTCACTGTTCATGAAATAAATTATTTTTCAAAAAAAATAAAACCGACTTCATTACCACAAACAGGCACTCAAAAGCGAAAAATAAGTAACTGAATATAATTATTATAAGCGTTACCCACTTATCCATTTGAAGTCGGTGCCAGCCAAGTCTGTAGAGAGCCAAGTAGATAGATACTACCTACATGTATCTACCTACTTACTACTACTACATACTTACATTTATTTTTCGCTTTTGAGTGCCTGTTTGTGGTTATGAAGTCGGTTTTTTTAAAAAATTATATTACAATAATTCCAAATACTTTTTTAACACTGACTAGTTGTATTCCAAAATGAATATTAAAATGTATTATTTGCGATTATTAACATTAATCGCCGCCATATGGCCGCCATCTTTGTCCAAACGTCATGTCATGTCAAAAAATATGAGGTATGCTCAAAAACGTTGCACCCTTTGCCTTTGACTTTGCCCGGTAAAACATTCCTGTGAAGACAAATTAATTCTCCCCACCTTTGTGTCTATCTCGCTCACAGTTCCGTAAGAATATCTATCAAAAACCAAAATGAACGAGAAAAAAGATGTAAAAGCATTATTTAAGGTCATACATTTTAGTTTTCAAAAGTACCTATATGCAATAGCAAACTACATTGTGTATAATCTTCTTGGGACTCTTCTTCTAAAACCATTACGATTTCCTATGTTTGAGGTATTTATCTTCATATCTCTGGAGATACTAATCAGATCTAAATGAAATTACAATGGAAAGGACATGACCTTGGAAAGGTACCCTACCTATTAAAAAAAAATAATGATTTGAATCCGTTCACAATTGACGGAGTAATCGCGTAACATACACCCAAAAAAACAAAAAAACAACATACAGACGAATTGAGAACCTCCTCTTTTTTGTGAAGTAGGTTAAAAAATTCTGATATACAATAGTTCTTGTAGTAACGAAATGACCAACCCACATATTTTGACTAAGGTGTTGACCCTGTGAAGTTAAAGCTTGTACAGTTAGGGCGTGTAGAGTTAGAAGCTGGACTCTACATGAGATCTGAAACGTTTTGACAGTGCGAGCCGCATCCGAGGTTTTGTCTTGGCAACATTTTACATGAAACTGTTTTTGGTGGAATAATAATGACAAATAACTCATCGATAGTTAGATACTGGTCTGCTCGGGATATCTTATGGTGGAATCCAGGGACCACCGGCTAAATTAATTGGCTCAAATATTTATTATCTTATTCTACTACGTTTTGATCAAATAAATCGTTCATCATTCATTTGTTATTCAATAGTTTACAATAATTGCAAGGTTACAGTGCAGATCAGAAAATTGGTTACATAGTCAGTGAGTGCGAGTAGATCATAGTTCAATAGTGTTCATTAACTAAGTACAGGGCTTGCACTGTAGATTGACGAGCTTCTTTACATAATTATTCTATTCAAGGAATTTCTATGAAATAATGTTTTGGATAGATATGTTGAAGTCAGTCTATTGAATTGATCTATATTAGATAGTAATTAACAGATTTGCCGGATTAAGAGTCAGTTTAACCGGTTTCAGGTAAAGTATATGAAAGATAACGCCAAACATTCGTAGTTTATCTAGCCGATAAGTGCTGTATAGGCTATCAGGGAGCTCTAGTGAAAGTGAGATTTCTAGTGAAATAACAGGGCATGTGTGACTCAACATCTTTATATCTCAAGGTAACAGGCGCAGTGCAGTGACATGCAAATTTCTGGATGTCCAGAATGATGCATGCCGCTGTATCTGTAATAGGTAGACGTCATCGCTTACCACCAGGCGAGCGTCGTGCTTGTCCTCTTTAACTATACAATAAAACAGGGATTAAAGATGCGAAATGTATAGAACAACAATCAATCAGCATGTTACACGCATACCAGTTTTTCCACAATGTTCACAGACTTGTAAGCAACTGGCCTTACACTTCTTCTATTATAATAAAGATGGTCGTAGTTCTGTCTAACGATGCATAGCGTCGTTAAAACAAAAGCTTTCTTTTATCGTCAACATTATAAAAAGGAATGACTACCATCAAGCGAGCGTTGGCAGCGTGGCACAAATAATCCCCAAATTTTGCCCAATTCGCACGAATTTCCACGGGTCACATGTTACAAGTTGTCGCCTAATTTCGAGACCCGCACTTAATTAAAAATTCTTTTGAGAATTATTTCAAAAGGAACTCTTTATAGAAATGTTCTGAATAGTTATAATAAAAGGTGTTTACGTAAAAAGAATTTTCTCAAATAGTTCACAAACTGTCAGGCGAGCCTCAAAAGATTGATAAATGTGTTTTGGTGAAAGCAACGTCGCGTCACGCTCGTGATAGATTCACCTAGATGACCCTAAATCTTAAAAATATTGTAGAAAATAGCGAATGATTTATTAGAGAGATTTGCGTTGATTGTGATATTTATCATGTGATATGATTCTTAAGCCCAGCTTAGAATACGCAAAAATCTATAAATTTGTATATTGTCTCGAAAAATTCATGAAAATGAATGGTAAAAAATTGCCAAGTCGCGCTAAGGAAGAAGGCATTAAATAACAAAGAACAACATAACTTCGAACGTTACGCATGACATGAGTTTAATAAACTTTTGAAAGAATATATATAAGATAGATAACACTTATCTTCATAAGTCTCATCTTGTAAATTTGCCCATATACTGAATAAATGCTTTGACTTTTGCCCTAGGGGTCTCCACTCAAACACACGTCTCGCCCAAAAATGTACGTTATACGTTTTGGTATCTCAAAAATCTACCGTGTATAAAAGAGCATCAAAAAACCCAGAAGTTTCGAACAAGTCCAAGGAAAATGAACAGAACACAGATAGAAAAGCACTAATTCCACTAGAAGCGCTGCAACTACTCCCCAAGGAAATTGTTCATTGCACATCTTGCCGGCTCCAGTCAAATTAGCGGTGACTATTACTTTATCTGAGGCACTGGAAGCAAACGATAACAAATGAATACTTCGGAGATTAATACTATTTTCAACCGATTTCGAAAAAGGAGGAGATTCTCAATTTATCTGTAGGTTTTTTTTATTATTTTTGTATGTTTCTTACGCGATTACTCCGTCAACTGTGAAGCGATTCTAATTATTATTTTTTAATGGGTAGGGTATATTTCCACGCTGTTCCCATTATACAATTCATTGAGCGTTTGATGAGTATCTCCTGAGGTAATAATCATAAGATGGGGTGAAACTGTTACGCTCTGTGGATTGAGATAAATCGATCCAGCACCTCGACTCACTGCCATCTTTGACTGGCATACAAGCACTAGACAATCTAACCTCCGCATTCACAATCAATACTATGGGGTCTTACAGCGCTCACGAAAAGTCTTATTCAAGTGTGTAATACGTTTGTTTGTCTTGTGTATGTGTGTATGTGTGTGCCTGTCTATGGCATCGTAGTGTCAAAACGGATAAACCAATTTTGATTTCTTTTTGTTTCATAGGTTTCTTAATCTAGAATGTTCTTAGCTTTGGTCCATAAAATCCGTTCGGCCTTTTTTTTTAACCGACTTCACAAAAAAGGAGGAGGTTCTCAATTCGTCTGTATGTTTTTTTTTTGTTTATGTTACGCGGTTACTCCGTCAATTCTGAACCGATACGAATGATTCTTTTTGTAATCGGTAGGGTACGTTTCCGAGGTGGTCCCATTGTAATTTCATCGAGATTTGATTAGTATCTCCAGAGATATGGAGATAAATACCTCAAACATAGGAGAATGTACTGCTTTTAGAAGAAGAGTCCCAAGAAGATTATACACAATGGAGGTTGCTATTGCATTTACTTTTGAAGACTAAAAAATATGACCTCGAATAATGTTTTCACATCTTTCTTCTCGTTGATTTTGGTTTTTGACAGATATTCTTACGGTAACTGTGAGCGAGATAGAAACAAAGGTGGGGAGAATTAATTTGTCTTCACAGGACTGTTCTACCGGGCAAAGTTCTAGGGCTAGTTCGGGTGCAAAGTCAGTTAATATTTTTTGCAATGACATGACGTTTGGCGAAGATGGCGGCCATATCAGTCCCGCGACACTGCATACATAATTAAATAACTTTGAATTATGAACGTACTTTGTACCAACGAACACTGCAAAAAAAAATTATAAGCATAATACCACAGATTATATAATAGTTACTGCGTAAATAATACTTTCCGTTGTTAGGTTGGCTACACAGTGCTTTCATAATTCGGGTATCAACAATGTAGGAAAGTGCCAACTCTTATGAGTTGGCACTTCCCTACATTGTTGATACCCGAATTATGTTGATACCTTTAGGTCTACGAGCGTTTACCAAAGGAGATGTTAACGCAAGGCGTACCCCTCTGCTGGCCATATAGCCATTTTTGGGCATATGAGCGTGCGTAACTACGCTGTATTTCTAATACTGTGTGCGTGTTTCAAGCTAGTGTGCGGGATCGTTAAAGTGAGTGATTTGTATGTGTGCAATGCGTGTTTACCTCGTCCCCGTAAGTATAGAATAGAATAGAGTAGAAAAATTCTTTATTGTACACCAACTTAAAATGAAACAAACTGAAATTAAGCTACTTAAGTTACTAGAGGCAATACAATGGGCGGTCTAACCGCTTGAAGCGATCTCTGCCAGACAACCTTTGGATGGACAGAATTGTTAAAAGAAGTTGACGGTGGTACAATGCGTAAAATGGTACTAAAGTGCGAAAATATAATCAAAATAAAAACAAACAATCAGAAATGCATAAGCATCATATACATGTATTTACTTACCAATACAAAACAAAATATACATACACTTACATATCAGAATACTTATGTATATATTTATATATAAATAATCAATAATATATATATATATATACATATTCAGTATCCGCAGTATCCGCAGAAAAAAATGTTTGCGGCTTACAACGTTAACATCTCCATTGGTAAATGCTCGAAGCTGTAGGTAGAAGATAGACACTACCTACTTGTATCTTTACGTACTTACTACTACTACATACATAGTATCGATCTACTATCCAATAGACTTGGCTGGCATCGACTTCAAATAGATAAGTGGGTAGCGCTTTTAATAATTATATTAAGTAATTTATTTTTCGCTTTTGAGTGCCTGTTTGTGGTTATGAAGCTGGTTTTATTCCTTTTGAAAAATAATTTATTTCTAGTTGATGACGCCATGAAATCAACTTTCATAAGTCTGATCAATTCAAAATACGGTATCCTCCTTCTTTAACGATATTGTAAGAACATGGAAGCATT
Source organism: Cabera pusaria (assembly GCA_954871355.1). Lineage (NCBI taxonomy): Eukaryota > Metazoa > Arthropoda > Insecta > Lepidoptera > Geometridae > Cabera > Cabera pusaria. Next base: position 488,581 of record OX940901.1, read on the forward strand.
GACTTGATGATGGGACATATCTTGGAATCTGCAGATTACTCAACTCCTCACCAACTTACAACGGAGATGTCGAGTTTGTGCCCATCGGAATTATCAACACAGATCAGACGGGTGGTTTAAAATTTTGAACGTCAAATCCACCGCTATGCGTTCATTAAAATCTTCATGGATACGGCCGTTAGACCATGACGTCACACAATAATGAGCGCAACAAGTAAAAATGCTTAAATGGTATTTATAATAGGGTAAATCTTCCATTTTTTTAATACAAAACATTGAAACTTAGACCTCGACAGTCAAAAGAAAATCTCTCTGGGCCGGCCTTGGCACAGATTTTGTCCATTTTATTTCTGAACAAAGTGCTTCGTTCATTTTTGCGATGGTATTAAACGATTTCTATAACTTTTAGCTTTGATATTTGGAATAATTCAGTCAGAAAATTGTATAATGAACGTCCTTTATCCCCTCGAGTGTTCAGTAATATAGTTAAATAAACATTTTTATTCTCTTTCTTTTTTACTTTCTTTCTAATTGGATTCTACGAATGCCGGCATGAGGTTCAGTTGTAGTCGAATCAAATGATTGGACCGCTGTAGACTGCGTCCGAAATCGATATTGACGAGTTGGCCTCAATAGTCTAGAGAAACTTCTCGAATTAAACTTAACTAAGAAATAATTTGTGGTTGTTCTTATGGTTCATTCTTACCTACGGATGGTTCATATTACCAGCCATCCGTATTATGGGCATGGGCATAGCATGGTAGTCATCCGTATGTTTAGACCTTATGTGATAATGATAATGAGCCCTAGAACTGCACGATCTGATTCCGCCGTCCCCATTCTTTAACCGTACAACCAGACATACTGAAGGCCGACATCCATTTATGGTGGACATTCCACCTATAAGAAAATATATATAAGCGTTTCGGTGCCTCTTTTATTGCAAGAACTGCCAAGAAATGGAATGACTTGCCGGCGTCTGTTTTTCCACTTAAATACAACCTCGGAGCGTTCAAGTCTAGGGTGAATAGGTTTTTACTGAGCAAGCGTGCTCCATCCTCGGCATCGTCACTTACCATCAGGTAAGATAGCGGCTAAACGCTAGCACAGTTCGCAATAAAAAAAAAAAAGATTGATTTCCGGTAGTAGCTTCAGGCTCGGTTCGTACCACTACCCAACTATGACATGTCACTGATCAGTTCGTCGAGTTCATGCATTATATTCAGTGCAGGCCAACTTGGGACACAGGTTGTGCAAAACGCGCCACATTGATTGGACTAAAGTCGGTGGTACTATGCCTAGTCTCACATCACTCTTTTTTAACCCCCGACGCAAAAAAAAGGGGTGTTATATGTTTGACGTGTGCATCTGTGTGTCTGTGTATATGTGTGTCTGTCTGTGGCATCATAGCGCCCAAACGGATGAACCGATTTTAATATTTTTTTTTGTTTGATAGGTGTCTTCATCGAGAGTGTTCTTAGCTTTGTTTTATGAAAATCCGTTCAGCCGTTTAAATATTATCAGCTCTTTTTTGGTTGATGAGACTACGATAGCAATTTTCGTAGCCCTTGACCACATCTTGACCGCGGACGTCAAAAAATCAAAATGGCGCTTCTCGTCACTCTGCTGCCGTCTGTTTAGAGTAGTTTACATTAGTCAAATCAAATGTATTTGAAATTTTGTATCCTATTACTTCAAAGATATTGCAAGAATATGATAAACTTGACCTAATGCTGAGACATCTCCTTGAATCTGCAGAAATCTCCTCAAATCCTCGTCTGAGATGTCGTGTTTAGGCTCATTGATATGGTATCAATGACTAAATTACAAAAAAACATATACAAATCAGTCGGGGGCAGTTTTAAATTTAAGTGGTATCATTATTCTTAATTTAATATAAAATAATTATGTCATATATATTACATATAGATTTTACATACAATTACATACAATTTTACATGCCAGACTGTGACGAAATGTATCGAACACATTTATGAAATTTGTCAACAACTTTAACCTACCATGTTGCATGTAAAATATACTATTTCAATTCATTTCATAATTAAATTTTGTTCTTATGTCTTGTAGAATAAAAAAAAACTAAACATGCATTAAATGATTTAATATTTCACCACGACATTAAGGTAGCATAAATGTTCACTAAGTAGCAAGCTCAGAAAGTGAGCGACCCGTCATACGTAAATAAAATTATTTAACGAAAAGCTTTCACTTGAAATTCTCTATCCCAGAATATTCTACTAGTTTAAAAGGTCATATTTAAGTACCTTAATCCACTAAAACTCTGCCGAAATAAATATACCCTTACTCCGTAAAACACTCACCGCTCTATTTATAATTATATTTTAGCTAAGAAAACAAACGAATAAGCGAAATAGAGTAGGTACTGTGTACTGGGAAAAAATGTGCTCCCTGAATAATGTAGGGTTGTTAACTATTTGTAGAACCTATAATAAAAATAATAAAGAATCAGTTCCATTGTGTTAGTAGTAAAACCCGTATTAATTGTATGTTATTTATTGTCTCATATAAATTTAATGAAAATAAAATTATAATCAATTATTGATGCAGTTCCGATCATATTATTTGCAATAAAAAATAACTATAATTACAATATTATTTATATGTACCGTTTGACGACATGACTTGCGTTTTGGTCCAGTCTGAGTATGGGGCCATACACCCTCTTACCTATAGTGTGTAGAAAACTGTCAGCGCGCAGTACGACCACAACGCAGCGTCCTGCGTCCGCGTGCGCGTTTGCAATCTATTTTCAATCGTTTTCTGATCGCCGTAGATCGCGTTTGGAGTAAACCAGTCGGTACAAATACCACTGCGCTATCTGATCGCCGCCTAGATCGCGCACGCAGGACGCCGCGGTGTGGTCGTACCGGGAGGCGACACGCAGCCACATGATAGCGTAGAAGTCGTCCACTCGTGCCTCTACAACATCTACTCGTGCTACTGAAATTTTACCAATTTTAATAATTATTTTGTTGTTGTGTAAGGTATATTACGTCAAGTGTGATCTCATAATACATTTTATCAAGATACCATAAGTATAATATTCAAAGATATTGTCATTAACATCTCATACTTGCTACAGATAATGAATTGCGGCATGTGTCGTCAGTTCTTGTTTATTTGAACGATCTTAATTAATTGTTATAAATTACGTTCATATAGTGTCATTTAATTTTGAAATATTGAGAGATTGACTCCTGCGGCTGACATACGGCCTTAAAATTTAGACTGCAACATTCTCGCTAAGTTTCGCGGTGAACATGACTACGGGAAATTATTGTAACACAGAATGTTCGTCGATACATGGCGCTTGTTACCCTGCAACAGGCAGATGTTCAATATCACACCTGTAACATAACTAGAGGATACGTTACTTTTAAAACTGAACACTGATCACATGACACGTTTAATAATAGGTACATTATAGTATTATAAATAAATTTGATTAAATATTGTATTAAATAGAAGGGGTCTTCAAATCGCAAGTGAACAGGTGTACTAGGTAAGCGTGCTACATCGTCGACCGCGTCGTCACTTAACACCAGGTGAGATAGCGGTCGAACGCTTGCCTATCTAGCATAAAAAAAAATTACGTTTGTTGTAATTTTACTGTTGAACAAAAATCAGAACCTATCCCTGCCGTTTGTTCTAATACAACAATCGTAGGACGTGACCCTTCAGACTGTCTGCAGATTCTATCTAGCCACTCAGCCTGTACAATCTTACTTATCTTAACGACCGTTTCCGAACTTGCTCATCTTAATAGCCGTGTGTCCGAATTGTATTAAATATTTCCATTGCAACGAAGAAAGCTGAGGAATGTCTCTCATTTTTAACCTTTCATTGTAGAAATATCTTGACGACGCTTTATTAAAACCTGAAAAATTTCTTAGCTTGAGATGATTATGTCTTCTATATTTGTAATAAAAATGTAAAATGTAATGAACTGCTGTTTTATAAAAACATAAAGCACAAAATATTCCATCAAGTTTTATAAAAAAACGTAAATTCTTCGCAACATTCATATCACTGTCTACCATGTTTGATTTTTGTAAATTAAGTAGGTACTTGTTTATTTTTATTCACACGTGAACCCTGGGTGGTGCTAAATAGATGATCACTGGTGGTAAGTTTCGGCCGTGGCCCATACCACCCACCGAATGAAGACATGTTGCCGATCAGTTTGTCGAGCTGTTCCGCCATCATGATAGCCAACTTAGAAAATGGATTGTGATAATTGCGCTGTGTGGATTGGATTAACGTCAGTTGTGTAGCGACTTGTTTTATCATCTGCTGACAGCACGATTCGATCTCAGACATTATTTTTACTTAAATTCCGGTGAGATAGAGGTCAAATTATTGATATAGAGAATAAAACATAAAAATTAAAGACACTAAACTGTAATTTTGAAGGATGTGATATAAACATGTATTGTGTATGTGATACCATTTAATTTTATATTTATTAATACGAAGACAAAATTGAATAGTTTGAAATTATATTAAAATAACTCGGCAAAACGCCTGAAGAATTTTCACCTAACGATATTGCCTTACAATTTTCATTTCTTGCCCCGTTGAATATTGAAAAATACCTCTAAAGCAATATTTCAATATTTCCCGATGTACTCAGAATAATTCTAAATATTTCACGTGCAATAAATCTGGAAAACTCGCGGGAAATCAACATCTTTGTGAATTATAGTCTAGATAAGTGACTACACCTACTTCTACTGCTACTTCTACTTCTACTGCTCTACACTAATAATAACAAAACGAGGTACAGTTAAGTTAGTAAGTTTGGATGCAGGAGGTTATCTTCGGAACAACCTATCTCATTTATCAATATCTTTTACCAATTTATAGAACAGTCCTTTAGAGAAACTATACAGAATGAGCTGTGTATTATCTCGTTGGAATAAAAGAGATTGAGGTTGAGACCTATGTTTAACCGACTTCACAAAAAAGGAGGAGGTTCTCAATTCGTCGGAACCTTTTATAATATAATAATATAATATATCAATTTATTTCTCTCACAAAAATTACAAATTACAAAAAAAAACAAATTACAAATAGGTAGGACTTAAGTTTATAGGACATAATTATAACATAATGGCATATAATTATACGTTGTGAGAGACTGGTGCCTGCTGTAGGTTTTGTAAAAACCTGTATTGCAGGTCACCAGGACCCTCCCGCGGAACATTACATACATATAGTTATAGTCTAGTGGCACAAGTAAGGTGATGTCAATCATTTATAACCGTATGAAAGTAATGGAAGTTAGTATAATAATAAATAAAAAATATAATTAAAGTAGGTAGTAAGTAAGTAATGGAAAGACAACACAACTAAGTTATTACAATAAAATAAAGTAATTAGTGCAGGGAGTTAAGTGTGTAGGTATCAATGAATGAGTGTGAGTAAGGGTTGTATGAATGTTTGTGTACTTGTGAGTCATATGTTTCTAAAGTGTGTGTATCAGGTAGGTAAGTAGTACATAGTCACAGAATAGTGAATAGCAAAAATATAGTGAAATGTGTCGTAAGTTTGTGTCGTGAAATATTTGTACGTCGAGGCTGGAGGTCTTAAACAAAGTAGTGGTTAGATCAGCTATCTTGTTTATAGTAGGTAGGTATATATGTAGGTTCTTGGAAATTAGACGAGTGGAGTGAGCAGGTTTTCTGTTTCTTGATAGCAGAGTGCTTTTAAATAATGGGTTACATTTTGTTTACATTGGTATGAGTTCTGGGGGTATACTGAGAGTTGTGTATTTAATTTGTTATATAGATAGGGTCCGAGGAAAATGAAGAATTTTTGAGCAAAAGACGTGTTGACTGAATGTGTTTCGCATACCGTACCTTTCCTTCTCCGGTCTTGGGTCAATGCTGGGTCGTATTGTGACTCTGAATGTTGTTTTAGGATAATATTGAGAATGAATATCTGTCGCACTGTTAATACTTCCCACAGCTTATATACCTCTTGTGTGGGGTGTCGAAACGGAAGGCCTGCGCTAACTTTTAGGATAGCCCGTTGTGCTCGTTCTACTTCAATTAGGTGTGTTTTAGCTGCGCCTCCCCATGAAGCGACACAGTATTCAATCAGGGATTTGGCTAATGAAAAATAAACCCTTTTTATTATATCTCGGTGTGCAACGTGGCAAAGGTGGCTGAATATATAAATTAGTTTACGCAATCTAGTTACTAGTGTATTTATGTGGGGCTTAAAGTTGAGGGATTGGTCTATTGTCACACCGAGATATTTTATGTTATCTGTTCGTTCGAGTTTGGGACAAAAGCAATTGGGAATTTCAGGGTCACATGAATGAACAATGATGGAAAATGTGGGAGGGGGCAGTAAATTATTTTTCATACCGAAGGCAATATATTTCGTTTTAGTGACGTTAAGCGTCAGCAAATTGGATTTCAACCAGGTATTCACCTTGTTGAACCCTTCTTGGGCAATGTTAAATACTTCTTCCCAGGTATTGCCGCTAAAGAAGAGGGCGGTATCATCGGCGAATGTTAGGATTTTACCACCTCGTAGTTGCAGTTGACAGAGGTCATTAATATAACTTAAGAACAAGGTCGGACCATTAATGCTACCTTGGGGTAAACCATATTCCATGGTCAGCTCGTCACTTAACCAATGGTCGACCTTGACTCTCTGTTTTCTTTGCCGCAGGTAGTCTGTGAATAGTTTTAGCGGAATATCTCGTACCCCAAGACGTTCAAGTTTCATAAGCAGGTGTGGGATGGAGACCGTGTCGAATGCCTTTGCCAGATCAAGGAACACAGTCAGGCATTTCCTTCTCCCATCTAAGCAGGTTACTATCGAGTGTACAAGGTCGTGGACTGCGTCTGCCGTAGACCTTCCTCGGCGGAAACCGTACTGTGATGATGAGAGGAGGCGATTGGACTCTAAGTAGTTGACCAGACGGCGGTTCATGATGCGTTCCAAGATCTTTGATAGGGTCGGCAGGATGGAGATAGGCCTAAAGTTGTTTACGGAATGTTTATCCCCACTTTTGTGAATTGGCTTAATGAGCGCGATTTTGAAGGCTTCTGGGAAGATACCTGTTGATAACGCCAGGTTACATATATGTGTGATCGAAGGTACTAGAAGAGGGATGTATCTTTTTATAATTTTGGCTGAGATTAGATCAATACCCGCTGTATTGTTATTTCTCAACGATTTCATAATGTGGAACACTTCAATTTCATCAGTTGCAATGATAACAATAGAGTTGGAGGGGGAATTGATAGTACTAGTTAAGACGTGTTGAACACAATTTGGGGTATTTAAAATCTGTTCAGCGAGTTTGCGGCCCACATTTGCGAAGAATAAATCAACTGTGTTAATGGATTGCTGGGGAGTATCACAACTTATTAAACAAGATGAGCTGTCTTCTGTTTTAGTAGAACCCCTAATCTTATTTATCGCCTCCCAAAGCTTTTTACTATTACCACGTGCATTTTCAATCTCCTCTCTCTCATACTTTCGTTTGGCTTTTTTCACTAGTGACGTACAAAAATTCCTAAATCGCTTGTAGGAAATTTTGAGCACTTCGTTACGGGGATCTTTCTTTAATTTTCTGTATAGTCTGTCCCTATGTCTCAGGCAACGAATTAGTCCTTTAGTGATCCACGGTTTACTGATCCGATTTCGTCTGGGGGTATACGCTTCTGTTGTGTTTGTTTTAATAGCTGTAGAAAGGTACTTAATTAATAATTCAGTAGCTATGTTTGCATCGTGACAATTCAAGATTGACGTATAGTCTATATTTTGTATAGAGATATCTAGTTTCTCAAAATCGATGCGGTGAGTAGTTTTAGCCGTGTAGTCCGGCCGTGGATATTGCCCAAGACTAATGGCAACGCTTTCGTGGTCAGTGATTGAAGTTTCAAAGATTAAGCAAGTGGCTTGGAGTTTAGTTTTAATGATAATGTGGTCTAGGCATGTTTGTCCATGAGTGGGAGTAGTATGTCCAGGTAACATGCCGTGGCTAGCAAGTAAGTTGAGGTAATCATTAGAGCGTTTATCCCGGGTATTAGATCCGATATCGATGTTTATGTCCCCACATAAGATAAGATTTCTGAAGTTGCTAAATTTAGACAAAACTAGATCGAGTGAGTTAAAAAAGTTTGTGGTATTTTGTTGGCTGGGGGCTCGGTAAAGGCCTATGACACATGTTTCTGAATTTATTTTTATCACAAGACAATTTGCATCACTGACCTGTGGTTCTTCACATATTACACGTAAGCTATCTTTGTAGTATATGACAACACCTTCATTTTGCGTCTTGTGAATAGTTGTAGATACATGAAAATAGCCGTTTATATGGGGAATTAGTTTAGATGAAGGAAGCCAGCATTCAGAGAGTACTAGAATATCCCACGAGACGTTCGATCTATGCAATAAAGTAATGAAATTAGGCATATTACAATTTAAGCTACGAATGTTTTGAGAGAGGAGATTGAGGCTGCAGTTATCAGCAGGCAAATTTACTATTACGTTGTCTATGTCACAAGTTATTTCCCTGGCTACTTGCACCGCGTCTAGTTCCTGGTATATACTGTCAATCTCTTGCATCGTGACTACTCAATAAAAATACTGATTAAGTTTGTTTGACAGTTATCACGGCAACCTCGTGAAAACTGAGATGTGAAGTAAATTTTAATTTTGTATATACCAAGAGCTAGTTGTGCTAGTCCAACGCAAGTAGTGGGTCGGTGTACTGTGTGACGTAGTGTATAACTTGACAGCCCTGAGTTTGAATATAATCGTTTCAAAGTTACGACGTACAGATATTTAGATCGTTGCTGGTTTGTGTATGTGTGTGTGGTGAGTTGATTGTGTGAGATGTATGTAAGTAATAAGCTGCACAGAGAGAAAGAATAATAAGAACAATAAAAATTTACTACTGCAAGCAATTTAAGACAGATGTTGTGGCACCCTGGAGATAATAACGATAAGTCATCGTTCGCCACCACAGGGTATAAATTTAATCTTACGTTTAGTCATGCGAAAAGGCTTAAAATATCTGATTCATTGTTTATCCGAATAGGTATAGCGCCTTCTTCTTTCTTGACAAATACTCTGCCGTAAGATGTCCAGGCAGCTACAAGCTTTTTATTTTTGACGTTCTCCCGAGCCACATAAAATAGTTGCTTTTGTTTTTTCGTTAAGGATTCGGAAATGTATATGGTTTGAGGTGAACCATCTATGTTGATGTGTTCTGTGTTTAGAGGGGGTTCTTTCTTGTCCCGCTTATTTTTATTATGAGTTCTATAAGACGATAGCAAAGACTGTGTCCGCAATGTTGTAGAGAATTGCACAATGACTGCTTCGGATTTCCCCCGGTAGATATCTCGGATTTCTGAGGTATGAATGGGGGAGTCGAGACCCAAAGTGATGCCTAAATCCTTAACTGCGACTGTCAAATCCTTCTTAGAAACGCCACTTGCTTTTGGTAGGTTACGAATTTCCACCGTAGTACTGCATAGACTTCGATCTTGGAAGTCCAGGTGGGTTTCAAGGGCAATAACCCGCTCTTTATATTCACTTAATTCTTTTTTTAGCTCCTTGATTTCTAATTGCTGTTCTAGGTTCTGGCGAGTAAGTTCCGCGACCGCTTCTTGTGTGTCTTGGTTCTGCCCCATAATAGTCCTAAGCGATGTATTTATCTCTTCAAATTTTCTGTCTTGTGATTCAATCATGGTTGAAAACATATCTTTCATTTCAGACATAAACGATATGGGTGCTACGTCTGCAAGAGTGCGTTTTGACCGCTTTGTGACATTAAAATAATTATCTTCGGCTTCGGGGCCAGAGTTCATAGCTCTGTGCAGAGCCGAATCTGAGTTATAGTGTAACGAATTCGGTACTACCAATTGCGATTTAGCGCTAGGTGGCGATCGCTGGACAGACATTATTATTTGCAATTAATAGTACGTTTGAAGAAGCGTAGGCCTAAATGAATCACCGGAGATAAGCGCTGCTTAGAGGCGTGGCCGGTGCACACGCAGGTAACTGCACGCACACACGTAGTCAAGCTCACAGTCCGGGGGGTGTCGTGGTAGGGATGCGCTCCCAGATTGGTTCTGAGTTTGTTGAGATATATGATATGGACTCACAGAAATATACGCCTCTTCTTTTTACTCTGGGAGAAACCGCTCACACACCGAAAGGATACTCGGAGACGTTGGTCGACGCGACTGCTTAATGCGGGGTCCGCGGGAGGAATGTACTCGTATGTTCATCGATTACTCGAAGATGCCTGTACTCATTTAAAAAAAATCTTTTTTTGTTTCAAAGGGGACCCTTCCCGCGTGGTTCCATTTTAATTTTAACGAAATCGGCAGAGCTGTTTTTGATTTATATACATTTGTATTACGATGTATTTACTTATCTCAACGACATAATATCAACTACTGGCACAGATTATATAATAGTTAACCATCTACTGGCTACTTTGACTAGCGCAACGTATGAAGTCGGTTTTTTTAAACGATCTTAAATTATACAATAAGTAGACAGTAAAATATTTGAGTCAAAGACAGTATAAACTCTACAACAAACAGTATCGCTATTCATCAGCCAATCTATCGCCAGTAACACAAACATATTATTATTGTCAATACGTACGCTACTCTATTGTGTCTGCACAACTTTGTTTTATTTTTAAATTTGTTGAAGGCTAGCGTTTGACCACTGTCTCGACTGGTGGTAAGCGATGATTTGGTCGAAGATGGTGCACCGGGTGCACCCGCTAGGCCTAGATTAGTCAAGGGCTGTGTGCTGCCGGAACACCGTTAGGTTATGGCGGTAGATTTTCTCCTTGATTGTGGTAAGCTACTTTTTGGCAGGGCAGGTCAAGTTTTTCTTGTAAAAAAGTTGATTCTTAGGCAGGTATGGATTTATGGTCTCGTATCCTCAATGCTAGGCAAAAGTCTTGTTAACTATCTAATGATAAGCGGTTTTCTTGCTTTACCTTTGCTTATATTTTATTTCCAGGCAATTAATATTTGAAATAAAGCATTTTACGCAAACAAACACAAACAAATGCAATAAATCCGTCTTATCCTCCAGGGAAATCTGCGTTTCATTGAAATCTATATGAACAAACTTGCACGATTCTGAACAAAACGGTCGGATGCAGACCTACGACTGAGATTAAATTCTACAAGTGGCATCAGAGAGGATAAGTTTTAGGTTGCAATGCTATTTATGTCCTTAGGATGTTTCTGCATCTGTAGTTGAGAAGCATTTAGTGATTGGTGTTCATTTAAGTGATGCAGGGAGGAACATTTGATTATTCAAACTCACACAGACCGCCACCCAGAAGCTTTCGATAGAATATTTTCCTTCTCTCATATAATTTGTTTGAATGTTCTATTGGTGCGTGGTTGTATTACGTGTTCTCAGTTAATTATCCCATAATGCATGTCCTCAGGACTGGACGTCGAGGACTTATCTAATACACGTAACTTCATTAAATACTTTGTTATCATACAGTCAAAATAATAAATAAAACGAAATGGTTATGATAGGCCCATTTCTTTTGAAAAATAAACCTCAACCACAAATGTTAATGTAAATAAATAATGTGTTACGGTAAAGAAGTAAGTTTTTTAAGAACACAGAGTTCACTTCGTCTATGGCAAGTTGGCAACGATCACATTAATCGTATGCGTATAACCTAATCGAATACAAATCATTAACTCTCGTAGGGTTCCGTAACGCAGCAGAGTATTTTATAAGAATAATTTTTCGCCACCAAAAAATTAACTTGGTTATTCATAGTGTTTGTATGATAAGATCGTTTAAAAAACTTAAAACAACCGACATCAATGCCACGCTATTAATTTTCAGTACCAATTTTGAGGTGTTTATCTCCATATCTCTAGAGATACTCATCAGACATCGATAAAATTACCATGGTACCACACTTGGGATATCTCCTTTCTAACAAAAAAATAATAATCAAAATCGGTTCACAAACGACGAAGTTATCCGCGAACAAACATAAAAAAAAACATATATACGGTCGAATTGAGAAACCTCCTCCTTTTTTTGAAGTCGGTTAAAAAACAAAGTTATATTTGCAGTTTTGAAAATGTGCTATATCTGAAAAACCAATTTTCGTTGTTAATGTTTATTGAGATCTACAGCATAGGTATATATTTTTTAGATTTTTCACTGACTCATTAACCGACTTCACAAAAAGGAGGAGGTCCTCAATTCGTCTGCATGTTTTTTTTTGTGTGTATGTTACGCGATTACTCCGTCAATTGTGAACGTATTTAAATGACGATTCTTTTTTTAATAGGTAGGGTACGTTTCTGAGGTGGTCCCATTGTAATTTCATCGAGATCTGAAAAGTATCTCCAGAGATATGACGATAAACGTCTCAAACTTGCTACTGAAACTGACTCGCGGGGCATGGAAGTCGGTTGTTTTAGTTTTTAAACTATCTTAATTATTGTATTAAAATGGTAGAGCGGTTCACAGAATACATCTATACCTACCAAATTTCAATTGTTAGTTTCGGAATAAAGTGGTTGTGACGTACGGACGGACAGACAGACAGACATGATTAATTTATAAGGGTTCCGATTTTTGCCATTCGGCTACAGAACCCCAAAAAACTTTTAACTAAAACATTTATCGAAAGGCGTTTCTCCCGGGAGCTTGTGCCACTGGCAATTACTCTTGAATCGTCCCCCTCGGGTTCCACTGCAAATATGTTGATTGATTCCGACTTGTTCTGGGTAATTTATTGGTTTGCTGGGGCTGAGATTAGTCCGAGACGCCGTGGCCGTTTGATTAATCTTGAATCGAGTTAAACATTTGAATTTCAAAGCTCGAACTTCAATAAATCTTTCAACTGCAATTTGCAAAAAGTTTTTTCAGTGTTCTGTAATGTGAGGGTTTGAGCATCATTTATTAGGGTCCGTAGCCGAATGGCAAAAATCGGAACCCTTATAGATTCGTCATGTCTGTCTGTCCGTCCGTATGTCACAGCCACTTTATTCCGAAACTATTAGGACTGCACAATTGAAACTTGGTATGTAGGTGTATTCTGTAAACCGCTTTACGAGTTTTATACAAAAGCAAAAAAATAAAAATATTAAGGACCCTCCCATACATAAAACTGAAACTAAAAAAATTATCAAACCTTTACGTGCTGGGTGTCTATAGATTAGGTCTTTAAAAATTACATTGAGGTTTCTACCATTTTTTCTCAAAGTCAATCATTTGAAAGATAAAATGTGTCCGTCGTATAACCGTGCGTTCAATCATAGTGATTTATCTAATGAATGTCCTGTTGACGATGGTATGATCATGTGAGGAAATGATGATGAATTTCATCGCACGATGAAATCGCATCGCATCATTGCGCGAGCGATGGCAATAGGACAGCGCATTTCACTATTAACCTAGTATAGATGAAGCTTATCAAGTACGAATTGAGTGAGTGGGGTGAGATTCGTGGTGAAAGAATTGTATAGTTACGTGCACTCGTTGATAACCTAACTAGTATTTGTTATGCTGCACGGATAAACCTGATCATTATCTTACCTTTTGTTAGGTGACCATACATCGTAATAGTCATCATACATACATGCATATAGACAGACAGACAGATAGTCTAAGATGTAACCATGCTTATCTGAAAATGGAAGACAGTGAGATAGGGTGCTAGAATTTTGTCAGATCCTCATAGCGTAACTATCTTTAATAGCAGTCTTACAAACTAAAGTTTCTGAATTCATAAATCATCATCATTATTAACAGCCAGTATTTGTCCACTGTTGGACATAGGCCTCACCGATGGCACGCCACTGAGCTCGATATTCAGCTCTTTTTTTGCAACCGCTGCCAGTCAGCTTGCGTATATCATCGCTCCACCTAGCTGGAAGGCGTCCTACGCTTCGTTTACCGAGCCTGTGGTCTCCAATCTAGAACACGTCTACCTCAACGGTTATCTGTTTTACGGCAGATGTGACCAGCCACTGCCACTTCAGCATACATTATAATTATATAATTCACACATTCATAAATCATTCATAACCATTTATAAAATAATTGTGCTCATATTTCTATTAACTTAAACCACAACTTAAACGAAGTATTATCATTCGATCTAGTACCAAACTATGCCCATCCCTTGAGACGTTACTTTTACTTTTATTGTATTACGTAAAGTGGCGACGGGTCACAGGGATGTCTTTGGAATTCGAGATAATGGCAAGATTGTGTACAGAACTACAGACAGACCTTTACATTTCTGAGGTTGTTTTGGGAGTGAAGATATATTGCAAATTGACCATCAAGTTTGCGAAGAATTCAACTTAGATCCTTTGTATTATCTATGCACCACAAGTTCTAATTACATTCAGGTTTAGTACTTTAAACTATAGTGTATAATAAAGGTGTATTACCATCCGTAATGAATATTCGCAAGTTCTAAGAAACTCTGTTTGTACGCTTAAATTCTTTATCAATATTATACCACTCATCTAGATTTTCTTTAACGACCCGTTGGCGTAAAGGATAGAATTCCCTTGCATTCAAACCTGGAGGTTGCTGGTTAAAATCCTTGCGCACTAAAAGATTTTTTTTATTGCATTTATGGGTGTTGTAATGGAACCGTAAGTTGTAGGCGCATTATTGTTTTGCCTGATTATTGCTACCAATAATTAAGATAGTTTAAAAACTAAAACAACCGACTTCCATGCCCCGCGAGTCAGTTTCAGTTGCAAGTTAGAGATGTTTATCGTCATATCTCTGGAGATACTTATCAGATCTCAATAAAATTACAATGGGACCACCTCGGAAACGTACCCTACCTATTAAAAAAAGAATCGTCATTTAAATACGTTCACAATTGACGGAGTAATCGCGTAACATACACAAAAAAAAACACAGACTAATTGAGAACCTCTTTCTTTTTGGGAAGTTGGTTGAAAAGTAGCTTACCATCATCAAATAGGAAAATTATTGAAATTCTATGTAGGAAACTTCGTAAGAGCATTCCAACAGCCCGACCGTTCATCCTTTACCTAACTTCTGGCGTCGAATTCAGCGAGTCATCACTTTATGGTGTAAAGTGTCGGTTTGATCGATAGCCTGTCGACTGAACATACGCTGTACATCCTTGATGTTGGTTTTAGGAAGTTAACGATTATGATGGTATAATCTCACTGTATTATGTTGTTAATGTCAAGTTTATCTTGTCATAAAGATAGGCAGTAGCATGATTTATGATTGTGAAATACCGACTTTTATATTATTTTAGCCGAATGTCTCGAGCTAGGTTTCGTGCACGTCAGATAACTTCCTCAGGAAGCTTGAAAATAAATAAATAGTTTGCCCTCAAGTAGCGTCTTCTTTGTCCTAATTCTTGTTATTGAAAAATATATAATAATTACAGATACGAGACTTACAAGGCGACCCTCAAGAAGATCCCGGCGACGCGCCTGTCCCGCCTGACGGAGGCGCTCGCCAACTACGACCCCGTGCTGAACGAGTACTTCTTCGACCGGCACCCGGGGGTGTTCGCGCAGGTCCTCAACTACTACAGGTAGATTTTTTTATCATGAAATCTTTAAATTATTCTATAGCTTTTAAATCCATATGAAGGAATAAGGTGCTCACGTGCACTTATACGAGGCGATATATTGTAATCGACAGTGTATCAGTTCCGTCCGATTGCTATCATCTATGTATAGGTAAAAGTAGAGTTCAGCCAACTACGTCTGGCCGATTTGGATTCCGTGTCGTTAGTTATCGTGCATCGTGTGAGCTATCGGCAGGCCATGGTGCGGTGAAACACCGGGAACGAGATCTTAATAACTTTAAAAAAAGTCGGCGGTAAAATATGTTCTTTTTTCTGATAGTCTAACGTTTGAACACTCTCTCGCCTGGTGGTAAGCGATAGTTGAAGATGGTGAACAGGCTATGTCTAGAATGGTCTGTCTATGAAGGGCTCTGTGCTGCCGGAACACCGTAAAGTTATAGCGGCAGATTTTCTCCTTGATTTTCTCTTGTAAGCTAATTTTTGGTAGCTAGTCAGGCTGAGTATCGATAAAATGTTCTTACCACCTTACCCTACCACCTTGAATGCACAACTTGGTTTAAAAATATATATATTGAGCTACTTCAAGAAGCGGAACAATGGACAGGAGGCTACCTACTATAAATAAACTGAGCTTTATTATTACAGTTGACTTCACTGCGACTTGCCTTGAATTTGCATATTTTGTTAAATTGCGCGAAAACAAATTGAAGGAAAAATAAGAATAGAGTTAAAAAGAAACGAAGTGAATACAGTTTTTGTATAACTTAGACTGGCTATTTAGGTAATAGTAGGCTAGTCCACCTCTCCACAACCACCACTTTGTTAGATAACCGTTACTTTTTATATACTAGTAGAATTTACTTAAATACACACCACGAAAAACCGAAAATGTGACAGAACAACTCTTAATCTCTCCTTCAAAGCCTTCAATTTGTACTTGATTTGACTGCGGGCCTGAGGGTCAAGGGCTCGAGGATTGAAGGGTTAAGAGTCCTCAACCTGAGTACTGAAAGTACCTTCTTCCGCGTTTGTACGCTTGCTCATTGTGAAATAAACTTCTTATAGAAACACTGCGAGTTCCTTCATTAAATGAAACCCGTTAAATTATTGTGAATCGGTATAATGCTTGATTTGATTAGTTTACAACGCAGACTTGTTGGTTGTCAGACGATGAATCTTTTTTTTTTGTGAGAATATCACCGTTTATATACACAATAAAAATATTGTAGGTGGGTAGATCTATTTAGGGAGATTAAAAATAAATGAAAATGAATGTTTTTTATTGCAGCACAGAACATGTACAAGTATAGTAATATGTTGGTAAAATAACATAGAATGACTTAAAATGAATGTATCTTGCTGGAAGACTGTAATTTTACATGGTTTTAATTATGGTCTTCACTAGGCAAGCCTGTATCGCGAAGACTCAAAACGATATGTAATTAACAATACAGATTTTAACCTACTTGGCTGCACATTTCTGTAATAATAAATTGACAAAAGTTTTCCGTTTGGATTTCGTTCGGAAAGTTGGAGAAGCGGCAATGTCAAGCACGACACTAGTAGGTTTATATGCTAAACCATTGTCTCCTATGGTAGAATCACGGCGATCAGATTTATTTATTTCTTGAGCACTAACACGATGTACATCAGAAAGAGTAAGTTAATGTAAGCGCAGTCACAGAATAATTAATAGTTCAAGTAGGGCGCAGTATGAATAAGTGGTCAATGTCATCACAATTATAGATGCAGACTGCATGTGCAGGCGAACAAACAAATAAAAGCTGTGAAGCAAACAGCGCAGTAGTATTTGTACCGACTGGTTCACACCAAACGATCTATGGCGTTCAGAAAATGATTGAAAATCAGATCGCGAACGTGTACGTGCACGCAGGACGCCGCGGTGTGCTCGTACCTTAATATTAGGCTTCGGTCGAGGCTTTTAATGGCCAAATTATGTGCATCATCGCACAGCGCCTTACCTGAGCGAAATTTCTTGTCATCCTTGTAAAATCAACTAATTAATTTCATGAAAGTGGAAGAAGCGAAAGAGGTATGTCAGAGTCGTAGCATGTGGAAAGAAGTAGTCTCTGCCTACCCCAACGGGAAAAAGGCGTGACTGTATGTATATATATATTTATTAATAAAATAAATAAATTGAAGTAATATTGATTTAGGTGATTTTGCATAAGTCCAACCTTCAGAACATATTTTTAACAGAAAAAAATTGGGAATTTTTCATTACCTATATTTTGTAGGTTTTGTACGGACGGACTTATTGACAAGCAGAAAAGTGTAAGTGTAAAGTGTAAGAAGATTGTATATATAATATACAATCTTCTTACACTTTACACTTCTTTACACTTCTTCGGAAAGATAGAGAATAAAAGCTCAACAAAGTTGTTCTTTGATGTAGTGAAACTGCAGAACATGCACATTCAAAAACAATAAAAACAGAAAGTTCACAATCGTCGTATGTCGAGCACAATCACAATAAAACTTTTCAGGATTTATGACCAATCGGTAACTAACGGAGAACTTTTAATCCTGAGTAACAGATGTTATCGATTTGTTTATAGCATACAATAGACTTTAGTAAATGTTGTGATGTTTTGATTCATGTCGCAGATTGATACAAAACCGTTATTTGTTTTAACAACAGCTCCGTTACCGCGTGTTCACATCTGTCGGGTGTCGGATCCGATTTTTATTCAGATGTTCTAGTGGCAGAACATTTTATTTGAAGCTATTCACCTGTCGGCCCGATTTTGTCGTTTGTCTTGACAACCCTATTAAAAATCGGATCATGACATGACAGATGTGAACAGGCGGTATATAGAACATATATAAATAATATTAATAATCCAGCTGGATTGATATCGCGTGATATAAATAATTAACATAGTTTAATAAAACTGGCCAAGTGCGAGCAGGCCTGTCGCACTCCGCGCTGTAGCTATGAAACTACAAGTACCTCCGCGCACCCGCTAGGGTGCATGTTCAGTCAGAAAAGTGTCACGCGCGCTCTCGATCGGCCGCGCGCCTTACTTGTACCTACCTCAATATTATATTCCTTGCTTACGATATTAACATATAGTAACTGTAAAGAGTAACTATGTAAAAAGCAAAGAATGTAACACATAAAATGGTAGGTAGGTATAAATCAGCTGAGTTTCATGTTTCAAGGGAATTCACGTTATGATCTTTAGGGAATTTCTATCGACATTACATCTTGCTTTAGTTAGTTAGTTCTAAGATAAATAAATAGGGTAGGTACTTCCTAACGTTTACTTCAATTTTCCTTTTTTCTTTCTTAATGATTTTGTCGTGTCATACGATAGTCAGATTTTTATAATCCGAGAGTTAATGTAATTAAAGTACTTATAGATCTCAGATCACTGAGATTCACTGAAATCTGATAAGTATCTCCAGAGATATCATAAACGTCTCAAACTTGCTACTAAAATTTACTCGCGGGGCATGGAAGTCGGTGTTTTAGTATTTAATCTACTACAAAAAACAGAGGAGGTTCTCAATTCGACGGTTTTTTAAATGTTTGTGACCTCAGAACTCTGTCAGATCTTAACCGATTTGAAATTGATAATTATTTTTTAGGGTTCCGTAGTCCTGATAAGGAACCCTTATATTTTCGTCATGTCCGTCTGTCTGTCTGCCTGTCCAAGGTTTTGCTAAGAGACCGTTAGTACTAGAAAGCTGAAATTGTATAGGTATGTGTATATCAATAACGCTGACAAAATGGTGAAATAAAATATTGGAAAACATTTTTATTTTTATTTTTTTAGGGTTCCGACCCCCAGGGGGTCTCAACGGAACCCTATTACTGAGACTCCGCTGTCCGTCTGTCTGTCTGTCTGTCTGTCTGTCTGTCCGTCTGTCACCAGGCTGTATCTCATGAACCGTGATAGTTAGAGAGTTGAAATTTTCACAGATGATGTATTTCTGTTGCCGCTATAACAACAAATACTAAGAACAGAACAAAGTTAAAAATTAAAGAAAATTAAAAAAAAAGTTTTTTACGATAGCGCCGCGCCATCTAGATGATCATTAAAGACTATCGTCTTTACCTTAATCTGAATCTCTAAAGCGGCTCCAACGATTAAATTTAGCATACAGGGGATTTCGGGGGCGATAAATCGATCTAGCTAGGAATCATTTTCAGAAAACGTTGTTTTATTAGTGTTTTCAATAATCAACTTTATTGATAATCAACTTAAAATATTACTCTTCCCGACATCTATTGGCGAGTAGAAGTAGCTTTAGTGTTACTGTGTGGGTAAAGCAGTTAGTGGCTCTCAATTAAAAAAAATAGTATTATTATTCGTCAATAGATGACGGGAAGAGTCATATTTGTCTGTTTAAGTGACAAAAAATACCTGTCAACCAGATATTTAATAATATTAATTACTACTATTACTGTTACTACAATATAATACTATTCTACTTTTGTTTTAACGTTTACTTAGTTGGTGTTCGGTTCGGAACCCTCCGTGTGCGGGACAAAAGTCTGACTAGCACTTGGCCAGTTTTATTTTTATTTAGATATTCAACTATTACAAAATAAAGTTTTCCTACAATGAATAAAATACATAATTATTTTTGGTTGAAAAAGTGAGTCAGCTCCTAGACTATTATAATGTTACAAGTCAAACAACCTACGATTCTAGGCAAGTGAGTACTATTTTTTCGCGTTATTTGACTTACGCAATCTAAAATTTTACTCAATTTTAATTGAACGTCACGTATTTTAGTACAACTATAGTACTGTTATCCTACCTCGACATTAAACATTAATGTAGCACTTATTATCAGTAATGTACTCATTACATTGTTCTACCTTAGATTATTCTTCTACCAATTACAGGCTTCAACAAGTTTTCTCATAACATTCAACCCTATAGGAGAGGCCGCGAGTTGACCGAGTTATTCAGACTCTCGCTGTGCGGACTTACGGTGCATTTTACTGTGTGCAACACGCGGTTCATAGTTACTATTAGTTGATACTGTGACGCAAATTCAAGGTTGCACCCGAGGCGTGAAGCGCATTTTGAACGTTACTAGCGTTGTAACTAGGTTTAATCTCGCATTTTTGCTCTCAGGGAGTGCAATTTCTGTATATGTACTATTCATTATTCTGTGGTGCGAGTCAGACTTTTGTCCCGCACACGGAGTGTTCCGAACGCCATCTATCGAATTTCTAACACCAACTAAGTAAACGTTAACACAAAGGTAGAATAGTATTATACAGTAGTAATAGTAGTAATAGTAGTAATAGTAGTAATAGTAATTGTAGTAATTAATATTATTAAATATCTGGTTGACCAAGCTTTGCTCGGTATTTTTTGCCACTTAAACAGACAAATATGACTCTTCCCGACATCTATTGACGAATAATAATACTATTTTTTTTAATTGAGAGAATCTTAACTGCTTTACCGACACAGTACTTCTACTCGCCAATAGATGTCGGGAAGAGTCATATTTAAAGTTGATTATCAATACAGTTGATTATTGAAAACACGAATAAAACAACATTTTCTGAAAATGCTAGGAGTCATATTAGATCGATTTATCGCCCCCGAAATCCCCTGTATACCAAATTTTATTTAATCGTTGGAGCCGTTTCCGAGATTCAGATTAAGGTAAAGACGATAGCGCCATATTTGATGCTAACTAGATGGCGCGGCGCTATCGTAAAACACTTTTTTAAAACTTTTCTTTAATTTTTAACTTTGTTCTGTTCTTAGTATTTGTTGTTATAGCGGCAACAGAAATACATCATCTGTGAAAATTTCAACCGCCTTACTATCACGCGAGTCAATTTCAGTAGCAAGTTTGACGTTTATCGTCATATCCCTGGAGATACTTATCAGATCTCGATGAAATTAAAATGGGACCACTTCGGAAACGTACCCTACCGATAACCAAAAAAATCATTCGAATTGGTTCACATTTGACGGAGTAAACGCGTTACATACAAAAAAATTAATCGTGTGTGTACGTATGTACACGCGTTAGACGTCAGACGCGTTAGTTATACTTCTGTGGCGTATGGAAAAAAAAAACTAAAATGCAGTAGTGATTAACGATAAATATTAAAATTAATCAAAAAGATTTTATTTAAATAAAAAAGGTTTTACTAACGTAAAAATATGACGTTAAATATAACGTTCTTACGAAATGACATATACATATATATACAACTTGAACATAGTCATGCCACCTAGAACTAACTTCACGGTGTAGAATTTTGGTGTCGGTGTGCGCGCGCATCGTACCACCTAGAACTAACTTCACGGTGTTAAATTTAGGTGTCGGTGTGCGCGCGCATCGTAAAAATTCACTCTCATCATTTTTTTCTATCGCGCCAAAAGAAGTATAACTTCAAAAAAAGACAGACGAATCGAGAACTACCTTCTTTTTGGAAGTCAGTTGATAAGAACTAAATTAAATTCACAAAAAGATACAAATAATAATAATATTAATATAGTTAATTTAATTCGGCAGCTTTAGGTTGCGCTGTGGGGCCGAATTAGCTCAATTAAATATGTGTCTTATGTGTAGTCAATTAAGTGCAATTTTTAATACACGACTTCTCGCTGCGCCGCGCGAACCAGAAACATCGTCACGTCGCGTCACTGTGTGAACTGACCCTAAGTAGACTATAGCGCTGATTTACAAAATAAGTCTAAATTTAACGCAGAATTAGTTATCTGCAGTTACAGCAGCGATTGAAAATAAATAAGTGATTATTATAAACATGTCTTACAAATACTTGCAGCCTACTGGCAGTAGGGGCCTAAGTCACTCTCGCTACACATTTTGAACACGACTTTTGTTGGATCATTTTTATAACGCAGCTACTTTTCCTGACTTATAATTTATTCGTAGGTCACGGTGAAGAAAACATGTTTTCCAAAATTTACGTTTCAATTCGCGCTGTTTTAACTTAACGTAAACTCACTGGCGGTGAGATTTTGACAAGACTGGTATAAACCTAACTTGACTGTATGTTTCACTCACGGACGTACCACCCAGTGGACTCCGCATGAGAAAAGAGAGAGAAAAACTATGAACTAATTCGCGAGCGAAATATTTTGCGGGGGGGGGGGGGTGTTATACGTAATACAGCACTGTGATTGGACAACTTCAATTTGACTCATAGCAATAAATCATGCTTAGTGCTGGGACGTGACGCTACCTCGTCATTATCGATAATTTCATCAGTCATATGAAATATAGCGTGTGTGAGAAGTGTGTAGAAGTGTAAAAGTATAATGATAGAGACGGACAGACGGAAGGACAGATAGACAGACAGACGGACAACAAAGTGATCTTATAAGGGTTCCTTTTTTCCTTTTGAGGTACGCAACTCCAAAAATGTTCGTTTGCTTGCTTTGCTTACACACTAAATTCTAACGTGTTTCTTACCACTAAATTGGTTATTTACACGCATCAGTATCACGTATCAAGTAACTTAAAATGTATTTATC
Organism: Cabera pusaria; assembly: GCA_954871355.1. Taxonomy (NCBI): domain Eukaryota; kingdom Metazoa; phylum Arthropoda; class Insecta; order Lepidoptera; family Geometridae; genus Cabera; species Cabera pusaria. The sequence goes on from OX940901.1 coordinate 511,720, forward strand.
ACATATAAATGTTTTATGTACTTATCTGGCGTGATTGAATAGCAAAACAAACAAACATTCCAGCTTTTGCGTTTATTAAGTACATCAGTAGGATAATTTGGATTAACAGCATATATATACATATAACATAGTTGAATTGAGCATTTTCAATATCTATCAGTAATCACTGTCGATAATTTTCCCAAAACAACAGAAAAACATCACTAAAAGTGCACAAGTACCGCTGCGTACAAGGGCGGAGCGAGTACGAAAGATATAAAGATGCCGTTGTAGGAAAGGGATAGACTGATACACAGGGCATCTGTGACCAGTATATGTTGAACTATGAATTTTATTTACAAATTGTTAATAATGAATTGAATTTTACTTATCGGTGAAAAGAAACGTTGTCCTTTGTAAAATTTAATGATTTACTGGATTTCCTACACCACTTTATAGCGCAATTCGGCATATTTAGCGGCTTTTTCGTTTTTTGAACAATTAAAATAGTGCGTGTGTACGGCTCTGGTATTTGGTCCGAAATTAAGTAGCCGCTCAAGGATGATATTATAAATACCTACCCCATTGCGCCTATGTGTTTCGCGCGGGGGTGATACAACAATAGGTGTCCACTGGGTGGTACGTCCGTGGTTTCACTAGCTGAGACCCGCGGTTTTACCCGCGTAGATTTATTCGTTCCCGTGAGAATATCGGAATAAAAATTACCTATGTGTACCAGCGTCTAGGCTTTCTACATACTATATTTCAGCGCAATTGGTTGAGTAGTTACAGCGTGAAGAAGTATCAATTAAACATACATACAAACAAAGTATCAATTAAACATACATACAAACAAAGTATCAATTAAACATACATACAAACAAAGTATCAATTAAACATACATACAAACTTTCGCCTTTATATTATTAGCAGGATACCTACAAAAAAAATATTTCATCCAGATCTGATAAGTATCTCCAGAGATATGACGATAAACATATCAAACTAGCTGCTGAAATTGACTCGCGGGGCATGGAAGTCGGTTGTTTTATTTTTTAAACTATCTTAATTATTAAAAGTACTTTTGAACGAGGCAATAGCTAGTACATAATTGTACATTCACCTATAACATAAGACTCTATCTTACACAGTCGTGTACAAACAATCACCGATCCAAGTATGGAGTACCATTTAGATAGCCGCCTGGTTGGGGAAGCCGAGGTAGTTCCGAACAGATTACAAGTTTAGAGTTATGTGGGTAATAAACTGGAATGTTTGTCGAGATCCTGGTAAATTATGCCCCTTCTGTTCCGTTCTATATGTTCTGCTGAGGTGAAACTAGTTTGATACTGAAGGTAACAGAGATAATGGATATTATTATTACTAATAATTCTAAAAGAAGAGTAGACCTTACTTGCTCTTATAAAATTTAAAATCCATCCATATATAACGCAACAGCAAACTTTACCCCCTTTTCCTTTTCCCTCCACTCCCCCTTCTTGGAAATTTATTCGCCACATCTTATGTAGAACTAGCAGCCCGCTCCGGCTTCGCACGGGTAGAACATATATGCCTACAAAATTTGCATCAGTTTGTTGCATCGAATATAAAATATGAACATATTTAACAACCATCGTCATATTTCATCCAATTTACACAAAACCTTAACGAATTATGCACCTAAACCTTCCTCATAAACACTGGCTATTGGTGAAAACCGCATGATAATCCGTTCAGTAGCTATTGAGATTATTGCGAACAGACAGACAGACAGACGCAGTGATGAACTTTGTTTTATAATACTTACGTATTGATATTGGACGGCCCTTTGGTGTAAAGGATAGTTACCCTGATTCTGACCCGACGGTCGTTGGTTCTAATCCTAGCTATATGACTACCTACCAATGAAAGTTTTATGTGCATTCATGAATCATGAGTTTTCGTACAGTGGTAGTGGAATCATTAAATCTACCAAAAAGTAGCTTACCACCAAGGAGTACATCTGCCGCCGTAACCTTACGGCGTTCCCCGACGCAAAATTTAGGGGTAATATACGTTTAACGTGTGTATCTGTGTGTCTGTCTGTAGCATCTTAGCACCTAACTGGATGAACCGATTTAGTTTTTATTATTGATAGTTTTATTTTGTTTGATAGATGTCTTCATCGAGATTTTTCTTAGCTTTGATTCATGAAAATTCGTTCTATCGTTATAAAATTATGAGCTTTTTTCTAGTTAATTGCGCTATGAAATCAACTTTCATAGGTCTGATCAATTCGAAAATCTTCTTCTTCAACGATATTGTAAGAACATGGAAGCCTCCTGGACTCTACAGAATACTCAAATCCTCACAAACTTACAGCTCAGATTTTAAATGTCGTGTTTAGAGTCATTGAAAAAAGCTATTATACATAGATCAGTCGGGGTGGTTTAAAATATTATATTATATTATTATACATATAGATGAATATTATTTTATACAATAGATCATATTATTATACTATATTGACTTCAAATTGATTGTGATCGGTGGGGATCTACAGCATAGCTAAGTTTATAATAATATTTTCGTAGTAACTATGACCTAATCTGTGGTTTCACTGCAAATATTTTATTAATTTTGCTATGCGTGTTTGTGAAATTCGTGATATCTTCTAGAGTTTTCATTTGAATTATATACTGTAAACGACAATTTTAATCTATAATATGTGGCCAAGCTAATTAACGTAATTATTTGGATAAGGATTAATACTATATACTTGAAGATAGCCTTGGAAGTTATGTAATATTTTTTAACAAAAACTTTAAGATTGAAATGGATACTGTGAGTCAACCTTAAGAGATAGACATATGCTGTCGCGTACTTTTTTGTAGGTCTTGTTAAGTTGTACAACTCTTGCATAGAAAATATTCTTCTATCTATTTTCAATTAAGCAGCGTTCGTAAGAAACGTGTTTTTTCGACCGTTTATTTGCCGACTTAGGTTGCAAATTAGGTCTCCACGAATGTACCTTTGATTTGAACGGGATAATATATAGCCTATTTTCATTCCGAAAGTCCATTCTATGTATTAGTGAAAGAATTTTTTAAATCGGTTCAGTAGTTTTTGACCTTACTCATTACAAACATACAAAAATACAAAAATACAAATGTTCTCTCTTTATAATATTAGTATAGATGAAGTCATGTAGAGTAACACAAATTATGTAGACTCAGTGTGCCTCTCAAATTTGATTGAAATCCGTTTTTTTTAATAAAAATAAAATAACTTGCCTCCTTTTCCCTCTTCTACTCCCCCTTTTTTAGGGTTCCGTAGTCCTAACAAGGAACCCTTATAGTTTCGTCATGTCCGTCTGTCTGTCTGTCCGAGGTTTTGCTATGAGACCGTTATTACTAGAAAGCTGTAATTTTGTGGGGGTATGTAAATAAATTACGTCGACAAAGTGCTGAAATAAAATTTTGAAAAATATTTGTTTTTAGGGTAGCTCCCCTATATGAGAAGTGGGGATACATTTTTTTTTCATCGTCTACCCCATCGTGTGGGGTATCGTTGAATAGGTCTGTTAAAATGATGTAAGAGTTCCTAATACAATTTTTCGATTGAATGCTCCATTTACGAGATATTACACTTTAAAGTGCAAATTATTGTTCCAGTAGGGAGTCCCCTCCCCTCTAAAAGCTAAACTGCTGGCTTGAAAAATCTGGAAAAATTCGTGATAATAGCGCATTTCATCAACTTAAAAGGAAAATTATAGCGGTTAAGATAACTTTATGAATTTAGCAGTAATAGTCGTTGAACTTGGGTGTTGGATAATTTTGTACCAAATACAAAATCCTTAGAATAAATCCTTTAAAGTGACAAAGACGGAGTACCTTGTTGCTTGTTTATAACGGGTAAAGACTTGCATTGAATAACAGGCTACGACGGAACCCTACACTGCGCGTGGCCCGACACGCACTTGCCCGTTTATACAAGCTTTTATTTTGAATTTTTTTTCGCAACATCTTGTGTAGTAGCTTAACTTGTCCTTAGTAGGCCTTTCCAATCTGCCTGAATCTGCCTGAATTGTTGATAAATAACGCTAGTAGATAACTAAAACAAGAAGCTCGTGAACCAATTTTCTTTAAAATCGGTTCAAATGCTACCTGTAGGCGAGAACAGACAGACAAACATCTGGATAAAAGCATTTTGGCCTACTTGAAACTGATACACAACGCTCGCTCGGTCAATTAGAGATAGATAGATAAATAAATAGATTTGTAGGAAATGCAGATAAGATATAAGCTATTAATTGATTGACATCCGTTCTCAACCGGATTTTTACCGAGCTTACCATGTTCCGACTTGATATTCAGAGTCGGTCAATCAATACATATTGATATAATATATGTAATATATATATATATATTATATTGCATTGTTTTACCCGTCTCTCAAACTGGCGCCTAACATCATCATCCTCGATGGTTAAACGCTTACTGTGGTGGCACCATCTAGGTCGTGATCGTCTATTTATCTATATAGGTATATCGAGTGAGTCTTAACAGTTTCAGGTATCCCGTCGTATGGGAGAGTATGAGCACAACATCTTGTCAAATCTAGTTTTATAGTCTACATCTTTATCAGTACATTCGACCGATTGGACATGAACTAATCACCTTGCCATTCCATCTTCTTTTCTCCTTTCTTTCTCCATTCTTCCATCCAGCCATTAAATGTATTCATTACTTGTATTGCTAGTTTATTATATAAAATTAGGATTATATAAAGTATCAACTCATAATAATCTCTGTTGTTCTTGTATCGAGAAAAAGGTCTTAAAATTAATTGAATAAAATCCAGTAAGTAGAATATTAATTCATATATTTCTGATCCACAATTAAATCAAAACTAAAAAACTTGTCATTTATTTATATCGATCTTGTGTTGTTTTGTTGTTCCTAAGGCATTTAATCGAGAGGGAAAACGAATAGCTAAATAAAAAACCCTCTCGGCCAGAAAAGCCACCATCAATAATCTCATCCTAGTGGACTTCGATGAAACATTTATATCACCACATTTACAATCTATTTACAACTAATCTCTATCTCATTATTATTAACATCACGTCAATATTCCAAAACCCGGCAAGGAACACATCCCATTGAACAATAATAGACCCTCCGACATTCAAATCGTTACTACCTGATCTCTCTATTTCGCAAAGCGTTATTTTCAAGCCATATTCACAATATGTTAGAAATTCTCATCTCATGACATCTAGATTTAAACTGAATAAGTTTTATTCGTAATTAAATTAAGCAAACTATGTCCTTGTTTGCGTTCTGAATATGAACTGTGATGGTTGTTGATTTGTTTTGGTTTGGAGAAATGACAGATTATCTATTTCTTCAATTGAATTTCAACCATATATACATTATAATGATAATAAGTAACGCTTCCATGTAAAAAAAACCTCGGAGAAAGTGAGGTAAGTATTTAGGCTGAATTCTATCCAAATCGTATGTTTCAGAATCCATAATAATATACTTGATGTCAAGATTATTATTTCAGACAAAAGTGATCAACAACTAAAGTACTGTGAATAAATTACTTTTATATACATATTTATAGGAGGTACGTTACCACAACTGCAATGACGCGGCGTCGACAAATAAAAAAAAAAAAAACACTTCATATATCACTGAAGTTACTCGTAGACTACGAAACCCGGAGTTTCGTGAGTTAAGATATTGTTCCCTCGGTGGGTTCAGGTGTTCGTTCCTGATTCGCGATCTGATTCCAACTCCCGACCCTGTCTTCCAAAAGCCGAGTCCCAAGCTCGTTCATCCCCCCCATGATCTGAAAAAAAACCACTGTGAAAATATGTCCATTCCTCTCATTGGCTACCTGTTACCATAGCGTTACCCAAAGGCGGTCAATTTTTAGACCCTCCCTATTTTTCCAAGAAGGATTCTACAATCTCGGTCTCACGCAGTTTTTTTCCTCGTTGCATGTGTTGGCCATTTACAACCCTTATGGATTTTTTTCATTGTTTCAAGCAATTCCACTAGTCCCTTTTAGATTTTTTTCTTCTTTTGTCTTATCTTAGAAATGGTTATTTGAGATTAACAAGAGTTGAATTTATTTTTATTTTTATGGCCCCGGTGAGTTATTTGAAACTTTGTCTGAATGAACTGAATGTCTTTGCAAGCCCTACGTAATAAAGCTGTTAATTTTGTGTTTTATTTACGCTCTTCGGCTATTCACTACTTAAATAGCGAAACACCCTTTTTCCGGTCCGACAAAACCATGTGGTGATCACATGATCCACCTCATTACCACTCATAAAAAATTAATAAAAAACTCTGTAGAAGAACTCTAACTAACATGTTGGTGCTGCGAGTCATGGCCGAAAGATCAACACATTTCTGTGGTCCTCTCACTTACGATCGTCCTGCTAAGTAAGATGGGTACTTAATTATTGTACTGAACCACACATTTTTCCTGTAATAATACTCTTATTCTTACAAACCGCCTAACTAATTTCAATTGTTGAAACTCATAACTATAGCTATAATATAAAACATACTCGTACGTAAAAAAGTAAACACAATGCTTGTAAAAACACTATGCCCTATTAGTCTATCATGTTATTTGTTGACTATCAAAATGTTGTCGCATGTAGGGAAAGCTAAAATTGCCAAAAACAACAAACGCGACATAAGAGATGCTCAGTGAGTCGACATTTTACTGATGGATGCTGAAAACGTGAACTGTGTCAATTGATATGGCCTTTTGTTTCTGTATTGAGATATTAATTTGTCTGATTTCCAGATACCAATAAAGTCTGATACCAATGGGTATTAAGTATAAAGAATTTTGAACTTACTCAAATGTAAAAATTAGAAGTGATTTTCGGTTAGAAGGAAACATTTCAGTGAGATTACAGGGCATGTGACATTTTTTGGGGGCAGTTATCATTTTAATGGTGCCTTGGCGATTCCAAAGAGATTTGGAACCAGAAATCCATACACGATCCCGTACCGTTCCTACCAGATACCAGATAAGTAGATATACTTATGGGCCACTCAAAGGACCCTGCGTATCTGGTAGGAACGCGAACGGTACGGGATCGTGTATGGAGTATTGTTCTCATCTTTGATCGATTTCAGTTTTGATTTTTATCAAGCCTTAGACGCTGAAAGCTATTAACAGTAAGCTAATTATTATTTTTAAAAGGAGAACCAAGACACTCATCAACAACGACCAGCTTGTAAGCAAGAGGCTCCAAAGTCTTGAGCATTGTCGTAAAGTCGTCGTCTATCAGTTTTTTGTCGAATATATTTTGGAGAGTGAGCCACGGATCTGCGTAATCTAGTTTCACCATCCACACTGTAACAATTGGACAATTCGAGATACTAAGAGGCGTCGTCGATTTATGATGGATATTCCTTCCACACCCACAAAGCAATTTTCTTCTTTTATCACACGTACCGCCAAGGAATGGAATTCCCTGCCTAAGTCTTGAACAACTTTTTAGTCTTCAAGTCGTGAGTGATAGGTGATATAGATAGAGTTAATCATGTCAACTATCGGAATACGTAACAATGTTTTCAAAGTGGAAATTAAAACCTCTGAAAGGTGTGTCTAAGAATCAATTTCTTGGCCTTAAGGCTTCTCGTCCTGTCAAATGATATTGACAGTGTGACCTAAATTGTTGACATTTGATATGGGTTCATAGGTGCGCCAGGTCCTAAACAAATCTATGCTAAGGGTTCACGCGGACTTATATGGATAATAGGTCATTCAGGGTTACTAAAATATTGAAATTATGAGATGGTTTTTCATTCTCAGATCTTTTCAATTATACTAGTTAAGCAAGATTTCATTTCAGATCGAATCGTCACTTAACATCAGGTGAGATAGTGGTCATGGTTTTGTCTTTTGTGGAAAAATGTCTCACGTCTAGAATTGGATGGGAACTAAATGACAATTTTTAAATTATGATTTCGCTATACTTAAATTACAATCATAGAATCATCAGTAATCATTGAATAACTTTTAAGATGTATGAGTGTATGTATTTTGTACACTGCCTTTATAATGTACAAATAGTTCTAGTGTGAAACGCGATAATTGAGGTTAGTGACATTTTTCCTAGTTATTTTTTTCACTCTATCGAGGTTTTAGCAACAAAACAATTTGACATTTGAACCTTTTTTTGAACGTATAAAATGGTAGATTACTAAAGTAGAATCCATTTTATACCAAAGTAGATTATTACAAAGTTAATTTTGTATTGTTACGAACCCATTCCATCCAATCTGATATTCTGAACGTTTCTAAAACAACCAATTTAGTATCCTATAGCACTAAAGTTAGTCGAAATGCTAATCGCCGGTCGACAGATTCGGATATGAAATAATGTCGGCTTATCTCGAATAGCAAGCGCGTGACGTCATTCCACTCCGAATTGAAATGATTTTCAGTTTAGATACAAGGTTTATTGTGTTTAGATACGTAGATTACGTGCACGTTGGGACATATTATATTAAATGATCATATTTGGGTGGTGGTAAATGGCTGAGCACTGGTAGTAGGTTTTACAGCAGGCTATAAATAGGTAGACATTGCCTTAGACCATCGAACAAAGTAACCTATCGATAAGTCGAGTTGTGCCAATTGCCTCGTCGTACTGCCGTTTTCAATGTCAGACAAACACGATACTATATTCGACCGCATCATCGCATAACATAAGGTCAAGTAGTGGTCAAGTGCCTGTCTAATCGTCATTATAATAAATCCACAAAGCAACTTAACTTCATCCACTTTTTCAAAGGTTGTTCCGCCTAACTTGCTATCAAAACTTAGTTTGCCACCATCAAGGAAAAATCTGCTGACATGACCTTATGGTTGTAAACTTTAAACTTTCGCGATTTGAACACATTATAAATATGAAAATACGGGACTTATCGCGCCTAAAACATTAATTTTATGTCACGAGACGACTCGTGACCACGATCAATGCAACTTGGTCGAAACGTCGAGTTAAATCAAATTTATGTTTAAAGTGCTATAAGTCCCGTATTTTCATATGACCTTATGGTGTTCCGGCAACACACGGCCCTTGAGAGTCGGAGTATTCTAGGCCTAGCATTTTCACCATCTTCGACCACATCATCGCTTACCACCAGACGAAACCGTGGTCAAACGCTAGCCAATAAGATGTAAAAAAAAATTTTGTTCATTACTTTTCAACTAGTGATCTTTTCTACTAGAATTTGCTCTATAGTAAGCGGGTAAAACCGCAGGATGCTGTTTCTTAGTAATAATAATTAATGCATATAACCAAATATGTTGTGCAGAATTTAGCCGAGAGATTAATGTTAAATCTCTGTTTGTCTTTAAGTTTAGAACTGGGTCACCTACTTCACAACCAACTGCTAAACTAAAGTTAAGGTTAACGGCTAGTTATTTAAAACTCTTGTTATAGAATATAATTGGTCCGTTGTCATCTTTGTAGATTTTGTGCTGTAGATTTTCAACCGAGTTCCAAAAGAAGGAGGTTCTCAATGGGGTTAAAAACTGAAAGCTCTAAGTAGGTGGCGCTACTGTTGAGTGTTCCTAAAAACCGCCATATTGCACATTTTGTATGGATTTTTCACAAACTTATTGCCTTAAAAAGATATAATAATGCATTCGACCTTGACTTTCAGCCAATTATAAGAAGAAATAAGGCAAAGTGTAACATTTTTATTAATCCATTTGTGTACATAAAAAAATATCAAAAAAATAATTTACAACGTTTTCAAGTTTTCAACCAACTTCCAAAAAGAAGGAGGTTCTCAATTCGTATTTATGTTTTTTTTTGTGTGTAGTACGCAATTACTCCGTCAATTGTAAACCGATTTGAATGATTCTTTTTTTAATCGATAGAGCATGCTTCCGAAGTAGTTCCATTGTAATTTTATCGAGATCTGATAAATATCTCAAGAGATAGAACGATAAACGTCTTAAACTTGCTACTGAAAATGACTCGCGGGGAATGTAAGTCGGACTTTTTAGTTTTTGAACTATCTTAATTATATCATATCGGTGTAGTCGCACTGTAGTAATAAACTAGTAGTAAGAACAGTAAACCTCGCTCGTGCCCTTATGAAAATTGAAATCCGTCGATATATAACGCCACAGCAAACTTCACCAGCTTTCCACCCTTCACTCGCCCTTCTTGGATTTTTTTTCATCACATCTTATGTAGAGTAAGTCTTCAATAAAGGACGCTATAGGAAACTCAATAGCCCCTTTAAAAATGTTTATCGCAATAACTTGTGGAGAATGAAGTCCTTAGTGTGCCTTTCCGATTTGACTAAAATCCGTAACTTCTCCCTTTTCCCCCTCTATTTTCCCCCAATCAAAAAAACGCGGTCGACGAAAATTTTTCAATAAATCAAGGAACTCGTGTGCCAATTTTAGTCAAAATCGGTTGAAAAATCCGACCTGTAGGCGAGAACAGACAGACAAACGTCTGGACAAAGCATTTTTGGCCTAGTTAAAACTGATGCGCTTCGCAATGAATAAGATTATGATTGCACGTAATCCTCGTGTGGCGCGAAATGGGTGAAGACAGATGGTAAAGCTGTAGATACCACCACCCACCGAAAAAGAACATGTCGCCCATCGGTTTGCCGACCGGATAGAGTCAGGACTTATGCTCGCAGTAGGTAAAAAAAAATACTACGCAGACACACTTCAATATGTCTAAGTGAGTCATAAAATTTGGAACCATCTTATACCTTCTTTTCAACCGACTTCCTAAAAGAAGGAGGTTCTCAATTCGTCTGTATGTTTTTTTTATGTATGTTTCGCGATTACTCCGTCTAACGCCGACGCGTAAACGTCGACGCGTAAACGTCTCAAACTAAGGCGGCAATAGCCCAATGGATAAGGTGTCGGACTGGCGATCGAGAAGGTCGTGAGTTCGATCCCCACCCCACCCATTGCACTATTGTCGTGAACCCACACCAGCCACAAGCATATTTAGCTTAATTGGAGGGGTTAACAAGAATACTAGTAATGTGCAACCCACATTGCGAGTAAACTTAAAAAAAAAAGAAAAAAAACTTGTTACTGAAATTGACTTCCGGGACATGGACGGATTAGTTAATTTTAAGATTTAAACATATTCCTTCTTCCGGCTGATTTTATATTAAAACCTTAGTAAGCGGCAACCCCTTCTTATTACAGTTATTTTGACAGCGACACTTTTCAGGAAAACTACCTTCATCTGCATATTTTCTCCCGAATTTTGAGTAACCAAATATACTTCATTGCCTCCAAGATAAAAATTGCGTGAGTTTGACGTTTTCATGATGAAAAGTATTATGACAAAGATTTTACTGCGTTGGATAATATTCTGCTTGAAGTAAGGTTCGTAAAATAATATGGCGAAGGAAACGAAATAATAAATGAAATACGAAAATACTGCTTCGATGTAGACTAATAAAGAATGCGGATATTGTTTTTGTAGATACTTAATATAAGTAAATATGATAAGGCCCTCTTGGCGTGAAGGATAGCTGGCTTGACACCTAAGCCAGAGGTTGCCGGTTCAAATCCTTGTGAGGGTGTTCGTCACAGACGGTAGTAGCGTACTATATCAATGTTTCTGATTTGCTACCAAAAAGTAGCTTAAGGTACGAACATACCGCAGCGTCCTGCGTGCGCAATCTAGGCGGCGATCAAATAGCGCAGTAATATTTGTACCGACTGGTTCACACCAAACGCGATCAGAAAACAATTGAAAAGTACTGACTTCTTCCATATCGGCGCTTACCGCCGAGGTAGTGGTCAAATGCTAGCCTATAAGATATTAAAAAGAAACATCAAAGATCTTATAGTTTTTGTCCAGGAATATAGATATGGTTGTCGTATAAGTCTTAACTAGCAGTACAGATAACCGCAGTTTAATGTATCGTCCGAGTCACTAACTTGTTCAATTTACGACGGGGAGTAAAAAGTTAACGTCGCCAGACATTTCATTAGCTTCATTTTACTTTTCACTGGAGCCTGTTTAATGTGATCTGTATTTACTGACTTACAATTAAAGATAATTTTGTTTTTAGGGTTCCGTAACCAAAGGGTAAATCGGGACCCTATTACTAAGACTCCGCTGTCCGTCTGTCTGTCTGTCTGTCTGTCTGTCTGCCTGTCTGTCTGTCTGTCTGTCCGTCTGTCACCAGGCTGTATCTGTTCCCGATTACGCTACACAAATTTATTTTCTTAACCAATCAGTGGTGTACACATCGGTGTGCCGTATACGTACGGCAGTAGTACGCTACGTGGTATCGATCCGCAAACCGCTATTGGCTGTAAAACTTTGTACTTTCACTTTTTTTCCTTGATTTTTGTAATGAAGAATATGATTAGAAGCTTTTGGCAGTAATCGCAGACGCATCGTATTTTATTTAAATAACCAAAAATCTTCCTAAACTATAGAAATAAGTACTTAGGCGGTTACGTTACATATAAAACAAGTAGCGGTCACGCTGATCTACTACAGTATCTCATGAACCGTGATAGTTAGACAGTTGAAATTTTCACAGATGATGTATTTCTGTTGTCGCTATAACAACAAATACTAAAAACAAAATAAAGTTAAAAATAATAGGGGTCCCCATACAAGAAACGTGTTTTTTCGGCATATCACGCCATCTATGAACGCTTAGTTAGGTAACCGTCCCATAGATGGCGTTATACTGAAATGTCGATCCCTAACACCTTTGTTAGACGTTAGATGGCGTTATAAGAAATAAAATGTTTATTAATTATTATTTTTTGCTCGATCTTATAAAATACTGAAGTGTGGTACGGAACCCTACCAGTGCGAGTCCGACTTGCACTTGGCCAGTTTATTATGATTAATAAAGCTATCCCTATATACTTATATGAGTATTATACTTCTTAAATTTTCTTCTTAAGTTTTATTTTTTGCGAATTTTATTTGATTTTTTTTATTATTTTTCAGATGTTATTTTCTTCATAGTGGATTTCACGTCGTGCTGATAATGAACGTCCAGGTATTTTAGGGTCTATGTTGGAGAAAATATTGCCGTTTATGCTGAGACTTGGCCTATTCCAGCACCTCGTATTTTACTAATTAGTTAACAATCTTTTATTTTTTGAAGTAGTTTAATTTAATTATCAGATTATCTTTCTTATAAAATGTTTGTGAGGTTTATGTTGAATAAGGTTTATACTGGTTCTAAATGTACTTCGAAAGAGTAAGAGATTTGTAATCTATGGAGAATGGCCAAAAGAATTCTCACAAAAAATGCCGTTAGTCTCGTCATAACACCATGAAAATGTAGAATAAAATAGTGTTGGCAAGAAAGCTTGGCGCGTTATTATAATATAGCCGGGTCAATGCTCGCTTATGTTTCGGCTTTACACTTTAATTTGCTTTTTACCGACTTAAGGTACGAACACACCGCGGCATCCTGCGTTTGCGTACGCGTTCGCGGTCTGATGTTCTATTGTTTTCTGATCGCCGTAGATCGCGTCTGGTGTAAAACAGTCGGTACAAATACTACTGCGCTATCTGATCGCCGCCTAGATTGCGCACGCAGGACGCTGTGGTGTGTCCCATACCTTTACGAAAAAGAAGCCGATAAAGTTAACGTACGTTAGTTTTGCAAACTTATAGAGCAGGTTTCTGTAGTTCCGCTGACATTTTCTTCAAATGAAAAGTATACTGTGCTGTGATAACTAATGGGAATGTTTCCAGTGCCAAGATTCTGTTTGAAATGTGTGCTCTAAAGCTGGAAAGAGTCGTTTCCTACTCAAAATGGAATATAAAAGGCGGTTTTATTCTGTGATTTATCAGTGTAAAGATTTATAAAACACTTTAAATGGTTTAGGGCCAGTTTCACCGGTTCCTGATAATGTGTCAGATAGTTATCTGACACATGACGCCATATAAAAGCTGTCAAAAATCTGTCAATTTTTTTTATATAAGCGCTATCAGGAACCGCTGAAACTGGCCCTTAATATATTGAAACATCTTCTATAATTGGAGGTACGTACCTTGTTACTTACATGTTCTTGTTATTTTCAAGGGGCCCAGTGGTGTAGTGGGAGAATGGTCGGCTTTGAGGCCAGAGGTACCGAGTCCATTCCCCGCCGTGCACCAATGGATTTTTCTATCGAAACATTTGTGTGCGCTTTTTACAGTGGTCCTCCGGTGAAGGAAAAACGTCGTTAAGAATCCCCCAACCCCCGCATTTTCGTAGGACATTATCTAGTGTCCGCCTGACCAGCTACCACCCTTAAGTTGGAAAATATGTCACATAACATCTAATAAGTGTTCCGGCAGCTATCCTTGAGAGCCATTTCCCCTTCTAGGCCTAAAGTGCTACTATCCTCGACCGCATCATCCCTTACCAACCAGGTGAGATAGTGGTCATTTTACAACTTGAGGGAAGTAGCTGCCCAAACGGACACTAGTGGTGCCCTACCACAGCGCGTATTTTTTGTACATAAGTATGTTGACAATTTTCATTGAATATTACTACTCTGCGTATGCATAGTGACGTCTCACATGTTTCTTTAGTCTGGATGCGATACACAATGCACTATAAGCGGGGCGTTAGATCCTGTCGCCTTCTCACTAGTTACAATTAAAGGAAGTTCCCAAATAAATGTTCTGATGATCTGATAAATATTTAAGGCAATATTTACCAGAACATATCAAGACTAGCCTGGGGGCACGCAGGCACGCGGGGCACTGAATATAAATAAGCCCCATCGTGATTTTGAATACGTGATTTCGTCACGTGCATGAAAAACTGATTTTCTTGAAGGCTTGTGTATGTCATTCAAGCTTTCGAGTTTTTCATATTTGGGTGTAGCATCGTGCTTATATGCTCACGATTGTCTGGAAGAGATAGCTTAGAGTGATAAGACTGCTCATTGATACTACATACAATTAAAAATAATTTATTTAGTTTTAATTTAATATCCTACTGTCCTATGATCCTTCTGATTGAAATAGTTATAAAATATTAAAATACGGGATTTATCGCACTTAAAACATTGATGATTGAAATGATGTCCACTTACTCATAGCAAGAGGTCAGACCGGACAAAAAAGCTCACGCTGTTACCTTGCTCGTAACATGGCGACAGCATAAACTTTTTTCCTGATTGTCCACTTAAGGGGACAGATTAAGTGGACAAATAGAAATAATCCTTCTGTAAGTGGTGACCAATAAAGTATTTATATATCTTATTTAGAATTTTAGAATTTTTAAACGAAAAGTATATAAATGTCATCAAAAACATATATCACAATAATACGGGCCAAATAAAGTTAGAAACACTGGGCCCGAGCTTCCCCATAAAAAAAGGTGTGAGACAAGGCGACCCGCTCTCGCCAAAAATATTTATAGCTATACTAGAATCCATCATAAACAAGCTAAACTGGACCAAACTAGGAATCTTTATACAAGGGACTTTTCTAAGTCATTTAAGATTCGCCGATGATATAGTAATACTATCCGAGACAAGTTCACAACTGCAGGCCATGATTAAAGATTTACAGACAAGTAGCACAAATGCAGGACTCGAAATTAATCTTACCAAGACCAAGACAATGACAAATAGCTATAAAAAACAAATAAATGTCAAAGGTAATCCACTGGAATATACAGATAAATATACATACTTGGGGAAAACAATCAGTTTCGAAAAGGACAACAACGAATTAGAAATCGAAAGAAGAGTACAGCAAACGTGGAACAAGTTTTGGAGTTTGAAAGAAATCTTCAAAAGCAACTTGCCAATAAGCTTGAAAACTAGAATTATGAACTCAAGCCTCTTACCATGTTTGACATACGGATGTCAGACATGGAAATTCACGGCAAAAGTCAAGCATAAAATTACCACCTGCCAGCGAGGAATGGAGAGAAGCATGCTCAAGGTGAAGAAACTAGACAAGATACGACACACAAAAATAAGATCATTAACGAAAGCCACCAACGCCTTGAGCCATGCACTCAAGCTAAAATGGAAATGGGCAGGTCACATAGCGAGGCTTACTGATCAAAGATGGACTATCAAAGCAACCTTGTGGAGAGGCCCACAAGGTAAAAGAATCAGAGGAAGACCACTAATACGATGGGAAGACGAAATAAAAAAAATAGCTGGCCCAAATTGGTGCCAAACAGCTCAAAATAGAGATGAATGGGTATCATTGGAGGAGGCCTTTACCCAACCATGGGGTTCTTGCTAAAAAAGGACCAACCAACCATCCAAGCAACCAAATAAACACCTATATAAACAATTAAAAATAAACATTAAAAATATAGTAAACATTAAGTTAAATACTGTAAAAAACTATAAAATAAAAAATAAAATAATAATTGTTAAACTAACTCTAGATACATAAATATAAGTATTAAGCAACTAACAAAAAAACATAGTATAGGTAATGTAGCATAGGTATTTAAAATAAGCAACATGTAAAATAAGAAGAACAAATAAAGGCTTTTTTATTTTTATTTTATTATTTATTATTTATTTAGAATTAGAAAACACCAATAAGATGAAGTACTGGATGTCTTTAATTGTTTTCCGATTATGTAACAAAATTATTGTCCCAGCCAATGATGCACTAGCACCAAACATCATGCCGGAACTCGGCGAACTAACTAGTTATATTATCAGTAGTAGTCTCTCACAGGTGGTAAGAGCGTAATATCTATATTCCGCTTGGCTTGCTTTATAAAGTAGCTTACAACCATCAAGATGAAAATCTGCCGCCATAATCTTAAGGTGTTCCGGCAGAACATAGCCCTCATCAACGCTTACCACCAGGCGAGGTAGTGGACAAACGCTAGCCCATCTTCTAATTCTATAAGAATCTTTGTCCTGACATACTGACTGACTGAATGACTTAGAGACAACGCACAATCTAAACTGCTGGTTGTAGAGTCTTGAAATTTGGAGGGTATATTTGTTTTAATATGTGAGGGTGTACTAAGAATGGATTTTCCAAAATTCACCCCTTAAAGGAATAAAACGGGGGTTCAAAGTTTGTATGGAGAAACAAGATTAGATAGTCTATTTTATTCGAAACTCCACACAAGTAAGTACTTCAGTAAATAAGTAGTAATATTAGTAGTAGTAGTCTGAAAATCAACATTGTTTCGGATTACGCTGAAATTTGGCATGCAGATGGTTGTTTATGACATTAGTATCCGCTAAGAAAGGATTTTCTAAAATTCACCCCTTAAGGGGATGAAACGCGGGTCCAAAGTTTGCTTAGAAAAGCAAGATAGATAGTCTTTTTTATTCAAAACTTCACCCAAGTACTTCTGTAAATAAATAAGAAAAACGTGTTTCAGGCTTTTTTGAAATTCAACCCTAAAAGGGTGAAGTGCGGTAACCAAGTCTGAAAATCAATATTGTTTCTGATTGCGCTGAAATTTAGCATGCAGATAGTTATTGCGGCGTTAGTATCAGCTAAGAAAGGATTTTGTATGGAGCATCAAGATTAGTACTCTGTTTTATT
This sequence comes from Cabera pusaria, assembly GCA_954871355.1. Classification (NCBI taxonomy): domain Eukaryota; kingdom Metazoa; phylum Arthropoda; class Insecta; order Lepidoptera; family Geometridae; genus Cabera; species Cabera pusaria. The sequence continues at coordinate 529,250 of OX940901.1, forward strand.
CGAAACTTTACATATGTACTTCTGGAAATAATTAAGTAAATACGTGTTTCAGGATTTTGTAAGAAAGTCTTCGAATCAATATGGTTTTTCGGGTTTTATAAAAATAAATCCCTATTTCCCTTAGGCACTTGATAAGTTGAAAACGGGTGGACCGATTTGGCTAATATTTTTTAATGTGTTTTTATGATAGAAAGGTTTTTACGAATGAAAAGTTTTAAGTAAATGAAAGAAGTTTTTAACGCGGGTGAAGCCGCGGGGCACTTCTAGTCAGATATAAAAATGAGTAGTTCGAGCCACGGAATCACCAGTAACCACCACCAATAAAAGTTTCAGTATATTGTGCACTGAGGATGGGCGAGTTGGGTGACTGATAGTATGCCCGTCCTAAGTAAGATAAATATATAACTTTCATAAATGGTTATAGAATTTATCTGAGGCTAAGGTTAAAATGGGCCGTCCACTTTGTCAGAGTAATTATATATTTTAAGCCGCACACACGCGCTACAACAGCAAAACCACTTTGTTATACTTGTGTAAACATGCTCGCGTAGAGTTGACTCATATTTTTGTGGATGCTCAAAAACGATATTTTTGTTTAGAGTAAGCGAAACGCTCTTTTGATAGTTAGTGTTGAAGTATGCCTGCCTTGTGATAGCTTTTACTCTAGTGTAGACTATAAAAAACTGACACGTCTGTAGACATAAGTCTCTCAACACACGGGCGACTAAACATAAAGCCCCCGTTGATTTATATAGCTCAATCCCTACCTAACATTATCCGTGGCACGAGGATGATCTATCAAGTGATGTGTATTCATTTTGCGGATATTTAGAGATGATAGGCTTTAAGAACTGTTGGAAACGATTTAGGGATATGATTTAAGATATATCATCGGATTTACTTATTACAATGTGTGGTGAGTGATTCGATTACTCAACCACACAATTCTGTGTTTCAATGGATAGAAAAACGTAAACACCGCTGAGTGCAAGCGAGATAGTGGTCATTTCCAAGTTTAAATTAAAATAATATTCAGCAATAGCCCAATGGCTATGGCGTCGGTTTAGCGATCGAAAGGTAGTGAATTCGACCCCCACCCTTACCACAATTGCCGTGAACCTACTCCAGATACAAGCGTATTTAGCTTAGTTGGAGGGGTTACCAACACTACGCAAGATGTGCAAGCCACATTGCTAAAAACTTAAGCTATAAAATAAACATTTTATGTTGATTTTTATGTTTCACAACTTAACATGAAAGCACTTTAACTTTCGTTATGTCTACTTTGCTTCAGAGATGAGACAAGGATAACGCTAGGTCTATTAGCGCCAAAATAAATAATAACAAAAAAAAAGTACAATACATGTTTTGATTGAAAATCCACCGGTGTAAGAATTTAGTTCAATATACTTACTTAACTATAACATTAAGAGATGAAATTGTTTTTCAAATATAATTAAACTGTACCACATTATAGCTATACAAATTTAAGCAATAATATTCGCAGTAAATCAGTAACATGGTACCAAATATTTGTTCAAAGTCTAGACTGAGATTGAATGGAGTATTGTCCCAATCAAAGAGCAATGGTTCCATAGATCGTGCTTTTAATGGTAGGTGAAGCTGTTGAGTTCATTGATCTTCTGGAAAAACATAAGTTTTTGAATTGAGAACTTTTTTAGGCGCGCCATTTTGTGGATATGAAAAATTAGACAGAGCCGTCACGCTCGGTTATGTAACGCTTGTTCGGGTAAAGTCGGCTCAAGTTCGGATAAAGTCAGCTCTAGTCGACGATTTCGTATTGTTAACACGTTGGCTGCGGCACAATATTTTTATTTTCTACATTCCTGCGGTACGGGGTGTTTAAGACCTCGTATGAAAACTATCGTAATGGCGGTACAGGGCTTATTAGACCCCGTAGCCACTGCGTTCTGTTTTCAATAGGGATCATATCATCTATATTTATCTCTTTCCTACAACATATCAAATAGATGTTACGGCCTCCGCACGACAGAGAAGTCTATGTTTTTCTTAGCCGCACCGCAAGGGAGACATACGAGGCGTATTAGACAGTTAATTTTTTACTTCTGCGGTTCATAAAATCGAGTGAAAAGATTCAGAAAATAACCTGTTTTTTTGTATGAGACAGGAAGGTCTTCTGTAAATTTAAGCTTTACCTAAAAGTTTGTTATTTATTATTATAGCAATAATAGTAATTCACTTTTTGTGACAATTTCAAGTGTTTACTACCTATTACGGTTCAAAAGGTGAACCGATGACATTCGCAAAGTTCTGGGCAGTGACTGGAAACAAAGAGTAGAAGATCGGGGTCAGTGGCGTGTCTTGGGGGAGGCCTACGTCCAGCAGGGGACTGATATCGGCTGATAATGGACGGTTCAAATGACACAGCCCGGACAGACGGGCGGACGCACGGACAGACAGCGGGTCTCAGTAAAACCAAATAATAGTAACGATGGCACAGACATACACACAAATACACTCGTAAAATTATGACACTCCTCGTTTTGCGGAGGTTCAAAATCGGTGTATTGCCAGAAGCATTGAAGTTTTCATGAAATCAATTTATCTTAACGTATATTTATGTATCTGCTATACATATGACATGTATCTGAGTAGTTCGGCCTCTTTCCACCCTAACAATACAAAGGGGTTTTCCATTTCTCGTTATTAATTAGGTTGGAATGGCTTCGACGTCTCTGTTTTGTCAGAAAGCGAACAACCAACCAACATCCATTATTCTAGATTTAGGTCATGATGTTTCTGTGTATATTTGGGACTGGCTTTGTCAATTGTATCGATTTACTTTTATATAATAATAACTAGCAACCCGCCCCGGCTTCGCACGGGTTAAGCATATAATATGCTTACATTTTTTGCATGAGTTGAATTAATATCTTCAACAATCATTGTCATATTAAAGCTAATTTACACAAAACCTTAAGGAATAATTATACACCTAAACCTTTCTCATGAATCACTCTATCTATTAATGAAAACCGCAAGAAAATCTGTTCAGTAGTTATTAATTTTATAGCGAACAGACAGACAGACGCGGCGGGGGACTTTGTTTTATAATATTTACTTATGTAGTGATATTGTAAACAAGCAAGCAGGCAAGCCTGTATCAATCTAGTAACGGCTCCTGCATGGTAGTAGAACATTATCTAGTATCCGTCTGGCCAGCTACACCACCTTCAACTTGGAAAAGTCTTAAACCAAACATGCTAACCTGTGCCGGCAGCTAGTCTCCAGAGCCAGTTCCCATTTTAGGACAAGAGTTCAACTAACCACATCATCATTTACCAATCGGTGAAGTGGTGGTCGAACACTTGCTTATATGCTACTTAACCACTATCTCATCTGATGCTAAGTGTCGACATGGTTTATAATGTAATCGCTTGTCTGGAAATGAAAAAAAATTGTAAACCAAGGCGCCGAACAACTGATTTTTGTCCAATCCACAGAACGCGACTATCGCAACCTTTATCGCAACCCGTTCTCTATGTAATACTACCCGAGATGTATTGATAAAACAAAGGCTGACCCAACAAAGCCGAGTTAGTAGTTTAGTTATTAATTCAATTAGATATTAAGTTGTCCATCTGTCAGTAACACTAGACCCGCTGAACATTATCTTCTATAGTATATTATTAACCCGACGCAAAAAGACGTATGTTATAAGCTTGACATGTGTATGTGTTTGTCTGTGGCATCGTATTTGCCAAACGGGTGAACTGATATTGGTTGTGTTTTTTATTTGTTTAATATCTAGGTGGTTTTATCAGGAGTGTTTTTAGCTATGTTTCAAGAAAAAGTTTTTTCAGCCTTTTCAAGATCATTAGCTCTTTTCTAGTTTCCAAATTTATAAACGCGAAAGTTAGTTTGTGTATTTCTTGTTTGTTAACTGTTCACGGTCAAACGGAAGGACTGATTCAAATGACATTTAATATAATAGGACATAGGATACAAACTGTGGATTGGATACAAATTTAATATCGCGTGCGAAGCAATATGGCTAAGTGCGGTACTGTTGCACCTAAACATGAATAAATAAATACAATACAAAGCCGTGGAGCGCAGCTAGTCTTATATATATGAAGATTTAGAATATCAAATGTTTGTTACTCAATCAGAGAACGAATTGGAGTGAAAACGTGTCACAAATAGACAATAGTCCTAGAAAAACACGTAAGATAATTTGTATTATGATAGCTATACGGCAAATGACATCGATTCTACTAACATAACGCTAGTGAAGCCACGGAACAAAGCTAGTCTATAATATAAAGGTTTTTTTTAAATTTATCTATCTCTCATGGACGTGTTTTCAACTAAAGCGACATTTAAACAGTTAGTTTGAATTTGACTAAAGTTTAAATGATACTCTAAAGACTTAGTAATAAACCTTAGTATCAGTCTAAAGTAATTTTCTTGAAGCAAATCTCATCAAATGTTTAGACTCCCCAAGGTGTGGGTTCAATCTGTTTTTGGTTTGTTACGTTAGGTCTAGTTTAAGTACTCTTAACTAACTTTTGATAGTTTAAGAAGTACCAACGTCAATCTTACCATTACCTATGTTACTGCTACAGACAAACCTATGATGACAACACACTATGGAAATTGAGAACTCAGTGGCTCAGCAGCTGAGGTAGTAGGTTCAAATCTGCGCCTAGCACTAATACACTTTTCTATCGGAATAAAACCGTTTAAAAAACTAAAAGAACCGACTTCAAATGCCACGGTATTCATTTTCAGTACCAAGTTTGAGGTGTTTATATCCATATCTCTGAAGATACTTATCAAACCACAATGAAATTACCATGGTACCATACTTGGGATATCTCCTTTCCAACAAAAAAATATTTAAAATCGGTTCATAAACGACAAAGTTATCCGCGAACAAACATAAATATATATATATATATATATACGGTCGAGAAACCTGTAACATTTACTCCTTATTTTTTGAAGTCGGTTAAAAATTAAGTGCGCTTTTCACTAGGAGGCCCTAATCAGACAGTCCAGTGACGGAAAAACATTGTTGAGAAACTTCCAGCCCCCGGCATTGTGTGAAATAATGTCTATGTCCGCCTGGCCAGCTACCACCCTCAAGTTCACCAGGTACCCACAGGTTAGATAGTGGTCAATCGCTAGCCTATACTATTATATAAAAATATAAGAAATACATACAATTATAACATTATCCTCCGTCATGCACAGGTAAAACATATCAATTTTGGCCGTTAATAGAGTGTTTAATTTTCTTATTGTGCTAAAGACTATTATAAACTTAGCCAAAGCAATATCCATAGATATTTTAAATTTATTTGTATATATGAGTGTTGCGGCTGGCCTATTCACATTTACGCTTCAGACAATCATCTTCAAATGTCAATGTTAAAGATGACAACGTCAATATCAAGCACCTAAACGTCACATACACGTCACAAAAAGTGACCGTTAATTTTAACAAGATTCGCTATCCATCCGTTATTACGTACGCATCACATCTAAATTATTTTCATTTTCATTGCATTTTGTAAGCCTTGTTATTTCAATATAATTTATTTAAATGCCACGTGTCTTCGCCTTCATTTAACACCACCTGAAGTCCCAGCAGCGCCATAACAATGAGTCCTTAAGCTAAGTTAAAGTCATGTAAAAGTCGAGTTCAAGTCGCAGTTTAGTCCGAATTATACTTCATTATAGATATAAATACTTAACTAAAGGCTTTTGCTAGAGTTTGGAGAGAACAACACAAAATTGAATTGTAATCTTGAAACTTTAGTAATTAGTACAGGTACCATTTACATAGGATTCATTCAAATTTGGAAGCGCTCTTAATAGCTCACGTATTAATTCTATATTCTAATTTAGAATTGAGAGTGAGCTATTTAGTCGCGGTAATTTTTCCATTAAAGGTATGAACACACCGCAGCATTCTGCGTGCGCGATCTAGGCGACGATCAGATAGCACAGTAGTTTTTGTACCAACTGGTTCACACCAAACGCGATCAGAAAAGTACTGAGATCACGCCTGCAGATCGAAGGATGCCGCGGTGTGGCCGTACCTTCAGGATTATTGGTTTTTTAAAGTGATGTATCAAAAGTCCTTCCCTTCGAAGCATTGTAAATCGCAGAGATCCGAGTCAAAGGAGATGGATACAGTTTGACAGTTGAGGGCCCGGTGGTGTAGTGGCAGAATGGCCGGCTTTGATGCCAGAGATATCGAGTTTAATTCCCGCCGTGCAACAATGGAGTTTTCTATCGAAAAATGTATGTGCGCTTTTCACAGTGGCCTTCCAGTGGATGTATTCCTTCACTGGAGGGCCAGAAACCCCCAACTCCCGCATGGAGGGTGGGTAGGACACTATCTAGTGCTCGCCTGGCCAGCTACCACTCTCAAGCTAGAAATTCTGTCACCAAACATCTAATGTGTCAGTTCCCATTCTAGGTCTAGCGTGTTACCATCCTCGATCGTATCACCACTTACCGACAGGTGAGATAGTGGTCAAACGCTAGCCTATCTATACTAATATTATAAAGAGAGAACATTTGTATTTTTGTATTTTTGTATTTTTGTATGTTTGTAATGAGTAAGCTCAAAAACTACTGGACCGATTTTAAAAAATCTTTCACTAATATATAGAATGGACTTTTGAAATGAAAATAGGCTATATATTATCCCGTTTAAATCAAAGGTACATTCGTGGAGTCCTAATTTGCAACCTAAGTCGACAAAAAAACGGTCGATAAAACACGTTTCTTACGAACGCTGCTCAATTGAAAACAGATGGAAGAATATTTTCTATGGAAGAGTTTTACAACTTAATAAGACCTACAAAAAAGTCCGCGACAGCATATGTCTATCTCTTAAGGTTGACTCACGGTAACCTCTTTTTTTTTTTTTGTTAAAAAATGTTACATAACTTCCAGGGCTATTTTCCAGTATATAGTTTTAATCCTTATCCAAATAATTACGTTAATTAGCTTGGCCACGTATTATAGATTAAAATTGTCCTTTACAGTATATAATTAAAATGAAAACTCTAGAAGATATCACGGATTTCACATACACGCATCGCAAAATTAATAAAATATTTGCAATGAAACCACAGAATAGGTCATAGTTACAACGAAAATATTATGATAAGCTTAGCTTTTCTGTAGATCCCCACCGATCATAATCAATTTGAAGTTAATATAGTATAATAATATGATCTATTGTATAAAATAATAATGATCTATATATATATATAATATAATATTTTAAACTACCCCGACTGATCTATGTATAATCTTTTAATTAAAAGCATCCCAAGTCAAGTCCAAGATTCGAGTCCAGGAGATGTCCCAGCATCAGGTCAATGCTTCCATGTTCTTACAATATCGTTGAAGAAAAAGATTTTCGAATTGATCAGACCTATGAAAGTTGATTAAAGCTCATAGTTTTATAACGATTGAACGAATTTTCATGAATCAAAGCTAAGAAAACTCTCGATGAAGACATCTATAAAAAAAAAACTATCAGTAATAAAATCAAAAGCGGTTCATCCGGTTGGGTGCTAAGATGCTACAGACAGACACACAGATAGACACGTTAAACGTATAATACCCCTACTTTAAATCAAAATCGGTTCATCCGGTTGGGTGCAAAGATGCCACAGACAGACACACAGATACACACATTAAACGTATAATACCCCTACTTTTTGCGTCGGGGAACGCCGTAAGGTTACGGCGGCAGATGTTCTCCTTGGTGGTAAGCTACTTTTCAACCGACTTCCAAAAAGAAGGAAGTTCTCAATTCGTCTGTATGTTTCTTTTTTCTTTCTTTTTTTGTGTGTGTATGTTACGCGATTACTCCGTCAATTGTGAACCGATTCGAATTATTATTTTTGTAATCAGTAGGGTACGTTTCCGAGGTGGTCCCATTGTAATTTCATTGAGATGCGATAAGTATCTTCAGAGATATGACGATAAACGTCTCAAACTTGCTACTGAAATTGACTCGCAGGGCATTGTAGTCAGTTGTTTTAGTTTTTAAACTATCTTAATTATTGGTAGATTTAATGATCCCACGAAAACCCATGATTCATGAATGCAAATAAAACTTTCATTGGTAGGTATATAACTAGGATTAGAACCAACGACCCTCGGGTCAGAATCAGGGTAACTATCCTTTACGCCAAAGGGCCGTCCAATATCACTACGTAAGTATTATAAAACAATGTCCATCACTGCGTCTGTCTGTCTGTTCGCAATCATCTCAATAGCTTCTGAACGGATTATCATGCGGTTTTCACCAATAGCCAGAGTGATTATGAGGAAGGTTTAGGTGCATAATTCGTTAAGGTTTTGTGTAAATTAGTTGAAATATGACGATGATTGTTAAATATGTTAGTAATTTTATATTTGATGCAACAAACTGATGCTAATTTTGTAGGCATGTTCTACCCGTGCGAAGCCGTGGCGGGCTGCTAGTATGATATAAAAAAAAGTTTGCGAATCCGAATTGGCTTTCGAATGATTGGGCTATATGTGCTAGAGAACTTTGCAAAATACATAACGTGTGCTGTGATACAGGTATTTTAATCTAACTTAAATAAATAACTTTATTCCAGTCTTTTCGTGACTATGATCATTGCTCAATACAACTTGATCGAAACGTTGAGGTATCTGAAGTAAAAAAAATTAGCACAACCTTTATTTTTATTCACGCATTTTTAAGGTTCCGTACCCAAAGGGTAAAAAGGGACCCTATAACTAAGACTCCGCTGTCCGTCTGTCTGTCTGTCCGTCTGTCACCAGGCTATAGCTCATTAACCGTGATAGTTAGACAGTTGAAATTTTCACAGATGGTGTATTTCTGTTGCCGCTAGAACAACAAATACTAAAAACAAAATAAAGTTAAAAATTAAAGGGGTCCCCATACAAAAAACGTGTTTTTAAACGCCATCTACCTAATTAGTTTCGGCAAAATGACATAGATGGCGCTAGTAAACGAGCCCCGTCTTTCTAGATCGCGACCAAACCAAATATTCTTGATAATATCAATTAATCAAATATATGAGGTTGAAACTGTTATGTTTCGTATTGTACGGAACCCTCCCTAAGTGTGCAATAAGAGACGCGATGCTGACTCGCACTTGGCCAGTTGTTTTATTCTAAATGACATAAACAGCGCAACCTCACCGACACTATGTTAAGTCTTAGTAAACAACTTTCAACAGATGATAAGTTGAGACACCCTGTTAGTTAGTAAGATATACATAGTTACAATAATATAATTACGGCAATAAACTCGCTGTGAAGTTCTCAACTGTCTCCAACTTCGACAGTTTGTAGTTGATCTCATGGATACAATATAACCAATGTTCCGGTTACGGTTATAGTTGTATTATATTCAATCCCATTGTTTATCTAAGTGCATTTCGTCTGAATTAATAAAAACACAATAGAAAAAGATATGGAGCATAATTAAGATAGTTTACACTAATTATAAAGATAGTTTAAAAACTAAAACAACCGACTTCCATGACCCGTGAGTCAGTTACAGTAGCAAGTTTGTGACGTTTATTGTTACATCTCCAAATGGCCAGGTCGGTCTGGGATGAAATTTGAAGAGAGGGCAGTGGTAGCGATTTGGTCTTCAGACTGCCTGGCACACAGAAATATTAATAATAAGGTATTTGTTCGTATTTCTCTGGCCAGGCAAGATGTAATCATTTACCGCGATTTGCGGCGTATAAAAATTGAGGTTATAAATGTGTGGTTATATTCTGACCTGATTGCGGGCGACCGCTGACATGCAGGTAGGGGTTCCAACCTTATTAACTAATGTGGCCACATATAATTAATATTATGAGTACTTCCCTGACTTGCCGTGATGACTGCTCCAAATCCAACGTGGCTCCGGTGAAAATATTATAATATCTAGTTATAAGGTTATAACTTCATTCATTTTTTACCTTTTGAGGTACGGAACCCTAAAAATATTGGGGGCTGAGTCACCCCCGTCCGTAGGACTAAACCCGAAAATGGGGGCCGAGTCACCCCCGTCCGTAGGAGTAAACCCGAAAAAATTTGAAACCCTACACGTGGCCTCTGTCTGGGTGGTGCTAACCAGGTGACTTTGGTGGGAGGATTCGTCCGCGGCATTTTTACCACCGACTAAGCCGTATCGCCAAGCGGCCGTTTTCCGATACGAAGACCGGTGTTAAGCCATTACGGAGGACGGGTCAGAACAGTTGCTCCATGCAAGCAGACAGAGCTGACACACACTGATGTCATCGCACTGAGAGTCTAGACGCGGAGGCTAGCGGGATCCGAGGCACGGTTTACCGCTGGCCGACCGTAGATAGTTGGGGGCCCAAGTAACGGGTTAGCCACTCGTGAACGGCTGCCCCGCCATCTTACGAAAAATCCCGGGGACGTGTGATGGTGCCGGTTGGCGACCGGAAGAGAGGGCCCCATAAACATCTCCGGGGGGCTCGGGCATCCCTGCAGCCTCCAGTCTAGTCTCTCATTAGTGTGGTTACCCAGTGTAAGTCTGGATGTCTGCACTACGCTGCCTCGATCTACTACCGTCTTCCAACCTTATAACACTCCACTAACATGAAAAGGTCAAAGAAAAGGAGCACGGCTAAACAGCGGATGCACTCCCTCTCCTTGAAAGTGCACCTCACGAACATCCGTGGGCTGCACTCAAATCTCGTTGGGGTCCACCACCATCTAGAAACCGAAAAACCAGTGCTCTTATTTCTCACGGAGACGCAGATACGGTGTCCATCTGCCGTGGCGTACCACTCATACCCAGGTTTTACCCTGGAGCACAATTGGAAACCACGTTCAGGTGTGTGCGTGTACGCCCGTGACGATATCTGTTGTCGGCGTCTCCGGAATCTTGAAGACCCCCATTTTTCCGTGCTTTGGGTACTGGTGGATACAGGTTTAGAGAAAATTCTCTATGCCTGTGTCTATCGGTCGCACAACGGAGATCAGGAGACGACCAGGCTCACTGAGTATCTAAGTGAGGCGGCGGATGCCGCTCAACACAAGTACCCGTCCGCGTTAAATTGGTGCTACTGGGGGATTTTAACGCCCACCATCAAGAGTGGCTATTCCTAAACCAGTTCACTGACCATGCTGGGAGAGAGACGCGAAAGCTTGCTCTAGCGTTAAATCTCACCCAGCTAGTCCAAGAAGCAACACGGGTTCCTGATGTTGACGGCCATACGGCTAATTGCTTGGACCTTCTGCTGCCGACTGATCCAGACCGCTACTCAGTGTCGGTATCATCACCACTAGGTAGCTCCCACCATTGTCTGGTGAAATCTGTATCAGTCTACTCCCCATCCGATCTCAGCCCTAGAGGCACTCGGCGGGTGTGGCGATACAAGTCAGCAGATTGGGATGAGATGCGCTCGTTCTTTGCGTCTTATCCTTGGCGACGTGTATGCTTTTCTTCCGACGATTCTTCGGTCTGCGCGGATGCCGTGGTAGATGTGCTACGTCAAGGGATGAAATACTACATTCCATTCTCCGACGTATCAATACCTGGCAAAGCTCAACCATGGTTCAGGGCCGACTGCCGACGCGCTGAGGCACTTAAGCAAGAGCCATACCTGGCATGGGCTGATGCTCGAAACCGCAAAGCCAGGGACATAAGCGGGAAGAAGAAAGCCTACAATAAAGCCGCTAAGTCCTGTAAAAAAGCCCTACAGAAGGCTCGTTTTGACCACATTGGCCGGATAGGGACCAAATTAGCTTCGCACCCAGCTGGGAGTAAAGCATTTTTGTCCCTGGCTAAACAAGTTGAATCGAACTTCTGCCGCTCTTCACTTCCTCCACTGCTGAAATCCGACGGAACCCTGGCGCACACTGCTACAGAGAAGGCAAACTTGTTTGCTACTCTTTTTGCAGAAAATTCGCATTTAGATTCTGCTGCGCTGTACCATCCAGTCTACCGGGATGCGAGACACACATGTCGGAAATACGCATTCGTCAGACGGAGGTCCATAAAACGTTGCAGAATCTTGACGTGAACAAAGCCAGTGGTCCTGATGGAATTCCAGCCATAGTACTAAAAACCTGTGCACCTGAACTCGCTCCTGTACTAACACGCCTCTTTCGTCTATCGATCACAACTGGACGAGTACCAAACTCGTGGAAGCAAGCTAACGTGCAGCCCGTGCCCAAAAAAGGCAGTCGTGCTGACCCTGTCAACTACAGGCCCATCTCGGTCACGTCCATACTCTGCAAGACTATGGAACGTGTACTGAACAACAGGCTCCTGGCATACCTAGAAGCGAACGACCTCCTCAGCGACCGACAATACGGATTTCGCCGAAATCGATCCACTGGGGATCTTCTAGCGTATGCCACGCACATCTGGAGTGAGGCCATCGAGAAGCACGGAGAAGCCATTGCTGTCTCTCTCGATATCTCGAAAGCCTTTGATAGGGTTTGGCACGACAGCTTACTAAGCAAGCTTCCATCGTATGGACTGCCCACTGGCCTCTGTGCATGGATATCGGATTTTTTGAGGAACCGGTCAATTCGAGTAGTCGTTGAAGGCTGCTCGTCCGACCTTTTGGCAATCAATGCCCCCCGGCATTGATTCCTCGAGGATCGGTACTCTCTGCAACACTTTTTCTGCTGCTACATATTAACGATCTCCTCGATCCAATGTCTTCGAGAGGCGATGGTCGAGCGCTTGAATCTGTCTCTGAAGGCAGTCTCCGAATGGGGCGAAGCCAACCTGGTCAGTTTCAATGCGACTAAGACCCAGGCGTGTCTTTTCTCCGCAAAACGCAGTCAGTTCCATCTGACTCCTACTTTCCGAAATGTATCCGTGCCGTTAACTAACCACCTAGAGCTCCTTGGCATTTCCTTTACTCCAACGTTGAATTTTGGTTCGTATATCGAATCAAAAGCACAAGTAGCCTCCAAAAAGCTTGGTGTCCTAGCGAAAGTGAGGCAGTACTTCACAACTGGACAGATGCTCAATCTATATCAAGCACAAGTCCGATCATGTATGGAGTACTGTTCTCACCTCTGGGATGGTTCGGCTAAATACCAACTAGAGGCGTTGGAGGAAATTGAGCGAAGAGCTTAGAGCATCGCCGCAGAGTTGCTTGTTTATCGGTTTTTTATCGGATACATTTCGGAGAGAGTGCCTCCCAACTGCACGAACTTATTCCCCCATCACCTTTTTTCAATCGGACAACCAGACGTACTGATACACGCCACCGCTACATGATGGATATTCCATCAATCCGAACGAAGCGATTTGCTTCCACATTTATCATACGTACCGCCAGGGATTGGAACTCCTTGCCTGAGTCTGTGTTTCCGGAAAGGTACCATCTAGGGGTCTTCAAGTCGCGAGTGAATAGGTATCTTCTAGCCAAGCGTGCTACATCGTCGACCGCATCGTCACTTAACATCAGGTGAGATAGTGGTCAAACGCTTGACTATATAACAAATTATATATATATATAACTTTATTTGGCATATCCCTTAAAATTCATCAAAATAAGATTTTATTAGAAAACCCTCGTCCAAGCCAATGTCAAGCCAAGTTATAGGGGCCAAGCGAGACGTTACACACAGTAATTAGGTTGACAGCTTACGTGATCTAAATTAATTTGGTGAACGTCATAACTTACAAGACAATGGGGCAAATATATTGGTATAACTTGATATACTTAATTCTAGTTTGCAGTTGGTCTGGCAATGGTTTGGTGGAAATACATTTGTATTTTATTTTTATTTTACCTTTGACTATTTTAACCAGTAGTTCTGTGAAAACAGTAGTACTTGCGTTCTAACCATGGATTTACCGACACTCTCCCCTTTCCATTGGCCGTAGTATTTTTATTTGTTCGGTGCCATGGCTTAGCAAATCCATTTACTTGTTTGGGCTTTTTTCAAAAGATAGGGATATAAGTTTTAGCCTTAGACCTCCTAAAAGGTCTGAGGTTTTAGCGATTACTCGCGTTTCCTTGGTCCTTGGAGTTTGAATCTGATGTCTAAGGGTATGTCTTGTAAAGTCTAAGAGGACTGCGTAGTCAGATTGGTGTAGTGTAGGTCAACATTTCCGAAAAAAATCAAATATTGAAATCCGTCGATACATAACGCTACAGCAAACTTCTTTCTTTCCCTTCTATTTTCCTTTAATCAACAAGAAGTCTTGAATTACGCTATGCTAAATCTATGGTTTCAACACCTCCAATTTAAATCTATGGTTTCAATCTTCGAGCATTTACCAAAGGAGATGTTAACGCAAAGCGTACCCCTCTGCTGGCCATATAGCCATTTTTGGCCATATGAGCGTGCGTAACTACGCTGTATTTTTAATACTGTGTGCGTGTTTCAAGGTAGTGTGCGGGATCGTTAAAGTGAGTGATTGGTGTGTGTGCAATGCGTGTTTACCTCGTCCCCCGTAAGTATCGGCAGAAAATAAGTTATTTAAAAAAAAAAAAAAAACCGTCTTCATAACCACAAAAAGGCACTCAAAAGCGAAAAATAATTTACTTAAAATTATTATAAGCGTTACCCACGTCTCTATTTGAAGTCGGAGCCAGCCAAGTCTAATAGGTAGTAGATAGATAATACCTACATGTATCTACCTACTTACTAACCTACATGTACCTACTTACTACTACTACATACATAGTATCTATCTAATATCCAATAGACTTGGCTGGCACCGACTTCAAATAGAGAAGTGGGTAACGCTTATAATAATTTTAAGTAAATTATTTTTCGCTTTTGAGTGCCTTTTTGTGGTTATGAAGTCGGTTTTATTTTTTTTGAAAAATAACTTATTTTACCCTTTTTAATGCAAAAAAAGTTTTAATGAAATTACATGCATCTATTAAATTTCGTGTCTGGGCCGTTATACACTGACGGATATATACTTTTAGAAAATTTCAAGTCTGTACCTATAACGGTTAAGAAGATACAGACCTGTAAAGTGCGCACATATAGACACACGGACGGACGGACGGACGGACGGACGGACGGACGAACAGACAACAAAGTCTCAGAAAGTGTTCATTTGGTTGCCTTTGGGTTCGGAACCCTAAAAAAATTGACTTTAAATGCCGCGCTAAAGTGAAAATATTCACTAGTAATAATGATGTCATCAAGGTATCAAAGGACAATGTCCAAAATGGCCCTGTACAATTAAAGCACCTGACACACACGATAATGAATTGTCTATTTTATTACAATAATTCCAAATACTTTTATAACACGGACTAGTTGTATTCCAAAATGAATATTAATAAAACTGGCCAAGTGCGAGTCAGACTTAGTCCCGCACACGGAGGGTTCCGAACGCCATCTATCGAATTTCTAACGAACTTCTAACACCAACTAAGTAAACGTTAACACAAAGGTAGAATTAGTATTATATAGTAGTAATAGTAATAGTAATTTTAGTTATTAATATTATTAAATATCTGGTTGACCGAGCTTTGCTCGGAATTTTTTGCCACTTAAACAGACAAATATGACTCTTCCCAACATCTATTGGCGAATAATAATACTATTTTTTTTTTAATAGAGAGCAACTAACTGCTTTACTGATACAGTACTTCTACTCGCCAATAGATGTCGGGAAGAGTCATATTTTAAGTTGATTATCAATAAAGTTGATTATTGAAAACACGAATAAAACAACTTTTTCTGAAAATGACTCCTAGCTAGATCGATTTATCGCCCCCGAAATCCCCTGTAGGTATACTAAATTTTATTTAATCGTTGGAGCCGCTTCCGAGATTCAGATTAAGGTAAAGACGATAGCGCCATCTTTGATGCTAACTAGATGGCGCTGCGCTATCGTAAAAAACTTTTTTTAAACTTTTCTTTAATTTTTAACTTTGTTCTGTTCTTAGTATTTGTTGTTATAGCGGCAACAGAAATACATCATCTGTGAAAATTTCAACCTTCTAACAGACAGACAGACAGACAGACAGACTGACGGACAGCGGAGTCTCAGTAATAGGATTCCGTTGGTACCCTTTGGGTTCGGAACCCTAAAAAGTATTATTTGCGATTATTAACATTAATTGCCGCCATATGGCCAACAGAGTACTGAATCACTCTACTACGTTATAAGAGGCACTTCCCTATATTGTGGATACCCGAATTATGAAACCACTGTGTAGCCAACCTAACAATGGAAAGTATTATTTCCGTAGTAACTATTATATAAAATGTGGTTTTATGCTTATAATTTTTTTTGCTGTGTTGATTGGTACAAAGTACGTTCATAATTCTGAGTTATTTAATTATGTATGCAGTGTCGCGGGACTGAAATGGCCGCCATCTTCGCCAAACGTCATGTCATGTCAAAAATCTTAGGTATATTTAAAAAAGTTTGCACCCTAACAAGACTTTGCCCGGTAGAACATTCCTGTGAAGACAAATTATTTATATTATTTATGTATAATTATTTATTGTAATTATTAATATATAATTATTTATTGAGGGCCCGGTGGCGTAATTGGGAGAACGGTCGGCTTTGATGCCGTGGTACCGAGTTCAAACCGCCGTGCACCAATGAATTTTTCTATCGAAAAATATATGTGCGCTTCTCACAGTGGCCCTCCGGTGAAGGAAAACATCGTTAAGAAACCAACAACCCCCGCATGGTGGTAGAACATATCTAGTGTCCGCCTGGCCAGCTACCACCCTCAAGTCAGAAAATCTGTCGCCAAACATCTAATGTGTTCCGGCAGCTATCCTTGAGACCCAGTTCCCATTCTAGTCCACTTCTCTATCTTCGACCGCATCATCACTTAGCAACAGGTGAGTGAGAGATAGTGGTCAAACGCTTGCCTATAAGATATAAAAAAAAATTATCCCCACCTTTATTTCTATCTCGCTCACAGTTACCGTAAGAATATCTTATATGCAATAGCGACCTCCATTGTGCATAATCTTCTTGGGACTCTTCTACTAAAACTAGTACATTCTCCTATGTTTGAGGTATTTATCTCCATATCTCTGGTGATATTAATCAGATCTCGATAAAATTAAAATAATGGGACCACCTCGGAAACGTATCCTACCTATTAAAAAAAGAATCATTTGAATTCGTTCACAATTGATGGAGAAATTGCGTAACACACACAAAAAAAAAAAAAAAAAACATTCAGACGAATTGAGAACCTCCTCCTTTTTTGTGAAGTCGGTTAAAAATATTTGCGGATTACAACGTTAACATCTCCATTGGTAAATGCTCGAAGATTTCAATTGTCAATTTACTTGTTCAATGTTTAAATCATGTATTCAGTATGTAGGCAGTATTAATATATGCAAATATACACGTCTAAAATTATAAAATAAATGATATTATCAATTATCATATAAAAAGAAGTAAAAGTATCATATAAAACTTTGAATCTAAAGACAAAAATAATGAGTGAGCTGTCATCCAATCGTAGACGTCTAACTAAAGTTCCCGTCACGAGAAGCTATAAATTATGTAAACAAACATCTTTTACTAAGTAAACATTTTATACTGCGAGATAATAATAAAATGACCATATTCAATCGACATGAAATATAGACGGGTTATATGAAAGTAACAACCTATTTAATTTAGTCGGATCATATTTTAACGACGCAAAGCGCTATCGTTTGTGTTTCTTGGTACCGGACGCAGAGATTGTAAACTATCGGGACGCCATTTTGAAATAAACGCGTCATTCGAGTTTCGATTTTATTTTCACAAATTCATTTTTTTTGTTGGTCCAAATGTTGTGAACTCCTGAACACTTGTTTACATAATTTATAGCTTCTCGTGACGGGGACTTTACTAATAGTACATATAAAACCACTCCCGACTGATTTTTATATGTATAATTTGTTCATTGAGACCATTCCAATGAGTTTAAATACATTATCTCAGACGAGGAGTTGAGAGTATTCTGCAGATTCAAGGAGATGTCTTGTCTCGGCACCGCGGTCAAAGAACTAAGAGTTTACGAAAGTTTCCATCGTAGTCTTTTCAACCAAAAAAGAGTTGATAATATTTAAACGGCTAACGGATTTTCATGAAACAAAGCTAAGAACACTCTCGATAAAGATACCTATCAAACAAAAAAAAACTCAATGAAAATTCGGTTTATCCGTTTGGGCGCTACGATGCCACAGACAGACACACAGATACATACGTCACACTTATAACACCCCTTCTTTTTGCGTCGGGGGTAAAAAAATGTATCGAATTAGGGTTGCCAGCCTACACACATCACTATGTTTCAGTCCTTCAGATAATAAGGAATCCATTTTGTACGACTGAAATATCCAAGCTTACTGGGTGACGTAATTGAGGATAATTTAGTTTTAATTTTTTTAATTGCAGGTCTTAATTATTACGGTTACGGTTTTAGCACAAATAATTTCAATTAATTACTTAATTAGGTTCAGGCAGCTCCGTCGGGTTGTTAGGAGTCTATTCATTTTTACTGCGAATTTGTAATTTAACTCTTCAGAAAGAAAAAGCTGTGACAGCCATCGTAGAATGAAAACGTGGTGTTTTTTTTTTGCGGGAAGCAGTTAAGATTTGAGATATATGTGCTTAATTTTTAATATTTGTTGGTTTTTAGTGTGTTTTTTCTTTTAACCCCCGACGCAAAAAGAAGGGGTGTTATAAGTTTGACGTGTGTGCGCCTAAGCGGCTTAACCGTTTGTGATTTCGTTATTTTTTGGTTGATAGATGTCTTAGTCATGTGTCTTAGCTTTGATTCACGAAAATCCGTTATTCCGATATATCCGAAATTGTAACGGTTGTTTTAATTACATTTCTCGCACATTCAACAATCTATTGAATAATATAGTCAATCAATCTAATTAACCCCAAATAAATAATACTATAACTTTGTAAAAATACTATAATTCTTAGTATAGATATACATTATCATTCTTAGTATAGAGCTAAATTATCAGCGACTAACATCTTGCAAAACCATTTTATTCCCGTATTCTCACGGGTACGGGAACAACGCAGGTGAAACCGCGAGGCACTGCTTGTATTTCTTAATCCTTTCCGTGTATCCGTTATCTAGAACAGATAAGCTCTTTAAGCGATAAGACCACCCATTGACGCTATAAGTTTTTAATTATCTAGTAACTTATTAATTTCTGTTTTGTGAGTGGTGTTCAATAATGTGTATATCTATCTATTCTTATATGATTGTATCACTGTTTTATCTATAGTTCTCAGAAATCAGATGAATGTTTACACAACTGGTGGTACTGTGTTTACATCATCCGTGTTATCGTCTCAGGAATATTTATACAGAGGGTTAGAGGCGTTACATATTAACAGACTACGAAGATCTTTTGATATTTATGTATGCTTCGTCTGATTGTATGTGGTGGTTCCAAATCTCGTGGTTCCAAATCTAAAAAACTGAACACGACACAAACATTTAGTGCAATCAGCTTACCTAGCGTATACAACATTTGTGGCGAAAGGCATTGATGTACCCGCAGCCTTACTAAGGGATTTACGAAAATTAGGCATCGGCACCTACTACTATTTGCAAGGATATTTCTTCGCGAAAAAAGATTCGGAGCATAGCAAATATAATTTAGCTGTATGTAAACTAAAACTGAATTAAAATTACTCAGAGCGTTGTTAATTTTGGAGAGCGGAGTTTTTTAAGGATGATTCAAAATGAAGTACAAAATGACATACAAACAGTTGTAACATACATAAAAGGAAATGAATATTTGAATGGTTTCGCAATATTCATTATCAGAACCTTCTTACAAAAATAAAATACCAACGTAGTCATCTTTCTCAGAGTAGGTATAGCTTTATTATATTAATGTTACTATGTAGGTAGTTGATTAGAGTTAAAATTTTAATAATCTAAGTTAAATTTTATTATTCGATATATGGTTATTGATATTGATATTTATTACTTGTAATTGAAACTAAAATGATAATTTGTTGTTTTGTAACTAGATAATTTTGATATGCAAATAGTCTGTAAACCTGTACAAGGAATTAATGAATGATATACAGTATACCTACATAGAATTCATGAGTTATTTACATTACTAACTTAAATTTATTTAATTAATTAGATATAAATACTGCTCAAGCAAGATATTATCGGGCAGTAAACTCTTTACTCATGATCTGAGATCGTATATCTATCTATATAACTTATCAATAATGGCTAGAATAATAATTAACTAAAATTAATTAGGTAATGTATATCTATTATTGAAATGATTTGCTACGATAATTTAATTTTAGCATAATTAATGTTTGATTTCGATTTTATTTTATTATTTCATTATATAAATTAATAATTCATAAACTGTTCACGCACAGAATACCTCATAAGGAATTAATGTATGTATCATGAGCTCCCAAGATACAGGCTCTGCCGAGTTTGGGGCTCTCAGTTTTACTACTAATGTTATTTTCTTTATGGCAATAAACGATTTTTTAATATTTTTTTTTAAAGTACTTTAGAAACTAATTATGTTATCGTTATCATTACTATCTGATAAAGAATCTTTGTCCTGACATAGTCACTGACTGGCTGACTGACTGACTTAGTGACAACGCACAGCCTAAACCGCTGGTCGTACAGACTTAAAATTTGGAGGACCATTTGTCTTACTACGTAGCGGTGTCTATCTAAGAACGGATTTTTGGAAATTCTACTCCGAAGAGGGTCAAATGGGGAGGGAGAAAACGTTTGTATGAAAGTTCTTTTTTTTGACATTAAGCGATGAACATTGGTTTATAAGTAGTTCATTTGATATAAATCATTAAAAAACATTTTTTTTTGCCAGGGGTGCATAAAGGTAGTGCAATGGGGGATGAAAATTCATGCCAAAAGTTTTTTTATTTAAGAAATTATTATACTGGTAGAAAATGTTAGTCTGTAGTGCCTACTAGTTATTAGCTATCAAAATATTTATAATCTATACTAAGGATGTGACGTATACCGCAGTGTGACTTGATCAAGCTCGTGTTTCATTTAATAGAAAATGGTATTTTAAGTCTCATATAAAAATATCTTATTATATAAAAATGAAACCCTATTTACTTTGCTCATTACTAAAGAACAGGGTAGATCGTTTTGACTAATTCTTTTTTTGGGTTTGTAATTGTCAGGACAAGGTTTTTATGGAAACAAATTAAATTAGTCTGCTAGTCAGCATATACTGATTTACTGCTATATAGAGACAAGAATCTATGATGACAACAGTGTCACTGAGTACGATTCTTGGCTATACCCATCCAGCTCTTGCCAGCCACTTCGCAATGATGATTGCTCCACCTAGTCTGAGGTCGTCCTACGCTACGCTTACCTATCCGTAGTCTTTACTTAATAATTAGTTGTATCGTAGCGGCTATAGATTCTTTGACTGTCAATATATTCTAATATATAAGGTAGGTTTGATAGGGAAGTGGCTTAAGCACATCGTCGCTGAACCAATTGTAAAGAGTATGAAAAGTATGCTCTGAAGTAAAAACGCGGGACGGCAAACGGAACAGCTTATAGAAACAAAGATGTAATTTATTCATGTTAGCCGTCGGTAAATTGGAATAAAAAAACTGATTGTCGAGACCAAACTGAAAACATCAACACAAATCTGCCAAACTGAATAGTTAAGACGTAAGTTAGCTTATTCAAATCACCCAAAACCAACATAATCTATTTAAAAAGTCTAAACCTCCACAACCAGACAAAGGCACATAAAATAAATGAAATACATGAAGCCTCCACAAAGAACAATGTTACAAAAGTTTTTCAAAACCAGTCGTAAGGGTATCGTAGTAAATATAAATATACTGGTGACATCGCAATCCCACGAGGGCAGACCTTGAGTAAGACCCTAACATAATGTCGGATAAAAACTACAGCCTCTGAATTTACTTTGTTATTTATAATTAAAAGCGACAAAAGCTTTTTACTTTGTTTATCGTGTTTGTGTTATTTTGTT
The DNA here is from genome assembly GCA_954871355.1 of Cabera pusaria. Lineage (NCBI taxonomy): Eukaryota > Metazoa > Arthropoda > Insecta > Lepidoptera > Geometridae > Cabera > Cabera pusaria. The sequence goes on from OX940901.1 coordinate 551,270, forward strand.
TTTGGGCGGTTTTGATTGTATCCGACCATCTAAACATGCGTTGTATAAACACCGATTTTTTGTTGGCGGTTGAGGTATTTTATCTGAAGATTTCTGTTACAATTTAATAACATTTTTAATAAATATCATCATCTCGCAGATATTAGATTCCACGTTGAACATAATATTTTTTTTCATAGGTTAATTTTGAAAGTGAGGAGAAGAAGCAAGAGGTGTATGTTTGTATAATCTAACTCGGCCTGCATGGCGATATAGCACTACTGTTGTCTAACCTCCAAGTCAAGTCAAATTGGAAAATCTATCGCCAAACACCAGCTAATGGTGCGTTCAGCGTCATCCATCTGGGGAATTAAACATTTGTTTTAAGTGTAACGTTCGACGTCTAGATGAAAGCTGAGTGGCTCAATACCTTTGATTTTTTTTTTGTAAATTCAAAGCAATAAGTTATGTTTCTGTTATATCTATAATAATTATTATTGAATATGATCTATTTCATGTTATTTGACGTGTGTAAGTGCAATTTTTTTATTTGCCCATATACTGAATAAATGCTTTGACTTTTGACTTGACTTTGAGTTGTCCATGAGAACCATGGTTCCTATCTATGTCTGCCGTGCTACGATTCTCGACCACATCGACATTTCACCGACATTTCCGCATCGACAGATGAAATTGTGGTCATCCGCTTGCGTATAGTTATAAGACAGATAAATACTTAGTCATTGCTATTCATGGCTACAGTAGCCAAAATCCTAACATCAAGGTGTTGTCTGATTTAAATTCAAGTCTCTTAAAAACATTTAAAATCACTTCAACCAATCACGAATTCTCTGATTTGGTCCCAGTAAAGCGCTTCCACAGAACGCGGTCTGAAATATTCATTATGTAAAATGAAGCGCTTTAAATGCGAACCTACATAAGCATGGGAAATGGTCTAACTGTTACGATTCAAATAACGGTTTGCTATATTCTATTTTGTATCGGAAAGAAAACATGCTTCTGTCTTTAACCGATATTTAACAAGAAATTATAATAAAACCTAATATAAAATAAAAGAAGAGGTATGTCAGGATCGTAGCATGCGGAAAGAAGTAGTCTCTGCCTACCCCAACGGGAAAAAGGCGTGATTGTATGTATGTATGTATGTATAAAATAAATACTAATAACAAGTAACGATAGTGAACATTTCTTTAGTAAGTGAAATGTATCGGCTTTATCACTTTTCACAAAAATATGTAGCCCATGTCATTCAATGGACCAACGGCGAACCTAACTGCACCTCGCAAATCAAATTTGATCCAGCCGTTTTATTCACAAGCGGTGACATATAAAAATACAGTCATACATACAAGATTGTTTAAAAAGTGTTTTTCTCCTCTCTGGAAATACTCATCAGATCTCGATGAATTCGAGAAGGGACTACTCAAGAGTATTTACTTAACAGTTTCAAATAAAAAAATTGATAATCGGTCCAAAAGAGAAAAATACCGCCCCTCTACGGAACATACACAAAAAGATTGCATGCGGACGAGCTGAGAACCTAATCCTTTTGGAAGTCTGTAAAAAAGCTAGTGCTAGGTAGATAGATACTCGAGTATTATTACCCTACTTTTGGGCATACGGACATCTCCTTGTTGACTTCCATGTGCAAACTAGCGCGATTCAATCTTAGACCGCATCATCATATATGTTTAGGGATCCAGTGCTCAAATGCTCGTCTTTTATAAATGAAAAAAAGCCAAATGTCCATAAAAGAAAGAAGGAAAATATATTTTTCTCACAGTGTCAGAGGCGTTATTTCACAATGCTTTGAAGATATTTTGACACATTATTCAAATCAGGAGATAAGCGGGTTCCAGCACATCACCACAATAATAGAATTTAGAATAAATAGAATTTCGCTTTGAATTGCAAATATTGGATGTCATAAAGCTGACGTCGTTAAATACGTGACGCCTTAATTTGCGTCCCTAATAAGAATCTTAATATCTGTATATCAGCCCTCCTAGACAAAATCCAATTTCTGTTTGCATTCACGCTTACGCAAGTTTAGAATGTATGGTATATGTATTGTTACATCGCGTCGTCGAGTCGCGATGTTTCGCCAAGCTTCTCGAACAAAAATACCGTGGGAAAGAATAGACTAATTAGGGGCTATAAACACCCGACCCGACCGTCATAAATGTAACCTTCCGGGAATTCAGACCCTAGTCAATGTACCTAGTTTTGTAGTTAAGATTGAACCTTATTCATAAGTAGTTAGAGATCAAATTAGCATGTATGGTAAAGTTGTTTACATCAGATGCTCAAAGGAAAGCCGCCCCTTTTGTTTGTGATTGTTATTGCTTTGTTTTGAACGTCTTTTGTCTATTGTTTCGAGTCAATACTGGAAAGTTCTGTAGAAATATTCTCGTCCTATATAAGACGTTGAAACCGCGGCTTGAGTCAGTCTTTCTCTGGAAGCGACAGTGTAACTATCTAAGCGCGGATAGCGACCAAGTGATCGTTCAGTGTTATCAGTGAACTAGTGTTGTGAACTGTGAACAGTGAAATCAGTGATTGTGATTACCAACGACCTCAGTGTGTGTTAACGGACTTTTGATAATTGTGCAAGACGATTTGGACAACTACTGTGGAACATTGTGCTAACCTAGTGATCAGTGGAAATAAACGTTCATCTCATCGGATTGGCATTTTAATACCATCCCGCACGTAACAGTATAATGATGACATTTATTTTTCCTCAACAAAGTTGTCATTCCCATACATTTTGAACATGCGTTAGCGTGATTGGAAATTTGGATTCGGATTTTGTCAAATTGCTAGACTGACTCTAATACCCTTTTAATTCAGTATTCGATGTTTTACCACACACGGTATAGAAGTACTGTTACTCGGAAACACATTATAGTAAACTAACGTAATCAAAAAAGACATTCTGATTCCAAATAGGTTAACAGATTAATCTGAAATGTTCACGTTTAATGTTAAAAAAGCTTTTTGTGCCTTTTTTATCGGGACTAGATTGATTTGTTATAAAATTTAAAGATATTTAGTTGCTTTATGAGAATTAGATATTAAAGTTCTAGGGCCCCTCTCCGCCATTTTCAGACAAGCTCTAGTTTCCATCATTAGCCAGTTTGTTAAAAATTAAATAATTGCGATGAGTATTAAACAAAGTAACTCAAGTATTATCATAGATGCTATAAACTCCTAGACGGAACATTTATATCCCTTGTAACAGTAAACACACGAAGTTCAATATCAAAGTTGTATTGATTGACATTGCTCTTGCAACCTTGTCTGCAATATTTTATTTCTGGTGCTACGCAGTACAGGTCCATAACAGTATAAAATGTTTATTAAATAGAGATGTAATTGAATCTCAATAAGGTCAGGTCTGATTCTGTCAAGTATTCTGCGATTCACATGCCATAATATATTTTATTTAATTTGATATTTGACTGTGTGTTTCATTACATATCTTTAGGATCGTAGCATGTGGAAAGAAGTAGTCTCTGCCTACCCCAACGGGAAAAAGGCGTGATTGTTTTCTTACATCAATTAATTAGTTCTAATTCTATGTTCCACTGGAGTGCCTATATGTGCTTATTTATATCTAGTTGAAATTGGTAAATGAATATTTGTTAGGTTATTTGTATTACTACTATTATTTGTATTGACGGGGGTATCTTTGTATCTGTGTATGTGTATCTCTGTCTGTGGCATTGTAGCGGCCAATGGGATTAACCAATTTTGATTTAGTTTTTAGGGTTCCGAACCCAAAGGGTACCAACGGAACCCTATTACTGAGACTCCGCTGTCCGTCTGTCTGTCTGTCTGTCTGTCTGTCTGTCTGTCTGTCCGTCTGTCACCAGGCTGTATCTCATGAACCGTGATAGTTAGACAATTTAAATTTTCACAGATGATGTATTTCTGTTGCCGCTATAACAACAAATACTAAAAACAGATCAAAGTTAAGAATTAAAGGGGTCCCCATACAAAAAACGTGTTTTTACTATAGCTCCATCTATGAACGATTGTATACCAGTGTTTCTCAACCTTTTTCATGAAGCAACGCGATCCCCTTAGTACGAAAAAAATTCGACCTACTTGCACTGTTTATAATTTTTATTTTGTTGTATTTCTAGCTTCTACCCGCGGTTTCGTTCGTGTGGCCTACAGGAAACAAATTACATATTTTCTTTTAAACCAAAAATTATAAGCACTCTCAGTCAAAACACCTACTTTTCTCACTCTTTAATTAATATTTTCTTTAAAAGTATGTTTTCAAACTTTGTTTTTTTTCTTTTACTGAGGCTTCGCGACTCCCTTATAGAGGCTTCGCGACCCCCCAGGGGTTTGCAAGTGGCGCGACTCACACGTTGAAAAACACTGGTTTTTTGTGTTAACTAGAGATGCCCTGAATATTCGTTTGGTATTCGGTATTCAGCGTATTCGGCATCTTTTCCATTATTTGTATTCTGTCAAATTATTCGGTATTGTTGCCAAATATATTCGGTTCAAGCATTTCTATTTTCTTGGCTCATGTAGCCAAGGTGTAGAACTAAAAGAAAAAACTTCTTACATAAGATTTATGTTATATTATAAGTGAAAGAAAACATATTTACTTCTTAACCTATAGTTAGTAGGTATAGTTAACATTTATTTTAAGCCTTAAATCAACATTTAATTTGAATCTCGCTGGAGGGTTAAAAATAAGGAATGGGACTTACTGCGCCGGTCTTTTATGTCGTTTCCCTCCAGCGATCGTATGGAATCCTTGATGAAGAAGAACACGGAGGACGGGAGGCGGCCCGTCCGACAGCGCTGTCGATCGCGTCTCCTCAGCGAGGGAGAAGATTAGAGCGTGCGGCGACGGCTGTGCTCTGCGCGGTGGTTTTGAGACGAGTGTGTGCTGCGTGCGAGCGCGAAGGGAAGAGTAGAGGGAGCGGATTGTCTATGTGTGAGAGTGCGTATGTGTGCGTGTGTAAGTGTTTTAGGTGCGTTCATAAAAATATAAAGTTGAGTGTGAGTTTTGAATTATTGGCGCAGACAACTCCGCCGGCCTAGAGGTTTCCTCTAAATAGAGTGAAGTAAATAATAAAATAGCGTAAATAGTAACAAATTCATTAAGTTAGATTGATAAATTGAATAAATTCATTGCGAAATTGAGTAACAAATAATTAAATACTAAACTATTGGCTAGGTAGCGGAGCGAGCCGAATAACTGGTCTAACGTAACTTCCGGATGCCGTGCGAACCTTGCAAGTTCGAATGATCGAATCCTTGCCAGGGTATACTTCTTCCACTATCCCAAGAGGCCAGGAAAGCGGGTGAGCATTTTGATCTTTGATCACGACTACGGAGCCCAACTTAATCGGCTTAGTAGGAGTATTCCATTTCTCACGCTGTTGAAGAGAAGAAAGATATTCTTGACTCCAACGGCGCCAAAAAATATGCGTTAATTTGCTTACAATCTGGAAGCGCGATAATCGATTGTCTGGTAATTCAGTTAGGTCCTCAGCAGGTAAAAATTTAAGTGGAGTTACATTCAAGAAATGATTCGGAGTTAGCGCGGCAATCTCTGAAGTATCAGAAGACGACGGGCGAGTGCAAAGAGGACGACTGTTCAACAGTCCTTCAATTTGCGTAAGGACCGTAGAAAATTCCTCATACGTCAAAACACGGGTTCCTATGGCCTTTGCTAAATGCGTTTTGACACAGCGAATATTTATTTCACATAGGCCATTGAAATGTGGACCGTATGGAGGACTACGTTTGAATTGTATGCGATGATTCAATAACTCTTTATTCAAATAATTATTGTAAGAAGTGGACTGTATAAATTGATAAATTTCATTTAATTGCGTGCGTGCGCCGGAGAAACACGTCGCACCGTCAGAATAAAGAAGCGCGACGGGGCCTCTGCGACTTATAAAGCGTTTGAATGCAGCTAAAAATAGTTCAGCGCTCAAATCTGATACTAGTTCTAGGTGCAACGCCTTTGTAGTGAGGCAGACGAACAGACATATATAAGCTTTGTGGCTTTTTACACCTCTATGCCTTATGTGCGTAACATAATAAGGCCCTCCGTAGTCTACCGAAGTTTTTACGAACGGCTTCGCCTCCGAGACCCGGAACGCGGGCAGATCTCCCATTTGCGGAGCAGAGTACTTTGGGTTCAGCCGAAAACAGACGTTACAGGCATGAACTCGCTGACGGACCAAATTGCGAGCCGAAAGAATCCAATACCTTTGACGAAGTAGTGGGAGCAGTAACGCGGGTCCAGTGTGAAGATTGGTAACGTGAAAATGATCGACAATGAGCTGAGTGATGCGTTCTTTAGCAGGAAGTAGTATTGGATGCTTCTGCCCGAAACTTAAGTCTGAGTGTTTGAGCCTACCACCGGCTCTCAAAATCTGATCGTTTTCGTCAATAAAGGGACTGAGTTTAATGATGCGTTTACTACATAATTTATCACCTTTTATAGCGACAATATCTGCGGCAAAATGCTTCTTTTGAACATAGCGTAAAATATAGTTTTCCGCGAATTCTAAATCAATGACGGTAATAACGTCATTCTTTGGAAGTAGTTTCATAAATCGAAGGACAAAGACAACAACACGTAGCATTTTTGTCCAACTCGAAACGCGTTCTGAAATGCCCTGCACTATGTCCGTTTCGTTTAGAGGCGAGTCCGATGCATTTGAGACTAGAGCGACCGGTTTCGATTCTAGTAATTCGTTTACGTTAGAATTAATTTGAAACGGTTTAACAGGCCATTCTGTGACAGGGTCACGAAGCCAACAAGGACCGTGGAACCACATATCACAATCTAAGAGTGCGCTAGGAGTGACTGGCCTAGAAATGATGTCAGCCGCGTTATCATGAGTTCTGACATGATACCAGTGAATAGCAGGTAGTTTTGAGTTTATTTCCGTGATGCGATTCGCAACAAACGTGTGAAATTTGTAAGACGGCGAATGAATCCACGTGAGTGTGACAGTTGAGTCACAAAAAGCGTAAATGTCATCTATATGACAGCGTTGGTTTAACGTTTCACGTACAACGCTGATGAGATTTGCTAGCAGCAGGGCGGCACATAGCTCTAAACGCGCGAGTGTCATTTTTTGAAGAGAGGCTACCTTAGATTTTGCGGTTAATAAATTGACTGAACCAGCCGTGTTCCGGTCAGAGCTAACACGGACGTACACATTAGCTCCATAACATAATTCACTTGCGTCCGAGAAACCAATTATAGTTATGTGCGAGTTTAAGTAAATACCTATATGCCTAGGTATTTTTATCATTTCTAATGAGGGTAGTTCATCACGAAACTTTATCCATTTGTTGTGGACTGAAATGGGTGCGGGATCGTCCCAACCGAGATCAGATTTCCAACAATCTTGTACGAGAAGCTTCATGAAAGCGGTGACAGGACAGAGCAAACCTAGCGGGTCGAACAAGCGTGCGGTAACTGAGAGAATTGTGCGTTTCGAACACTCGGGAACGTCAGAGTTGATTTTAAACTGAAAATAGTCATCTACGGGTTGCCACTGCATACCGACTATTTTCGTGTTCGCGGCAGAAGGATTGTCTGAATCAAAATCAATTATTTGCGGGTTTTTCTGAGATGACGGTATTTTGTTCAAAAGGTCAAGGTCATTGGAAATCCACTTTGTGAGGTTGAAACCGCCGGCCTTGAACATCTCCACCATTTCGTCGTAGATTTGTTCTGCCTTTTCATGTCCGTCTACGGAGTTAAAATAGTCGTCCATATAAAAATGGTTATTTGTTTCGTACGCAGCGAGAGGAAAGCTTGTACTACTGTCGGTAGCAAGCTGGCGTACCGACCGCATCGCTAAGTATGGCGAGCTGGTAACTCCGAAAGAAACCCTATTGAATTGAAAAATACGTATTTTAGAATCGGGGCGAAACCTATAGAGAATGCGTTGTAAAGAGTGATGTTCCGGTTTTAGTAAAATTTGAAAATACATTTTTTCAATGTCAGCGGTGAGAGCGGTCGAAAACATACGTAAATTAATTAAAAGTTCAAAAATATTATTTTGAAGATTCGGGCCTTTATAGAGTAAATCATTCAACGACTTTCCACTTGTCGTCGGACAACTAGCGTCCACAATTATCCGAGTTTTCGAGCTAGATTTTTCAGGACGATAAACTGCTCTATGCGGCATGTAGTAACATTCATGACTTTGTTTAAAATCATCGACTTCAGTTAAATAACCCTTTTCAATATAGTCCCGAATCGTATCATTATAATTCACGCGCAAATCCGGGCAAGCGTCGAGTTTCTTTTCTAAAGTGAGTAATCGGCGTTTGGCAATCGAGTACGAATCACCTAACTCGGAAGGTTCATTTTTAAATGGCAATTCTACAATGAACCTACCGGTAGAATCGCGTGAGTAGGTATTCGTAAAACATCGTTCACAGGCTTCATCATCCGCACTCATGTGAACTTTATTAGGAACACTTTCCAGTTCCCAAAACCGTTCCGTAAGACGCGAGAGCGATGGCGAGTCATCAACCGAACAGAAGAAGTTCTTATCAGTGTCCGACTCGCACGAGTTATCCTGCAAAGAACTGTCCGCGGACTTACAAGCCGCCCGACCCATTACGATGTAACCTAAAGTAGTTTTAATCGCGACAATAGGCGAGAGGGGCGATGAAACCTTGTCACCACAAAATATTTCAGGTAGTAATTCACTGCCGAGTAAACAGTCAATTTCACCGGGAACATCGTAACAGTCATCGGCTAACGGTAAATCGTCAAAGTATTTGAGTTGCGCCGTGTCGATATATGCGTTTGGTAATTTGTCCGTAATTGTATTAATTACTCGCGCGGTAATATTATAGCTAATATTATTATCGAAACGTGAGTGAATTTTAAACGAGGCAAAACCTAGCGAGGCGCTCTCGGTTTGTCCTATGCCTAGTATCGGCGAGATATTAGGTTTAATTGCGAGGTGTAGTCGATCACAACATTCCTTAGTTATGAAATGACTCATCGAACCGGTGTCGATCAAAGCTCGAAGATTCGAGCGCGTATTATTTTTACCGATTACTTGTACCAAAGCGGTAGGTAAAAGCACGGAAGAGGATTGCGTATTTTGCGTATTAGCGTGCAGAACTAACCCGCTCGAATGCGACCGAACTGCTGCTGCCGAGCTAGCTGGCTGAGCGGGCGGTGCGCGCGCGGCGGAGGCCGGTCGTGATTCACGGCCAGACGGATGCGCGGTATTTTTTAAAGCATCTATGTGAAGTAAACTGTGGTGTTTTTGTTGACAAACAAAGCATCTATTTTTAGACTTACATTCGTTAATATCGTGAAAACCTAGACAATTTTTACAATAGCGATTCCTACTTACAACATCATTCCTTCGAGGCACATTTAACTGTATAAAAACAGAGCATTTAAATAGCGGGTGGACAGGATTGTTACAAAGAACACACAAAGTCTTTGGTTGGTTATTACCCTCATCATTTTCACTATTAATGACAAATGCACGGGTTGACCGTGACCTAATTTCCTTATCTTTAAAGGCGTTATTAGTCGGTCGCGGAGCCGAACGTAGCATATGTATCTTGCTTTGTTCGGAAAGAAATTGCGATACATGTTTAAATGTAGGTATTTCTAAGTGCCGATGCGTTTGTTCGAATAAGTCGACCAATTGTTTATCGAGCTTAGATAAAGCGATGTGAGTAATAATATAATCTGAGAGATCATCAATTTTTAATTGTTTTAGGGCACTTTCAGACGTACAGAAATGTTCAATAAATGTGTCGATATTTTGATTGGATTTAAAATTTAACATTTTATCCAAATAAAGCGAAGCTTGAACTCGAGTATCTTGGTATTTAGAGATAAGCGCTTGCCAAATGATTTCATAATTAGTAGAAATAGGGGGTATACCAGAGCAAACGGTTAACGCCCTTCCACTGAGTTGACCGATTAAATATTGCACCTTTTCAGTGTTAGATAATTGTAAGTTATCGTGAATAATGCTTTTAAAATTTTCATAAAAGATAGGCCATTTACAGGGAGTCCCATCAAATGAAACTAAAGCGAGTGCGGGGAGTTTAGGTTTATGTAAAGCAGAGTTATTTTTGTTTTCACTTATAATAGCGTTTTCTGTACTTTTAATATAACAGTACAGTTCATCGAAAGCGGTCAGACAACCGTAATTAGGTTTCACAGTAGGGTCGTCTTGTAGATAAGCGAGCATTAAGTTATCTACTGTCTCAATGAAATCTGTACGTGTTCGTTCTAATAATTGAACTCGAGCCATAAATTGAGATTTATAAACAGGTTGCGAAATCTTTAAGCTTAGATTATACAAATCTTGCGTGGTTTCAAATAACCGTTCCTTTTTCGCTTCCATTAATTTAACCTTGATGTTAATAGGATCATCATCGACTACAGGTTTTTGCTTAGACATGTTGCAATAATTAAATGAAACGAGTAATTACCACAAAATATAATAAATTAACGGAAGGAAAAATTAACTTCTATGAGGAACGATCTAGACGCGGTGAGAGGTGGGTATGCCAATGTGAAAAATATGAAAATATATATAAATACTATATTTATTTAAAAGTTAATATACAATATGCGTAGAATATATAATATATATTAAAAGGAGTGTATTTGCGTTGAAAAATATACAGAGATTAATGAGATATTAGCGTTTTAATGCGTGTACGTAGGGTAGATGAATAAAGATAGCGTAAGTTGTGAGATAATAAATTTAAATAAATATGAGTTTAAATGCGTATATTATTGTTGAGTACTGAGTAATGCAAAGCGTGCGAAGGATATCCGGGATCGTAAGGACCAGGACTTGGAGGGTTAAAAATAAGGAATGGGACTTACTGCGCCGGTCTTTTATGTCGTTTCCCTCCAGCGATCGTATGGAATCCTTGATGAAGAAGAACACGGAGGACGGGAGGCGGCCCGTCCGACAGCGCTGTCGATCGCGTCTCCTCAGCGAGGGAGAAGATTAGAGCGTGCGGCGACGGCTGTGCTCTGCGCGGTGGTTTTGAGACGAGTGTGTGCTGCGTGCGAGCGCGAAGGGAAGAGTAGAGGGAGCGGATTGTCTATGTGTGAGAGTGCGTATGTGTGCGTGTGTAAGTGTTTTGGGTGCGTTCATAAAAATATAAAGTTGAGTGTGAGTTTTGAATTATTGGCGCAGACACTCGCAACATTATTTATTTTTAAACTGAAAATCAACATTTTTATTAACCTCAATTAAGTCCATTTAAATCCATCCAAGTTCCTCGTCTAACCAGCAGCGGCACGTAGCGCACATGCTAGAACTTGTTTACGCGGCAAAACAATGTAATTGTAAACCGAATAATTCAGCCGAATATCTGTTACGGTAAAGGTTAAACCGAATAATATTCGGTATTCGGTAATTCGGTGAAACCACTATACGGCGCATCTCTAGTGTTAACGTTCACTTAGTTGGCGTTAGAAGTTCGTTAGACATTCGTTAGATGGCGTTGTAGTAAATAAGCATGTTTAGTATTATTGACACGGTATTTATATTATCGATGTACTTTGTACATTATTTTTCCGGCAAATTTTGTTTAATCGGAACCCTACTTGTACGGGTCCGACTCGCACTTGGCCAGTTTATTTTGTCTGACAGGTGTTTTCATTCGAGAGTATTCTTAACTTTGTTTCATGATAATCCGTTCAGCTATATTAAGACTATGAGCTTGTTTCTAGTTGATGACGCTATGAAATCAACTTTCATTGTTCTGATCAACTTGAAAATTTGTGTCCTCTTTCTTCAACAATATTGTAAGAACATGGTAGCATTGACCTGATGATGGAACATCTCTTGTAATCTGTAGAATCCTCAACTTTTCACCAACTTACAGCAGAGATGTCGAGTTTGGGCTCATTGGAATGTTCTCATATTTAGTGTATGTCTCGTATTTAGGGGTGATTTTGAATTTTGAATTTAATAATTGGGTGAAGGAAAAAGCACTCTTACTGTTATTACCCCAAGATCGTTTCTACGGCCGTAAATCAGCGAAATCTCTGGCCGTGTTCCGTTTATTTTGGCGATGTATCTCTTGCGTCAGATCGCGCTTTCATCACATATTTGACAGTGGATGACGAGCCGAATTTAGTACTGGATAAATATTGACTATGGCGAAGAGTTTTGCGATGATTTAGGAGTGTTAGATTGTCTATGCGTACTATGGAAGGATATATAACATTTGGCAATATTGGTATTGTTTTTGATAGTGTGTTGATCTGATTTGTGTTTGTTTTACTGGAAAGCATACACTACAAGACTTTTGCTTCCATTTGAACATGGTCGAATACGTTTTGTCTAATTTCAAGAAAAGGTCTTGGGGTTTTCAAATCGCGAGTGAATAGGCATCTTTTGGGTAAGCGCGCTACTTCATCGACCGCTTCGTCACTTAACATCAGGTGAGATAGTGGTCAAGCGCTACCCATTTTTGCATAGAAAAGGTGTGCAGTGAATTGATCGGGATCTTTATAATGGTGCGGACACACCACGGCGTCCTGCGATCTGCGGGCGCGATCTCAGTACTTTTCAATTATTTTCTAATCGCGTTTGGTGTGAACCAGTCGGTACAAATACTACTGCGCTATCTGATCGCCGCCTAGATCGCGCACGCAGGACAATGCGGTGTGTCCCTACCTTAAGTTGATCTTATAGCGTGTTCATCGAGAAAACATGGCTATAGTCTTAAAACGGCTGAACGGATTTTCACGAATCAAATCTAAGAACACTCTCCAAAAAACATAAAAAAACTCAATTAAAATCGGTTCATCCGTTTAGGCACTACGATAGCACAGACATACACACACATAACAAATACACAGACACATACGTCAGATTTATAACATCCCTTCTTTTACATCGGCAGTAAAAATGAATTACACTTTTAAATAAACAATCGTCTATATTTTGTCGACAGGACCGGCAAGCTCCACTACCCCACAAATGTGTGCGGGCCGCTGTTTGAAGAGGAGCTGGAGTTCTGGGGGCTGGACTCCAACCAGGTGGAGCCTTGCTGCTGGTCTACCTACAGCATACACAGGGACACACAGGTTAGTGGGTGCATGAATATACATACGGAGACAAAAAAATCTCCTTCTCTAACTGTGGAGTCGTTGAAGATTTGGATATACATTCAGTATTTGATTATCAACTGCTTGCCTGACACTTACTTCCTATCAAAATGCTAGGCCATTTCTGTTGATGATGATTAAGTTAGGTAAGAACACTCCGACATGAAGATTTATTCATATTTTGATATCTAATTATACGAGATAAATAATTCAGAATATTCGTCGTCAACCTACGCTACTAGCAAACATATAAAATGTAACTGTATGTTACGATACCCGAGGCACAATCACTTATTTACTGTAAATACGCCCACAGTATTTATACAGAAGTTATTTATTTAAAGGAATACGTATTCAAACGGAAGCGATGTTTTGTGAAACATTCGAGTAGCGCGGTTCGAGTTTCGACTCATCGCTGCTCTATAAAATTTGGAGCTAGCGAAATAGCGGATTAGAAAATATTGATTGCACAATTTTTATGGAAATAAAAATGAGTTATTTCATAAATAAAATATCAGTTGAAGAACAACGGATATTAATCCCATCTTTAGTGACTAGATAATGAGTCTAAGAGTCTAGTTCAACGCATCGGCTCACTCGGCAGAGTTGTAAGGAAGCAAGACGGCTTTTGTGCTTCCTAACAGACAATAGTTATTTGTTATACAAAGCTGCAATGTTCGTTTTTGGCGTGAGTACTCGCATTGAAACCTGAGCAAGCGAAGGATTCAAAAATACGAGATACAGAAAAATTTTGCTGCCGTGTGCAACACACAACTTTTTACCTCACCACAGCGAGGAAAATGCTGGGTGCAATAAACAAAAAACAAAATGATTAAAAGTTAATTGAATAAAATACGAGAATTGGGGAGTTTGATGAGAACGTTAAGAAGTGTGTGTGCTTTTATTGACCGAGCGAGCGTATTGAGCAAAGCGTCTCAGTTTCGAGATTTGTCAAATAATGCTTTTGTCTGGATATTTGTCTGTTCTCACCTACAGGTCGCATTTTTCAAAGTGGAGAAGTCTGTTGTAGCGTTATTTAACGACGGATTTTAGTCAAATTGGAGATAAACACTAAGGACTTCATTCTACATAAGATGTGCGAATAAAATTCAAAAAAGAGAGAATGGAGGGGGGGATAAGGGGGTTAAGCATGCTGTAGCATTATAATATGGACGGAATTCAATTTTTTTTTAAATTAGACCTGCCTTTATCTATCTGACTAAGCAGTCCTCTTTTCCTTCACAAGACAAACCCGTAGACACCAGATTCAAACTCCTAGGATCAAGGGAACGCGAGTAATTGCTAAAACTTATATACTTATTTTTTTGGCAAAGCTCAAACTATGAAAAGGCTTGGATAATTGGCCATTGGAGTTGGGAGTGTCGGTTATCTATGAGTAATAAGGGCACGTGAGTCTACTATTCTCACAGAACTACTAGTTGTATTTTATCGTAAAACTTGTGTTCTTCCGCAAGTTAATGTGTAATTAATGTGGATTATTAACCACTGTTCACAAGTACCGTTGAATATGTATAAGTGTAGGGAATCAGTACAATGTTAAAAAATATGCTATTTGCGTTCACACCAAAATTCCATTGAAAATCTTCAGTAAAGTCCACATCTTTACTGAGCCTATAAATTCAGACTGGACTATGACGTCAACATGACCTGAAATGTGACCGACTCAATTTTATGACTTGAATTAACAATAACGTGAATGATTTTAATACTTGACACTGACTTAATCGTGTGGAGTCATACCATATATTATGTTACTCTTTGAGTCATACTGAAACAAAAAAAATGAAAAAGATTTTATCTTTTTCATGCAGCTAGCATGCTGGCCAGTGTGGTTATACCTACTAAAAATGAGGTTGGCGCACTGACATGAAATAAGTATTTATGCATTTTTAGAAGATTGGCAGTATAGAAAATTATGAACTCTTTCCACGCTAGCGTGCAAAATACACTTTTCTCGCAAATTTCGAATGTTAAACAGAGACTTTCCGAGGTTGTGAGGGGAAAAATATCATGTTAGGCTGCATCATCACTTCCACAGGTGGTAACAGCATTATATCAATGTTCCGCTTGAATTGTTACTAAAAAGTAGCTTAGCACCATCAACGAGAAAATCTGCCGATAAAACCTTACGATGTTCCGGCAGCACAGCCCTTAAGAGTTAGACTATTTTAAGCCTAGCGTATTCACTATCTACGACCACGCTTTGACCAACCATTGCTTACCACCAGACGAGATAGTGGTCAAACCTTAGCTTTAGTTTACAAAAACTTAATAAACGACGTTTACTTAGAACCTTTGACAAAATGTTAGGTAATGTGATGTGACTCTGATGTGAGTTCTATTTAACATTTCAACGCTTTATTCAAAACGCTGCTTCTGTGGCCCTCAAAACTCACTGCTTGAATGAGTTACTGTCATCGTAAAAGCTCGTACAACTGCTCAACTTCGCTCATATTACTCGCTCGAAGCAGTTATCGCTTTGCACCGCAATATACTGCTGGAATGCGGTGCTTATTGTATATTAGACCGTTAATTATTTTACTCACAACTATATTTTAGTAGATATTGTTATGCAACAACGGCGGGCTATAATTATAGGAATTATGCACAATTCGAGTGTTCTCTATGTAAAATAAATTCTGTCGGAAACAGATATGATGACACTCCTGGATTTTACACCCAGAGGCCACGTTAATCCTTTGAGCTATGTTGATAACTTTATCACTCTGTCGGATGGCTTCGTTTCGAATTTGATCCTTCAGAGATATTCCGAGCATAGCCCTTTCCATAGCTCCGTGAGCGACTTTCAATTGATGGATCAGTTACACAGTCAGAGTCCACATTTTGGCTTTGTATGTCAAAACAGGTTGAACGCACTCAATAAAGACTTTCATCTGTAGGCTTTGTGGTGTCACTGATGCATCCTTTCATGTCTCATCTCGACAAAGTTTTTTAAATGCTGCTCATCCCAGCTGTATTCTTCTGCGGGCTTCCTTCTCAAAATTGTTTCTGCCCAATTGTAATATTTGCCCAAGGACATATTCTAGAACAACTTCCAGAGGTATTTAAGGCGTTTAAGGCAAATGGTTCCGGAATTACATTTTCGTTGAGTATGATCTTGGTTTTGATCCAAGTTCATCCGGAGATCGATGCGTGCAAAATAATCATCTAAGGCACTCAGAATGTATTGTAGGAATTAGCAAACTGAAGTGGCAGTGGACTAGTCACATCTATCGTAAAACCGATAACCATTGATTAGACGTGTTCAAGAGTGTACAACACGTCTCGGTAATCGAGCTGAGTGGTGAGCCATAGGAAAGGTAATCGAGCTAAGTGGTGAGCCATAGGAAAGGTAATCGAGCTGAGTGGTGAGCCATAGGAAAGGTAATCGAGCTGAGTGGTGAGCCATAGGAAAGGTAATCGAGCTGAGTGGTGAGCCATAGGAAAGGTAATCGAGCTGAGTGGTGAGCCATAGGAAAGGTAATCGAGCTGAGTGGTGAGCCATAGGAAAGGCTTTTGTCCAACAGTAGACGAGTACTAGCTGTTAATGATGACAAGTAAGGCTTCGGAATTCCAGATTAGTACCTAAGGAATAGGGTGACCTTTCTCTTATATTACCGGACAAAATTCAATGTTAAAAACAAACTACCCTGCATGACAATATACGTTAGATTCTCGATTAAAATTAAATATTCTCGAATAAAATTCTCGACTTTTTCCCGGGATCGATCTTTTACCGGAATTGTTGATTTAATGCTCAGCGCAACGGGAATTTCGGGAGTTTTTCGATGTAAACACGGCTCAGTAAGCACTGGTAAGCGGATTAAGGATCTTTCTTTGTTTCGAGGCTAAGTAAAGAGAAATCAACGTTCTTAAAATACTCATAGGAAGATAAGGTTTGGATGAATGTTTATTTTGTAGGTTTGCTTGGTTTTATGCATTCAAATTGAATATTGCTTTGTTTCAAAAATTTTGTTGTTTTTACTTGACTACGACAAAGTCAAAAGGAAGGACAGGGTATGAAAGAGATTCGGTTTTTATTACAATACGTATGTTGGTACTCATATTAAGTTCCACAGTCTGCGCTGGTTACATTTGTCATACAGTGGATAACCCTTGAGATATACATTTTTTTTTAAATGTTATGGTTGGCAAACAAGCAGACAGCCCGCCTAAGCGGTAACCGTCGCCTATGGACAACTGCAACACCATGAGTGCTGTTGATGCGTTGCCGACCTTTGAGGAGCTTGTGGATACCCTTTTTAAAAGACTCCATCTTATAGCTAGAAAGATCGCGGCGGGTAGATCATTCCACATCTTACAGGTACGCGGTAAAAATCCTCGGTTAAAACGGGCAGTTCGAGATGTCCAGGTCTGTATGATGTGAGGGTGAGCTTTTTGACGGTGCCGAGCAGTGATACATAATATACCGAGTGCCGAGCAGTAATATATAAATACATGTTCTAGAGTAGACATTTCGGTTCTCTCTAACTCTGTGTATGACTTTTCGTAGACTTTCATCACAATACTACAGAAAACTGTCGTCATCACATCATAAATATTTTATTTTCTATAATTTAATACTACAACAATAAACATATTTGTTAATAGTTATTCATCTTGTAACAATAAACCTTATAGGAATGTAAATAATAAACAAGTTTGTAGTATTGTGTGCAGCTGATGATTGAACATAATTACCACTTCATAATATTATAAAAATATCTGGAATCATATATTTACAGGTCACGTTATAAAATAGTATCGTAGCAAGGCTAGTTTTAAATGGGCTCAAAGTGACAAAACTAATATAGAATCAAGTCACAAGTTAATATCTGCAAAAAGACTCTGGCAGCCTATGAGAAATCAGTGTGTGGTTACAGGAGATGCCTACTTGTATTCAGCAGTTGGTGGAAGTAGGTTGCTCACCTTTCTGGCACCTTTCTATCTATTTTGCATGGATGAGTAGACCTGTCTAATATCGTTGTTTGCAGCAGATTAAAAACTAAAACAACCGACTTCCATGCCGTGCGAGTCAGTTTCAGTTGCAAGTTTGAGACGTTTATCGTCATATCTTTGGAGATACTAATCAGATCTTAATGAATTAAAATGAGGCTACCCTTGAGATATCTCCTTTCCAATATAAAAATAATCAAAATAAATTACTTAATAAAATTATTATAAGCGCTACCCACTTATCTATTTGAAGTCGGTACCAGCCAAGTCTATTGGATAGTAGATAGATACTACCTACATGTATCTACCTACTTACTACTACTACATACATAGTATCTATCTACTATCCAATAGACTTGGCTGGTACCGACTTCAAATAGATAAGTGGGTAGCGCTTATAATAATTTTATTAAGTAATTTATAGTTTTATTTTTTTTTGAAAAATAATTTATTTTACCTTTTTTAGTGCAAAACATGTTTTAATGAAATTAGATGCATCTATAAAATTTCGTGTCTGGGCCGTTATATACTGACGGATATACACTTTGTGAAAATTTCAAGTATTACGGTTAAGAAGAAACAGATCTGTAAAGTGCGCACATATAGACACACGAACGGACGGACGAACGGACAGCAATGTCTCAGAAAGTGTTCATTTGGTACCCTTTGGGTTCGAAACCTTAAAAAATTGACCTCAAATGCCGCGCTAGTGAAAATATCCACTAGTCATAATGATGTCATCAAGGTATCAAAGGACAATGTCAACAAATTAATTCTCCCCACCTTTGTTTCTATCTTACTCACAGTTACCATCAGAATATCTGTCAAAAACCAAAATCAACGAGAAGAAAGATGTAAAAACATTATTCAAGGTCACATTTTTTAGTCTTCAAAAGTATATGCAATAGCAACCTACATTGTGTATAAACGTCGCGCTAATCAAAGTAGCCAGTAGACGTAGTAACTATTACATAATCTGTGCCAGTAGTTACTAGTAACTAGTAAGTTGTCGAGATACGTAAATCCGTCGTAATACAAATGTTGATATGTATATTAAAAACGGCTAGGCTGATTTCATTAAAATTTAAATGGGACCATCTGTAAAAGGTACCTTTTGAAACAAAAAAAGAATTTTCCATATCGGTTCAGGCATCTTCGAGTAATCGGTGAAAATACATAAAATATATATATATATATATATATATATATATTTTATGTATTTTCACCGATATAATATAATTAATAATTAAAATATATATATAATTAATATATATATATATATATATATATATATATTTTATGTATTTTCACCGATTACTCGAAGATGCCTGAACCGATTTGGAAAATTCTTTTTTTGTTTCAAAAGGTACCTTTTACAGATGGTCCCATTTAAATTTTAATGTATTTATATATATATATATATATATATATATATTCCGACGAATTGAGAACCTCCTCCTTTTTTATGAAGTTGGTTGAAAAAAGTAGGATGTTTCTTAATTCGACCGTATGTTTTTAAGCTATTGCATAGCTTCTATCTCATCATTATATCTATATTATATATATATAGTGGGCCTTGAGCGTAGAGACCGAATCCTGAAATTCCGTAACGAAAATGAAACCTAACACCCCAACGAACGAACCTCATTTTTTAAGCCTTAGCGTAGTAGAGATAAGGTCGTCTTTGGTTTCACACATCATTCAATTTAATGGTAAAACTTGATAAAATGAAACACTTGCGTGTGTTAACGGTGTACAACGCCATCTAACGGATTTCATCCCCACTTCACATGTAAGGGAGCTACCCTAACCGCTTATATACCCCTCGGAGTCAGTATATATTATGTTACTCTTTGCCCCTCGGACCGGCTAATTTTGATTTTGTCTTCTCGTTCCTTTTTCAAATATAAATTCCGAATTCTATTTTCAAATTATGTCAAGGGTGAACAAGTCCTCGGAACTTTACATAATTCCTCCTTGTTAAACACTCACTGCCTTCATACATGTAGCCGTGACACAGATAGGTGTATAGGTATTTATCATCTATGTACAACAATGAATATCTATAATAAATATATATAATGTATTCTGTCTATATCTGTAAATATGAATAAACAGAGTGCATTTATTAATGAAGAAAGTCACGAAAAAAATAGTGATTGAAAATGAGTGAGTACTCTATATACATACATTTTATTATTATTATCACAAATGCAGTATTATTTTTTGTTTTGTTAATTTATATATAATACTGCTATAAACATAACCATAATTTTTTATATTAAAATGAGCGATATTAAAAGTAGCTCACTTCTCATTTATTAAATAAAAGAAAAAAAAAGTTTTCTTATCGGTCACCATGCTCAAAAAGTGTTAATTGAATTCATATCAAAGAAAAAAAAATACTGCATAAATAAAAAAAATGCTATGCAATAGCTTTACCGCGGCAGTCCCCGAGTGCCAAACGTCTTTTTTGTATGTATGTTACGCGATTGCCCCGTCAATTGTAAACCGATACGAATGATTCTTTTTTTAATCGGTAGGGTACACTTCTGAGGTGGTCCCATTGTAATTTTATCGTTATCTAATAAATATCTCCAGAGATATGACGATAAACGTCTCAAATTTGCTACCGAAACTGACTCACAGGGCACAGAAGCCGGTTGTTTTAGTTTTTAAACTATCTTAATTATTTAAATTGGTTAAAACTCAAGCTTATTCAAGTCTAGCTGATATCTTGTTGTGATGTTCTTGTTATTATCTCAAGTCAGTAAAATCGTTTCTTACTTATCGTCTTAGAGCTCAAAATGACTGCGGAAACCATCAATTTGTTTCTCATTAGATCCTCAATTTACATGGAGAGTGGTTGATTTGCGATCTTAATCTTTAATGAATAAGGGATAAGGTGAAATATTGTAGTTAGTGTGATAATGAGGCTAGTTGTATGCAAGACGCATAGTTTAATATGGCTTTAGGTGCATAATCGATTGTGAAACTTTGCAAATATAAACTTCATCAAATTGAAAATGGATATTCAAAGATACGAAGTGTACTATAACAAATAATTAAGCTAGTTGAAAAACTAAAACAACCGACTTCAATGCCCCGCGATTCAATTTCAGTAGCAAAATTGAGACTTTTATCGTTATATCTCTGGAGGTACTTATCAGATCTCAATGAAATTAAAATGGGACTACCTCGGAAACGTATCCTACAGATTAATAAAAGAATCATTCAAATCGGTTCACAATTGACGTAGTAATCGCGTAACATACACACAAAAAAATAAAACCGGCAAAGTCGAGTTGGACTCGTCCACCGAGGCTACCAACTTTGGTAGGTACCAATTAAGCTGGACCTCTAAATTGTATGAGCGCTGATATAACTCAGAAGCCTATCTTAACTGGTTGAAACTATGTATGTATGGGGACACCCGTTAATTTTCAATTTTTTTTATTTTTTGGAATTTTTCCTTTATTTGTGCTATAAGACTTTGCTTCTTGCCAAATTTTGATTCTAGGTCAACGGGAAGTACCCTATAGGTTTTCGACCCAAAACCTATAGGGTACTTCCGGTTGACCTAGAATTGTCAATTTTGGTCACAAGCAAGGTCTTACAACACAAGCAAAGGAAAAATTCCGAAATATAAAAAAGTTGAAAATTAAGGTAAATTTTGGTACAAACAAGTTTTCGCGAAAATCTAAATTTCCCTATATCTTTTTATCGTGTTGACTCAGGACCTGGATTTGGATTTTTATACACTTATAGGGACTATAGACTTCAGTATCTGGTATAAATTTCAACATGCTAGGGTCCACCCGTTCCTGAGAAAATTGGTGGTGACACACGGAAAGACAGACAGACAGACAGACAGACATATAGACAGACAGACAGACAGACATATAGACAGACAGACAGACAGACGGACAGACGTTTTCTTTTTACCTTTTGAGGTACGGAATCCTAAGCAAACAGACGATTTGAGAACCTCCCTCTTTTTGGAAGTCAGTTCAAAAAAAGTTATTTCATAGCTTAATTTAAAAAAAATGTTTTAATAAAAGCGACAATAGCCCAATGGCTAAGGTGTCGGACTGGAGATCCAGAGGTCGTGAATTTGATCTAGACACAAGCATACATTTAGCTTAGTTGGAACTTGGAGCACATGAGTAAAGAAACGGAATTGGAGGGGTGAACAAGACTTATAGCATAGAAAAGATAATAATACTACGTACTTATAGTAAAGTGCAACCCACATTGCAAGTAAGCATTAAAAAAAAACTTTTTAATATCATTTCAGTTGTACATGCCTAAAGTTTATCATTATGCTACTATTTTTTAACCGACTTCAAAAAAAGGAGAAGTTTCTTGTGGGGAACCCTAAGCACAGCGGTGGAGCAGTGGACTGTATTTCTTCGGGTGAGGCCTTCGGATTCTCACACTTATACTGTGAAGCTTTGGAGCTGGTATTTAAACACGTCTTCAAGCCTTGAAACGCTAATTTATTCTTTCTTCACAATCTTCTTATAGCTACTGAGCTATTCACTAGGCCCTATCACTATTTACTATTCTTCCTAGTTTTCCTTTCTTCTTTCTTCTAGAGCCGCCGTTGGTGAACTGAACAATTTGGCACGGTAGCGACGCTCTATTTATATTGTTGTTGGTACTTGCAAAAGAGCGAGAGGTCGATAGTCTGGGAGCGCCCGCACTCTGTCTCGCGGGGCGTGTCCTTGTGTGGGCGCACGCACGAGATGCCGACTTTTCGGAGATATACTCTCCCGAGATGCTGTTTAGTCGAGCGCTAACCATCAGAGAGTGCGGAGCTCTCCCAGACCTATGCTATTTGCAAGTACCAACCCTATTCCTAAACCTAACCTGGTCTAGGTTGACTATCTGTTACATCTATTAAAGCCGAACATGCTTTATTTTTATCTATTACCTATCTACTTAGGTTGTACGAATGACCTGTCTGTAGTCCTATAAGACCTATTACACTGTTACAAACCTTATACAAGTTACATTCCTATGTTCTAATAAGAATCTAACAAAATCTATCTATAATAAGGCTGTTTACGAATGCGATACAAATACAAGTTACTATCTATCTATACGAAGCTATAACGAAATGCGAACTCTATACATGACAAAGTACCCTACCTATCCTAGAGTACTACAGTAAGCTAAAACTTATCTTTATTATATACAACTTATAACTAACTATACATAGTGCGTTCATATCGTCGGTGTACGTCGTTGTCCGGAACATTCTCCCGCCGTGCTGCCTGCAGCGGAAGAGCCCGGTGTAGGAACGACGTCTTCGATTGGTAGGATGATCAGTTTCCTTACAGGCCGTCGTAGCACGCCGCCCTTGGTCTGGATGTCGACGGTGCGCACGATGCCATCGGGTCCCGGGAACGTGTTGATGACCTTGCCTCGGAGCCAGACGTTACGGGGTAGATTCGGGTCGACGAGCTGGATCAGGTCTCCGGTCTTCACCTCAGCTCCTTTCCCCTGGGGCTCCCGCCGGTGTTCTAGCTCGGGAAGCGCCTCCTTCAGCCACCGCGCCCAGAATGTGTCGGCGAGGCGTTGTGCAGCGCGCCAGCTGGAGATGGAGACGGTGCGCTCAATCTCCCCCAGGTATGGGAGACGAGCAGGGCCGCCCAGATGGAAGTGGTTCGGAGTCAGGGCCTCTGGGTCCTCGGGGTTGACCGACACGTGTGTGAGTGGTCGGCTGTTGACGGTGAACTCCACCTCGGCGAGTAGAGTGGCGAGAACTTCCTCTCGCGGTCGGGTCTCGTGGAGCGTAGCGGCGAGTGCAGTTTTCACGGAGCGAACCATTCGCTCCCACGCGCCTCCCATAAACGGCGCGCCCGGTGGGATGAATCGCCAGTCGATGGTCCGCTTGGCTGCTTCCTGTGCTGTTGCTGCGTCGATCGTCTGTCGCAGCTCTCTCTCGGCGCCTCGAAGGTTGGTCCCGTTGTCAGACCAAATTTGAGTCGGACAGCCCCGTCGCACCATCATGCGTCGCAGCGCCATCACCGCGGAGACGGTGATGAGCGATGCGGCGATCTCGAGGTGGATGGCCCGGGTGGTGAGACACGTGAAGATCGCCACGTATCTTTTCTGGTCGGTGCGGCCGACAGTCACTGTCACCGGCCCGAAGTAGTCGACGCCAGTGCAGGAGAAGGGCCGCTGATGATGAGCCAGCCGGCACGCCGGCAGGTCTCCGGTTCTCGGATACGGTGGTGCTGCGCTGCGAAGTCTGCAAAATAAACATCGCCTTACAATTGTTCGGGTTACTGGGCGTAAGCGTAGCACCCAGTACTGTTGACGACTGTCGTTCACCGTCGCTTCGACTCCGGCGTGATGCAGGCGGCGGTGGACGTGCAGAATCCAGAGCTTGACTGTCGGGTGGCCGCCGTCCAAAATCAGCGGGTTGTCTCGGTGGCTCGGTAGCTCTGAAGCGATGAGTCGATTCCGCAGTCGTAGAGTGTTGTCTTCATATACGACGCTCAGCTGTTGTAGGCGGCTATCTTTCCGAAGTGGTTTTCCTTTTTGCAGATCATCGATGTCGTCCGCGAATGATTCTTCCTGTGAGGCGCGCATAAGTAGCGCCTCCGCGGCCCTCAGTGTTTGCGCAGGAACAGGCAGGAACTTTTCTGTTTCTTCCTTTTTTGGTTGTTGTACCGGTGCGGGCTTCTTAGCTGTTTTCTTGTTAGTCCAGGCGGGGTCATCGACCTTGTTCTGTTTGGTGCGTTTGTAGTACACCCGTTGAGCGCCCCTGCAGAGGTCAATGAATTGTAGTACTCGGGCTGCAGTGTAGCGAAGTCGGTCCCAGTTGGAGAAGCGGGACACGTCGGGTAGGGCTTCGCTCAGCTTCTGTCGGCGCTCGATGAGGTGATGAACCCGTTCTTCACCGGTGTATGTAGACGAAGTCGCTGTTGGTTCGGTCGGACATGTTTCCTCGCCCTGGTAGAGGAAGTCTGGTCCTTGGTACCACCGATGAAGTCTGTTGAAGTCGGCAGGTACATCTCTGGTTGCGTCGTCCGCCGCGTTGAGCTTAGTGGGCACCCAGCGCCACTCGCTGACTGTTGTTGATTCTTCTATTGCGGCGACACGATGCGCTACGTACGGTTTGTACGATCTTGAGCCCGTACGCAGCCACGAAAGTACGGTGCGGCTGTTGGTCCAGTAGGTCTTGCTGTCGGGCTTCCGCTCGTGCTCTTCTATTACTGCTTCGGCCAGCCGTACTCCCATGACGGCCGCTTGCTTGAAGCTCCGAAAATTAGTGAAGTCATTCTGTGCTCGTCGGGCGGCTGGTCGTCCCGGCGGTTACCACGCCAGAGGTAGCGCAGTGCGTCTCGGTCAGCTGGGCGCAGCTTCACCTGCATGAACATCTCCTTGATGTCCGCGGTTACTGCGACGGCGTGTTGTCGAAAACGCATGATGACGCCCGGTAGCGATTCGAGTAGGTCGGGTCCCTTGTAGAGCAGATCGTTCAGCGCCACTCCACGGGTCTTGGCAGCTGCGTCGTGGACGACACGCAGCTTGTCGGGCTTCATCGGGTTAACGACGGCGAAGTGCGGCAGGTACCAAGTTCTGCCTTCTGTCTTCTCTGCGGGTGCGGGCTCAGCGTAGCCCTTGGTGACGAGAGCTTCCATCTGCTCATCGTACTTCTGTTTCAGCTGCGGGTTGCGATCAATCTTCTTCTCGATGCCGTGGAGACGTCTCAGTGAAGCTTCGTAGTTGTCGGGTAGCGTGGCGTCCTCGTTACGCCATAGCAGCGATGTCTCGTATCTTCCTTCTTTGCAGACGGTGTTCTGTTCCAGGATACGAAGCGCTCGTTGCTCTGGGTTTGACTTCGGCTTTTGCGGGTTGAGTAGCAGCGCGTCCATGGTGAAGTACTCTCGCACCATGCCGTCCAGGTCCAGGTGGGTCCCGTGCAGCACCCACCCGAGCGGCGTGAGCAACGCCACCGGCTGGTCTCGGGCGCCTCGGCGTGTCTTCGAGGCTAGCAGCACCTCCCAGTTGTCCTGGCCGATCAGGATCTTCGGTGTCGCGTGCTGGTAGGTCACCAGCCCGCTGATGTCACGCAGGTGTTCGCAGCCTTGTAGCGCAGACTCGTTCACTTCTTGCGGCGAGTCGTGTAGACGCTGTACTGTTCTTGCTTGAATTTTCTTTTCGGTCTTGTTCGGCCCCCGTAGCGTAAGCTTCACTCTTCTGGAGTCGCTTGTAGAAGTCTTCAGTCGGTTGATGCCTTCTATATACAGCGGGTCGATGGGTCCCTCGGCTCCGATGTCGCTGGCGATGCTCTCGTCGATCAGGGTGACTGTAGAGCCGTCGTCCAGTAGCGCGAAGGTGTCGACGGAGCCCGCTGGGCCCACAGCTCGAACCGGGATGATCTTCAAGTAAGAACTCTTGCGTTCCGTTGTCCACGCTGAGTTGATCGCTTCTGTTACTGCATCCTTTTCTTTTTTCTCATAATGCAGCATGTGGTGGTGGTGGGTTTTGCAGCCGTTGACCCCACACACCTTGGCTCGGCACTTGTGACCCATTCTTCGGTACCGCAGGCATCTGAAACATAATCTCTGTTTTTTCGCTATGTCCCAGCGCCCGTTTTCATCAGCCCTCTTGAACTTGTCGCAGTTGTCGGCGAAGTGTCCCGCTTGTTCACACGCAGGGCACCGTACTGTAGATTGCTGCGGTTTCTGTTGAGGCTGCTGCTGCTGTTGGGTCTCGGAGACGTTGTGTACTCGCTGCATCCTCTTCTGAGGCCCCGGAGCTGACGAGTTCATCTTCGAGTCAGCTTTCTTCTTTCGCGAATGGTCCGCAAAACTCGGCTTCGCTCTTCAAGTAGCTTTGTATCTTGATCAGGTCCGGCGTGTCACGTGGTTGAGTAGCTGCGAACTTGTAGTAGTTGCGCGCCAGCGTCGGTGGTAGCTTCTCCACGATGGCCGCCACTAGCTCCGGATTGAAGAGGTAGTAGCCGAAGTCGAGGGCTCGCAACATCGCCACGGCGTTGGTCACTTTGCAGGCGAACTGGCAGATGTCCGACGGTGACTCGGTGAGGCGCGGCAGGGACCGAAGATTGTCGATCTCGACCATCGCCAACGTTTCAGGACGACCGAAGCGCGTTGTGAGCGTTTCCATGACCTCTTCCGGTCTCGCGTTAGTGATGAGTAGGTTGCTGACGGCTTCTCGTGCTTTTCCCTTCAGGTTCCGGCGCAGGCAGTTAATGTTTTCAGTTGGTGAAAACATCGGTGCAGATTCGATGTACGCAGCCCGGAACGGCAGCCAGTCGAGGTGTGACCCGTCGAACATCGGTAGCTCGGCGAATCTCGGGCGCTGTCCGGCGATGACAGCTTGTGTGATGGCAGTCGACAGCTGAGAGAGGTCGCAGGCTCCCGCCGGCATGGACGGTGGCGGCGCCTGCCCTCCCATCGGTGGATGCACGTAGCTCGGCTTGTCGCGTAGTCCGTAGCTCTCTCGTAGCGGCTGATCTCGTAGCTGTTGGCTACGCCGTAGGTCTTAGCACTCTCGTAGCTCCTGGCTACGCCGTAGTTCGTAGTCTCGTAGCTGTTGGTAGCTTCTGTCTTGAAGCTCGGGTCCCACTGGTAGCAGCGCGCGTGGAGAATCATGTGGCACAGGCGGTGGCAGCGGCGGCTGTGGCACGGAGAGCAGCGGTCCACGCGGCTCAGGTGGGCACGTCGAATGGTAGCTCAGCTCGGCGCGGAGCTCGAAGCCCGCTGGCGGCGACACACGTGGGTGATCACGTGACACGGCGGCGGTCGGCGGCGGTGGCACGGAGGGTAGCGGCTCACGTGGCGTCTCAGCTGGGCGGAGGGTCTCGTTGGTCATGGCCAACAAGACCGGCGGCGGCGGTGGTGGTACCTGGTCACTCAACCAGGTGTCGACTCGATGTTGGGTGTCGGACTCGGTGACGACAGAGCCCCCCTCGGTGTCTTCTTCACTGTCGGATTGTTCGAGCGCGGCGAGACGACTCGTCGCGTACTCGATCTGTCGAAGAAGTTCTTGTTTAGCTGTAGCGTTGCGGTGCGACTTCTTCGAGTGGCGAGATTCCGCACGTTGGCTGCGTGCGCGCTGCTCCGCGAGACTGTTCGTGTCCCGTGGCGGCCTCTCTCGACGCTCGGAGTGATGCTCGATGTGTCGCTCGATGTGTTGCCCGAAGTGTTGCGCATGTTGCTCGAAGTGTGGCGCATGTTGCTCGAAGTGCGGCGCATGTAGCTCGACGTGCGGCGCGGCGAATGTTTCAGTCCCCAACGGCGGTATCCGCGGCGTCACGGCGGCGGTGTGCGGCGCGGCAGCGCGCGGCGCGTGCAGCGCGGCGGCATGCGGCGCGGCGAATGATGCGGAGGTTGGCGCCAGTGGCGCCATCACGGCGGCAGGGTGCGGCGCGGCGAGTGAAGCGGGGGTGGGCGCCAGTGGCGCCATCACGGCGGCGTGGTGCGGCGCGGTCGCGGTGTGGTGCTCTGGAACGGCGCGTGGCGCCGTCGCGGCGGACGCGGAGCTGTAGGATGCCCGTCGCATTGGTGAGACCACAGCCGCTGACGCGTAGCCGCTGGTCGAAGGATGCTCCTCCGTGATGACCGTTGCCCCGGTGCGCGAAGTACCCGATGTTGACGCCGTTATACCCGTTGTCGTGGTCTCGGCGGATGACTCTTGCTCGGAGGCCGGCGCTCGTCCTCTTCCTGTGGAGCGGGTGACCGGCATGGTAGCGGATATCGAATCGAAGAGTCAACGACAAGTCTTGAAAAAGACTGTTTGCGGCGTTAGTTATCGGAGTCGACGAGAAGTAGTCTTAAAAAAGACTGTTTTACGGCGTTTAAATTAACGTTTAGTCTTGAAAAAGACTGTTAAGGTCCCAATTATCCGGCCACGAAGGTCCAAAAATGTGGGGAACCCTAAGCACAGCGGTGGAGCAGTGGACTGTATTTCTTCGGGTGAGGCCTTC
Source organism: Cabera pusaria (assembly GCA_954871355.1). Classification (NCBI taxonomy): domain Eukaryota; kingdom Metazoa; phylum Arthropoda; class Insecta; order Lepidoptera; family Geometridae; genus Cabera; species Cabera pusaria. Next base: position 580,354 of record OX940901.1, read on the forward strand.
GGATTCCCACACTTATACTGTGAAGCTTTGGAGCTGGGATTTAAACACGTCTTCAAGCCTTGAAACGCTAATTTATTCTTTCTTCACAATCTTCTTATAGCTACTGAGCTATTCACTAGGCACTATCACTATTTACTATTCTTCCTAGTTTTCCTTTCTTCTTTCTTCTAGAGCCGCCGTTGGTGAACTGAACAATTTGGCACGGTAGCGACGCTCTATTTATATTGTTGTTGGTACTTGCAAAAGAGCGAGAGGTCGATAGTCTGGGAGCGCCCGCACTCTGTCTCGCGGGGCGTGTCCTTGTGTGGGCGCACGCACGAGATGCCGACTTTTCGGAGATATACTCTCCCGAGATGCTGTTTAGTCGAGCGCTAACCATCAGAGAGTGCGGAGCTCTCCCAGACCTATGCTATTTGCAAGTACCAACCCTATCCTAAACCTAACCTGGTCTAGGTTGACTATCTGTTACATCTATTAAAGCCGAACATGCTTTATTTTTATCTATTACCTATCTACTTAGGTTGTACGAATGACCTGTCTGTAGTCCTATAAGACCTATTACACTGTTACAAACCTTATACAAGTTACATTCCTATGTTCTAATAAGAATCTAACAAAATCTATCTATAATAAGGCTGTTTACGAATGCGATACAAATACAAGTTACTATCTATCTATACGAAGCTATAACGAAATGCGAACTCTATACATGACAAAGTACCCTACCTATCCTAGAGTACTAAGCTAAAACTTATCTTTATTATATACAACTTATAACTAACTATACATAGTGCGTTCATATCGTCGGTGTACGTCGTTGTCCGGAACATTTCTCAATTCGACCGTAAATATGTTTTTTTTTTATATTTGTTCGCGGATAACTTCGTCGTTTATGAACCGATTTTGATTATTCTTTTTTTTGTTAGAAAGGAGATATCCCAAGTGTAGTATCATGGTAATTTTATCGAGGTCTGATGAGTATCTCCAGAGATATGGAGATAAACACCTCAAAATTGGTACTGAAAATTAATAGCGCGGCATTGTAGTCGGTTGTTTTTAGTTTTTTAAACGATCTTATTAAATTCATAATCAGAAGATTATTAAACGAGAGTAGATTATTGTAATAAGTTATGAAACGTGTAAATACATAGCGTCTCCGAATAGCTTCGTATTTTTAGGGTTCCGCAGCAATTTTCCGTCGATTTACATATAAATGTTGAGGACGCTAACAATATTACCTAGTCTGGCAGTTATTTGACTCCGCATTACGCAGGTATTCCGAGCTTCTTGGGCCCAATATTGGAGCGAGCTGATCGTACTCGTATGTCATTTTATATCTTTTATATCAAGTTGGAATAAGAATTAAAGATAGTATAGTTTTTTTTATGGAAACTATTGTTTACATTATATTTATATTGGCTTTACACAATATTTGATTGTTCAATAAAATTGAAACTTTTACTTTATAAATGGTTCGTTACCGTCAGTCCCCTGATATACCTTCTAGGAGAACCAAAAAGACAATAATAAGATCGTTTAAAAAACTAAAAAGAACCGACTTCAATGCCACGCTATTAATTTTCAGTACCAATTTTGAGGTGTTTATCTCCATATCTCTGGAGATACTTACCAAACCTCGATAAAATTACCATGGTACCACACTTGAAATATCTCCTTTCCAACAAAAAAAGAATAATCAAAATCGGTGGTTCATAAACGACGAAGTTATCCGTGAACAAACATAAAAAAAAAAAAAAAAAACTGGCCAAGTGCGAGTCAGCAACGCGTCTCTTATCGCACACTTAGGGAGGGTTCCGTACAATAAGAACCATAACAGAGTTTCAACCTCATATATTTGATTAATTGATATTACCAAGAATATTTGGTTTGGTCGCGATCTAGAAAGACGGTGCTCGTTTACTAGCGCCATCTATGTCATTTTGCCGAAACTAATTAGATTGATGGCGTTCAAAAACACGTTTTTTGTATGGGGACCCCCATTTAATTTTTAACCATGATCATGATGACCCATGATTTAATTTTTAACTTTATTTTGTTTTTAGTATGTGTTGTTCTAGCGGCAACAGAAATACACCATTTGTGAAAATTTCAACTATCTAACAATCACGGTTAATGAGCTATAGCCTGGCGACAGACGGACAGATAGGCAGACAGACAGACAGACAGACATACAGACAGACAGACAGCGGAGTCTTAGTAATAGGGTCCCGTTTACCCTTTGGGTACGGAACCCTAAAAAAACATATATACGGTCGAATTGAGTAACCTCCTCCTTTTTTTTGAAGTCGGTTAAAAAAAGGTCAACTATCACATAGTCACAAAACATCAGATGAGATAACGGTCAACCTCAACATGATGCGTTTTACGTTACAACAAACACACCAAAAGATCAGAAACAATTTATAAACATAAACCTAATCTTATTACTAACGTTTAATTTAGGTACATCATTGTGCAGGTCGGTAAAGTGCGGGACGAAAATGTTACTAATTCGTGATGTTTTTGTATGGAAATCGAGCTAGCGCATTGCAATGAAGTTGTTCGCTATTTAATCACCTTTGTTTGTACTATTCATTATTCTGTGCCTTTATGAGAGAATTTAGCTTAATTAACTTAACGAGCTCGTTGCTATGCAATGGAGCTTGTAAACGCTGCATAGTAGAGCGGTTACTACGTGAGCTGCAAACGAGATTTAAGTCAAATGTGACTCTCATACAGTATTGTTTTATGACTGAAAGACGAGAATAGAGAATAGATAGTTGTGCTACGTTTTTTTTAAATAACTTATAGGCTAGCGTTTGACCACTATCTCACCTATTGGTAAGTGATGATGCGGTTAAAGATAGTAAGCACGCTAGGCCTAGAATGGAAACTTGCTTTCAAGGATAGCTGCCAAGGATATGAACACATTAGATGTTTGGCGACAGATTTTATAACTTGAGGGTGTTAGCTGGCCAGGCGGACACTAGATAACGTCCTACCTCCATGCGGGGCTTGGAGGTTTCTTAACGATGTTTTTCCTTCACCGGAGGGTCCTGTGAAAAGCGCACATAATTTTTTTTTTTGCAGGCTTTGAACTCAGTACCTCTGGCATCAAAGCCGACCGTTGTAACGATAACGCCACCGCCCGGGCATAGAAAAGATAATGGCCCGGCCCTCAAACGTTAATTGGACTAAAGTCGGTTGTCTTATGTTTACTCTACAATGTACTATGTTTTCACTGAAAAACAAATACTATTTGATTTTGAGCGATACTATTTTGAGAATCCCGTTGCCGTAAATAATAGATGGCTTAACTTCTAAGCGAGAGGTAGCCGCTTCAGATCCTAGTACGGGTGTTCATCCACAGGAGTGGTGATAAGAGAATATTATATCGATGTTCGACTCACCACCATCAAGGAGAAAATCTGCCGCCATAACCTTACGGTGCACGGCATCACACACGCCTGACAGTCAGAGTGTTAGCTATAGCGTGTTAACCATCTTTGATCACATAATCGCTTACCACCAGACTAGATAGTGGTCAAACGATAGTAGCCTATAAGATTTGAAATAAAAAAAAACTGTGTCTGCAGTTACATAAAATGTACTATATACTAAAACGTTAAAGTTTTATAAAGCTTTATCTTTTATTTATATAAATTCATGCATATTTAAGCTCAGAAAGGTTGAAGTTTCACTAAAAGCTTTTGCTAAAAAGCACTAAAAACTTTCTTCCGCAGTAATAATTCATTGTCACGGAACCCTCTTACTTTTATCTCGCTCGCACTTGTCACAAAATTACTTGTCTTTATTTGATCAATGTCAATAAGAAGAAATTGAGCAATATCGAAACTGTTGTTAAGTGACGGCGCGGGTCAAGATATCATAATATCATCTGGCAGTAGAATATTATAATGACAACAATAATTTATTGAGTTACAGAGTTAATTCAGAGTCGCTCAGCGAGCCGTGGAGAGGGCTATAATCGTAGTAATAATCTCTGAAGGATCCAATTCGAAATGAAGTCATTCGTCAGGATTCAAAAGGATTAGCAAGCTGTAGTGGCAGTGGGCTGGTCACATCTGTCGTAGAACCGATAACCTCTGGGGTAGACGAGTTCTAGAGTGGAGACGACGACTCGGCAAACGTAGAGTAGGGCGCCCTCCAGCTAGATGGAGCGATGATATACGCATGCGGGCTGGCAGCGGCTGGAAACAAAGATTTAAATATCGAGCTCAGTGACGTGCCATAGGTGATGACTATGTCCAGCAGTGGACAGAGATAGGCTGATGATGATGATGACTTAATTTACATAAGGCCCTACACGAGGCCCTAGACAATCGATATTTGTCTCATCCACATACAGCGACAGTCTCAATTCATCTTCCAGTGTGCCGGCAAGGACAACATTTCGGTACCTATTGGTTGGTCAGAGAACCGTGAGCTGGGTGGTTAGAGCCACGGGAAAAACCCACCAATAGTCAGTGGGGTCACTCATTTAGAGCCCATGGGTCACGTGTAGGATAGGTGGGTGAGTGATATATATATCTCCTGAGATATGGACATAAATACCCCCAATTTTCCAAATCGATTCTGGTGTCTTTAAGTAATCGATGAACATACAAAAAAAATATTCCGACAAATTTAGAATTTCCTTCTTTTTTGAAGTCGGTTATAAATGACTAACGTGGCATATGGAGTCGATTTTTGTAGTTTTTTAAACGATTTTAATTACTTAGTTTGCTGTAGCGTTATAATGGACGGATTTCAATTTTAGAATTTCTTCCGGAAAATGATTACCTACCCTACACTACGTAGTACTATTAACTATTCTGTGCCTACACCAATCTGACTACGCAGTCCTCTTAGCCTTAGCAAAACAAACCCAGGTGTCTACACCTGCTTCAAACTCCTAGGACCAAAAACGCGAGTCTTATATCGCTATTTTCTGGAAAAAGCCCAATCTCTAAAATGGCTATGCTAAGCCATGAGAAAGAGGAAACTGTTAGTTATTCCATGGTGATAAGGGCACGCGAGATGTTCTGTTCTCACAGAACTACTAGTTATATTAAGGCACAGATAGTACCGTGTTTTAGTAATACGACATTCAGTTATAGGCCGTCTAGGGCTGTGTACATTTTAGTCAGTTGTTCAACCGTGAAATTAAAATGTATTTTGGTTTGAAGGTTCGTCTGAGCGTTTCAGACTCAATCTTTGTATATGTCTTAGTGTATCGGGCCTATATTCCGCAGTATTTGGCAATTTAGAGTTAATATGCTAGTGTTTGACCAGTATCTTACCTGTTGATAAGTGCCGATGCGGTCGAGTATGTTAGCACGCTAGGCCTAGGCGAGAGCCAGTTCCTATTCTAGAATGGGAACTGGCTCTCTTATAGCCGGTTTCTAAGTACATTTTTAAATTTTCTACCGAAACTGACTCGCGCGATATGGAACATTATATTATATATGGATACTTATCAGATCTCGATGAAATTGCAATGTTACCACCTAGAAAATGTACTCTACAAATAAAAAAAAGAATCATTCGAATCGGTTCACAGTTGACGGAGGTATCGCGTAACAAACATACAAACAAAATATACAAATGAATTAAGAACCTCCTTATTTTTGGAAGTCGGTAGAAAAGCTGAAAGGCAATAAAATCATAATAAGACTAAAGGTACGGACACACCGCGGCGTCCTGCGTCCTGCGTGCGCGATCTCAGTACATTTCAATTGTTTTCGCGATCAGAAAACAATTGAAATGTACTGTAAATGTACTGAGAGAGAGAGTGTCATAGATATTACCGTTCCATCTCAATATGAGACATTTTACAACCACCAACATCCGAGCGCTCGGTTCCGTTCACCCGTCGTTATTTACTTACCATCCGGCGCCGGAACTGCTCGAAAGTTGCCAAGATATCGAGATAAATACCTAGTTCATATTATGTCCATACTTGTTTGTGTAACTTGGGAAGTTTGCATTTTGTCTTATTATTCAATCGTACCATTTGATTGTGTCTTTAGGACGTCATTGGCTGTTATTACAATAATAATAATATTAAGATAGTTTGGTTTTTAACCCCCTACAAAATAGAGGGGTGTTATAAGTTTGATGTATGTGTGTGTGTGTCTGTCTGTGGCATCGTAGCGACCAAACGGATGAACTGATTTTGATTTAATTTTGAATCCAATCCGATCGGATATTATAAAATTATGAGCTTTGTTCTAGTTGATGACGATGTAAGATCAACTGTAATTGGTCTGATTAATTTGGAGTTTAGTATCCTTCAAAGAACATGGTATTTGATGCTGGGATATCTCCTGGAATCTAGAAATTTATTATTGTAAAACCATCTACTTAAAATAATCTACGTGGATAGTGGTAAAACTGAGCACTTCCTCTTACTGCAAAGTTCATCACTGACTATATTCAGACTAAAGCTAAACCACAGAATAAATAAATGTACTACGTACTAAGTCACTCTATTCTAACCATAAAGACTACAAATACGTCTGTAAAAGCTTTTCTAGTATTAAACGTGACCGTTGCAGGTTAAGCTGTTTCCCTGTTTGGAATTGGAATACATTTCCTGAACCCGCTAGTTTACTATTATGTGTTTCCGAGTAACAGTGCTTCTATAACATGCTGTAGTACAATACAGGAAGTTGAAATAAACTGGTACTAGAGAGAGTCCAGGGGTGGAAATGTCTACATTGATAGCGATCCGTCTTGTCATCGCAAACGTCTGCTAGAATGAGATGCAGCTAGGCAGTTGTAATCTGCGTCTCTTTTCTTATCGACCATTATCGGTCGAAATTAATCGCTATTCATGTAGAGACTACCGGCCCTGGTCTTTCAGTAGTAAAGTGTTTGGCTGCGTATCTGCTGTTGAGTTAAACTGTACCCTTAGTACGAGTTTTCATCGTAAAAGCTTTTGACAGATCTCACATTGTTTTCGACTTATTCTGGCTCCCTGATTAGTCTAAATTTAATGAAGTGTGAAAAACAGGCGTTGTACTGTTTTTTTACTAAATTTGTTCGATATACGATATCGAGTTTGGTATGAAAACTCGTACTCAGCGTACTGAAATAATTAAGATATTATAGAAACGTTTGTAACTCTATCACTCTGCCTGTTTGTTACCTAATCACGCCTAAATGGACGATTCGATTTTACTGAAATTTAGCAATGGGATATTTTATAGCATGAGTATGAAGATTAGCTACAAATTTGGTGTACCTGAATGAAGTCGCGGGTATCAGCTAGTCTGATAATATAAAGATTGTCACCGACGCACGGGTGACCATTAGTGGTAGGCTTCGGCAGTGTCTACTCACCGAAGAAAGGAATGTGGCCTATATAGGTTTACTAAGGCCGCCGAATTTCAGTGACATTCGCCTGTGTCATGTGTCAAGTGAAATTGACAGACTTCCTATTGTCCCTATAGATGCGATGCAGTGCGATGACTTTCACTTGTGTTTACAGTTTGGTAAACCATAGTTTTGCCAACCACAGATTTTTTTTATTCCGCACAGACAAGCACATGACCATTTTTTCTTATGGCACGATGCCGTTCTAATATGTAATTGTGCGTGTTTGGTCATAGATGAAAGCAAGACTCGTCCAATCTATCATCATCACAATCAGCCAGTGTCAGTCCAGTCTGCTGTACGTAGGCCTTCCCCAAGACACGCCACTGAGCCCTATCTTCGGCTCATTCGGAGGGATATGCCCTAATCGCCACGCTGGGCAGACGGGTTGGCGATCGCAGGACGTAGCTCCTCGCACCGGTGACGCTGCTGTCCGTCACCGGCCTGTGTGTTCAATCTATACAGCGCAATTTTCCCAAACCGTCTGCTAAGCGGAGTAGGCACTAAACCATACAGTAACTTATAAGTATATTAATCAACATAATTACCGACTTCAAAAAAGGACCAGGTTCTATGTGCCATATATATAGATATTGTATGTTCACCGATAACTCACAAAAAACCGAATTGAAAAATTCTTCTTTTATTTGAAAGGATATATTTCAGAAGTGCTTTCATTTAAATTTCATCGAGATCTGATCTGACGAGTATGTCTAGAGATATGGAAGTATGTCTAGAGATATGGAAATAAACACTTAAGACATTTGAAGTCGTTTCTTTTAGTTTTTAAACGATCTTAAATTATAGTAAATGTTATAGATATATTTAAGTCATAGCTTACCATCAGAATGGCGTCTTGCTTGTTCTGTTTTCTTACATAATAAAATTACAAGTTAGGGCGAAGATATTCAGTTCGCATAATTTTTATATGGGTTATCAAATATTGCATCAAGTGGGAGTGATATTTTATTGCCCACTCAAGATATATGAAATCATAAACGTATGTTAAGTACGCATGGTTTCTTCCACTGGATTCTTACCTATAATTGTAAGTGGGAGCAAATGGCTTTTTGGCTCATTTGATTATTTAGATTGATTTTCTACTTATGGGAGCAGATATTTTATTTTATAAATTATCTTTATTTTTGTGTTTAATTTGAGTGAAATTTAGTTTATAGATCAACTCAAACTAATATGGAAGACGAGTAGGGATTTTCGAATATCCGTACTATCTAGAGTTCTGCCGCATTTAGGGTGACACATACCCGGTATCTTGTAGGTATAATCTTTCACAGTTAAAGTGACCGGTTACAACGTACTTAACAATACAATAGTTTGTTTGCCACAGTATGTCATACCGTAGTCACACAACACACATATCATAGTACAGAGCTAGACAATATATCGTCAGTTTCACGCTTCAAATCTAAACAAAATATGACCGCGATTGATACACTTTGATCTGATATCCGTGCTTCTATTTCTGATGAGATTGTAGGGTCAGCACACGACTTAGATATCAGATATTTTCAGACTGAATGTTAAAATTGACAAACTAATTGTGAAATGCCTTGCCCTGAGCAAGGTGCAGTTATGATGTTCGAGCACGTACTGTCCCTCTTAATTAGTGTCAGCCAGGCAGTTCAGCGGCTCTTTATCATTTCATCAGTTTTTTTATAATATATTAGTTAAAATGTATCTCAGAGTTTTACTGATACAATAAGATTAAAATAAGAAATAAGATTACTTAGTATTATCACATAGCCAGGGTGTGCGGAGCGAACACACGATATACGCTGAGCAGCTAGCAATGACTGGATGACAAGCATCTTAGTGGCGTGCATTGGAAGAGGCCTATATCCAGGTAGACTGATGTGGGCTGGTGATGATGATGATGAAGGATAAGCAAGCAAAGATGCTCACCTGATGGTTAATCGATTGGATCGTATAGTCACAATTTCTTATATTTTGAGCATCGCCTAGCGGAAAGTCACGTGCATTATATACACGGGCATATTTCGCTCACGAAATATTCGCCATTGAAGCAAATGGAAATATTTCGATAGCGCCATGTTTAGGTGGAAAAATATCAACTTCAATCTTGCCGAATCTTGCCGAATTTTTAGGAAACGGGAAACAGAAAAGTATTACAGATTAGTTTGTGTACGTTTAGGCTAGTCTTAGAGCAATGCTTAATGTCAGTTGACTGACCATCTATGGACGCAAGCGTAGAGTCTACAGTCTGGTCTGGTCTGGTCTTAATAGATAAAAACAACTTCTCTAATGATGTTTTTATGTCCCCGGTAGCGTTTGATCGCTAATCACCTGATGTTAAATGGAAATGTGGTCGATGTTAAAATATGATTACCCAGAAGATTCACTCACGACTTGAAGATCTCATTGTATTTATAGATGGAAACACAGACTCAGCACGGACTTGCATTCCTTCATGGTACATACATTTAAAATTTAATGTTATATGATGTCAGGTGAGATACTGAGCAAGTGGTTTTCTGTTTACACTTAAATTATTTAAGATTTGTTTATTAATATACGTATCTACACAATCTGAAATTATCCTCACAAAGTCATGGTAATCCTACTAGACCCGCATCTATTGCCCACACTTTGATGTGATTGATAGGTAAATCTTATATGTATGTGTGTTTGTTTATTTAGTTTTTGATCTCCGACGGCACTTGAGTGAGACGGTCCGTCGACGTTTGTATTTCGTTCTGAGAAAAATGTTAGATCATTCTGTAGATTTGATGAAATCGTTCAATAACTGAGTGGGTCAATGGCATTGCGTATTAAACAATTAAGTTGTAAATTCTGGTTTTAATATTACTGGTAATATCTGAAAAGAAAACTCCGTAATGTGTTAATTTCCGAAGTAAAATTAATCCTTAGTATAACACATTTCGGAGTTTTCTTTTTTATGTCAGAGAGTAATAGGATGCAAGACGCTTGCCTGATGAGGACTACTTATAAAAGGCACTAGAAATACAAGAATATCACAAGAAATATCATTGAATGCCATTACCCTTCAAACTAAAAGACATTTTAATATTACGATTTAGTACCTACTATCACTGGCATCATGACCAACCAAATAGTTATTTAAATGTGATATTTTTTAACGACTTCACAAAAGAAGAAGGCTACATAATTAATGTTATTGTTTTAATTGTGAATTTTTGTATGTTTCATGTATGAGTTCTAAGAATACGTTCATTGATTATGATAATTTTATTTTTGTTTAATTGATGTAGGTCATATGGTATCTTCCTTGCCACACGAGAAGCCGGACTTTCTTAAGTTATATTAAATCAATAATAATGCAAGAAACAAACGCAGAAATATCTACAAAGTTAGAAATCATAAATTGACGTATGAAATTCAACACCACACAAATTATTAACAGCATGTCTCCAAGCAACAATACAAAGACATAAACGTATAGAAATGCCGCATCCAGTAGCAGCAATAAGAGATGTGAATGTAACGTCGGCGGCATTTACTGCACATAAACGCGTTACGACCACAAATGGCGATACAACAATAAGCAATGGCGTAAATCTTGGCAATAACCTACCACTATGGACGGAGAAGTAGAGAATTTCAATTGGTGGTCCTCTGTTTATGACGTAAGTGACAGATCAGATTGTAAGTAAACAGTTGATTATGCCACTGGTAAGATGTGGTCCCATTTCAGCAAGCATTTGTTAAAAAGATTATATGGTAATCAAGCTTATAAACTATCTACACTAGTCCACGCTGGACATTGGCCTCTCCAATGTCATGCCACTGAGCACGATTCTCGGCTACTCTTATCCAGCTCTTGCCAGCCACCTTACAAATGCCATCGCTCCACCTAGTCTGAGGATGTCTTACGATTCGTTTGCCAATTCGCGGTCTCCACTCAAGAACTTGTTTACCTTAACGCAGCGATCGCCAGTTCTTCGGCTAATATGGCCAGTCCGTTGCCACTTCAGCTTGCTAATTCAGTTAGTTATATCGGTGACTTTGATTCTCTATCGGATCACTTCGTTACGAATTCGATCTTTCAGAGAAGCTCCAACATAGCTCTTTCCATAGCACACTGAGCGGTTTTAAATGTATGTCCAACCGTGAGTCCTCGTTTCGGCTCCGTCATGACGTGTAGGACGCACTGATTGAAGACTTTTGTCTTTATATCTGGCTTATAAACTATCTCTAAGTAAAATTTCATATAATCCTAAAAGTAGTTTTGCGCGAATGAGTAAACATTCCAAGCATAAACATTTTTAAAACGTAATTTCATAAAATTAGTTACCATTGAACATACATAAAATAATAAGAGAAGTAGAGAAGATCCTCGTACGAGACTGCAGCGAGATAAGGCACCGGATAACGTTAATTAAATTTATCTAAAACGGCTTTACACTCCCAGATTAAGATGATATATTGATGATGATATTGGTTCTATACAACGGAAGATAGAGAGAGAGAGAGAGAGAGAGAGAGAGAAAGAGAGAGAGAGAGAGCTATATAAAGCTGTCTCTAATAAACTTATAATTTCTGACATCATTCCTACCTACCTGTCCAAATAGCGGAACTGCTTTACAAATAAACATCCATTCAACTGACTGTAACGTAACACGTGATTTACAACCAGAAAGATAATAAAATCGGATGCAATCGTAAAAATGAAATGTTCAAGTTTTGAGAACAACAAATAATGGTATCCTAACCACTAGACGGTTTAGTTTTAGAGTTCCTTCCTTTTTCTATACTCCTATACAGTGTTTTGATTTTTGTAAGATTTAGGTTCGATTGGTATTAAAGTGCGCACACTGGTTATACTCATGCTTACGTCTTGTTTGCTCACATTGTCACAATCATTTTTAAACTAAAACTTTATTTTCATCACATTAACTCGCGGAAGAACACGAGTTTAAGGAAATAAATCAGAGAACACATTTTTCACGTGTCCGCCTAATGACTTACTATTAATGACTGAGTAGTCTTGTTTCATTCTTTCTTCATTTCATTCTTTTATTACTTCATTCATTTATTTAATTTTTTTTCGTAAACTGTATTTCCCTTCATAGTGAATGGAACCAGAGAATACATGTTTTCTATACTTACAAATATCATTTTGTACTCGAATGTTGAGTTAATCAAACCAAGTATGTAATAAAATTTACCATAGAAACTTTATCATTTAAATGCTTAACCATTTTAGGCGATTATTTTTCAAAATCAAATCAAATCAAAATTATTTATTTGCCAGAATATGGTACAAATAGGTCTTAATATTCTTTTAGCCAACATATTCTACCGTTGCCGGTGTACAAATACTTTGCAAGCAAAATCATTATAATTTAAATTAATTAAACAATTCCAGAACAAGATTATATTACATTACTCTTACACTCATGCTGTGTATGAGTATACTGATACATTTATATTATTAAGAACATTATTATTATTATTTATAACTAACGACTGTCAAATGTCAATTGATTGTTGTTTGACAAAAAGCGTGGTCAAAAGGATAGAATATATGTCAGAATTCTGATTAATGAAATTTGGATTTTAAAATTAGGGATAACATTTCAAAGAAAAGAAAATATAGGTCAAATTATATTAAATAAATAGAGATGTCAAGTTAGTTAGATTAATTAGAAAAATAATTATTTATATTCTCATCCATAAATTAATTTACAGAATAAAAACATTTGTCAATAAGAAATTTAAATAACTTAGTTTTGAATCTGCTATCAGTTAATTCCTTAAATAGATCAAGCAACTTATTATAAATTTGTATTGCCATACATTATTGCTATACAATTTAATTCTTTGGTGAGGTACATTTAGTTTAAATTTCTTACGATTGTTTTTTCTGATAGCCACGTCATTGTGAAGTTCAAATAAGGAGCGATTTCTATGAACAAATTGACATATCTCAAATATGTAGAGGCAAGGCAAAGGCAATATGTATATATAATATATGTGTAATATAATATGCAATATGTATATAATATTTTGAAAATTCAAGTACCTTATTATGTTTTATTTCAGGACCTACACTCTCTACATTTCCAATATCATCAAAATCGATTTAGTAGTTATGCAGATATGTAGAAATAAACATTAATGTATTTTCTATGATTCTCCAGATAAAATTAAATTTTCACTGCCCCTAGATACGTATATAGATATAGATAGATAGACTGGGTAGATTTGAAAGAAATAAGAAATAGATATTTCATTATTTGTTTTAAGTTTTATTTGTACCGATTTTTGAGTGAACCGGACCAAGAAATAAAATTTTTCATTGAAACTTTGTCACCCTATGTAACCCCTTCAGGGGTTGAATTTTGAAAATCAAATTAACCTATGTGTTATTTCAACTTACACTACCTATGTTTCATTTTCATTAAAATCGGTTTTTTAGTTATGCAGATACGTCGAAACAAACATGACTAGATTTTCTATGATTTTTCCAAACAAAATTCATTTTTCACACACCCTTAGATTTGGAAAATAAAAAATACGTGTCACATTATTTGTTTTATAGATTATATGTACCGAGTTTTGAGTGAATCGGACCAAGGAATACGTGGAAACAAACATTACTGAATTTTGTATGATTTTTCTAAACAATATCATTTTACACAACCCCTAGGGGTAGATTTAAAACAAATAAAAAACACGTGTCTCATAATTTGTTTTAAGGTTTGTTTGTACCGAGTTTTGAGTGAATCGGACAAAGGAATACGTGAAAACAAATATTACTGAATTTTATATAATTTTTACAAAGAAAATTCACTATGGAAGTAGGGGTAGTTTTGTAAAAATGAAATACATGTGTATCATTATTTATTTTAAGGTTTATTTGTACCGAGTTTTGAGAAATGAATGAAATCGGCCCAAGGAATAAAAGTGTCCATACAAACTTTATCACCCTATTTAACCCCTTTAGGGGATGATTTTCGTGTAGGGGGTGGTACGTTCTATAGTTAAAGAAGTCATAATGGGAAAAACAATTCGCTAATACACAACTCTTAGATTTATAATTATAAACTACCGACTAATATACTTACTACTGTTCGTTGTCGACTGTTTGGACCACGTTCGATGCACAGCACTTCCTCGGGAGTTGACTCAGCAAGATAACAGTGGTCGTCGCGATCTTGCTGCGGCGAGACAGTCGACAACGAACAGTAGTGAGTACAAGTCGGTAGTTTATACACACAATAACCTTAGTAGGGCTTACTGTAAAATAGCAGTAGCTTTTTTTGTAGGCTATAGGGTTGTTTTTCACTTACAGTTCTTTGATAACCCAATCAAGGTAGAGTAAAAGCCTCAGCTGACACATTATACTCGAACTGTGGGCATAAGAGCGTACAGACATGTTCAATTCATATGCTGAAATCTCGTCCCATTCGGGGGTCTCATACGGACGATGTCCTTTTCTAAGGGCCCCGGGGACTTGTTAACGTTTTCCGGGGCTGAAATATATGACTGGACATCTTTTGTATAAATTGTACGGGGATGTGCCTTTTTGAGATTGGCCTTTTTATTAGCTGTTTAAATTTTAGACCTTTCTGTACGTTTTCATTACTGTGTTTTTTTCGGCATTTAAAGGTTTTTCTTTTCATTTTTGGAGACATGGATACTGAAACAGTATACAGGTATACCGGTTTCATCTATGTAAATGATGTGAGAAGTTCTTCTGGCGAAATTACGCTTATCATTTCATGTCCTTTAACCAATGTTAAAGGGCATGAAATGATAAGTATAGAAATTAAGAATTTAACTCTTAGTCTTACCAGTATAAATGACTTACGCATTTGCAATCACAAACAGTGTCATTCGCTCGCGACATACGCTACAGTTTTCCAGACCACGAGCGCGCGTTGCATGACTTTTTAACCGACTTCACATGTATGATCGTACAAACGAAAAAACCGACTTCACATGCCGCGATAGTCAGAAAATAGCTATAGTTGCTTTAATCATGTCATCAAGGTATACACATTTTTTGACATTGTTTATCTCCATATCTCTGGAGATTATTATCAGATCTCGATAAAATTTGAATGGGACCAAACGGGAGGAAGGAAGATTTTTAGGGTTCCGTAGCCGAATGGCAAAAATCGGAACCCTTAAGATAACCCCCTAAGATAGACCCTAAAGATTCGTCATGTCTGTCTGTCTGTCTGTCTGTCTGTCTGTCCGTCCGTATGTCACAGCCATTTTATTCCGAAACTGTTAGGATTACAGAATTGAAACTTTGTAGGTAGATGTATTCTGTGAACCGCTTTCCGATTTTTATACAAAAATAAAAAATAATAAAAGTTTAAGGGGGGGCATCCCATACATAGAACTGAAACAAAAAAAAAATTTTTTTTCAAGCCTATACGTGCGAGGTGTCTATGGATAGGTCTTTAAAAATGACATTGAGGTTTCTAAAATCATTTTTTTTCAGAGTCAATCATTTGAAAGATAGGCGCGTCTAAAGTGGTAAAATGTGTGCCCCCCCCCCCTCTAACTTTTAAAGTATGGGAGTGAAAAATCTAAAAAAAATATATGTTGTAGATCTCAATAAAAACTAACAACGAAAATTGGTTTGAACGAGATACAGCCAGTAGTTTTAGAGATATAGCGACCGCAAAGATAACTTTGTTTTTCATACAAACACTATGAAAAACAAAGTTAATCTTGTAGTTGCGAAAAATCATAGTTATGGAATACTTAACGGTGTTACGGAACCTTACGAGTGCGAGTCCGACTTGCACTTGGCCAGTTTATTTTTAAATTGGTTAAGATATGACGGAGTTCTGAGGTAACAAACATAAAAAAAAAATAAAAAAGAATATAATAAAAATACAGTCGAATTGAAAACCTCCTTCTTTTTAGGGTTCCGTAGTCCTGATAACGAATCCTTATAGTTTCGTCATGTCCGTCTGTCTGTCTGTCTGTTTGTCTGTCTGTCTGTCCGAGGTTTTGCTCATAGATTGTTAATACTATAAAGCTGTAAGTTTGTAGGGGTGTGTATATCAATTATGCCGACAAAGTGGTGAAATAAAATTTAGGAAATTAATATGTTTTAGGTTAGCTCCCCTACATGTGAAGTGGGGATGAATTTTTTTTTCGTCGTCTATCCCATCGTGTGGAATATCGTTGAATAGCTCTTTAAATGACTTAAGGGTTGTCAATACTATTTTTCAATTTAATTCTCCATTTACGAAAAATTTAACTTTAAAATGCAAATTTTTGTTTCAGTAGGGCGTCCCTCCCCTCTAGAAGCTAAACTGCTGGCTTGAAAATTCTGGATAAAATAATAATGATAGTGCATTTCATGAACTTCAAAGGAAAATTATAGCGGTTAAGATAACTTTATTAGTTTAGCAGCAATAGTCGTTGAACTTGGAAGTTGGATAATTTAAAAAATAATTATGTTAAATATTATACTACTACGGAACCCTACACTGCGCGTGGCCTGACACTTGGCCGGTTTTTTTTGTAAAGTCGGTTAAAAAAGAGGAAGTTCTCAAGTCGACTGTATTTTTTTTTTTTTTTAATTTTTTTTATGTTTGTTACATCAGAACTCCGTCATATCTTAACCTATTGCTATATATTTCTTAGCGATTGGCCACTATCTCACCTATTGGTAAGTAATGATGCGGCTGAGGATGGTAGCATGCTAGGCCTAGAATGGGAACTGGCTCTCAAGGATAGCTGTTGGAATACATTTTATGTTTGGCGACAAATTTTCTAACTTGAAGGTGGTAGCTGGCCAAGAAATCCATTGGTGCACGGCGGGGATTGAACTCGGTACCTCTGGCGTCAAAGACGACCATTCACCCACTACACCACTGGGCCTTCAATTTCCGGACAAGCACTATACGATCGTAGTCCGCATCGTCACTTAACATCAGTTGAGTTAGTGATTAAGTGCTTGTCTGTATGCAATTTTAAATATCTCTCATTGTTATTGAGCATAATATACAGAACCCATAGTTAAATTGCCGTTTCCCACTTGCTGTCAGTTTCCCACTAAAATGGCTGCCGTTATAGCCAGCTTCGAACTACGTCATTTTAGTATTTTTTCCAATGTTAATAGGTTTGCGGCTCGGAATGATGAAGGTAATTTAATTTGGCTGTGGTATTGTTGGTTATTTATTCGTGAGAGTACATCTAACGCAAGCCTAAGATAAAAAAAGTACAACAATGTTTAAAACCCACGGCTTACATACAGACGGACAGACGGGCATTTCGAAACTTACCTTGATCAACAAGGGTTCTTTGACTAAGGTACCATCAAAACGCGGAAAGTACATTACCACATTAGGTTAGGTTTTAGGTGTGATGACACCTAAAACAGTTTGAAGTAGTTGTAGTTCTACTATTCTGTTCACAGGGGCGTGAACATGTGTGCATAATAAATTATGTAGACACCACTATAATTTATATAAAAAAAAGTATTTTTAAAATATGTTATATGGATTTTTTTTTAATAATATAAAACAAAAAACTCATTGAAGCAATTGATTGGGTAAGGAAGTATTATAATGAAGCTTCAGATATCTTCAAGCTTCAAGCTTCAGATATATTATTTTTACTATAGCAGGCTACCTCTGGACAGCCAGAACTTTGCTCGTTACTCCATTCATACGTTACCTAGACATATACCTGTTATTTCACTGGAACTGTAATGTTCATAGATTTCCACAGTCCGCAAGTCTATCACTATTCGTCTGAAATTTCATGCAGCTTTTGGATTTAGACAGTATGTATGTCTACCCGCCACAATATAAAATAGAAGGCTTACCGCTCGATCAGTGAGGCTATAAATAACACGAATGCTGACCTTTCCGAACCCAGATATTTTGTATATGAATATTTGTAAAACTCGGTCTATCTGGGACTCGTAAATCAAGTTAGGGATAGTTGTGAAGTTTTTTTTATTTTTATTTACGACTAAGCAAACATTTGACTACAATCTCATCTGATGGTAAGTGACGATGTAGCCGAAGATGTAGCACGCTTGCTCAGTAAATACCTATTCACTCTCGATTTGAACATTGCCAGGTTATATTTTTCAGGAAACACAGTCGACGGCAGGGAATTCCATTTATTGGCTGTTCTTATGACAAACGAGGAGGCAAAACGTTTTGTGCGAATTTTTGGAATGTCTACCATAAATGGATGGCGTTTTGATGTTCCTCTAGATGTTCTATAGAAGAATGGAGACGATGGGATAAGATTGTGCAGTTCTTGTGCACACTCTCCGAAATGCAATCGATAGAAAACCGACAGGCTTGCTATCTCGCGACGGTGGGACTTTGGAGCTTGGAGGTTACTAGTTTTTCGTCATTTATGATTCTAGTCGCACGCTTTTCTATTGAGTCCAACGCCGCAAGTTGATATTTGGCAGACCCGTCCCAAAGGTGACAACAGTACTCCATACACGAGCGGACTTGTGCTTGATACAGGCTTAGAAGCTGGCTCGGAGTGAAGTACCGTCTGACTTTCGACAGGATCCCCAACTTTTTAGATGCAACTTTGGCTTTGGACTCAATGTAGGAACCGAAGTTCAAATTCGACGAAAGCGTGACATCTAAAAGTTCAAGATGGTCGCCGATCGGTACCGCCAAATTACGAAACGTGGGTAGAAAAGGAAATTGGCTCTTCTTTGCGGAGAATAAACAAGCTTGTGTTTTATATTTATATTTGGTATAGAAACCGCTTTCTGCGGTTTCGCCCGCAACCGAAGCACATTTAACAAACGTTAACTTCGGGGGTTACCAACACCCCTCAGAATAAATAGTAAGTTCAATAACTAATAATTTATATTATATATTAGCCTTACTTGAACTATTATTTATTCTGTGGCCTTACACACTGTTAAAAAAATTACAAGCAATATTTTCTTCGTAAGTATTTGATATACCGTGATAATATATTTTGTTAACATCGTTGAAATTATACGTGTGATTATACGGAAGACACATAAACGTTTTTTATTTCTTATTATCCAGCTGCCTTTCTTTCTCGGTTTTGTGCTATTCTCAACCACATCGTCACTTATTAATAGGTAAGATAGTGCTCAAACGCATAAAGGCATAATATATATATCTTATAGGCTCATTTATGTATGGAGTACTGTTCTCACCTCTGGGATGGGTCAGCCAAATATCAGCTGGAGGCGCTGGAAGTAATTGAGAGGAAAGCTAAGAGACTTATAAATGACGACGAACTTGTAGGGAAAAGGCTCCACAGCCTAGACCATCGCCGCAAAGTTGCTAGTTTATCGGTTTTCTATCGGATACATTTCGGAGAGCGTGCCATCCAATTGCACGAGTTAATACCGCCATCCCCTTTCTTCTATCGGACAACCAGACGTACGGATGTGCGCCACCGCTTCATGGTGGACGTTCCATCTACACGCACGAAGCGTTTTGCTTCGTCCTACATAATACGATCCAAATGGAAAGAATGGAACTCCTTGCTGGTGTCTGTGTTTCCCGATAGCTACAACCCGGGGGTCTTCAAATCGCGAGTAAACAGGTATTTACTAGGTAAGCGTGCTACATCGTCGACCGCATTGTCACTTAACATCAGGTGAGATAGTGGTCGAACGCTTGCCTATACAGCATTAAAAAAAAATAGTTTATAAAAAATAAAAAAATACGCTTTTATAGAAAATCCAACTATAAAATAGAAAATACATTTTAATAAATTTGAATTAAAAATAGTGTAAGAAAAATGATTTTATTGTAAAAAAAGCGTGGGGTGGGGTTTAGTTGGATTTTCTATAAAAGCGTATTATTTTTTTTTAAACTATTATTTATTTTTCATTTTTTAGTCGAATTTAAAAAAAAATCCTAGTAAGGATAACGGGTCAAAATGTTTAAAATATTGAATTGTCATCGGTCCTTAATAAGTATGCCAAATTTCGAGTTAATCCGACGTTTTGAAGGGGGTTAAAATCATGTTCAAAGATTCCGTTACATACTAACATACAAACATACATACGTCTGAAGCTAATAAAAGCGTATTAAAAAAGGCTTATAATTTCTTAGTTCAGTTAAATTGTCCAGATTTTCTGCGAGCATCACAGATCAGTTAGAGTGTAGAGAGTGTATGTCCATTTAATTCACCCGCATGAACTTTATTTAACTTCGTCGTCAAAAGTAAGGTCTCCTGATCTAGGCCACGGGGGTCTGTTGGCATTATCATTATACTAAGGCATAGATAAATAAAAACCTTATAAATTATGTATTTTCTTCATCTATGACTCATCATCATCATCATCAGCTGGTATCAGTCCAATGCTGGACGTAGGGCTCTCGCAAGATGCGCTACTGAGCCCGATCTTCGGCTCTTCTTTTCCAGTGTTTTGGCTTTGTGTGTGACTTTCTATCTTTGAGAGGGATATGCCCTAATCGCCACACAGGCGTAATATTTAATATTTAACTACGCCATAATTTAAAATGGTTATACCGCCATTTGTCGGTTGCCAGAGCCTCGTTTGTTGGTCAGCAGGATGCACCACGGACAGGTGAGGTTGGCTGGGAGCACTGAGGTGGTATTTGTGCTCCCTTACATCTCATCTCTAACTACGGTCAGTATTATTTAACCATGTAATAAAAATGTTTCCCCATGAATCAAAATGATGCGATGATTCGATTTGAACGTAATTAATAGTTGAAAAACTACAAAGCCGACTGCACAATGCACATGCCATGCGAGACATTATCAATATCCGTCTCCAAAGATACTTATCTATCGCTTGAAAAAAATGATTAAGTAATTAATTACTTCTGTAAGTTTATATTTATTCCGACCTTGATCCCGGCATAATAAGGTTCCAAAAAGATCTGATAGATTTTTGTTTTCTTGTTCATTCGCTTCTTTGCCAGAAGTTACCAAGATCTAATTTGTTTTTTCAACCGACTACCTAAAAAGAGGACGTTCCTAATTCGTTGAATTTTTTTCTTGTTGTTTATTTGTTACGCGAGTACTTCAATAATTGAGAACCGATTTAAAAAATATGTATTTCTATTTTCATGGATAGATTATAGAATCAAGAAATCAGCAACATAGTAAGACTGTTCTTAATCTGCAACAGAGCAGTTACGGAGGTGACTTCATGTCTCTGAAGGAGGAGGTATCCCTCCTCCTTCTTTTTTGAAGTAGGTTAAAAATACAGATTCATGAATTGCGCAAATGACGTTCTTATTGCTAAAATAGCTTATAATATTTTATAATTAGCTTATAATATTTATTAATCTAATATAGCTTATAATAGCTAAGCTAAAATAGCTTATAATATTTATTAATCTAATATTTTCAGGATACTTAACTATATTTTATCATCATCATCATCATTATCAGCCGGTATCAGTCCACTGCTGGACGTAGGCCTACCCCCAGACAAGCCACTGAGCCCGGTCTTCGGCTCTTTGTTTCCAGTCACTGCCCACCGTTTTGCGAATGTCGTCGCTCCATCTAGTCACAGGGCGTCCTACGCTACATTTGCCGATACGCGGTCTCCACTCTAGAACCAGTCTGCCCCAACGGTTATCGGTCCTACGGCAGATATGACCAGCCCACTGCCACTTCAGTTTGCTAATCCGCTGAGCTATATCGATCACTTTAGTTCTCTGGCGAATTACTTCGTTCCGGATTTGATCCCGCAGAGAAACACCGAGCATAGCTCTTTCCATAGCTCGCTGAGCGACTTTAAACTGGTGGACGAGTCGAACCGTGAGTGAGGAGCCGAGACGTGGACACTCACGTTTCGACTATAATACTTGTACTCGTAATTTACGCATACTCCTTCCATCTCAGTGGTTACCTAATCGGATAATTAATGTATGCGAAATACCTGCATAACGAAGTAACGAAGCGAGTTTCAAGACATTGGCTAAGCTTTGATTACTGAATTGTTGATGTAAACTTTGGACTTGCACAAAACAAGCTGAGTACGTAAACTAATGTTACAAGAACATACTTGATACAAAAGCCTCACTTTTGTAGTTATTCTTAACTAGCTTGTGCTCGCGGCTTCGCTCGCATTAAAACTCGTTAATTTACTTAAAACTTTTCTTTCGTAAGAGCCTTTCTAACATGAAAACCCTTCAAAAAAGAATACGCTAAATCGGTCCACCCGTTTTCAAGTTATGGTGTAAGTAATCAAGGGATATAAGGATTCATTTTTATAAAACCCGAAAAACCATATTGATTTTCAGACTCTGTTACCCCATTTCACCCTCTTAGGGATGGAATTTCGAAAATTAGGACTTAAGTACTTATATTTTTGGTGGTTTTGTGGTTTTTAATTTAAATTCAAGTTTTATTAAAACAACAGTTCAGTGTGTTAGTAAGTTAACACTGTCAAATTCATAGGGTTCTAAAGTAGGTTCTAAACGATGTATGAAATATTTAGTACATAGTCAAATTATAAACGGAAACTGAACGTGGTTTACGCGATAGGGATATTATATTAATATATATTCCAGCTAGATGAAGCAATGTTATACGTTAGCTGGCTGGCAGCAGTTGGAAACAAAGAGCTGAAGTGGCGTGCCATAGGAGAGGCCTATGTCCAGCACAGGACAGGACTGATAAAGATGATAAAGCGATAAAGTTTTAATCATCCGGGAAACGTCTGAAGGATATTGAGTGTAGAAGTTATAAATTTCAATTCAATTTTTATTTTTAAGCCATAGTTGTATGGATTGTATGCATGTAAGTTTTCTTAATATTCTAGCTTTACGCTTTACTTTTTAACCGAATTCCCAAAAAGAAGGAGGTTTTCAATTCGTCTGTATGTTTTTTTTGTGTGTATGTTACGCAATTACTCCGTCAATTGTGAACCCATTTGAATGATTATTTTTTATATAGGTAGGGTTCGTTTCCGAGGTGGTCCCATTGTAGTTTCATCGAAAGTATGTCGATAAACGTCTCAAACTTGCAACTGAAACTGACTCGCGCGGCATGGAAGTCGGTTGTTTTAGTTTTTAACTATCTTAGTTATCATTTGTTCTATAATTAAACAAGGTTTATAACTGACACGTTTTAAATTTGGAATACTTAGAGTGCTTAATGTGGATTAACACATTATTTTAGAGGATTCATTTATTAAGAACAAAGTTAAAGCTTTGCTGGTTTATCGTAGTAAAATAATGAACTCAGCATTATTTCACCACATTGAAAATGTGGGTTTGACACCTACGACGAAAGTTCAACACATTCCTTTATAACTATCAAGGGAGGCATTCCGTGGAAGTTCCAAACTTATGGGTAATTTTCGACCACATACGTTTTATGGCGAGGAATATTTATAACAAGGGTTACGAAGAGCTACAAAGACAATTTTTGCAAAAAGAAGCAATGTAAGCCGCTTGACGAGAAATTTACAATGATACGTTAAAAATTATAACGCGGCAATATTATGTTTTTAGGGTTCCGAACCCAAAGGGTACCAACGGAACCCTATTACTGAAACTCCGCTGTCCGTCTGTCTGTCTGTCCGTCCGTCTGTCACCAGGCTGTATCTCATGAACCGTGATAGTCAGACGGTTGACATTTTCGCAGATGATGTATTTCTGTTGCTGCTATTACAACAAATACTAAAACAGAACAAAGTTAAAAATTATAGGGGGTCCCCATACAAAAAAACGTGTTTTTTACTATAGCGCCATCTATGAACGATTGTTTACCTTATTAATAATATTAATTACCTTCCCTAACACCTTTGTTCGTTAGATATTCGTGAGATGGCGTTGTAGTAAATAAGCATGTTTAGTATTGACACGGTATTTATGTATATCGATTTTAAAACTATGTACTTAATTTTTCCGGCAAATGTTGTTCGTACGGAACCCTACGTGTGTGAGTCTGACTCGCACTTGGCCAGTTTATTTTTTTATAAATCTAGAGCAGCAAACAAGCATGCGGCCCACCTGATGGTAAGTGGTTACCGCCGCCTATTAAAACCTGCAGTACTGGTTGGTGCGTTGCCTGCTCTGAAAGAGGAATCTGTCAAAGCAACTCAGATCCACCTGTGGGAAAACATGGGGAGGAAGGTCATGTTTGGCTTTTGCACTCAGTCCTTATACAATGGCAAACTTTTAATATCTATTAGTTTTACTTTCATTATAACAAACCTATATTGGATCGTGTATGAAAGCTAATTATTATAAAGTATATGAAGCTAATAATCTACTCACTGCTTTTCAAAATAGCTAACCAAATCAAAATGTCTTTGAACAAAACGTAAATTGACACCAATTCTACGAATCCTTAGGAATAAATCTGCTAATTTATGGCAGCTTTCGACGCAATTAATTGCTAGGGAGTTATTGACGTAAGTTTCTGAGTTTCTAACTTCTGTACTTACCAACTTATGCGCTTTTCTTGAAACCAATGTTTCAGCTTATTGTGGGATATAACAATGTCGGTTTTAATCTTATATCAGTAAGTAAATGGAGCTAAAATGTATTTTTTTGTTGAGATTGTCGGTGGTGCTTATTGAATTACTAACAATCGTTCATTTTACCGAGCTTTAATAAAACACCGTCTTCCAATTGAAACATTGTGTATTAGTTGCATACTTTACAGAATAAATCAACTCAATGTAGGTACATCACAAACTATATTATAAACTTTACTTGTATACACAATATCGAGACTTCAGAGTTTATTTTTATACCAACGACCTACTACATAGTTTAAACGCTTAGATCGAACCGAGATCAGACCGAAGAGTAACATAATAGTATATACTGTCCAGCCTGTCAACCCCCACAGTAAGAGGTCCAAATAGGAGGTTATTTGTTTATTTTATTTTTTTATGTATGTTACGCGATTAGTCCGTCAATTGTGAACCGATTCGAATGATTCATTTTGTAATCGGTAGGGTACGTTTTTGAGGTGGTCCCATTGTGATTTCATTGAGATCTGATAAGTATCCAGAGATTTATGACTGATGATAAACGTCTCAAACATGCTACTGAAATTGACTCGCGGCCCGCGGGGCATTGAAGTCGGTTGTTTTAGTTTTTAAACTATCTTAATTATAAGGTTGGCATTTATCGAAGCCGCCACAAAAAATCCTCATTGGTGGTAGTT
Organism: Cabera pusaria; assembly: GCA_954871355.1. Classification (NCBI taxonomy): domain Eukaryota; kingdom Metazoa; phylum Arthropoda; class Insecta; order Lepidoptera; family Geometridae; genus Cabera; species Cabera pusaria. Next base: position 605,869 of record OX940901.1, read on the forward strand.
TTAAAAGTTGGTAGGTTGGCACCATTGCTTGACAGCGTGAGTCAGAACACTTCTAATGGCTGGTTTACAAAACATTTATCAAATTAAATAATATTACATACAAAACACATTTAATAATATGTTTTATTACCTTGTAAAATAAGAAATAATGTCATAACCGAATATGGGATAATTCTAATGAAGCACGATTCCGTCTTAGATCGAATTTTCACTTAAGAATTCCCTTAAGCGGTCAAGTCATTAAAAAGGCTGAAATCTTGAAGGAAGGAAAGAAAACTAAAACTGCACAAAAACTTGTAATAACAAAATCAATTTAGTAACGGCGTTGTCAAAGTACCTATATAGAAAGAAAATTCAATAAAATCCCAAGGTATTATTCTGTTACAAAATTGTTGTGTGTTTTATTTTAGCAGAAACACAAACTGACAGGCGTTTGATCGAGGTTAAAGATTTTATTCGATTACCACAGGGCGATGTAGAGAGTTCGAGAGCTGGAACACCTTTCAGTCAATTTGTTTTTGGTATATTATTACATCAAAAAAACGCATATAGTGTCTTGAGGACACATGGATGGAACGAAATTTATTTCACTCTAATATATAAATAGACTTGCTGATACCCGCGACGTCGTTCACGTACGCCAAGAATGTTATCACGGTAAAGCTCTCTCTATCAACATTTATGTGATCTGAGTAATTTAAGTTGTTGTGTCGATATTTTGTTTGTTGTTTTATGTTCCTCTTCATGCTGTAAAGTATCTTCTTGTTAATAATATCGTTTAAAAACTAAAAAAGAACCGATTTCAATGCCGCGTTATTCATTTTCAGTACCAATTTTGAGGTGTTTATCTCAATATCTCTGGAGATACTTATCAGACCTCGATAAAATTACCATGGTACCACACTTGGGATATCTCCTTTCGAACAAAAAAAGAATAATCGAAATCGGTTCATAAACGACGAAGTTATCCGCGAACAAACATAAAAATATATATATATACGGTCGAATTGAGAAACCTCCTCCTTTTTTTGAAGTCGGTTAAAAAGCAGTAAGATTGGATCGCCCGTTTAGGCGTGATTAGGTTACAAAAAGAGAGAGTGACAGAGTTACAAATATTTTATAATATTTGTCTGGAAATATGGATACATTATTTGTTTAAACGAACAATTCGTATTGCTTGTTTAAATATACGTTATATGACCTTACTGATTATGATCTGTTGCTCTTCGTCTATAATTCTATATTTGGTTATAAGAATCTGTTTATTTTAATTTTGCGCAAAGGTTATCACGATCGATATCCAATTTTCAGCTTAATAATATAAAAGAGTCGCTTTTGTTTTACATAATTATTTTCTTTGGTAATATATAATATACACCGAACGACCGCAACGAGTACAAAAGCGGGTAGATCGTTTTGTTTGCTCGTGATACTTTCTTCACTCGCAATCTTCAGTTTGTCCGTGAACATGGCGTTTGTGACAGCACCGAAATATCGGAAACTCATTTTAAAAGAAAAACATGGTAAATATCCCGTAAACAATACTAATAATTGTGACCATGAAAACTTAAAAACTTATATTATAATATAATTTTTATATATGATAATAATTATAGATATTATGAATATGCTATAAGGAAAATTATATATGATACAACATTTAAAATTAAATTAAAAATAAGGGTCAGTTCACACAGCAACGCGCGCCGCTAAAAAGGAACCGCCGCGGAACTAACTCAATGAAATATGTATCTTTTTGTGTAGTAAATAAAGTTCTTTTCTGTATCACTCTCTTAATAAGTGCGCGCCGCGTCGCGTCGCGTCGCGTCGCGGTCTGAGCTGACCCCAAAACCACAGTTTTATCTACGACTAAAATAATTATAAAGACCATACATTTATGGTCTTTATAATTATTTTTATTTTTATTATTAAACACTGAACTAATTATAAAAATATATATCAATTTGAATGATTATTTTTGTCTTGGGTAAAGTACATATCCAAGGTATTCCCATTAAAATGTTATCAAGATCTCATAAATACCCATAGATATGGCCATAAACATCTCAAGCTTGCTATTGTATCAGTGGTTCGTGCAGCATGCAAGAATTTGCCATTGTGAGAATTTTGTATTTTTAGAATTTGCCATTTTGAGAATTGGGCGTTCGGCGCCTAAACCGTGTATTCGATTCTTTAGTTTAAACTACCTTAATTTTTTAAAATTAGAATTAAATTTATTTAGACAAGTTTGACCACTGTCTCACCTGATTTAAGTTACGTTGTGATGTATATCGTATAAGGTAACGTTTTGTCTGAAAGTAACACAAATATTAAAACTAATGGACATCCTGAGACGGCGGAGCGAAATACAAGTTACCTTTGAGAACATTAAAATACATGAAATTAGCATACAAACCACCTGGAAATGGAATTCCTTTCCCTAGTCTGTGTTTCCCGATGGGTTGTGCCTATGCTACTTAGAGGTCTTCAAGTTGTAAGTCAATAGGTGTCTTCTAGGCAAGCGTGCTTGATTTTAGACCATATCGACAGACTTTAGAAGAGACAGTAGTCAAATGCTTGCTATCAAATAAAATAATACTTGTTGTCACGTACTGTTTCTCATTAATAATTATTTTTAACAAAAATACTAGAATTCTCCATCAAGTAAACATTATTTTCGTTAATTTATTTTGAAATTGAAATGTTTTAAGCCGTTTCAACAGAGACGTAATATTTGTATTTCCAAATGTCCAATATCGTAATTGTTTATTCGTATTCGTATTGTTCATTTCAATACCTTTCATCTACGTTACTATTGAATTATAATTATCAGACGTAGCGTTTGGCGGATGTTGTTGAAATATTTATTTATTGCGTCAAACCGGTTTTAATAAAAAATGGTTAAAGTGAATCGATTACATAAATTAATAAAACACCCAGTCCACCACTTATTGTTATATATTGCTAAGGCTATGTCCAGCGGTGGACTAGTATTAGGCTTATGATGATGATGATGAACAGGACACTGTATTTTAAAAAGCGGCAATTTGCCGTCTTAACAAAGTGAGAGCACCGTAACACTGTTGACACAGTAGCGAGACAACATTTTTACTAGATCGCACAAGTATTAACTAACCGACCGTGGTGGTTGGACGAGCTGCGTAATCCAGAAAAGCGAAAAGGAAAGCGAAAATATTTATACCGATTGATTAAGTCGAAGGAAAACTAACTTATCGAATACGCCCATCAATTTTGATCATATTTATCAATAGCTTTCTTTATGGGGCTGTCATATAAATACAACTCCCGAACCATTAGCATTAGAATGTATAAGATGTCGGACTGGCGATCGAGAGGCCACTTCAGAAACAAGCATATTTAGCTTAGTTGGAGGGGTTAACAAGAATACTCGTAATGTCCAAACCAAATTGCTAGTAAGCTTTAAAAAAAAATACGGATCAAGTTCATAACCTTAAAACGTCCGAATAGTTTTTTTTTTAACTTTAGTTCAAGCACTTTCAATTAAGTCACCTATCAAACTAAAACCAAATCAAAATCAATTCATCCATTTGGAAACTACAACCATATCACAGAAATTCCGATACATACGTTGAAACTAAAACACCAGTTTTATTTTGCGTTAGTGGTTATGAAGCCATATCTGCAAACAAGTACCTATTATTATCTCAGTTTTATTTATAAAGAAGAAAGCCAAATGATCGAGTCGCGGGAGTTTCGCAAACTTTCTGTTTGTTCATTTAATGTTTGCAAGTTTGTTTTCTGTTATTAAAGTTTGAAATTCGTGATTGAAGGGACCCGCAGTAATGACAAATTATTGTTGTGATTTGTTTGATAAAGTTGGTTTAGGATTACGTGTGGTGTTTTGTTTATTAAGGCTAATTTATATAAATTTAGTGTTGTTATGATCTTTATTATATGGCTGGCCTTAATTTTTTTTAACTTAACTTGCGTAACTTAAGTATTTTTCCAATTGGTAATTGATATAGTTATTGAGTAAAGTTTCCAGCTGGTATACCAGCATGATAAAAGAGTCATTAACTTAATATACATTTAGCTCATGGACTAGAGTTAATATCACGTCTTATAGGCTTTCAGGCTGAAATTTCATTACACAAAACCGGCATGTGACATTCGAGTCAAAAGGCACCAAAAATAGAAAACCTTTCAATACAATTTTGCAACTCAAACCTTTTCTGTAACTACAGACCCCGACCATTGTACAAAGGTCTCTGTCATAGCTTTGTGGCTCGAATTTCGGGTCTGATGTTAATGGAATTCGAGGGAGGATGGAAGGTCTTCTTAAGGTGGTAAAGGTCCATTTTGTTGGAATGAAAGGGGGTTATCAATGCAAGCAGCTGTTCTCACGATATCTAAGACGGTCCTCATCGGAACGGATTATTGTAAGTAGGTAATGTTAAGTTTTTGCTTAATCGTTGACTGGAAGGGTAACTAATAATATGTTACAGGCGAACCTAGTAAGGAGTTATGCCGTAGCTTTGTACACATACCAATACTTATGCTGACCCGATTGTACCAAGTTTAAGTCTATTATGACGCCTTTCGGATTCAGTTTATACAGAGTGATATACAAGGTGTGGTTTTGCATTCTCGCCATCTTTGCAGAGGTAGGTATACTCCATGTATAGAACAAGAATCAGTAAAAAAAAATATTAAAAAAAAAATAAAATAATGATAGAGCCAGCTGATAGAGCGGCGGCGGTACCCGTCACTGACCGCCACAGCCACAGCTGACCGTTCTATCAGTGTCATAACATCATCTACGTATGTGTGTACGCGCCGGCGCAGTTTACATTTTCCGATATTACTCGGGGATGATTCTGAAAATCACAAAATCATTTTATCAAATATCCGGGTATTAATTCACGGGCGAACTTTAATAATATTATTAAAGGTACGGACACACCGCGGCGTCCTGCGTCCTGCGTGCGCGATCGCAGTACCTACTTTTCAATTGTTATCTGAACGCGTTTGGTGTGAACCAGTCTGTACAAATACTTCTGCGCTATCTAATCGCCACCTAGATCGCGCACACAGGACGCAGCGGTGAGTCCGTACCTTAAGTGATTAAGGGTACCCGTTACAATCGACTATGTAAATATGGCGAGAATGCAAAACAACACCTTGTATAACCGATGGATCAAACGAAGCAAGATGATAGAGGACCTCACTGCGCACTGCTATTTTACCCTCATTTTATTAGTTTTAGTTTAGTTTTTAGGGTTCCGTACCTCAAAAGGAAAAAGAAACCCTTATAGGATCACTTTGTTGTATGTCAGTCCGTCTGTAAGTCTGTCCGTCTGTCCGTCTGTCCGTCTGTCCGTCTGTCCGCCTGTCCGTCTCTCCGTCTATCCGTCTGTCCGTCTGTCCGTCTGTCCGTCTGTCCGTCTGTCCGTCTGTCCGTCTGTCCGTCTGTCCGCCTGTCCGTCTCTCCGTCTATCCGTCTGTCCGTCTGTCCGTCTGTCCGTCTGTCCGTCTGTCCGTCTGTCCGTCTGTCCGTCTGTCCGTCTGTCCGTCTGTCCGTCTGTCCGTCTGTCCGTCTGTCCGTGTGTCCGTCTGTTCGTCTGTCCGTCTGTCCGTCTGTCCGTCTGTCCGTCTGTCCGTCTGTCCGTCTGTCCGTCTGTCCGTCTGTCCGTCTGTCCAACTGTCAAGACTGTTTTTCTCAGGCATGCGTAAAGGTGTCACGTTCACGTATATTAATTACTTGGGTCTACGGTCTCTTTGGCTGGGAAAAAATTAAACCTGTAAGTCAGCGCGATCAAAAGATATGACCGTTTTTGTCGGATAATTCGCCGAAAAAATACGTTTTTCTTTGGGACGACCCCCTTTAATTTCAGCTTTATTCTGTTTTTAGTATAATTTGTTGTTATAGTGGCCATAGTAATACATATTTTGAGAACATTTCAAGTATATACCTATTATGGTTAAGGAGATACAGCCCTGTGAACTGTGAAAGACGGACAGACGGAAGGACGGACGTACATCAAAGTCTCAGTAGTAGGGTGCCGTTAGCGAGTCGCTTTTAATTAATCGCATTCTCCCATAGTTTACAACTTAAACCTGTCTCAAATAAACTCGTGTTAAAATAGATCTGCGCTAATTGAAACATTTACTGCTGTGTTGATTATTGTTGATTGTTCGTTGAGTTGATGGTTTCAATACTAATAAGATCGTTTAAAAAACGAACAATGTTGAGGTGTTTATCTCCATATCTCTGTAGATACTTATCAGACCTCGATATAATTACCATGGTACTACACTGGAGATATCTCCTTTCCAACAAAAAAATAATAATTAAAATCGGTTCATAAACGACGAAGTTATCCGCGAACAAACATAACAAAATATATATATATACGGTCGAAATGAGAAACCTCCTCCTTTTTTTGAAGCCGGTTAAAAATGATAAGGCATAGACTTTCCAACTTGTGAATCTTAAAAAAACTGAATTGTTTGGCATACTAGGCTAGACAATATTCACTGATGGAATAAAGGTACAGATAGAGATAGATGCTCATTATAAGCACAAAAACATACCATTTATAAGCAATTGCCATTTGGAAGCATGTGTTAACTTAGCTAGAAATATGTATGCTCACTTGTAGTATGCTCAAAATATACCTACCTTATTATTAATATTTGAATGAATGAATGGATAATACTTTATTGCACACCAAGAACAAATAACAAACAAAAGTAACAGAAGAACATAACATATCGGTAGTACAATGGGCGGTCTTATCGCTTAGAGCGATCTCTACCAGACAACCTTTGGATGGAGAGGATTTCTAAATTATAATATTGCGGGGGTGTGCAGCTATAAGTTAACATATATATGAATATACTTAAAATTAATACTTACACATATACACAAACATAATACATAACATAGATACATATACATTGTAACTAAGTAGATATTATTAAAATAGATACAAATACCTTAATAAATAAGTTATAAAATCAACTATGGGAAAAATAGTGTTTAAATACCATATTTTTAAAAGCTTGTGGAGATTGGGCTTGTTTTATTGTTGCAGGAAGTTCGTTCCATAGGCGGACAGCTAGCATGGAATAAGATTTGTTGTAGTAAAGTGACGTGGAGTGATGTTGAGGTGTCTTCAATTGAAGCGAATACTGGGATCGAAGGGGGGTGGGATTTAGTAAGGTGGAGGAATTCGAAGCGCTCTTTTAGGTAAAGTGGAGTCGTAGGAAGGAATAGGATATTGTAAAGGAAAGAAAGCTTTACAATACCAAAGAACTACTTAACATGCCTGGCGTCCACATAGAAGCATGGAGGGGGAAAACGACCATGCCACAATGTCACCGATGCCAAGGCTTTGGACACTCGTCCAAAAACTGTCACCGTCCAATACACTGCGTTAAATGCGCAGGCCCTCATCCTGGGTCAGAATGCCCGAAGCCCCCGAACGACCCACCTTACTGCACAAATTGCGAAGGAAATCACGCAGCAAATAGCCGCAACTGCGCTATATACCGTCGCGAGGCTCGCAAGAGGGATATAAGACTCCCAGGACCTCCACCGCAACAACAACAGCCTGAGCAACCACAAGCACGGCCTACTACCACCCAGACCAGAAGACAACCTCCACCACCTCTACGCGAGGTCTACCCAAACCAGCCGCCGTTTTACCAACAGACGGCGGTAGCTGAATGGGTCTGGCCACAACCTCACGGAGTTGCAACTCTCCGACCGCCAGCCAACGACCCGATTCCAAAAGGTGCCCAAACCTTGGGAACCAGACGCAGAGGGAAGAAGAGAGGAGGCCGGAATAGAAAAAGAAGTGCAGCACCTACGGCTGCTTCTACTCCGGTTATTCCACATTTACCACCGCCAGCCTTTGTGCCTTATATGGCAACACAACCGCCCAGACAGATGCCACCGACCGTGGCCCCTACAGCCTCAGTCTTGGCGTTCCCAGCCCTACCACAACCCCGACCACGCTCCAGAAGAGGGGCTCCTCGCAGAAGGCCTACACCTACCCCAGCTGCAGAGCAACCAGCTGAAAGAATGGAGACGGAAGCACCTGCGATAGAAACAACTACCACACAACAGGCAGCGGAAATGCCAGCACCTCCAGTCCAATCAACTGTCATCACAGGACAGACGATGGCCCCACCACCTGTAATGAGAATTCCAGGCTCTCGTCCGGACTCCAGAGTCCACTTTACACCGGTCACAAGAGTGGAAACCAGGACCACCACAACGGCACCAAGGGTAACCAGACCGACACCCAGAGTGGCACAAGCGACAAGGGGAATACCGCTGTTCTATACCCAACCTCCATTCCAGCAGCAGTACCAACCAAATTTGCAACGGGTACCCCCAACGCCATATATGGGCCCTCCACACTGGGTCCCATACCAACAACCCGCCCCAAGGCCGGGAATCCCCCACTACCCAGTGGGACCACAAGTGAGCACCGCTCAGGAACCCATCGCCGCTATGGTGGGAGCCCTGGTCGGACTTCTCACAGCCATTGCAGCGGGAGAAGACCTCCGCCAAGCAGCGATGCGCGGACTGGCCGCCCTTACAAGACATCAGTATGGATAGAGGGAACCTACGCATACTATACTGGAACCCAGGAGGTATCCAGAAAAAGACCGCCGCACTACAGATTCTTGCCCGGGAACAGGATATCCACATTATCCTCCTGGGTGAGACAAAATTAAAAACATCAGAAAGCCTGAAGATTTCGAACTTCTTTGTCTACCGGCAAGATGATGTCTCACCGCTTGGACACCCCTACCGCGGGACAGCTGCGCTTGTCAGAAGAGACGTCATCCACGAGGAAATTCCAAACATCCAAACAACCCAGACTAAGGCCACAGGAGTGACGGTCAATATCGATGGTAAAGATGTCAAAATCCTGGGAGGCTACCGACCACCTGGCAACAACTTCAACCCCGATGATATGAGAAAGATACTGGACGGGACGACTCCTACTCTGCTGGCGGCGGATCTAAATGCCAAGCATTTGATGTGGGGGTCTCGAGTAATCTCACCATCGGGGAAGAAATTACAGGAAGACGCCGAAAGGAACGGATATGTCGTCATAGGCCCAGACTCGCCTACACACATCCCAACCTGCCAAAGATACCACCCAGACGTGATCGACGTGGTTGCCCACCAGAACTTGCATACTCCGGTACATATAGACGTGCTCTACGACCTGGATGAGCAGCATCTCCCACTGCTTATCACTCTAGGCGCAGAGGCACAAGCTACCCTACCAAGAGGCGAAATGAAAAAGGTCAACTGGGAGAAATACCGAGCCAAATTGAAAACAATGACCGTCGGAAAACTGTCGACTCCAGAGGACATCGAACAGTGTGCGATGGAGCTGACAACAACCATTCAGAAGGCCAAAGAAGGAGCTACTACCACAATCCAAAAACAAAGGTGGAGAGAGGAGCTGCCCGCAAGACTGCAGAAGATGCGCAACAAAAAGCGAAGCCTTAGAGCTCTGTGGGCCCACACGAGATGCCCAACAGTCAAGGCTGAACTGAACGCACTCGCAGATAAACTCTCCACCGAAGTCCATATATGGAAAGGCGCCAACTGGGACAGCCACATAGCCCAAGTATCGGACGATCAAACCAGCCTGCACAGACTGAACCGGCAGCTAACGAGAGCCAAAGTTCCAGTCTGCCCACTACTGGACTCTACCGGCCGGAGGTGCTACCCTGCTGCCCAGCGAGCGGAACTCCTGGCCGATTACCTCTCTGAGCAGTTCAGAAACCACCCAGTTCCGCGAGATGCTTCAAGGGAAACCACGGAACATCACCAAGAAATAACTGCCTCAATAACTGCTCTACTCCAGTCCCCGGTACAGCCGTTGGAAGGAGATGCCTTCATAACTCCGACCGAGGTAGTAAAGACCGTGAGGAGACTGCAGGCCAAGAAGGCACCTGGCATTGACTGCATCACAAATGCTGACCTTAAGCAGATGCCATACAAAGGACTGGTCTGCCTAACCAGGCTTTTCAATGGCATATTACGTACCTGCCACTTCCCCCTAATATGGAAAACCGGGAAAGTTATCATGTTGCCGAAACCGGGGAAAGATAAACGACAACCATCAAGCTACCGACCTATTACACTTCTGCCGCACATCGCCAAGTTGTTTGAGCGTCTGCTGCTGCGGAGGCTGCACCCACACTTCACACCGCGTGAAGAACAGTTCGGCTTCCGCGCACGCCACTCAACGACGCTCCAACTGACGAGAGTGCTACACCACCTGGCTGAAGAGTACAATAGAGGGAGAAGAAGCGTCGCCGTCTTCCTTGACATAGAGAAGGCATTCGATAGAGTGTGGCACGAAGGCCTTCTCTACAAGATGGCACGAACGACGCTGCCGGTCTCAATACTACGTACCATTGCGTCCTTCCTCGAGGAACGGAAGTTCTGCGTGTCCGTCGAGGGCGTCGACTCCGGACTTAGAACAGTCGTCGCAGGCGTACCACAGGGGAGCTGCCTATCGCCCCACCTGTACGCCATCTACACGGACGACATACCGACGCTCGAGGAATCACAACGGCAACCGGGTGAGAGAGACGTCACACTCGCCCTGTACGCGGATGACAGTGCGTACATCGCGTCATCCACAAGTCCGAGGATAGCAGCTAACAGAGTCCAGAAAGTCCTTAACATCCTCCCGGAATGGCTTGACAAGTGGCGCATGGCAGTCAATGTGGCGAAGACGGCTGCGCTGCTCACCGGCCAACATCGAGTACTACCACCCCCGCTGCAGCTGAGAGGTGAAGATGTGAAATGGGAGACCAAAGTCAAGTACTTGGGCATCTACATTGACCGGACGTTGAGGATGCGCCCACAGGTGGACCATGCCGTCCACCAGGCCAAAGCCGCAAGGGCCTTACTCCGTCCGGTCCTGTACTCTCAGCTGCCCCTCCATACAAAAATCGGTATTTATAGAACATACATCCGATCAAGACTGACGTATGCCGCGCCAGCGTGGTATGCTCTATGCTCAAAAATGCAAAAGAACCGTCTGCAAGTAACACAAAACGTCACCCTGCGGATGTGCACGGGAGCCGGTCGTTACGTGCGCAATGTCGTAATCGCCCGGGACGTGAAGATCGAAACGGTGAGGGAGTTCGTGGTTCGTATGGCGCGCGGTCAGTATGATCGCGCTGACAACGGACCACACCCTCACCTGTGGAACATTGCGCCGCTTCACGCCCGGCCGCCTGACGACGCCGCAACGACCAGGCGTGCACTCCCACGCGACATCGTCCCGGTGACAACGGATGACACAGACGATGCCAGCGAAGAGGAGGCATAGAGAGCATACCATGTTGGAAACAACTAACCCATGACTACCGAAAGAGGGCTGTATCAAGCCCGCACGCTCCCCGGGGGTAGTTGCCCCCGGCGCCCCACCCGGGTAAAGAGGACCACCTCGAGGCCCACGAACGCAATCCCAAGAAGGGAACGCAAGACCCACTACTACTCAGGAAAGAAAGGATATGCATGTTCCTGCGAAGGCGGATAGGTAACCAATTCAGCCTTTTTCGGAATTCGGAGACATGATCATATTTCTGTGAAATAAACAGTTGTCTAGTTGTGATGATTGCCTGAACTAGCTAACAATCGGCAGACTATTTTAAAAGATTCATATCGACTAATCTATCGACCAATATAAAGTCTGTGGTCTGCGGAAGCTATATACAGAGTGTCGGGTTTCATATGGTTCAAACGAAAACCGTCGACGGAGGACTCTAAGGGCTACTACCATGTTCCGCGAAAATCTATAGTTTTCGAGAAAATTGCGTTTTACTTGTTTACCAACTTATTACTTCTTACTTTACTTAATACTTACTACCAAACTATAAAAGCCAGACCTCTAGTTTTTTTTATGGGACTATGAACAATAAATAGGTCTTTCAGGATAAACTACATTTTTTTTTATTTAGGCTTATTATTTTCCTAGAAAAAAAATAAGACGTCTAATTTTTTTACCTAGGCGATATTTTAACTTTTACTTTGGGCAGGCTTTGCTACAAAAAAACACAGAATAAAAAAGTTACAACCGATTTTAAGAACTTGTCTGTTTTATTGACCTGCTTTTTGCCAAATTTCATACGGCTACGACAAGAGGTTCAGCTCTAAAAACATAATTAAAGAAATAAAAACGATTCCAATATTCAAAATATTTCTTCTGAAATACACTCTGGTAATCCCTTTTTTACAGAATTAACTCATATTAGGAAAATAAGTTGTAATAAAACCCCAAAATCTTTGAATTAAGGAACTTTGAAAGTAAAAATTGAGGTTTTATGTTGAAAAATATCGACAATATTCCTAGCCTCTCTTTTTGTCGATTTTTTAATAAAAGTTCAAAGTTACGGCTAAGTGATTACTTTTAGTTTTCTTCTGCCATGATTCTTTTAGTTTAGTGTTTAATTTACGTAATAGGCAAGCGTTTAATCACTATGTCACTTAAGATATGTATGTGTATTATGATGATAAGTGACTTAAATAATTTTTATTAGCACAAACGTTAAAAAAGCTGATATTAATATTCTAATTAAACTTTTGTCAGACATTGCCAGCAGAGGCATTAGTAAAATAATAGTTTGTTCATTCCCGTATCTTAAAACAAGTAGTTGCTCTTATAATGAGCATGCTCATAAATTGAACTTGGCACTGTACAATTTGACGTGTCGCTTCAGCGACTTTTTGTATTTTGAAACCAACAAATTTATTAGTAAAGTAATATTGACAAAGGATACTTTGTATCTCAATAAGACTAATAAGTCGACCATTGCTAAGTTATTAGCATACAATATTTATGACCCTGTTTTACATATTGTAACAGATCACAAAGACGAGCCCCAACGTAGTGGTGTTACTATGCAGGGTAATTGTAGCGTAGTAGACTTAGTTAGTTTAAACTAATGTCTAAGACAATGGGGAGGCCTGACTCAATCAACATTTTTCATCAGAATATACAAGGTCTCTCCAGCAAAGCCTTAGAGTTAGAATTATTTCTCAATTATTATAAAGTTGACATAATGTGTATTACTGAACACTGGTTTGTGAAAGGTACTTTGTTACCAATATTAAAAAATTATACAATTGCCAGCACATTCATTAGACAAAAGGCAATTCGTGGTGGCTCACTAATATATGTAACTGAAAATTGTAACTTTAAAGAGCGTAAAGACATAGTAGCTTTGTCTGTGGAACGATGTGTTGAATTATCTTGTATAGAGCTGGGGCAACATATAGTCATCTGTGTATACAGACCTCCATCGGCTGATTATAAAATGTTTGAAACAATTATGGAAGAAGTAATGAGCAAAGTCTTCAACACCTCTAAATCTTTAATAGTTTGTGGCGATTTCAATGTTAATTTAATTGAGCAGTCTCCGCTCAGCGACAAATTAAAAAATTTATTTCTAAGCTTCAATCTGAAGCATCTTTTTAATCAGCCAACAAGAATCACTAGCTCGTCAGCTACCTGCTTGGACAATGTGTTCTGCAACTGTGAACACGAAAAAATTGCAATTTTTGATAAACTTGGCTCGGACCATCTGGGACAAAGTGTCACTTTTTCATGTAAATTATCCATCAAAGGCCAAGAACATTTTTACAGGCCCATTACCACCAAACGGGTTGAACAGTTTGTGGATATCATTGACAAGCAATTAATGAATCTAAGATTTTCTGAGGATCCTGATGACCTATGCAGTGCTTTATTTCAAATGTTAGATGCAGAGTTCAATGATATTTTTAAAATAAAAATGGTTAGAAAGGGTGTGAAGGTTCGTTTCGATGACTGGGCAACTCCTGGTATTTATAAAAGTAGAAACAATTTGTATAACTTGTACTCACAAAAAACCATTAATTTACATAATACTAAATTCATAAATCACTTAAAATTGTATTCAAAAACTTTTAAAGTTGTTTGTCAGACAGCAAAATCACTGCATCTAAGTAGAAAAATTAAGCATGCCGATGACAAAATAAAATCAACATGGAAAGTCATTAATACAGAAACTGGAAAAATTAAGCAGAGGGACGGTAAAATTATGTTAAAAGTTAATAATAAATTAATCATAGATAATAATGATGTCGCTAACACATTTGTTGAGTACTTCTCACAAGTACCTATTATTACTACTCAGCCTTTAAACTCTTCCCCTAAGGATGCTTTTGTTTTACTATCGAAGTGTGTGAATGTATGTGACTCTATGTTTGAGTTCAGACACATAACTTCAATATCAATTATCAAAACTTTTAAAATGCTCAATCAAAAGAAAACCGAGGATCTGTGGGGTATGTCAACCAAAGTACTTAGTTATATTATTAATGCAATTAGCCCTCACTTAGCGTTTATTTTTAACAGATGCGTCGATGAAGGTGTATTTCCTGATGTAATGAAAAAAAGTAAATTAATTCCCCTATACAAATCAGTGAACAAAAATGACCCTTCAAACTATAGACCAATCTCTATATTACCGGCGCTCAGTAAAGTTTTTGAAAAAGTTATATTAGACCAGCTTTTGGCACATTTTAATATTAATCATCTTTTAAATCACAAACAATATGGTTTCACTAAGGGGCGTTCTACTACTGATGCTGGAGTAGATCTTCTTAAACATATATTTGATGCCTGGGAGAAAGCACAAGATGCTATCGGCGTTTTCTGTGACTTATCTAAAGCGTTTGATTGCGTCTGTCACAAAACGCTAATTTGCAAATTAAAACACTACGGCGTTAACGGAAAAGCACTTGATCTGGTCTCATCCTACCTCAGTAATAGAATACAGACGGTTGAGGTCAATGGCGTCAGGTCATCTGGATCCCTCATAAAAATGGGAGTTCCGCAGGGATCGATCTTAGGACCATTTTTATTTCTAGTTTATATTAATGACTTGCCGTCTTTCGTGCAAAACTTATGTGACATTGTTTTGTTCGCGGATGATACATCCTTAATATTCAAAATAGATAGGATTGCGCCTGGATTTGACGATGTTAACAAATCAATCGCACAGGTTTTGAATTGGTTTACAACCAATAACTTATTACTGAACGCCAAAAAAACTAAATGTATTAAATTCTCGCTGCCAAATGTAAGAAAGGGTGTCATTAATAGCAGGATATTAATAAACGATGTACCGATAGAATTTGTTGAATCCGCTACATTCTTGGGCATCACCCTGGATTCAAAACTACAATGGGGTTCTCAAATATCGGCTCTAGCAGGTAGATTGAGCTCCGCTGCATACGCAGTACGTAAAATCAGAAACTTGACTGACGAATCCACTGCTAGATTGGTTTACTTTAGCTACTTCCATAGTATAATGTCCTATGGCATTTTATTGTGGGGGAAAGCCGCCGAAATCCAATCTATATTTGTTTTACAAAAAAGAGCTATTCGATCTATATATACCATGAAGTCGCGAGACTCACTTCGTGAAAAATTTAAGGAGATTAAAATTCTCACAGTGGCTTGTCAATATATATATGAAAATATTATGTATGTACGCAAAAATTTGAATGAGTATGATAAGAGGTCCGATGTACATAATTTCAATACAAGACACAAAAATAGATTAATTCTACCTCAATTCAGGTTGTGGAAAGTTAGTGGTTCTTTTCTGGGGAACTGTATACGATTTTATAATAAACTTCCTAAAGATATTGATCAACTGTCTATAAGCAGATTTAAAACCTTTGTAAAATCCAATTTAATGAAGAAATCGTACTATACAATAAATGACTATATGAATGACAAAAAAGCTTGGCCTGAATGCCCCAAGCTCCAAGATATAATATAAATTGTATGATAATAGAATTACTTATTGTACATTAAACATTTATTTAATATGAATTAAAAAAAATGAATTAAAATAAGTGACAAGCCCCATAGAGTTTCTTGGTGTTTCTTCTCTGATGGGAGTACTTCCGAAACACCAGTAGATTCAACAGTCAATCAGTTTTCATCTTTTGTTTGCAGATCTAGGGTTGCCTGTTACGACGGTATTATGCGGCTGATAGTCGGACAATCAGTTCCATTCGGAACATGATTTGTACTGCAATTAGTCTGCGTTTTATTTATCTATTATGTTTCATTATTTCACAATTTTTTGGATAAAAATTGTCTGAAGTACTGAAACATGCACTGGGTTGCGGGTGCACGTAATGGTACGGTTGGCAACCCTACATTAATAAGGGGAATTAAACATGTGTTTTAAGTGTGACGTTCGACGTCTAGATGAAAGCTGAATGGCTCAATACCTTTGTTTTTTTTTTGTAAATTCAAAGCGTTATGTTTCTGTTATATCTATATTTTTTGTTGAATATGATCTATTTAATGTTATTTGACGTGTGTAAGTGCTAATTTTTAATTTGCCCATATACTGAATAAATGCTTTGACTTTGACTTTGACTTTGACTTATTAAACACCAAACTAAAATAATGATAGCAGAAGAAAACCAAAAGTGATTACTACCTGTATCATCTAAAAATACATTTTATTGAGAGATATCATGTGCATAGCTGTGTAACTTTGAACTTTTATCATTAAAATTACAAAAGAGAGGCTAGGAAAATTATCGATATTTTTTAATATAAAACCTCAATTTTTACTCATAAAAATCCTCAATTCAAATATTTTGGGCTTTTATTACAACTTATTTTCCTAATATGATTTAATTCTGAAAGAAAGAGATTACCAGAGTGTGTTTCAGAAGAAATAATTTGAATATTAAAATCCTTTTATTTCGTTAATTCTGTTTTTAGAGCTGATCCTCTTGTCGTAGCCGCATAAAATTTGGCAATCAGCAGGTCAATAAAACAGACAAGTTTTTAAAATCGGTTGTAACTTTTTTATTTGGGTAGCCCTTGGCGTCCTCCGTCGACGGTTTTCGTTAGGACCATATGAAACCCGACACCCTGTATATAAATAGTATGCATACCTACATATCCTAGGGTTATCTGACGTCAATTGAAAAGTATACACTAGTTGCTGTGATTCATAACAAATCAAAAAGTTCAAAATACAGGCGGGAACAATGGATCTATGTAGAAAGTCATTTAAACACCACATCTCCTTATTTTATTTTCAAGGATTAAATAAAATAGACCGCTTTTATCACAAAATTAATTAAATCCCGTAAAGCCGCCATTTTCCCGAGGTAGTTTTTACACGTGTCTCCTATTAGCAGTTATACAGATCCTGTAGGATTATTCTCATTCAAATCGCTCGTATGAGTTTTTCGTTCGCAAGCGAGATGAATTTCGAATGCTACTAAATTTACTTTATTGTTATATGCGATAGTTGATAAAAAGGAGGTTTCTCAATTCGACCATATATACACACATATATATATATATATATATATATATATGTATATATGTGTATATATATATATATATATATATATATGTCTATATATATATACATGCCGATAATTCCTCAAGTGTGATGGGTTTTTCAGTGTAGGATGGGCACGTGAGGGACAAAATAATGTTTTAGTCTATACTACATGATTTATCCACTGAACATCACTATGAATATATATGAAATACAATAAGATATTTATCACAACTAAGTTGTTTATATAATACACGACACATATTGAATAGTTTGTACATAATAATTTCAGATGATAATATTTTCTTGTTTCATACATTTTAGATGTGTGTGTTTATGTGTGTGTGATTTTTCAGTAGTCGGGTTTTAGTTTTTGAACTTATATTTCATTCCCGTTGGGGAACGCAGAATACGCAGATATTATTTTTTTCCATATGCTACGATCGTGTCATACGATCCTGTAATATTATAATTTTATAAAATCTCCAGTGAACTTTGAACAAGTTGCCAAAAAATTCTATTTATAGCAAAGTTTGACATCGTGTGTGTAACGAGTTAAATAAACGAAGAATACGTATCACTCGACTTTAATTCGAATGCGAACAAACATTCATTCGACTGATATTCAAAATAGATCCCCTGATATCGATATATCCGGCAGGTAATCCGGTAATGACGGCCCTTTGTTTATTTACCCGTATTACGCGGAGGGTAGGCTTGAACAAACCCGGATGTACTCTCGTATAGTCGGATTGTTGTACGGGCACAGGTGTTGAGGAAATTGTTTAATTATATGCATTTTGCTCTTTGTTCAACCTTTTGTAACCGACTTCAAAAGGGAGGAGGTTTCTATGTCCCACTGTATATATATATATTATGTAAAAGACGCCTAGACCGATTTGGAAAATTACTAGGGGGAGGGTAGGGTATCTGAGGGGAAGGGGAGTGGAGGGGAAGGGTAGGGGGTGAGGAGGGGGAAGTGAGGGGAAGGGGGAGGGAAGGGTTAGTGAGGGGAGGGGGAAAGGGAGATTAGCGTGGCGTGGTACGGCGTGGTGTAGCTGGGATACGTATGTGTCTTATTAGTTAATGCTACCCAAAGACAGTATTCCACGCGGACGAAGTCGCGGGCACAGCTAGTAGCGTTATAAATAGTGAACAATTTGGTGGTACCGCTAAAGTCCTGCCATTAGATACGTTATATTTTAATCGTGCTATTATTATAGAAGTGTATATATGTAAGAGAGCAGATATAAACATATCGCACAAAGCAATACCAATGAAGATCGTAAAACCACCATTAGGGTTGGCACACGATCTCGAGCACCTTATTTTAACAAAGAACGTTACACGTTTTGACTATAAAAAACCGTAATGCGGTAACGGATGTCAAGGAATTTATAAAAACTTGATTTATGCGGATCGGTAAAGAGGGTCGTGGATTTGCTTAATGGCTGAAATTATAATAAATTTGTTCGGACAGGTCAAATACGATATTTTCAACCGACTCTCAAACAAAAGGAGGTTCTCAATTCATCTGTATGTTTTTTTTGTGTGTATGTAATGGAGTGTACGTTGTGTTAATTGTAAACCGATTTGAATGATTCTTTTTTTAATCGGTAGAGTACGTTTCTGAGGTGGTCCCATTGTAATTTCATCGAGATTTGATAAGTATCTCCAGAGATATGACTATAAACGTCTCAAACTTGCCACTGAAATTGACTCGCGCGGCTTGAAGGCGGTTGTTTTAGTTTTTAAACTGTCTTAATTATGTCTTATATCATAAATAGTTCTTCGATCACGCAGAAAGAGCTAAATGGATTTGGTAAAATTTGGTACTATAGTTAATAACATGGATTCACACGTAGCACGGGTGATACCGCGGACCACATCTAGTAAGTACTAAAACTATGTGAGTTATGACATAGTTCAAGTTTCCGTGATTTATAGCGCACACGATCCGCATAACTTTTAACCTTAATAACAAAATGGTAGCGATTACGGTCAACCATTTCTCCTGAGATATAACGTTTTTCATACATTCTGAATTCAAATGACGCGCTTGTGCCGCGTTGGACTACTGCGAGTATAATTTCTACACTATGACTAGAACAGTAAAACTACTATAGATCTTAAATACACAAAACAAAAACAAAAATAAACAAGTATAATATCGTTTAAAAACTAAAAAACAACCGACTTCAATGCCGCGCTATTCATTTTCAGTACCAATTTTGAGATGTTTATCTCAATATCTCTGGAGATACTTATCATACCTCGATAAAATTACCATGGTACCACACTTGGGATATTTGCTTTCGAACAAAAAAAGAATGATCGAAATCGGTTCATAAACGACGAAGTTATCCGCGAACAATCATAAAAAAAAAAAAAAAAAAAAAAAAAAAATATACGGTCGAATTGAGAAACCTCCTCCTTTTTTTGAAGTCGGTTAAAAATAATCAAAAACAAAAATAAAAAATAATCAATTCTTTTTCTGTTTCACTTTTTTGAAGTTTTTTATGTTTCACCCTTGCCGCAAAAAGACGGGGTGTTATACCTAAATTCGACGTGTGTATCAATGTTTGTGTGTGTCTGTCTGTGGCAATTACAGATTAGAATTTTTTGTTTGATAGGAGTCTTAATCGAGACTGTTCATAGCTTTGATACATGAAAATCCATTCAACTGATTTAAGACTAGCTTTTTACTTTTTGATGACGCCATGAAATCAACTTTCACATAATGTATACTTTATTGATTCAGCTGTGATGTTGATACCCTAGCCTGTGTGAAACAAAATAAAAGTAATACTCATTTAGCTTGTGAATTGCTCTAACAAAAAAAAAACTAAAATACAACTATTACGATCAAGTTATCACAAATCTCTTCAACTTATAACATGTCTTTTACTGTTTAGTGTTTCGAAGCTTTTCCTTTTATAAAGTTTTTTGTAACTTCAAAAAACTTGCTGTAATAGTTGTAGAAAACTTTAGTTTTTTTTTACTTTTTGTACCTACAAGTTGTAACGAAGTGAGGGCATAAATATTTTCTTGTCAAAAGTTTTTTATTTTTATTGTAAAAGCAAGCGTTTGACCACTATCTCACCTGATGTTAGGTGAAGATGTGATCGATGATGTAGCACGCTTGCCTAGAAGATACCTTTTCTTCTTTCCTAGAAGATTCACTCGCGATTTGAAGACCCCCGGATCGTACTTCACAGGAAACACAGACTCTGGCAGGGAATTCCATTCCTTTGCTGTGCGTATGATAAATATTGATGCAAAGCGCTTCGTGCGACAGAATGAAACATCAACTATGTGTCGTTTATTTATTATTGTTATTTTACCATCATAGTTTCATAGCTGGTAGCAATATTTTTTTTTTGTATTTTGGTTTGAGGCAAAATTTTTTAATAAAAAACTTATGTACCTAAATTCTTAAAATAATTTATTTTAAAACATTGTTTGCAAAGGTTATTAATATTTTTGTGGTTGCACATTACTAAGTATTCTTGTTCTTTTCGTTTCTGGAAAGTATTAACTTTAAATAGTCAGCGTAAAAACATGGCTGATTTAGATGCTTACAAATTTAAAGTTATTAAAACAACTGAAAAAAGTAAGACGTTTAATCCAAGAATATAGTGTGATAATTACATGGAAAAAAGAATCATCGAAATCGAATAATAGTAAGAGATAGAAAAAAGCTTTTTCTATTTGTATGGACACGAACGCGCTCTATAATCCTCTTAACCCCTCCAACTAAGCTAAATATGCTTGTGTCTGGAGTAGGTTCACGTCAATAGTGCAATGGGTGGGGATCGAACTCACGACCATTTGATCGCCAGGCCGACGCCTTACCCATTGACCTATTGGCGCTTAACATGATTTATTATTATGTTGATCATTATGTCGACATCTCGTAAGTCACGTCAAATTTGGTTTAAAATTAACAAGTTTTTATATTAATTTATTATATATTTATGTAACTGGTATCAGTAAGAATTAAGTTTTAGGGCCAGTGTCACGGGTTCCTGATAGCGCTAATATGAAGGAATCTGACAGATTTTTGACAGCTTTTATATGGCGTCATGTGTCAGAAAACTACCTAACGCATTATCAGAAACCGATGAAACTGGCCCTAAGAATAATATTTTGTATGGCATTTCATTAATAATTCTAGATTTTTATAAAACTTTGAAATAAATTGGAAAATACAAAAGAAATCTTACAATCCACTTGTTAATCCAATACGTTGGATTCCAAAAATAAATCTTACATTCACAAAGTTTATAAGCAAATCGAGAGCCGCGTATTAAACAAAATTAACGTGAAGTTATTCTTGTTGAATAAAACATCGTCCTCAATACTAGATGTCGTAAAAAAGTCCCAGCGATTTCGGGATTAAGAGTTTGTTCACACCAACGCAAGCATTCGGCACATGTAAGTGTTTTTGGATACTTAATGGCTGTGTATTGTTTTATTTGTCTATTTGACAATATTTGAAATAGAAAAAGTCTCAAAACACTTCACGTTTTACACATTCGTATTAATTATTATGTCAAATCCAATTATGTACGTCAGGTGAATAGTTTTGGCAAGAGGTCTATGCCTACTTGAAGCTTGAAACCCTAACTTAGTGTTACACCGTGGACTAAATCATCATTTAACTTTAGGTGAGATAGTGGTCAAACTCTGGCATATTGACAGAACAATTAAAATAAAACTGGCCAAGTGCGAGACAGACTTTTGTCCCGCACACGGAGGGTTCCAAACGCCATCTATCGAATTTCTAACGAACTTCTAACACTAACTAAGTAAACGTTAACACAAAGGTAGAATAGTATTATATAGTAGTAATAGTAATAGTAGTAATAGTAATTGTAGTAATTAATAATATTAAATATCTGGTTGACCGAGCTTTGCTCGGTATTTTTTGCCACTTAAACAGACAAATATGACTCTTCCCGACATCTATTGATGAATAATAATACTATTTTTTTTTATTGAGAGCAACTAACTGCTTTACTGAAACAGTACTTCTACTCGCCAATAGATGTCGGGAAGCGTCATATTTTAAGTTGATTATCAATAAAATTGATTATTGAAAACACGAATAAAACAACATTTTCTGAAAATTACTCCTAGCTAGATCGATTTATCGCCCCCGAAATCCCCTGTCGGTATACTAAATTTTATTTAATCGTTGGAGCCGCTTCCGAGATTCAGATTAAGGTAAAGACGATAGCGCCATCTTAGCAACTAGATAGGTGGCGCTGAGCTATCGTAAAAAACTTTTTTTAAACTTTTCTTTAATTTTTAACTTTGTTCTGTTCTTAGTATTTGTTGTTATAGCGGCAACAGAAATATATCATCTGTGAAAATTTCAACCGTCTAACTATCACGGTTCATGAGATACAGCCTGGTGACAGACGGAAAGACAGACAGACAGACAGACAGACAGACAGACAGACAGACAGACGGACAGCGGAGTCTCAGTAATAAGGTTCCGTTGGTACCCTTTGGGTTCGGAACCCTAAAAATGTAGAATAGAATTAGAATAACTCTTTAATGTAAACCAAAAATACTGAATTTCTAGACAGCAAAAACGTAATTAGGTTTTACAATCGGCGGACTTATCGCATATAGCAATATCTTTCAGACAGATGTATTAACGTGTGAGTGTATTAAACGTCAACCACTGAATTATTGCTTGGTGTGAACTCACGCTAATGCCACCAGGTGTCTCGAGGGTTAGCTTTTTAATTTTGTTTGTGTCAAAGGAATAAATCGAGTAATACCTCCGGGAATGTACGGGAAATGTTTTTTTATACATTTTAGGCACGTTTACTTATAATACTGGTGCGTTCGTGATTAAATGTCATTATTCCCAAATAATATTATTATTTTTATTAAAAATATTACGGTTTTTGTTTTAGTAGCAATAGTGTAAAATTATTGCAACGATGATTGAAAATGATGGTATGGAGAACGTGTTGTTTTATTTCGTTCTTTCTTTTGCTATTTGATATCCTTTTTAATTGAAATTTACTAAATGTTCTTGACCGTGTTTCTAAACACACGGCAAAATTAACATTAATAAAGCCTGGTACTGACTTATAAAAAAAAATTATGATACAAAATTAAAACGTCTCATAGCACAAAACACGAATACAATTTAATTTCAACACATATGCTCAAAAATACCCATGTATACATTGTTGTGGTAAAACGTTGTATGACACATGCACGTGCGGAAATTGGTAGCTCTTGACTATGGTAAGCCCTCGTCTTTACATTCTACTGTACATTCTTCTCTCGTTTGTAAAAATTAACTTACGGCACTTAAAAACTGTGGTAGTATCATAAATAACGAATACATTACCAACTAATTGTACGTTTTTTAAATTAAAACTTTTATTACATCGCTTTACATTTTTTCTTCCATCTTTCGCATGTTGCCGTTACTGATTGGTGGATATGATGTATGGCTTAAGTTCTAGTTGTGATTGGCGGACGCTTCCGTAGCCATATTTGTATACCTACATGCTAATGTATGAAGTCAATTGCTGCTGAAGTCAAAAGCTTATAAAAGATCATTGTCATACTCACTGGCAAGAGTATTTTGATGCTAACATCAACTCGATCTAAATCGAGAGAGAAAGGCATTTGGTATAGGACCATACAATCACAGATTTATAAATTTTCCTGGATTGATAATGTCGAATCGAGCAGAAGGATGGTAGTGACGGCTCTTAGGTTGCGCTCTGGACACATCCCATCGAACAAGTTCTCATTCCTGATGAAAAAGATAGCTTCTCCTAACTGTGCTGATTGTGGGGTGATCGAAGATGTGCAACATTTGCTATGGGAGTGTGTCCGGAACGCAGCTTTTAGATTTACCCATTTTGGTGCTACGAGAGAGGTGGATATCGGCCTTAGTAATTCTATGTTAAGTGACCCTATGTCAGAACAATGCAAATTATTATATAAACTTGTACATTTAGCACTAGATAAGGCCAATTAGTTATATTTAGAATTAAGTGAAATTAATTTAATTGTAATTCGTTTCCTATAGGGTGATGTGGTCGCTCAGCGACAAAGCCCTCCAAATAAATAAAAAAAATAAAAAAAAATAATTGCTGTCATAGTAGCTAGCGTCCATACGAGTATCTACACATAAACAAAAGTTTCACATGTATCGTGGTTTCACAAAAAACACACTTTTTTTAAAAAATTCTAGTAAGTAAAGGCGTTTGACCATTATATTATTATAATGTTTTATTCTTTACATTCTAACTTTTGAGTTTAACTCCAGTTCTAACTTAGATATATGAGTTGCAGTTAAGCATTTGCTCAGCGAGAAAGATCTGGGTCGTGGGCGTAATGTAGCATGTGGGACATTAGACGATCTGCGACACATACAGCCACCGATACTATCCTGCTTTCTGGGTAAATATTATTTTATCCGTCTTGTTTTGAGACGTAGAATACTTAACTTAGGGTAAATATCATATCAAACTAATAATAAACGATATGTAATAGTTTGTGAATATCCTCGACCACTTTATGAATATATGAGGTTCCATTGGTGTCGTGGGAGAATGGTCGGCTTTGACGCCAGTGGTACCAAGTTCAATCACCACCATGCACCAATAGATTTTTCGATTGAAAATATTATGTGCGTTTTTCACAGTGTACCTCTGGTGAAGTAAAAACATCGTTTAGAAACCTCCAACCCCCGCATGGTGGTAGGACACTATTTAGTGTCCGCCTGGCCAACTACCACCCTCAAGTTTGAAAATCTGTCGCAAAACATCTAATGTGTTCCGGCAGCTATCCATGTGAGCCAGTTCCCATTCTAGGCCCAGCGTGCTACCGCACTCGACCGTATCATAAATTAGCCAACAACAGCTTATAAACGCTAGCGTATCTAATATTTAATAAAAAAATCACGGTATAGCAAAAACAAAACAAGTACGAGTAACAAAATTAAAATTTTGAATAAACACCCACGAAAATGTCCTTTAGAAAATTAACGTCATAACATCTATCTAAGAACCACCACTGATTAATTACGAACCAACAAACAAAATCAACAAGACAAAATCGAACTATTTTGGGAGAAAAATGGCTGCAGTGATTTGCACAAACAAATGTTTGCTGCAGCGCCCCCTGGTGAGTTGACACCGTAACACCTAGTTAAGAACATGCGCCAATCAAACACGAACCCATAAACTGCATCAAAATCGGAGTAGTAGTTTTGGAGAAAAATGGCAACAGGGATTTGCACACACAAACAAACAAACAAACATCCTCTCACCGCAAACGCATATACAGTCTTCGTTCCGTCGTGGGTAAAAAAAGACACTAGCCAGTATCAAGAAATGAACATTTTCAAGTTTTTGAGGAAATATAATAATTTAATTCAAAATTGAAAGCCACGCCCGACTAATCTATGTATGTATGATCTATAATCTATTCATTGAGACCATTCCAATGAGCCAAAATTCGACATCTGTGCTCTAAGAAGGTGAGGAGTTAAGTATTCTGCTGCATATTTGATTTCAAGAGATCTCCCAGCATCAGGTTGTGATCTGGCTACCGTGTTCCTAAAAAAAGCTTGTTTTTAAAAATATTTTTTATTTATAATTTATTTTTCCTTTAAAGGTATGGAACCCTAAAAACTTAATCAAAATCGGTTTATCCGTTTAGGCGCTACGATGCCACAGACAGACACACACAGGTACACACGTCAAACTTAATAATAACACTTAATTTAGCGTCGGGGGTTGAAAAGGAAACAACACGTCCAACAACAGCGTTTCTGCCAAAACGCCCCCTTCGCGCTAACAAGTGACTTTTTAATAGTATGTATACATAGTGATATGTCCTCCGCATACCTAATTAACACATACGATCTCAAACCAACCTCCCAGATAACCGAACTGGACTCGAGTCTCGACTTAATTCGAGATAAGCCACCGCACCACATATTTCCCATTACCCAGACTCGATCTTTGTCGCTCGGTTTCCGCTCACGACCGCATCGTCAATTTTCATCAACGATAATGGTGGACCGCGGCTATTCGCCGGCTTACACAAATGAAACGTTTTTGCTTGGAAATGACTACAGACTACTACCTTTGCTATATAGTTTTTATGTCGGTATCTACTACACATAGATAGACGGCGAACGTGCAGGTTTTTATATGCTCGGACTGAATGAAGGGGTTTTGTTGGACTTTTAATTGTATTAGGCAAGCTGAAAAACGGTTACTTAAGAATATTGAAGTTCATAGAGATGATATATATTTTATAAGCTCAATTAAAGGTACGATCACACCTCGGCGTCCTGCGTCTGCGTGCGCGTTCGCTATCTGATTTTCAATCCTTTTCTGATTGCCGTAGATCGCGTTTGGTGTGAACCAGTCGGTACAAATACTACTGCGCTATCTGATCGTCGCCTAGATCGCGCACGGTATCTCGAAAAGAATCCTTTTATAATTAGTGAAAAATGTATATGTTTATAACGCATTTGACCGGATTTGGGTAAAATTTGGCAAATCGATCATTTATAATCCGGAAGGATAAGTTTTACAATGACTCATAACGCAAGCAGAGCCGCGGAGAACAGCTAGTTGGAAATACATTCATTTATCTTATTTTACGGTGGCAGGACTTCTGCTGATCCTACTGGGGAGGTACCATCATGTTTTAAAGTTATTCATCCGTGAAATTGATATGATATTTATAGTATAGTCCAGTCAACAAGGGCAAAGTAGCCAGTAAAATTACAGGATGTATGAGTGTTATTAGCTTCAGACGTATGTATGTTTGTATGTTAGTATGTAACGGAATCTTTGAACATGATTTTAACCCCCTTCAAAACGTCGGATTAACTCGAAATTTGGCATACTTATTAAGGACCGATGACAATTCAATATTTTAAACATTTTGACCCGTTATCCTTACTAGGATAATCAGGATTACGGTTTTAAAAAAAATCGACTAAAAAATGAAAAATAAATAATAGTTTAGAAAAACTAAAAAAAATACGCTTTTATAGAAAATCCAACTAAAAAATAGAAAATTGATTTTATTGTAAAAAAAGCGTGGGGTGCTTTTCAGGATATTATCAAAATAACGCTTCTAGTCATATCTATTCATAAAATATATGGAACTATTGATACCATGCACCCCACGCTTTTTTTACAATTAAATCATTTTTTCTTACACTATTTTTAATTCAAATTTATTAAAATTTATTTTCTATTTTTTAGTTGGATTTTCTATAAAAGCGTATTTTTTAGTTTTTTAAACTATTATTTATTTTCATGTAAAATTAAGTTTTTTTTTACATTATTTATATTATCATTTTATCATCCGGGATAAAAAACCTTGCCCTATTCAAAACATTCAAAATCTCAACTTTGGCGTAGTGTTTCTGATCTTCATTCAACTTCTTCAATATAGGCACCAGCATTTCACCAAAGTGAACATCTTCATCATCCCTCTTGTTTTGGTTCTTCAAAATAGACAATATTTCAGTTAGAGAGTCTTTTGCTGTAATTGTTGATTGCCTTGGGATTAGGCGTTGAATTTGTCTTTCTTGTTCTTCTTCCTCAGATTGGGATAATTCTTCTTTAGCAGACTTGTTGTTATCATTTCTAGCACAAGATGAAAGAAATGAAAGCATGTCAAAGTACACGTATTTCCTCTTCTTGCGGATCTTGCCAGGTGATTTCTGCATCTTCTTTAGCAGTAACACTTCCTTGTTGAAAGTGTCCTTTAGGTTCTTCCATTTGCTTTGGATCTTTGCTGCTGGAAATGAAAAAGAGTTTTTGGTTTTAACTTTTCTGCTGTTGATTAAATAAAGATACATAGCAGTTTATATTGTAAATGCAAATATACAGAATATATAGAGTAAAGTTCAGCAATGTGATAAGAGTCAATGATTATAAATATATTTTTTACTATTTGTGACATTTATGCTTTTCTTTTTACAAGCTTTTATTTAACTTGCAATGTATGTATGTATGTAACTATGTATGTTCGGGTGGAATCTTGGAAGCTAAATGAGAACCTCTTTCCGATGTCCGATTGGACTCAAATTTGGTGTACTTATGTATCTTCGGTGACAATACTAATATGGTACCATGGAGCTGGTCTGATGATGGAGACGGAAGGTGGCCACGGAATCTCTGTGATAAATCAACATAACCCTACCGAGTTTGGGCTCGATTGATTCGTGTTGAAGATAACTTTACGCCTAGATGATATTCAGGGTCTGATGATGAAGCTGGAAGGTGGCCACAGCATCGCTGAGATAAATCAACGTAACTCTACCGAGTTTGGGCTCAATTGATTCGTCTTGAAAAGAACTTTACACCTAGATAATATCCAGGGTCTGATGATGAAGCTGGAAGGTGGCCACGGCATCTCTGTGATAAATCAACGTAACTCTACCGAGTTTGGTCTCGATTGATTCGTCTTGAAGAGAATTTACACCTAGATGATATTTAGCGACTGGTGATGAAGCTGGAAGGTGGCCACGGCATCTCTGTGATAAAATAACGTAACTCCAGTGAATTTGGGCCCAAATGATTAGGCTTGAGGAGCACTTTACACTTAAATGATAGCCAGGATCTGATGATGAAGCTGTAAGGGGGCCATAGCACTTCTGTTATAAAGCAACATAGCCCCACCGAGTCGATTGATTTTCCGCGAAGAGCAGTTTACCCATAATCACATCAAATATCCGTGGAATATTTTAAAACATCATCATCATCATCATCAGCCTGTATCAGTCCACTGCTGGACATAGGCCTCTCCCAAGATGTGCCACTGAGCCCGATCTTCGGCTCTTCTCTTCCAGTCACTGCCCACCGCTTTGCGTATGTCGTCGCTCCACCTGGTCACAGGACGTCCTACGCTACGTTTCCCGATTCGCGGTCTCCACTCTAGGACAAGTCTGCCCAACGGTTATCAGTCCTGCGGCTGATATGACCAGCCCACTGCCACTTCAGCTTGCTAATCCGTTGAGCTATGTCGATAACTTTAGTTTTCTGGCGAATTACTTCGTTGTGGATTCGATCCCGCAGAGAAATACCGAGCATAGCTCTCTCCATAGCTCGCTGAGCGACTTTAAACTGGTGGACCAGTCGGACTGTAAGTGTCCACGTCTCGGCTCCGTATGTCATCACAGGTAGGGCGGACTGGTTAAAGACTTTTGTCTTTGGACATATGTATATATATATGTATATGTATATGTAAATATATATGTATAATTTAGGTATAGGCGACGAGAAGACTCGACGGGGTTTTCCGAATGCTGCCCAGCCCAGCTGAATTCTTCTGCTGGATTTCCTTCTCGAAGTTATGTTTGCCTAGTTGGAGCTTTTGCCCTAGGTAAACATACTTAGTGACAACTTCGAGTGGGATTCCATCTACGGCAATCGGTTCCGGAACAACGTGCTCGTTGTACATGACTTTGGTTTTGTCCAAATTCATCCGGAGACTGATGCGACGAGAAGAATCAGCTAGGCCATTCAACATCCTTTGTAGGTCCTGCAGCGTCTCTGCCATAATGACGATGTCATCTGCGAATCGTAAGTGAGAGATGTACCTGCCGTTGATGTTAATGCCACGATCTTTCCAGTCCAGCGTCTTAAACATATCCTCCAAGGCGTTAGTGAACAGTTTCGGGGATATGACGTCCCCCTGTCTCACTCCTCGACGCAGGTGGACATGTTTAGTTCGCTGGTTCTGTACTTGTACAGTCATCGTTGCGGCATTATATAGACATCTCATCACTTCGATATATCGCAAGTCGACTTGGCAACGCTGCAAGGACTCAAGAACAGACCAGGTTTCGATTGAGTCAAAGGCCTTCTCATAGTCCACAAATGCTAAGCACAGGGGCCGATTATACTCTTCGGTCTTCTGTACGATCTGCCGCACCGTGTGGATGTGGTCTATGGTGCCGTAACCTCTTCGAAACCCGGCCTGTTCCGGAGGTTGAAACTCGTCGAGTATTCGCGCAAGACGGTTCGTGATAACCCTTGAAAACAGCTTGTAGACATGACTCAGAAGCGAAATCGGGCGATAGTTTTTCAATAGGGTTTTGTCTCCTTTTTTGAAAAACAAAACCACCATGCTTCTGTTCCATGCCTGTGGAGTTCTCCCAGTAAAAAGAACGGAATTAAATAGCTGCTGAAGCTGTTGAACTGCTGGAGCTCCTCCGGCTTTTTAAAGCTCCGTTATGATTCCGTCTTCTCCTGGGGATTTTCCATTTTTGAGTTGTTTAAGGGCCACCACGATTTCGTCTCGGCTAATTTCGGGCAAATCTTCTGTGAAGTGGCGGGTTAAGGTGGCTCTAGAATCCTCAGTATCGAGTTCGGGCCTTGAAGGATGCGATGCGTAGAGCTTGCCGTAGAAGTCTTCAACTTCCGACAGAATCTCCGGCTTGGATGCGGCGACGTTCCCCATTGACGTTGTCAGCTTTGTGAGGTGGCTTCTACCCAGAGGCTGGACGAACACTTTCGACCCCTGATTCTGCTCAATTGATTCTTTAATCAAGAGCGTGTTAGAGGATCGGAGGTCGCGTCGTATCAGCTTCTTTATGGATTTGTTGCGCACCAGGTTAGTTGACAAAGCTGACAAAGGGTCTGTTCGTCTCTCTTCCATTAGCCGAAGTATTTCTGCCGAGAGTTTGGACTTTTTGCCCATACGCTTGCTCTCGCAAAACTTCGTCCCTTCATCCCTGAGGATTTCCACCACTTCTTCGAATTTCTGGTCTACGTCATCTGTGGTTTCCAAGGCAGCGAATCGATTTTCCAATTTTAATTGGAATGTTTCGGACCCAACAACGGTTTGGAGTAGGTTTGGACGGAGCGTAGACTTCATCAATCGGAATCTCTCGGCTTTAAAGTCGATATCCAGAGTGCCTCGTACAAGTCGGTGATCACTTCCAGTATTAAACCTAGTAATCACTGAGACGTCTCTGAATATGCGCCGTTTTTCCGTAATGATGAAGTCAATCTCGTTTTTAGTCACAAAGTCGGGGCTTTGCCACGTCCATTTCCTTTGGGGCTGTTTCTTGAAGAACGAGTTCATCAAGAAAAGCCTCTCTCTCTCTCGAGGAAATTGACGAGCATTTGTCCCCTGTGATTCCTACTCCCAAATCAGTGTGGTCCTATAGACGATTCGCCGCAAGTTTGTACTCCCACTTTGGCGTTAAAGTCTCCCATGATAACGTTGTAGTGAGCCTTGGAGGTGGTGTGTAAAGCTCTGGAGATATCTTCATACATGCTCTCCACCTCATCATCCAAGTGTGTCGAAGTCGGTGCGTAGACCTGGATAACCTTGAGGCTGTACCTCTTGGTTAACTTAATTATGAGGTACGCTACCCTGGTCGACACACTGGAGATTTCTACAACGTTGTCACTGAGAACCTTGTTAAACCCGACGCCGCCTTGGGATGGCTGATCTCCTTCTCTGTAGTACATAAGATGGCCAGATTCTAAGGTTATGGTGTCCTCTCCCTGTCTTCGGACTTCACATAACCCCAGAATGTGCCATCTTATGTGTTTCAGCTCCTCCTCTAGCTGCGCCAGATGATCGTCCAGCCGAATCGTGCGTCCATTGTACGTTGCAAGGGTCAGTTTGTTCTGGCGGCCTACCGTAACCCGGGGATTCTTAGCACCCCCTGCCCTGCCGTTACTGTGACCGCCGCCGTGGTCAGGAATAGCAGGGCGGCCGGGAACTGGGGGCCGCGGCTTAATGTGACTTTCCATTTTGGTTTCATCCCTTGGGAGGGATATGCCCTAATCGCCATGCTGGGCAGGCGTGTTGGCGATCGCAGGACGTAGCTTCTCGCACCGGTGACGCTGCTGCCCGTCACTGGCCTGTAGAATTTGGCTACGCCATAGATATGAAATGGTTATACCGCCATTTGTCGGTCGCCAGAGCCCCGTCTGTTGGTCAGCAGGATGCACCACGGGCAGGTGAGGTTGGCTGGGAGCACCGAGGTCGTATTTTTGCTCCCATTCATCCCTAAAACATCATGCCTTCTCTTAAATACTTAGGTAGTAGGTAGGTAGTATCTATACTTACCTACTAAAAAGTTAAAAATAAATCATAAATAAAAATATTTTTAAAAACAAGCTTTTATCAGGGCAATGAACTAAAATGTTAAAAATAAATTCTAGTAAGTATTTAGCGTGTAGGTACTTACCTATATTTTTTAAAAGCTTGAGGCACTGAAGTATGGTAATTACCCAGCCCAAAAAACGGGTAGTGCTTCAAGCTTTTATGAATGTAGGTAAGTATTTGGCGTGTAGGTACTTACCTATATTTTTAAAAGCTTGAGGCACTGAAGTATGGTAATTACCTAGCCCGAAAAACGGGTAGTGCTTCAAGCTTTTATGAATATAGGTAAGTACCTACACGCCAAATACTTACTAGAATTTATTTTTAACATTTTATTTCATTGTCCCAGATAAAAGCTTTTTTTTTAAATATTTTTTATTTATAATTTATTCTTTATTTTAATGATATTGGATGATTTGTTACTTTTGACATGAATGTGTCATTTTAATGACATTGGATTTAATAACTTTAATTTTGTTTTCACTTTTTTGGTTTTGTTTTTTTAATTTTAATTTTGATTATTTTTAGCATAAATGTATTTTGTACTTATGTATTTATATTCACACACAATGTTGATATTGTTTCTTGAATAAAGAAAAAAATATATAGATGCATAAAACGTTTCATTTGGTTTGTTAAAAGAGCACCCACACTTTGATTTAGTTTTTTTTATCACATATGCATTTATTTACTTTTTTCATGTTTTATCTATGTATATATAAAAGAAAGTCGTGTTAGTCACTACACTTATAGCTCAAGAACGGCTGGACCAATTTTTATTATATTTGGAATATAATTGTCTTTGTCAGGAATAGGATAATAAGTATTAAGAACAATGAATAGATGACCACAAAAAATTAGATAAGAAAAAATATTTTGCCAAAATTTTCCTGGGTTTCAAAACTGCCAATCCTTTGATGTTCAATTGTTCATCCCGTCGATACGGTAAACCGAAAATTAATAAGGGTCATCACTCCACACGATTAGTGTATTTAGCCAGTGTCAAGCTCAGCTAGGCTATTCTGTAAGCTATCTCGACAGCGGAATCCGCGGTGAGATTTGAATTTCGTTTTACGAAATTCAACCGTATTATGAACGTGATACGATTGAATTTCGTAGGACGAAATTCGAATCTCACCGCGGATTCCGTTGTCGAGATAGCTTACAGAATAGCCTAGCAGGTGTCAAGTATAAAAATTCTTCAAGTTTTTGTGAATTCAAGTCATGTAGATTTTAAAAATGTTAATACATTTTAAATACTGTCAGTAATGACAATTGTATGACATATTTATTGATTGTCAAATATGCGTGCGTTCAGAAATGTATGCTTACAAGCAATCAAGACAATAATAATCAATGCCTAATCAATTTTATATTTTGTCAGAATGTAAGTAAATACAGAGATATGCAAGAATGTCATAGACAATTTATGAGTGCCGTGTACATTCTTATCTTTAAGGCATTTTTTTTTATGGCTCCACACGATTAGTGTATTTAGCCAGTGTCAAGTTTTAAAATTTTTCAAGTTTTTGATAATTCAAGTCATGAAGTTGGTTCAAAGTCACATTTCAGTTCAAGTTTAAGTCTAAGTCTGGCCCAAGTCATACCCTCAGTAAAGATGTGGACTTTACTGAAGATTTTCAGTGGAATTTTGGTGAGGACGCAAATTGCATGTTTTTCAACATTATGCAGTTTCCCTACACACACACACACACACACACACACACACACACACACACACACACACACACACACACACACACACACACACACACACACACACACACACACACACGCACACACACACACACATTCACCGGCACTTAGTGGTTCATAATCCACATTTATTACAGATTTACTCGAGGAAGAACACAAGTTTTTAGGTAAAAGTACAATGCGAGCACACACGCTTTTCCACGTTCCCGCCAAAACTAAAAAAACTATTAAAAGTTCTCCATGAAGTATACTTATTCCGAATTAAATTTAAATTTTGGTAATTATATTTTTACTATTACAATTAGATTCAATCGAACTATTGTCAAGTTAATAAATTATTCATAACAATAATAAAATAGTTTAATTCAATCATGTCTTGCTGACACGCGGTTGAAGTACTTAATTAAGTATTGTATTTTTATTCAATTTCTGTATTGCTATAATACATTACTAGACTTAATATCACTTTTGTATTCATTGTTTTACGTTAATAAAAGCCTAAATTAAATTCATATAAAAGGTAACACGACATTAATTGTCTGTTAGGTGGTACGAAGTTCGCCGGGCCAGCTAGTTATATTATACATTGTATAATTAATCGGCAATCAAATCTATCCTATCAATTTGTATCGTCGATTGATGATTTGCATCATCACTATCATACAGTATTCGTCCACTGTTGGACATAGGCCTCTTCTAAAGTATCAAAATGCCTAAAAAAGTATTTTTAAGTAAAATACCACAAGACTCCTAGGTTCAAAAACAACAATGAAGTTATTTTATTAGGTATCTTATTATGTACTGCCAGGTTATAGAAGATTCAGCCAATATTATCACGCGATTGTTTGTAATTGATTAAACTAAGCGTAGAGCAAGACGGATGTATGCCTAGAAGAGACAGAAATAAAGCTCGGATTACGTTGTCGTTACGTTGTTAGTGGTTTCAGAAATGCAAACTACGGGCGATATTACAGTCAATTCACACAATTTGATATGGAATATTAAAAACATAATCTAATTTGAAATCTGTGGCATGGCATTTTACAGATCAGCTTTATAACTTTAAGTGAAATCATATAAAATTATCACGTTTTCATGCAGAATCTAATTTGTTTAAACCTCTTTGATTGAAGGAACACTAAACCTAAATTATATATCGAATATTATAAAACAAAGCCCCCCCACCGCGTCTATCTGTCTTTCTGTTCGGAATAAACTCAAAAACTACTAAACGGATATTCATGCTGTTTTCACTTATAGACAGAGTGATTCATGAGGAAGGCTTAGGTGTATAATTCGTTAAGGTTTTATGTAAATTGGTTAAAATATCACGGTGATTGTAGAAGATGTTAATTCATACTCGAAACAACAGTAATGCAAAATTTGGCATAATATGCACTACCCGTGCGAAGCCGGGTCGCGTCGCTAGCATCAAATATTTAATAGTATGTCGTATCTCACCTGCCATTTCTCTTTCATACTCCAAGTAAGAGTCCCAATCATCAAACAGAGATCTGCACACCTCTTCCCACTTCTGCAGTCTCTTTCTACGACTTGAACATTGCTTATTCCATAGTTCTGGTCGTATTTTCACCTCCTCTATTAAATTTTCAATGTAAAACTCTGCGGATGGTCGCGGCGATGCGGCCGACGCTTCCGACATCGTTGATGTTTATGTCTTACTGACGGGGATTGGTTCGTCGATTAGTGCGGTGCGGTTTTTTTCCGCTCGCGGCGCGAGTGTTCGTTTCTTGTACTGCGCAGAGCCGCCGCGCGGTGCGTTAACCGCTGATAACTGGATCAATTCCGGTTTTTATTTCGCAACGTTATACGCAGAATTTTTGCGGTGGAGCGGTAGGTATCTGTGTTACGTGGTAAACTGTAGGCTTTGCCTGAGGAAAAACTTAAAACTCGGAGCATTTTTTCAATTTTTAGGGTTCCGTAGCCGAATGGCAAAATACGAAACCCTAATAGATTCGTCATGTCTGTCTGTCTGTCCGTCCGTATGTCACAGCTACTTTATTCCGAAACTAGTAATTATAACCATTTGCATAAAAACCGTTTTACGATTTTTATACAAAACAAAAAAAAATAATGATTAAGGAGGGATACCTACACATGGAACTGACACTAAAAAAAAATGTTCATCAAACCTATGTGCCTATAGAGTATAGATAGGTCTTTAATGATATTGAGGTTCCTGAAACTATTTTTTCTCAAAGTCAATCATTTAAAAGATAAGTACTAAGGTGGTAAAATGTGTCCCCCCTCTAAATTTCAAAGTAGTGATAAATATTAAAAAATCTAAAAAAATATATTCTGTAGATCTCAATAAAAACTTTCAAAGAAAATTGGTCTGAATGAGATACCGTCAACAGTTTTCAACCGACTTCCAAAAAGAAGGAGGTTCTCAATTCGTCTGTATGTTCTTTTTTCTTTTTTTTGTGTGTTATTTGTAACTAGCTTAATTATTGAGATATAGTGATCGCAAATATAACTTTTTTTTTCATACAAACACTATGAAAAACAAAGTAAATTTTTTGGTGGCGAATAGTTATAAGCTAGTTATAAAATACTCTACTATGTTACGGAACCCTAAGAGTGCGAGTCCCGTGCACTTGGCCAGTTTTTTTCATTATATTATGACGGGTAAATTACAAATCTGCACTCACACACGTTTCATAACATTAAATAGATCATATTATCAATGATAAAAGAGCATAATTTATCGCTTAGAATGAAAAAAAAAATCTAAGTAATGAGCGTGGCTCGAATCACACACCAGACAAAGATATATAGCCAATCGGTTGGCTGAGTTCCCACATAATGTTCGGTATAGCGAGAATGGAAGACAGATTGAAATAGAAATACTGTGGATTGAACTAAAGTCAGTGTTGTCTAGCGCTTCTTTGCGGTCAAACGACTGGAACGATTTAGGTAAAATTTTGCACAGGGTGCTAAAGTATTATGTATTAGCCCATAGAATACTTTCAAAGTTAGTATTTTAAATTTGCATCCAATTAATTAATTTATTTTATCTCTTGTCCCCAGAACACCCTGGCAATACTGGATAAGCTGGACATTGACAGTGAGAAACCTTCGGAGGAAGAAATCGCGAGGATTTTCGGGTATGAGGAGGCTTACCTCACAGGAGACATTGGGATCTGGCAGAGACTCAAGCCCAGAGTATGGGCACTGTTCGACGAGCCCTCGAGCTCACCTACCGCGAAGGTATGCTCATTGCATATTATACGAGACTGCTTTAAAGATATTTCACTACAGACACAGAATAATGAATAGTACAAATACTACAGACTGAGCACTACCGCCCCGAAAGAGACCGACACTTGCACGGAGTTTGTCCCTTTCTTTTGTAGGGACCGCATATAAATATACTATAGTACATATATAGCACTAGCAGGTTGTTAAACAAGGACATACTCCCTTCTAGGTTCCTAACGTTTGGGCCGTTTTGATGTTCATTGCAATTACAACCTTATGTTTAGAGTATACAGATTAAATTGTATTTGTCAAAAATATGCTGTGCACGATCCTGTTTATTTAATACATCCATAGATAGCTTAGTTTCCGAATTATTCTTAAGTTCTAGTTTCCCTGGTATCCTTATACCTTTTAAAGGAGGTTTTTTATACCACTATTATACACCTGTTGCTAGGTAAGTGATGATGTAAGTAAGTGTTTCCAACAGGCTGGAATTAAAGCATCTCTTAGTGAGGAGATATCTTTTTACGCGTTTAAAGTCGCTCTGCTCACTTATTTGTTTAACTCATGTATATCTTCGGTTGATTTGATAGCAGCCGCAAAACTGGTTGCGCAACCAACCAGATACATTTTTATATATTTTGTTTGTAGTACGACTGGTTGCGCCTCTGATGGTGTCCAGCTGGTGTCCTATTGAAATAGCGTTGAAATATACGGAAGCGTATTGAAATATACGGACATACAATGTATACACAGACACGCAAAAATTTAATGACTAGCTGCACCCTGTAGTTTCGGCCGATGTAACAGGTAGAGTAAAAGTGTTCTATGCCACCATATTGGCTGAAACGAGCAAATTTTCAACCAAATCAGTCAATCAGTTAAGTCGTGTTACTGTGAAGATGTGACCTACAAACAAATTAAATATCCAAACTGACTTTCGAATGTAAATGTGTTTGAGGGCCCGGTGGCGTAATCGACAGAACGGTCAGCTTTGATGCCGTGCTACCGAGTTTAAACCGCCGAGCACCAATGGATTTTTCTATCGAAAAATGTATGTGCGCTTTTCACAGTGGCCCTCTGGTGAAGGAAAACATCGTTAAGAAACCAAAAACCCCCGCATGGTGGTAGGACACTATCTAGTGTCCGCCTGGCCAGCTACCACCCTCAAGTTAGAAAATCTGTCACCAAACATATAATGTGTTTCGGCAGCCATCCTTGAGAGTCAGTTCCCATTCTAGGCGTAGCGTGCTTACCATCTTCGACCGCATCATCACTTACCAACAGGTGAGATAGTGGCTAACGCTAGCAAAAGTATAAAAAAAAAGTAGGTACTTTATACTATAAAAAACTGTGTAAAGGCTAAACAAAGCAGATTGCCAAAAGTACCTAAAATATTACAACAATTCGTTCTTAAACCACTTCAGCCCATTTATATGTGAAGAGAATAACTAAACAGCAGAAAATAAAAAAATGTCGATGATATAAAATAGACTTTGTTTCAAGATACAGGTAATTGATATACGAGTATCCGATAACGAAATGAGCTTATTATTTGCAAAAGTACAATAAAAATATCAACTCCAAGCTAAAAACGACGTTACGTTCAGTTAACATCATTTGTCGAAACAAAGGAAAGTAAATTGGCACTGAAGCATTTTTATTTTGTGAACGAGATGTAAAAGTCAATCTTGTTTTGTAAATTTTTATCGTCGTAGAAAAAAAAATTGTTGAGCCTTTAAGTTTGCTTTATAATATTTACTCGAAATATAACTTCAAACATGGATATTTTTAATTTTATAGCGTATCAGTCCAAAGTACCAACAACAATAAAATAATGTTATACTCGCTACTGTCAATGTCACAGGTTATTGTAGTGTATTTTATAGGCCTAGGCCTAGCGTGTTCACAATCTTCGACCACATCACCGCTTACCACCAGGTTAAATGCTAGCCTATAAGATATAAAAAAGCAATGATTATTGTTCAACTGGTTAAGTTCATAAAACTCAAACATAAAGCATTTATTCATCATATAGGCAAAATAAAAATCTGCACTTACACAAAAATTTCATAAATAATTTATTATATTACATTATCTATACATATCTATATATATATAGTTACTACGCACGTTCATTTAAAGCGATGCTATTGTTAATATTATAATTAATCGTGACTCTATCATACTATAGTGAAGATAATTTACCCTAGAGTCAGAAAGAAGAAAGAAAAGAAAGAATTAAAGAAAATAATTTATTCAGCATATTCAAATAAATAATATCGTTTAAAAACTAAAAAACAACCGACTTCAATGCCGCGCTATTCATTTTCAGTACCAATTTTGAGATGTTTATCTCAATATCTCTGGAGATACTTATCATACCTCGATAAAATTACCATGGTACCACACTTGGGATATCTCCTTTCGAACAAAAAAAGAATAATCGAAATCGGTTCATAAACGACGAAGTTATCCGCGAACAAACACTAAAAAAAAAAAATAAAAAAAATAAAAAAAAAAAAAAAAAAAATATACGGTCGAATTGAGAAACCTCCTCCTTTTTTTGAAGTCGGTTAAAAAGCTTAAAATTTAAAGAAAAAACGTTAAATATTATGAAGTGCTGTAACAGGTCAGTCTCAGCACAAATGTCACGACTTCCTGGATCATAGACCCTAAAAATACTGTAAGCTGCCTGGATATTAAAATAACACTGGTCAAGTGCGAGTCTCGCGCACGTAGGGTCCCGTACCACAGAATACTATAACGCCATCAAACGAATATCTAACGTACGTCTAACGCCATCCAAGTGAATGTTAACACAAAGGTGTTCGGGTAGGTAAACGTTTATAGATAGCGTTATAGTGAAATGCCGAAAAAACACGTTTCTTGTATGGGGACCCACTATAATTTTAAACTTTAAAACTAATTTTAAGCTGGCAACAGAAATATCATTATAAAAAATTTCAACTGTCTAACTATCACGGTTCATAAGATACAGCCTGGTGACAGACAGACAGATAGACAGACAGATAGCGGAGTCTTAGTTATAGAGTCCCGTTTTACCCTTTGGGTACGTAACCCTAATAAACTGGCCAAGTGCAAGTCGGACTCGCACTCGTAGGGTTTCGTACCACACTACAGTATTTTATAAGATCGAGCAAAAAATACCACTATCATTTTTCGCCATCAAAAAAATACTAAACATTTTATCAAAACAGAGTTGTGAGCCGCGTGCTTATTTCTTATAACGTCATCATTCAACGCCTAACGCTATCTAAGTTAAAGTTAACTCAAAAAATCGGCATTTCAATATAACGCCATCTATGGACGTTTACCTAAGCGTTCATATATGGCGTTATATTGAAATGCTAAAAAAAACACGTTTCTTATATGGGGACGCCCTATAATTTTTAACATTATTCTGTTTTTAGTATTTGTTGTTATAGCGGCAACAGAAATACATCATCTGTGAACATTTCATCTGTCTAATTATTACGGTTCATAAGATACAGCCTGGTGACAGACAGACAGATAGACAGACAGACAGCGGAGTCTTAGTAATGAGGTCCCGTTTTACCCTTTGGTTACGGAACCCTAAAAAGCATCCAAATGTAGCTGAAATATTAGTTGACATCGCATAAAGCCACACTTACATCAGGGAAAACCATATAAAATGAGCAATGTAATACAAAAATCAATTTCAACGAACGGCCAAGATAAGCAAGTACAGTAACGAAAATCAGCTTAATCCTTAAACCAAAAACCTACTTAACCCAAGCTTCTGAAAACCGATTAATTAAACCCTTACAACATCGAAACTTTACACAGTACATAACAGGGTTAATAGCGGTTAAAACTCACCAAAAGTCGTGGAAAATTCGTCCAAATCGGCGATTCAACCTTTACGACGATATAAAAATTAGCAGTGTGAAACGATGTTCTGCGTTTTTGTGGGCTCGTGTTGTTTTATTGTCACCAAATTGGAAAAAGTGTGTCATAGGCGGGATACTCACCGCAGTAGAGGCTGGGCGGTCGCGGCATTGCTAGAGGAGGCAAAAAATTAAATGAATAAAAAATAATGAAAAATTAATTGCCTAGAATCTAGACAAACCTACCTATTGTATAAGGAATTTCTTTTGTTGTAAAAGAAGAAACCCCCATTTTTATAGCTCCAAGTAACCGTAAACCTTACTATTTAACCCCCCCCCCCACGCAAAAAGAAGGGTTGATATAAGTTTGGCGTGTGCATCTGTGTATGTGTATGTCTGTCTGTGGCATCGTAGCGCCCAAACGGTTTGATAGGTGTCTTCATCGAGAGTGTTCTTGGCTTTGTTTCATGAAAATCCGTTCAGCCATTTAAATATTATTTTTTCTTTTTTGGTTGATGAGACTTCGATAGCAACTTTCGTAGCCCTTTGACCGCGGACGTCAAACAATTAAAATGGCTCTTTTGCGCACTACTTTCCCACCACTCTGAGATGTCGTGTTTAGGCTCATTGCATTGGAATGGATTCAAAGAACAAATTAAACATATACAAGTCAGTCGGGGGTGGTTTTTAGGGTTCCGTACCCAAAGGGTAAAACGGGACCCTATTACTAAGACTCCGCTGTCCGTCTGTCTGTCTGTCTGTCTGTCTGTCTGTCTGTCTGTCTGTCTGTCTGTCAGTCTGTCTGTCTGTCTGTCTGTCTGTCTGTCTGTCTGTCTGTCGGTCTGTCTGTCTGTCTGTCTGTCTGTCCGTCTGTCACCAGGCTATAGCTCATTAACCGTGATAGTAAGACAGTTGAAATTTACACAGATGGTATATTTCTGTTGCCGCTAGAACAACAAATACTAAAAACAAAATAAAGTTAAAAATTAAAGGGGGTCCCCATACAAAAAACGTGTTTTTAAACGCCATCTATCTAATTAGTTTCGGCAAAATGACATAGATGGCGCTAGTAAACGAGCCCCGCCCCGTCTTTCTAGATCGCGACCAAACCAAATATTCTTGGTAATATCAATTAATCAAATATATGAGGTTGAAACTGTGCGATAAGAGACGCGATGCTGACTCGCACTTGGCCAAGTATTATTTACTTTTCTGGTACGGAACCTTAGAGAAGTATAATCTAGGTAGGTGACACATCAGACGAGATAATGGTGAGACGCTTACTTGACACGTATTAAAAAAGTATACATTTCCTTTAAACCACTGAACTAAAAACCAAATGCCTAAAATACGGAGCCAGAAATGCGGGTAAAACCACACGATGCTAACATCTAAATAATTTCCATTTGCAAACAAAGCGGAGAAATATTCCCAAAATGTAATTAGTATTTAAGTACAAAAAGCCGGGTTTAATAACATTTCTCTTTTACAAAGGAACTATTATTATTTGAATATTGCAGTAGAACAAACACTGCGCTCCTTTGGAAAATATGGAGCAGCCTTCTGTGGAAGCTAGTTATGAATTCGAATCACAGAGCTAAAAATAAGTACTACAATTAGTAAATATTATATATATTTATAGATTTAAAATACGGGAATTTAACGTGACTTACACGATGTCGATATACGTTAAATTCGTTTTTAAATCTATAAGTTTAAAATGAACGTGAGTTCAAATAAGTATATAGTTTAAAATAAAATTATATATATTTATTTATTTCTACGGGCTTATTCCTTTTATTTTTCAACTGACTTCCAAAAAGGAAGAGGTTTTCAATTCGTCTATATTTTTTTTTGTATTTTTTTTTGTATGTATATTACGCGTTTACTCCTTTAATTTAGAACCGATTCCAATGATTTTTTTAAAGTCATTGGAATACTAATAAAATATACTTATCAGATCTCGATGAAATTACAATGGGACCACCTGGGAAATGTACCTTACCTACCTCACCTCAATTGAGAACCGATTATATTATATTACAATATTTTATAAAATCGAGCAAAACATTCTGAAAGAAATCACGTTTCTTGTAATAAATTGATAAATCGATCTAGCTAGGTTTTCATTTTCAGAAAATGTTGTTTAATCCCTGTTTTTAGGCAATGAAAAACTTCTGTAAATGTATAAAACTTTAATAATAATTTTGTAATACGGGCAAAGCCGCGGGACTGCCCTAATTGCACATAAATATACGAAAGGTACTTATATAACCTAGTCGAAGTCACGAGGCAGCACTAGTCTTTTCACAAACAGGCAAGCTGATCCATAAAAACTTGGAATAGGTACTAAGCGTGGTCAAAGTTTAAATCTACCGCTATCACTTTGAGCTATCACCGCGATCAATGTTGCCCTAAGTTGAATCCTAGAACTTGTCAAACAGCAATTTGTTACGGCTAATGCTTTGGAGACAGTTTTATTTAAATTAGTAGATACAGTATCAATTTGCGTTTAATGCCACGTTCTACTGCGAATAAGTATTAGGAAACTTCTTTATTTTGTGTTTGAGAGAGATACTTCCCTTTCTTTCCAGGCATATGGAGATAAACACCTCAAACAAATACCCTAACTAAACTAATTATTAGGATAGTTTAAAAATTAAAACAACCGCCTTCCATGTCCCGCGAGTGAATTGCATTAGCAAATTAGAGATGTTTATCATAATATTTTTGAATATACTAATCAAATGTTAATGAAATTTCAATAAAACCACTTAGGAAATGTACCCTGTCAATCAAATAAAGAATAATTCGAATCGGTTCACAATTGACGGAATAATCGCGTAAAATACATGCAAAAAAAAACAGAGACGAATAATTTGTTTATTTGTTTGATAGACAGACTATATGGGGGCATTACAGTATTTTTAACCAAGTCGCCTTCTATAGTAAGTTACTGTATTTAATTATTATTAGAAATGTTAACATACAACAACGTTACAAATGTTAGGCTGAGTTGCACCATCTTACCATCTTTTTAGGGTTCCGAACCCAAAGGGTACCAACGGAACCCTATTACTGAGACTCAGCTGTCCGTCTATCTGTCTGTCAGTCTGTCTGTCTGTCCGTCTGTCACCAGGCTGTATCTCATGAACCGTGATAGTTAGACGATTGAAATTTTCACAGATGATGTATTTCTGTTGCCACTATAACAACAAATACTAAGAACAGAACAAAGTTAAGAATTAAAGAAAAGTTTAAAAAAAGTTTTTTACGATAGCGCCGCGCCATCTAGATGATCATTACAGATGGCGCTATCGTCTTTACCTTAATCTGAATCTCAGTGGCTCCAACAATTAAATAAAATTTAATATATAGGGGATTTCGGAGGCTATACATCGATCTAGCTAGGAATCATTTTCAGAAAATGCTGTTTTATTCGTGTTTTCAATAATCAACTTTATTGATAATCAACTTAAAATATTACTCTTCCCGAC
The DNA here is from genome assembly GCA_954871355.1 of Cabera pusaria. Lineage (NCBI taxonomy): Eukaryota > Metazoa > Arthropoda > Insecta > Lepidoptera > Geometridae > Cabera > Cabera pusaria. The sequence goes on from OX940901.1 coordinate 650,732, forward strand.
ATCTATTGGCGAGTAGAAGTAGCTTTAGTGTTACTGTGTGGATAAAGCAGTTCTTTGGGTAAAGCAGGCTCTCAATTAAAAAACAAAGTATTATTATTCGTCAATAGATGTCGGGAAGAGTCATATTTGTCTGTTTAAGTGGCAAAAAATAAACGGTCAACCAGATATTTAATAATATTAATTACTACTATATAATACTATTCTACCTTTGTTTTAACGTTTACTTAGTTGGTGTTCGGTTCGGAACCCTCCGTGTGCGGGACAATAGTCTGACTCGCACTTGGCCAGTTTTATTTAGGGTTGTACCCGTACCCAAAGGGCAAAACGGGACCCTATTACTAAGACTCCGCTGTCCGTCTGTCTGTCTGTTTCTCTGTCTGTCTGTCTGTCTGTCTGTCTGTCAATCTGTCTGTCCGTCTGTCACCAGGCTGTGTGTCTCATGAACCGTGACAGTTAGACAGTTGAAATTTTGCACAGATGATGTATTCCTGTGGCCGCTATAACAACAAATACTAAAAACAGAATAAATATAAAAATAATAGAGGGTCCCTATACAAGAAACGTGTTTTTTTTCTGCATTTCAATGTAACGCCATCTATTAACGCTTAGTTAGGTAAACGTCGCATAGATGGCGTTATATTAAAACGTCGATCCCTAATACCTTTGTTAGACGTTAGATGGCGTTATAAGAAATAAAATGTTTATTAATTATTATTTTTTGCTGGCGAAAAATGATAGTGGTATTTTTTGCTCTATCTTATAAAATACTGTAGTGTGGTACGGAACCCTACTAGTGCGAGTCCGACTTGCACTTGGCCAGTTTTTATGTTTGTACTTTAACTATAACAAACGTCAAATATCTTTCAAAATCCATACAAAACACCAGATAATAGTTATAGTTACGGGTAAAGTAAGATGGTGCAGCTCAGACTTTATGTTAAAAATGTGCAACAAAAACAATTACAATTTTGAGTGGTTTTAAGCGAAATAATACAAGAGTCTAAATAACGCCAGCTTTCTTTCTTTCTTTCTTTCTTTCAAGTTTATTGTCTGATATTAGAAAACGCATTGTTGCGCAGTGAAGATCACCTAACCACATGTTAAATAATAATAATTTAGAACCTCCTTCTACTTATTTGGAAGTCGGAAATTAATGAAAATGACAAGCGCAGCATTTGAAGTCGCTTATTTTCGTTTTTGAAACGATCTTAAATTATGATAGTTCTACTCATTGTTCTTAACAAATTCTAGAAGCTGACAGACTTTTGATTTATTTAATTCAAATACGAATACAAATCTCAACTTTGGATTTACAATTCAGACGGTGGCGTTTTGTCCTTCAAACGGATGATTTGATTAATTATGCCCCATTTGCCCCTTTTGTACCGTTTCGTTTGTGTAATTTCACATTTTGATGTCATTTCGTTTAGAAATGCCCTTTTAGCTGCGGTATAAATAATTTTATGTTTTTGGACATTTTTTATGGGTTTTTTCCTTATTTGATAAAAAAGAAGGTTTTGTTAAAATACGTTTAAATTTTTTTTAACATTTGTATGTACAAATGCAAATGAATAAATAAATACCTAACAAATATGTATAATCACAAAAGAGTTTCACCCAATAATTTCTATGATTTAACTTATCTATACTTAATATTATAAAGAGAGAACATTTGTATTTTTGTATGTTTGTAATGATTTGGCTCAAAAACTACTGAACCGATTTAAAAAATTCTTTTACTAATACCTAGAATGGACTTTCGGAATGAAAATAGGCTATATATTATCCCGTTTAAATCAAAGGTACATTCGTGGAGACTACAGAATTGAAACTTGGTAGGTAGATGTATTCTGTAAACCGCTTTCCGATTTTTGTACAAAAATCAAAAATATAAAAGTTTAAGGGGGGCATGCATGGAACTGGAACAAAATTTTTTTTTTCTTCTAACCTATACGTCTATGGATAGGTCTTTAAAAATGACATTTAGGTTTCTAAAATCATTTTTTCTCAAAGTCAATCATTTAAAAGATAGGCGCGTTTAAAGTGGTAAAATGTGTGTCCCCCCCTCTATCTTCTAAAGTAAGGGAGTAAAAAATCTAGAAAAAATATATTCTGTAGATCTCAATTAAAAACTTTCAAAGAAAATTGGTTTGAACGAGATACAGTCAGCAGTTGTTGAGATATAACGACCGCAAATATAACTTTGTTTTTCATACAAGCACTATGAAAAACAAAGTTTATTTTTTGGTGGTGAAAAATTAAAGTTATAAAATACTCTACTATTACGGAACCCTACGAGTGCTAGTCCAACTTTCCGGGAACGATCTCCACGCGGGTAAAACCGCGGGGCAGAGCTATTAACCTATAAGGTAATAAGCATAATTTTCTCCTTTTACATAACCCTAAACATCCATCAGGTTATTGAATCGATATTTTAAATTGTTTCCCAAACAGCGTCGAGTCCCATTTCGTCCCAAATTACGGTCCATATTTACGGGCAACTTTTCATCACGCACCACGTACTGCTTGTATTTTCTGTTATGAGCATGAAAAATTCTTCCCATTCACAAATATGACATAGGTAAGATCTTTCCCTTGCCTTTTATTTCAAACCTTAAGCTTTGAGACATAAAGCTCAACATTATATCAAGGAAAAGAGTGCTTTAAGGAAAGTCAGGCTATTTACCAATATGCAAAAACGGTACGCATTTGCGTTGAGAATCTTTATTTCCTGTAATGTCCTAAATCAGTCTTGGATGAGGCACAAATGTTAGGAAAAACAATGTATAATGCTTTTATTTGGCCAGCTGTAAGATGTATTGTATTATGTTTCTTGAAGTGTTTCACACTTTATATTTTTGTAATCCGGGGGGTGCGGGTTCGAGTCCCGTCGGTACGATGAAATTTTGAATTGTTTTGAACAATGTATTGTATTTTTCAGATTTTGATACCAAATACAGAAAAATTATATAACTTAAAAGTTGAACACTTTTTATATGAACACTTTTTAACTCGTATGTGAAAATAGAGTATTTTTATGTTGACTTAAACGTAATGTTGCCATTGAGTATATACATAAGCTCCCTAACGTTGGAAAACGAAGCTGCGGCAAATCGTTGCAGAGATTGGCAGATATATCGACCAACGCTTGCATTTTTATTATGTTGATAAATAAACAAGCTTCGTTTATCAATGCATCTAAGGGATATGCCCCAGTTTCAAAAAGAAAGGCAATAAATAATATGAAGATGTTATACTATGCATTAGGCACAATGTGGTGAATACTCAAAGGGCACAATCGATCAAATTTCTTTTTTAGCGTAGTATCAGTCCACTGCTGGACATGAGCCTTTCCCGAGATATGCCATTGAGCTCAATCTTCAGCTCTTCTTTCCAATTATTTCACGTTTTTAGGGTTCCGTACCCAAATGGTAAAACGGGACCCTATTACTAAGACTCCGCTGTCCGTCTGTCTGTCTGTCTGTCTGCCCGTCTGTCAGCAGGCTATAGCTCATTAACCGTGATAGTTAGACAGTTGAAATTTTCACAGATGGTGTATTTCTGTTTCCGCTAGAACAACAAATACTAAAAACAAAATAAAGGTAAAAATTAAAGGGGGTCCCCATACAAAAAACGTGTTTTGAAACGCCATCTATCTAATTAGTTTCGGCAAAATCACATAGATGGCGCTAGTAAACGAGCCCCGTCTTTCTAGATCGCGACCAAACCAAATATTCTTGGTAATATCATCATCATCATCATTATCAGCCAATTTCCGTCCACTGCTGGACATAGGCCTCTCCCATGGCATGCCACTGAGCTCGATCTTCAGCTATTCGTTTCCAACCGCTGCCAGCCAGCTTGCGTATATCATCGCTCCATCTAGTTGGAGGGCGTCCCACACTACGTTTGCCGAGCCGTGGTCTCCACTCTAGAACTCGTTTACCCCAACGGTTATCGGTTCTGCGACAGATGTGACCGGCCCACTGCCATTTCAGCTTGCTAATCCTCTGAGCTATATCGATTACTTTGGTTCTCTGACGGATGACTTCGTTTCGAATTCGATCCTTCAGAGAAACTCCGAGCATAGCCCTCTCCATAGCTCGCTGAGCGACTTTGAATTGGTGAACTAGTCGCACTGTCAGTGTCCACGTCTCGGCTCCGTAGGTAATAACAGGAAGGACGCACTCGTTAAAGACTTTCGTCTTCAGGCTTTGTGGTATGGGCGATGTAAAGACTCGACGAAGTTTTCCGAATGCTGCCCATCCAAGCTGTATCCTTCTGCGAGCTTCCTTCTCGAAATTGTTTCTGCCCAATTGCAAGATTTGCCCAAGGTAGACATATTCGTCAACAACTTCGAGAGGGACTCCATTTAAGGCAATCGGTTCCGGAATAACATGTTCGTTGAACATGATCTTGGTCTTATCCAAGTTCATCCGGAGACCGATGCGCGCAGAAGAATCAGCGAGGGTGGTCAGCATGTATTGCAGGTCCTGCACGGTTTCAGCCATGATGACGATGTCGTCCGCAAATCTCAAGTGTGAGAGGTAATTGCCATTGACATTTATGCCCCGTCCTTTCCAGTTCAGCGTTTTGAACATATCCTCTAGAGTAATGGTAATATCAATTAATCAAATATATGAGGTTGAAACTCTGTTATGTTTCGTATTGTACGGAACCCTCCCTAAGTGTGCGATAAGAGACGCGATGCTGACTCGCACTTGGCCAGTTTTATTATAATATGCGTAGATTCACATAAAATAAGCTTAAAATTCAATAAAATGTATCATGAATTCAGTTGGCAACACCACACCAAATTACATACGTAGATGCGTGGGTAGAAACTCATGTTTTTTTTATTATGAGCCATTTGAATGGGATTAAAAGGATATAAAAGGGTTCCGTGAACTTCATAGGGATAAGTCAACCGGGCATTAATTTGATGAATTGCCTACACGATTTGACTCAGTATTTTAGCTTTTTGTACGTTCCGACAAATTTTGGGTAATAAAACGTTTGGGTAATACGCAGATCAACCCAATAGACGCCGCGCTTGGAACAACAAAGTGGAACAACTTTGGTCCTTTAGTAAATTTTTGCAAGATCTATATCTCCAAAGATATGGCAATATACATCTCTAACTTGTTACTAAAATTGATTCGCACGGCTTGTGTTGTCGGATTTTTCATTAACTTTAAACTGTTTTAAATATCAACAGCCCAATCCCTTTTTATCCACCGCAGCTTAGGCTACAAAGCCACTAACCATGGACTATTGTAATCACGTCCCTGGCGAGCACGATAACAGTGATTTACACCGCCTCATGAGGATACCCTAAATATTCAGAGGGTCAGAACCTCACCACAGTTTTATGTAAACCACTTAATAAACTAGGAACTAACTCTGACTACAGGCTAGAGGAATTTTCTATTGAAGTTTGTCAACTTTTCCGAATTAGGTATGTAAAAGGTTTGAATTTCGTACTTAAAAGTTTTCATGTAGGATGTACTAGTATGCCCTTTGAGTGATATCATCATCATCATAATGAGCCGGTCTTAGTCCACTGCTGGACGTTGGCCTCTCCTAAGGTACGCCACTGAGCCCGATCTTCGGTTCTTATAAATTATTTCTTCCCTGCTGACTGACATAATAATTTATTGATGTCAGTAATAAAGATTAGTAGTGAAGATTACAATAAGCATTACGGTTTTGTGAAATCTCACTGCATTTCTGCGTTGTATGGCCAAGGAAATTTTTTGCATGAGTAACCAGCCCGAACGATGGTCTCACCCTCTATCTATGACATAAATTATAACATATACACTTGAAATAAAATTTAAAAAGATGTTTTGTGGACCAGAAGTATAACCCAGGCTTTTTAACAAAAAGCTATTCTTTTAATTGATTTCTTTGAAGTAGGTAGAGTCTTAATTACTTTTTAACCGATTTCAAAAAAGGAGGAGGTTTCTCAATTCGACCGTATATGTTTTTTTTTTTTTTATATTTGTTCGCGGATAACTTCGTCGTTTATGAACCGATTTTGATTATTCTTCTTTTGTTAAAAAGAAAATATCCCAAGTATGGTACCATAGTAATTTCCTTGAATTGAATTGAGATATCCATCAGACCTCGATAAGGTCTGATGGATATCTCCAGAGATATGGAAATAAACACCTCAAAATTGGTACTGAAAATTAATAGCGCGGCATTGAAGTCGGTTGTTTTTAGTTTTTTAAACGATCTTATGTATTGGGTAGTCATAAGAGATAGATAGTAGCTAGCCATTATATTATTTAATTTGACCAAGGCGAGATGTAAACTAAACGAAGTAGGTCGCACGTGATGATTGATTGCACTACACTCTCTGGCCAGGCAATGGTTTCCATTTTAGGCGGTACTAAAAAAGGTAGGCTTTTTAGAGGTAGACTTCTGAATAGTCAATAGTGTCGAAATAATAAATTAAATTTTAAATAAAGTCTTATTTAGTTAAAAGTTTGCTTTAGAATGCGCTATCATGATTGCATGAATATACAAAATGTCTTGTCTGTGCTGTCGACCGTTGAGGAGATCCCTCGTTAGGAACTATCCCTACCAACTGTATAATCATATAATGTTGATCACAAAAATGCTATGTTATCGGAATTGAACCAACACGTGAAATTTAATTCCCGCACGATAAGATAAGTGTTTTAGAGTGGAGCGTAGGGCGTCCTCCAGCTAGGTGGAGCGATGATTTATACGCAAACTGGCTGGCAGCGGTTGGAAATAAAGAGCTAAAGATCGAGTTCAGTGGCTATCATTCAAATCATAATTGGTTTCATCTCATTAATCTACTACTACCACTGTCTACACTACCTATATGCAATAATACTATTATTTTTATTTTTTATTTTTGCTTACTGATCTGTGGCAGTCTTACCACAGCTTTGTCAGATTGCCAAGGCGTCGTGTGAAACCCAATTACCTACATGTACAGCGGGCTGTGCCCATGTGTATGTATTGGATTTTACAGCGGTATCACTTTTCCAAAAGCGAGAAGATGACACTAAGCGTAATATATTTCACACATTACCGGACCATTTCACAAAATCTACCCTACGTCAGAGTCAGAGCCCTACATCATAAATCATGCGAATCCTGCGCAAATAAAAACAGGAAATGTCTTTATAAATGGTTTTCTGTCTTCCAGTTCTTCTCCTGATATTGTTTATGTTCTTGATAAATATATAGTTGTTAAATATTCATTTCAAACGAGTGTGGATTTATGACTGTGCTTAAGATTTATGAATTGTGTCACGTAGATGTTTATTGCAGCTTGTGTGGTTTCACACTATTTTATGATTTCGTCCTATTTTTAATATAATATAATATTGGCTTCTCAGGGCTCGTGGCCTCGGTATTAATCTTTATTAATACCGAGGCATAGACTTTTCTATGGAATTGGCTATTTCAAGGATATCAAAAGTAAAATTAAACTAGGCAACAGTGTTGATTCCGTAAATAAAAACTATTTTCAACTGAATTTCAACATCGTGCTCTTTGAGCGCAGCTTATGTAGGCTGAGAGGCTAATTATGATGATGATGATGCTGAACGAATAATTCAACTCTCTCTTTCTTCCACAGGTGATATCAGCTATATCCGTCTTCTTCATCTGCATCTCAGTGCTGTGTTTCTGTCTCAAGACGCACCCCGATCTTCGAGTGGTGGTCCCCACTGCACCACCAGACTTAGAGAACACCACAGTGATGGACAATTTCGCAGATATGGAGGTCCTCGAAGCTTGGAGAGACAACAGGAAGCCGCATGTGGCCTTCTTCTATATTGAACTGGTTTGCAACGTCTGGTTCACGATAGAATTGCTGGTGCGATCTGTGGTAAGTTTAAATTTGTAACTTATTCTGTAGTGGACAAGGTTTAGATGAGACTGGTAAACATCGTGTACGGGAGCCTTTAGTGTTGATAATCACACCTAGGCATATAACTTGAGTGAAAAATATTATAATTTGGTATATAGCCAGATAAAAGGCCTATTTAACACGATATTTCAGCAACATTACCTAGATAATATTGTATGTCTGTCTACCACGAGGGGTACCATGGGGAGGATAATCAACGGAGTAACTACATTCTAGAACAAAACTGTTTATTTACATCAAAAGTACTTATCTTATATACTAACTCTTATTACATTACGTTAAAACGTACCATTCCTTAATAATATTGTATAACATTCTTTTATAATGAATATAACAATGAACATTTTCGAGGTGAAGTCTTTTTAATGTCATTTAAACCGACTTGAAAATAAGGAAGTTTCTCGATTCAACCATATATATTTTATTATGTTTGTTCGAGGATAACGTTGTCGTTTATGAACCGATTTTACTGATTCTCTTTTTGATAGAAGGATATTTTCTAAAATGTTACCATAGTAACTTCATCGAGATCTGATAAGTATCTCCAGAGATATAGAAATTCAAGATTCAAAATTGGTACTGAAAATAATAGCGCGGAATTGAAATTGAAATCGGTTCTTTTAGTTTTTTGAACGATATTATTAGGTGTTATATTTAACAAAATTGATGGAGTAAAATTTAATCCATCGACAAAATAAATATTTGAAAACGTATTATATATATATTGCGTTACTATTTTTAAAGTCATAATTTAGCTATTATTACGCCGGTGCGGCGCGGCGCCTGCATACAAACATTAACTGTCCCCAAATAAGGTATTTCCCACAAAAAGATACTCCAATGTTAACGAAAACTATATATCTACCTCTGCGTCCTAGACTGCGCAATGTCTAACCAATCTGACTAAAACTGATCATTCCAATATGACAAATTAAATCAAACAACTTTAACCATAGGCAACTAACTAAATCTGGGCCCATCCAAAGCTGTCATAACTTAGTAAATTTCTGTTACTCCGTCCAATTATACTGGCACATTGTTCAGTAGGCTCCAATTCGAATACGTATTGCGCCAACACGCTGTATATACAAAAGTGGCCGTCTGTCTAGTTACCGCTGTGACTGACGTGCTGTAGTATGTCATGGAAACACACGGGATCGGGTTACAGAAAAAACAGCTGTGACCACCATCACACGTAATGTAAATTGACGACGTGGTCCACGATGTTTTTTGAAAAACGAAAAGTTGGTATTGTTTACCTATTGTTTCAGCTTAAATTCAGCTCGTACAAGTTATACTTTGTTAATCCTCATGCTATAAGGTATATTCTTGTCAAATTCCAGTAAGATCGGATCGTCCGTTTAGGCGTGATACGGTAACCAATGGATTTTTCCATCGAAAAATGTATGTGCGCTCTTCACAGTGGCCCTCCGGTGAAGGAAAAAACATCGTTAAAAAACCAACAACCCCCGCATGGTGGTAGGACACTATCTGGTGTCCGCCTGGCCAGCTACCACCCTCAAGTTAGAAAAATCTGTCACGAAACATCTAATGTGTTCCGGCAGCTATCCTTGAGAGCCAGTTCCCATTCTAGGCCTAGCGTGCTTACCATCTTCGACCGCATCATCACTTACCAACAGGTGAGATAGTGGTCAAAACGCTAGCCTATAACGTATAAAAAAAAAAAAAAAAAAAAAAAAAAAACAAAGAGACATATTGACAGAGTGACAGAGTTACAAGCGTTTTTATAATATTAGTAAGGAGTAAGGATAGATGATAATCAACTCACGTAGCGTGTCGCACTTAAATATCTTCCCGTATATTTTCATAAGCACTAGCTCAACTTCAGTCAGAGTTACATAATGTACTGAAGCTGTCTAGTTATGGAATAAACGAAGAGAGGCGTGTTGACTCCATTGTGCTGGCTGCCAGCCAGACATGATGTTTTCCACCTCATGGTAATAGGAGTTACCCCTCATAGAAAATCTACAAAGAAGAGGTCTTTTCAAATACCTACAACAAGATTTATTAAAGAAGAAGCAATTTGAAGGGCCTGATAAATAGAATATCTACTTAGGAATGTACGGAAACTTTTTACGGTGTACGGATTTTACTTCACTAGGTCTTAAACCGATGGGACGACATCTGCATCTATATGTTTCCTGCATCTGAGCCTTGGGTAGAACGAGTTTTCTCTGATGGTACGCTTTGGCCGAAGCCTACCACCATTTTGATGTTATACTTTTGATATTGTAATTTTTTTATCATTACCGCCTTTCTCCTAGCATTTAGAAAGAAGTAATCATTGCCTATTCCAATAGGAACTAGTAATATTTAAAAAAACCTCTTTAAACACCAGCTTTAACATAACCTAGGACCACAGTAAGTTAAGACAAATCCAACGAGCCCAAACACGACGGGTATAACATGTTTAGTTTAGTAGTTCCTTTGGCCACCTTCTAGCTTCATCATTAGATCAGCACCATATCATCATAATATTGCATTGTCACGCGATTTACACATGTATGCAAAATTTCAGCTCAATCGAACCCCTGGAAGTCGCTCTAAAATCAATCGCAAGATTTGTGACGGACAAATAGATTCGCCGTGAAGAGGAGATAAAGCTTGTAAAAAGGCGTGATTTTACGTATGTATGTATTTACCACCTCTGAAGCCTCGTTACTATAAAAACCTAATCAACAAAGCTACTATAAATTGCAACCTTATTTTGAAATAGTGCCTCGTTTACAAAGACGAGAAAAAAATATAGCCTTTTAAAATTACAAACTATTGTAACGAGCTTGCAAGCTGCGACCTGCAGCAGTGGCGAGCGCGATCAATTCGCTAGTAGTCTACGGTCAAAATACTGCTGTCCTACGTTGGAAGCTATATCATGAGATGTAGATGCATAGAGCGATGATGCGGCATAGCCTACGGCATATTCTCAAACCTACCAAATATACCCAAAAATGTCATAACAATTGGTCAAGCCGTGTTGGAGGAGTTCGATAACAAGCACTGTGACACGATTTTTTTTTATATTAGAAGATGTAAGTTAATTACGTAAGATAAAAGATTTTATTTATGCAAGTTAAAGATGTAATTTAATTGTGTTAGTTAATTTTATATATTAGAAGATGTGTCCGTAACGGGCTCACATAGTAAACCATTTAATTTATTTTCACATCTAAGCTTCCGTATCCTAAAAACCTAGTAAAAGTATTCTATCTATGCCTTGAAATAATGTAAAACATCTAAAAACCGCTTTTATTACATAATCCTTTATTGTTGACTTCCTTGCTCCTTATTTAGATTTTTTAAAGATAGTGCAGAGAGACATACATTAATACCTACTATTGCTACTTATAACATTTATTTACCTACTATTGCTACTTATAACAATGCATTTGAAAAACTATTGGGCGAGATTCTGAAGTTTGAAATGTAAACTAATCTTGGTATACGTTTTTCATACATTGACCTTTTCCATTTTGTTTCGTATGTGTAGTAACGGAAACTCACAATTAATTACAAAAGACATGGTTTAAATAAATAACATGAAGTGAGATAGTGGTCACACATTTGCTTATCTTGTATCAAAAAAAAAGCACGCTTTTTATTTTAATACTAGAAGTGTCCCGCGGCTTCGCCCGCGTTAAAAACTTCTTTTATTTACTTAAAACTTTTCTTTTGTAAACATGATTGTATCAATAAAGACATCAAAAAAGAATTAGCCAAATCGGTTCACCCGTTTTCATGTTATCGCGTGACTAAGGCAATTCGGGATTCATATTTATAAAACCCGAAAAACCCAAAGTTTCAGACTTTGTTGCCTACCTCATTTCGAAAAATCCTACAACACGTACTTTATCTCGTCTTGTTTCGCCATACAAACTATGATTCCCCGTTGCGTATCCGGGAAGAATTTTTAGAAAATCTTTTATGAGCGGATACCTACGTCATAATAACTATCTGCATTCAAAATTTCAGCGCAATCCGAAACAATATTTATTTTTAGACTTTGTTACCCCAGTTTATCCTGTTAGGGTGGCATTTTGAAAAAGTCTAAAACTCGTATTTACTTACTCGTATTTATTTACAGAAGTACTTGTGTGAAATGTCGAATAAAATGACTATCCAAACTTTGAACCCCCGCTTCATCCCCTTGAAGAGTGAATTTTGAAAAATGATTTCTTAACCTTTGTCAAAATAACTATCTGCATGCCAAATTTCAGCGCAATCCGAAACAATATTGATTTCAGACTGTTTACCCCTCTTCACCCTTTTAGGGGTGGAATTTCGAAAGATCATGAAACACGTATTTACTTACTAAGTACTAGTGTTTAGTTTCAAATATAAAAACTATCTAATCTTGTTTCTCCATACAAACTTTGAACCCCGTTTCATCCCCTTCAGGGGTGAATTTTGAAAAATCCTTGTTCAGAGGTAACTAACGTTGTAATAACTATCTGCATGCCAAATTTCAGCGCAATCCGAAAAAATATTGATTTTCACACTTTGTTACCCCATTTTACCCTCTTAGGGGTGTAATTAAAAAAAACCTGAAACACGTTTTTTCCTATTTTTTTTACTGGAGCACTTGTATGAAGTTTTGAATAGAAAATACTATCTAATCTTGTTTATCCATACAAACTTTGAACCCCCGTTTCATCCCCTTCAGGGTTGAATTTTGAAAAATCCTTTTTCAGAGGTAACTAACGTTGTAATAACTATCTGCATGCCAAATTTCAGCGCAATCCGAAACAATATTGATTTTCACACTTTGTTACACCATTTCACCCTCTTAGGGGTGGAATTTCAAAAAAACCTGAAACATGTATTTACTTATTTTTGTACTTGTGTAAAGTTTCGGATAGAAAAGACTATCTAATCTTGTTTCTCCATACAAACTTTGAACCCCCATTTCATCTCCTTAAGAGGTGAATTTTGAAAAATCCTTTCCTAGTACACCCCTACGTACTAAGACAAATATACCTATCAAATTTCAAATATCTACGACCAGCGGTTTAGGCTGTGCGTTGTCTGTCAGTGAGTCAGTCAGTCAGTCAGTATGTCAGGACAAAGATTCTTATAGTATTAGATTAGTAGTTTCTACATTATATCTATTGCATCGCATAGCTTAGCATACATAGGACTGTGAAGATGGTTACTGTCCACTTCTCTACGAGAGGACATTAACAAAATGTGCTCTCCAAATGAGGACAGAAAATTAATTTTAATTTATTATGAGTTGGCAGCACTTTTCTTCAAATTTACTGGGTACCATTTGTTTTCTTGAAATATATTACTTAATTCAAACATTACTCTGTATTTAACTATAGTCTATGATTGCTCAATTTTAGTTAATTAAACTTGATGTAATTACATTGTTAAATGTAATTAGAGATAGTGAGTAATGTTCGATTAGGCATTCATGAAATGGGTTCCCAACTGATTCATTATTAATAGAGGAACTCTGGGATTAGACGATTAACTTTATATTAAATGGATACTGGCGTCTCTTTCGACGTTAACTTCAATGGACTTCAAGCACTTGACTACGATATCAATAAAAATAACTTATTAAGATTCCGTAGCCGAACAAAAAATGGAACCCTTATAGATTCGTCATTTCTGTCAGCCTGTCCGTCCGTATGTCACAGCCACTTTATTCTGAAACTATTGGGACTACACAGTTGAAACATGGTAGGTAAATGTATTCTGTGAACCGCTTTTTTATTTCTATACATAAGTTAAAAAAAATAAAGATCAAGGGGAGGCTTCCCATACGTGGAACTAAAACTTTAAAAAATATATACGTGCGGCCTGTTTATAGATACTTAACTAGATAGGTCTTTAAAAATTACATTGATGTTCCTAAAACGGTTTTTTTCAAAGTCGCTTGAAAGATATACACTTCTAAAGTTGTAAAATGTGCCCCCCCCCCTCTAACTTTTAAAATAAGGGAACGAAAATCTAAAAAACCATGTACTGTAGATGTCAATAAACACTTTTTCAACGAGAATTGGTGTGAACGATATAATATACTCAGCAGTTTTTGAGATAATGCACATTTTTAAAACCGCATATATTATTACTTTGTTTTTCATACAAACAACAAACAACAAACATGAAAAACAAAGATTATATTTTTCTGGTGAAAAATAATAGTTATTTAATACTCTACTGTGTTACGGAACCCTACTTGTGCGAGTCCCAAGTTCAACGACTATTACTGCTAAACTAATAAAGGTATCTTAACCGCTATAATTTTCCTTTTAAGTTCATGAGATGCGCTATTATCGAGAATTTTTCCAGATTTTTCAAGCCATCAATTTAGCTTTTAGAGGGGGGGGGGAATTCATACCCACTTCTCATATAGGGGAGCTACCCAAAAAAAAATTTTTCAAAATTTTATTTCAGCACTTTGTCGGCGTCATTTATTTACATACCCCCACAAAATTACAGCTTTCTAGTATAAACGGTTTCTTAGCAAAATCTCGGACAGACAGACAGACAGACAGACAGACGGACATGACGAAATTATAAGGGTTCTTTGTCAGGACTACGGAACCCTAACAACAAAAGTAATGAGCCATTCAGCTTTCATCTAGACGTCGAACGTCACATTTAAACAAATGTTTCATTCTCCTGATTAATTTAGGGTTTCCAACCGTACCTTCAATGCATGATTCAGTACTTCAGACAATTTTTATCCAAAAATTTGTGAAATAATGAAACACAATAAACGCGTTTTATTTATTAAAACGCGAACTAATCGCAGTACAAATCATACTCCCAATGGAACTGATTGTCCGCGTCGAGTATAAATTCTATACTTTTAGAGTTTCGAATAGAATGTTCTTTCGCTGTTCAGGTAAAATTATTCTACCCGCAATCCGGCAATTATTCTTACCCCCATTACAGGACAAAATTGGCGTTGCTATTTATGTCCAAAACTTGGCGCAATGAAAACCTGCCGTATTTAAGAGCAATTAAAAATTAATTATTGCCGGGAATTGTTTCCCGGAAAGAGCTTTTGTTACTGCGGTGCAATTTACGGGCATTTTGTAAAGATTATGGGAATAAAGATTGATGGCTCTTTAAAGCTCTTTTCTAAAAAAGAAGTTCGAATTCTTCGGGCATATTTTAAAAGTGGAAACAAAGAGCCGAAGATTGGGCTCAGTGGCGTGTCTTGAGAGAGGCCTATATCCAGCAGTGGACTGACACCGGCTGATTATGGTGATGATGATGATGATAGCTCAGCTTCGCATTAAAGATACGGACATACCGCAGCGTACTGCGTGCGCGATCTAGGCGGCGATCAGATAGCGCTGTAGTATTTGTACCGACTGGTTCCCATCAAACGTGATCAGAAAACAATTGAAAAGTACTGAGATCGCGCCCGCAGATCGCCAACAATTAACTTAAATATACTTCTTCAATGCAAAATATACTTAATGCACAAGGTATTACCGATTTTTCCTAGACAACCGAATAGTAAATATCATAATCGGGACTAAGTAAAATGATAAGATTAGTTCCTAATTATGTAACAAAGAAGAAGCAAACAGATATTTTTTCTCGTGAAGTAATAATAGGTTCAACTATATACATACTATAATATCTGTCAACCCTTCTGAGTTCAAAAAACTTCTTCTATTAGAAAACCTAAAACATTCTTAAACTCTCCTCTATCAGAAAAAAATCACCTTTTCAAATCAAACATTAAACCAAACCACTTCAACGGAAATCCTAGCTGTATTCCCTTAACCCGATAAGTACTTCAACTTAAAAAGGTCTTACACCGATTTCCAAAACATTTTGTGAATAATTCAATCGATTCCGGTACTCTGAGTACCTATCAATGTCGTTAGGGAGACATTCCGGAAACTTAGCTCTGTGTTATCTATTTACTGACCGAGCGAAGCGAATAAAGGTCTCAATTTTAGCTTGGGCAAAAATGCTTTATTATGTCTTTCCAGAAGTGGAAGTCTCTAGATTGATATTGATGCGTCTTGTCATCGCAAACGTCTATTAGAGGGAGATAAAGCTAGACAGTTGTATACTTGCATCTCTGTTTATAAAGACGTTAATCGATCGAAATTCATTGCTATTCATGTAGAGAATACCGGCCCAAGGGCGACAGTCTCTTGTTCTCTTCTAAAGACTATGGTCACGCACACACATCGTTATGGAGCGATTCACGTGATATTTTATAAGCAGGTTTGATAATTAGATGGAATTTTCCGCTCGATTATATTTTGGAAATGTTTCAAAATGGCGGAGATAAGCACCGGCACTAAATGGTTAATAACATAAACTGATTACACATTAACTCGCGGAAAAACGGGAAAAATTCTATTCGACGAGCTCACACAATGTTTCACGTTCCTGCTAAAACTCCCAAAATAATCTTTATTCGATAGGTTAGTAAAACTTTATTTTTGTGTCAAAAAAACTGCAATAATAGAATTAATTAATATGATCCCACAGATTTCGTATTACGCTGATATAATTTATGTGTGATCCTCTAGATCGAATTTCCAACCCTAATGAACGAAACGATCACTTTCCACAGATCACATCAAATAAACGAGAATTACGAGTAGCTTCAATACATTAAAATATTCAAACGGGTCTTCTTTGATCATCCGCCCAAAAACCGCCCACCCATACACAGAGCGGCGCTAACATCGTTACGACTCAAATGTTAACCGTAACTACTACTGTCTGTTCAAGACAATAATTACCCACTGATAGATGCCTGAACAGATGCAGTGAATTGGTACAAAATAGCTACGCGTTGGAGCAAATGTTAACACAATATCAATCATTGCTTTGACTTTAGTTTTAATCCAGTGCAGACTTGGCCTGTGCTTACTAGGGGACTGATTTATACAAATGTCAAACTTAATATTCAGAAAAATTATATGGCTGTATCACTGCGATTCGCTCTCTCCGGCTAAATAAGCTTAATATAAAAATTTTAACGAATTTACGGTATAGGCTAACGCTTATATTTTTCATTTTAACGCTGATTTACGGCACAATTTAAAACTGTGGTTGCAATGCTAAGTGGCAATTAGTACAAAGCATTATTTTGTGCATTTTGGTTGTTCAACATTGAGGTGTCATGCGGTATCTATGTGGGATGATATTTAACTTGGCCAGTGTTCGAATTTGTACAATACGAGTCTTTTCTTGACTGGAGAGCTCGTTGAAGTAGTGGCATAGTGTAGGAAATACAGAACTGTCTTTAAGGATCTCAATGGTGACTTTTTTCATACACAGATAACAGTTCTACTCGTCTTTGGCATAGTTTTTCCACCAACTTCCAAAAACGAAAATTCATACAGAAAATTCGTCTGTATGTTTTTTCTGTCTGTTACGCGATTACTTCGCCAATTGGAAACCGATTCGAACGATTCTTTTTTTCGTGGGTAAAGTATATTTCCACGATGATTTCATTATACAATTCATTGAGATCCGATGAATAGCTCTAGAGATATGGAGATTTAGTTTGACGTATTTCTTCAAACTAGTCGCTGAAATGAAACAATTTTATTATTAATGTTATATACCGGCTGTAATTAACTTACCTTTAGTTCGAATTTTCTCGATGTCTTGTGTGTGAATTACACGGTACGGTATATAACATTAATAATGTTACAAATTCACGATAATTTTAAAACAAAATTTTATTATTTTACAGTAGTTGTGTTCTTTTAGTAATTTTATGTGTGGTACTATATATTTTGTAGGTTGTGACTGGACACTTTATTACCAACCGAAATACATATATATGTTGGATTTGTATTCTTAAAGGGGCATTACACCACACTGACTCAGGGTCCCTAATAAGGTATGGTTGTGGCCTCTCATTAGGCGTCATAAGTCCCTAAGTGCTATTAAACAGCACATATATGAGCGGACCGGGTTCTTTCTTGCTCCCTAATTAGGGACCCTAATGCAGTATTACTTAATACCCCTTATACCACAGCGGTTATAGTGGATTTACAAAAGTTCACTTGAAAGTTGCATTCCATAGCCAAGAAACAAAAAACCATTCTCAGTTAATGTCCACTGTTGGAAACTGCTTACTGCTTACAGCTCCACTGTGTACGATATAACAGTGGCCCGGTTTTCTTTCGTAACGATCACAGATCAGGGGAATCTCTAGAGGTTTGGGATTCCACGTTTAGGCAATTTGATTTCATGACGGATAATAACGGTAACTTTAGTAATAGTTGCGTAAGAACTGTAGCATTCGGGTTGGTAACAAAATTAAACGATAAATACTTTGAATCAGGGTGGAAATGAAGATGCTTGTGAAAGGATCTCTGAGTGGTGCTACTGAAGTGACAATTGTAGGTTTCAGTTGTGGCTCAAACCACTTACTGAAATGAGATAGGTGGTAGCGTGATTTTTAGGGTTCCGTACCCAAAGGGTAAAACGGGACCCTATTACTAAGACTCCGCTGTCCGTCTGTCTGTCCGTCTGTCTGTCTGTCTGTCTGTCTGTCTGTCTGTCTGTCTGTCTGTCTGTCTGTCTGTCTGTCTGTCTGTCCGTCTATCATCAGGCTGTATCTCATGAACCGTGATAGTTAGACAGTTGAAATTTTCACAGATGATGTATTTCTGTTGCTGCTATAACAACAAATACTAAAAACAGAATAAAGTTTAAAATAATAGAGGGTATACAAGAAACATACACGAAACTAAAAGTGTTTTTTTCGGCATTTCACGCCATCTATGAACGCTTAGTTAGGTAAACGTCCCATAGATGGCGTTATATTGAAATCGATCCCTAACACCTTTGTTAGACGTTAGATGGCGTTATAAGAAATAAAATGTTTATAAATTATTATTATTTGCTGGCGAAAAATGATAGTGGTATTTTTTGCTCGATCTTATAAAATTCTGTAGTGTGGTACGGAACCCTACGAGTGCGAGTCCCGACTTGCACTTAGCCAGTTTATTTTTAAATATTATCTTATAGGCAAGCGTTTGACCCTTATCTCTCCTGATGGTAAGCGATAGTGTGGTCGAAGATGTTGAGCACGCTTGGCCTAGAATACTCTAACTTCCAAGAGCTGTGTGCTGCAGGAACACCGTAAGGTTATGGTGGCAGATATTAATCTTGATGTTGATATCTTGATATTGTATTATTTTCTTCAATATTCTTCATGTTTTTTCCTTCGCTTATTCCCATCGTAATATACTCTCTTCATTTTAGTTTTGTATCTTTCTTTGTCTACATGTAAAGCATTAGATTTTCTTACTTACTTTTTATCATCAAAAACATCAACACAATAACCACCCCGTGACGACATTTTTTATTCAGTTGTATGATAGAAAAAGGAGTTGAAACAAATTTTCGTAGTAGAATTATAGAAACACGCAATAAGATTAACTTTTACTGTTTAGATACAAAAGCGGGCAGAGACATTTCTAAATTAACTATTTCGGCAACAAATTGGAGTCCTACATCAAAGTGACGTAGAAAATCTTCCGAGAATTCGGCAACTTGTCAGGAGCTAATTACTGCTTCTGTTTTCAAATTTACCGTTTGTTGACCTCTCTGCTCCTCTTTCTTCCTTTTGCCCGAACGCGCACGTCATGTCAACTAACAAGATACTTACTTGTCCCATTAACGTTTTCGGGGTTCGTGGAAAATTACTAGAAAAACAATTGAAGACGTGAGTAGATGAATGTGATATGTCACTTTTTTTGTTTTTTCTGCAATTTATAGCATAGATGCAGGTAGTATTATCTATTACCTTCATCAATGCTATAAAATACACAAAGAAAAAAAATGTGACATAACACCTTCATCCACTCACGTCTTCAATGTTTTTTTTGTAGATAGAGGCAAATTTTTTAATTGACTTAAATAAAGGAGGACCTTTCTTCATTCGACCGTATATTTTTTTAAATCTTTGTTCGCAGATTACTTCGTCGTTTATGAACAGATTTTAAATATTCTTTCTTTGTTGGAAAGGAGATATCCCAAGTGTGGAACCATGGTAATTTCATCGAGGTCTGATAATATCTCCAGAGATAAACATCTCAAACTTTGTACTGAAAATTAATAGCGCGGCATTTGAAGTCGGTTTTTTTAGTTTTTAAAGAATCTTACAAATTTCTCAGAATGCCTTGCAATGCTTATTTATTTTTACATGGTGAAAAATGCAAATTTTCTTTCCCGTGTTTGAAGTATATATTCATTCCAACCAAGTTTTTATCAAAACCGCTGCCTGCGCTATTTAAATCTTGACATTTGTTGTCGGTTCTAACTGATTACTTCACTATAATTACGTCGTGCTGGCTCTGCTTTTTAACCCCGACCCAAAAGGAAGGAGTGTCATAAGTTTGACGTGTGTATCTGTCTGGCATCGTAGCGCCTAAACGGATGAACCGATTTTGATTTAGATTGTTCATTTGTGATGGTGAACACGATAGGCCTAAAATGGTCTGAATATCAATGGCTGCTACAATAATACTTTAAGATCATGGCAGCATAGTTTTTTTAGGGACGCTACGGGACCCTATGCAACATGAACAAGCTCGTAAACAGTAGCAAGTTTTGCTCTAAGCACGAGCGAGCAAGTCAAGTCTAGTTAGCAGATCAGTGCCATTTTTTTTCTACTGTACGTGATCGTATTATCTGTTTTTGTTTTGAAATCTCAAGTTATTGTTGTTCTCAATTAGCTGCTTTTGAAATAGGACGGAAATTTCTGATCTATAGTTATAAATGTAGTTAGAAATATAACCTGAATCTTTGTTTATATTTATAACTATGTATTGAGTGTTCTTTAATGGAGTTATTTAAGTGAGCTTGAATATTATAAAATATTGAACGTAAAATAAACAGTGAGATATTATATCGACAACTGTTAGAGCAATTAGCTCAAAGATACATTTAAACTAAAACATTCGTACTAACAACTTTCTGAAACATTAATTTTATTTAACTAGTCGTTTTGATCAAGTTGCATTGAACGCGGTTGTTATAAATAACATTGATTATAGTTATGAGAAACAAGAATGCTTGCAGGTGTTAACAGCTCCTTTAGTGAGAGTTAGTTGGAATTACTCTTATTCTTAATATCACGACGCTACAGGTTGAAATATTATTACAATATCATTGAAGTAAAAGGATACCGAATTTTTAATTGCTCATACCAAAGAAAGTAAATCTCATAGCGACATCAAGTCAAAAGCTCTTAAGCTTATAACAGCTAAACGGATTTTCTACTATCATAAACAGATTAACTAATGTTAACTTACGTAATAAGTAGTCATAGAAGGCGCCACCAATGCATAATTGGGTTAACAAATGCAATCCACTAATTTCGTCGTAACGATACTTCGCACCGTGGCTTAATTGGCAAAGCACCGGAACATGTCATTCCGGAGGTTGCGGGTTCAAGTCCCGTCGGTACGATGAAATTTTGGATTGTGTTTAACAATTTACAAAAATATAAAGTGTGAAACACTTCAAAGAAACATAATATTTGATTTACGCAGTGCAACATCTCTCGTCGGATTTGAAAACTGTAATGATTTCTTCCGAATGATTAACTTACGTAATAAGTAGTAATAGATGGCGCCACCAATGCATAATTGGGTTTACAAATGCAATCCACTAATTTCGTCGTAACGATACTTCGCACCGTGGCTTAATTGGCAAAGCACCGGAACATGTCATTCCGGAGGTTGCGGGTTCAAGTCCCGTCGGTACGATGAAATTTTGGATTGTGTTTAACAATTAACTAATGTTATAAAGATGAAAGATTTTGTTTGTTTGTTTGTTACAATTTAACTCAAAAACTACCGAACTGATTTCAAAAGTTATTTCACTAATGGAAAGCTACATTATCAGCGAGTAACATAGGCTATATTTTATCTCCGTATTCTCACGGGTACGAGAACTACGCGGGTGAAACCGGCGCTGCTAGTCATTAATAATAGCTAAAAAAACTCTCGATTAAGACACCTATCAACAAAAAAATAAACAGTTCTTCCATTTGGACGCTATGATGCCACAGACAGACACATATACACACAAACACACATATTAACAGGTACTCAGATTGACATGTCAAACTAACAACACCCCTTTTTAACATAAGTTAATTAGTTAATTAATTAATTAATTAGTTATTAGTTAGTTTTAACAATCATCTTATATATATATATATATATTTTATATATATATATATATTTTATATATATATATATATATATATATATAAGATGATTGTTGTTAAATTAATAAAAATTGTTAAATTTATGTTAAATTCATTCGAGACGCAACAAGCTGATGCAAAAAAATTTAGACATAGGTATATGTTCTACCCGTGCGAAGCCGTGCGGGTCGCTAGTATATAATAAATATTTAATCAAAATAACTTTATTCGTGTAATTGGAAGCCTGGTAAATATTCAATTTCGTTTCATTTGCAAATCTTTTGTTGACACTTCAAAGCAAATGTTTTCCTTTATCTTGGTAGTCAATGTAGTTTAAAACAGTTAAAAAGGTTCTGTTAAATTCCTAAAGTTTTTAACCGACTTAAAAAAAGGAGGATGTTTCTCAATGCGACCGTATATATATTGTTTTTTATGTTTGTTCGCGGATAACTTCGTCGTTTATGAACCGATTTTGATTAATATTTTTTTGTTTGAAAGGAGATATCCCAAGTGTGGTGCCATGGTAATTTTATCGAGGTCTGATAAGTATCTCCAGATATATTAAGATAAACATCTCAAAATTGGTACTGACAATGAATAGCGCGGCATTGAAGTCGGTTCTTTTTACAAGCTTTTATTTAACTTGCAATGTATGTATGTCACTATGTATGTTCGGGTGAAATCTTGCAAGCTAAATTAGACCCACTTTCCGATGTCCGATTGGACTCAAATTTGGTGTACTTATGTATCTTCGATGACAATACAATGATATGGTACCATGGAGCTGGTCTGATGATGGAGACGGAAGGTGGCCACGGCATCTCTGTGATAAAACAACATAACCCCAACGAGTTTGAGCTCGATTGCTTTGTCTTGAAGAGAAATTTACGCCTAGATGATATCCAGGGTCTGATGATGAAGCTGGAAGGTGACCACGGCATCTCTGTGATAAATCAACATAGCCCCACCGAGTCGATTGATTTTCCTTAAAGAGCACTTTACCCATAATCACATCAAATATCCGTGGAATATTTTAAAACATCATGCCTTCTCATAAGTACTTAGGTAGTTGGTAGGTAGTCGGTATCTATACCTACCTACTAAAAGGTTAAAAATAAATTATAAGTAAAAAATATTTTTAAAAACAAGCTTTTATCTGGTACAATGAACTAAAATGTTAAAAATAAATTCTAGTAAGTATTTGGCGTGTAGGTACTTACCTATAATATATGTTTTTAAAAATATTTTTACTTATAATTTTTTTAGTTTTTAAACGATATTATAATGTTTGCAAATTTTGCAGTTTTTCTTTATTCTCAACCGACAAAAAGGAGGTTCTCAATTCGTCTGTGTGTTTTTTAACCGACTTCACAAAATTGGAGGAGACATTTATGTTTGTAACCTCAGAACTCCGTCAAATCTTAACCGATTTGAAAAATTCTTTTTTTGTTTGAGAGCTTATGCCTTCCGTTTGGTCCCGTTTAAATTTTATTAAGATCTGATAATCATCTCCGGAGATATGAGGATAAACAATATAAACAAATTTGTATACCCTGATGACATGATACTGCCTACTTTGACTATCGCGGTATGTGAAGTCGGTTTTTTCGTGTTTATTAAACATACATTATTTATTTGATAATTCTATCGAGGTATGTATTTTATGTTTCTAATTTATTTGTTAAATTGGTTTATGAGACAAAATTGCATAGGAAAGAATGTAATAACTTTACAACAGAATATGTCGTACAGAGCACTTTTTCAATCAATTTGATGATAGCAGATAATACGCGCGTTAAATTAATGAACAATCGATTTTATCTTTTATATTATGTAGGAGGGACGGATGGTTTCATCGGTAACGTTCAATAATAACCTCCTAAAATAAATAATAGTTCAAAAAAACTAAAAAAATACGCTTTTATAGAAAATCCAACTAAAAAATAGAAAATAAATTTTAATAAATTTGAATTAAAAATAGTGTAAGAAAAAATGATTTTATTGTAAAAAAAAAGCGTGGGGTGCTTTTCAGGATATTATAAAAATAACCTTCTAGTCATACCTGTTCATAAAATATTTGGAACTATTGATACCATGCACCCCACGCTTTTTTTACAATAAAATAATTTTTTCTTACACTATTTTTAATTCAAATTTATTAAAATGTATTTTCTATTTTTTAGTTGGATTTTCTATAAAAGCGTATTTTTTTTAAACTATTATTTAATTTTCATTGTTTAGTCGAATTTTAAAAAAAATCCAGTAAGGATAACGGGTCAAAATGTTTAAAATATTGAATTGTCATCGGTCCTTAATAAGTATGCCAAATTTCGAGTTAATCCGACGTTTTGAAGGGGGTTAAAATCATGTTCAAAAGTTCCGTTACATACTAACATACAAACATACATACGTCTGAAGCTAATAAAAGCGTATTAATATCGGCACTTCGAACCCCGACATTCTGCATATATTTTTAGAGATATAGGGATAAACACCTCAAAATTGCTACAAATAGAAATACACTAAGATAATCATTTTAGATTAATTGATATTACAATCGTATTGACTGAAGCTTGCTTACTTTGTATAAGTCCACTGTTACCACTTATCTCCACTCGACGCGAGCTCAATTTCACGTGAGTGCGAGATTTTTGCTGCTCGTTAATAAAATAAAATATAAATAGGATTTGTTTTAACACGTGACATCATTTGGTAAAATTATCACCGTTATGATATTATGTTATTAGAGGGCATTTGCCGTGATTTTACGAGTGTTGTATAAGATTTCTATTTTGGGTGGCTTTTTCTGTACTACTTTACTCTTAGTAAAAGTCTAATACTGCGCTATCTTGTAATTATAGGGCGCAGGTTCGGACTCAATTTGGCTCTTTTTCTCTTCATTTTTAGGGATCCATACCCAAAGAGTGCCAACTGGACTCTATTATTGAAACTTCAGTGTGCGTCGATTCGTCCCTCTGTCAAAGGGCTTAAAAACTGTAATGTTGTGGTCACATTACAGTGTTATGGCAATAATTATGGTCATAATTGAATCAGCACCTAAGTGCAGCCCCTATTTATGGCCATAATAAAATCATCAAAGACGCCGCGATTACCGCGGTAAAAAAATGGTAATTTAACTTGTTTTTTTTTTTATTTATTTAGGGATCCTCAAACGTAAAGCGTAATTGGCATTTTTTTGGATCTCTTTAACATTTTCTTTTATTCTACGGTAGAGCAAAACTCTTCGAATGCGAGTTTTTTTTTTCTTATAAGCTAGCGTTTGACCACTATCTCAACTGTTGGTAAGTGACGATGTGGTCGAAAATGAGACGCACTATGCTACGCACGCTAGGCCTAGAATGGAAACTGGCTCTCAAGGATAGCTGCCGGAACACATTAGATGTTTGGTGACAGATTTTCTAACTTGAGGGTGGTAGCTGGCCAGGCTGACACTAGATAGTGTCCTACCACCATTTTCTAAACGATGTTTTCCTTTACCGGAGGTCCACTGTGAGAAGCGCACATACATTTTTCGATAGAAATATCCGTTGGTGCACGGCGGGGTTTGAACTCGGTACCACGGCATTAAAGCCGACTGTTCTCCCGATTACGCCACCGGGCCTTCGACCAAGTTAGTTCGACTTTTA
This sequence comes from Cabera pusaria, assembly GCA_954871355.1. NCBI lineage: Eukaryota > Metazoa > Arthropoda > Insecta > Lepidoptera > Geometridae > Cabera > Cabera pusaria. The sequence goes on from OX940901.1 coordinate 676,491, forward strand.
GTTAGCGGATTATTCGTTTACGTTTCCTAATATTCCTAAATAAAGAGATACATGTTGCCAGTTAATGTGGGCACAGGTTGGGATTGTTGCTTTTTACCGCCTGAAAAATCTGCTGGTTTGACAAAAAAAACGCCACCAACCACGCCACCTTTTCACCTCGTTATCACGGATTTTAGCCGCAAATAACGTAAATAACACAGCCCAAAAATGTGCGCATTTCATCGCTGTACATTTCTGAGCCAACTAATGACTATGAGCTTCATAATGTAAGGTACATTATGTAGGGTATAAGGGGTACATTATCATAACTATGCCGGTCGGACACGATCTGGGTACAAATAACCCGCAGATAGGATCTGGGAAAGTATGTCTTCTAGAAATCGATTTGTCGATGGATGTGACATGTCACGTCTTTAAATTAATTTGTCTATGACGTTGTGACGTCGTCACTTCTAGCTTTGTGGATGTACCACATGATCTACCTACTTTCCAAAGTGGTGGTCATTTCGTATCCATGATGCTTTTTGAGGTGTTTTGATCGAGTTTTCAAAATATGGGCGTACTCAGAGTTTTATTTTTATTTGAAAGGATAGAGCTGCGGATTGATCCGATATTATCAAGTACTATTATTTATTCTGTGCAGATATACAAAACCAAGGAAGATTACATAAAGAGAAAACTTGGCCTATCCTTTTGATTATTTTTAAACGTAAATTCTAATAGGAGTATTAATTGTGTTATATTGTAACATGTCAATATATTGTATATCTCAGAATCTTAGGCACTTCTAAACATAAAAATACCTGTTTTTAACCGACTTCAAAAAAAGGAGCAGGTTTCTCAATTCGACCGTATATATATATATATATATTTTTTTTTTATGTTTGTTCGCGGATAACTTCGTCGTTTATGAACCGATTTCGATTATTCTTTTTTTGTTTGAAAGGAGATATCCCAAGTGTGGTACCATGGTAATTTTATCGAGGTATGATAAGTATCTTCAGAGATATTGAGATAAACATCTCAAAATTGGTACTGAAAATGAATAGCGCGGCATTGAAGTCGGTTGTTTTTTAGTTTTTAAACGATATTATATGGTTAATAATTACAACCAAAAATCTAAGCATAATATTTTTTTTAGTTATAATCAAATGTTTGACCACTATCTAACCCACAGATATCTAGATATCTGTGTATAATCCTTGAGCTTGAAAATATTTGGTTATGAACTCTAAATGAAACAAAAGCTTGATCTCTATGCTACGACCTAAATTCACTGGCATAATAATGAGGTTGCTTTTAATATAAATTGAACGTTCCAAACTCGATATAACAACAACAAGTTGTCGTAACGTAACAATAACGTGCGCCATGTTTGACTTGTAGATTTCAAGGCAACTACGCTGAACAATGAGTCGGTGTGACATGTAAACATTTATGACATCAGATATCGAGATGTTTCGGATGCTTTGTCCTATGTTGATGTCAGGGCCCACACTTACCGTAAACCTTAATGCCCAAAGTTCCACAAACCAACGCGGTCAATAAAGTGGCCACCAAAAGATAATACGCTTTGTAGGCACACATGCGTTACGACGATGTTTCAATATTTTTGAAGTGACAACTTCTTCAGCGGCAATATAACTTTTCATGGTCACTGACACTCTTATTAATATTGTTTACGGGATATTTACCATGTTTTTTATTATTTATTCTTTAGCGGCGTCGTGCTCTTTTCTTGGAATGGGTAAAAATGTTAAACTCGCGTCAGGGTCACGTGTCCTGATCGTAAGACGGAGCGCAGGGCGCTTGCACGAGGTGTCGTTCCAACGGAGCGGAAGGCATTTACGTGAGGTGTCATTCCAATGGAGCGCAGGGCGCTTGCGCGAGGTCATTCCAAAATATTCAATAAACTGGCCAAGTGCAAGTCGGACTCGCACTTAGGGTTCACACACGTAGGGTTCCGTACCACACTACAGTATTTTATAAGATAGAGCAAAAAATACCACTATCATTTTTCGCCAGCAAAAAAATAATAATAATTAAACATTTTATTTCCTATAACGCCATCTAACGTCTAACAAAGGTGTTAGGAATCGACATTTCAATATAACGTCATCTATGGGACGTTTACCTAACTAAGCGTTCATAGATGGCGTGAATAAAACACGTTTCTTGTATGGGGACCCTCTATTATTTTTAATTTAATTGTATTTTTAGTATTTGTTGTTACAGCGGCAATAGAAATACACCATCTGTGAAAATTTCAACTGTCTAACTATCACGGTTCATGGGATACAGCCTGGTGACAGACGGACAGACAGACAGACAGACAGACAGACGGACAGCGGAGTCTTAGTAATAGGGTCCCGTTTTACCCTTTGGGTACGGAACCCTAAAAATGACGTGTTCTAGTTTTCACTTCTGCTGGTACTCCCAGAGTGCATCCGTTTTTCTGCAGAATGGGGTAGCGCCTGACCACTACCCCACCTACTTTTAAGTGATGACATGGCCGATGACGTAGTGCGCTAACCCAAAAGATAGTCGTACCTATTCACACGTGACTTAAAGCCCCCTAAATTGTGAATGGTGTAGAGGGAGTCCTCTACGGGTCTGAGGGATACTTATTCTGAAACTAGCTGCTGTCCATCTAAAGGTTGTCTGTTAGAGATCGCTCTAAGCTCTAAGATAAGACCGCCCATTGTGAAACCTTTCTAGAAACGTATTTGTTCTAAGATTTTTATTATGTTTGGTTAACAATAAAGTGTTCATTTATCTAAATTTTGAATGAAAACAAAGTTGAGGGGGCTCTCCATACATGGAACTGAAACTAAAAAAAAATATCATCAAATTTATAGGTATAGGTCTAATCTATAGGTCTTTACAATTGTCATTGAGGTTCCTAAATTTTTTTCTTAAAGTCAACCGTTTGTAAGGTGGACACTTCTAAAGTGGTAAAATGTGTAAAACTATGAAAAACAAAGGTAATTTTTTGCTGCCGAAAAACAATAGTTATAAAATACTCTACTGTGTTACGAAACCTATGAGTATGAGTCCAACTTGCGCTTGGCCAGTTTATTAAAAGATATTTTAACCTCTTCACAAGATATTTGAACGGTATATGAACAGAACTCGATATTAAAAAAACTATATATCCTCCCATTTGAACATCCTGGATACTAAATTGTTAAACACAATCCAAAATTTCATCGTACCGACGGGACTTGAACCCGCAACCTCCGGAATAACATGTTCCGGTGCTTTGCCAATTAAGCTTAAGCTTAAGCTTAAATATTAAGCTTAAGCTTAAGCTTAAATATTAAGCTTAAGCTTAAGCTTAATTGGCAAAGCACCGGAACATGTTATTCCGGAGGTTGCGGGTTCAAGTCCCGTCGGTACGATGAAATTTTGGATTGTGTTTAACAATTTACAAAAATATAAAGTGTGAAACACTTTAAAGAAACATAATATCCTGGATACTATATACGATTGTGATTATTTTGGCTAAAAGTATATAGAATCATCGATGTTGACAACAATTTTGTCCCTGACGTGACATGATGTGCTCGTCCCTGACGTGACGTGACGTGATGTGATGTCACGTGTTTACGCGGCGGAACAACGCAACGGCATAATTAGGTTGCTCCGTCGTTTGTATGCTAATTTGATTGCAAATTTATTTTATTGATGTTACAATGGCCTTTATGTTTGGATATCGTTGTGAAGCTTGCATTCGCGATGGGAGTAATTAAGTTTGAATTGGATCTAGAATACCATTTCCAACTAACAAAAAATAAGGTTTTTTTTAACTGCGCCGCGCGGCGTTTCGGTAACCGCATGGTAAACAATTATGAACTTTATACTACACGATAATTGATACTCATTGCATTGAGATAATTTGGCGGCGTCGCGCGTCTGAAGAATATGAGTTATTTTCTAGATGATGACGCTATAAAATAAACTTTTGTAGTTCTGATCAACTCGAAATTCGGTAAACTCTTACTTCAACGTTATTGTAAGAACTTGGTAGCGTTGACCTGATGCTGCGACATCTCCTGTAAGAACTTGGTAGCGTTGACCTGATGCTGCGACATCTCCTGTAAGAACTTGGTAGCGTTGACCTGATGCTGCGACATCTCCTGTAAGAACTTGGTAGCGTTGACCTGATGCTGCGACATCTCCTGTAAGAACTTGGTAGCGTTGACCTGATGCTGCGACATCTCCTGTAAGAACTTGGTAGCGTTGACCTGATGCTGCGACATCTCCTGTAAGAACTTGGTAGCGTTGACCTGATGCTGCGACATCTCCTGTAAGAACTTGGTAGCGTTGACCTGATGCTGCGACATCTCCTGTAAGAACTTGGTAGCGTTGACCTGATGCTGCGACATCTCCTGTAAGAACTTGGTAGCGTTGACCTGATGCTGCGACATCTCCTGGAACCTACAGAATACTCAACTCCTCACCAACTTACAACAGAGATGTCGAATTTGGGCTCGTCGGAATTGAGACCATTCCGACGATGAACAGATTATGAATAGACCGGTCGGGGGTGGTTTTACATTTTGAATGATCCTTACAGTGCTGCCCATTTTTATTAATACACTAGCAGCCCGCCCCGGCTTCGCACAAGTAGAACATATATGCCTACAAAATTTGCATCAGTTTGTTGCATCGATTATAAAATATGAACATATTTAACAACCATCGTCATATTTCATCCAATTTACACAAAACCTTAACGAATTATGCACCTAAACCTTCCTCATAAACACTCTGGCTATTGGTGAAAACCGCATGATAATCCGTTCAGTAGCTATTGAGATTATTGCGAACAGACAGACAGACGCAGTGATGAACTTTGTTTTATAATACTTACGTATTGATATTGGACGGCCCTTTGGCGTAAAGGATAGTTATCCTGATTCTGACCCGACGGTCGTTGGTTCTAATCCTAGTACCTACTAGTACCTACCAATGAAAGTTTTATGTGCATTCATGAATCATGAGTTTTCGTACAGTGGTAGTGGAATCATTAAATCTACCAAAAAGTAGCTAACCACCAAGGAGTACATCTGCCGCCGTAACCTTACGGCGTTCCCCGACGCAAAATGTAGAGGTAATATACGTTTAACGTGTGTATCTGTGTGTCTGTCTGTAGCATCTTAGCACCTAACCGGATGAACCGATTTTGTTTTTATTATTGATAGTTTTTTTTTTGTTTGATAGATGTCTTCATCGAGAGTTTTCTTAGCTTTGATTCATGAAAATTCGTTCAATCGTTATAAAATTATGAGCTTTTTTCTAGTTAATTGCGCTATGAAATCAACTTTCATAGGTCTGATCAATTCGAAAATCTTCTTCTTCAACGATATTGTAAGAACATGGAAGCCTCCTGGACTCTACAGAATACTCACTCAAATCCTCACCAACTTACAGCTCAGATTTTAAATGTCGTGTTTAGAGTCATTGGAAAAAGCTATTATACATTTATCAGTCGGGGTGGTTTAAAATATTATATTATATTATTATATATATAGATGAATATTATTTTATACAATAGATCATATTATTATACTATATTGACTTCAAATTGATTGTGATCGGTGGGGATCTACAGCATAGCTAAGCCTATAATAATATTTTCGTAGTAACTATGACCTAATCTGTGGTTTCACTGCAAATATTTTATTAATTTTGCGATGCGTGTTTGTTAAATTCGTGATATCTTCTAGAGTTTTCATTCGAATTATATACTGTAAAGGACTATTTAAATCTATAATATGTGGCCAAGCTAATAAACGTAACTATTTCGATAAGGATTAATACTATATACTTGAAAATAGCCTTGGAAGTTATGTAATATTTTTTAACAAAAAATGTAAGATTAAAATGGTTACTGTGAGTCAACCTTAAGACATTAGACATATGCTGTCGCGGACTTTTTTGTAGGTCTTATTAAGTTGTACAACTCTTGCATAGAAAATATTCTTCTATCTATTTTCAATTAAGCAGCGTTCGTAAGAAACGTGTTTTTTCGACCGTTTATTTGCCGACTTAGGTTGCAAATTAGGTCTCCACGAATGTACCTTTGATGTAAACGGGATTATATATAGCCTATTTTCATTCCGAAAGGCTATTCTATGTATTAATGAAAGAATTTTTTAAATCGGTTCAGTAGTTTTTGAGCTTACTCATTACAAACATACAAAAATACAAATGTTCTCTCTTTATAATATTAGTATAGATGGTGTAAGGATGAGCCCCTTACACTTAGGTAAAGTTGAATGTAGATTTAGATTTTAGATGTAGTAGTAGTAAGTAGTTAATAGTAAGTTAAGTTCGATAAAAGTCAAAAAGTCAAAGCATTTATTCAGTGTATGGGCAAATTAAAAATTTGCACTTACACCCGTCAAATTACATTAGATCATATTCAATAAAAAATATTATAGATATAACAGAAACATAACTAATTGCTTTGAATTTACAAAAAAAATACAAAGGTATTGAGCCATTCAGCTTTCATCTAGACGTCGATCGTCATACTTAAAACACATGTTTAATACCCCTGATTAATGTAGGGTTGCCAACCGTACTATTACGTGAACCCGCAACCCAGTGCATGTTTCAGTACTTCAGACAATTTTTATCCCAAAAAATGCTGCTAAACTGCTTTAACACGGAAACGAAATGTAAATAATGTGTCCGTCACCAATAAAAGAGTTTATTGCACTAAAAAATATATATTACAAATAATTATATTTAAGGTATACATCGCGAAGGTTTTCGCGCCGTCAACATTTATCTATGTCGAGCGTGCTCGTACACATGGCAATTATCTATATTACACAAATAACTCTATATTAGGCAAGTTGTATAATAAATAGAAGAGTAAAAGCTAAAACTGTACCAAATTATTCCGATGGAACTAGATAAATGTATGACTGTATAATTGAAATGGAACTGTCAAAGTGCAGGCCAATTTATTGGTCTACTGGTCGTATCATGCAGTTACATTGCGTGCGGGGCGCTCGCCGACGCGTTCAGCCTCGCACTGAACTCGCACGCGTCGGCGAGCGCCCCGCACTCAAGATCCTGAAGAAGGCCCCGGATGAGGCCGAAACATATGTCGATCGCTATATCGACATCGCGTAAGTCACGTTAAATTCCCGTCTCAAATCTATAAGTTTGGAATCATGCTATTGTAGTATTTTATGTTGTAGATGCGGATGTTTTGTATTTACTTGTACCTGTTAACGATTTCTCTGTTGTGTGGGATGTGATACTACTGGCAGTCGACTCCAATAATAAGAATGCAAAATTCAGTTTGCATTTTTTTTTTTCTGGGATTACTTCACGGTCAGCTGGACCAATTTAGCTGAAATTGTGCACAAGGACAGCCAGTATTAAGAATTAGGATTTTATTTTTTTAGTAGCCGTGAGGTGCATCCCGTTATTAAGAATGTCGAGGAAGGTCAATTCTGTAGTACAATTATAGGGCTTTTGAGACTTGACTCTATATAAAATAATACATCAAGGCAACCGGCGCCAGTGAAAACATTTCGCCAATGCAAAGATTTCCTTTTCTGCGTGGCATAAGAACATCAGTAGATAATGAACTAAAGTAAAAGTAAGAAGTGTAAATAAATGATGCAGATACGAAACTCACCGGCAACGTCAAGTGCATATTTGAAATAGCCACATCCTAACTGCTAAATAACTTATGGAAACAAAAGTTTTCCTCTCAGCACCGCTCAAGTTTCTTGTCGAAATTAGGCGCTGTCCAAGTTGCGAGATTACGGTGAATCTATACATATTATAAAAGCTAAATATCTTTTAACTGAGATCTCAAATAAATAAGTATCCTTATTATACTAACGATAATTTAACATTCCATATGAGGAGGACACATCTGTTAATATATTATATTTTATTAGGGTTCCGTAGCCGATTGGCAAAAAACGGAAGCCTTATAGATTCTTTTGTTAGGAAACGTAAACGAATAATCCGCTAAGTACAAGTCGAACTAACTTGGTCGAAGGCCTGGTGGCGTAATTGGGAGAACCGTCGGCTTTGATGCCAGAGGTACCGAGTTCAATCCCCGCCATGCACCAATGGTTTTTTCTTATAGTGAAGGAAAAACATCGTTAAAAAACCAACTACCCCCGCCTAATGGTAGGACACTATCAAGTGTCCGCCTGGCCAGCTACCACCCTCAAGTTAGAAAATCTGTCGCCAAACATCTAATGTGTTCCGGCAACTATCCTTGACAGCCAATTCTTAATCTAGGCTTAGCGTGCTTACCATCTTTGACCGCATCATCACTTGCCAACAGGTGAGATAGTGGTCAAACGCTAGCCTATAAGATATATTAAAAAAAATTCGTCATGTCTGTTTGTCTGTTCGTCCGTCCGTATGTCACAGCCACTTTATTCCGAAACTATTAAGACTACGCAGTTGAAACTTGGTAGGTAGAGATGTATTCTGTGAACCGCATTACGATTTTTATACAAAAGTAAAACAAGTTATTTTTCAAAAAAGAAATGAAACCGACTTCATAACCACAAACAGGCACTCAAAAGCGAAAAATAAATTACCTCATATAATTATTATAAGCGCTACCCACTAATCTATTTGACGTCGGTGCCAGCCAAGTCTAATAGTTAGTAGATAGATACTACCTACATGTACCTACTTACTACTACTACATACATAGTATCTATCTACTATCCAATAGACTTGGCTGGCACCGACTTCAAATAGATGGCTTAGGGTAGCGCTTATAATAATTATATTAGGTAATTTACTTTTCGCTTTTGAGTGCCTGTTTGTCGTTATGAAGTCGGTTTCATTTTTGTTTTGAAAAATAACTTATTTTACCCTTTTTAGTGCAAAACAAGTTTTAATTAAATTACATGAATCTATAAAATTTCGTGTCTGGGCCGTTATACACTGACGGATATATACTTTGTAAAAATTTCAAGTATGTACCTATTACGGTTAAGAAGATACAGATCTGTAAAGTGCGCACATATGGACACACGGACGGATGGACGGACGGACGGACGGACGGACGGACGAACGGACAACAAAGTCTCAGAAAGTGTTCATTTGGTACCCTTTGGGTTCGGAACCCTAAAAAAATTGACTTTAAATGCCGCGATAGTGAAAATATTCACTAGTAATGATGTCATCAAGATATCAAAGGACAATGTCCAAAATGGCCCTGTGCAATTCAAGCATCACGATAATTAATTGTCTATTTTATTAAAATAATTCCAAATACTTTTATAACACGGACTAGTTGTATTCCAAAATGAATATTAAAAAGTATTATTTGCGATTATTAACATTAATTGCCGCCATATGGCCAACAGAACACTGAATCACTCTACTACGTTATAAGAGTTGGCACTTCCCTACATTGTTGATATCCGAATTATGAAAGCACTGTGTAGCCAACCTAACAAAGGAAAGTATCATTTACTTAGTAAATATTATATAATCTGTGGTATTATGCTTATTTTTTTTTTTGCGATGTTGGTTGGTACAAAGAACGTTCATAATTCTGAGTTATTTCATTATGTATGCAGTGTCGCGGGACTGATTTGGCCGCCATCTGCACCAAACGTCATGTTTAATGATTATGGGAAAAGTGCTCATCAAGGAAAATCAATCGACTCGGTGGGGCTATGTTGCTTTAGAACAGAAATGCCATGGCCACCTTACAGCTTCATTATCAGATCCTGGCTATCATTGAAGTGTAAAGTGCTCCTCAAGACGAATTATTTGAGCCCAAACTCGGTAGAGTTACGTTGATTTAACACAGAGATGCCGTGGCCACCTTCCAGCTTCATCATCAGACCCTGGATTTCATCTAGGTAAAAAGTTCTCTTCAAGGCGAATCAATCGAACCCAAATTCGGTGGGGTTATGTTGTTTTATCATAGAGATGCCGTGGCCACCTTCCGTCTCCATCATCAGACCAGCTCCATAGTACCATATTATTGTATTGTCACCGATGATACATAAGTACACCATATTTGAGTCCAATCGGACATCGGGAAGTGGGTCTAATTTAGCTTCCAAGATTCCGCCCGAACATACATAGTGACATACATACACACATACATACATTGCAAGTTAAATAAAAGCTTGTAAAAAAGAATAATTTGAATCCGTTCACAATTGACGGAGTAATCGCGTAACATACACAAAAAAAAAACATACAGACGAATTGAGAACCTCCTCCTTTTTTGTGAAGTCGGTTAAAAATAGAAGATTAATGGAGGCTCTCCATATTATTATAAGTACATGAAACAAAAAAAAAATGCTTTAATCAAATCTATACGTGCGGGGTGCCTATTGATAGGTACTTAAAAATGACATTGAGGTTCCCAAAACAATATTTTCTCAAAGTCAATTGTATTAAAGATAGGCACTTGTAAAGTGGTTAAATGACAAAGCATATTTAGCTTAGTTAAAGGGGTTACCAAAAAGTTTCTTACTACTTAAATTATTTTGTGACATATACATTGACAGTATATGTCTATACTCTAACATTGCAGCTAAGTTTATCTTATTATATTATCCTTTGTGCTTTGAAGCTTCGACCCATTGGTAATATAATAGAAGCACGATCTACAAACAGGAATGTGAACGATCTGCGATCAGCGACTAGCAGGCGGTGTCTAATGGCCCAGACGTGAGCACGCGACACCTACATCGTATTACAGCTGGATTTTGTTCTGGATAAAGTTAATGCCCAGACTTTTAGCTGTATAGCTTTTATTATGCTTCTTTGAAGTGTTTCACACTTTATATTTTTGTAAATTGTTAAACACAATCCAAAATTTCATCGTAGCGACGGGACTTGAACCCGCAACCTCCGGAATAACATGTTCCGGTGCTTTTGCCAATTAAGCCACGGTGCGAAGTATCGTTACGACGAAATTAGTGGATTGCATTTTGTTAACCCAATTATGCATTGGTGGCGCCATCTATGACTACTTATTACGTAAGTTAATCATTCGGAAGAAATCATTACAGTTTTCAAATCCGACGAGAGATGTTGCACTGCGTAAATCAAATATTATGCTTCTTTGAAGTGTTTCACACTTTATATTTTTGTAAATTGTTAAACACAATCCAAAATTTCATCGTACCGACGGGACTTGAACCCGCAACCTCCGGAATAACATGTTCCGGTGCTTTTGCCAATTAAGCCACGGTGCGTATATACGTGTATAGCTTTTATCTGCTGATTCACTGGAAGTGGGTTTAAGTAATGATATTGCGGGAAACTGTAACTTACTAAATGAATGCATGAAGTTTCAAATATTTAGGTGTAACGGTCAATAGCTGTCTAAATTACAAAGACCATATAGCTGTACTGACGGGCAGAGTTCGCAAACTCATGTACGTCTTCAAAAATCTGCGCCATGTGGCGGACACCAGATTGTTGAAGACGATATATTATGCTCTCTGTCAGTCACTACTTACTTATTGCATCACGGTATGGGGTGGAGCTCCAAAGACCTTTTTACTGATGCTTGAAAGAGCCCAAAGAGCGTTATTAAAGGTCATGTTCTTCCGTCCTTTCAGATTTCCCACCAGTGAACTATACCAGATCACAGAATTACTCTCCGTTCGAAAGTTATTTATTTACAGAACTGTTCTATACATGCACTCGATTAAACCCATTACTTACGTGGAGACTAAAAGACGAAAGGACAGGGTGCACGTATTAAAATCATTCTCGACTACTTTTGCTCAAAGATTCCTCTGTTTCCTTGGCGAGTATGTATATAATCAGGCAAACCGTAAACTTTCAATTTATCATATAAGTAAACATGAATGTAAGAAAAAAACTACTAATTGGTTATTAATGATCACGTTTGAAGAGGCTGAAAGCCTTATTTCAATTGTTAAATAAAATAAAAATACTCTAATTCCGATATAAACTAAATTAAAAAAAAGATACAAAAAAAACAGGTAGCTTATCACACACACACATACACTCACACTCACACACACACACACACACATACACACACACGCGCAGATTTAATTTTTATTCTTTTAATAACCTTTACTTGTATAAGCTTGAGCATAAACGCTACATTAATTATTTATCTAAATTACTGAAGCCAACGATCGTGCTGGCGGAGGATCACTGTCCTACAAGATACAGTTTTAATACTAGTTTGTGGGGCAGGGAACCAACCCCCTGTATTAATAAAATATAGCCTTAATTCAATTCAATTAATACCATGTACACGTTCAATCTCAATGTATTTAGCTCTAAGGCTCATGTTCAATAAATATTTTTATTATTATTATTATTATTATGAATGCATGAATGAAGTATTATGTTTTAAACTCTGCAAATATATTAAGTTTGTTTAGTAGATATCTTGAAAGTAACATCAGAACTGCTACGACGTAGCAAACTGCTACGACGTAGCTGAAATTACCTATCATTCGTATGATTTTCACAGAGTATAGGGTTTTCATGCTCTCCCGCCTCGTACACGTCTCGTCTTAACATAGCTTGAACTAAATGCACTTGATAAAAAAAAACAATGTGTCGGTGGCGTCACAGCATAAGCATGTATGGAAGCTTTACTTCAACAATGACCGCGCTTTGACGCTGCATCTTCACCTCGCCGCGACTCTTGTGTATGAGTGTAGTATATTATTTACTCTTAAAGAAAAGCTAGATATGGCACGCTGCTTATTAACTCTCACCTTGACGTTGCAAGCCGCCTTGACTTGTCTCCGTGTAAGCCTGTCTTAAGTATAATGCTATTTTCAACCGACTTACAAAAAGAAGGAGGTTCTCAATTCGTCTGTATGTTTTTTTTTTCTATTTTTGTGTGTGTAGTAATCGCGTAACACACGCGATTACTCCGTCAATTGTGAACCGATTCGAATGATTATTTTTGTACTCGGTAGGGTACGTTTTCGAGGTGGTGCCATTGTAATTTTATCGGATCTGAAAAGTATCTCCAAAGATATCAAGAAGAATCAAGAATCAAAGCATTTATTCAGTATGTAGGCAGTATAAATATACGCACATATACACGTCAAAATCATAAATATAATATGACGATAAACGTCTCAAACTTGCTACTGAAATTGACTCGCGGGGCATTGAAGTCGGTTGTTTTAGTTTTTAAACTATCTTTATTTTATATTGAAATGAATTGGAATACTTGCCTTCATAAAATAATGTGTAGAATTGTATAAAAATACCAATAATGGCATGTTATCTATATCAGTCAACATAACCTTTCGTCAATAGGCTCGACTGTCCGACAAACAACACATTGTTGTCCAATCTATTGTAGATACAATGCAATAAGTAATAAAGTTGAATATTGGTCTTGTTACGAGATCGTATTACGTATAACTTGATTGTTATTTCTGTTTACAATGTTGCGTTTCTTTACTGATCTTGTGCAATATTGTTGTTTATATGATCCTAGCTTTCTATATCCCGAAGAAGGATTTATCATCATCATCATTATCAGCTGGTATCAGTCCACTGCTGGACGTAGGCCTCCCCCTAGACACGCCACTGAGCCCGATCTTCGGCCTTTTGTTTCAAGTCACAGCCCACCGCTTTGCGAATGTCGTCGCTCCACCTAGTCACAGGGCATCCTACGCTACGTTTGCCGATTCGCGGTATCCACTCTAGAACCAATCTGCCCGACGGTTATCGGTCCTATGGCAGATATGATCAGGAAGAAGGATTAGTCAACAGAATAACCAAGATGCTTGCCTAAATTATTGTGTAAAACGAACGTTGTGGCACGCAAAGCTCTAAACTGACAGAATTTTTGCGCTTTACTGCACTTAAACCTTACTAGCAATGTATTCACATTACTAGTATTCTTGTTAACTAAGTTAACTCTAACTTAAGTACAACTTAGCTAAATATGCTTGTGTCTGGAGTAGGTTCACGTCAACAGTGCAATGGGTGGGGATCGAACTCACGACCTCTCACGATCGCCAGTCTGACACCTTATCCATTGGGCTTGTTTTCCGTTTCAAAGGTACCCTTCTCAGGTGGTCTCATTAAAATTTGAACAAAGTCGGTTGAGCCTTTTTGATATATCAACATTTTTATTACGATGCTTTTGTATACCTTGATGACATGATACTGGCTACTTTGACTAGCGCAACGTAGGAAGTCGGTTCTTTTAGTTTTTTAAATTATATTGAATTATGTTCAACAACACCAATATTATAACTGCGAAAGTCACTTTGTATATTTATTTATTTTAACCTTTTTATGCTAAAACGGCTGGACCAATTTAGTTGAAATTCAACACAGAATTAGCATTTGTAGTAGACAAAGACGTAAGGATGCTTAATAACACGGGTGAAACCGAAGGAGTGGTTAGAGTACGACAGTAAAATGAAACACCCAAACATGAAACTGAAATTGACTTTCATTAAACCATTCTCTTTTAGTTTTTAAAAGTATATAATGTAAATACTTGTTACTCGTACCTAATAGCTATGTAGATAGCTCTTAGCTATGTAAAACCGCTTTCTTTTCCAACTTAGACCATCAATACCCAGATGGCCTGAGCCTGTACAGAGTTCTTAATTATAATACCTAGAGGCGTGGTACCATTTTCATGGTCCACATTTTGTAGCAAGTATTTCGAAGTCGTTTTAAGCTGGAAAATTCATAACTGTTAAGTAAACTTCATAAACAGAAATACTGTTTTCTGGGAATGAAATACTGTTAATATTTTGTAATATTAAAGGCATTGAAAATAAACTTTAATGGGCAATGCGATGAACGCGTATTAAATTAGTTTTACAGCAATTTTTTAGTTAGTGTTTTTAAATCATTAAATTAATCATTATTTTGTAAAACTTGTAATATAGTGCCTATTCGGAATATTTATTTTACTCATTTAATAAATGAAGTTCGTGACACTCACGAGACGAAACACGTTTTAAAAAACCATGCTAAAATTTAAGAAACCTAAAATATAACTTTTTTAACAGAATTTGCCTAATAGGATTTATATAAATGTGTAAATTCACTCTTAGTGTCTTCAATGACTTGTAGAAATTATAAAAAAACACTAACGCACAACATTCCGTTTCCTGGCAATCAATACTTTTTAATAATGTGTGTTTATCTTGTCTCTAAATAATTCATGATCGTACAAAACGACAAAACCGACTTCACATGCCGCGATAGTCAAAGTACTGGCTAGTTATAATCATATCATCTAAGTATACAAAATTGCTTTTATAGTTTATCTCCATATCTCCGGAGATAATTGTCATAGCTCGACAAAATTTGAATGGGACCAAACGGGCGGCATGATCTTTCAAACGAAAAAAGAAATTTTCAAATCCCATCAGATTTGACGGAGATCTGAGGTAACAAACATAAAAAAATAAAATAAAACAGTTGAATTGAGAACCTCCTCCTTTTTTGTAAAGTCGGTTAAAAATCTGTAAGAACATAAGAATAAAGCTGTTAGAGCAAAGTTGTAAGTATTTTGTTTTCATTTGTGTGTGAGCGAGCAAAATGTGGATAACACAGTCTCGTGAAACATTAGAAACACGTGTCTCTGATGTTGTAAACGACGCCATAACGTGTAAAGTTAAACATGTCTTTCACAAAAATGTAATTGTAATAACAATCCTTAGGGTAGTTATTCTTGTGAGAAGAGGCGCCTTAGCTACAAGATCTCGTATGACTAATGTGGTGCTAAAAAAGTTTTGCAAATATATTATTTTTAATAGCACAGCATGCTGTGTTCGCCTCTAGAAGGGCTTGCACTTTGTTATTTTAATTTTACATTTACAATACTTAAGATTATGTTGTGTTAGCCCAGTTTGGTGAACCTACCAAGAGAAAAAAGAGTTATTTTATACCGCCTTTTTATAGTTGGCCATAATCCTACTATCTGCGAAAGATATCATAATTTTGTAATATATTGTTGGCTTCGGCTTCATGAATACCTGCCTAAAGACAAGTAGGTAGTACAACCCAACATAAAAACATAAAATGTTTTAAATATTCGTGTGGATTTTAATGATATGCACAGGTAGACCTCATAGACCAGAATCTATCATTAATAGTGTTATTTTGTAGATTTTTTTTAAATAACCGACATCACAAAATTGTTGGAGGGTCCCAATTCGTCGGAACCTTTTTTAGGGTTCCTTACCTCAAATGGTAAAAAAAGGAACCCTTATAAGATCACTTTCTTGTCCGTCTGTCTGTCTGTCTGTCTGTCTGTCCGTCTGTCTGTCCGTCTGTCTGTCCGTCTGTCTGTCCATCTGTCTGTCCGTCTGTCCGTGTGTCACCACTGATTTTCTCAGGATCAGGTAGACCTAGAAAGTTGAAATTTATACCTGATACTGAAGTTTATAGTCCCTATTGGGTGTATAAAAATCAAGATCTTGAGTCAACACAATAAAAAGATATGGGCAAATTTAGATTTTCGCGAAAAATTCTTAGTACCAATATGTACTCGTACCTTAATTTTCATATTCATTCCTATAGGTTTTGGGTCGAAAACCTATAAGGTACTTCCCGTTGACCTAGAATTGTCAATTTTGGCAACAAGCAAGGTTTTACAGCACAAATTAAGGAAAAAATCCAAAAAATAAAAAAAGTTTAAAATTAAAGGTGTAATACATACATATTTTACGCCAATTAAGGTAGACCTCTGAGTTGTATGAGCGCTTATACAATTTAGAAGTCTTAATTGGTACATTTACAATTTAGAATCAAAATTTTGGTACGGTAGCCTCGGTGGGCGAGTTCAACTCGACTTGGCCGGTATTTATTTTTAAATGTATTTGGAAAAATCTTTTAAAAAAGAATTGGGTCCAGGTGGTCCCTATGGCCCTTATTTATATTTAAATTAAAATGTTATATTTAAATTTTAACGAAATCGGCCGAGCTTTTTTATATTTTATATATATAATTTGTATTATCATGCATTTATATACCTTGACGACACGCTACTAACTACTGGCACAGATTATATAATAGTTACTGAGTCTACTGGCAACGTTGACTAGCGCGACGTTTGAAGTCGTTTTTTTTCGTTTTTTAAACGATTATAAATTATTTAGCTAAAATGTTGTTTAGTCTTGTATAGTCAAAGTGCTCTTCGAAAAAAAGTTGTAAAAAGCATAAAAAAGGTTGCTCACCGCATGGTGTCACCATACACAAAAAGAGTATTTCCCTTCATCACTCTCATGCCAGTTTCAGACATTTTTTTCCTTATCTCCACTTCTTGACCAACCGCATAAAAACAAAAAGGCGAACCCTTGATCCTTTCCACCTGCCTAATTTTTTTGGTACACAATCTCGCCCTCATTATGGCCTGATACCGGCTTCAACAGATACGTAAGGGTACCGTAATTGAACGGTTTGTTTGCATTGTACTGAGTTGGGCCATGAAACAAGCTTGTTGTTTTCTTTTCCGATTGGCATAGTTTTTATTGAAGTGAAAACTTCTTTAGCAGCGTTATGCACTTTTCTTGGGATGGGTAAAAAATTTTAAACTCGCATCAGTATCACGTGTCTTGATCGTAAGACGAAAATTCATAAGACGGAGCGCAGAGCGCTTGCGCGAGGTGTCATTCCAACGGAGCGCAGGGCGCTTGCGCGAGGTGTCATTCCAACGAAGCGCAGGGCGCTTGCGCGAGGTGTCATTCCAACGGAACTAAGGGCGCTTGCGCGAGGTGTCATTCCAACGGAGCGCAGGGCACTTGCGCGAGGTGTCATTCCAACGAAGCGCAGGGCGCTTGCGTGAGGTGTCATTCCAACGGAGCGCAGGGCGCTTGCGCGAGGTGTCATTCCAACGGAGCGCAGGGCGCTTGCGCGAGGTGTCATTCCAACGGAGCGCAGGGCGCTTGCGCGAGGTGTCATTCCAACGAAGTGCAGGGCGCTTGCGTGAGGTGTCATTCCAACGGAGCGCAGGGCGCTTGCGCGAGGTGTCATTCCAACGGAGCGCAGGGCGCTTGCGCGAGGTGTCATTCCAACGGAGCGCAGGGCGCTTGCGCGAGGTGTCATTCCAAAGTTCAAGTTGTCACTTCTGCCGGCACTCCCGGAGTGCAACACGTTGTTTTTTTTGTCGGATTCACTCATGTCGATTTCCTACATCCCTTATGTCAGAAATGGCCGTATGTGCACAGGGAGAAACTTGTATTTTAATATAATAAACACGATTTTACTACAGTTAACTTGTCTCCTATTGATTTAGTACCCGTCTATTGCTTCGGTTTCTTTCCTAAAGCTTTTCTCTGGATTTTGACTTTTTTTATGATATAAGGTAACAGGACAAGCACGACGCTCGCCTGATGGTAAGCGATGATGTCTACCTATTACAGATACAGCGGCATGCAAAATTCTGGCAGTCCAGAATTTTGCATGTCACTACACTGCGCCTGTTACCTTGAGACATATGGATGTCGAGTCTCACATGCCCTGTAATTTTACTGGACACCTTTCCATTTCAACCGAAAAACATTTCTATTTCACGGTTGAAAATGAATAGGCAAAGTGGTGGTACCGCCCCAGACGGACTAGCAGAAGTTCTACCGCTACAAAAAAAACTGCGGAGCGAATTGAAATATACCGTCCCGCTTTGCATTGAAATGCACTCGAAACGGTAATATGATATAAGTACTGATGGAATAGTGAACTGAACTACTTACTGCAACCTCTCGACTCTCCAGCAATTAACCACTAGAATTGTAGACGATTTCAAGTTCTGTAACAGGTTGGAGTTGCTCAGCTTTCGAAGAGACATATCGGTGCACTGTACATTTTCTATCGTGTTTTTAGGGTTCCGTAGCCGAATGGCAAAAAACGGAACCCTTATAGATTCGCCATGTCTGTCTGTCTGTCTGTCTGTCTGTCTGTCTGTCTGTCTGTCCGTCCGTATGTCACAGCCATTTTATTCCGAAACTGTTAAGAATACAAAATTCAAACTTGGTACGTAGATGTATTCTGTAAAGCGCTTTCCGATTTTTATACAAAAATAAAAAATATAAAAGTTTAAGGGGGGCATCCCATACATGGAACTGAAACAAAAAAAAAAACTTTCTTCATACCTACACGTGTGGGTATCTATGGATAGGTCTTTAAAAATGACATTGAGGTTTCCAAAATCATTTTTTCTCAAAGTCAATCATACAAAAGATAGGCGCGTCTAAAATGCTAAACTGTGTATCCCCCCCCCTCTAACTTCTAAAGTAAGGGAGTGAATAATCTAGAAAAAATATATTCTGTAGATCTCAATAAAAACTTTCAACGAAAATTGGTTTGAACGAGATACAGTCAGCAATTGTTGAGATATAGCGACCGCAAGTATAACTTTGTTTTTCATACAAACACTATGAAAAACAAAGTTATTTTTGTAGTTGTGAAAAATCATAGTTATAGAATACTCTACTGTGTTACGGAACCCTACGAGTGCGAGTCCGACTTGCACTTGGCCAGTTTTTGTATGAAGCATGTTCTGAAGTACTTTAAGACCGGTTCCTGACAATATTTTAAAAAGTTATTATAATTTCAAGGGCCGGTAGTCTCTACATGAATAGCAATGAATTTCGACCGATTATCGTCACTAAGAACAGAGATGCAAGTACACAACTGTCTAGCTGCATCTCCCTCTACTAGACGTTTGCGATGCCAGGACGCAACGCTATCGATGTAGAGACTTTTATGTTTTGTTTAATAGAACATTTTTCGTGGATATATCTTCGATCCGAAAAATGTATGCATGCCTACAAATTAATGATCTCTAATGAATACTCACGAATATTATGTATGATGGTTAATTTACTATTTAATAAGTTTCGAATTTCCTAGCCCTACAGATCTGTTAAAAGATTTCATTTTCAGTACATAAGACAAATTTTATTAGCTCGTAAGCTAGGTTGGCTAACACACTGCCGTTTTATTATAATGATAATGGATATTATCGTAATACGTGATTATAGGTTTCTAATAAGTTTAGGTGCACTGGAGTAAGGGATAAGACTTTTACTGTTTCTACTTTATTGGTTAGGGTGCGGACAGAGTACAAGCGCAGGGCGACGCGATTTGGTTGAATCGCGAGTTTGCGACCATTTTTAATGTGCTTTGAGTATTACCCAGATTGATTGAACAGTCAAAACTTTGAATTAAAACTTAGCAAAGACTAAATCAGTGAAATCAGTGACGTTAGGCTAAGCTAATATAAAAGAGTTCTTGCTAAGGCAAGAAATATATATATCGGCAGAATCTGTGAGTGGCTTGCATGCTATCTGTCT
Source organism: Cabera pusaria (assembly GCA_954871355.1). Classification (NCBI taxonomy): domain Eukaryota; kingdom Metazoa; phylum Arthropoda; class Insecta; order Lepidoptera; family Geometridae; genus Cabera; species Cabera pusaria. The sequence continues at coordinate 696,806 of OX940901.1, forward strand.
AGCAGTCGGGGTTTCTGGTCGCTTGCCAAGGCTGCTAAGAGCAATTTGTTGCAGTCGTTACCTGCATTACGTAAGTCGGATGACAGCCTCGCTCACGGTGCTTAAGATAAAGCCGAGCTTTTAGGTACTCTCTTTGCCTCGAACTCGACTCTCCACGATAGGGACGCTACACCATCTATGTTATGTCAAGATTTATATCGACGATTCAATCTCGAAAAAGAACCTCTGAAAAGGAACCTCTGAGCCTTGGCCAGAATTAGTACGGTCAGTGCCTTTTATGAGATTTTTAAGGAAAAGTTTTCCGAGGAACTCTTCGATCTAATTCAAGCTTCGCGATTTTATTACCGCACGCCCGACATACACAAAAGCTCTAATTCTAATTATTTATTTCATAAAAAATACATTCTCACATATATACAGCCATTTCCGCCTAACTAGGTGTTGGTGACACCTATATTTTGGTAGAACGTTCCTTCTCATTATGAACTACATTTAATGTAAATTTTTAAAGTCTTAGAGTCCAAATTAAACATCTAGCATTAGTTTAAAGTAATTTAACATTCTTATAGATACGAGTAAATTAACAAATCATTAATTCTCTTATAAATTACAAATTTTAAATTTCAAGATTATCCTCACATTCTCGACTTATGGATATTGCACACAGTTAGGTTTACTAGTATTCTTCCCCCATACGTGTAAAATGTGGAATGAGCTTCTGAGTTCTTCTCACTTGGGTACAATATGGCATTTCTCCAAGAAAAAGGTTATAATATCACAGGGCAGGCAACGCCCTAGTGCCTGTGGTGTTGTAGATGTTCATAGGCGATGGCGACTTCTTCAGGTACGACCACACCGCGGTGTCCTGCGTTCGCGTGCACGTTCGCTGATTTTCAATCGTTTCCTGATCGCCGTAGATCACGTTTGGTTTGAACCAGCCGGTACAAATACTACTGTGCTATCTGATCGCCGCCGAGATTGCGCACGCAGGACGCTGCGGTGTGGCCATACCTTTACTACCAGGCGGGCTATTTGCCTGTTATTGGTATAGTTATATTATTTTAAAATCATCAAATCAATTTTTACCCCTATCAATCTGCCGTTTTCATTTAAATAAACACGATCTTAGAATAAAAACTCTTCAAACTTCTGACTATAATGTTACTAAATATTCAGGATTCAAACAGTATCACAACCTTAAAAAGTCGTTGTTTAGAAAAGGTGAAAACTCGCATCCAACTTCTAGGCATCAAACTTTCACAAGCATTTCGAAATTCAGTCTATAAAGATTCAAATGATAACTGTATAGTTGAAGCAAAAGCAGTTTGTTATATTTCAAACGTTCACAGATTTGCCAATATTTGAATATTTGTTCAACACTGTCGTTTCTATAACGAATAGTATAAATGAAATATTTTGAGAAGCTATTGAACTTTCTTTAGAATATTTTCCTGAGTCAAGTGTAATAAAAGCAACAGGATCCAAGAGTTTTATAAAGTAAGTGCTTCCGGTTCTAGAAAGGAAGAATAGAATGATTGATTAAGTTTAAAAATAAACTCAAAATGAAATTTTACTGCGTTGAGAAATTTAATCTGGTCGAAGTATAAGCAAAGTGGAACTTAGTAGGTGCCCGTAGAAATAAGATTCGAGTTGGTTTTCCCCACCCGCTTCCGTAGGCTTTTAAACCTTATTTTACAGCTTACTGTACCAATTAAAATGGATGACCACTGGTGCGAGGTTTCAGCTCTAGCTCAAACCACGCATCTAACAAAGATAAGTCACTCATAATTCACCAAGTTCCTGGCATGATGTTCAGTGTAGCTGGAACCAGAAAACTGGTTGGGATATGATTGCGATATGTGGATTGGATGAATGACGTAGAAAAAGAAGTCATAAGCCCGTACTCGGTGAAAAAAGTTTTATACGTAGATTTTTTATACCTGAAAATATTCCTTTAGTGTGCGCCGGATCAATAAATGGTCCATGCGCCTATTGAAAGTGACAACTTGCTGCCAATACTTGTCTGTTTAATTTGGAGCGCAGCCAAGCACTGTATTCAATAGAATGGACATTTTTGGCACTGCCTAGTACAGGGTCAGCCAGGCTTATATAGTCCATTATCCATAGATGTAACCTAAAACGTTTTTAAAAAGTGAATATATTTTTAGTGCATTTTCAGCTTGCCTGGTGTATTTAAGCTCTGTAATCCACTTAACCCGAGCGTGTTCCACCAAAGTTATCGACATGGCTCAAAGGATTAGCAAGATGAAGTGGCAGTGGGCTTGTCACATATTTTGTAGAAGCGATAACCGTTGGAATAGACGGGTTCTAGAGTGGAGACCACGGTTCGGTATAAACCTAGTGTAGAGCGCCTTCCAGCTAGGTGGAGCGATGATATACGGAAGCTGGCTGGCAGCGGCTGGAAACAAAGACCTTAAGATCGAGCTCAGTGGCGTGCCATAGGTGAGGCCTATGTCCAGCAGTGGACAGAGATAGGCTGATGATGATGATGTGTTCCAACAAAAAAATTTTAGGTCATTCTTCAATTCTTTAGTAGTTTTTTCATTCTTTTAGAGCAATTGTAGGGAAAAAATCCGGTACGTTCACATAAGAGCCCAGTGGTGTAGTGGAAGAATGGTTGGCTTTGAATCCAGAGGTACCGAGTTCAATCCCCACCGTGCACCAATGTATTTTTCTATCGAATTTCTGTGCGCTTTTCACAGTGGTCCTCCGGCAGCTATCCATCAAACCCAGTTCCTATTCTAGGCCTAGCGTGCTACCATCCTCGATCACATCATCACTGACCAACAGGTGAGATAGAGATCAAACGCTAGCCTTCTGACATAAAAAAAAATCCAATTGTATGGGTGTGGGGTGCATTAAAATAAAGGACGCCATCTTTATTGACACCAGTAACACCTATAGACCTTTGTTTGACTGATTTGAGCAGCCTTACACTAACAAATCGGCAAGGCACAGCACATGTAGAAAGGGTACCCAGTACTGAAACATGCACTGGGTTGCGGGTGCACGTAATGGTACGGTTGGCAACCCTACATTAATAAGGGGAATTAAACATGTGTTTTAAGTGTGACGTTCGACGTCTAGATGAAAGCTGAATGGCTCAATACCTTTGTTTTTTTTTTTGTAAATTCAAAGCGTTATGTTTCTGTTATATCTATATTTTTTGTTGAATATGATCTGTTTAATGTTATTTGACGTGTGTAAGTGCTAATTTTTAATTTGCCCATATACTGAATAAATGCTTTGACTTTGACTTTGACTTTGGTACTCCTAGTCTCTCACCCTTTAGATGTTAAAGAAAATTAATCTCGCTAACATGATTTTCCTTTGTTGCAGGTAGCCCCAAATATGATAGAGTTCATAAAATCCCCTGTGAATATCATAGACTTTATAGCTACGCTTAGTTTTTACATGGACATAGTGGTAGAATTAACAATAATTAAGCAGTACGTGGATAAGGCAGAAATATTAGAGTTTATATCTATTATTAAGATTTTAAGGTACGTACACTATATTTAAACTATATTTTAGTAAATATTATGTTTCTTTTAGTTTAATTTATATTTTTAACCGACTTCAAAAAAAGGAGGAGGTTTCTCAATTCGACCGTATATATATATATATTTTTTTTTTTTTTTTTTTTTTTTTTTTTTATGTTTGTTCGCGGATAACTTCGTCGTTTATGAACCGATTTCGATTATTCTTTTTTTGTTCGAAAGGAGATATCCCAAGTGTGGTACCATGGTAATTTTATCGAGGTATGATAAGTATCTCCAGAGATATTGAGATAAACATCTCAAAATTGGTACTGAAAATGAATAATTTTTTTATGTTTGTTCGCGGATAACTTCGTCGTTTATGAACCGATTTCGATTATTCTTTTTTTGTTCGAAAGAAGATATCCCAAGTGTGGTACCATGGTAATTTTATCGAGGTATGATAAGTATCTCCAGAGATATTGAGATAAACATCTCAAAATTGGTACTGAAAATGAATAGCGCGGCATTGAAGTCGGTTGTTTTTTAGTTTTTAAACGATATTATTGTACATAAATACACATTGCTTAGTTGGTCAGAGCACCTGGGCATGTTTCCCAGGAGAGTGTGGGTTCTAATCCCGTCGGTACGATAACATTTTGGATCGTTGTAACAATGTATATTTTAGCACTTCAATTTATATAGAAATCTGAATTATTTTGGTTAATATCTTAATCTAACCACATAGCAGATGGTAATCGACGTCTCGGTCGAAAATGAAGATCGCATGCTCAGTTAAAACTATTTCTATTCACTCTTGACTAAAATGCACCTAGATTCTACTTAAATAAAGTTCTTAAGTGCACCCAAGCGGTGCACTTCAGAACCTCTCTCAGATATCTCTCGAGATTTCCAAAGGAATGTGGAACTAATCTGCGGCTAAAACCTATTTCACTAAAAATATCATCAAAGTAGAATAATTCTAAAAAATATATTAAAAAAAATATTTTACTTCCTTTCTCCATTAATTCTTTCATGAAATCTGTTCAAATTATTGTATTTAATAAAATCATTAGACGAATATAAAAAATAAACGATTTCCTTCTTTTCCAGGCTGTTTAAGTTGACAAGACACAGTCCAGGACTGAAAATTCTTGTACATACGTTCAAGGCGTCGGCCAAGGAGCTGACGCTGCTTGTATTCTTCTTGGTGCTCGGCATCGTCATCTTCGCAAGTTTGGTCTACTACGCGGAGAAATCACAAGTGAGTTATATTCCTTTACCTTCCTTTTTAACCGACTTCAAAAAAGGAGGAAGATCTCAATTCGTCGAAATATTTTATTTTTAACAGCTGCGCCCTGCGGCTTTGCCCGCGTTTAATCCTAGTTATAAGCCTTCCCCTTGAATAACTGCTAAACTAAAGAAGGCGGCAATAGCCCAATGGATAGGGTGTCGGACTGGCGATCGAGAGGTCGTGAGTTCGATCCCCACCCCACCCAATGCACTATTGACGTGAACCCACTCCAGACACAAGCATATTTAGCTTAGTTGGAGCGGTTAACAAGAATACTAGTAATGTGCAACCCACATTGCGAGTAATCTCTATTTAAAAAAAATAAAATAAAAAAAAATCTATCTATTGCTGAAATCCGTTGTGAAGTTTAAAATATCGAAGCGTACAGACGGCGGGAGCGGCTTTGTTTTATACTATGTAAGACAAGACGCCTGAACCGATTAAGAAAATTCTTCTTTCGTTTGATTGTCTATACTATCCAAGTAGTCCCGTTTAAATTTCATAGAGATCTGATGAGTATCTCTAGAGATATGGATAAAGACTAGTGCGGCATTTTGAAGTTAGTTCTTATAGTTTTTTTTAAACTTGCAATGCAACACATATACATAGGTTTATTTAGTGCTTCATTGTGTTCATCTTTGGAACACAACGCTGGCTGGTGGTAACAGGCTACGCTTTGTTGTTTTTGTATTTTTTTTGCATAAAACTTCAAAATTAAAAACACAAACAGAAAAAAGATATAATCGGAAAAAAGACTCTCACTTTTAAGACTAAGTCTTCCCTAATCTTATTACTCTGTCTTCCTATAAGCTTCCCTTCCACGGGCTTTTCAGATTCCATTATAAATCCCATTAACCATTATAAACACTCACCCTACACGTTACGTTCTTCGTCCTAAATAATAAGTATATCATTAGAGCGGAGCGGGCAATGATTGTTAGGCCGTGATTACACTAAGCTTTGACCCTTTGTTAGCGGATGTGGACGCGCTCCGATCCGGACTAATTAAAACTAGGGGGCCAGAGTGTACTGGTGAATATTTAACTTGGGTTTCTTATGCTAATAGTGTGATATGGGCTATAGTGAGATTTTGATACGATGATATGATTCCGACTTTCTGATATCGAGATTGGGAGGTTGAAATCATTTGAACGAGGGTAAAAAAATACTGGCCAAGTCGAGTTGCACTCGCCCACCGAAGCTTCCATACCAACTTCTCAAACTAGGTTAAAGGACAAACTTAACTTTGTAGTTCGATCCATGAAAATAAATTGCACCGTTACCAATAATAAGTTTGTAATTGTAAATTAACTTTTTGTTAGTTATTACAGTACATATTGACGGTTTTATGTTTATTCATATATAAATAGTTCAAGACCTTGCTTCTTGCTAAATTTCATGATTCTAGGTCAACGGGAAATACCCTAGGTATATATGTATGTGTGTGTATACCCTATAGGTTTTGATTCCCTTGGAAAATATGCGACATAAACGATCATATATTTTGATCGCGTTGACATACAGGTTTGATTTTTTCACAGCCGGAAGATGCCGTAGACTCAAGTATTTAGTATAAGTTTCAACTTTATACCTTTACCTTACCCATTCCAGAGATAAAGGGTTTTGACAGACGGGTAGACGGATAGACAGACAGGCGGACAACAAAGTAATCCTATAGGGGTTCCTTTTTTGATTTTGAGGTACGGAACCCTGAAAGTAGTTCTAGGGAAATTAATTTAAGGTACGGCCACACCGCGGCGTCCTGCGATCTCAGTACTTTTCAATAGTTTTCTGATCGCGTTTGGTGTGAACCACTCGGTACAAATACTACTGCGCTATTTTTGCGCCTAGATTTGCGCACGCTGGACGCTGCGGTGTGTCCGTACCTTTACTGACAGTACTGGTCGACACACTTTAAGTCTCATACACCCTGTGATTTCACTGAACACCTTATCCTTCAAACTGAAACTAAACAAAGCGGTGTTACTGTTCCAAGCGGACTAGCAGAAGTCCTAACGACTAACGACCTAACTACCCTTTGAATATTGATTTGTTTCACTAACTTTAAATTAATACAACATTACCTAGGTACTTATTAGCATAATGAGAAGGTTTGTATAGGCAAAGAGGACAGAGGCACTCATTAGTTAACAAAATGTATGCAGGGGTCATGGAATAAATTAAAGTATTATTTGGGTAATAGTTTACCCAGTTCTGTAGTTGGGTAAATGTATGTTGATAGTAGACTGTTATTTTGTTAGGTTAGTTAATGATTTGGTTAGTTAGTTGCGTGGAATAACTGGGTTAATAATAGGAAATTGTAAAGTAAAAGAAAACAAATTCTAAGAATTACATATGGAAAGATGAAGTTATAATGATTGGACTTTTTTTAGTCCATTCGGGGAATCAACTTCTCCTAACATTTAAACTCAAGGCATTTGCGTATTCTGTAAATGTCCTTTCATTCATATCATACCAAATGTGAATAAAGAATAATTTAAGATCGTTTAAAAAACTAACAGAACCGACTTCAAACGTCGCGCTAGTCAAAGTAGCCAGTAGACGTAGTAACTATTACATATATACCTATGTTCGTCTATGTATTTTTTTTTTATATATGTTCACCGATTCTGTGTCAATTGTAGACCGATTTTCAAAATTATTTTTGTTATTTAGTTAGAGTGTAATCTCCTTAGGTGGTCCCATTATACATTTATTGAGATCTAATGAGTATCTCCAGAGATATGGAGATAAAGACTGAGTTCGACAAAGTTGCCACTGAAAATGACTGGCGTAGCGTTTGAAGTCAGATTTTATTGTTTTTTTAAACGATCTTAATACATGTTAAGTACGTTTATTGCTGTCGATAGAACAATATTATGTTTCATTTAGTTAAACTCACCACTAACATAGTTGTCACTTCAAAATAAAACGAGTACCTGCAGCTTCAACACAAACTTCAACAAGCTCAGACCTGCGCATACCAATTAAACAAATTTACGTGCGCGCTGAAACGAAAAACAAGAACTTAATTAGTGCGGTAAAGAAATTTCCCTCTACACAGATTTAACAATTTTTTGCGAAGATTTTTTTTTGAGAAGAAAACTGTTACCTTTCTTTTATGAGTAGTTGTTTTTAAAAGATAACCGGACAAGAAAGACGCTCCCGTGGTGGTAAACGACGTCGCCTACCCGTAAAAGATCAGTTAATGTTTTTAACCGACGAGAAAAAAACCGGAGGAGGTTATCAAGTCGACGCGTATATATTTTTTTATTTTTATGTATGACCACGCATAATTTTTTACAGAGTAGTCTGATTTCGATAATTCTTTTTTTATTGGAAAAGGTATAAGGGGGTCCCATTTCAATTTTAACGAAATCGGTCGAGCAGTTTTGAATAAATCAACAAAAATAATGGGAAAAGGTATCATTATATTGATGATTTTATCATGTCATCTATGTCTGTCAACAAACACTGGAAAAAATAAAGAGCCGAAAATCGGGCTCAGTTGCGTGTCTTGAGAGAGGCATATGTCCAGCAGTGGACTGATACCGGCTGATTATGATGATGATGATATTTTACAGGTGGTACAATTTAAATTTCATCGAGATATGTTCAGTATCTCCAGAGATATGAAGATAAACACCTCAAACTTAGTATTGAAATTGACTAGCGTGACGTTGGAAGTCGGTTTTATTAGTTTTTTATGCGATCTTAAATTATTTTTATTAATATTACAGAGCATAAATGTTCTATATAACGTTTGTCTAGGCCAGAAGTAAGCAACGACGCCTGCTTTTAACATGTAGATTATGGCCACAAAAAATTATAAAATAAAACATTTTAACAAAAAAATTAAACCGCCGAAAAAACTGTAAAGCAAAAAATAATTAAACTTGTTTATTTAACCTTAATAACTAAGTTCTTAAACTAATGTAAGTATGTATACCTAAGTAATTTTGAGGCGGCGCCAAATAATCAATAAGCAAAGATCACTAAATAACCTCTTACATTTAAAGATTTCAAATCAAATTAACACTGCAACGTTAAATCTCCAGCGATGAACACAAACATTCCAAAAAATGCGCTTCTACACGACCCACAGACTAAATAGAGATGCACGACCACTCGCAACGACGTGTGCCCGTCACGGGCCATCACAGATTACTATATTTGGTGCCTGTTTGGGTTGTAGTCTCGCTGACAATAACTTCGTCAACACTCGGCATTTTCCGGCGAACTGGCGTGTCGCGCCATGCCTCCGCCGCGCATCACGCTATACGTAATTAATTAATTTGCTTGTTTGGCGCCGACTCAAAATTCCATAGTTATACATACCGTAGTTTAAGAACTTAGTTATTATGTTTAGTTAAAAACTCAAAACATATACAAAAATATATACTTATGTATACTAACAGTAGTTTAGGAACTTACTTATTAAGGTTAAATAAAAAAGTTTAATTATTTTTTGCTTTTCAGTTTTTTCGGCGGATTAATTTTTTTGTTATAAGTTTTATTGACAATAAGATCTTCGTAAATAATTAGCTACAATCTTTGAGTACATAATTTTAATCAGATCGAGACAATTGCTCTTTGTGGAATCAGTTACCATCATTATCATTAACATTACCAGCCAATTTCCATCCACTACTGGACAAAGACCTCTCCTAAGGCACGCCACTGAGCTAAATTTTCAGTTATTCGTTTCCAACCGCTGCCAGCCAGCTTGCGTATATCATTGGTCCACCTAGCTGGAGGGCGTCCTACCTAGTCAAGTACAATAATTATCTGGTCAATAAATAGATAACCCACACGCTTTTATCAAGAGCTTATACAAAGATCTTCATAACATAAAATTATTTAAACGCAAATTATTCATGAAACAAACAACCTAAATAACGATTCCGGTCCAAACCGGATTAACGCCGGCAATTTCATTGCATGCATAATATTCATTTATGTCGGGCGTTCATAACGGTCAATGTAAATTGGCCTTAATTTGATTCAAATATATACGGCGCATTATACGCAGAAGGATACGTTTTTGAGATAAAGTAGGCTATAGTCGAATTTCTTATAATTGCATACCCACATGTGTATGCAATTATACAAAATATAGAGCATATAATATATATATATATATAATATATATATATATAATTGTATATATATATATATATATATATATATGTGTTCTTAAGAACTTAACTAAACTTAAGAAACACCACAGAATAAAAAATAAAATAAAAAAGAAATCACGGAAATCTCAACTTAAAGGTCTAGGTTAAAAAATGAAACATCTAATAAAGTATACTCGTATTTGTAAAACGTTAAATATTATGTTGGAAGTAATTACAGCCTTTATTACGTAAATAACTATTCCTTTTCATAATTAACTATAATTAACATCCTGATATCTGAGTTAACACGAGCTGAAATGTTGAACTAAATTCTCGTTGATTACGTTTCCAACATATTCAAAATGTAATACGTAATTACGTGAAGTAACCATTTTTAGTTTGGTTCCGTACCCAAAGAGTAAAACGGGACCCTATTACTAAGACTCCGCTGTCCGTCTGTCTGTCTGTCTATCTGTCTGTCTGTCTGTCTGTCTTAAATTATTTCCTTGCTCTGTAGGTATTACCGCCAGTGCTTCCAAAATGGCATAAAGCGCTATGGAAAAACGTTTTATGCCTATAAATTTAATACCAGAAATAACTATATTTATAACTAGATTTTTAGGGTTCCGTAGTCCTGAAAAGGAACCCTTATAGTTTCGTCATGTCCGTCTGTCTGTCTGTCTGTCTGTCCGAGGTTTTGCTAAGAGACCGATAATACTAGAAAGCTGAATAAGCAAGAAAAATTGAAGCAAATAAAATTTTGAAAAAAATATTTTTTTAGGTTAGGTCCCCTATATGAGAAGTGGGGATGATTATTTTTTTCATTGTCTACCCCATCGTGTGGGATATCGTTGAATAGGTATTTTAAAATAACTTAAGGGTTGCTGATACCATTTTTCGATTGAATGCTCCATTTACGAAATATTAACTTTAAGTGATAATATTTATTTTATAAGTGCAAATTTTTGTTCCAGTAGGGCGTCCCTCCTGCCCCCTCTAAAAGCTAAACTGCTAACATGAAAAATCTAGAAAAAATCGTAACCATAGCGCATTTCATGAACTTTAAAGGAAAACTTTAGCGGTTAAGATAACTTTATTAGTTTAGCAGTAATAGTCGTTGAACTTGGGTATTGGATAATTTTGTACCAAATACAAAATCCTTAGAATAAATCCTTTAAAGTGACAAAGACGGAGTACCTAGTTGCTTGTTTATAACGGGTAAAGACTTGCACTGAATAACAGGCTACTACGGAACCCTACACTGCGCGTGGCCCGACACGCACTTGGCCGGTTATGTTTTACTTCGATTGCCAGATTGCCAGTGTGTTAGAATAGGACATTAGATACTTCACAACTTGCGCAAACTCCAATTACAATGTGATTTGTTTTTTTATTAAAATTAGAAAATAATGAAATTCAGTAAGATTGACGTGCGCTTAACTTTCTAGGGCGTACACGTCGTGCCAAGTAAATAACACATTATTCTAAGACACACAATCCTGTTACACGCTTGGCTAAATAAATGTACACAAAATCTACGTGCTTTCGCACCGCGTCGTATTGAGACCATGATTTCAAGAAGGAAGAGATTTTGCGATATTTGATTAATCACACGTGATTTTTTGAAGTTATGTACTTAATATAGCGCGTTAGGGAAAAAATGATGAGAGCAAATTCTTACGATGCGCGCGCACTGCAACAGAATGTTTATCACACTATGAAGTTATACAATAAATCTAAAGGGAGATTAATCGGTTAAATCAATGATAAGAATGGTGTTAATAAACTACTAAGTGAGGGTTTTATCAATAAACATGAAATCTATTCATGTGTTTTCAATAATTACACACGGTCGTGGTTGATATCAAAATAGCCGTAAATATCCTAAATAAAAAAAACTAACAACACACGTTTAAAACACGTAACACGTTTAAAAACTAAAAAAGGACCGACTTCAATGCCGCGCTATTCATTTCCAGTACCAATTTTGAGGTGTTTATCTCCATATCTCTGGAGATACTTATCAAACCTCAATAAAATTACCATGGTACCACACTTGGGATATGTCCTTTCCAACAAAAAAATAATAATCATAATCGGTTCATAAACGACAAAGTTATCCGCGAACAAACATAAAAAATATATATATATACGGTCGAATTGAGAAACCTCCTTTTTTTGAAGTCGGTTAAAAAAACAACGAAAGTTGCGAGCGAGGTACAAGATACCGTAGACTGAGTATTTTATTTAATTTCATCTTGATTTCGTTTTTTGGTCTTAACAGAGAGGCATACACACGGATAGACGGAACACAAAGTGGTTCTATAGGGTTTCTTTTTTTCTTATAAGGTACGAAACCCAACAATCATTTTTTTTCTATCAAAGTTAGTTATTGTGAGTCAAAGTTAGTTATTAGTGAGAAACAAGGCATTACATGCCTTGTTGCTTGCATGTGTGCCTTGCCATTACATGTGACAATACATGTTACAATGCCTTGGCATTACATGTGACAATACATGTTACAATGCCTTGGCATTACATGTGACAATACATGTTACAATGCCTTGCCATTACATGTGACAATACATGTTAAAATGCCTTGCCATTACATGTGACAATACATGTTACAATGCCTTGCCATTACATGTGACAATACATGTTACAATGCCTTGGCATTACATGTGACAATACATGTTAAAATGCCTTGCCATTACATGTGACAATACATGTTACAATGCCTTGCCATTACATGTGACAATACATGTTAAAATGCCTTGCCATTACATGTGACAATACATGTTAAAATGCCTTGCCATTACATGTGACAATACATGTTACAATGCCTTGCCATTACATGTGACAATACATGTTACAATGCCTTGCCATTACATGTGACAATACATGTTAAAATGCCTTGCCATTACATGTGACAATACATGTTACAATGCCTTGCCATTACATGTGACAATACATGTTACAATGCCTTGCCATTACATGTGACAATACATGTTAAAATGCCTTGCCATTACATGTGACAATACATGTTACAATGCCTTGCCATTACATGTGACAATACATGTTACAATGCCTTGGCATTACATGTGACAATACATGTTACAATGCCTTGGCATTACATGTCATGTTTCAGGAAATTCTGATGGAGGATTTTTATGGTAATGATACTCGCATAAGTTGAACTAGTTCTATATTATATAGTTCTACCTTTGTACATATATCTTTTTCTTGGGTTGAATTTGACCGAATTAATTATGTCCGTAGCCACTCACAGGAATTTTAAGACTTTAGCGATAACTCTTCAAATCTTCCAATTAGACAAAGAATTTCATTTACCCCTTATATTATGAGACATTTCAGATAGTACTAGAACAATTACAAAAACTTTGAACCTTGAAATTTTCGAAGCCTATTCAGCATTGATTAGAAAATAGTTTGAAACAAAACGGTCTGACCCTTGTCAAAGAAACTCTGGAATATTCCAAGACTTTTTCTCATGTCCTGATTTTATTGGGACTAAAGGCTACCCTACGAATACAGTTGGTGACATTATAAATGCGATACTCGCCAGGAAGTTTGCGCAGCTGACGATTTCAGCCTAAGAAGTGAGATACATCAGAAAGTTTTTCAATATGCCGTGTATTTGGAAATATGGTCGCTAGTGTACAGTTTTTGTTCCTAAATTAGGAAACGGCTTATCTGAAGCCAGTTTTTAGTAAGTGGTGGGTAATCTGTCTCGTTTTTTTTTTTTGGAGTTTATTGCAGTTTACTCTTTAGGGATCGATTTTCATTTAAGGCTTCCAGTACGGAAATTTAAATAGTAGTGAAATTCATCACATATTATCATCGATATTATCAAATATCGATGCATATTATGTCAAACTTCGCATCATCAAAAAGCGTTGATTTATGTTAAAAAGCGTTAAGTTTTCTGTCATAATCAAATGTCATTTATTACGTCATATTCCAAGATTAAAATATATATGTTTCTGCACAACGTATACCTTGCGAACCTTTCACTTATAATCAACTAGCAGCCCGCCCCGGCTTTGCACGGGTAGAACATATATGCCTACAAAATTTGCATCAGTTTGTTGCATCGAATATAAAATATGAACATATTTAACAACCATCGTCATATTTCATCCAATTTACACAAAACCTTAACGAATTATGCACCTAAACCTTCCTCATAAACACTCTGGCCATTGGTGAAAACCGCATGATAATCCGTTCAGTAGCTATTGATATTATTGCGAACAGACAGACAGACGCAGTGATGAACTTTGTTTTATAATACTTACGTATTGATATTGGACGGCCCTTTGGCGTAATGGATAGTTACCCTGATTCTGACCCGACAGTCGTTGGTTCTAATCCTAGCTATATACCTACCAATGAAAGTTTTATGTGCATTCATGAATCATGAGTTTTCGTACAGTGGTAGTGGAATCATTAAATCTACCAAAAAGTAGCTTACCACCAAGGAGTACATCTGCCGCCGTAACCTTACGGCGTTCCCCGACGCAAAATGTAGGGGTAATATACGTTTAACGTGTGTATCTGTGTGTCTGTCTATAGCATCTTTTTCGGCGGCGGGTATTGCGAAATAAACATCGCATTTTTTACTCTCTCAAAAAATTTAATTTATAATTGAATAATTGCTACATAAGTGCCTATTTATTATGAAAAACTAAAGTACTAATGTAAATACCTGCCAGAAAGTGTTTTCCTCTCTTTAGCACAACTACAACTGTCCAAATTCACATTCACTAATTTATCACTTTAATAACCTCAAAATGGATGCAATTCAAGAATCCATCGATCAATTGCAAAAGATGTTTACCCAGCGCATGGACATCTATCAAGGTGAGCTCCAGGCTGCTGCCCCAACAGCGAACACTGCCAACCTAAACACTGAGTTTGCAGCATTCAGAGATTTCATGATGACAGCGCTGCGCAGTCTTCAAGACCAGGTTGCCCTGCTGGCACAACAGATGGACAGTATGGAGATGCGCAGCCGGCGAAAGATTCTTTTACTCCATGGCATCCCTGAGGCAAAGGACGAAGATACAGTAGCTGTTGTGGTTAAAGCGGTTGCTGAAAAACTGAAGCTGGCCGAGTTCTCTGCTAAGGGTGTGTCTCGCTGCCATCGCATGGGCCGCATTTCTTCATCTGACAAACCACGTCCTATCTTGTTCAAGTTGCGGGAATCCGAAATGAAGAACAAGATATGGAACGCCAAGACAAGTTTGAAGGGCTCCGGCATCACTGTGTCGGAGTTTCTGACAAAAGCCCGACATGATGCGTTTATGGCGGGTCGCCAAAGGTTTGGTATCTCCAAATGCTGGACGCGTGATGGTTTCGTCTTCGTGTTGGGAATCGATGATGTCCGTCATCGCATTAGCTCCATTGTCGAGCTTGACAAAATCAATTGTCCCGAGCTGGCGACTCAGGTCAGGTCAGAGACTGCTGTCAAAGAAACCCAAGCAGCGCCCAGGACGAGGCGCACCGTCAGGAAATAATTAAGGTTTCATTTTGCATATTTGTTTGTGTCATATTGTGTTGTACTGCTGCCCCATTACGTTTTTCGTTTATCTTCTTTTTGTCTCTGAGTACGATTAGTACGATACAATACCGGCACTCTTATTTTATTATTATGTTGTTGTAGGTATGTAAATAAATTAATATTTATTTCCAATCTCCCTTCATTTACTAAAATAAAATAAATTAAGATTCTCTTGTAAAATATTATAATTATGTTTTTGACATTGCAGTGTCAGTGATAGTTATCTGACACTGACATTTTACAGTTTAAGCCACTTCACACTACCAATTTGTCGATGCGATTTTGTGCCGCGGTTGTTGGATGTTGGGAACCAGGAGACAGCACAGTAATGAACATTATTTTTTATTATGTGTAAACTTTGAGTATTCTTGAATGTGTGTATTTTTTGTATTAGATTCATACGTTGTGATTTTTATATTATTATTACGTTTTTATTTTTTTTATTTTCTGTTTTTAGTTTTACTGTTTTATAATATGTATGCGTTGGGAATAGGTACATACATAAATTATTAATACCCAAACACAGACTGGCAGATTTAAGGTAAAATTTGCTAACAAAAGTTAAGTAATAAGTGATTAGTTTTTGTTGTAATTATTATTATTAATAGTTTAAAATAGTTATATTATTTTGTCACTTACCTAAGTACATATTTGCTTACGTCTAAATATTATGTCAATATCTGAATGCAGTGATAACGATCTGTATATATCTTGTTCTTCTCAAAGCAGTGATTATGACTCCAGTTTTGCTAGTATTCCCACCCTTGAAGACCATATTGATTCTCAGTTTTCTGATGTACCAAAGAACTTTAATGTGATTCATATCAATGCCCAAAGTATTCCGGCCCACTTTTCCGATATGCAGGCGTCCTTCTACAACAAAAATCTTCATGCTATATTAGTCTCCGAGTCATGGCTCAAACCCTGTCTATCTACCACTTCCTTCTCCCTTCCTGGTTTCAATCTGATCCGCAACGACCGAATTGGTCGTGTTGGAGGTGGGGTTGCTATTTACCTCCGCTCACACATTCCATACTCCGTAATCAGTACCTCATCTCAACCGCCTCTCTCCAACACTGGCGAGCACCTCTTTATAGAAGTGCCATTGTCGCACTCTAAGATATTGCTCGGAGTATACTATAGCCCTTCCCTACACGTTAATTTCTTTAATTCCTTCGAAATTATTTTAGAAGACATCCTTCCTCTCTATAGTCACTCCATAATAATGGGTGACTTTAATACTTGTCTTCTCAAAAATGATAACCGTTCCTCTTCCTTTCAGTCTGTCATTAAATCCTGTAATATGCACATTCTTCCTTTAGGCGCTACTCATCATCTACCAAACTGTACTCCTTCACTACTTGATCTACTGTTAGTTTCTTCTCCTCATCATGTTGCAAAGCACGGCCAGTGCCCGGCCGATGCCTTCTCGCATCATGACCTTATTTTTCTTTCGTACAAAATCCGTCCCCCTAAAGCTAAGCCTAATATTATTCTTCAGCGCAATTTTAGTGGTATAGATCAAGATGCTTTTATTACCGATGCTCAAGCATTGGATTGGTCTCCGGTATTTGATGCTCAATCTGTGGATGAACAAGTATCGTTGTTTAATTCAACAGTTACCCAGCTGTATGACAAACACGCTCCTCTACGAGCGATTAAAATAAAGCATCTGCCAGCACCCTGGATCAATGATGAAATTCGGCAACTGATGCACAAAAAAAATCTAGCCAAATATAAATTTAAATGCCGTCCTAACGACTGTAATAAATCTAAATTTGTGAAAGCTCGAAATCGCTGCAATGTGGTGTGTAGGGATGCTTTTCGTCGCCATGTTCACAAAACGGTTAATAATGAGGATCCTGCTAAAATCTGGCAGTTTCTTAGGTCACTGGGAATTGGTAAACCTCCTCAAAATTCTGTTCCACTTCATCTAGATATTAACTCACTCAACCTTCACTTTGCTTCTTCATCTGGTATTTCTGACACAGATAAAAATAACACTTTAGTCCAATTATCAAATCAACCAATTCCCTTTTATCCTTCCTTTGTCTTCGATCGATTATCAACATGTGACGTTAAGAAAAGCGTACTATCTATAACATCCAATGCTGTTGGTGGCGATGGTATAAGCCGCAACATGTTAGTACCAATCCTTGACACTATCCTCCCTGTCCTTTGTTTTATCCTTAACAACTCCTTAACTGAAGGTGTTTTCCCTTCCCCCTGGAAAGACGCACAGATAATTCCTTTACCTAAAAAACCCAATCCTATAACCCTCTCTGAATATCGACCTATCTCCATTCTTCCATTCCTGTCCAAGGTTTTCGAGCGTCTTGTCCACAATCAAATTAGTAGATACCTCTCCCTAAATAACCTTCTTAACCCTTTCCAATCCGGTTTCCGTCCAGGCCACAGCACCGTCAGTACATTAGTCAAAATCACCGATGACATCCGCCTCGGCATGGAAAACCGACATCTAACGGTACTAACATTGTTGGACTTCAGCAACGCGTTTAACAGTGTTAATTTTGATATCCTTTTAGCGATATTGCGCTCCATTAACGTATCTCCATTGGTAATCGATTGGTTTCACAGTTATCTGTACGGGCGCCGGCAGCGTGTTCGCCTTGATGATACTTTTTCATCGTGGTGTGACACGTCAGCTGGCGTACCTCAAGGCGGCGTTCTTTCTCCTTTACTTTTTGCAATTTTTATTAATTCAATTTCTCATAATCTCTCTTCTTCCTACCACTTATATGCAGACGATCTTCAGATTTACACCCAAGCATCTCTCGACAAACTATCAGATGCTATTGCTGCCACAAATGCTGATCTGCAACGTATATCTGTATGGAGTAAAGCATTTGGACTCAATGTAAATCCCACCAAAACTCAGGTCATGGTCATCGGTAGCTCTAGACTTATAACGAAAGTGGATTGGCAAATGCTTCCAAAGGTGAATTTCGAAGGTATCGATATCCCGTTCAGCATATCTGTAAAGAATCTGGGACTCGTAATGGATCAATGTCTTAGTTGGGACTTACAAGTTCAAAACACTAGCCGTAAACTGTATGCAGCAGGGGCTTCGCTTAGAAGACTTCGTAATTTTCTTCCCATTACCACTAAAATTGCCCTCGCTCAATCTCTCTTACATCCCATTCTTGATTATGCTGACGTCTGCTATCTAGACCTTAGAGTGGATCAGCTAAATAAGCTTGAGCGTCTCCAAAACTTTTGTATTAGATTCATTTTTGGCCTACGTAAATACGACCACGTATCTCAGTTTCGCTCTCAGCTCAAGTGGCTTCCTATTCGTCTTCGCCGGAATACTCACATCCTCTCCCTTCTTTACAATATTCTTTTTAATCCATATACTCCACGTTATCTTAAAGACCGTTTCAACTTCCTTCATAGCGCAAATACTCTTTCTCTTAGGTCATCAGAAAACTATACCCTCAGTTTTCCACCTCACAGTTCTGTGTTTTTTGATAAATCCTTCACAGTACAGGCTATTCGCCTATGGAACTCTTTACCTGAGGACATTAGAGCATCTCAATCCATTACTATATTTAAGGATCATTTAAAGCAATATTATCTGTCGTTGTAACTGGAGTCCCCTGTTTATATTTATTTATTTATTCTTTTTCAAGGTCATTTAGTATTATACTGTTCTAGCTGCATAAGATTAATTTACGCTTAATATTTGAGCCACTAGGTATTTATATAAGTTAGTTAAGTTTATTTATAGGTATATATGTATGTGATTAGTGTTTAGAGATGTTAGATACACCCGTCATTAGTCACATGTTCTATCCTCTCCATCCTAAGGTTGTCTGGAAGAGATCGCTATTAGCGATAAGACCGCCCATTGTAACACATTATTCTTAAGTTTACTATGTAAGTTAGTTTTAAGAAGGTGTAACAATAAAGAGTTATCTATCTATCTATCTATCTATCTTAGCACCTAACCGGATGAACCGGTTTTGTTTTTATTATTGATAGTTTTTTTTTGTTTGATAGATGTCTTCATCGAGAGTTTTCTTAGCTTTGATTCATGAAAATTCGTTCAATCGTTATAAAATTATGAGCTTTTTTCTAGTTAATTGCGCTATGAAATCAACTTTCATAGGTCTGATCAATTCGAAAATCTTCTTCTTCAACGATATTGTAAGAACATGGAAGCCTCCTGGACTCTACAGAATACTCAAATCCTCACCAACTTACAGCTCAGATTTTAAATGTCGTGTTTGGAAAAAGCGTTATACATATTATACATAGATCAGTCGGGGTGGTTTTAAATATTATATTATATTATTATATATATAGATAAATATTATTTTATACAATAGATCATATTATTATACTATATTGACTTCAAATTGATTGTGATCGGTGGGGATCTACAGCATAGCTATGCTTATAATAATATTTTCCGAGTAACTATGACCTAATCTGTGGTTTCACTGCAAATATTTTATTAATTTTGCGATGCGTGTTTGTGAAATTCGTGATATCTTCTAGAGTTTTCATTTGAATTATATACTGTAAAGGACAATTCTAATCTATAATATGTGTCCAAGCTAATTAACGTAATTATTTGGATAAGGATTAATACTATATACTTGAAAATAGCCTTGGAAGTTATGTAATATTTTTTAACAAAAATTTTAAGATTAAAATGGTTACTGTGAGTCAACCTTAAGAGATAGACATATGCTGTCCAAGAATTTTTTGTAGGTCTTATTAAGTTGTACAACTCTTGCATAGAAAATATTCTTCTATCTATTATCAATTAAGCAGCGTTCGTAAGAAACGTGTTTTTTCGACCGTTTATTTACCGACTTAGGTTGCAAATTAGGTCTCCACGAATGTACCTTTGATTTAAACGGGATAATATATAGCTTATTTTCATTCCGAAAGTCCAATCTATGTATTAGTGAAAGATTTTTTTAAATCGGTTCAGTAGTTTTTGAGCTTACTCATTACAAACATACAAAAATACAAAAATACAAATGTTCTCTCTTTATAATATTAGTATAGATAGTACAGAAGTATAGATTAATTGATCTTTTGAGAGAATTCGTCATCAACTACATACTTTTAAACCTTTTCAATCTGTAAGTTATTCTATTAACGAGCCAACTTTTAAAAATACTTTATAGTCCGCTTCAGAAAATTAAACTGAAAAATCCGCGAAATATTTCAGCCAGTTTTTGTTTCGGACAGATAATGAAGTTTTCACAGGTATCGGCTGGCATTTCAATGAGATCCGACTGTAAGTTTTAAAATAACACATTAAGTAACGAGTATAACGACTTTTATATTGAAATAGAGTTATTATTTGATATCTTAGTACTACATTGCTCGTATTTAGTTGGTATATTGAAGCATATATATGATAACTAGCTGTGCCCGCGACTTCGTCCGCGTGGAATAGTGTCTTTGGGTAACATTTTAAAAGTTTAGGCTAATTATTTTACAAATAAGACACATGCATATCCCACCTACACCGCTCCGTACCACGCCGCGCAAATCCCCCTCCCCTCTATATTTCCATACAAACTTTCATCCCTTATTCCTATTTGTTATTTTTACACCCTTGAGGGTAAAACTCTTACAAACTTTGAATTTCATATTTATTTATATCGAATCAACAGCCTGAAAATAAGTTTCAAGCTTCTAGCTCTAAAAATGACGATACTTCCATACAACTTTTCATCCCCCCTTTCAACCCCTTACAACCCTCTTTTCGCATTAAGAAGTAGCCTATGTCCTTACTCAGGCTCTAGACTATCTGTGTACCAAATTCCATTTAAATCGGTTCTGTAGAACATTAACATAAACATTACATAATTTCCATACAAACTTTCATCCCCTATGACTAACTTACTACAACGACATACATAGTATCTATCTACTATCCAATAGACTTGGCTGGCACCGACTTCAAATAGATAAGTGGGTAGCGCTTATAAAAATTATATTAAGTAATTTATTTTTCGCTTTTGAGTGCCAGTTTGTGGTATTGAAGTCGGTTTTATTTTTTTTGAAAAAGATTTTATTTTACCCTTTTCAGTGCTAAACAAGTTTTAATGAAATTACATGCATCTATAAAGTTTCGTGTCTGGGCCGTTATACACTGACGGATATATACTTTGTGAAAATTTCAAGTATGTTCCTCTTACGGTTAAGAAGGTACATCTGTAATAAGGTACATATAGACACACGGACGGACAGACGGACGGACGGATAGACAGACGGACGGACGAACGGACAACAAAGTCTCAGAAAGTGTTCATTTGGTACCCTTTGGGTTCGTAACCCTAAAAAATTGACTTTAAATGCCGTGAAAATATTCATTTGTCATCAAATATCAACGAAAAATGTCCAAAATGGCCCTGTGCAATAAAAGCATCTGACACACACGATAATTAATTGTCTATTTTATTACAATAATTCCAAATGCTTTTATAAGACGGCTTAGTTGTATTCCAAAATGAATATAAAAAAGTATTATTTGCGATTATTAACATTACTTGCCGCCATATGGCCAACAAAGTACTGAATCACTCTACTACGTTATAAGAGGCACTTCCCTATATTGTTGAAACCCGAATTATGAAAGCACTGTGTAGCCAACCTAACAACGGAAAGTATTATTTACGTAGTAACTATTATATAATCTGTGGTATTATGCTTATAATTTTTATTTTGCCGTGTTGGTTGGTACAAAGTAAATTCATATTTCTGAGTTATTTATGTATGCCGTGTCGCGGGCGGGACTGATATGGCCGCCATTTTCGCCAAACGTCATGTCATGTCAAAAAATATTAGGTGCTCAAAAACTTTGCACATTAACAAGACTTTGCCTGGTAGAACATTCCTGTGAAGACAAATTAATTCTCCCCACCTTTGTTTCTATCTCGCTCACAGTTACCGTAAGAATATCTGTCAATAATACTTAAATTCTAAAAATTTAAACCATCCCTGACTGATTTGTATATGTAATCCGAGTTTATAATCAAAGCATATGTATAACTTTGTACATTGAGACCATTCCAAGGAGATGTCTCAGAATTAGATCAAGTTTACCATATTTTTGCAATATTATTGAAGTAACAAGATACTACCACTGCGCCGTAATTTTGATTTTTTGACGTCCGCGGTCAAAGAACTACGAACTTACGAAAGTTTCTATTGTAGTTTTTTTAACAAAAAAGAGCTGATAATATTTAAACGGCTGAACAGATTTTCATGAAATAAAGCTAAGAACACTCTCGACAAAGACATCTATCAAACAATACAAACTAAATCAAAATCGGTTCATCCGTTTGGGCGCTACGATGCCACGATACAAGACACACAGATACACAGATAGACACGCCAAACTTATAACACTCCTTCGTTTTCCGTCAAGGGTTAAAAACCAAAATCAACGTGAAGAAAGATGTCAAAACATTATTCAAGATAATATTTTTTTATTTTTTAATCTTTAAAAGTATATGCAATAGCCACCTCCATTGTGTATAATCTTCTTGGGACTCTTCTTCTAAAACCAGTACATTCTCTTATGTTTGAGATATTTATCTCCATATCTCTGAAGATACTAATCAGATCTCGATAAAATTAAAATGGGACCACCTCGGAAACGTACCCTACCACAATGTGTTATAGAGACCATTTTTCGGACATCGGCTTTCTATTGTATAATCCGATAGACTTTATCATATAAAACATTGGAGTAAAACTCCTGCCTGAAAAATGTGCATGTACAGAGTTTTATAATTATTTTTTATTTTAACTTATTTTGCCCAGATAGAATTAGAAAAAAACATTAAACTAAAAATAAAGACATGTAAAGGGATAGTATTAGTCGTTCAAAATTACCTTATAAGTATCACGTTCCAGAGTATAAACGAATGTCGCAAGTTGCTTAAAACCAGAGAAATGAAAAGATTATGCTATTTCGTTTTTATTTTTTTTCTGAAGTAATCCGCCGTTTTGGGAAGAGATATTTATATAATAAGTTATTTTTCAAAAAAAATAAAACCGACTTCATAATCACAAACAGGCACTCAAAAGCGAAAAATAAATTACTTAAAATTATTATAAGCGCTACCCACTTATCTATTTGAAGTCGGTGCTAGCCAAGTCTAATAGGTAGTAGATAGATAATACCTACATGTATCTACCTACTTACTAACCTAAATGTACCAAAAACAAACAAAAAGTCTCAGAAAGTGTTCATTTGGTACCCTTTGGGTTCGGAACCCTAAAAAAATTGACTTTAAATGCCGCGCTAAAGTGAAAATATTCACTAGTAATAATGATGTCATCAAGGTATCAAAGGACAATGTCCAAAATGGCCCTGTACAATTAAAGCATCTGACACACACGATAATTCATTGTCTATTTTATTACAATAATTCCAAATACTTTTATAACACGGACTAACGGACTAATTGTATTCCAAAATGTATATTAAAAAATATTATTTGCGATTATTAACATTAATTGCCGCCATATGGCCAACAGAGTACTGAATCACTCTACTACGCTATAAGAGGCACTTCCCTATATTGTTGAAACCCGAATTATGAAAGCACTGTGTAGCCAACCTAACAACGGAAAGTATTATTTACGTAGTAACTATTACATAATCTGTGGTATTATACTTATATTTTTTTTTGAAGTGTTGATTGGTACACGTGACGTACACGGTACGTTCATAATTCTGAGTTATTTAATAATGTATGCAGTGTCGCGGGACTGAAATGGCCGCCATCTTCGCCAAACGTCATGTCATTTCAAAAAATCTTAGGTATGTTTAAAAAAGTTTGCACCCTCACAAGACTTTGCCCGGTAGAACATTCCTGTGATGACAAATTATTTATATTTATATATAATTATTTATTATAATTATTAATAAATTATTACATATTGAGGGCCCGGTGGCGTAATTGGGAGAACATTCCGCTTTGATGCCGTGGTACCGAGTTCAAACCGCCGTGCACCAATGAATTTTTCTATCGAAAAATATATGTGCGCTTCTCACAGTTGCCCTCCGGTGAAGGAAAACATCGTTAAGAAACCAACAACCTCCGCATGGTGGTAGGACATATCTAGTGTCCGCCTGGCCAGCTACCACCCTCAAGTTAGAAAATCTGTCGTCAAACATCTAATGTGTTCAGGCAGCTATCCTTGAGAGCCAGTTCCCATTCTAGTCCACTTCTCTATCTTCGACCGCATCATCACTTAGCAACAGGTGAGATAGTGGTCAAACGCTAGCCTATAAGATATAAAAAAAAATAAAAAATGTTAATTATCCCCACCTTTATTTCTATCTCGCTCACAGTTACCGTAAGAATATCTGTCAAAAACCAAAATCAACGAGAAGAAAGATGTAAAAACATTATTCAAGGTCATATTTTTTAGTCTTCAAAAGTATATGCAATAGCAACCTCCATTGTGTATAATCTTCTTGGGACTCTTCTACTAAAACCAGTACATTCTCCTATGTTTGAGGTGTTTATCTCGATATCTCTGGAGATACTTATCAGATCTCGCTAAAATTAAAATGGGACCACCTCGGAAACGTATCTTGCCTATTAAAAAAAGAATCATTTGAATCCGTTCACAATTGACGGAGAAATCGCGTAACATACACAAAAAAAAAACATACAGACGAATTCAGAACCTCCTCTTTTTTTGTGAAGTCGGTTAAAAAGTAGCCTATGTCCGTTCTCAAGCTCTAGACTATCTGTGTACCAAATTTCATTTAAATCTGTTTAGTGGTTTTGCGTGAAAGTGACAGACAGACAGACAGAGTTACTTTCGCATTTATAATATTAGGTAGGAAGGATAATTGTAGTGGTAGGAATTCTACAACTATTATACGAACTGCCAAGGAATGGAATAACCCTGCCTGAGTCTGTGTTTCCGGTTAAGTACAATATGGGGGTCTTCAAATCGCGAGTGAATAGGTATCTTCTGGGTAAGCACGCTCCATCATCGACCGCATCATCACTTAACATCAGGTGAGATAGTGGTCAAGTGCTACCCAGTTCGGTGTTAAAAAAACTAGTCCCGTTGAAGCATTCCCATCGATTAGCTTATTAATCGGCGAAATATAAAACGTCTTTTGTTTTGAAAAAGGTGTCCAGTAAAATTGCAGGACATATGAGATTGTCACCTGTTATATTGAGATCATCTCAAATTTCAAGGAACCGGCTTAGTGCGGTGACACGCAATGTTTTATTTAGAGTTTTGCGTGCTACACAATGTGTTATAGGCTGTCGCACCGCTTAAAATTAGGCGAGCATTTAGCCTTGCTACATTCTACATAGAAAATATATTTTTTATTGTAGACAAATAAGCGCTAATATTTTTTTAACCGACTTCAAAAAAAGGAGGAGGTTTCTCAATTCGATTTTTTTTTTATGTTTGTTCGCGGATAACTTCGTCGTTTATGAACCGATTTCGATTATTCTTTTTTTGTTCGAAAGGAGATATCCCAAGTGTGGTACCATGGTAATTTTATTGAGGTATGATAAGTATCTCCAGAGATATTGAGATAAACATCTCAAAATTGGTACTGAAAATGAATAGCGCGGCATTGAAGTCGGTTGTTTTTTAGTTTTTAAACGATATTATTATATGTCTTAATATAGGCTAGCGTTTGACCACTATCTTGTTTGGTGATAAGTGATGATAATGGTCAAAGATTGTAAACATGCTAAGTCTAGAATACTCTGACTCTCAAGAGCTGTGTGCTGCTGGAACACTGTAAGGTTACGGCGACAGATTTTGTCCTTGATGGTGGTAAGCTACTCTTTGGTAGCAAGTTACTCATCGATGTAATGTGCTCCTGCCATTTGTGCAACTATTTCTATTTAGATCATTATCGATCTACGGTAGAATCGTGCAAATCTGGAAATTAAAGTTACTTGTCATCGTCACACAACATTGCACTAGCACATTTTTTATGATAACTTTATAAGCAAGTCAATAACTTCCAGGACAATCCAGACAACCAGTTCAAGTCCATTCCCTTGGGGCTGTGGTGGGCAATCGTGACCATGACCACCGTTGGCTACGGAGACATGGCCCCGAAGACTTACCTGGGGATGTTTGTGGGCGCTCTCTGTGCGCTCGCCGGCGTGTTAACCATCGCTCTTCCTGTACCTGTCATCGTCTCCAACTTTAGCATGTTCTACTCCCATACTCAGGTAAGTGATGGCATAGCTCTTGCAAATCTAGAGCGCACTTTGTATGACTTTTACTGTCGTTGATTTAGGGCTAAAATTGAAATGAGTGGCGTTTGAATTGAATTCTTATTATTTACTAGAGGTGCCCCGCGGCTTCGCCCGCGTTAAAAACTTATTTTATTTACTTAAAACTTTTCTTTGTAAAAACCTTTCTATCATAAAATATATCAAAAAAGAATAAGCAAAATCTGTTCACCTGATTCCATTTTATCGCGTGACTAAGGGAAATAGGGATTCATATTTATAAAACCCGAAAATCCACATTGTATTTCAGACTTTGTTACCTACCCAATTTTGCATTCTTGCAACACGTATTTACTATTTACTTATTTATTTACAGAAATACTTATGTGACGTTTCGAATAAAACAGACTATCTCATCTTGTTTCGCCATACATACTTTGAATCCCCGTTTCATCTCTTTAAGGGGTGAATTTTTAGGAAATCAGTTTTTAGCGAATACCTACGTCATGATAATTAACTGTATTCTAAATTTCAGCTCAATCCGAAACAATATTGATTTGGAGACTTTGTTACCCCACTTCACCTTCCTAGGGGTGGCATTTTTAAAAGGCCTGAAACTCGTTTTTACTTATTTATATTTACAGAAACAATTCTGTGAAGTTTCAAATAAAAAGACTATCCAAACTTTGAACCCCACTCCATCATTCATCCACTCATCCCCTTAAAGAGTGAATTTTGAAAATGTTTTCCTTAGCGGATACCTACGTCAAAATAACTATCTGCATACCAAATTTCAGCGCAATCCAAAACAATATTGATTTTCACACTGTGTTACCCCATTTCACCCTCTTAGGGGTTGAATTTCAAAAAAGCCTGAAATACGTATTTACTTATTTATTTACTAAAGCAATTGTGTGAAGTTTCGAATAGAAAATACTATCTAATCTTGTTTCTCCTTACAAACTTTGAACCGCCGTTTCATCCCCTTAAGGGTTGAATTACAAAAAAAAATTCTCAGAGGGAATTAAGTCGTTATAACTATCTGCGTGTAAAATTTTAGCGCAATCTGAAACAATTTGATTTTTAAACTTTGTTACCCCATTTCACCCAGGGGAGGACATTTGAAAAAGCCTGAAACACATATTTACTTTTTTATTTACTGAAGCACTCGTGTGAAGTTTCGAATAAAAAAGACTAGCTTGATTCTCCATACAAACTTTGAACCCCCATTTCATCCCCTTAAGGGGTGAATTTAAGAAAATCCTGTCTTAGTACACCTTTACGTACTAAGACAATATATCCTCCAAATTATAAGTCTCTACAACCAGTGGATTAGGCTGTGCGTTGCCTGTCAGTCAGTCAGGACAAAGATTCTTATAGTATTAGATTGATTATACATACATACATACATACATACAATCACGCCTTTTTCCCGTTGGGGTAGGCAGAGACTACTTCTTTCCACATGCTACGATCCTGACATACCTCCTTCGCTTCTTCAACTTTCATGAGCGTCTTCATACATGCTCGCCGGTTATAGGTACTTTTGACTTGGCCTTTTTTTAAAACGTCTCCGATCTGGTCGTGATACGTTCGCCTAGGTCGGCCTCTACCAACTGGCCCATTCACACACGTCTCATAAATCTGTTTCGTTAATCTTTCTTCATCCATCCTCTCTAGATGTCCAAACCATCTAAGCATCCCTTTCTCTATCTTTGTCACTACATCTTCTACCACACCACAACATTCCCTTATCACGCTGTTCTCCAACTTATCCATCAGAGTCACTCCGATCATACTTCTCAAACTTCTCATTTCTACAGCATTAATTTTACTTTCATGTTTCTTCTGCCATACCCAGCATTCACTACCATACATGAGTGTGGGGACCAACACTCCCCTATGTACAGCCAGTCGTGCTTTTTTAGACACGTTCTGACTTCTCATAAAGTTATGTAGTGCCCCACTCACTTGGTTTCCAGCCAAAACTCTTCGCTCAATATCACTTTCATACTTGCCATCTCTCGTAAACTTAGAACCCAGGTACACAAACTCTTTCACTTGTTCCACTCTTTCTCCTTCAATCGTCACATAACAATCAGTCATTCTTTCTTCTCTTTCAAAAACCATTACTTTGGTCTTGCTTACGTTCACTTTCATCCCTTTGCTTTTTAAGGCGTCATGCATAATATTAACCATTCTTTGCAACTCCTCCTCCGATGATGCTAATATCACCTGATCATCAGCGTATAGGAGGCATTTGATGGTTAAATCATTCATTCTTAATCCGTACACACTTTCTTTCAGATCTGTCAAGCAATTGTCTATGAATAGGTTGAACAGCACTGGCGATGCTACACATCCCTGTCTAACACCTTTTTCGATGTTAAACCAGTCTGTGTACGCTCCGTTTATTCTGACACAAGCACTGGAACCCTCATAGAGTGATTTCAGTGCTCGTATCAAACTGCCGCCCACCCCATACATAGACAATGTTGACCACAATTCATTCCTCACCACTCTGTCATAGGCCTTTTCCAAGTCTACGAATGCGCAATAGACCTTTTGGTGTTTCGCCAAACATTTTTCGGCTATGCTTCGTAAAGAAAAGACCTGATTCATGCATCCCATTCCTCTCCTGAAACCCGCTTGTACATCCCACATTTTCTTATCAGTTTCATTCATTATACCTTGATTTGTTATTGATTGATTATACCAAATAATAAATATTACTACACCGAAGTGTGACTCGAAAAGTACCGTTAGCAGGTACGTGGTACGTTGGTAATAAATGAAATGCTATTACCTCTTATATTTTAATCATTATTCTGGTACCTATAACTTTAATTTTAATCTATAAAATGTTATTGAATTTTTAGTGTAGGTTGAAGATATTGCAATTTATAGTGTTAAGTGATTTGTAGATTAAATCATAAGTCTTATGATTCCTCCTTAAAACACTGAGCGTATGTTACGACTTGACAGGCAACGCCATTCAAAATTCTGGATAGCCAGAATTTTGCACGTCACCACATTGCGTCTGTTATCGTAAATAGTAAGTCTTAAAAGGATTAAACCAGTTGGGTTAGTTGAGTTTTATGAGAGTTTGTGACTATTGAGTAGTGAGCGAACGACTAAATGTCTTCGCCTTACTTGACTGGACTATTAATTACTCTAATTCTAGGTCACAAATATTTGTTTTTTTGTTTTGGTAGACGATATACAATCTTCTTCTATTGGTACATAAGTAATTGGAAATAACAAGTAAAATACATAATACTAAAGTGAGTGCGCGTCACATTTTCATACAACATTAAAATAATGGTGCTTGAAGATGGTTGGTGGTAATAAAGGATAACGAGGTAGACGATAAAATTAATAAATGACGTCAATTTTACCGGCATGGGCCACGACGACATTAGGGGACGATCACCCTGAGCTGAGAGATATGCTGCCAAGAAATGTATGAAAGAAACTAAATAGAGCCTCCGAAGAATTCTAAAATAGCAAAGGTTATTTAGTTATTATATACATTTGAGTGTTTTTGACACCTATGGGAGAGTTATTATATGCATTCTTAACATACGTCGGGTGGTTCTAAATGCGTTTGAAATTGGGTGACCACTAGTGGTAGGCTTCGGCTGTGGCTCGTACCACCCACCAAATAAAGATATATGGCCAATCAGTTCTGTCTCACATAAATCTACAAACAAATATACGTCAGTAATGCAACACATTGAATCATGTAAGTGGTCACAGCGTACTAAATTAAATATGTTTAATTTACTATCAACCATAGAATCACCTCACTCACACATCAAAGAGAGAAACTGATTATTTTCCTTTAAGAGCTACTAAGAGAGTGACACTTTTCCCTACAAAAACAACCTCTGCGAGCTAAAGCCATTACAAAGGCGAAACACAGAAAAGGCGACCTAAATACACCCGCAATCCTCCCCATTACCCATCAATATTACCCGTAGGTCAGTAATCGCATTATCCCCATCAATCCCGGGGGCGTTTTTACCCGATCGTATTAATGGTGACGTCACTAACATGCGCCTGCTCTAATGAAGCAGATTGAATCTACGGAGTAACCGATAAGGCTGAACACACACTGGCAATTTTATTTTTTTTCTTTGAAATTAAAGACTAATACGATTGTATCTATTTTAATGTAAAATAACTATGCGTAAATGTAATTGCGCTGGAAAAATGCGTGAAATTCATATTGCATTTTTTTCGTATTTTGAGCAAAACATTATGGTAAAACTTATAGATAGATAAATTATAAGTCCAAATAACAGCATATTATGCTTAATTTTTAATGATTTTGGTATATATAACATTTCCACGACAAAATATAACTATGCAAGCTTCATAACACTGAACTGTTGTATCCACTGCTGTCTCGACGCAGATACATGGCATCAAAAATCTACAATCATTTACCCAAAGCTTTAATTAACTGTTCCAATATAAATATATTTAAAAATAAATTGAAAAAGTTATTGTTAAATAAGGCATACTACTGTATAAATGAATATTTAAATGATAAATTCCATTGTGACGTATTATAATCAAATGACACTGCGTGAAATTTTCTTGGACATTGTATACAATTAATTATGTTAATTGCAATTATTATTTTGACAATATTTAATTCTAGGTATTTGTATTTTTGACATTTAATTGGTTTTGACATTTGATGACTGAATTTTATTTGGCACTATGGTATTATTAATGACAATAATGATTATGAGTGTAAAGTTGTCAATTTAGGAAATTGGTTACTAATTTATCAATTATAAAATTTGTTTTTGAATGTTTAGTAATTTATATGAACGTAATGATGAACTCACTATTTTTAATTATATTAAAAAAAAAAAATTGCATGCCATGTGGTAGGATACAGCAGTACTACTTTATTTATTTTAAGACCACTTTGACCTGTATTCGCAATGATTAAATG
The DNA here is from genome assembly GCA_954871355.1 of Cabera pusaria. Lineage (NCBI taxonomy): Eukaryota > Metazoa > Arthropoda > Insecta > Lepidoptera > Geometridae > Cabera > Cabera pusaria. The sequence continues at coordinate 728,510 of OX940901.1, forward strand.
AATATGAATACATTCTGTTATTAAAGCATATATAATGCAGACGTGTGAGTTAACACAGAGAAATCAAGCAGGTGTTGAGTTGCGACCACTTCAACTGAACAACTAGTTGCCCAAGTGATAGCAGATAATGTGTGGCCAGCCTAAGTAGATGAGTGGATAGAAGGTACGATATTTTCAACTCAATTGCGTGTATATAGGGTGTCTATTGATATGGGCACAAATTACTGGGTGTGATGTTTCTTTAGATTTTTTGGAGTTTTATTCCAACTACCTTAGTCGACGATAGAACTTTTGTATGGTAACTGAATTATCCTTTATAAAACAATACGTGTGTTTTATATTGTTGTAAAGACAAATTTTAAGCCTGTCTCTTTAATTTTCGAAAAAAAAAAACATAAATAAAACTGGGAATGTAACGATTAAGCGTTAAGCGTTTATTAATTAAGCGTTTCTCCAAGTTTTGTTTCACTATTTCACTTTTTTTCTTATATAAAAATTGTCTGAAGTAATGAAACACACAGTTACGTGTATGGTTGGCAACCCTACTTTAATATTGTTTTAATACTCTGACGTCAACGACTGGATGACAGCTGAATGGTTCATTACTTTTGTTTTTTATTTCAATTCATAGCGTTAAGTTCTGCTTTAGCTATGTTTACTTGATCATTGATTATGATTTATGATTTTGACGTGGATATGTGGGTATATTAATACTGCCTACATACTGAATAACTGCTTTGATTCTCTTTGATTATTTAAGAGTACATAGGTATAATAATTTGATATATTTTCTGTATAATATCGTTTAAAAACTAAAAAAGAACCGACTTCAATGCCGCGTTATTCATTTTCAGTACCAATTTTGAGATGTTTATCTCAATATCTCTGGAGATACTTATCAGACCTCAATAAAATTATGGTACCATACTTGCAATATCTCCCTTCGAACAAAAAAAGAATAATCAAAATCGGTTCATAAACAACGAAGTTATCCGCGAACAAACATAAAAAAAAAAAAAAAAAACGGTCGAATTGAGAAACCACCTCCTTTTTTTGAAGTCGGTTAAAAAGCATGCAACTTTTCATCGTAAGATATCATACATTTATAAATGTATATAAATCGATTAATTGGATAACAATAAAATCATTACTATGTATTTGAACAATTTATTGATCCAAACATTTTTAATTGGTCGTAATAGACTTAGACTTTAAAATTCGTTGTGTATATCCACATTTCGGGACCCATGCACATCCACAACTCGTTGTGTATATCCACATTTCGGGATCCATGCCCATCCACAATCAAATCTGGGTGGAAAATCTGGTCACGTTTTTCACAAAAATGCGATGTAATCGGCATTAAACCAACACGTGAAATTCCATCTTCGTGTGAAAAGAAGATCCGAAGATCAGGCTAGTGGCGTATCTTGAAAGAGGCCTACGTCCAGCAGTGGGCCGACACCGCCTGAGTATGATGATGATAAGAAGAAGCTGTTATATTTCAACTTCAAAAGTTTGACCTAATCAAACATACACACATACAAGTTAAATGAAAGCTTTTAAAAATAATTTATATCTTCAATATAATATTACCTCCTTGCAAATTAATCACCAGAACGAGTGAAAAACACCCAAAACAAAATACAAAATTTTATATTTACAGCCCCTTTGGTTGAGATCATATATAATGTACGTATTAGTCTCATGATTATTTAAAATAACATCGAAATATGAGGAGTCAAAGTTCATAATTGCCTGTGCGTGAAACTTCTTTAGCTAGTGTTATACTTACAGCTACCAAATAACTATTTCGTAATTTTGGATTTTATTAGTAGGTGCTTAAGGTTCACAATAACTGAATATGTGTTAGAAAAACCTAATTTTCTAAGGGTTTTTGTTAGTTTGGTAAAAGCGAGTAAGATTTGGTCCTTTGACTAATCAGGGAATTAAGTCTCTTTGTGTGAAAGTAATTTATCTTCTCAATTACTTTTGTACTTAACTGTGGCTTATACATGGATAGTTTCTCGAATATAAACAGTAGGGGCTACTATTATTACTAGGAATTAGTAAGATTTCTGCTAATTTGAGCGGTTTATATGAATATTTTCCAGTCTAAGCGGTATCGCACATTGCACGTAAGGAAACAACACATAACCGCAGCGGATCAGTAACGTTGGCAAAGTGCCGTAGCTACCGTTAATAATAATAATAATAAAACACGAACAATACTAAGAATACTATACTAATAACTAACTAAACAATACTAACACGAATAATAATAAAACACGCACGAAAGAAATGGACAAGTACAATGAACGAATTCATATGGCGCACATACTTACTCATAACCGAAAATGAGACCAAAACCAAATTATACCTAGATAAACTACATCAGAAATTTATAGAAAAATTTCCCGACATGGATGTATCAAAACAGAGAGTAGGAGACCAACGTAGGGCCATTATAAGAAATAAGTTAATAACTGACAAAACATTAGCTGATATCAGACAAAGCGTACAAGAAGAAATTTTACAAGACACCTATCAACATAATATAAACAGAAACAGTCAAATCAATAACTCAACCCAACCAACATCACAAACAAGGATGAGATGGAGTGACGATGTAAATGAAGAAATTATAAAAACATACTATAGAATAACACAATTAGAAAGAAACAAAACAGCATATCGTAAGCAATTGCACATGAAAATTATTGACACATTCCCACATTTAGCACACATATCCGAACAGCGAATTGCTGACCAACGACGAGTTATAGTACATAATAAACTTATCTCAGATCACAAATTACAGCAAATTAGAGAAGAAGTTGCACAAGAACTGGCAGTTCAGACACAAAACATTGACATAAGCTCTTCTGACCAAAATCCAACTGACATGGGACACCAAGAATTGACTAATTGTACCAATCTAAGCAGTATTATACAGACACATATCAACCGAAATATGATAGATTGTAATCACGAGTTACACGATACCTTTATAGATGATAATAATCCAAACCTAAATAAAAAAATTCAAGAATATTTTTGCAACACTTACGAAAAATATCGACACACAGACCCAACTAGCAGACCCCACATACCAAGACAAAACACATCCAGAAAATTTACTTATATTGTTAAATATCTAAACACACATATTTTGCCACAACACTTGAACACTGACAATGACTTCATCACCAATCAGACGATCATATACTCTGCAGCTTACACTGCGGCAGTCTGTAATGGTAGTAAAATACACGAAACATGTATTCACGTATCAAAACGCAGACAGTATATACCAGCATGGCAAAAGAGGCTGAAACTTAGAATTGACTATCTCAGAAAACAAATAGGACGCCTGACTCAGTATATGTTAGGTGCCAGGAATAGTATACTTATAGCCAATATAGAGTATATTAAAAATAAATACCAAACTCATTCGCGATATGAGGAACCAAATCTTACAAATAATGAGTTTTTAGACAGCCTGAAACAAAAACTAAGTGCTACTTCCAACCGACTTCGTAGATACAATAGCTGCACACTGAGAAAACAACAAAATTCACAATTCAATAAAAACGAAAAACAGTTTTACAGGAACATCGCTACACGTACACAAAACACCACTAACACTAACGATCAACCCATGCCTGCACCTGAAACATTACACGCATTTTGGGCGCAAATATGGGCAAACGAAACCGGTCACAATCAAAATGCCGAATGGATTAATACGTCTTTCCAACAAGTAAAAGATTGTGAACAAATGGAATTTACATGTGTCCCAGTAGATATATTTATTGACGTTATTAAAAATACACATAACTGGAAATCACCTGGCACAGACAATATTCATAACTACTGGTATAAGAAATTTACATCAACCCACCCCATTCTTCACAAGCATATTAATGATTTCATTCAGACGCCAGATATTACACCACAGTACATTACACAAGGCATAACACATATGATACCTAAAGACAGTGACCTGTCTCATCCTGCAAAATACCGCCCCATCACTTGTTTACAAACTATTTATAAAATAATGACGTTGTGTATATCAAAACTTATCAATATACACATCACAAAGAATAATATTTTAGCCGAAGAACAGAAAGGGTGCCGAAAGTTCAGTCAGGGTTGTAAAGAACAACTAATAGTAGATTCGATTGCTATGAAACAAGCTCTTTCAAATAATAAAGACCTTCACACCATGTACATTGATTACCGAAAAGCTTATGACTCGGTACCTCACAGCTGGTTAGTTTATGTACTCGATCACTATAAAATTCATCCGAAAATCACCAAATTCTTAGAAAATACAATGCAACACTGGCGAACTAAACTCAAAATCAGAAGAGGCACTGAATCATTGGAAACAGAGGAAATAGCAATAAGACGCGGCATATTTCAAGGGGACGCTCTCAGCCCTTTATGGTTTTGCCTGGCTTTAAACCCTTTGTCACAACTATTAAATAATTCAGGAACCGGCTTAAATGTCACCTATAATCACAACACACAAACTCTTACGCACCTTATGTATATGGACGACATTAAGCTTTATAGCAATGATACTCAATCGTTACATCAGCTAGCAGATATCACACAAACATTTTCAGATGATATTAACATGCAATTTGGAATAGACAAGTGTAAAACATTTTCGATGCAAGACCAAATCATCACACCACAACCATACACATTAAACTCAGGTGAGATCGTAGAACCATTAGACAATAAGAGTTTTTATAAATATTTAGGATTTCAACAAGCACACCAAGTCTCCCACACCCAAACAAAAACAGAAGTTACACGAAAATTCCGATCTCGTCTTAACGCTATCCTAAAATCGCACTTAAACGGACGTAATCTAGTTAAAGCTATTAACACTTATGCAATACCTGTACTCACATACACATTTGGTATCATCTCATGGACTCAGACTGACTTACAAAAACTACAACGTATGATCAATACAACAATGACCACCCACCGAAAACACCACCCACGCTCCTGTATCTAAAGACTTACATTACCGAGATCAGAAGGTGGTAGAGGTATAACCGACATCACCAATTTGCACAATAAACAAATTTCTTCACTTCGGAAATTCTTTTATGGACGTGCTGAAACTTCAACCCTTCACAAAGCAATAACTATGAATGATAAACGAGTCACACCTTTGAATCTTGCCAACTCTAACCAACAACGTAATGAAGTTATAACTGACCAGAATAATAAAATATCCGCATGGGAGCAGAAGTCTCTGCATGGAAGACACCGCCAAGATTTGCAACAAGCACATGTCGACAAGACAGCGTTGAACGCATGGTTGCAAAACGGCGAACTCTTCCCCGAGACTGAAGCTTTTATGTTGGCTATCCAAGACCAAATAATTGATACAAGAAATTACCAAAAATATATTATACGAGCCCCAAATGTTTCTGACATTTGTAGGAGATGCTGCAGTTGCTCTGAGACTATACAACACATAACTGGAGCATGTAAAGCAATAGTACAAACAGATTACAAACACCGCCACGACCAAGTAGCTGCAATCATACACCAGTTTCTAGCCTATAAATACAACCTCATACCTGAAAAGATCCCATATTACAAATACAAACCAGAATCTGTCACTGAAAACAACCGACACAGACTCTACTGGGACAGAACTATAATTACCGACAAGACCATACATTTCAATAGACCTGATATAACTTTGCTAGATAAAACTAACAAAACTGCTTTCATAATAGACATAGCAATATGCAACACTCATAATTTACAGACAACTCAAACCGAGAAAATAGCCAAGTACACGGACTTAGCCATCGAATTAAAAACACAGTGGCAAATTCATACAGTTAAAACCCATCATACTATCCACGACCGGAGTTATACCTAAAAATCTGCTTAGTAATCTTGAGATGCTTGATCTAAACCCAAACACTTACAAACTTCTCCAAAAAGCCGTTATATTAAATACCTGCCGGATAGTTAGAAAATTCCTATCACTCTCATAGCACTTGGCTTTGGCCCGTGCAAACTTACCTCCCAAGGTGGAGAGAATATGTAAAGCATAATAATAATAATAATAGTTCTTTATTTCAGACACATGGATCCATAATTAGTCAATATCACAATATTAACAAAAAAAATTAACAATTGTAAAAAAAAATTTGTAAAAGTTATAATTAGGGAAATACATTTAAGTGGCTATAGCCACCCATCATCTATACGTGTCAATCAGCATTAACCTATCAGCCAGACTTTTAATAATTACATTTTTACACGTGTCAACCCTAGACATGAACGATGCTATTCTCTTGCGTTGTATTGCATTGAAAGAGTCCACGCGGTGTACGGTGTACATTTCAGATGCACTGCAATAACATTTCAGTCCCATCAGGTGCTTGAAAATGTTATTGTATGCAACCCGTATTTTGTGGAATGCTTTCTGGGTATATTTAGTCCAGAGTTGACACGTGTAAAAAGTTTGACAGAAAGACTTAAACAACGTGATTTTCACGTCAGGGGCTGCTTTAAAAAAAATTCTGGCAACCATGTTACCTACTATGCAGAGAGACCTTCTTTGCCTTTCTATGTCTTCATCATCTAGTAAGTTTGACGTCACGACGTGGCCAAGGTACTTAAAGCTATCGACTATTTTAACAGGCTGTCCATTGAGTCAAACCTCAGGGACATATTGGGGTCCATTTCCCGACCTAAAGATTATCATCTCCGTTTTTTTAGTATTATACACTAGGTCATGATTAGTCGCATACTGCTCACATATTTTGATAAGTTTTCTCAGGCCTTTAATCGAGGGGCTGAGCAGCACGATGTCGTCAGCGTAACTCAGATTGTTGACGTATCTGCCATCCAACCTGAGGCCGACCAGGGTGCTACTCAGCTCCACGATTAGGTCATTCACATACATGTTGAACAGGTCGGGAGATGTGACGCCCCCCTGCCTCACACCGCATGACAGCCTGTATCCTTCCGATATCTCGGAATCCCATCTGGCGTTGTTGGTCTGATGGTCGTACCAGTACGCCAGAAGACCAACAACCTCAGGCGGGATGTTCGTGTCCTGCATCTTCTTCCATAGTGTGTCGTGATTAATGGTGTCAAATGCACGACTCAGGTCTAGGAAACAGGCATATACTGTTGTGTCATGTTGAGTATAGTACTTGACAATTTCCTTAAGGGAAAATATAGCCATATCCGTCGAGACTTGCGGGCGAAAGCCGAACTGCCCGTCATCAACATTAATTCTACTAATATAACTAATATAAGAGTGAATCACTCTTTCAAGTACCTTAGCCACAATCGTCGCCAGTAAATTGGCCCGTAGTTTGCCAAGCTCGAGATATCACCAGTTTTGTTTTTCGCGATAGGTATAACTAGCGTGCGTATAAGATTATCTGGTAGGTGGCAGTGCCTCATGCAGAGACTAAACAACCGCGCTAGCACATGGCAGATATGCTGACCCGAAAACAATAGATGCTCAATACTGAGGCCGTCGTGGCCCGGAGACTTACCACGCTTCATATTTCTCAGAATTACCTCAATTTGTTTCATTGTCACTGTTACGTGGTGAGGCTTCGTGCCCCGACGTACCTCAGAACTACAGTTATTATCCTTTCCATTATCTACGTTAAAATGAGTACGAAATAAATTTGCTATAGTCTTCTTATTTTTCCCCCCCCCTACACTAACAGGTACACTAACTTTATGATCTAATTTTTTAGTCTCCTTCCAAAATTCTACAAAATTTCCGTTTGCACGATGTCGGGCCAGTATGTCCATCTTGATTGTATCCTGGTTTTTAAGTACATATTTGAGTGCGGCCTTGTATTCTCTGCGTGAGGCAGTCATGTTCTCATAGTGATATCCCTAGCGTGGCCTGCCGTATATAATCCACACAGAAAACATGTTTCTGGCCTTAGCATGCGCGCACCTCACGTGAAAGTTCCATCCTACAACTTTATTACGCTTTCTATTTAATTTTAAATTCGAACTATCAAGTGCAGCTGACTGCAACACTTTGACAATATCATTGTATAAAATATCTATATAATTATAGTGATATGTACAATTACATAAATCATCATTTTCATTACATTCCATAGTTTTTAATATATCGTTCTCATATCTATTCATTAAATCGCCTAAATTCTTGTCCCATAATTCCGTATACAATAATATTTGTTCGCGTTCTCGATTACCCCATAAATGTTTTAAATCGCTTCAAACACCACCTCTATCAATATCACAAATTGTCTTAGGAACAATACCACCGAAGTCTTGTCTGGATTAATACTACATATTTGTAATTTATCATTACAATCACATCGTTTTCCAAAAGCTCTTAAAAGATCGCTAGTTATACCTGTACATAAAGGCGGTGCAAAAAATATCATTAGCAACTTTAGACCTATTTCCATTTTGCCAGTGTTTTTTAAAATTCTTGAACGATCTGGAAGATCATCACATTTACTCATCACAACAATTTGGATTTAGAAAAAATAAATCGACGGCTGATGCTGTGGGCGAACTGACTGATTATGTAGTCAGGAGCTTGGACGAAGGCGACAAATGTCTCGCAATATTTATAGATCTCGCAAAGGCATTTGAGCATTTGTGCCGCTGCCTCAGTCACAAGATAGTGGTCGAGCCAGCGGCACGCGCCATTCGCTCCGCTCACGTATGTGAAGGTATTTACGTCAAGCCTATCCATGTCTAAACAAACTAGTCCCTGCTCACTACAATAATCCACCAGCTCTTTTCCAAAAAGAGTACCCGTCCTAGGAGTACTAGTCCTAGGTCTCCTAGGATCACAACACATTCCGTATCAGCATATTCGATAACATCACTAATAAGCGCTAGACATTGGGTGAACTCTGGCAGATTATCTTTATACAATCCTTTATACCATAGCAGTTAAATGACACCAGATTCAAATTATTAACTTTAGATTGGACATCCATATTTATTTATTGTTAGTAGCGGTGACACTCCTAAATGAGCGCTGCTGCCGATATTTTCTAAATACCAGCCCTTCAGGCCAAAAGTTATCTTTCAAAAATGTATTAATTTTAGAAGTCACTATTTTAATCTTAAAGGAATTAAAATTTGTGTCCCTAGCCTGACTTAGCTTTTGGACCTCTATGCATTGTTCATTCATTCCTCTAATATATTATTTAATGTCGTCTTCCTTTACATGCTTCTGAGCACGTGATAAATATATAAACGTTAAGTAATGCTGTGCTTACAACAAGGCATTACCTGGGGAAATGGCAGCGTATATTCAACCTTTACAACTTAATGCCGATATAATAAGAGTAATGTTTAATGAAATAGCCCGCGAAATAAGTTTGTAAGTCCGTCTCCTGTTTTATTGTAACTTTTTGGCTTGACGCCGTTGACGAGAGAGGTAAGCGCGTGGACAACTGGTCGCAAGCGCGGCTACGGCGAGGTGACCAGCCGCTTGAGGTTTGTGAGCTTGTTCCGAGGTGAGGCGATTACGTTATGATGTAATGAGCGGCAAGTCATCTAGTGCAAGCAATAACGAATTGTTTCAAAATATCAATGCAGAAACGTGGATTTTTTGCGATGTCCATTCGGAAACAACTATGTAGAAGACATGTAACATGCAAATATCTCGAATACTACATTTTTGCTTAACACACATTTGTCTTTTGGGTAGCCCATGGAGCATCTATGGTTTCCTTTTGAGCCTTTTTTTTTTTTTTTTTTTTTTTTTTTATACGTTATAGGCTAGCGTTTTGACCACTATCTCACCTGTTGGTAAGTGATGATGCGGTCGAAGATGGTAAAGCACGCTAGGCCTAGAATGGGAACTGGCTCTCAAGGATAGCTGCCGGAACACATTAGATGTTTGGTGACAGATTTTCTAACTTGAGGGTGGTAGCTGGCCAGGCAGACACTAGATAGTGTCCTACCACCATGCGGGGGTTTTGTTGGTTTCTTAACGATGTTTTTCCTTCACCGGAGGGCCACTGTGAGAAGCGCACATAAATTTTTCGATAGAAAAATCCATTGGTGCACGGCGGTTTGAACTCGGTACCACGGCATCAAAGCCGAACGTTCTCCCGATTACGCCACCGGGCCCTCAAAACAGCCACATAGAACTGAACACCATTTTTAAGATTAATAAAAATATGTATATAATATGTAATTGCCACATCATGGCTTTGTTACAGTAAATAGTTACAAACAATTGTGTAGATTTAGCATATGCTTTTTTTTTGTAAGAAATATAAATATTTGACCTAATACTGACTGCTAAATTATAACGGCTTTGAAAGTGTTTGAAATATTATTATTACTATTAAAAGTACATCAGTACTTTTAATAGTAATAATAATATTTCAAAAGCAAGCAAATTAAAATATTGTTGAAATTGTGATTGTTTTCTTATTCTGGCAATTTGTTCCACCTACCAACTCAAGCGAAATGATAGCAATTATGTAAAATATTATAATTTGCATGTCAAAGTGTAGAATCACGCGATATTTACATAATCCATCATTCAGAAGTACCGATTACTTAATAAAGAGGCGCTTAAAATAACATTTAAGGGGATTATATTATTACCGCTTCTTCTGATTTATCCGTGAAAAATAATTGTTTTTTGGTTTAAGATACATGTTCTAGCTAGAGAAATAACAGGGCTTATAGTAATGACGCCAAAAAATCTACTAATCTATAATTTTGCATGCCACAAGTATCTGTTGAAGACATAATATATAATTGCTTATAATCAGGAAATGTTCGGATTCTCTCTGAAACATTGAATTCGAAATGAAGTCATCCGTCAGAGAACCAAAGTTATTAAAGGATTAGCAAGCTGAAGTAGCAGTGGGCTGGTCATATCTGTCGTAGAACCGATAACCGTTGAGGTTGAGAAAACGTGTTCTAGAGTGGAGACCACGGCTTGATAAACGTAGTAAGACTCCCTCCAGCTAGATGGAGCGATAATTTACGCAAGTGGCTGGCAGCGGTTGGAAACAAATAGCTGAAGATCGAGCTCAGTGGCGTGCCGTAGGAGCGGGCTATGTCAACAATGGACAGAGGTAGACTGATTATCGATCAGGCAAGCATTTCGCTTGTTCTGTTATCTGCTATAAAAAAAGTGTAGTGTACTTATGGTGATAATTTAAGATCATTTACAAAACGAAAAAAAAACTACTTCAAATGCCGCGCTGGTCATTTACTAAGTTTGAGATGTGTTTTTCTCTCAAACAAAAAAAAATTTTCAAATCGGTTAAGAATTGACGGAGTTCTGAGGTAACAAAAAACAGGCGAATTGAGAACCTCCTCCTTTTTTGTGAAGTCGATTGAAAATTAAATCCGAATCAATGAATCCATTTCCTCTGAGTTGATTATTATAATGTTGTCAAGTTATCTTTCTTCGCAAATAATTTTGATACAGCTTTGTGTATTTTGGTCACTACAAAAATATTAAAACCTAATAATTTAACCAAAAGTGTGCAAATTTATTAGAATTGCAAAAGCCTAGACTTTATTCCTCGCTAACGATGATAAATATGACGTCGGGGCTCCATTAAGGTACTTACCTACCTATAAAAATCTTTGGCTCAGAAATAACCGGCCGATAGCCACAGTGCATAAAATGCAGTAGAAAAACTAGAACAATATTTTACTATTCATTCATTTTTACAAAGGTGTAAGGAGCATATTATATCGATGTTCCGCTTGATTTACTACCAAAAAGTAGCTTACCACCATCAACTAGAAAACCTGCCGCCATAACCTTACGATGTGTCGGCAGTCGGAGCCAGCAGTTCCCTTTCAGGCATAACAAATCAATTGTAAGAATAGTTACAATAAATAATATCAAGGATTCCAACACTAAACTGTAACCATAAAACATGCATTGGGGATGCACGTAATAGTATGGTTGGCAACCCTACATTAATCAGGGGAAATAAACATTTTTTAACAGTGCCGTTTGACGTTTGGATAAAAGCTGAATGGCTCATGACCTTTGCTTTTTTATTCTAGGCAATTTTTTTTTATATTTAGAAAAATTATTATTGCTAAAATCTTTTCAATGTTAGTTGACGTGTGTAAGTGCAGATTTTTATTTTGCCTATTATACTGAATAAATGCTTTGACATAGTGAAACCCGACACGTTGTATATAACTTATCGTTATTTTAAGGCTGAGTGGCACCATCTTACTTTAACCGTGACTATAACTATTAACCGGTGTTTTTGTTAAGAGCTTGACAGATTTTTGACGTTTGTTGTAGTTAAAGTAAGATGGTGCAACCCAGCCTTAATCTTCTGTGTGAGTTTTGACTGTGACGCAGCATGTCGGCAACCGAGCGAGAAACTAATGAGCCGACAGAACCGACAGAGTCGCCGGACCACGACCGCTCCTATAATACGATCAAATTAAATATTTCTCGTTTTGCCCGGGCCACAATAAACGTGCCTTATTGCTTACGAAACAAGATTCATTATTATTATAACTGTCTAAGAATAAATGACTATCAAATGAATCACTGTGTGTGATAGATTCCTCCTATTTATAACTCCCGATACAAAAGGTTTTTAGTTTGACATGTGTGCCTGTTTGTGTCTGTCTGTGGTATTGCAGCTCCCAAACGGATGAACCAATTTTGATTTTGTAATTTTTTTATGTATGGAAGGTGATTTAATCGAGATTTTTTTAACTTGTTTTCAGGAAAATCTGTTCAGCCGTTTGAAGATTATCAGCTATTTTATAGTTGATGCCAAGCGATGGTTCCAAATACTTGGTGTTATATTGGGAGAAAATTATGAGTTATTGCTATTTCAGATCTTCTAACATTCAATATTTTCTCTAAATATTTAATAAATAAATTGCTATCATAAGGGCCAGCTTGCTACACATGAAACTTAAATCATTTAATTGAAATTTCAAAATAGCATGAAGCAAGTCTCGCACACGCCTTCACAAATCAGTTTCTCAACGGACAGCCTTCTGAGCTCCAAGAAAGCGATTTTGCAAACAAGCTCAGCACCCGTCAAGCCTTGAACTTGTCAGTTCCGACACATACTACAATCTACACTAACAAATGTTAAATAAGGTTCAATTTACTTTGATATTAAAATATCGTGTGTAGCGAGCGTGGCATGTAGCAACGCCGTAGTAATAACTCAGAGTTACGTAGTGAAAATGCTACGAGCGGCGTAGCACCTCTACGGTGCCTTTGTTATGATCCCGCCCTTATGTAAGGAAGTGTTTGTGGAGTCTTGATGTTTGAAAGAGTTGTTTCTTGCGAATTGTGAAGGACAGATGAAAAGTTTGTAGGTATAAAGCCTTTGACCTGTGTTTTATATAAAAAATATTATACGGTTGTTGTTTGCTCGATATTGTTTTTAGGTTTCCAGAGTCCTGACAAGGAACCCTTATAGATTTGTCTTGTCATGTCTGTCGGTCTATCCGAGGTTTTGCTAAGATTAAGATACCGTTAGTACTAGAACACTGTAATTCTGTAGGGGTATGTATATCAATTACGACCCCCCCCCCTCTCCACCCTTTAAAAGCTAATTTGCGGGCTTGCAAAATCTGGAAAAATTCATAATAATAGTGTATTCATGAACTTAACAGAAAAATTGTTGCGGTTAAGATACCTTTATTAGTTTAGCGGTTGTAATAGTCGTTGAACTTGGGTGTTGGATAATTTTGTCCCAAATAAATAATCCTTGGAATAAATCCTTTAATTAAACTGACTAACATGAAGTAGTTGCTTGTTTATAACTGGTTAAGACTTACATTGAATAACGTGTTACTACGGAACCCTACAATGCGCGTGGCCCGACATGCACTTGGCTGGATTTTTTTGTCATTCAAGTTATTAGACGTTTTTGTGATAATAAGAGTACAAGTTCTTATTCGATTGTCAACAAAGACGTCTGTTCATTACATTTATCACAGAAAATCAAATCAGCCATAACGGTCGAGCTTTCCTCTTGCAATTGATTTTTATTTGTACAGATATACAACTGAAACCTTTTTATCTTACCGAGATTATATTTTAGTAAATTGTTAAACACAATCCAAAATTTCATCGCACCGACGGGAATTGAACCCGCAACCTCCGGAATAACATGTTCCGGTGCTTTGCCAATTAAGAGATTATATTTGATTAAAATCATGCGTCAAGCTACAGAGATATGAAATGTACAGAGATATGAATACACCTAGGATCAGTAACTTAAAATATAACTTGCGAGGCATGTGTAGTCAGTCTCTATAAATTTTTCAAATCTATTATTAGGAATTACAAAGAATTGTCGTTTCCTTATTCGTTCGATTTATAAGTTATAGACGCTAGATGTGTGCTACGGTTTTGTCCATTTTCTAAATTAGTTGCTTGGAAAACAATATGCTAAGTGTTTATTGTACGTGTATACTAGTAGGTAAACTATCAATGTGCCTCAGTCAAAGCAATGTTTGCATAATTGGATAAACAACTTTCATTTTTTTTTAAATATCTGATACGCTAATGTTTGACCATCTCGCCTGGTGGTAAGCGATGATATGGTCGAGTGTGGCGATCACGCGGGGTCTATAGTGATCTGACTATCAATCTAGGGTTATGTGCTAAAAATTAAGTAGTATTTATAAATATGCAATCAAAATCTATAATACTCCATAATAAACCAACATTTGTACTCATACCACGTAACACGGTTGTATCAAATATGTACGCAACATCTTTACAAAACCAATACAATACAATCTCATAGGTAAAATGGATACAGTCCCTTTGTACTCCATGATCTATGTTCCCAGCCCTTCATAATTTCCAAAAGATGGTATCTAATCCCATCAAGAGCTGAATAAATGATTGAAGGTGAGGTCAGAATCTAGTTGAATCCCAAGGGAGGTAAATACTCCCTTGTTCAAATATTTGCGAGAAAAACTCACGATTTGATGAAGTGTGTATTTGGTTTGGGTGGGTAATTGAGGGAGGAGGGAAAGTGGGATTTTTGTTGATGTAAAGTAATAACAGATTGTAATGCAATTACGACCGTCTGCATGTACGTCCCTACCTAATCTTGAGAAGGGAACCCATACTAAAGAAAAAAGTAAAGAGACTGGCTTCAGATATTATACTCTAAATTTTATACAAATATTCAGATAGTTTAGCGATTCAGTTTCAGCAGCAAGTTTGAGACGCTTATCGTCATATCTCTGGAGATACTTATCAGATCTCATTGAAATTACAATAGGGGACCACCTCGGGAGTAAGTATACCCTTTTGAACGATAAGATTTTTTGTAAATCAAAGGTTTATAATTGGTTTAAATATCGATGGACATAAATAAACAAAATACAGACAAACATAGAACCTCCAATTTTTTGCAAAGTCGGTTAAAAAGTTATTCTGGCCAGTTTTCTATCAAAACTGGTGTGTGAAGGATGCAGCACTACAGGTTCAGACACAAACGAGGATTCCATGCTAATCTTAGTTTTCCGCATGATACTTACTTTGTTTATAAAGGCATTATACGCCTTACATAATCACGCGTCTCGTGCGAGAAAATCTTACATACTAATTATCCTCAAAATAATAATAATCACCATTGTAACGTACAGCCTATCTATTACAACTATTAGCAATAACATAAATGAAGCCACTGATATGTATTACTTATTAGATTTAAGGCTCAAGATTTCAATAAATTATTATTTATTTATTTATCCTCAAAATTCTTCCGGCATCTCTTGCATCCTGGTCCTGCCAAACCTTTTCTTCTCTTCTCCTTAAATTATCAAATCAGGAATTTTGTTACTTTTAAAAATTTCTTTAGCCAGTCCGTTTTTTTACATCGAACTGGTTAGCACTTGACCACTATCTCACCTGATGTTAAGTGACGATGCGGTCGATGATGGAACGCGCATATCCAGAAGATACCTATTCACTCGCGATTTGAAGACCCCCGTATTGTATTTAGCCGGAAACGCTAATAACTAAAACTAAACTAATAAGGTTACACATACATACAATCACGCCTTTTTCCCATTGTGGTAGGCAGAGACTACTTCTTTACACATGCTACGATCCTGACACACGTCTTTCGCTTCTTCTACTTTCATGAGCGCCTTCATACATGCTCGCCAGTTATGTAATATGGTTATATAATAATTATTAAAAGAATTATTAATAGCACCCGAAAAAATAAACGAAGTTAAGTATTATAATGACACTAGGTACAGTAAAATACTTATAAATGTAATCAGTGACTGCATTTTGTAAAAATAGCAAAAAAAAAAGCTTCGGTTTGCGCAAATCATATAAAAATATATCATTATTTTTCTTTATGATATTGCTCGAAAACGATTGGCACCCCATTTATAACTTTATCAACCTTGTTCTTCAAAATAAAAATATTCTTAATCATATTTTATTCATACCACAAGAGCCTCATAAATAAAGAGCCTTTTATAAAATACCGCAAAACAAAAAACTATTTTCACGCAATAAAAAGCCTATAAATCAAGGTACTGGTATAGGAACGCCATTTTTTCCAACAAAGGGAGGGTTACCTCCTATTGCCCCCTCTTTTCCACCCGAGGTGATATATCGGTGACCAGAACTGGCATTAATATTATTTAGTTTTTCGTTTATCCGTGGACACTCAAAGGCATTTGTCGGATTTGATTTATCTCAGATTTGGTGGTGAAATTTCCGTGTTAGGGCACAGACACACTGGATAGTTTTTGAGCAACGACTATTGTTGCGAGTTCAGGATTTTTAAAATGAATACTTCAGCAGACGTGCCTTGTACTGTTTTTTGTGGGCAGTGAATGAGTTTGAACCGACACACGCGCTCGTTGGGGTATAGCTCGAGTTTGGGTAAATTATTGTAACTATTTAATTTTTGTCTGATCAAAGCCCTAGATTTATGAGGTAAGTGGTGTGATGACTGGTACCTAAGATCTACTGAATTAATATTTTTTGCTTGTAGTGCATTATCAACATCATTGTTAGCTTTATTTTCAATAAAACTGTTTCACATTACTATATTTATTTTCAAGTCAAATTAACTCACAAATGTTGTCTGCTCAAACTTATCATATTTGTGCAGTGTAGATTAAACTAAAGCCAATAAACTAGCCTTTACACATAAACTAGAATTGTGTACACTCTTTTTTATAAGAAAGTTTCGCAAAAAACGCTCAGAAAAGTGTGTGATATGCTCAAGCCCTTAGAGAAGTGTCGGGCATTTTCCCGTTTCCGGCCAGGTGAAGCGAAGTACTTTGAAATGGGAGAATATTGTTTATAGCGGATTCCTAAATGTGCTTTGTGATTTCACTCGCGTTGAAAAGTATTCTGTGTCCTATTTGGTACAGTCAGCCTACACTTATGCACTTATGTAAAGTTTAATCAAAAACGTCACATTAACCGGACCGTGAATAAATCTTAATTTTTTCCTTTAAACTATTGGTACATTTGATGATTGAATAGAAAGTATTTGATCGTTGTAGTGTATTTATTTTGTGGGTCTGTTGTTTATTTCAAAAGAAGCTGTCGGCTTCAAAACTTGTGTTCAAAATGCGGTTTCAAATCGAGGACGACGATAATACGCAATAGAACTGTTTTAATGTCTAACTTAGATAGTACGAGTATCTCATTATAGTACCACTTCTCGACTGATCTGTTTATAATTTATTTATTGAGACCATTCCAATGAGCTTAAACACAAAATCTCTGCTGTAAGTGGTTGAGGAGCAGAATATTCTGCTGATTCCAGTAGAAGGCCCAGCATCAGGTCAATGTTACCATGTTCTTGCAATATCAATTAAGAAAAAGTATACCGAATTTTGGATTAATCAGGCTTATAAAAGTTTATCTCACAGCGTCAAATCTTATAGTATTAAAACACTGAATGGATTTTCAAGAATAAAAGCTAAAAACACTCTCAGTTTGCATAAACACCTAGATTTGTTCATCCGTTTAGGCGCTACAATGACACAGACAAACACACATACACACGTCAAACTGCTTCTTCTTGACGTTTATTCCCTTTTTTAGGTCGGGAGTTAAAAAGGACTAACGTGGCATTAATTGAGAACCTGTAGGTTAGTTTACATTTAAATTTATCTCAAATTTATACATGTCTCATAAAACATAAATCGTGCTCCATAACTCAGTTTCATGAAAATTGGAATGATCACGAGCTTTTCGGTTGTATTGAACCGAAAAGCAATCAAACTCAGAATTACGCTCAAAAACGATATTGTTGATTGAAAACGCCTATTATCTACGTTCAAATATATACCTTATATCAATGTGATAAGCTTGGAAGTAATGAACATTTTAATGAGGATGTTCTTATAAAACAAATTTGTACAATGTTTTTTCATGGTCGTGTTTTGAGACCATCATATATTCATGAAAGGAATTAATTATTAATTTACTAGTGACCCGCCCCGGCTTCGCACGGGTAGAGCATAATATATGCCTGTATTTGTATATTTTGTGTAGGGTTTGTTGCGGCGAGTATGAATTAACATCTTCAACAATCATCGTCATATTTGAACCAATGTGCACAAAACCTTGAGATTATATACTTAAAACTTCCACATGAATCGCTCTTTCCATTAGTGAAACTAGCATTCAGTAGCGGCAGAGGACTTTGTTTTATATTACGTAGTGATGTTGTGATACACAAGCAATTGACCGCTATTTACCTGATGTTAAGTGAAGATACTTTTTAAGATTATATCGTATATACGAGGCGCCAGACATTTGATTTTATTCCAATCTACAAAACGCAATTATCCCAACCCGTCTTCCATATTGGCACCGGAAATCATGCCGGAATGCACCGAACCGGTTTGGTTGGTGGTTCGAGCCACGCCCGAAGCTTACCACAAGTGGTCATCCGTTTTGCACCGCCCAGGGATCGGTAGTAGTAGGATAGTAGGTAGTAGAGTACATTAAGGTCTACTATACGAACCCTGGATGGCAACAATGATGTTCCATGGGTCACAATTTTTTAAAATAAAAATCTTACTAGCAATGTGGGTTACACAAATTTACTAGTAGTATTGTTAACTCTTCCAACTAAGCTAAATAAACTTGTGCCTGGAGTGGGTTCACATCAACAGTACAATGAATGGGGATCGATCTCACGACCTCTCGGTCAACTGGCAGACGCCTTAGCCACACTAGCCTAGTGCCGCTTAAACAATGACCCTAAATAAACAATAGCCTCAGTGACATCACTTTAAGGTCCCAACGGAAGACCAGCGTTGGTCATATTAGTCATGACCAACATTATGCTGAGATGGGTCCTATTTTGCAAACACACCTGTTTTAAATAGTACATAAGTTAATAATATGTAATTCGCTAACTGTGTTTGATGCAAAATAAATATATTTTCTTTCTTTATTTCTTTCTAAATTGTCAAGATAATTCAATGTCCGAGGACCACCGCACTATCTCAGATTATTTCATTCAAGTATATCATCATCATCAATATCAGCCCACATCAGTCCACTGCTAAACATAGGCCTCTCCCAATCTCTGCTCTGTCTTCAGCCCATCTCCTCCAGTCTGCACCGGCGTATATCGTCGCTCCATCTTGTCACAGAGCGTCCCACACTACGCTTGCCAATTCGTGGTCTCCACTCCAGAACGCGTCTACCCCAACGGTTATTGGTTCTGCGACATATATGACCAGCCAACTGCCATTTCAGCTTGCTAATGCGTTGAGCTATGTTGGTTACTTTTGTTCTCTGGCGAATTACTTACTTAGAGAAACATCTAGCATAGCTCTCTCCATAGCCCGCTGAGCGACTTTAAATCGGTGGACCAGTCGTACTGTTAGTGTCCACGTCTCGGTGCTGTATGTCATAACAGGTGGGCGCACTGATTGAATACCTTAGTTTTAAGGCATCGAGGTATGGGCGACGACAAAACTCGACGAAGCTTTTGAAACGCTGCCCATCCAAGCTGGTATTTCAAGTATATACTGTCACCTAATACCTAAGTACGTAGTAGTCGTTAAGTACAAGAATTTCCTGGTATGCTTACCATCTTAGCTATACAAAATAACCGCAACGCTATCACAATCCCAGAGCAAGTTAGGTCATATCTTGCAAAGTTTAGAGAACTTCGTGTCTTAATAACAGATAGAAAGACAGGTACCAGGTATAGCTCGAATATCTGAAATATCTTGGTTAATTCTGGATCTAAGAAGCTAGTCCGTCTTATTTTATTTTTTACTGGATTATTTTGGCAGTTGCGCTTTGTAAATTAAACCAAGAAACTTTAAATCTGGTATCAGTATCACATCACGGATTAAGCTACGCTACTCAAAACATGCAGATACAATATTCATTTTGATTTAAGCAGTTAACTAAATCTTTAACTTAAACGTGACGTCATATGTATAGCAATAAAATCACTTAAATAATTTGTCGATTTAAACATTTTATTTCGAGACCAGCTTATATTCAACACCAAAACAACCTTGTTATAAAACCGTTCACGTAACGTAAACATTTAAAGGTAAAATTACCGTTTCTTGTTACGGATACTTTTTAACGGTAATACAGGATATGTATAAAGTTTTCCTCTCTAGAAGATGCTACAAAGACAGACCAGCTAGGCTATTCTGTAAGCTATCTCGACACCGGAATCCGCGGTGAGATTTGAATTTTGTATTACGAAATTCAACCGTATTACGAACGTGATTCGATTGAATTTCGTAGTACGAAATTCAAATCTCACTGCGGATTCCACTGTCGAGATAGCTTACAGAATAGCCTAGAAGATGGGATATAAATGTCACTTATGATTTTTATAGCGTGGGTAAAGCTCTTTTTGGTAATGAACTATTTGAGTTCTTATTTTTAGAATTCCTACCTCAAATGGAAAAAGGAACTCATATAGGATTACTTTGTTGTCCGTCTATTCATCTGCGCGTTTTTCCGTCTCTCCGTCTGTCCGTTTTTCAGTCTGTCTGTCCGCCTGTCAAGGCCTTTTTTCTCAGGAACGCGTAAAGATATTAAGTTTAAACTTATACCTAATACTCAAGTCTACATTATCTTCAAACTGTGAAAAAATCAAACTTGTAAGTCACCGTGATCGAAAGATATGATCGCATATGTCGCATACATTTTGTATATTTTAAGATTTCACACTTTTTGTACTTACCGTTGACATATGTTGAACGATTTGATTTTTTTTTGTTTGGGAGAATATACATCTTGTTTGGTCCCATTGAAATTTAGTCGAGATCTGATGAGCATCTCGAGATATATACATGATACATAAACACCTCAAACAGGGTACTGAAAATGACTATCACGGCATGAGAAGTCGAGTTTTTTCGTTTTGTAAACAATCCTAAATGGCTTAGCTTAGGTTAATTTTAACTTTATCTTTCAAACCTCAAAACATTGTTATAAGCACTATTATATTCATTTTTTGGCGGCGCCCATTAAATTGGCGGAAGTGAAAGAGGTTTGTCAGGATCGTAGCATGTGGAAAGAAGTAGTATCTGCCTACCCCAACGGGAAAAAGGCTTGATTTTCTGTAGGTATGTATGTGTATTTCCCATTTTCGATCTTTCCCGGCCTCTAAGAACTCTAACTCAAAAAAAAGTGTCTAATACTTAGTAAATTACCATTAAAAGAATTCTTAAAATACCATTGACAGCAACCGAAGCTCATAAAGTAGTAAAGGTCTGACCTTTTCGATGTCTAGTCCATAATAGTATTCAGGTCAACATTTCCGGGCGAATCTAATTTGCGATGTTCATATGTTTAAAACAAAAATGTAGTTACAAATTATTTTATCACCAATAAATACATTCAAATCATTGTTGATCGTTGATCTGTGTGTGGTATCGTAGCACCCAAACGGATAAACCGATGATTTTTTTATTTGATAGATGACTTAATCGAGTATTTTTAGCTTCAACTCCGTTGATTTAATGAAATTTAAGATTTAATGAAAATCCGTTCAGATGTTTTAAAACTATGAACTTTTTAGGGTTCCGTACCCAAAAGGTAAAAACGGGAGCCTATTTGTCCCGTTTTTGGTTACGATTAGTCCAGTAGAACCAACGACCTTCGGGTCAGAATCAAGGTAATCATCCTTTACGCCAAAGGGCCGTCTAATATCACGAATTATTATTATATATATATATATATATATATTCACCATTTTTTTTTGTTTAGGGGTATAATTCGTTAAGGTTTTGTGTAAATTGGTTGAAAACTTGAAATATGTGTAGTCATGATTGTTCAAAATGTTAATTTATAATTGACGCAACAAACTAATGCAAAATATGTAGGCGTATATGTTCTACCCGTGCGAAGCCAGGGTGGGCTGCTAGTTTTGGATATAATGGTTTATTACTTTATAATAATGTTTGAGCTTGTATACTGACAAAGTGGAACCTAGCGGCACACATTGCCTCAATCTCATTTACGCAACTATATTACGACTCAATTTATTATACATACATACATACATAAACATATTATAACATAGCACAAACAGCTGTCTCATCACTAACACAATCTCTTTCATACAACCGTGTACAGAGATGAGAGAATATTCAAAACAAAAGGCAGGTATCATCAACATTCGGACAACGAGTAGCGATAAACTACGCCAGAAAAAGCTTTCACGCCCAAATGAAAAAATAACACGGTGCTTGTTCATCATAATTTTGTAAGCGAAAAAAATTCATAAATCAGCAATTATCTAAATTAGCTCAGAACTCACGCGCTCAGGAAATTTAATTAAAAGTGGAAGAAACTCTTAAGCTTTGTTTATAGTAGAAGACTTTTTTATTTGCGAGAGCTCTTAATGCAATTATCACCTTCTTTTATTGCCTCGGTCTCCACCCTGGACGTGTTTTAGAGTGGAGACTACGGCTCAGTAAACGTAGAGAAGGGCGCCTTCCAGCTATATGAAGCGATAATACACGCAAGCTGGCTGGCAGCGGTTGAAAACAAAGAGCTGAATATCGAGCTCAGTGGTGTTTCATAGTAGAGATCTATGTCAAGCAGTGGACAAAGATAGGCCCATGATGATGATAATGAAATTTGTTTATGAGACTTGCTTTACAACTGGCGAAACGAGTAGAATCAGTTTATCTTTAATTATCATGATCGCATGTTTGTATTTTTTTATTCTTAACAGTCGTGGTCTTAACCCCTATTTCACCTGATGTCAGGTGACGAAACAGTCCGTGATGGAATCGTGCTAGTCTGAAAATGGAAAACTGCAGTGAGACGAGGCGTTGGACAACTATCGATTAAGTCTATTTCAGATAGTGCGTAGTGTATTTTAAGTTGCCTTTCAAGCTGGCTAGCACTGAAAATTATGTCGGAGTTTGGCGGACCCATTTGTCAAGATCGAGCTCAGTGGCGTGCCATGGGAGAGGCCTATGTCCAGCAGTGGACGAAAATTGGCTGATAATGATGATGATGATGATGATTGGTCGTTTGGTAAGTGTTTGGAGCACCACCTAGGGTTCTCGTGTGGGATTAATATCAAACCCTATAGACGCATGACAGGTAAAATTGACCCACTCATAGCTGATGACGGTGAACACGCTAGGCCTGACATGGTCTGATTCTCAATGGCTGTGTACTGCCCGAACACAAGGTTAGGCAGATTTTCTCCTCAACTATGGCCTATTAATATTAGCCATAATTGAGCTTTAGTTTAGTAATTATTAATATTAGCTACTTTTTTGGTAGCAAGTCATGTGGAACACCGATTTAATGAACCTATCACCTGTAGTATATTTTAAAATGTTTAATACCTTTGTTTAAAGATGATTTTATGTAAGGCAGCCTTTATGAAAAGAAGTGTAAGAATTAATTAAAAGCCAACCACAAAACAATTTCTCAATAGAGAAATGCTTTTAGATTCATCAATAATGAATTATTTCTCAATCCTCCTTAAGGGTGAGGGAACAAAGACGCAGTGACCTGGGAAACCAATGGAGCCAGTTGATCAATAGCACATTGTGAATACGGTAGGCAGGATACACATTTGCGATTTTACAAAATAATATCATTTTTTTTATCTATAAATAAGGCGTTTTCTAAAAGAAATAAGATAGAAGTAACTATTGACCCCTACAGAGTAAAAATTAATTAAAACAAAACTTAAATAATTCTCTAATTTGACGCATTACACTTTTTGAAAGTGGTGTCTAATTTCACTAATAAAAGAATTCCCCGTTGAGAAACATCTTAGAAAACAATTACAATGTAATAAAACATGAAAAATCCTATTGAATTTTAAAATATTCGCACTGTTTTCACAGTATCAGAAGTATTTTAATCATTTGACACCGGAAAAGTTTCCTAAATTTTCGGTCCGTCCCATCTTAAAATCCACCTGAGCTTATGTCGTGAGTCGTCTTAAAATGCATTCCTAGAAGATACCTGTTCATATGTGATTTTGAATACCTCCATCATTTTATTTTACAACTCCTAGATAGGTAATGATAATCATGACTAGAACAACTTAATTATTTTGAAATACAATAAAAATAACGAATAATTTCTCTTAAAGCAAATATATTTTTGTACCGAGAAAACAAAACAAAAAACAATATATATAATGTATGATCGTACAAGACAAAAAAACGACTTTAACTTAATCCTGTCATAAATGTATACACATTTTCTTATATTGTTTATCTCCGGAGATAATTGTCAGATCTCGATCAAATTTGAATGGGGCCAAACAAGAGGCATAATCTTTCAAACGAAATTTTTTCTTTCAAATCCGTTTAGATCTGAAGGAGTTCAAAGGTAACAAATATTTCAAAAAAAATTTGAAAAAAAACAGTTGAATGGAGAACCTCCTCCTTTTTTGTGAAGTCGGCTAAAAATCTTTCAAACATAAAAAACTTCAGAGTCAATCATTACGGCAACTAAATACAAAAGTGTTTCATGTGTAAACTCCTAACTGATTGGAAGCAGCGTTCCAAAGGTATCTTATTGTATAGGGCACGGTAAAGAATATTTTACATAAGTCGGTATAACATTTATCGTAGGCGTATGGCACCCTGGGGAAAAAGATGTTGTAGCCTTTCTTGCGTGTTATTTCTATTGAATAAAAATACGGGTATTCGGTTGTCTTTTGGATATTGTGTGCTTTCAACCGACTTCCCAAAAAGGAGGTTCTCAATTCGTTTGTTTTTTTTTTTATGTTACGCTATTACTCCGTCAGTTGTGAACCAATTTGAATGATTATTTTTGTAATCGGTAGTGTACGTTTCCGAGGTGGTTCAATTGTAATTTCATCGAGATAACGTCTCAAACTTGCTAATGAAATTGACTCGCGGGGTATTGAAGTCGGTTGTTTTAGTTTTTAAACTATCTTAATTAAACTACCTTAGTTATTATTAAACTATCTTAATTATAGGTATGACGTAAGCATTGATAAATTATTCAGTTTCAGTAGCAAGTTTGAGACGTATACCGTCATATCTCTGGAGATACTTATCAGATCTCAATGAAATTACAATGGGACCACTTTGGAAATGTAACTACTAATTAAAAAAGAATCATTCTAATCGGTTCACAATTGACGGAGTAATCGCGTAACACACATAAAAAAAACATAACTAAACAAAAAATAAAACCAAATAAAAAAATATATATAGTTTGAAAATAGGCAATATCAATTCGACAATTTTTATTTTTTCTAGTCTACTAATCCTAGGTTTAAGCTTGGATGGATGTATTGAAATCTGAAATAAATGAATTATTATTATTAAATAACAACATACAAACGAATTGAGAACCTCCTCCATTTTGGAAGTCGGTTGAAAATGATCTTAATTCTCACATGTACACTATTTTTCATATGAATTTTATAAGTAACCTCTTTCAATCATGTTTGGGTAAATATATGTATAGAAATACTTATTAAAGAAATAGTTATCCAATTTTGACAGAAAGAATCAACCGAATAGAGGTTTTCCGACTTCGAGAAAGTACTATATTTCTTCTGGTCACTGATTTCTTTGTCCTGAATTCCGAATGTTTTTGTCAAAGTCAGATTAAGGGCAAGTTTCACTGGTTCTTGATAAAGTTTCAGATAATAATTATCTGCCATTATAAAAGTCGTCAGAAGTCTGACAGATGAGTGTCTACTTGGCTTATTGGGAACCGTTGAATCTGGCCTTACGTCTAAATAAGTCCATGAATAATCAAGTCATTATATGTCTCTTGAAATCAAGGATTTTGTGCATAAAGGACTGTTTAGACTACATCATAATAATTATACTGGGTGTGTAGCGTTATAAATGGATAAACTGTTACCAACCGATGGGGATATTGAGGTCATATTTTTTGTTTATGAATTAAATTCCTTTAATATTATATTTTCTTTAAAAAAATATTATTGGGTTCCATTTTTCAACCGATTTACAAACGGAAGGAGGTTCTGTATTCGTTTGTATGTTTTTTTTTCTTTTTTTTGTGTGTATGTTACGCGCTTACTCCGTCAAATGTGAACCGATTTGAAACGTTCTTTTTTTAATCGATATAGTACGTTTCCGAAGGGGTCCCATTTTAATTTCATCGAGATTTGATAAGTATCTCTAGAGATATAACGATAAACGTCTCAAACTTGCTACTGAAATTGACTTGAAATTGATGCGGGGCATGGAAGTCGGTTGTTTTAGTTTTTAACCGACTTCACTAAAAAGGAGGAGGTTCTCAATTCGTCTGTATGTTTCTTTTTTTTTTTTTTTTTGTGTGTATGTTACGCGATTTCTCCATCAATTGTGAACGGATTCAAATGATTCTTTTTTTAATTGGTAGGATACGTTTCCGAGGTGGTCCCATTTTAATTTTATCCAGATCTGATTAGTATCACCAGAGATATGGAGATAAATACCCCAAACATAGGAGATTGTACTAGTTTTAGTAGAAGAGTCCCAAGAAGATTATACACAATGGAGGTTGCTATTGCATATAAGATATTCTTACGGTAACTGTGAGCGAGATAGAAACAAAGGTGGGGAAATTTTTTTTGTAATATCTTATAGGCAAGCGTTTGACCACTATCTCACCTGTTGCTAAGTGATGATGCGGTCGAAGATACAGAAGTGGACTAGAATGGGAACTGGCTCTCAAGGATAGCTGCCGGAACACATTAGATGTTTGGCGACAGATTTTCTGACTTGAGGGTGGTAGCTGGCCAGGCGGACACTAGATATGTTCTACCACCATGCGGGGGTTATTGGTTTCTTAACGATGTTTTCCTTCACCGGAGGGCCACTGTGAGAAGCGCACATATATTTTTCGATAGAAAAATTCATTGGTGCACGGCGGTTTGAACTCGGTACCACGGCATCAAAGCGGACTGTTCTCCCAATTACGCCACCGGGCCCTCAATAAATAATTATATATTAATAATTATAATAAATAATTATGTATAAATATAAATAATTTGTCTTCACAGGAATGTTCTACCGGGCAAAGTCTTGTTAGAGTGCAAACTTTTTTAAACATACCTAATATTTTTTGACATGACATGACATGGCGGCCATTTCAGTCCCGCGACACTGCATACATAATTAAATAACTCAGAATCATGAACGTACTTTGTACCAATCAACACAGCAAAAAAAAATTATAAGCATAAAACCACATATTATATAATAGTTACTACGTAAATAATACTTTCCGTTGTTAGGTTGGCTACACAGTGCTTACATAATTCGGGTATCCACAATATAGGGAAGTGCCTCTTATAACGTAGTAGAGTGATTCAGTACCCTGTTGGCCATATGGCGGCAATTAATGTTAATAATCGCAAATAATACTTTTTTATATTCATTTTGGAATACAACTAGTCCGTGTCATAAAAGTATTTGGAATTATTGTAATAAAATAGACAATTAATTATCGTGTGTCAGATGCTTTTATTGCACAGGGCCATTTTGGACATTGTCCTATGAGACCTTGATGACATCATTATTACTAGTGAATATTTTCACTTTAGCGCGGCATTTAAAGTCATTTTTTTTAGGGTTCCGAACCCAAAGGCTACCAAATGAACACTTTCTGAGACTTTGTTGTCTGTTCGTCCGTCCGTCCGTCCGTCCGTCCGTGTGTCTATATGTGCGCACTTTACAGATCTGTATCTTCTTAACCGTTATAGGTACACACTTGAAATTTTCAAAAAGTATATATCCGTCAGTGTATAACGGCCCAGACACGAAATTTAATAGATGCATGTAATTTCATTAAAACTTTTTTTGCACTAAAAAGGGTAAAATAAGTTATTTTTCAAAAAAAATAAAACCGACTTCATAACCACAAAAAGGCACTCACAAGCGAAAAATAATTTACTTAAAATTATTATAAGCGTTACCCACGTCTCTATTTGAAGTCGGTGCCAGCCAAGTCTATTGGATATTAGATAGATGCTATGTATGTAGTAGTAGTAAGTAGGTACATGTAGGTTAGTAAGTAGGTAGATACATGTACTCGTAGGTATTATCTATCTACTACCTATTAGACTTGGCTGGCACCGACTTCAAATAGAGACGTGGGTAACGCTTATAATAATTTTAAGTAAATTATTTTTCGCTTTTGAGTGCCTTTTTGTGGTTATGAAGTCGGTTTTATTTTTTTTGAAAAATAACTTATTAAAGTATCTAAATTATATATAGTTCATTTCCATTTTTCCATAGTTTAACAAAAAGACGCTGGTGATATGAGGTATTATAATTATAGGCTCATCATCATCAACCGGTGTCAGTCCACTGCTGGACGTAGGCCTCTCCCAAGATGCGCCACTGAGCCCGATCTTCGGCTCTTCTCTTCCAGTCACTGCCCACCGCTATGCGTATGTCGTTGCTCCACCTATATTAATTATAGGTACATAAGACTTTTTTTTCGAGAATCTACGACGAGACATTTTTATATTATTTTTGATATGGACAGGCAAGTACTTACACATTACTTTTAATCCTCACAGCGCAACTATCTTATACTACCTTACAAGTATATTATAACTTTACTCGTTTACCCTAACCACAAACGGTTCCTTAATAATTCAATCAGTGAATTTTTATAATAAAACAGATACCTATACTCTGGGAGCTGGGGTGAAAACAAACAAGCAATGAACTGGGACGAATGCCTATTAATCGATCGGTGGCTAAGTTTCCTTTTACGATCACTGCGACCTATACAGTATAATAGACTAGAGGCAACTTTTATTTATATCATATAGGCTAGCGTTTGACCACTATCTCACCTGTTGGTAAGTGATGATGCCATCGAGGATGGTAGCACGCTAGGCTTAGATTGGGAACTGGCTCTCGAGGATAGCTGCCGGCACACATTGGATGTTTGGCGACAGATTTTTCAACTTTAGGGTGGTGGCTGGCCAGGCGGACACTATATAGTGTCTTACCACCACGTGGGGGTTGGGAGTTTCTTAACGATTTTTTTCCTTCACCGGAGGGCCACTTGAACGTGAAAAGCATACACAAATTTTTCGATAAATAAATCCATTGGTGCACGGCGTAGATCGAACTCGGTACCTCTGGCGTCAACGGCGACCATTCTCCCACAAACACCACAGAGCCCTCTACTTTTTAACCATAATATTATTGTAATAGTATTTTACGATATGACTTAAGTAGTCTATTATTGCACGGCGTGAAGTTTGCGTAGCACCCGAGCGCAGCGAGGATGCTACGCCGTGCAATAATAGATAACTTAAGTCATGAGTATCGTATATTATTTTATAGCTGTCAGTGTGACAAAAACCCGCATTTAACGCTTGCTACGCTTTTCCGTCAAATAGAAGATTATTGCACGGTGTGAAGTTGGCTACACTTCACACGTCGTACAATAATCGACTACTTAAGTCACGGAAAAGCGTGCGTAAAGTGCAGGTTTAGGTCACACTGTGCTATAATAATATTTATGCACAAAATAATAATATAAAGACGAGTAAGATGTCTTTTGGCCACATCGTTGGAACGATAAAAATGAAATTAATTAAAACGTTTAAAAGTAAATAAAGAAAGATATGAAGAGATGCAGCGCAGCAGTGTTAGGAGCAGAAGGTTCGTTTAGTAGCCAAATGGCAAAAAACGGAACCCTTATAGATTCGTCATGTCTGTCTGTCTATCTGAATGTCTGTCTATCGATACGTATGGGTTGTTTATAGACAGGGTTTTAAAATGACATTGTGATTCCTTAAACCGCTTTTTCTCAATGTCAATTATTTGAAAGATAGGCACGTCTAAAGTGGTAAAATGTGTGATGAAAAACAAAGTTACTTTTTTGGTGGTGAAATATTATAGTTATAAAATATATTACTGTGTTACGAAACCCAACGAGTGCAAGTCCGACTTGCACTTGGCCAGTTTATTCCCATCTAGCTCCCATCCGCCGAGCGTCTGAAGTGGAACGTGTTTCCAAAAAATATAAAAAACTAATACTAGAATTAATGGGCTTTGTGATAAATATCCTGCCTGGAAAAGCCGCAAATGCAGTATATTAAGAACATAAACCTTAAACTTAACCCGAATATTATGAAAGAAGTTCTTAGAGCTAAGTTTATGTTTTGGAAATGGAACATAGTAGAATAGCGTATCTACCATATTCTTAAAACAACAGCACAATGCTCAAAGTGAGCTACAGCATCCTCTAGAATAATGAATGGTATAGTTCAATGTGACGACTTAAGACCGACATTAAGGTTTATCGTTCCGTTGATAGCGATGAAATGAGTATCGGAGATTGATATTTTGTTTGCTTTGTGTATTTGCAAAAGTAATGGCTCCACGATATCTAAGAGAAGTGTGGATTGGTTATATATTGTATATTAATTATTATGTATTAAACACCTTGAAAACCAACTTCTTTGTTAGTTTTATTATTCCTAAAATCGACGAATAACGTAGAGGTTTCTATAGTTTAAATTTTAATATGGCATAGCCTAGTGACGCCATTACCCAGTAATATAAAAATTGAAAAGGTATCTTCTAAGTTTTTCGTAATAATAGTGAAGTGTGACTTTAGGTAGTACCTAGAAGACTTGCCTAAAATAAACGCGTTCAATTTTAAAATTTCTGTCATTCAGAGTGTTGCACATAAGTTTTGTTAACGTCTGACTTGTCTTATTTTCTTACATCTCACTAAATCCCTATAAATCGTATGCCACACATGATGTGCTCCGCTGCTTCACTCGCTTTAAAAAATATTATCATTAACAGCCAGTATTCGTCTACTGCTGGACATTGGCCTCTGCTATGGTACCAACTGGCTTGCGTATATCATCGCTCCACCTAGCTGGAGGGCGTCTTACGCTTCGTTTACCGAGCCGTGGTCTCCACTCCAGAACACGTCTAATCCAACAGTTATCGGTTCTGCGGCAGATGTGACCAGCCCACTGCCACTTCAGTTTGCTAATCCTTTGAGCTATGTCGATAACTTTGGTTCTCTGTCAGATGACTTCGTTTTGAATTCAGAGATCATTCAGAGATACTCCGAGTATAGCCCTTTCCATAGATCGTTGAGCGACTTTGAATTGGTGGATCAGTCGCACCCTCAGTGTCCACGTCTCGTCACGCTTTAAAAATACTATTAACGTATAGGTTTTTCAAGGTTATAAAGGTCCAGGTTAAAATCTATCTATGTGGCATATCTCATACAATCCCGTTCAGCCATTTAGCGTTATTTAAAAACAAACAAACCAATTTTCACATTTTTTATGCTATTAGGTTATCTAAAGCTTTGGCCATTTTTAGGGTTCCGTAGCCGAATGGCAAAAAACGGAACCCTTATAGATTCGTCATGTCTGTCTGTCTGTCTGTCCGTCCGTATGTCACACCCATTTAATTCCGAAACTGTTAGGACTACAGAATTGAAACTTGGTAGGTAGATGTATTCTGTGAACCGCTTTCCGATTTTTATACAAAAATAAAAAATATAAAAGGGGGGGGGGGCATACCATACATGGAATTAAAACAAAAAAAAAAATTCTTCAAACCTATACGTGTGGGTTGTCTATAAATCAAAAATGACATTGAGGTTCCTAAAATCATTTTTTCTCAAAGTCAATCATTTGAAAGATAGGCGCGTCTAAAGTGGTAAAATGTGTGTCCCCCCCTCTAACTTTTAAAGTATGGGAGTGTATAATCTAAAAAAAATATATCCTGTAGATCTCAATAAAAACTAACAACGAAAATTGGATTGAACGAGATACAGTCAGCAGTGTTAGAGATATGGCGACCGCAAAGATAACTTTGTTTTTCATACAAACACTATGAAAAACAAAGTTAATTTTGTAGTTGCGAAAAATCATAGTTATGGAATACTTAACTGTGTTATGGAACCCTACGAGTGCGAGTCCGACTTGCACTAGGCCAGTTTATTTTGTACAAAAAAAAACACATCTTTATCTTTATTGTATTGTGATAAAAACCCTCATGTAAGCACAGTTAGGTTGGAATAAATTCTAGAAACATGTTGAATCTTTATTTAGGTCTAGACAGGCACCGCCACCCGCTAGATCCTCACATTATTCAATTTACGAGAACAAGGTCAGTGTTTTCTCGGGATAGTGTATAAAGGCTTTACAATTTGATTGCTCTAAAGATACATATATAATATAATAAAATTGGTTTGTCCCGTACCTACCTTTGCCAAGAAAGAAGGAAAAAATAGGACACGGAATAAATACTATATATCGTTAATTAGTATTCTATTAGGAATATTAGTATATTTAGTATATTCTTTATAATTATTATTTGGCTGTCTACTACTATGTGCAAACTTTTAGCCAATAATATCGTTTAAAAACTAAAAAACAACCGACTTCAATGCCGCGCTATTCATTTTCAGTACCAATTTTGAGATGTTTATCTCAATATCTCTAGAGATACTTATCATACCTCGATAAAATTACCATGGTACCACACTTGGGATATCTCCTTTCGAACAAAAAAAGAATAATCGAAATCGGTTCATAAACGACGAAGTTATCTGCGAACAAACATAAAAAAAAATATATATATATATACGGTCGAATTGAGAAACCTCCTCCTTTTTTTGAAGTCGGCTAAAAATGCCCAGCCGTTCAATGATCGGATAAGTCATTGAAAATTTAGTGCGCATTAAGAAATTTCCTTTATCACTTTATTCCGAAACTATTAAGACTACACAGTTGAAACTTGGTAGATAGATGTGTTCTGTGAACCGCTTTACAATGTTTATACAATAATAAAATAATTAAAAGATTATGGAACTGACACTAACTGACAATAGCTTGCCAGACTAGCACTAATACTAACTGCTTAATTGAAGGCCGTAGACAGAAACATATACTCGAGGTCACCCCTATTTAGACTTATTACTGTTAAAATACTATTACAGCTACTACTGCTTACCAAATAATGACAAAATGAAGCAATTAGCAAGGTTTTTCCTGTATTAATGCCAGTTTCCATTCTAGGCCTAGCGTGCTTAATATCTTCAACCGCATCATCACTTACCGACAGGTGAGATAGTGGTCAAACTCTAGCCTATTAGATATAAATAACCAGCCAAGTGCGTGTCGGGCCACGCGCAGTGTAGGGTTTCGTAGTAGCTCGTTAATGCAAGACTTTACCCGTTATAAACAAGCAACTAGGTACTTCGTCTTTTTAAAGGATTTTATTGTAAGGATTTTATATTTGGTACAAAATTATCAAACTCCCAAGTTCAACGACTATTACTGCTAAACTAATAAAGTTATCTTAACCGCTATAGTAATTTTTTCAGATTTTTCAAGTCAGCAGTTTAGCTTTTAGAGGGCGGGGGGAGGGGGGGGGGGGACGCCCTACTGGAAAAAACATTTTTAATATTTCGTAAATGGAGCATTCAATTGAAAAATTGTATTAGCAACCTTTAAATCATTTTAAAATACCTATTCAACGATAGTGCCACACGAAGGGGTACACGACGAAAAAAAAAACATCCCCACTTCTAATGTAGCTACCATAAAAAAAATATTTTTAAACATTTTATTTCACCACTTTGTAGGCGTAATTTATATACATACCCCTACAAAATAACAGCTTTCTAGTATTAACGGTCTCTTAGCAAAACCTTGGACAGACAGACAGACAGACATACAGACGGACATGACGAAACTATAAAGATTCCTTGTCTACGGACTACGGAACCCTAAAAAAAGGTGGTAGAAGCATATTATATCGAAGTTCCACCTGACTTGCTACTAAAAGGTAGCTTACCACCATTTACGAGAATATCTGCCGCCATAACCTTATGGTGTTCCAGCAGCACACATCCCTTGAGAGTCAGAATATTCTAGGCCTAGCCACAGAATAATGAATAGTACTTAGTAGCCTAGCGTGTTTACCATCTTCAACCACATATCGCTTACTACAAAGTGAGAAAAAAGTTAATGTATATTGGATTCATATATGATTTAAATGTATGTTTGTAACTGTATCTAAATGAACAATATCACCGACACTGTAAGTCCAAAAGTTGGCGGAAGTGATGCCTAAACTTTCACGGCTTAACACCAAAGTTCACGTGTGAAAATTTAATAATGGTGATATACATCTCACTCAATCTTCGAGCATTTACCAATGGAGATGTTAACGCAAGGCGTACACCTCTGCTGGCCATATAGCCATTTTTGGCCATATGAGCGTGCGTAACTACGCTGTATTTTTAATACTGTGTGCGTGTTTCAAGCTAGTGTGCGGAATCGATAAAGTGAGTGATTTGTGTGTGTGCAATGCGTGTTTACCTCGTCCCCCGTAAGTATGGGCAGAAAATAATGTTTGCGGATTACAACGTTAACATCTCCATTGGTAAATGCTCGAAGCACTCAATATATGTATAATGCTTATTTATTTATATGTAGTACGTAATTTTTTTTTGGTGGCGGTGGGCAGTGACTGGAAAAGAAGAGCCGAAGATCATAATGATGATTATTTTTTTTTAAGCTTCTAGTAATGGGTTTAGCACATTTCTTTTTTACAGGCTTTTTTTACAATAAAATCATTTTTTCTTACACTATTTTTAATTCAAATTTATTAAAATTTATTTTCTATTTTTTAGTTGGATTTTCTATAAAAGCGTAATTTTTTAGTTTTTTTTTAACTATTATTTATTGTTTGTGCCCCGCGGCTTCACATACAACAAAAGTATCACACGTATTATGTTATAAACTATATTTATGTTTTTTTTTATCCAAATCCATTCAGCCGTTTTGCATTATTGAGTACAAACAATCAAACTTTCACTTTTATGAAATAAGTAGAATAAATGATAAAAAAATCTTGTCTGTAAGCGGACTCCGTATTTCTCGTCTTCCAATTATCCGTCGAACTCCTGTAAGAAGATTAATGATCCTTAAATTCGAATAACAACCCTAATTTGAACGAGATTTATTATATTTTTAATTGGTTTTATTTTTTCATGATTCTTTATAGGTTTTTTATTGAGTTGATTATTCTTAGATTATGAGAGGTAGTGATTTTAATTGGGTTACCATTAATAGATTGATCTTAGCTCTGGCTCAAATCAGCCTCCGATCAATGACAAGTTCCTAGATGATACGCTAAGTATCAACATCTTTCTACCCTTATTCCACTTAAGTAGGTGCAACATTTTTTTTTTAAATACTTTATAGGCTAGCGTTTGACCACTATCTCACCTGTTAGTAAGTGATGATGCGGTCGAAGATGGTAAGCACGCTAGGCCTAGAATGGGAACTGGCTCTCAAGGATAGCTGCCGGAACACATTAGATGTTTGGTGACAGATTTTCTAACTTGAGGGTGGTAGCTGGCCAGGTGGACACTAGATAGTGTCCTACCACCATGCAGGGGTTGTTGGTTTAAACGATGTTTTCCTTCACAGGAGGGACACTGTGAGAAGCGCACATAAATTTTTCGATAGAAAAATCCATTGGTGCACGGCGGTTTGAACTCGGTATCACGGCATCAAAGCCGAACGTTCTCCCGATTACGCCACCGGGCCCTCAAAATGTTATCCTTTTATTGGGGTCTATCTGTAGTCATTTCTGTATCCACTCGTTTTACCTTCATATCTTCCACCACACAGTCCATCCACACTATCTTCGATCTTCTGCTGTCTCTATAGCCACCCACTTTCATGTCTCAATCCATGATTTCAAAATGGCTGACATCAAATTGTCGGAATACAGATTGGCGATAAGTCTTTTCCCGATGGGTAGTTCGAGTTTAGGCTGAAGCCTACCACCCGTGGTTCCCCCTTTAGGACCACCCAGGGATTACGCGTAGGGTTTAAGTCTAAGCGTTCAGATACAGGAAGAGAACAATGGTTTACATTAGATGATCGTAATTATATGCATCACAATTATATTATACATGGAGTAACTATTTTTTTATCTTTTATAAATGTATATATATAATATATTATAAAACGATATATATAATATATTATATATATCGTTTGACTACTATCTCTCCTGGCGGTAAGCAACGATGGTGAACAAGCTAGGTCTAGAATACTCTGACTCTCAAGGGCTGTGTGCTGCCGAAACATCGTAAGGTTATGGTTATGTATATGACAGACTTTCTCCTTGGTGGTAAGCTACTTTTTACCCGACTACGGCGAATCTAAAAGGAGGGTTATGTTTTTGACCGGTATGTGGGTATGTATGTATGTAAGTAAGTATGAATGTAAATATGTATGTTATGTATGTTTGTATGTATGTATGTTCATCTGCTCCCTCTTAACTTATAAACTATTTATAACAATTTGACAAATGAGGTGTCGTTGAACGCCTCTTATTTGTTTGCTGGTTGTAGGCTATGTGTTGTCACAACAAATCGAATTTGGCGCCCTCTAGAGGGTACGAAATCAAGGACTAAAAAACATCACCTCACCCCATCGTGTGTGGTATCGTTGAATAGGGATTTTAAAATGAAGGTAGGGTATAATATATAGTACATCATATTTTTGTCAAGCGTAGTGTTTGCGAGATATATACCGTCGAAGTCAAGAAAACTTTTTGAGTTTTGAGGGCACGGTGGCTTAATCGGGAGAACGGTTGGCTTTGATGCCAGAGGTACCGAGTTAAAACCGCCGTGAACCAATGAATTTTTTTTTCGAAAAATTATGTGCGCTTTTCAGAGTGGCCCTCCGGTGAAGGAAAAATATCGTTAAGAAACCAAAACCCACGCATGGTGGTAGGACACTATCTAGTGTCCGCCTGGCCAGCTACCACCCTCAAGTAAGAAAATCTGTCGCGAAACATCTAATGTGTTCCGGCAGCAGTGCTTGAGAGCCAGTTCCCATTCTAGGCCTAGCGTGCTTACTATCTTCGACCGCATCATCACTTACCAACAGGTGAGATAGTGGTCAAACGCTAGCCTATAAAATATATTTAAAAAAAACTAATTTTTACCCCACGCGGCGTCGCAAAGAAGCAATATGTTAGTATGTTGACAAGTATGCATGTATACATTTATGGAAAAACCCCAAAATACTTTAAATAAAAAATAAGTTCAAAAACTAAAACCCGACCACTAAAAAATCACGCTCTAAAAATAATGAAACAAGAAAATATTCTCATCTGAGATCGCTATGTACAAACTATTCAATATGTATCGTGTATTATACAAACAACTTACTTGTAATAATTATGTTATTGTATTTCATACATATTCTAGTGGTGCTCAGAGGATAGCCGTGGTGGTATGTCACCTACCTAAACCTTCGAGCATTTACCAATGGAGATGTTAACGTTGTAATCCGCAAACATATTTTGCTGCCGATACTTACGGGGGACGAGGTAAACACGCATTGCACACACAAATCACTCACTTTAACGATCCCGCACACTAGCTTGAAACACGCACACAGTATTAAAAATACAGCGTAGTTACACACGCTCATATGGCCAAAAATGGCTATATGGCCAGCGCAAGGTGTACCCCTCTGGGGTACGCCTTGCGTTAACATCTCCTTTGGTAAATGCTCGAAGACCGTAACAAAAGAATACATTCTGCAAAGCAGCACACGACCACGGGTATTCACATGAATATGTATGAAATGCAATAAAATATTTATTGCAAGCAAGTTGTTTATATAATCCACGATATAATATACACATTCAAATTGACGTATATAATAAATTCACATAATAGTTAAATTAATAAATACAAAATAATAATTTTATTTAATGCAGAAAATAAAATTCAAATATGTACTAAATATATTTAAAAAATAAGCCTTCCTCTGCTCTTATATTGTCGTGCCCGGGTCTCTAATGTACTGTATTTATTTATAAGATCTTTTATAAACATTTAGAGAACGCAATAAACGAATGAATTATGAATTAATTACACGATAGATATTAAATAGTTTTTACATAGCGATCTCAAATGAGATTATTTCCTTGTTTCATTATTTTTAGAGCGTGATTTTTCAGTAGTCGGGTTTTAGTTTTTGAACTTATTTTTATTGTTCACAAGTAAAGCAGAACATCGACATTATCATCTACTACCACCTGTGGGCGAACACCCGTGCTAGGATTAGAACCGGCGACATCTCGCTAAGAAGTCAAGGCAATCCTTTACGTCCACAGGTCTCTCAACTATATATTTAACTTCAGCAAGTTCAAAACAATTCGTAGCATTTAATGGAAAGTGTTTTTAACGAAACACTTGAGACCACCTATAACGTCTTAAGAGACTGAACTAATTTGCAAAAACAAAAAGTATTTGCTCAGTACTACTTAGTTTTGCTGAGCCCGTCTCATCTCACCAAATTCTTTTTAAATTAGATAGATTTATAAAATTGCCTGGAAGTGAAATACTATACTTTAGTTAAAATGACCATAATTAATCAGCACTTTGATTGACTTTCTGCTGCCCAATCAATTCCAAACAAGCGCTATGCCATCTTAGACCGCATCATCACTTTCAATCAGGTGAGATAGTGTTCAGTGTCTGCTCAAGTGTTAGTTTTTTTGCATAAAGAAAATTTCACATCTTATTACAAAAAGTATAAGAACATTTCTGGCATTGTGGTCACCACGCCATAAATCCCAGAGTAAGTGTATAATACACTAGATGCGTCCTGCGGCTTCGCCCGCATATTCTACGCCCTATTTTTCTCTGCTGGCTATGATATTATGTCTGCCCGTGTTTGGACCGTATACGCAGCCCGCCACGCAACTTAATCACACGTATTATACTATACTCACTGTAACTTTTAGAAGATAAAAGATAGATGCATGCTATCGCGGACTTTTTTTTAGAACTTTGTAAGACAAACAATTCTATCCATCATACATTATTTACCGATAACTTAAACATTTTTATGCAGCGCACGCCGAAACAGATTTCAGACGCCACGATTTTGTCGCCTAACAGGAGTAGGATAAGTAGGATCACTTATAAATCCCAACAGTTGCGTACTTACTTTTTCACTTAAGCCACTTCCAGATATCACAAATCCACGTCTTGTCGTCTAAGCCAATATAAAACTCCGCTTTCCATTCGTATCCGAATTCCCTATAAAGTGCCTCCTTTTAATTGAAACCCGCAACTTTTATTTTGCACTCTATCTTTAAGAAAATAAGAGTCGTATTACTTTGCCACATATGCATACAGGATTTGAAGTAAATTGTCGAGCTGAAATAAAGACAGACGTGGTTTTTAGAAATACGGGGCAATCAATTTTTGAGCTGTTTATTTAGCACTTATGTGATACCAGACCAATTGAATCACAAACATCAGCAAACTGGCTGCCTACTTAGTGTTGTTATAGTGGAAGATTACTGATTTGAACAGTGGTTACCTTATTGATGTTATGCACCGGCTGTACTTCACGTACCTTTAATTGAATTGATAAGGTGTTGGACTGGCAATCGAGAGGTCGTGAGTTCGATCCCCACTCATTGCAATATTGACGTGAACCCACTCCAGTCACAAGAATATTTAGCTTAGTTGGAGGAGTTTACAAGAATACTAGTAATGTAAAACCCACATTGCTGGTAAACTTAAAAAAATATATCTCAACTTATATTCCGAATGATTCCGTTGCTCTTCCTCGGAAGTCAGGGCACGGTGAAATCGCGATCTCTCCTGAACTCACCTCGCGATAAAATACGTCTAAAGGTACAGGTACAGCCGGTACATAAAATTAATAATGTTACAAAATCGTGAAAATTTTGGAACAGTGGGCAACGGTTTAGTATTATCCAGAGATAACGTTTAACGTTCAATGTCTAAGACACGGACGTGGAGAGATGCAACCATCCTCGACCGCATCATCACTTTACAACAGGTGAGATAGTGGTCAAATGCTAGCCTTCAAACGACATAAACAAAATAACATGACCCTCTCGTTAAGGAAAATACCTATCAAAGCAAGTATTTGAAAGATTCTTGTGTAAAGCTGTACAACCAAGTAAGAAACATACCTATAAACTGTCATGTAGAAGGTACTCTAGTGTCTCACTTCACTTCATTCATCTACTGAAGGGCGCTCGGTGCTGAGCTTCTTTGTTTCTTATAGAAAAGGTTTTTGTCCTATGAATATGAGCATGTTTTACCCACCTACGCAATGAGAAGTGTTATTAGTTCGATACCTCTTGTCTGAGGGTTTTTGTTCGTGATCGTATTACTATAATTTATGAATAAGTTTATTCTTGACGTTAACCTTTGCTTTTATAATGCTGTCTAAAAGTACTATGGTATACATTAAAAACAATGTTTTGGTCAAATTGGGGTAAATCTTTTGTGCTATATTTTCCACTGAATGTGCCTTAAACATTCAATTAAATAAAAATTCAATATTTTCATCACATCATAGAAAACTTTAACATCATAATATATAATATATACACTATATTTTGAGGGTGGAAACCCTCCAAATGTGTTTATGCCTTTCAGTAGAGAATAATACATTTATTTTGATAGCGACAATACAATAATAATATAATATATATAATAATAATATAAATAATATGAAGGACGGTACGGTCGACATATGTCGGGCATGCCGCCGTCCCGGAGAGTCACTCAGACATATCATTTCCGGTTGTTCTCATCTTGCTAACTCCGAGTACTTGCACAGACATAACCTCGTAGCCAGGATCATCCACCAGCAACTTGCTCTTCAATACGGCCTTGTCGAC
Organism: Cabera pusaria; assembly: GCA_954871355.1. Taxonomy (NCBI): domain Eukaryota; kingdom Metazoa; phylum Arthropoda; class Insecta; order Lepidoptera; family Geometridae; genus Cabera; species Cabera pusaria. Next base: position 769,766 of record OX940901.1, read on the forward strand.
TCTGAGGTGCCGTACTATAAGTACGCACCTGCGCCAGTTCTTGAAAATGGTCATGCTTTGCTCTATTGGGACCGATCGGTTATCACGGACAGGACTATTGTCGCCAATAAACCTGATATCGTGATAGTCGATCGGTCCCAGCGGCGGGCAGTGTTAGTTGACATCACCATCCCACATGACGAGAACCTCGTGAAGGCTGAAAAGGACAAGATCAGCAAGTACCTTGACTTGTCTTTCGAGGTTACCGCCATGTGGGATGTTGATTCGACTAGCATTGTCCCAATAGTCGTTTCTGCGAACGGCCTAATAGCGAAGAGTCTCGACCAACATCTCAAGAGACTCTCGCTAGACGGCTGGATCAAGGGCCAGATACAGAAGGCGGTACTTCTTGACACGGCACGCATCGTCAGGAGGTTCCTCTCTCTGCAGCCCTAACCACCGGTAGCTTGGGCCCTGCCCCGCTGCTGGCGGCACTCTAGGTTTAGGTTTTTTTATAATATTGTTTATTTGTAATGATTTTTTTCTATTTTTGTTTGGATATCTTTATTGCAAAAAAACCTAAAACTAAGAAAGAAAATAAATAATGTGTATATAATATAATATATAATAATAATCCACTAATTTCGTCGTAACGATACTTCGCACCGTGGCTTAATTAGCAAAGCACCGGAACATGTTATTCCGGAGGTTGCGGGTTCAAGTCCCGTCGGTACGATGAAATTTTGGATTGTGTTTAACAATTTACAAAAATATAAAGTGTGAAACACTTCAAAGAAACATAATAAGCGACAATACAGTTTCATTTATGACTTTTCAAAGAACTTTCAGCTGGTGCGTTGGTTCTCAAATTTATACTATCCTGTGGTTCGTATGAGACCTAATCAGTCTCCTAAAATAACCGATTTGAAAATAATTTATATCTTCTTAAAAACCAATGATAAAATAAATGTTTATTTGTCTTACTCATCCACAAATAACTTTAGACGTTAGGCACACAGTTAAACAACACGATTTTAGTCGCCGCACAATACAAAAGTCTTACAAGAGATCGAATAAATCTCCTAACGCAACGAAGGTGTTAATATGTGTGTATGTAGTTCCGCCCAGGTGAAGTTTCATGCAGCCACATATTAAGTAATAGTACATGGTAATGCAGCCTGCGCTAAATCCTTTGTTCCCACTGTGAAATTAATCAAAAAGAATGTGTAATGAGCCAGCGCACTTTTAGGTACTTCAAAGACAGTAAGGAATTTGATGTGAACATACAAACTGTTTTTCCCATTGTATAATTTCGGATATGCTCCGACCAGGTTTCAGCTAAACACGTCGTAGATCATCATCTTGGAACGGCTAAAATGGTGGCGATTCATGTTGGGTCGCCCGCGTTTTCCGGCGCTACAGAAGGACTTTGGACTACTTATCATTGCAAGTTACATTTAACACATTAAATGTTTACATTTAAATTAATCAATATCCTAAGAACTGATGGTAATATCAAAAATATATAAATTACATTAAACCATACCTAAACTATAAATAACAGACAGAATCTAGGTCACTGTCTGTCGGTAATGTTCCAAAAAGCTAGCGACGTTACTTTGTTGTGTAGCTAGGCTAATACGTTGGCCGAAGTAAGCGCCTACTCTTTGGTTACGAGTGGTGTCAATTAAGCGTCTGAACAGCTCTTTAATAAAACTATAATATTGTATTTTACTTATACGAATATTTAAGGAAAGGAAATTGGTTTCGATGAACCAATTCTTTCATAATAGTCCCAACAAATCATTCGATCTTTTCTGGATATGGAAATTAAATTTGAACCCTTACGTAACAAATTGCCGTCATATATTCTGATAATAACAACCATGATTTTACTGACAGTCATATCGTCCGTTAGATTAAACGCATTAAATTTATTTATGGTATACCCATGTCGATAAAAATTAGCGGAAATATTACTCGGTGGTATTTATGATACCGAATAACTAGCTGATATCTGCGACTTCGTTCACGTACACCAAGAATTTAGTTATCTATCTTTATCCTCACGCTATAAGATTTTTGAAGTGATAACATCTTTAGCGGCGTTGTGCACTTTTCTTGGGATGGGTAAAAAATGTTAAACTCGCGTCAGGGTCACGTGTTCTGATCGTAAGACGAAAATTCGTAAGACGGAGCGCAGGTGGCTTGCGCGAGGTGTCATTCCAACAGAGCGCAGGGCGCTTGTGCGAGGTGTCATTCCAATAGAGCGCAGGGCGCTTGCGCGAGGTGTCATTCCAACAGAGCGCAGGGCGCTTGCGCTAGGTGTCATTCCAACAGAGCGCAGGGCGCTTGTGCGAGGTGTCATTCCAACAGAGCGCAGGGCGCTTGCGCGAGTCGTCATTCCAACAGAGCGCAGGGCGCTTGCGCGAGGTGTCATTCCAACAGAGCGCAGGGCGCTTGCGCGAAGTGTCATTCCAACAGAGCGCAGGGCACTTGCGCGAGGTGTCATTCCAACGGAGCGCAGGGCGCTTGCGCGAGGTGTCATTCAAACAGAGCGCAGGGCGCTTGTGCGAGATGTCATTCCAACAGAGCGCAGGGCGCTTGTGCGAGGTGTCATTCCAACAGAGCGCAGGGCACTTGCGCGCGGTGTCATTCCAAAATATACAAAAATGACGTGTTCAAGTGTTCACTTCAGCCGGCACTCCCGGAGTGCAACCTGTTGTTTGTTTTTATATCATACAGGCTAGCATTTAACCATCTCATGATGCGGTCGAGGATGGTAGCATGCTAGGCCTAGAATCTATTTCCTTGTTAAATGTCAGTAAGATTGTATCGTCCGTGTAGGCATGATTAGTTAACAAACAGACAGAGTGACTGAGTTACAAACGTTTTTATAATATAAGTATAGATTATTATTTTATTAAATAGTCAATAATACTGTAATACATTTCCTTTACTTTGAGATTACCCGGTAACCATAAAAATCTACGTGAAAGCCAGTATACATAAGTACATATACATGTAAGTATACATTCCCATTATCTTCTTTCTGGAAGCCATAAACCACATTGAAGGCACCTTATTTCGGCTCCATATTCGAGCGAATCACTTTGATGTTGCGACAAATACACCTTGGTTATTTACCGCCTTTCTTTGTGCTGAAATTTCAGGAAGGCGTTCGGATATCCTGTTCTCGTGTTGTTATCTAACTTTGGCGGTTACCCGCCAAGGCTTTGCGTTATTTCAGGTACGTTGTAAAATGAAACTTAAAAGTAATATTTGCTTTAGTCGATTGGATGACCGATGTAGGTTATTCAGTAAATTTTAATAAATAATTGTGTATACATTATTTGAGGAGACGATACAGATATAATATGAAATGGTGTTTGTCTTCGAAATGAAGACTACAACGAGACGAGGCGTATAACGAACGCTGGGTGGTGATGCTTTGGTATATGTATGTATATTAATGAACAAAAAAATGTTTACACCAATTACAAGCACTAGAGAGATCCATTAACCCTGTAATAATCAACCGTGATCTATAAATAATGACTAACCCTCTGCCAGCTCTCATTTGCGTAATTGACCGAGAGCCGCTAACGATGCGAACGGTGCGTATTTTTCATGTAGTATTTGTTTCTAATACCTAATTAATTGTAAAGCTATCGTTTTATTGTTTATGTTTGAAATGTTTGGTATTGTTTTGTTTTTTTATAGGCCTATTATGGCTTTCAAGATATCGCAAATGCATTTTGCAAAACAAACGCAAATACTCTATATTGTATACCAACATACTGGGAAAAACAATAGGCACAAAACATAATTAATATTACTAAGGTAATACAACGAGTGGTCTTATCGCTTATCGCGTTATATTTTCTAAATATTTCGTTGATGATTTACAACTTTACAATATAAGCATCTTGTCTATAAATTTGACTTGCATTTCCTTGCGAACCACGCTTTTTAAACTCGTAGTGGGAGTTTGTACCGATCTTATGAGTAAAGGTTACAGACGCGGTTGCATTAAATCAAAAATAAACATTAACTTTGTTAGATTAATTAATATGTATGTAGGAACATGTGTAGAGAACACCAGCGGTTGATCCAGACTACAGAAAGCGAAACTAAGATTTAGCTGCATTCTAACTAAACTGACTTCTAAAAAGGAAGATTTGGTTAAATTGTCTGTTTTTAACCCCGACACCAAAATAGGGGTGCTATATAATAAGTATAACGTGTGAATCTATGTATCTGCGAACTATGTCTCAGGCATAGTATCGGCCAAACGGATTTTTGAAGATTTTTTTTTTTTTTATAGCTGACTTACTAAAGAGTGTCCTCAGCTTTGATTAATGAAAATACATTCAGCTGTTTTAAGGTGTGGACGCTATGAGAGCAACATTCATAAGTCCGATCAATTCTTAATTCGGTATCCTTCTTTTGAATGATTTTGTACGAACATTGACCTGATGCTGGGGCATTTCCTGATATCTGCGGAACTCCTTACTCCTCACTGACTTACAGCAGAGATCAAAGTCATGTTTGGGCTAATTGGAAGGGTTTCAATGAACTGATACAGAACAGATATAGAGCAGTAGAAGGTGGAATTTAATTTTAAATTAAATTATTTTTAAGTGTTTTAAAGGATTAAGTATACATATAGGAACATAATCACAGTACATCAGTGGGTGACCCAGACTACAGGCTGCGAGTTTAACAGCTAGTGTAGGAAAGTTAAGTAAAACTACTCTAGAACTTTTAGTGTAGAAATTTGCTTCCAGTTTTTGCTTGTTTGGTAATTCTGTTTGCGGAAGCCATAGCTTACTTATTAACTATTATATAATCTGTGCCGTAGCTTCTTAAAAGTATCTTATGTCATGTTTTTGCATTGCATGTCAATTATTTTGTTTTATAAAAAATATAGCTAATAGCGTTTGACTACTATCTCACATGATGTAAAGTGACGATGTGATCGAGATTGTAGTTCGCTAACCTAAACATATCTTTTCCATCGGGATTTAAAAACCCCCTGGTTATAGTTATCCGGAAACGCACACACCGGTACATAATTCCTTTCCTTGGTAGAACGTATGATAAATAATGTAACAAAACGTTTTGTGCAGGTAGATTCAAACGTAACTAACGTAACGTCAACTATAAAGCGATTCCGCACTTCAGCATGTCTATCTGTGAAAAGGTAAAAGCAAGCTGACAAGCTGACTTCACGTTTGTCATATAAGGTATTGATTCTCGAGATTTATTCTTGGTGAAATTTCATACAATAAACTGGCCAAGTGCAAGTCGGACTCGCACTTGTAGGGTTCCGTAACACAGTTAAGTATTCCATTACTATGATTTTTCGCAACTACAAAATTAACTTTGATTTTCATAGTGTTTGTATGAAAAACAAAGTTATCTTTGCGGTCGCCATATCTCTAAAACTGCTGACTGTATCTCGTTCAAACCAATTTTCGTTGTTAGTTTTTATTGAGATCTACAGCATATATTTTTTTTAGATTTTTCACTCCCATACTTTAAAAGTTAGAGGGGGGGGGGGGGGGGGGGGGGGACACACATTACCACTTTAGACGCGCCTATCTTTCAAATGATTGACTTTGAGAAAAAATGATTTTAGGAACCTCAATGTCACTTTTAAAGACCTATCCATAGACCCCACACGTATAGGTATGAAGAAATTTTTTTTTTGTTTCAGTTCTATGTATGGGATGCTCCCCCTTATACTTTTAATTTTTTTATTTTTGTATAAAAATCGGAAAGCGGTTCACAGAATACATCTAATTACCAAGTTTCAATTCTGTAGTCCTAACAGTTTCGGAATAAAATGGCTGTGACATACGGACGGACAGACAGACAGAACAGACAGACAGACAGAACAGACAGACAGACAGACATGACGAATCTATAAGGGTTCCGTTTTTTGCCATACGGCTACGGAACCCTAAAAAATCAGTCAAAATATTCTAAGCGCCGTATGCTCACCATCTTCGACCACATGTCCACATCATCGCTTATCACCAGGCAAGATAGTGAACAAACGCTAGCCTATAACATGTAAAAATATATATACTTATATATGACGCAAGCCTCAAATAAAATAGACGCTGAGTTTATAGTACGTAAGAACTTTTTACCCAACAACCGTTCCTAAAATTAAAAAGAATTAAATATCCTGTTACTAAGTAAACATAGATCCGGGGTAAGTTCCTCTAATCCGGTTGAGTGGCATTTCATCCGGACTGGTGGTCGGTGTCAGGATGTCCCGCTTCACTTATATCCGGGTGAAATGATACTCTTACGAATTGATAGTATGGGCTATTATTGTACTTGTAATATTGAAGGAACATGTTGAAAATAAAAACTTTTTGTCTTTGGCAACATTATCGAGGCTTTCAAGTTGTCACAGGATTTGATATAAAAACTCTCAGTATAATAAGTTATTTTTCAAAAAAAATAAAACCGACTTCATAACCACAAACAGGCACTCAAAAGCGAAAAATAAATTACTTAAAATTATTATAAGCGCTACCCACTTATCTATTTGAAGTCGGTGCCAGCCAAGTCTAATAGGTAGTAGATAGATAAATCCCTACATGTATCTACCTACTTACTAACCTACATGTACCTACTTACTACTACTACATGCATAGTATCTATCTACTATCCAATAGACTAAGCTGACACCGACTTCAAATAGATAAGTGGGTAGCGCTTATAATAATTTTAAGTAATTTATTTTTCGCTTTTGAGTGCCTGTTTGTGGTTATGAAGTCGGTTTTATTTTTTTTGAAAAATAACTTATTTTTCCCTTTTTAGTGCAAAACAAGTTTTAAATAAATTATGCATCTATTAAATTTCGTGTCTGGGCCGTTATACACTGACGGATATATACTTTTTGATAATTTCAAGTACAGTCCGGCAAGTATAACTTGGCGCGGCTGTGCGCCACTGTGCTTTTACTTTGTACTTTGATAACAGTTTCTCTTAAACCACTTTTCATTACTTTTGGCATTATTGAACTATTTTAATGTAGCAGATTTATCAACAATAATGTCGCGATAATCTCTCAAACGTCAGACTCACAGTTTCAATTAAAAGAATTAGTTCCAAAAACCACCACCGCCAAGTTATACTTGTGGCACTGTATGTACCTATAACGGTTAAGAAGATACAGATCTGTAATGTGCGCACATATGTATAGACACACGGACGGACGGACGGACGGACGGACGGACGAAAGGACAACAAAGTCTCAGAAAGTGTTCATTTCGTACCCTTTGGGTTCGGAACCCTAAAAAAATTGACTTTAAGTAAAAGTAAAAGTGTAGCCGCGTTAAAGTGAAAATATTCACTAGTAATAATGATGTCATCAAGGTATCAAAGGACAATGTTCAAAATGGCCCTGTGCAATTAAAGCATCTGACACACACGATAATTCACTGTCTATTTTATTACAATAATTCCAAATACTTTTATAACACGGACTAGTTGTATTCCAAAATGAATATAAAAAAGTATTATTTGCGATTATTAACATTAATTGCCGCCATATGGCCAACAGAGTACTGAATCACTCTACTACGTTATAAGAGGCACTTCCCTATATTGTTGAAACCCGAATTATGAAAGCACTGTGTAGCCAACCTAACAACGGAAAGTATTATTTACGTAGTAACTATTATATAATATGTGGTTTTATGCTTATAAATTATTTTTTTGCAGTGTTGAAAGTACGTTCATAATTCTGAGTTATTTAATAATGTATGCAGTGTCGCGGGACTGAAATGGCCGCCATCTTCGGCAAACGTCATGTCATGTCAAAAAATCTTAGGTATGTTTAAAAAAGTTTACACCCTAACAAGACTTTGCCCGGTAGAACATTCCTGTGAAGACAAATTATTTATATATAATTATTTATTATAATTATTAATATATAATTATTTATTGAGGGCCCAGTGGCGTAATTGGGAGAACAGTCGGCTTTGATGCTGTGGTACCGAGTTCAAACCGCCGTGCACCAATGAATTTTTCAATCGAAAAATATATGTGCGCTTCTCACAGTTGCCCTCCGGTGAAGGAAAACATCGTTAAGAAACCAACAACCCCCGCATAGTGGTAGGACATATCTAGTGTCCGCCTGGCCAGCTACCACCCTCAAGTTAGAAAATCTGTCGCTAAACATCTAATGTGTTCAAGCAGCTATTCTTGAGAGCCAGTTCCCATTCTAGTCCACTTCTCTATCTTCGACCGCATCATCACTTAGCAACAGGTGAGATAGTGGTCAAACGCTAGCCTATAAGATATAAAAAAAAAATATTAATTATCCCCACCTTTATTACTATCTCGCTCACAGTTACCGTAAGAATATATGTCAAAAACCAAAATCAACGAGAAGAAAGATGTAAAAACATTATTCAAGGTCATATTTTTTAGTCTTCAAAAATATATGCAATAGCAACCTCCATTGTGTATAATCTTCTTGGGACTCTTCTACTAAAACCAGTACATTCTCCTATGTTTGAGGTATTTATCTCCATATCTCTGGAGATACTAATCAGATCTCGATAAAATTAAAATGGGACCACCTCGGTAACGTATCCTACCTATTAAAAAAAGAATCATTTGAATCCGTTCACAATTGACGGAGAAATCGCGTAACAAGCACAAAAAAAAAAAAAAAAAAAACACAGACGAATTGAGAAGGAACCTCCTCCTTTTTTGTGAAGTCGGTTAAAAACACCGAATCGTCGTTAAGGTATTTCTACAAATGTCATTGAAATCTTAAAGTGTGTAGTGTTACACTTGTTCATTTTATTTTTTTGGTAAATAGGATAATATTTTCATTTTCAAGTTGCCCACCGCTGGTAAAAACTATCTGGATTCGTATTTTCTACTGGCCATGCTACAATGTGCTACAGTGTGCTACGACGTCCTACAATGTACCACGACGTGCTACACCATCTACGAGTGCTGCCAGCACATCTCTATAAAAATATTTCCACTATAAATCATCTTTCGTGATAAACTAATAGGTGTATTTAACTATTTTAATGCGGCATTAAACACGGTGTAAAAGCTTTGGGGTTATGATGAACGTATTTTTTTTTATAAGATTTAATTCCTACAATTCTTAAAACTTCCCACTTTATTATAATTTGCTTTTATACACCAAATACTTGTTCCGAAATAGCAATTTTCAAACTGCAAAGTATTTTAAAGTAATGTAATAAAATGATGACGTTTTATCACAATATAAAATGTCAGAATAGCAGCATGAGCTCCCAAGGGACATGTATAAAGAAATTTACTTTCCGTCGCAGTCGTAAAAATTCTAAACAAAAAGATAAATAGAAACTTATTTTGTCTAAGAAATGGAATCCTTGGTAAGTTGAGAGTTTAGGTTGAGAGAACTTTTAGATTAAGAATATATTCTAAGAGTGTGCCTATTGTCTAAGAAAGAAACTTATATAAGTTTTACGTGCTTATAGTAACTTTAGCATGTTTGGCTTAAATTAGCTTTAAACTATTTCAAATAATTTGAGAGAAAACTTTGACTACCTTAACCGACTACATTACAATGCTGAGTACCCTAGATGATTTTACTGAACGCATCAGTTTCCGGATAATTGTATGATACATCTTTTCTTGTTCAGTCATTTCTTACCCCCCTAGGGATTAAAGGTACGGACACTCCGCAGCGTCCTGCGTGCGCGATCTAGGTGGGGATCAGATAGCGCAGTAGTATTTGTACCGACTGGTTCACACCAAACGCGATCAGAAAACAATTGAAAAGTACTGAGATCGCGACCGCAGATCGCAGGACGCCGCGGCGTGGCCGCACCTTAAGTGTGTCCTAAGGACGCAGGCAGATAGCAATGACCTGCCAATGGGTTAGTTAATATAAGTAGTAGTATAAGTAAGTAGGTACGGCTAACTGCTAACCTTCGGGGGAGAGCGCTGTATGCTGAAACACAGGTGATGAGCCTATCTCAGCAGCAGATACTCAAGAATGAACATGATCATAATAGCCTCACAACTTCTAGTATAATTATTGTAACATTTTTTTCGAAATAAACGATTTATTTTATTTATTTTTTAAGCTTAGAAAAATCAATCAATTCAGTTAATTGTAATACTTTTCCTGATTTGCGTGTCTACTTATTCCTATCCCTTATAATTATAAGTATATATTCCATAACCTTGACATTGTTGTCCTGATGTTTCAGGGATCAGTTTATGCTCCATTAAAACTTAACTAAGTTCCTCTAACCACGTTAGTTTAATAGCGGGTTTAAGGGATTAAGAGCGGAGCTTAGCGTTGTACGTAACACTATTTTTGTGGGTCAGTATCAAATACAGGTCAAACTGAGGTCATTTTAGTTAGATACCACCGAGAATATAATAAGTATAGGACTATTTTAAATAAGCATAGGACTATTTTACTACTACTATTTTATTTAATATAAGCTTAGAACTATTTTATTTTTGTCACATAGGCAAATAATTTGACCACTTTTTCACCGACGAATTCATTACAATCAAACTCGCGTGGACAGGAATTGGATTTACTTCACCTTACTACAATTTTTATCTTTAAAAACCCCGTGCGTTTTTAATTGAACCCGCGATTCCTTCGCACCGCCCTGTATGTAAGTACACGATGCTGTTAATTCCTCAATAAATCTTTTATCGTTCTGAGCGGATACCTACGTCATAATAACTACCTGCTCACCAAATATCAGCGCAATCCCATCAGTAGCTTGAGTTGTGGGTTGATAGATCAGTAAGTCAGTCAATTAGTAACATTTGCCTTTTATGCTTAATTGATAATTAATTTGATATCGTACTGTTTATTTTTATTACCATCACTCATAAAAATAAATTTGTTTGTTATATTATTTCAAAGCACCAGCTTGACAGATTCAGCAGAAAATCAAGGATTTGTTTGTATATTTGACTTGCTGTGCCCCGCGGTTTACCCGCGTAGACAGCGTTTCCGTGGGAATACTGCGATAGAATAACCCTTTGTGTTATTCTAAAGTAGGCTTTCTACATACAAAATTTCAGCTTAATCAATTAATTAGTTTTAGCGCGAAGAAATAACACACATAGACACAAACTTTGCCCTCTATAATAATATTAGTAGGACTAATTCAATAGGCTAGCGGTTGACCATTATAACGCCTAGATTTTCTAATTTGGTCTACCAAATAAGAAAATGTTACTGTAGTAAGATATAAAATTAATGTACTTTTTAGTGGCAATTATACGTACTAAAAGGACTAGAATTTTGTTTATAAAGCTTACTAGCAATGTTGGTTGCATATTACTAATATTCTTGTAAAACTAACCTCTAACCCTCTGACTAAGCTAAATATGCTTGGTCTGGAGTGGGTTCACGTCAATAGTGCAATGGGTGGGGATCGAACTGACGACCTATCGATCGCCAGGCCAACGCTTTAGCCAATGGGCTATTGCCGCTTTTTAAATTTATTTAATTTTTTTTACCAATATTTTTTTAAATAAAATTTAACACAGATAGTTTATAACCTATTTTAACACGTATAATGTACAAGTACTTAAATAACGTAGGCAAAGCCACAGGGCACGACTTATAAATATTATTTCCCTTGTTTAATGGTTAAAGTTTTTTACTGAACACGTTTTATGATAGCTTTTATTGTCCATGCGTTTGTGACATGTGTAGTTTTTATACGAGTATCTCAGTAAAAACCATAAAAATAACGTTTGGGACGTAATGGTGGACAATTAAATAATAGAAATATTGTAAATTGTTAAACACAATCCAAAATTTCATCGTACCGACGGGACTTGAACCCGCAACCTCCAGTATGACATGTTCCGGTGCTTTGCCAATTAAGCATAGCATTACACATTAAGCATTCTCGTCGGATTTGAAAACTGTAATGATTTCTTCCGAGTGATTAACTTACGTAATAAGTAGTCATAGATGGCGCCACCAATGCATAATTGGGTTAACAAATGCAATCCACTAATTTCGTCGTAACGATACTTCGCACCGTTGCTTAATTGGCAAAGCACCGGAACATGTCATTCCGGAGGTTGCGGGTTCAAGTCCCGTCGGTACGATGAAATTTTGGATTGTGTTTAACAATTTACAAAAATATAAAGTGTGAAACACTTTAAAGAAACATAATAATAGAAATATTGTATGTTTTGTACAAGAAGGTTTATATATTCAAGGTGCGTTATTGGCTTAACAATGAAATACTAATCGGATCGTGATGGATTTACAATGGAACCACCTTAGGGGTAATTATTCTTTGAGACATTAAAATAATTTTCAAATACGAACAGTTTGAATCTAACAATTAACAGAGAAATCCGGGAACACGCGTATAATTAATAGAAACGTACAGACAAACTGAGAACTTCTTCGGAGTCAGTACAAAAGCAATTCAGGGCTCCAACCACTAAAGCCACCTTTGTACACAAAACTACACCCAAACAACGGCGTAACTATCACGTCTTTTTTGCGATGTCCGTTCAATTTTCGGACACAGAAAAAATGTGTTGTCACGAACAACATCCTGGGGCTGTGCCAAATGAACAACATTAATATGTTTCCTCCCCAATTAATAGCTGCCTGTGTCTCGTAAAGCAGTTCATACAATAGTATTATGTTTATAACACAATGAACATCGCGATTTCATCGCGTGACCGCGTCACTTCCGAGGAAGAGCGACTGACTCGCTCGAAACCTAGGTCGAGAAAATTCGACTAAAGGTACGTTAATTACAGCTGGTATATAACAATAATTATAAAACATGAAAATGTTTCAGTAATTTATTTATTTATTTTATTTATTTATTCATCTTGCTTTGGATGGACATTACAGTTTCCCAATTCGCCCTTCCAAGTTCTTAGATACTAATAGCAGAAAAAATTATTATAATTACAATAGATAATGAAATAAAGGTCCTACATGTCTAACTCCTATCATAACTTATACAAAGCACATGAAAAAGTTTTAACAAAATTCACAGCAACTTTGCGAAATTCTTGCTCTGTGCAATTAAATAGATCTATATGTTGGTGTTGGTGTCGCACAGCATTAAGAAGACGAAGCGCGCGCGGGATAATATATATATAGTAATATATATGTATGTTTAAAAAACTAAAAGAACCGACTTCAAACGTTGCGCTAGTCAAAGTAGCCAGTAGACGTAGTAACTATTACATAATCTGTGGCAGTAGTTAGTAGTAAGTCGTCGAGATAAGTAAATGCGTCGTAATACAAATGTTGATGTATTAAAAACGGCTTGGACGATTTCGTTAAAATTTTAATGGAACCACCTGGGAAAGGTACCCTTTGAAACAAAAAAAGAATTTTCCAAATCGGTTCAGGCATCTTCGAGTAATCGGTGAACGTAGGTTCCGACGAATTCAGAACTTCCTCCTTTTTTGTGAAGTCGGTTAAAAAGCGAATTATTGATAATTTAAGAACGTTTACAAAACAAACAAAAAACCGACTCAAAATACCGTGATTGTCATTTTCTTTTATTAATTACTAAGTTTGAGGTGTTTATCAACATATCTCTGGAGATACTGATCATATCTCAATGAAATTACAATGATAACACCGTGGAAATGTACCCTATCAATAAAAAAAAATCATTCCATTCGGTTCACAATTAACAGAGTAATCGCATAACATACAAAAAAAAACAACGGGTTGCACTCCGGGAGTGCCGGCAGAAGTGAAAAAAAAGAGAAGTGCCCAAGAGAAGTGCACAACGCCGCTAAAAAAGTTTCACTTAAAAAACAGACTGACGAACTGAGAATCTCCTTCTTTTTGGAGGTCCGTTGAAAAGAACAAAAACCTGACTGTGTTAAAATTGGGTTGGTCAAAAAAAAAAAATGAAAATTCGACAACACTAAGATATATTATACAGTAAGTGTTATATACATCGGTAGGGTACCAAATCTAACCTCAAAGGCACGGGTATCATCTTATCAGAATTTTTAACAAAGTCGCGTCATGAGGTGTTTATGGCGGCACGGCAACGGTTCGGCATCAACAAGTGTTCGACGAAAGAAGGTAATGTTTACGTGATAAGCCCTGATGGCTCCCGACATCGTTTATGTTGCCTAAAGGACCTTGACAACGTGAAGGAGGCGTGCACAGTAACGCGAGCTGCTCAGGCTGGTCCCAGTGGAAATAAAGTGGGATCATCCTCATCAGACAGGCCTAAAAGGGCCGCAGCTTCCAAGAAGAAGTCCTAAGTTGAGTATTTCGATCTCCCTATAGCACTTTGTTCCTTGATGTTGACGTTTTTCGTGTGTGATGATCATCATTTATCCATTATTGTAACATTCTAATCTTTTTATTTATGTATTGACAAGCAAACAGCAATGTAATGTAATACGATAAGCTACCTCCTATTTTGTAAAGTTAGGCCGCTACATACTGACAGCAGGGATGTAAGGGAGCATAATTCCACCTGATTGCTCTCAGCCAACCTCACCTGCACGTGGTGCATCCTGCCGATCAGCGAACGAGGCTCTGGCGACCGACAAATGGCGGGATATCCATTCAGAAAGACGTAGCTAAATACCACAGGCCGGTGACGGGCAGCAGCGTCACCGGTGCGAGAAGCTACGTCCTGCGATCACCCAACCCGACTGCCCAGCGCGTGGTGATTATTTGGGCAAACCCTTCATGGCAGACACAACCACACAACGGCCCCCAGTTCCCGGTCGCCCCGCTATTCCTGACCAAGGCGGCGGTTACGGTAACGGCGGGGCAGGGGGTGCTAAGAATCCCCGGGCGACGGAAGGCCGCCAAAACCGACTGACCCTGGCTACATTTAACGGACGCACGCTACGGCTCGATACACACTTGGCACTTCTGGAGGAAGAGCTGAAAAACATAAGATGGCATATTCTGGGATTATGTGAAGTCCGAAGAGAGGGGGAGGACACCGTTACCCTAGAATCAGGCCATCTTATGTATTTCAGAGAGGGAGAACAACCATCCCAAGGTGGCGTCGGGTTCTTGGTCCATAGGATCCTCTCTGATAACGTTTTAGAAATCTCCAGTGTGTCGACAAGGGTAGCGTATCTTGTGATTAAACTCACCGAGAGGTATAACCTCAAGGTTATCCAAGTATACGCACCGACTTCGGCACACTCGGACGATGAAGTGGAGGAAATGTACGAGGACATTTCCAAAGCCTTGCACAGAACCCAAAAGGCCCACTTCAACGTTGTCATGGGGGATCTCAACGCAAAAGTGGGAGTACAAACAAGCGGCGAATCGGTAGTAGGACCACACGGATTGGGAAGCAGAAATCATAGGGGGCAAATGCTCGTCAACTTCCTAGAAAAAGAGGGGCTTTTTCTGATGAACTCTTTCTTCCAGAAAAATCCCCAGCGGAAGTGGACGTGGCAAAGCCCCGACGCTATGACCAAAAATGAGATCGACTTCATTATGACGGACAAAAAGCGCATATTTAGGGATGTCTCAGTGATCACTAGGTTTAAAACCGGCAGTGATCACCGACTAGTCCGAGGCTCTCTAGATATTGACTGCAAACTTGAACGTGTTCGTCTAATGAAGTCCACGCTCCGACCCAATATGCTACAATCCGTGGTCGGGTCTGAAACGTTCCAGCTGAAACTGGAAAACCGATTTACTGCACTGGAAACCACAATTGACGTTGACCAGGATCTCGACCATGTGGTGGACATCCTCAGGGAGGAAGGGACAAAATTCTGTGAGACGCGAGGTGCTGGCAAGAAGTCCAAGCTTTCAGAGGAATCTCTGCAGCTAATACAAAAGCGACGTGATAACCCTGCAGTCACTTCGTCAGATCAACGGACCCTAAATAAAAAGATTTTTAAATTGGTACGACGTGACCTCCGGAGCTCCAACACACGCTCAATTAAAGAAGCGATCGAGCAAAACCGGGGGTCAAAAGTCTTTGTCCAACAGCTGGGCCGAAGCCATCTGACGAAGTTGACCACTTCTAGCGGGAGTGTCGTCGCTTCTAAGCCGGAGATTCTTAGGGAAGTAAAAGACTTCTACAGCCAATTATACACCTCACAAGCGTCCCTTCCCCAACCCGGCATCGAGGATCCTAGAGCCACTCTGACCCGCCACTACACCGAAGATTTGCCAGAAATCAGCCTAGATGAAATTGTGATGGCTCTCAGGCAGCTTAAAAACGTAAAAGCCCCCGGAGAGGATGGAATTACAACGGAGCTCTTAAAAGCCGGTGGAACTCCTACGCTACTACAGCTTCAGCGTATTTTCAATTCCGTCCTCTTTTCGGGGAGAACTCCGAAGACATGGAGTAAGAGTGTGGTTGTTATGTTCTTCAAAAAGGGAGACAAAACCCTTTTGAAGAACTATCGACCTATCTCGCTCTTAAGCCATGTCTATAAGTTGTTTTCTAGAGTCATCACAAATCGTCTCGCGCGTAGGCTCGACGAATTTCAACCCCCCGAGCAGGCTGGGTTTCGAGGAGGATACGGCACCATAGACCACATCCACACAGTGCGGCAGGTTATACAGAAGACTGAAGAGTATAACCAGCCCCTGTGCTTAGCGTTTGTGGACTATGAGAAAGCCTTTGACTCCATTGAAACCTGGTCTGTTCTGGAGTCTCTGCAACGGTGCCAAGTCGATTGGCGATACGTCCAAGTGTTGAGAGGTCTATATGACACCGCAACTATGACCGTCCAAGTACAAAATCAGCAGACTGAACATATCCACTTACATCGAGGAGTTAGACAAGGAGACGTTATTTCCCCCAAATTATTCACAAACGCTCTAGAGGATATGTTCAAAACGCTGAACTGGAAAGGACGGGGCATAAATGTCAATGGCAATTACCTCTCACACTTGAGATTTGCGGACGACATCGTCATCATGGCTGAAACCGTGCAGGACCTGCAATACATGCTGACCACCCTCGCTGATTCTTCTGCGCGCATCGGTCTCCGGATGAACTTGGATAAGACCAAGATCATGTTCAACGAACATGTTATTCCGGAACCGATTGCCTTAAATGGAGTCCCTCTCGAAGTTGTTGACGAATATGTCTACCTTGGGCAAATCTTGCAATTGGGCAGAAACAATTTCGAGAAGGAAGCTCGCAGAAGGATACAGCTTGGATGGGCAGCATTCGGAAAACTTCGTCGAGTCTTTACATCGCCCATACCACAAAGCCTGAAGACGAAAGTCTTTAACGAGTGCGTCCTTCCTGTTATTACCTACGGAGCCGAGACGTGGACACTGACAGTGCGACTAGTTCACCAATTCAAAGTCGCTCAGCGAGCTATGGAGAGGGCTATGCTCGGAGTTTCTCTGAAGGATCGAATTCGAAACGAAGTCATCCGTCAGAGAACCAAAGTAATCGATATAGCTCAGAGGATTAGCAAGCTGAAATGGCAGTGGGCCGGTCACATCAGTCGCAGAACCGATAACCGTTGGGGTAAACGAGTTCTAGAGTGGAGACCACGGCTCGGCAAACGTAGTGTGGGGCGCCCTCCAACTAGATGGAGCGATGATATACGCAAGCTGGCTGGCAGCGGTTGGAAACGAATAGCTGAAGATCGAGCTCAGTGGCATGCCATGGGAGAGGCCTATGTCCAGCAGTGGACGGAAATTGGCTGATAATGATGATGATGATGATACTGACAGCATGATGCGGGCGCGGTCGGTCGGGGACGCGGTTAGCGGGCGGTTCAGCGGTTGTAATATAAAGATACCTTACTAGTTTTCTTTCAATAAACTGACCGCGTGCCTCGTCTCTTTTCGTGACTGACTGACTGCCGCAGTCTGTACAGTCCTGTCCATTGCTTTTCTGTAGATTCTGAAGTTGACATTTCGAACTTTGACGTTGACTAATCATTTTTTGATTGTTTTATTTTTACTCCTTTTGTTTTTATTATTACTTTTCTTTTTATGTGCACAGCTCATATTCCACATTTTGCCAGTGTAATGTGTAACCATCTTTCAAATTATTAATATATACTTTTTTTTTATTCTATTTAACTTAGTCACTTTAGACATAATGATGATGTTTGTTTATGTATTATTAGCTGTAAAATGGCGTAAGATATTTGATACTTACTTGTTTTTTTTTCTTTTTTGATCTCATTCCTAACCAGCACTACCGGCAGGGTGGATTTGATACATTAAGTAAAACTTGTTAGTGGTGTATTTTTTATTATATTGTATTTATTTTTTGTTTTATATATTCTATATAACTATTAATATATTATTATGTCTTATGTATCGAGCAATTATTGCAGTGACGACAGTGAGCATTACTTTTCACTTTCATCTGAATCTTGCACTACCAATGACAGTTTTTCTAGTTTCCCTCTCTTGAACAAAATTTAATCTCCGAATTTTCTGATGTACCCTTAAATTTTAATGCAGTTCATATTAACGCCCAAAGTATTCCGGCGCATTACCCTGATATGCTGGCATCTTTAAATATAAAAAATATACATGCCATAGTAATCTCCGAATCCTGGTTAAAGCCATGCCTACAATCTATCTCCTATTCTTTGCCTGGTTTCGTGTTAATTAGAAATGATCGTATTGGTAGTGGTGGTGGCGGTGTGGCAATTTACCTGCGTTCTATTATACGGATATATTGGTTTTTAAAAAAAAGATTTAATTAACACTGAAAGTTTTAATTAGCAGAAAAATACTTATTTAATGACAATAAGTAGATTTAATAAAAATGAGCGGCGCGACCGAGAGCTGGGATGAGACTGACTGGGAATGGTGGATCGTGGGAGAAAGCAATATTGTCTATTTTGCAACAGTAGTTAGGATAGGTGCAACGTAAGGGAAATAGGATGGGAAAGCCGGGTATAACATCTCCCCCAACAAGAGTAAACTTACTCTTGGAAGTAAGTTTACATGAACAAGATTGAATAAGAATAATTAAATGGAATATTAACTATGCAAAGGAAAGGTAACAGAGGAATGCGCTCAATAATATAAAATTACAATTATAACTTATGCTACTAGATCTAACTTTATGCTACTTATACCATGCATCTATCTATAAGTTGCTTATGTTATATCTAATTTAAGTATAGTATTTATATATATGATTATATTCTTAATCTAGGCAGTGGAATATCTTCTTCAGTTGGGATTTGTTCCACTGTTACAGTATCTTTATTGGCACAAGGTATTAAACTATAATTATGTACTTTACAATAAATGTATGTCAAGAAGATTATAAAAGAAACAATGAGCATTATTATTACAATAGGAAAACTAATGTGGTTTGAAAAGATGATGTGATTATTTCTCAAGAAATTATCAACATCCTTATTTACTATTTCAGCTTGATTTTTAATGGTTTTAAGATCATCTAAATTAACATTTAATATAGTCATGGCTGAAGTATTCACATTAAAGTTACTAAATGTTTTAAAATTACAACATTCGTCTGCAATAATGTCAAAATCTGAATTTATGTGTGTTATATTGACTTCCAAGTTCGATGTTGCTAACAATTTAACATTTCGGCAAAAGGCCATACACTGTGGTTCCAATGATAAAATACCTGTCCCACTTATGGTTATATCCTTAATATTAGAGTAACATTCAATAGATATTTTGGTAGATTTTGATTGTACAAAGATCCAACTATTACGACCAAGATTTTGCCAGATATCTACATCACCATAAATAAATTTCGTTTCATAGTTTGTTGGCAATATTGTGATTATTTTTGTCATCAATTCTATTTCACAAATAGGATTCGTATTGACTGATAAGATATTAGGAATGTTACAAGCTATAGTGCCTTTGTAGGCAGACTTACAGGAGTTAATCTCATCTAATGTACAATAAGTTGATTTATCTTTGCTAAGAGCTACAAAGTTTTTTGTTGGTATAATCATTGCATAGGAATTTGGCTTGCTTGCATTATGCGGTATTGGTAATGGAATGAGCTTATAAAGATCGTATTCTATATGATAAACTAGTGGAATCCGTACTACAAATATAACCTTATTATAACTATAATACGTATCGAGTTCAGACATCCTTAATAGCAAGTTAATGTTTCTTAATTCTATATCGACTGGGAATTCTTTATATTTAGGAAGATGTTTTATATTACTCTCTAAATCAGAGTAAAGCTGCGTTGGTGTAACAACTGAAGGGTGCAGTGTATTACTATTTACAAACATACATGAATTTACTATGTCTTCTAACTTATAAGACAAAAACAATAGATTTGCCTCTAGAACATTTAAGACTTCACTTATCTTATTTCTAAACAAAAGTTCGTTTGTAACTATAGTCACATTTTTAAATAGCTTATTAGTAACTTCACTAAGACGGTTTTCATTTTGCATTATAGTATTTAATGTGTTATTAAAGGTGAGGATTGCGGATTTAGATATATAAATGTTTTGTTTAATTAATGCAGCTAATGTTTTATCATTTGAGTACAAAGTTTGTATGTCATTGTTATATTGTTCATAGTCATTTTCATCCATTGTGCCAAACACTTTTTTCAATATAGTACCTACTCCAGCAAACCAGGCGGATCTTTTAGATCTTACGGAAAATAAATGAGAAATTGCATGATAATCTCGTAGAATATCATCGTAAACAGAATTGAGAGGGTTAAGCATATTTAAGCAATGGAAATCATCAATAGCTTTGTTTTGATTACAGAGTAATTTAAAAGTTTCGAAAATATTTCTTATATGTTTTAAATGAGCTTGAATAAAATTTAAATCTAAAGGTATAATATAGTGAATGTGGTCGTTTATTAGCTTCAAGTTGCTGATGGGATCGAAGTATATACCGGGACTTTTATCCAGCGGTTGAACGAGTTCCTGAGCCGATGGTGTCGCAAGAAGAAATAGCAAAGGCAGTATGATTCTGAAAATTTAAAATTAATATTGAAATAGTACGTTTAAACTGAATTCGATGTTGCGTGTTTAATTTGGTCAAAGTGATGTCTGACGAGCCGCCTATTGATAAGCAAGGTTACGGTGTTATTGTCATGAACTTGCTTAACTGTATATGGTCCTTTCCATATAGGTGAAAGAGCTTTTCTAAGTCTTAGATGATTCCTTAGGTAAACAAGATGTCCGGCCTGATATTTGACGGGTCGCGTGTGTGAGTCATAGTACCTTTTGGACCTTTCTTTAGACTGATTTATATTTTGAATTGCTTTTTCCTTCGAATATTTGAGTCTGTGACACAGCATTTTCAGATATTCGGGATATGTGGGATCTGGAGCCGAGTCAAAGATAGAGTCAGGAATAGTAGGTTTCTGCCCGAAAATAAGCTCATACGGCGTATAATTTGTTGTGCAGTGAACATTAGTATTATACACCATAATGGCAGTATAAACATAGCGAGGCCAATTGTCTTGGTTTTCATTTACGAATGATTTCAAGTATTCCTTTAGAGTTGAATGGCTACGCTCAAGTGCGCCTTGTGTTTGAGGGTGATACGGACTTGACCAAAGCTGTTTTACTTTTAAGAATTCGCATGTTTTCTTGAAAAGATCAGCTGTAAAATTTGTGCCTTGGTCAGTTAAGATAGTTTTAGGAATGCCAAAAAGAGATATAAAGTGAAGAAGGCATTCACTTGTTTCCTCGGCTGTTGTTGAGCGAATGGGATAGGCTAGAGAGAATTTAGTGAGGTCATCCTGAAGTGTTAAAATATATTTTAGTTTACCGGGCCCTGCTTCAGGAAGTGGACCAACGATGTCCAGCGCAAGTCTTTGAAATGAAGCGGTGGATGTTGAAGTGATTTGCATTGGGGCCCTATTAACTCTGCGCAGGGCTTTGTTTTCTTGGCAAAGTTTACATGATTTTACATAGTTTTCTATGTCACTTCGCATTCCTTTCCAATGGTACCGTTCTCGAATTCGCTTATACATTCTGACACTTCCTAGGTGACCGGCAATGGGAAGGTCGTGGTTCTCACGAAGAATTTTCTTAATTTCGGTGAGTGATGGAAAAATTAGGGTGTTACGATAAATTGTAACAATGGTGTTAGTGTTGTGGAATAGAAATAATATGATGTTGTACAATTTTGTGTATAAGTGAGTTTCGAAAGGATTTTTGAAATCTGTGACGCTCACTTGTGTTGGTGACTGTTGTATAAGAATGTTGCGTAAGTTTTTTAGACTATTGTATACATCTTCATAGTTTGCGTTGTCAAAATGGTTTACTTTTGTGAACAGGAAATAAACTGTTCGTCCTTTGAATTCAAACTGTACGCTGGAGAATAAAGTTCTTTCTTGATTTAGAACCATCGTACTGTCCTCTAACTCACTTAAAATTTCGTGTACGTAGGGATTACTTTCGTCAAGATCTATTGAAGTAGGAATTATTATTATTTTGTCATTACTTTCAAGGATACTTGAATTGGATTCCAATATTTTCGCGTCAAATATGAAGGTTTTATTATTTACTGCTTTTAAGAATTGAGAATAATTTTCATTTATCATGTCACACAGATTTTGTTCGTTTTCACTTTCTTCAGGTTCTTCATTAGGTTGAGAAGGAGTTGAATGAGCTGGGAGCATTGATGTACTTTCTGAATCACGTTGGGTTATTGAAGGTAAGTCGACTGTAGGATTTACATCTAAGCTTTCTGAAACCGGAGGGTTTGAAAATTGTTGTTCAACGTCTTGAATAGGATCTGGTAAATTTAGGGGACTAAAATCAATGTTAAGGTCGCCACTAAAAGGACTAATGTCATCGCCCAGAATAAGGGGGATTTCGTTATCACCTCTAGTGATTGGGTTAACAGGATAGCGAGAAATGGCATCAGCTGCAGCGTTTAGTTTTCCCTTTTGATATCCGATTTCATATTCATACTCTTCCAGTTTTAATCGCCATCTTTGCAGCTTACTGCTTGGATCCTTGTGGTTGAAAAGCCATTTTAATGGTCGATGATCAGTAATGATTTGGAATTTTCGCCCGTAAAGATAAGGGCGGAAAGTTTTACACCCAAACAAGATTGCTAGGAGTTCTTTCTCTGTTGTATTGTAATTTGACTCGCTCTTATTTAGCGTTCGCGAGGCATATGCAATGGGTCTACTTTGATCCGTTGGACCTTGAGAAAGGACTGCACCAATAGCATGGTTAGAAGCGTCGCAAGTTAAAACAAATGGTTTTGAGAAGTCGGGGTAGATCAAAACGGGTGCAGAGGTAAGTTTATGTTTTAGTTCGTCAAAGGCTAACTGTTGTTGGTTTTCCCATACAAATGGTACTTCTTTTTTGAGAAGTTGAGTCAGAGGTTTAGCAATTTTTGAAAAATCAGGGATAAAACGGCGATAATAAGAAACAAGCCCAAGGAAGGATTTTATGTCCTTGGGTGTTTTAGGAATCGGGAATTCAGTGACTGCTTTGGTTTTATCTGGATTTGGTCGCACACCATCTTCGGTAATAATATGACCGAGGTATGCTACTTCACGCCGGAGAAATTCACATTTATCCGGTTGAAGTTTGAGGTTAAATTGCCGTAGTCTTTGAAAGACTGAGGAAAGGTTTTCCATGTGTGAATTTAGATCGTGGCTATATATCACAATATCATCTAGATATACGAAGCAGCGCACGCCTTGAAGACCAGATAAGGCTGTATTCATTAGCCTCTGAAAGGTGGATGGTGCATTTTTTAATCCAAAAGGCATTCGGTTAAACTGGTAATGTCCTTGCGGTACGCTAAAAGCGGTTTTAGTAGCGTCCTCTTCATTTATGAGAATCTGATGGAATCCGGATGCCAGATCCAGAGTAGAAAAATATTTACTTTGGCCAAGTTGATCTAGAATTTCAGAGATTTGTGGGATAGGATAACTATCGCCAACTGTGATATCGTTTAGCTTCCGATAGTCAATGACAATACGCCATTTACGTTCTCCCGAAGCGTCTAGTTTTTTGGTACGACCCATATAGGAGACGACCACGGAGACATAGATGGTTCTATAATGCCTTGACTTAGCATATGATCAATCTGTTTGTTTACTTCCTGTTTATGCACCTCAGGGAACCGATAAGATTTAACGTGAATTGGATTTTGTGGTGTTGTTACTATATCATGCTTGAGAGCATTGGTGTGAGATAGTTTATCTCCAGGGATATGAAATATGTCCGAATAATCGGAACAGACGTCATGAAGGGCATTCGCTTCTTCAGTATTAAGGTGTGAGATTCTGAGTAAGTTGAGGACTTCTTGAGTCCTTAGAAAAGAGTCAGTGCATTTTGAGTCCGTAATAGAATTGGTAGACTCATATGTTTCATCATTTGAATGCAATGGAACCAGAGTGATATTTAAATCTGACCTCAGTGTCACGGGCGCATCAGAAACATTTACTACGGAAATGTTTACTCTCTTGTTGTCTTTTACCTTGACAATGCAGTTAGCAATTAATAAGTCTTCGTGATTACATTGGTCTAGAACAAGTCCTTCGCTTATTTCCGGATTAGATACAGAGCATTCGATAATGGTTTCTGAACGTGGTTGAATCACATAAATTGGGTCGTTAAAATGAAGTGGCAACTTGATAGTTTTAATATGCAGTGTGTTTTGATTATAGTCAATTGTGCAATTCAATTCATTGAGAAGGTCATTTCCTATAATGCCATCATATATGAGATTTATTTTGTCGACGACATGAAATGTATGTGAGATTTTTGGCTCTTTGAACAATTTCATTTTAAAATGACCTAATGTGCGAGTAGCATCCTTTCCAATGTCAATACCTTTAAGATTGATCTGTTTTTGTATCAATACTGGCATATTTTTATCTATAGAAGATAATTTTAGTAGGCTTACAGCGGAGCCTGAATCTACTAAAAATACAAGAGGTAATTCAGCGATATCAGTTTGAATTAGGATGTGTGGTAAACACCTTTTAGAAGTGTTATGAGTTACTTCGAAAATTTCGTAACCAGGTTCATTTTCGTGTTCATTGTGGTTTGTTGCCTTAAAAACTGGGGTATCGTCTTCCTCAGCTAAATTTCCCGTGCGACACCGTTCCTCGGGAAATCGTTCTAGTTTAAATGATTATTATCATTTTGTTGGTCTCTCAGTGATAGGAGATTATTATCTATTTGGCCAGTGCATTCGCAGTGGACCTCAGGATGATCCTGATATGATATGTTGTGGATAGCGCGGTTGTAATTATTTTGATTGCGAGGAAAATTATTTGTATTATTAAAATTTTCATTACGGCGGTTGTTATTAAATTGGCGCTTACGACAATTTTCGATTGTGTGTCCAATATGTTTGCAATATCTGCATACCGGGGGTTGTGAGCTAGAAGCCCCGAGTGGATTTGGCATTTGTCTGTTGAAGTTTGGTTGGCCTTGAGACCTATAATTTATGCTATTTTGGCGAAATGGTGTTTGTTTGTTGACGTTGGATGTAAATGAATTTGTTTTATATGTTATACCTAAAATTTTCTCCTCAGATGACGCAAAACTAATAGCGTCGTTGAGAGTACTTGGGTCTCGGCACCTTATAATTGTAGCCAATCTGGGGTCAAGCCCCATCATGAATACATTGAGCGCTAGATCTTGCATAGTTGCAACACGTCCCGAAAGTTCATCTTTTTTCTTTGTAGGTATTGAAATATTTATTTCTGTTAATAATTTCGATAAACAAGATTCTATTTTTAGAGAATATTGGCTTACATTTTCAGTGGGCCCTTGTTTGCAACTTTGCAAGTCTGCTAGAAGATGTGCGTAGTGTTTCCTATCACCAAATTGCGACTTAAGAAATTCCTCTAATTGTGACCACTTAGTAAACTCTTTTATAGCACAGACAGCTTGTGCTTTGCCAACAAGGCGGCTTTGAATATATTTGAAAAGTATGTTTTGTTGGTCAGTTGTAGCCAAGTTGATAGCGTTTCCGCAATTATTTAAGAACGGGATTAATGTGTCTCGGGACCCATCAAATGTCCCTATGAATTTAATAAGAATATTTAGATCCATTTCAGGCACGTGCGGCGTTTCCTCTCGAGATTCCTTCTTAGACATGATTTAGAATAAGTACAAATAAAAACAATATCAGCTTGACTCAGTGACCCAATTATAATAAATGATCAAGGTTAAAACTCTTAATAATTTAAGTTAGCTTATAATGGTACTAGAGACTCAATCGTTATCTGTTCTTAGAAAATACGTGGGCGAGAAGTGATCACTAGCATGGTAACTTTATATTTAAACAACTATTGGAACTCGAATGTAACTCGAATTTAGAATTAGAAATTACAATTAATTTTATTTTAGAATGTTCTTAAACAGTGAATATACGTGTAATATAGTTTATATGATTTTGGATCACAAATCACAAAAAACACAGTTATAGATAAAAACGACTCACTGGGCTAACAGGAACTTCATCGCAGAGCTGGAGACGAACCGAAGGTGGAACAGGATCAGTGTAGACAAAAAGGATACAGAGGATGCAGCAAACAGCAGGATGCGGTGTTTCTTCACGATGCAGTGGTGATTAAGTTCATCAAGGTAATAAGCCTTCACAGGATGTAGCAGTCGACGTCAAGATACAGTGGTTTCACGGGACACAGAAAGGACGAGCGTGGTCAAGATACAGGGCTTCTTCTAGATACAGTGGCTTTTTCGGGATACAGTGAATACAGTAACTTCTTCGGGATACGGTGGATTCAGTGACTTCTTCCGGATACAGTGGATACAGTGACTTCTTCAGGATACAGTGGATACAGTGACTTCTTCAGGATACAGTGGATACAGTGACTTGTTCAGGATACAGTGGATACAGTGCTTCTTCGAGATACAGTGGTAGAGCTCTTCATCAGATACAGCGGAGACGGTGTTCGGTGCGCGCGGCAGAGGTGATGATCATCAAGGTGTAAGTATTTCGGCGGTTATTTTCACTTGAATGTTTTTCACTAATTTTCACAGAGTTTTTTGCAGGTTGAAGGCGGTTCCAGGGAAACTGACTTATCCCTTTTACGCTGCCACCAAATATTATACGGAACCCGGAAAATTGGTTTTTAAAAAAAAGATTTAATTAACACTGAAAGTTTTAATTAGCAGAAAAATACTTATTTAATGACAATAAGTAGATTTAATAAAAATGAGCGGCGCGACCGAGAGCTGGGATGAGACTGACTGGGAATGGTGGATCGTGGGAGAAAGCAATATTGTCTATTTTGCAACAGTAGTTAGGATAGGTGCAACGTAAGGGAAATAGGATGGGAAAGCCGGGTATAACAGTTCGCATTTCCCTTACTCCATTGTTAATATGTCTGCGCAGCCTCCGCCACTCAATGCTGGTGAACATCTCTTTCTAGAAGTTCTACTTTCCCACACGAAAATTTTACTCGGAGCTTACTATTGCCCTTCTTTAAGAATAAATTACTTCGCTTCTTTTGAGAAAATTCTGGAAGACCTAATGCCGATTTACAGTCATACAATCATAATGGGAGATTTCAACACGTCACGTCAGCCTACTCTAGGGTGATTCTCGTACTTCTGCCTTTCAATCTGTAATAAACTCAACCAATTTACATATTCTTTCACTAAACGCTACCCACCATTATCCAAATTCTACTCCCTCACTCCTTGACCTTATCTTAGTATCTTCACCTAATAATGTAGCCAAGCATGGCCAGTTCTCGGCCGATGCTTTTTCATTCCACGATCTTATCTTCCTTTCCTATAAACTTCATCCTCCTAAACGTAAGCCCACCATTCTGCTGCAACGCAATTTTAGTGCTATGAAGCTGGAAAATCTACGTATTGATGCTGGGAATATTGATTGGTCCTCCCTTTTTAATGCAGATACTACCGATGACAAAATATCAATATTTAATTCCACCATAACAATCTTGTACGATGTGCATGCTCCTCTGCGTTCCATTAAAATTAAACATCTGCCTGCCCCCTGGCTCACAGACGAGATCAGGAAGGCTATGCACCGTAAAGTCGTTACCAAATCAAAATACAAATCTTGCCCGAATAAAACCAACAAAACCAAATACTCCCACTCCAGGAATCACTGCAACAAGGTGTGTAGGGATGCTCAACGCCACCATATCCATGAATCTGTCGAGAATGGCGATCCAGGTAAAGTCTGGAAATTTCTTAGAACCTTAGGTATTGGCAAATCTCGACAAAATTCTGTACCAAGCGATTTAAATATTGATTCATTGAATTCACATTTTTCTTCGTCTTCCAATTTCGATGGGGTAACAAAGTCTAACCCCCTTCAACTTCTTTCTTCTTTGCCTATGCCTAAATTTTCTCCGTTTTCTTTCAATCATTTCTCTGCTGAGGATGTTAAGAAGAGTGTATTATCAATTCTCTCTAACGCAGTTGGTAATGACGGTATTAGCCGAAATATGATAATCCCTATCCTTGACCAAATCCTTCCCGTCTTATGTCATATCCTTAACCATTCCATTTCCAATGGCGACTTCCCATCCATATGGAAAGAAGCGCAAATTATTCCTTTGCCCAAAAAACTTAATCCCAAATCATTTTCTGAATATCGTCCTATCTCCATTCTTCCATTCCTATCCAAAGTCCTAGAACGGTTGGTTCATACTCAGATAAGTTTCTTTCTTACACGTAACAACCTACTAAATCCATTTCAATCCGGCTTTCGTCCTGGCCATAGCACCGTTACTGCTCTAACAAAAATAACGGATGATATCCGATTAGGCATGGAGCATGGCCAGCTGACTGTGTTAACGTTACTCGATTTTAGTAACGCGTTCAACACAATTGACTTTGATGTTCTTCTTGGGATTCTACACTCTATTAACATTTCTCATAAGGCAATCGATTGGTTTCGTAGCTATTTATTCGGTCGGCGACAGCGCGTCCGCCTTGAGGAGAAATTCTCCTCGTGGTGCAATACGTCTGCCGGCGTTCCTCAAGGTGGTGTTCTCTCTCCTCTCCTCTTCGTTATCTTCATAAATACTATTTCTCAAAATCTTTCGTGTTCTTGCCACCTGTATGCAGATGATCTCCAAATTTACTCCCAATCCTCCCTTGTTGATCTACCTGGTGCCATAGACACCATCAATCGTGACCTCTGTCGTATTACACAATGGACCGCTACATTTGGTTTGAAGGTGAATATGGCAAAGACACAGGTCATGATCGTAGGTAGCACACGTATGGTATCTAAAATAGACTGGACTCGTCTTCCTTCAGTGGTTTTTGACGGGGTCGCGTTACCGTACAGTAAAGTAGTTAAAAATCTTGGCATCATGATCGACCAGAACTTGACTTGGAGTGCTCAACTTGAAACTGTCAGCTCTAAATTGTTTGCATCAGCTGGCTCACTTCGACGCTTACGAAATTTTTTACCAACAGCAACTAAAATTGCGCTAGCCCAGTCACTCCTTCTCCCAATCCTAGACTATGCTGACGCCAGCTACCTAGATCTCACCGAGGAGCAATTAGATAAACTTGAGCGTATTCAAAATCTCTGCATCAGATTCATATTTGGTCTGCGCAAATATGACCATTTTCGTACTCAAGTGGCTACCAATTCGTTTTCGCCGGAACACTCATATTCTTTCTCTTTTTTTCAGTATTCTCTTTATACCCTCTTTTTCCCACTATCTCAAGGAACGATTCAATTTTTTGCATTGTTCTAATCAGCATAATTTGAGGTCATCAGAAAATGTATCCTTAAGTATTCCACAACACTCGAGTTCTTTCTACGATAAATCTTTTACGGTTGTTGCAGCACGGCTTTGGAACTCGTTACCAGTGGAAATACGAACATCTACTTCTTTAAACATATTTAAAAACCGTGTCAAAAACTTCTATCTGTCCCAGAGCTAATAGTGATAATTTTATTGACGCTGTCGTTTTCTATCTCTAACGTTTAACTATTATACGATTACTGTAGGTATATATATTTATACATATATATTTATATTTTATATATTTATATTTGTGTGTAATTGGGTACCTATATATTTGTGTATTTGTATTTGTATATATATATGTACATATATCCTATATATTATGTAAGGTTTAAGTAGGTATATCATTAGAGGTATTTACACATTTACACATTTTTTTCTGTATTTTATGGATTTTGTCATAATTAGTTCAATAAACTACGTTTGCACTCCTGCCACTCATAATTAATATCTATTGTGTCTCTTATCAACCCACGGTTGCCTGGAAGAGATCGCTGCTTAGTGATAAGGCCGCCGATTGTACTCTAGTTAAGTGTTCCTTTTATCATTAATTACTTTATTTAATAAGTGCAATAAAGCGTATTCTATTCTATTCTAGGGTACATTATAAAGGTTCCATTGTAATTTAATCGAGATCCCATAAGTATCCCCAAAGATATGACGATAAACATCTCAAACTTGCTACTAGTAGTCGTTTTTAAATTATATTCGCGTAGGATTTTTTATGTCATTATTTTGATATAAAACACAGGTTATGTTTATAGGTATATATTAAGCAAAAAACAATTTAAACTGGATTAAAAAATAGCCGCCGTTTTGTTTTTTCTTACCATTAACATAACTTATAACACTTAGGAAATTATTAACTTTCATACAAGACCTAATTCGGTAAATCGGTCCAGCCATTTGGCTCCAATATGGCAATAAAGAAAAATATCCACATACATACGCGTGAGTAATTTAAAAGTTATTCCTAATAAAGTGTCAGATAGTTATATGAGAAATGAAAGTTGTCAAAACTTTGTAATTTAAGTTCCTAATAGAGCTATCAGAAACCGATGAAACTGGGTTAAATTAGTAGTAATTTACATACATACATAAAATCACGTCTTTTCCCCGTTGGGGTAGGCAGAGACTACTTCTTTCCACGTGCTACGATCCTGACACACGTCTTTCGCTTCTTCAACTTTCATGAGCGCCTTCATACATGCTCGCTGGTTATAGGTACCTTGGCCTTTCTTTAAAACGTGCCAGATCCGGTCGTGATACATTCGCCTAGGTCGGCCTCTACCGGCTGGGTCATTTACACTTGTCTTATAAATCTGTTTCGTCAGTCTTTTTTCATCCATCCTCTCTAGATATCCAAACCATCTAAGCATCCCTTTCTCTATTTTTGTCACTACATCTTCTACCACACCACAACAAATAGTATTAATTTGAATGCAAGTTTTCTATCTAAAAACATAATATTATAACGTACATAAATGTTTGCAAAATTTTAACTAAGTATTTTTCTACGAAACAAGATTGAATCTCAGGAGTCACACATCACACACTTTCTTAGAATGCTAATATAAAGCCCTTTTGCCCAACGGGGCACTTTATAAATTATATACCAACGTTGCTAGGTATTATAACAAGTAAATAAACACATAATACCTTTCTCGTTGATGAAAACAATCATCCGCGATTGAGCTCAGCAACATAATGGAAACAATGAGCCAATCCGTGTTTTTTATTTCGCATTATTCTGCTTCCATGAAACAATGCCTTGGGGTGTGTTGCTAGTTAAAAAGTACCAAAATTCAGCTGCGTACTGGAATTCGTACCAAAATAAATATACCGATGAAACGACGCGCGTTAGAAGTAAGATTATTCTTTAACATTTTTTTTTAGAATTGATGCTTATTAGAAAAAAATCATCATCGAGTTTTAGAGTTGTTAAGTAGGTATGTTTTTGTAAACATACACGTTTTAAATATAAATGTGCACTACCCAAATACGATTGTTATACTGTCATTTTAAATCGATTTGGTATCCATTTTACATTCAATGCATAACAAAACCAGCCAAGTACGAGTTGGTTATCAAACTAGGTTAAAAGTTTGGGACAAACTTAACTTCCTTTAGAACAAACTTAACTTCCTTTAGAACAAACTTAACTTTGCAGTTCGATCGATCCGATGTTATTTCTTAGGGCACAACACACCGCAAATAATCGTGTTAGCTAAGATAAAGCTAGGAGCTAAAGATAAAATAGATAAGTTTAGCACAAAGTGTATTATTATTGTGACAAAGTCCTATTCGTTCAAGGATTACATTAGACAGGTCCGCGTTCGCTCACCCCTTGCTTCCCCTGCCCGTAACGGCTTCGAAGGCGATTATATAAAATTTCATAAGATTCCTGCAGCTGGCTTATATCGCCGCGCTCGAGACGGGCTGAGTTATGTTAGAAACTGTTTACTGTTATTTTGTTTTCTTTTATCTAGAGATCGATCGCGGATATTCCGCGTTTGGGAACTTGATGGACAAGCACTTGACTACTATGTCACTTTTTATGTCTTACTAAGTAGTTCCCGTTATCGGAATGATACGGACATAAAATATAGCTTATTTTACTTGCGGATAATGTAGCTTTCCATTAGTGAAAGAATTTAAAAAATTGGTCCAGTAGTTTTTGAGTACAGTCGAAACAAACAAAAATCAAGTCTTTCCTCTTAATAATATTAGTTTAGGTTAAAGCATCTAGATGGCGCTAGACTAGGTTGAATAGCTTTTCTTGTAAATAAAATATATTGACTAAATCTATGAGATCCTGCATCGCGCAAACGATATTTTCCGCGATGTAGGAACCTGATGCACTTGAATCGTCATCAAACATCTTAAAATTTGAACTCGTAAGAAAAAAAATATCTTTATAATAATAGGATAGATAGGCTAGTGTTTGATCACTATCTCGTCATAAGCGATGATGTGCTCAAAGACGGTGAACACGCTAGGACTAAAATACTCTGACTTTCAAGGGCTGTTTGCTGCCGGAACACCGTAAGCATTTTAAGTATTCTGTGCCGTAAGGTATATAAGGCGGTAGATTTTCTTATTGATGGTGGTAAGCTAGTTTTTGGTAGCAAGTCAGGTGCAACATCGATATAATATGCTTCTACCACCTGTAGACGAGCACTCGTGTTAATGTTCGACCCGGCGACCTCTCGTTTATAAATCTAGCCATCTATCCTTTTCTCCAATGGGTCTCTCAAAACTAAACAAACCTGATGTTATCATTCAATTTTAAATTGAATCGTGCTAGTACAGAAATGTATAACGGCACTTAGACGAGCATCTAACATAGCAGAGCGCAAGTATCCTAAGGTACGGCCACACAGCAGCGTCCTGCGATCTGCGGGCGCGATCTCAGTACTTTTCAATTGTTTTCTGATCGCGTTTGGTGAGAACTAGTCAGTCGGTACAAATACTACTGCGCTATCTGATCGCCGCCTAGATCGCGCACGCAGGACGCTGCGGTGTGTCTGCACCTTAAACCATGTCCTCAAACTGGCTTAAACTGTACATAATGGCAGAACTCAGCGAACTCAAAGAATCAAGAATCAAAGCATTTATTCAGTATGTAGGCAGTATTAATTAATACTGCCTAATATACGCACATAAACATGTCAAAATCATAAATCATAAAATAAATCCTAATCAATTATCAAGTAAACATAGCAAAAGCGGAATTTAACGCTTTGAATTAAAAAAAAGCAAAAGTAAAAAAAAAACCCGCGGATATCGCAGGCAAACATTAAGTTAGCCACGAAATCTTTTTCAATAACTGTTGAGTCCAATTTTAACGTGTTAAAAAACTGTCCGTATCAAAATGATTACATACATTATATTTTTATCAGGTGCCAAATTAAGAAAGCAAGCCATCACCAAAAGTGCTTAGGAATATAAATAACAAATGTGTAATAAGGCTGATAGTTTACCTA
Organism: Cabera pusaria; assembly: GCA_954871355.1. NCBI lineage: Eukaryota > Metazoa > Arthropoda > Insecta > Lepidoptera > Geometridae > Cabera > Cabera pusaria. The sequence goes on from OX940901.1 coordinate 803,469, forward strand.
TTTGTTCCTCTTAATAAACTAAATAAATAAGATATTTGAAAAGCTTAAAAACAGCTTCACATGCCACAAGCTTTAGTTTTAAGAGCAAGTTTGAGATGTTTATCGCCATAAATATCTCGAAATATATTGTGTATCTCAATAAATTGTATTATAGGTCCATTGTGAAGATGTATTCAAATGATTCTCTTGTTCGTGGGTAGAGTGTAGTGTTCGTACCTACAAATAATTTGAATTGGCTTACAAATTGGCGGGGTAGTCAAATATTAAACACGAAAAAAAAATCTATAGTATAAAAGCTATAACAACTGACTTCCATGCCCCGCGAGTCAGTTTCAGTAGCAAGTTTGAGACGTTTATCGTCATATCTCTGAATCACAATTGACGGAGTAATCGCACAACATACATACAAAAAAAACTACGAACTAAAAACCACCTCCTTTTTGAAAGTCGCTTGAAAAGGAAAAAAAAAACATGCAGATGAATTGAGAACTTTTTACAAGCTTTATCTCTACTTCACGGCGAATTTATTTGTCCGTCACAAATTTTGAAAATTAATTTAATCCACATCCCGGTTACCGATTGAGCTGAAATTTTGCATTCATGTGTAAATCGCGTGACAATGCAATGTTATGATTACATGGCGCTGATCTGATGATGGAGCTGGAAGGTGGCCAAAGGAACTCCTAAAGTACACATGTTATACACGTCGTGTTCGGGCTCGTTGGATTTGTCTTAACTTACTATGGTTCTGTATTGGTTGTAGTGGTTATGTAAAAGCTTGGGTTTAAAAAAGTTTTTTACAATATTACTTACTAGCTGTGCCCCGCAGCTTCGCCCGCGTTATAATATATCCTATAGCCTTATCCATAATACTGGCTATCCCTGTGCGAAATTTCACCTAAATCGGTCCAGCCGTTTGACCGTGAAGAAGTCCCAAACAAACAAATAAATAAACTGACTTTCGCATTTATAATATTGGTGCTGATTATTTTGGTAATCACGAAGCTCGTTTACAGAAATCCTACAAGTCAACATTATTAAATACGACAAAGTCCCATTCCAGTCAAAAAGTCATCAATAGTCACTGGAAATGTTAATTAGAGGAACCTTGTCGCGGCGGCTCGCTGCATCGGAGCCGAGAGATTCATTGTTGATTAGGTTACAGTCGATTGGTTCCGTAGATTATGCAGAGTTTATGAAGGCAGAAATAAGTTACTGTTTTTACTTAATATAGATTTTTATGTGATTCTCGATGTGATTTATAGAATGAGTTTTGGTTATTGAACAAAACATATTACGTGATGAGCTGTAAACACGAAAAGGAAGAAAATATTAAGGGTATCTCATTATTATCCTGTTAATATTGTTAACTATAAAAGTATAAAGGATTGCGTTCGCAAGTGGTAAAGATACCTTTAATGTTACATGTTAAATTCTAAAGCAGCAGTGGTCTGACCTGGATAATTGAGATAATAGTTAATTGCATCGTCGTATAAAATCAGGTGACATAGGTCCACCTCCTTTAAGGAAAAAAAATAGTAGTCATACTTTTAAATGGCGATTTAAAGGATTGCTGATGTTAAAACAAAAACACGTGTATGAAACAGCCTTTAAAATCTAAAAGTCAGAGACACACAAACATATGCACACATATACAAACACGATCATACACCCAACACAACCACGTTATCTGTAAACGAATACCACTCACAAACTCACATCATCACACACACACACAAAGTTAGACTCTCAGAGTCTACCTTATTTCTGTGGTCAGAGTGTATTTATTATTATAGGTATTATAATTTGAAATGTTATTTTTTACATTTAAAGAGTTGGTGTTTGTTTTGTAAAAAAACGTGATATTATATAATTACATAATATCACGTTTTTTTCGTTTTTTATCACGGGTTACATATTTATGTAACCCGTTATACAAACTAATATCTCGGCGAATAACCTAGACCGAGCACTGGGCAAATTTAAAACCAGCGCTGCGTGAACGAGAAATTGTGCTCGCGGCATACGCTGCATTTGCTCCTTTTTTCAATAAAACTGTTATACTGTTATTTTCTTATTTACACTTTTAACTGTTTAATAAATTAATAATTAATAGGTAATCTAAATCAAATACATGTTGATGTTTTTAATGGCAATAAACACATTTTTATTTTATTTATTTATTTATTGTGGTCAAACGCTTGTTTGTCATGTAATAAAAGTTTGTAGATCGATATTTAAAAAAAATATATCTGCGTAACCCTAAAATCCAATTAAACCGCACCAATGGAGGCGTCCACTTGTGAGGTTTTAATTGGATTTAACTAACGAGCACCTAATTCACACCATTCGCGGGTTACACTTTTATAGTTTGAAACTACCCACAACTAGGTCAAAATCGCATTGGTGCCATTAAATGGTTGACATTTATAGTAGGTATTTTTGTTATATTTACCTACAATACACATACATTTACATATACATCTCACATAAATGCATCTATAAAACCAAATATTATTGAGCGTTCCAAAGATTTCATAAAATCATTTAAAGCTTTCTGGGCTCAGCACTCTCACCAAAACGCTTCAAAAAACAGCGAAGTATTACGAAAAATAGAATGTTTCAAACATTCTTAGAAGAAAATTGAACAGTTCATAAATAAAAGCCTTAGCGAAAAACTATCTCCGTTACGCACCACAAAATTGAATCGTGATTTCTCAACTCTCCGAACCAAACCTACCGGAAAACTTGCCATGTCTTTGTCTTTTCGATTTCACTATGTATTTCTGCTTACAAAGAACTTTCTACCGAATGTTCCGCAACGTTGCGCTATGCCACTTACAGCGCGAGGAACTTTAGTATTTCTTTCAAAAAGACTGTTCCACTAATTTTGACAAAATGTATCGTTAAAATGTGCATAATATTGACCCCCTTGATGGTATACCCTTTCCAATAAAAGAACAATTATCGAAATCAGACTACCCTGTAAAAAGTTAATGTTAAGTTACATAAAGAAAAATTTAAAAAAAATACGTGTCAACTTGATAACCTCCTTCGTTTTTTTTCGTCGGTTTATTATCACCGCATATTATAAAACAAAGTCCCCCGCCACGTCTTTCTGTCTGTCTGTCTGTTCGCGATACACTCAAAAACCACTCAACGGATTTTCTTGCGGTTTTCACCAATAGATAGACTGTTTCAAGAGAAAGGTTTAAGTGTATAATTTGTTCGTTCAGCAGTTTTGGACTATTAGTTTTTTTCATAGTTGATGACGCTATGAGATCAACTTTCATAATAGTGATCAATCCTAAATTTGGTATCCTCTTACTTCAATGATATTAGTGACATGTTAGTATTGACCTAATGCCCCCAACATTATTTCAATACCATCTCTTAGAATCTGCCCTACTCATCACTAACTTACGGCAGAAATGTTGCGTTTGAGCTCGTTGGAATGATCTCAATGAACAGGTTATACATATATCAATCGGGGGTTTGAGATTTTGTATTAATAAAGTGTGTTCATCGACACAATATTTTGTCTCTACACAGGCATCAAATCTACTACTTTTTATATTACTTTATACAGTTGTTATTAAAATTATAACAATAATAATACAAAACATTATTTAAAATTTACGCAGATATTTCTAGATTAGTCTAGTGTCAGTGACAATGAAAACTTGAAACTTTTATGACAAAAAGTATTAAGTTTTATTATTGATACTTGATCCCATAACTTTATCAAGAAAGTGTGACTCCCGTCTTTCGAAGTACCTAACTAACTAATCGAACTAGCCGACTTCATCACAAGTAGTTAGTGATTTGTTTCCAACTACTTACTAAGTTCGATCTCGACCGCTAATGTAACTGATCGAAACAGACATGTTACTGTGATTGGGTTCTCTTGTACTATTCTCTTATTTGTTTCGAGGCTATTTGACTTGAAAGATATTACTTATAAGTATCCAATATATTATTAGTATTCAATATATTTATATCAAAAGTTACATAAAAATGTGTATAATACGTAAGGGGGCGGTCTTCAAATAGCGAGGCGACACTTCACTACGCATTTAGATTGTAACCGTGTATATTAAAAAATTGGTTCTTTGAGATACATATTTCTTCCATTTGGGGTCGAAACAATGGGCCCATGGGATCGAGATGCCCGGAGTTTCGTAAAGGAGTTATCCAGTTGCCTAATTGACATCACCCGTGACCGTAGAGCTGGCGCTTACCTCGGTCAACGTATTAGCCTAGCTATACAACGAGGTAACGTCGCTAGCTTTTTGGGAACATTACCTTGGTTTTTTTAAGTTGTTCATATATACAGGGTGTCGGGTTTCATATGGTCCAAACGAAAACCATCGATGGGGGACTCAAAGCGCTACCCAGAGAACCCCATGTAAATCTATAGTTTTCGAGAAAATTGCGTTTTACTTGTTTTTGAGTTAGTCCCCAAAATGTTGCAATTTATTTAAATTTTCTACTAAACTATAAAGGCCAGAGCTCTAGTTTTTTTGTGAGACTATGAACGATGAATTCAGGGTAAACTACGTGTTTTATTTAGGCTTATTATTTTCTGAGAAAAAAAATAAGACATCACATTTTTTTATTTAGACGATATTTGAACTTTTACTTTGGGCAGGTTTTCATCCAACAAAACACAAAATAAAAAAAAATGACAACCGATTTTAAAAACTTGTCCATTTTATGGACCTGCTGCTTGCCACATTTCATACGGCTACAACAAGTGGTTCAGGTCTAAAAACATAATTAACAAAATAGAAAGGATTTCAATTTTCAAATTATTTCTTCTGAAATACACTCTGGTAATCTCTTTTTTACAGAATTAACTCAAATGAAGAGAAAAAGTTACAATAAAAGTCCAATATCATTGAATTAAAAGGTTTATTGTTGAAAAATATCGACAGTTTTCTTAATTTTCTTGTCATTTTTGTAATAAAAGTCCAAAGCGTCCCTTAGCAATTTTTTTTGTTTGGTGTGGAGAAATGAAATCTTTAGGGTGAAACTTACACAAGTTGATGTATCCGGCGCGATGGATCTGTCTCTGGCCATCAAGATGCCTGACCTCAAATTATTTGATTTTTTATATGGGACAACGACCCAAGCTCGCGAGTGTAAAAGTATCGTCTAAGAAAGCGAGCATCACGGTCGATGACCACATCATCACTTATCATCGAGTGAGATAGTAGTCAAACGCTTGCCTATTACGTAAATTAAATACCAAACTAAAATAATCAAAGAAGAAGAAAACTAAAAGTGATCACTCCTTTTATCATCTAAAACGAAACTTTATTAAGCGATATCATGTGCATAGCTGTAACTTTGAGCTTTTATTAAAAAAAAATGACAAAAGATAGGCTAGGAAAAAGGTCGATATTTTTCAACATAAAACCTCCATTTTTACTCTTAAAGTACCTTAATTCAAAGATTTTGGGCTTTTGTTACAACTTATTTCCTTCATATGAGTTAATTCTGTAAAAAAGAGATTACCAGAGTGTATTGTCCGCCTGGCCAGCTACCACCCTCAATCTCATCTAATGTGTTCCGGCAGCTATCTTTGAGAACCAGTTCCCATTCTAGGCCTAGCGTGCTTACCATCTTCGACCGCATCATCACTTAACAACTGGTGAGATAGTGGTCAAACGCTAGCCTTTAAGATAAAAAAAAAGTATTTCAGAAGAAATAATTTGATTATTGAAATCCTTTCTATTTCGTTAATTATGTTTTTAGACCTGAACCGCTTGTCGTAGCCGTATGAAATTTGGCATGCAAAATTATTTAAATCATTAAATTAAGCAATAAAAAAATGTGATCTCTTATGTTTTTTCATAGAAAATAATAAGCCTAAATTAAAAAATGTAGTTTACCCTGAAAGACCTATTTATTGTTCATATTCTCACAAAAAAACTAGGGCTCTGTTCTTTATCGTTTGGGAGAAAATTTAAATAATTTGCAACATTTCGGGACTAACTCGAAAACAAGTAAAACGCAATTTTCTCGAAAATTATAGATTTTCGCGGAACATACATGGGGGTTCTCTGGATAGCCCTTGGAGTTCTCCATTGATGGTTTTCATTTGGACCATATGAAACCCGACACCCTGTATATATGTAGTGACTAGATTTAAATTGTCACTAATTAATGATTTAAAGTCATTTAAATAAAATAAAGGCACGTAAATCTACATTCTAGCAATTTTTTATTCTGCAATAAAGGTCTGCAATAAAGGATTTAGAATAAAATAAATAAATGAATAAAACTTAGGTAATTATATTTTTATGGTCGTAGAATGAAACAATATTTTGCAACTAATTCGCCAATAAATAAATGTACATATGGCTTATTTCTGAGACTGACATGACTTTATTGACTTTGATATTTGAGTCCCGTTGGCGTAAAGACTATTAAGCGAGAGTGCACCGGTTTAAATTCTAGCTCGGGTGTTCGCCCACAGGTAGTAGAAGCATATTCTATCGGTTTCCGCCTTAAGAATGGGACCATTTCAGAATAAACTCCTTTCGAACAAGAAATAATTGTGCAAATCCATCTGTCTATACATATATGACGGATGCCCATAAACTTAAATAAAAAAATGAAGATCCAGATTGACAGCATCCTCCTAGAAGTCGGTTAAAAATACAGAAAAAATATTAAGTATCGCTTCCATTAACACGTCAAACTTTGTAATACTGCAACAGCTTGTCCTAACTTTGAAACCCATTTTGAATGGTTGAACTCGCCAACTGTAGTCCATTAGAATACTTTCAGAACATTTCAGCTAAAATAAAGTTGCCAGATCATATTTCAAAACTTTATTTTTAATATGCAGAGCAGCAGTTTTCTGGATATTCAGCACTTGGTAACACAGTGTATTAAGTGCTAAAGTTCGCGGGTGCTGGTCGGATTTGCTGACGGTATCTGATAACGCGGCTGAAGGCGTGAAGTTGGCGGTGAAATATAGCATTTATTTTATTGAAATTGTATAAGGTAAAATATTATTGTTTCACTTTATTGAAAAGGTGGTCGAGCCACCTTTTCACCTTTTTGTAAAATAACAGTGTATTGTTTTTATAATGATGAAAGTGTTTTTTTTTAATTGACAATTCCTCGTACAAATAAAGCCTGTATTGTGGGGTACTTCACAAATATACATATCCCGGACTCAATTACACTCAGACTTGAAAAAAAGAACCGTGGATCACCATAGAATTGTGGACGGAGTGGGCATTGAACCCACGAGCTTTACTTTAGTGGTTTACTGACCACTTACTCATAATTAGACCAACTAATCTGTTGTTTTTTTATTTGTTGAAATATTTATTTAGTTTTTATTCTGCAACTCCGGCTGTCCGGAAGAAATCTCAGCTATAAAATCAACATTTTGTACTACTTCATAATTATCTTGTTTGTTGTATTATTAATATGATGTGCAAATAAAGAGTATTCGTATTGTATTGTAGGACACTTTAAAGTATCTTCGACGCTCCAGTTAAGAAACGATTTTCATACAAAATTATAGCACAAATATGAGTAAATGAAGCAAAAACTTGCACTGAAATTACATCTTTTGGTGTTGTATAAGTCTACATGTCGGGAATTATATTTACCTGCATGATATAAACGTATTACTTAGTCAATATTGTTTTGTTTGAACTTGAATTTTACTATTATTCAAAATAATTTCATCGTAATCAACCAAATTACGTAGATAAATCAATTTCCCGACATGAAAATATTTATAAATTATATAGTAAAAGAACAATAGATGTGATTTCAGTGCAATTTTTGCTTCATTTACTCATATTTGTGCATCATACTTTTAAATGAAAATCGTTCTCCCTTATCACAATTTGCCCTCATTCCCTAGCCCTTCCATACGCCGCCACAATTTAGAAAGCACAGCTGCCCCAAGCTTTCATAAAAACAGTTGCTAGTTTTGTTTTGTGTCCAACAGGTTTCTCTCCGGGCTTTAGGAATAATAACTATTAGCTCAATAAATTACCCGCACACGACTAATGTGCGTAATCTGGAACGAATATTGACTACGAATAACTTATAAGGTTCTGGTAAATGGAACGTTATGGTCGGTCATTATTCAGAGAATGGATGTAAGAAGAAATATAACATCAGGGAAATAATGGTCTTAAGAATATTGGTAAAAATTTCATCGTGAATTACAATCTGGGGGGTCACTAGTTTGAAACATTTTTAGTTACTTAAATTTAGGATTCATAGTTTGATAGAGTTTTGTTTTTATTTTTAGATGTTGTAGGGGTAGTACCACCACTATTTCAGTTATTCAACCGTGAAAAAAGAGTGTTTTTCGGCTCAAATAGCAGTGTTTAATGTTTATTTACCTATAAGAAACATAGGAGAGATGCTCTAAACATAGTAGGTTCTATAACTTGTGCCCCGTGTCCTCCCTGCGTTAAAAATACCTGTATACAGGTTGTGGCGTAAACAGTAGTCGATCCAACATCTGTGGTTAGAGGGCGTCACGACTGATCAGAAAAACTAAATTTGTGTTCAGTAAAAGTACCATCGTTTTCGACATATTGACAATTTTCATAATTTCATAATACAGATAGAACCATCGAAAAGAGTTACCAAGGGTGTAAACCCTTGGTAACTCTTTTCGATGGCATGACCACAAATAAAAATATTTTCTCAATCTGATTTTTGAGAAATACTCTTGGATAAATGTGCTATCAAATGTAAACTGTCTTATTTACCGTTACCCTCATTTTCGTATTATTTAACATCTTATTTCAAAATTTACTGAGAGGTATACGAAAATCAAAAGTTTCAGCGCCTGTAGTGTAAAAAAAATGTATAAGAACATGTGCGACCGAGCTACCAAAAATGTTTGTATTTCAGTGAGATTCCAAAACGATACATGGTATATGGTAATTTCAGCTTTCAACCTAAAAAAAATGCCTGTCAACCAGTTGAGAACAAGGGCGATTTTTTCCAAATAAAATAATTATGAAAGTATTTCTCATGCCATCGAAAAGAGTGACTCTTTTCGATGGCATGAGAAATACACAAGAGTGTAATTATTATGAAATTTTGAAAATGGTCAATAACTCGGAAACCACGATACAATTACTGAACACAAGTGTTGATTTTCTGATCAGTATGAAACTCTTCACCCACAGGTGACAGCTTGACTAATGTTTACGCCACACCCTGTATATAAAGTATTGTATAATTCAGGTTATAATAGTTTCATCTAAAATTGTTTGGCCGTTTTTTCGTGGTTTAGTCACAAATAATCAAATACAAAAATTCACGTTTACATAATTAGTAGGATGTGTAACTTAAATTATCTTTTCATATCAAATTTTGACTTTACGGTACATGCCAGCCCAAAAATCTTTTCAATAACTAGCCAATTTTCCTAATGTGGGTTCAACAAAAGGACAAGCAGACCCCTTCGTCAATGGAACCCGCAAAAAGCCCGACGTCTGGTTACTAGAGTATCTACTTACATATATGATGGATGGACATAGTAGAATTAATAGTAGCATGATAAATCGAAAAAATTCGAAATTTTTTTAGATATGTAAAAAAAAACTGGCCACGTGCGAGTCGGACTCGCACACGTAGGGTTCCGATTGAACAATATTTGCCGGAGGAATAAGTTTAATGTATATTTATTTCACGTTTTTACCTCGTTTATTAACCGTCTTCAAAAATAATTATTACGTTTTAAAAGGTATAGATATATACATTCTTCCTATGTAGTCCCACAGTAAAATTCATAGAGATCGGATAAGTACATATATCCAGTTTCCACTTTAAAAAATAGTATAAGCACCTAGATACATCCTGTTAATTTAATTAATTAAATAGTTTTAATCTGAATTAAATGCGGAAAATACGGTCCCATTGTAAATAATGTTGTTATATTACAAACATACCATACCCATACCCATACATCCCAAATTGCATATTTATTAATATAGATAATATATAGATAATTAGTAACATAGATAATTAATGATATAGATAATTAATGATATAGATAATATTATTAATTGTGCAATTTTTAAATATCCATCAAATCAGAAGGTGTTGATTGTTTTGGTCCTTTTTCTGTGACATCCGACCCATTTCAAAGATAGCATCAATCCAATCAACCGTGGAGCAGACATCTCAATCTGTCCTTCCATTAAATATTGACGGCATCTGGACTATGTCTGCTCTATATGTTCTTGTTACCAATACATACTTATTACGTTCATTAATATTTGCTGCCATAATAATATTTTTAACCAACTTGAAAAAAGAACGAGGTTCTCAATTCGTAGTAATTTTTTTATGTATGTTCGATGTACGATTATTCAAAAACGTCCCAAACCGATTTGCAAATTCTTCTTTATTTTTAAAGGATGCTTATACTTTCCAAGTGATTTTTTTTAAATTTAATTGAGGTGTGATGAGTTTCTCCAGAGATATATGGAGATAAACACCTCAAACATATCACTGAAGATGACTAGCGCGGCATTTGTATTCGGTTCTTTTAGTTTTTTAAACGATCTTAAATTATCATTCATCGTATTTATTGTGGTATCTTAGGTGATTTATATTTATTATCTATATCTTTATTTATAAAGATATTTATTATTTAATGTTTAATATTTATTTACTATTAATATTTATTATTTGAGATACATTTTGCTTGTGTTTGTGCTGCTTATACTGCCAACGTTTTGATTTTCAAATCAATAAAAATAATAGGTACTCTTGGTTTTAGTCATTCTCCAACTGCCATAGATACCATACTCTATTATTACCCCAGATAACCTCAAACACATAACCTCACTAATATCTTATAACAGAATAATTCAATAGAATCCATTTAATCTAACACCATGAACAGTCTCAGTAATTAACAGATCAACTTGGCTATATGTATATTTAGAAAATTTACCTTTTCTAATTGGTTATCGTTGACTATAACCAATGAGACTATTACATTGCCCTTCTCACACCCTTCTAGTATTCCCTTTGAGTGCAACTATAACGATATTACCACCACAAATCCCGGGAGGCAGGTGAATTTAATCAAACGCGCAGATTGCCACCACCGGCTAATTTACGAGCTTCTAATACAGTGGATAAATGGCGCTACTATTGGACAATGGACTTGTCGCACGCAACTTGATGAAATGAGAATCACTATCTAGTTGAAAGAGTGAGAGTTATGGGATATGAATGAAATGATACCTCGTGAAAAAAGTTTGAAAAGTGAAATGAAATCGTGCCAAGTCAGAGTTTTGTAGAGCTATTTTTATTTCGTTCGTACTTCCTAGAGTATTTTTTATAATTTAAAGTCTTAATATTACTTTTGTTATGCTTAGATTTTATTTTATGTGTTAAAATGTGTTTTATGATTTTTTACTTTTATAAGTGCATATATTAATACTGCCTACATACAGAAAACATGCTTTTAATTTTGAAAAATAAAATTTACTGAACATTAATATATAAAGACTGCATTGTTTAAGGCAACTTAAAACTTTTTAAATGCATACAACATCTCTATAACTGAGTAGCTTTATTCAAAATTTAATGTTTATGAATTTATGGAAACAAATAGTAGGGATTCTGCTCTAAGTGATTAACGTTAAACCTACACTGTTCTAACATAATAGGACGCCGCTATTCACTACGTCTTACTGTCATACTCTGTCAATGTCACTTGATAGCCTGCTTTATAAACCAATTAATTATTTATGGAAAACCTTTTTAGGGTTCTGCAGTCCTGACAAGGTACCCTTATAGTTTCATCATGTCCGTCAGTCTGTCTCTCTATATGTCTATATGTGTGTGAGGTTTTGCTAAAAGACCGTTAGTACTAGAGAGCTGTAATTGTGTGTATATAAATTAAGCCGACTAAGTGATGAAATAAAATTTTGGTTAATTTTTTTTTTTATGTAGCTTCCCTACATGTGAAGTGGGGATGAAATTTTTATTCGTTGTTTACCCCATCACGATGGGGTACCTACTACTCTACTACACCTACTCAACGGTACCCCTCACGAGGCATACCGTTGAGTAGGTCTCTTAAAATGACTTCGGGGTTGCTAATTCTTTTTGTCGAATTAATGCTCCATTTACGAAATATTAAACTTTAAAGTGCACATTTTCGTTCCACGGAACCTTACACTACCGATACGCACTTGGCCGGTTTTTTATATACCTATCTTATAGGCTAGCGTTAGACCACTATCTTGCCTGGTGGTAAGCGATGATGTAGTCGAAGATGGTGAACACGCTAGGTCTAGAATACTCTAACTCTCAAGGGCTGTGTGCTGCTGGAACACCGTAAGGTTATGATGGTAGATTTTCTCCTACATGGTGGTGAGCTACAAGTCAGGCGTAACATCGATAACATCGATTTAAAAAAAAAAATGTTCTTACCATCTATAGACGAACACCCGTGCTATGATCTTAACCGATGAACTCTCGCTTAGATGTCAGCCATACATCCTTTACGCCAACGGGGCACGGTGTGACTATCAAGGAGCGGAGTTCTCCTAAAATTACAAAAAGCTATATTCACAACTCAGCGTTTATCTGTACACGCTACGCCTAACAAAATCACGTTTTATACGATAAGAGGATTGTGCGCTTATTTTTCACCTATCTCATTGCCTTTACCTGAATGTTCTTGGAAACATAGGGGAAGATTTGTACAGCGGTTTTTAGCTGCACGATAAATAAAATATTTGCCTATAATGTGATTCGTAGACGGCCATCTCTGTAGATGTTTTCCCTTGAATGTCAGCACCTTGAACCATGACTATATTAAGAACTCTGCAAGGTGCAAATATTTATTTAGGTACATATTTTTTAAAGTTATTTTATTTTTGTACATTGTTACACGCAATCTAATTGCATTGTACCGACGGGACTCGAATCCGCACCTCCTTGAAAAACATGTCCAGGTGCTCTGCCAATTAAGCCACGGTGTGATACTATCGATACGATGAAATTAATTGGTTGCATTTTAACCAATTATGCATTGGCGGCGCCATCTGTGATAGCTTTTTCGAAGTTAATAATTCTCAAGAAATCATTATAGTTTTCAAATCCGATGAGAGATGTTGCACTACTTCAATAAAATATAAAGTTTCTTGAAGTGTTACATACTCGTACACACTTTATAATTTTGTACAATGTCTGATTTTTTTTCCGACTTCAAAAAAATAAGTTTCTCAATTTTACCGTATATTTATATATATATATCGAATGCTATAAGAATCTTTGTCCTGACATACTGACTGACTGACTGACTGATAGACAACGAACAGCCTAAACCTTTGGTCGTAGAGACTTTAAACTTGGAGGGTATATTTGTGTACTAAGACAAATATAACCAACTAGAAGTGCCCCGCGGCTTCGCCCGCGTTAAAAACTTCTTTTATTTACTTAAAACGTTTCTTTTGTAAAAACGTTAACGTAAAATCATTAAAGATATCATATAAGAATTAGCCAAGTCGGTTCATCTGTTTTCATGTCATCGCGTGACTAAGGCAATTCGATTCATATTTATAAAACCCGAAAAACCCAAATTTTCAGACTTTGTTACCTACCTCATTTCGAAATATCCTACAACACGTACTTTATCTCATAAAAATTTCGCCAAACAAACTTTGAATCCCCGTTCTGTATCAGGGAGGAATATTTAGAACATTTTTTCTGAGCGGATATCTACGTCATAATAACTATCTGCATTCTAAATTTCAGCGCAATCCGAAATAATATTGATTTTAGACTTTGTTACCCCATCTCAAACTCGTATTTACTTATTTATTTACAGAAGTACTTGTGAGAAATGTCGCATAAAATGAATATCCAAACTTTGAAACCCCGCTTCATCCCCTTGAAAATGGAATTTTTTTTCTTATCGGATACCTCAGTCAAAATAATTATCTGCATGCCAAATTTCAGCGCAATCCGAAACAATATTGACTATAGACTTTGTTACCCCACTTCACCCTTTTAGGGGTGAAATTGCGTAAAATCCTAAAACATGTATTTACTTTTTTTTTTATGAAACACTTGCATGAAGTTTCGAATAGAAAATACTATCTAATCTTGTTTGTCCATACAAACTTTGAACCCCCGTTTCATCCCTTTAAGGGGTGAATTTTGGAAAATCCTTTCTTAATACACCCTTACGTACTAAGACAAATATACCCTCCAAATTTCAAGCCTCTACGACCAATGGTTTAGGCTGTGCGTTGTCTGTCAGTCAGTCAGTCAGTATGTCAGGACAAAGATTCTTATAGAAGATAGTAAAGGTGTACTAAGAAAGGATTTTTCAACATTCACCCCTTTACCCCTAAATTCATCCCCATGAAATAGAGGTTCAAAGTTTGTATGGAGAAACAAAATTAGATAGTATTTTCTATTCGAAACTTCATACAAGTGCTTCAACAAAAAATAAGTTAAAACGTGTTTCAGACTTTTTCGAAATGCCACCAACCGATTCGGCTTTTACTTTTTTGATGTATTTTATGATAGAAAGGTTTTTACAAAATAAAAGTTTTAAGTAAATAAAAGAAGGCTTTAACGCGGGCGAAGACGCGGGGCGGGGTGCTTCTAGTACATATATATTTATATTTTTAACCGATTAGATGATTATGTTTTTGTTGTAAAGGAGATCTCCCAAGGGTGGTACCATAGTAATTTCATCGAGATCTGCTTTTTAGTTGTTTAAATGATCTTATATTAACTATAGATAAAAGATCAAGTGAGCCATTCTAACGAAATATGGTTATGACCTGGATTACCACATTGTGGATTGCTCACTTACTTTGCCGGGATAAAATAAACACATTTTATAATAATTATCATACAATTATAGTGTGAATTAATCGGGCAAAACCGCTGGGCATAGCGTCTGTAGAAATAATTTCGAACCAAAAAGTTTGCCGTAATATACTGCCCTATATTTACAAAAAATCTTCAACAAAATATGTGTAACAAGATAAAAAGTGAATTCCCTTATTTCATTATATTCAACGAGACGAAACATTCAGAAAATGCAATTTTATTCACTTACAGCGTGTTTTTGTAAGATAAAATAAAATATATGAAAAATATAATAAAAGATGATATAATCAGTACATACTAGTATGTATCTAATTAGCCCACGGTTATCTGGAAGAGATCGCGTTGATTTTTGTTTGCTAACCCTATTATAATTATGATAGTTAAAAAGCTAAAACAACCGACTTCAATGACCCGCGAGTCAATTTCAGTAGCAAGTTTGAGACGTTTATCGTCATATCTCTGGAGCTACTTATCAGATCTCGACGAAATTACAATGGGACCACCTCAGAAATGTACTAATACAAAAACAATCATTCGAATCGGTTCACAATTGACGGAGTAATCGCGTAACATACACATAAAAAAAACATACGAACGAATTGAGAACCTCCTTTTTTGGAAGTCGGTTGTAAAATTATTTTACTATCAAATCTAATCCCTACAAAGTGAAAATCTATATTTATATGTTTTATAAAATATTATTTCACCGCCCACACGCATTACGCATTTGTCACATTCATTTCTATAAAGATTACCAACGAATAAAAAAAAAAACAGATTATTATATCCACCCGACACTCGACCTGCACAATCTCGTTGCTCGGCGTTCACTCTCGTCGTTGACAGTTAGTTCAAGATTGAACCGTATGAGTATTTAACGCCGCGTGGTCAATAGCCAACGTCGCACGGTGACTGACTAGTGACTACCTATCATGCTAGATTAAGAAGAAAATAATAGACGTAATACTAACACCCGTACTCCCAGCACATGAGTAAAGAAAAGCTCCCGGTTAGCGCGCGGTCAACGCAAAGTAAGCATGTGAGCAGCGAGTTGTCACCGGGTAGTCCACTCGTCGTCCGCGCGTCGGCAGCTTTCAACCGAGACGATTCGGTGACGTAATGCAATGAAAGCTTACATAAAATACTGGCTGATAAACGCGCCAATCCGTTCACGTACACCAAAAATTCTATCATTTTAAAGCTCTGCTAATCAACATTGTGACCTGAGTTATTTAAGTTAAATCATGATTGTAAAATATCATGATTTTATTTTCACAAAAAGTATCATAATATGTTCCTCCTAGGACCTCTTAGGACCTCTTAGGCTATAAAGTATCTCCTTATTACATTTCAGTAAGAACAGATCGTCCGTTTAGGTGTGATTAGGTAACAAACAGACAGAGTGACAAAGTTTTTACGTTATTAGTCTGGATAGGTACTAACCGTGCAAGGCCAGGCGGTGAAAGGCCGGGTGCCGGGTTGGTATAATCAGCTGTAACCTTAAACCATTGCCTGCTTTCCAGGAAAATATAGCAGGTACCTACTGGTACATCATTAGATCACACTTCACCGGCACTGCATTTTATCCCTGAAAATATGTAGAAAATACGTTCTACTTTTCAAATATGGTTCTGAATTTCTAGCAGACTTGGAGAGATTTCAGAACATATTCCAAACTATTTTACATAATTTGTAGGTAACGAAAACTTTCTAAGAGAAATCACATAATGTAATACGACTGTAAAAGTCAAATGTGCATTCTTAGGTCTTCATTAGGGGCATTATTATATCAATGTTCTGCCTGACTTGCAACTAAAAAGTAAACCACTATCAAAGAGAAAATCTGCTGCCAAAATTTCACGGTGTTCCGGCAGCACAGTTTTTGAGAGTCAGACCATTCTAGATCTAGCGTGCTGACCATCTTCGACTACATCTTCGCTTGATCGAGCATCGTGCTAGTGGTTCTTATTGAGTTTGCAAGTTTTGACTTACACGTACAAACAAGTGTAATAAAAGCTTTTAAAGATTACCTCGTTCCATGCTGTTAATTAATCCGCTTATAACAAAACTGACGCTCTATAAGCAAATACATTTACATAATTGCTTTTTACTTAAAATCTAGTTAAATTGTTTATTAAACATGTCGAAAGTGTATTCACAATTTAAAGTTTTAATTTAAACTCAGCTATTAACATGTAATTGCTGTTTTGATTTTAATTTTGAGTTTTCGGCAACGTGCCAAAATGCTGAACAAAAACTGATGCTTATTATGCAGTGGAAAGTTGAAACAGCTTGTTGGACAGTTCTTTGTTTGCTTATTATACAGTTTTATTAAAGTCGATTGCCTAGAGGCACAGAAAAAATAACAGTACAACTAGAGGCTGCTTACCACAAGGTCTTAAACAATTTTTTATCCTACCTTATTACGGTGAAGACAGGGAAACATATTTTTAATGATAAACATATTCGAATTTGACCACTATCTCACCTGATTTTAAGTGACGATGTGGTAGAGGATGGCAAAACGTATAGGCCTAGAATAGGAACTGGCTCCCAAGGGCAGCGTTAAAGGGTGGTAGACCTTCTTACATACGAATGGAGCTGGGAGACAAAGTCCCTATTTACAGCCCGCGCACAGGACAACGGTTAGGTTAATACCCTATTATTTTTGTTGGTTGACTATTACTGAGACTTCACTGTACGTCCGTCCGTCGGTTTGTCTGTCACAGGGCTGTTAACTCTTTACCGTTGATAGATAGACACTTGACATTTGGAGAGAATATGTCTTACAATGTTCGCTATACTGACAAATAATATAAATAAACTACAATTTGAAATTTAAAGGGGTCCCCATAAATGATACGGTGTTTTTTCAGCGTTCTTTGCTTGATTTTATGAGGTAACATATAGACACGTGAAATTTTGAATTTATTAAAGTCATTCCAACAACAAATAATAATAATTAAGATAATATAATAAATAAGTTTAAAAACTAAAACAACCGACTTCAATGCCCCGCGAGTCAATTTCCATAGCAAGTTTGAGACGTTTATCGTCATATCTCTGGAGATACTTATTAGATCTCAATGAAATTACTATGAAATCACCTCTGACACATACCCTACAGATTGCAAAAAAACCATTCGAATCGGTTAACAATTGACGGAGTAATCGCGTAGCATACACACAAAAAAAAACATGCAGACGAATTGTGAATCTCCTTCTTTTTTGGAAGTCGGTTGAAAATAAAACAACATAGTAAATAAAATGGGCTCCTCTTAAAAAACGCGTTTTTCGTCATCTTTTGCAAATACTCAGAGAAACAGTGAAAATACTTTCTTAAAAAAAATAAAAACACGTTCTGACATTTCCAAATTCCGATCTCTTCTGTACTAGGACGATGGATTATGATCCATCAGTCACAAAAGATTTTTTTAATGTATGCAGAAATACTTTTCAAAAATCTTTTGGCCTTAACAAGCAATATCTGCGACTAGTCACAAGAATCTTCAGTAAATTCTATCTACTATTAAATCTAATTTCATCTTGCAATGCTGTGATATTGCATCAAAGTACAGGTGAATAAAATTCAACAGAGGACACTTCTCATAATTTCTCATAAATTCAATAGAGGACACTTCTCATAATTTCTCATAAATTCAATAGAGGACACTTCTCATAATTTCTCATAAATTCAATAGAGGACACTTCTCATAATTTTTCATAAATTCAACAGAGGACACTTCTCATAATTTCTCATAAATTCAATAGAGGACACTTCTCATAATTTCTCATAAATTCAATAGAGGACACTTCTCATAATTTGTCATAAATTCAATAGAGGACACTTCTCATAATTTCTCATAAATTCAATAGAGGACACTTCTCATAATTTCTCATAAATTCAATAGAGGACACTTCTCATAATTTTTCATAAATTCAACAGAGGACACTTCTCATAATTTCTCATAAATTCAATAGAGGACACTTCTCATAATTTCTCATAAATTCAATAGAGGACACTTCTCATAATTTCTCATAAATTCAATAGAGGACACTTCTCATAATTTCTCATAAATTCAATAGAGGACACTTCTCATAATTTCTCATAAACTCAATAGAGGACACTTCTCATAATTTCTCATAAATTCAATAGAGGACACTTCTCATAATTTCTCATAAATTAAATAGAGGACACTTCTCATAATTTCTCATAAATTCAATTGAGGACACTTCTCATAATTTCTCATAAATTCAATAGAGGACACTCCTCATAATTTCTCATAAACTCAATAGAGGACACTTCTCATAATTTCTTATAAATTCAATAGACGACACTTCTCATAATTTCTCATAAATTCAATAGAGGACACTTCTCATAATTTCTCATAAATTCAATAGAGGACACTTCTCATAATTTTATGAGAAAATAAATTTGTCATTTGATATGTTGCGATTTATTTCCCTACGAAAATAATTATTTTATATTTTTCATAACATATTCACCAAAAGAGTGTGGTTGCCATATTTTTTTTTGTTTTTCATAATACTGATACTAAGGGAGTAAGGCCTATTGCCTACACGTTAATATACACAATTTTTGTGTGACTGCATAACGATGGATGATGAATGCATCACGATGCGACGTCCATGGATTGACTTGTCTCTGCACCAAGTTCAATCAATCATATGCCAGCCAAGTGGAATTAACCAGTTTAAATGCAGCTAATCATGTTATTTGATGCTGATTGATGTTGATTAAATAGAAGGGGTCAAGTGGATTTTATAATTTAATTATATATCACCCTTGATCTTGAAATGATCAAATCATTTCTATTTACTATTTCTGTACAACTACAGCAAAAATTTTTTTGTCTTATAACCTAAAAAAAAATCTTTGATGTAAGCTATATGGAAATATAGTTGATATTTTAGAAAATCATAAGAAACAAGAAGCAATTTCGCTAAAACCCGACTACTAAAAATCACGCTCTAATTTTAGTAATTATTCCCAATTATTGGGTACATGCAAAGCCGCGAGCGACAACTAACAATATATAATATATGACGAGGGAGGTACCCCACGATTGTTTTTAAAGAGTGTGACGCCAGCAGCGCTGACTCCCTACTACTCGACGGTCCGAGCTCCAATGAATTGTGGAGCGTCGGGCGGCCGTATTTATACCAACTTCATTTCGTTGAGTTTACGTTTAAAATGTTTGTACGCTTAAAATGTTTCTGGTTAATGAATGAGCCTGAAGCTTAATTATAAATCATAAAATAAGTTTAGAAATAATAATGAAGTGATTTTGGTAATAAATAATGAAGTAAGTAAATTAAATAATTTAACAATCTCAAATGAATTCAATCAACTTAAAATTCTCAAATAGACCTCCAAATTATTAATCTAGCTTTTAATAATAAATTATTATTTATTGGGAGTGTAATAACGCCTTGGCGCCGATATATAGATATATATATATATATATTGGTGAAGTGTGTATCTGATACCAAAAAACGGCAATTATTAAAAAGAAAGGAAATTGGTTAAAATTTAATCGGTAATAATAACGAATCGATTGACACCTTATTCATCAAAATCGGATGAATAACATACGTTAATTAAACCATACGGGTTAGATTTAGAATCATTTAGCACGAAAAAGGGGGGCTGGAGAAGGTGAGGGGGAGGGGAGTGTCCCCCCTTTCTTTTCCTACAAATTTCACTACAAGATAATTAATTGTTTGTGAGTTATGCCTATTTTTGTTCGGTTGAATTTTGGATTTTTGGTTGGATTATTTTTCGAATTGTTTGTCATGAGTTTGATATTAAATCTTTGAAGGTTTGATCCCTGATTGTAACAATACCACTCTTTTTACAAGATAATGCATATTTTACGGGATAACCATATAAAATAAATCTAACCTAAAGATATACTAAACAATAAAAACTAAACGCAAATAATAGTTACTAGGGATAACTGTTACGCAACGGATTTAATTGTAGTTTTCATCAATAGATAGTGATTCAAAAGGAAGGTTTATTACCAGAATTAAACTTGGGCAAAGCCGCAGGATACAGCTAGCGTGAAAAAAAACACAGTTACGTAACGTTTGTTGCGACCATTATTTATTTGAAACAGTTAAATATACATTCTGTATTATCTGTTTGTGAAGCCATGTAAATAAATTATAACAGTCGGCAACCAACATGTTTGTTCATAGCAAACATATCAAAACAAATATTTTCGCCACAAAACCAATTAACATAAAAGGCGTTCCGTTCCACAAAAGGTATAAAGCGCGCTATTCACTACAAAACACAGATTAGATAGAAAGGTTTATTTTATTCTAGATAATGATACAAGCTATGATTAATCAATTCTTGTAAGGAAAATAAAATGAAAGGCTAAAAGCTCGCGTTTGAAGTTTCCAATGTTTTATTTTTCATTATTGTGAAGACGTTTTTTTTGTAAACAAAGTTTAAAATAATACTTTGTCAACAAACAACAGTTTCAGTTCGGTTTAATTTTTATTGAGAAATTTTGTATATGTTTCAGTAAACCGGTTCTAAAAGAACTTGTTCCGATACTCTTCCATCAAAATCAAAATCAACAATCAACACCAATGTTATAAATGCCGAAGTCAGTTTGTATATTTGTTTGTTGGGACTTCTTCACGGTCAAACGGCTGGTCCTATTTAGCTGAAATGTTGCACAGGGATAGCCAGTATTACGGATTGGACTATAGGATACTTCTGAACGATACCACGGCTGGCTGATATATCTGTTTATAACAGACGAGACAAGAGCAAACTATGCTTGCCTAGCGCTAAAACTAGCCACTTGAGGAAGATTATTTTTCCCTGGCACTAGCTATTTATAACAAACTTCCTAATGATTTAAAGATTCTGAATGTAAATCTATTTAAGAGGAAACTGCGAAATTTCCTTATTGACAAATGCTATTGTAAAGTATCTGACTTCCTGACTGACACAGAATGAATTCTTAGATTAATGATTGAATCATATTGACATTTGAATTGGATATTTATTTATTTTAAACTGTTTTTTTCACTATTTAAAAAAAATCGAATTGAATTGAATAACATTTATATTAAATATGATTATTAATTAAGAATGCGGTATTTTAATGTTTTATAATTTATGTCAGTTGGAAATTATGATTTTGTTATTTACAATAATTGTGTACGCCTCAACTGGTAAAACATGCATATTCTAGACTTTTAACATATTGCATGCATATTCATATTGTATGCATACTCATGTTTTAAGCAAATAAATTATATTTATCTTTATCTTTCACGCGGGCGAAGCCACGGGGCAGAGCTAAGTAAAATTACAAATGCAGAAGTCAGTTTGTATATTTGTTTATTTGGGTCTACTTCACGTTCAAACGGCTCGACCAATTCAGCTGAAATTGTGCACAGTTATAACCAGATTAAGGCTATAGGATTCTTATCAACGCGAGCGAAGCCGCGGGGCCCAGCTAGTACATCATATTATAAGCTTCATTTTCTAATATCTGCGTCAATAATTGTACATAATTATCGATGATAAGCCAAAGTAAATATTATTTTAAATCAATCGTATTATTAATACGAATATAAATTAGACTTACGAATTTGTCAAGAAAGGTTGATGAATAAGAAACTTGCATTTTTTAATTTTTTTACCCGAGTTCCGAATCGCCGACCATAGGTCAAATTGCCAAACTAGTCAGTACGTGTATGGCAGCAATTATTCACATATTTACTGAGAAATTCATTCTAAAAATGTATTTTTCTTGTCTCTCCTGAAATTGTCTATTCATGTAAAATAAAACAATTTGCTGCGAGGTTATTCGGCATGCAGGCGCCATGATTGGAGTATGTTTGTAGGCGGGATAATATGGGGTTGTATTTACCTGCCACGTTTTTCACTGGCGTTAGATGAAATTCCGTATTCACAGACAACACTGAGGTGTCACAGTGCACGCCAACGCATAGTGTCATTCAAACATATTCATTATAGATGTTGCAGCCAACTAGCCTAATTAACCATTCAATCAACTCTAGCCTCTTTATTTTCAACTAGCAGCGTGAATGATATTCAGCCGTAGCGTTTGTTACAACTTTTAATAAACTGGCTTAGTCTGACACTAAGGCAACACACTAGAGAACAGTGACCACCGCATGACGTGCGCTGTAGAGCGTAGCGAGGAGGGGAGCTGCGGCAGCGGCCACGCTTTTCCAGAACCGAAGCCATGGCGTTTAAATGAAGGTACAGAAAACCTTCAAATGGCTAAATATCATTCAGACTGCTAGTTTAATGGCGCTATTTTGTAAAGAGGCTAGACTATTGACTGAACGGCTATACATTACTTCTTTCAAATCCAGCGCTATGCGTTCGTTAAAACCTTCTTGAATACGGCCGTAAGTGTATTTAAGCATGGTATTACTCGCGTGGGTTTTCATAACATGCCAGTTATACTTTGATTAAACTACTGTTAACAAAGAATGTAAGTAATAATATTTTTTGATAAAATGCTCTTGCTAATGAAGGATGAGTGATTTACTTTCATATCTCTAAAATAAAAAAATATTTCCATTAGAACTCACGTTAGGTTTTTTTATTTGTAAATAATGGTCCCAAGTCTAGCAAGACGCTCGCCTGCTGGCAATTATGTCATAAAACACCACAGGTGCAGGGAAATATTATATCGATGTTCCACATGACTCGCTAACAAAAAGTGGCTTACCACCGTCAAGGAGAAAATCTACTGTCAATATGAATTTGGATTTGTGCTGCCGGAAGTCGGCAGCACAAATCCATTGAGATTCAGAGCATTCTAGGCCCAGCGTGGTCACCATCTTCGAGTGGTCGAAGATGGTGAAGGCTAGGCCACATCATTGCTTACCACCAAGTGATATAGTGGTCAAACGCTAGCCTATATGATATATATAAATAGAAAGTATATATTTAGAACAACAGCTTCGGATAATAATAAAATAAGAACATAGAATGCCTCACGTTATGTAACACTATAATTATGTTTTATTTAGGTAAACGCAAAATAAACGACGTTTTCATTCAGATAAGATTGTTACATGGACTAGACATTGGAAATACTTTACGTAATGTAATGAACAAAATAATCTTGTTTTGGTTATAGATTTTCTACGAAACTTTTCTGAAAGTACCCACTTTAGTAATGTGGCTCCTCGAACGTTAGGTAAATGGTATTTGACCGACAAAAAAGGGAAAAATACTCATGAGTAACTTGGTATTTGAATTTATTTTTTATTAATATAGCGGTCGAACAATACATAAAACATACAGACGAATTGCGAATCTGCTCCTTTGTCGAACGTACTTTAAAAACATATATAAAAACAACTTGTACATTGTTTTACAGGTTGTTACAAGATATGACTATTACCTGACAAGTTTCATTGTAACAATGCTACTCGGAGCACGTAGACGTGCTACAGCTATTCGATTATGCTGGCGTAGCACATGCTACGAGTGACTTGCTTCGGTAATATGCTACGACTCAACTTTATTAGATTATACAATTCAACTTATTTAGATCAAAAATAAAAAATAAAGATTTTCGTAACTTCAACACGACAAATAATGTGAAGCTTAGGAGTTCTTATAGCCATTTGCCAGTTCCATCATCAGACACTGGATATCATAACTATATCTAATTAGTGTACAGTAATTAATAAATTATCAAATATTAGCTTCAAATCGAAATCGGCCAGTGCTAGAAAGTGGATTGCAATTTTAAAAACGGACAACATATATAAATAAAAATATATACAAGAAAACCAGTTAAATAAAATCTTGTAAACATACATCATATTAAAAACAATTATTCATTAAATTTATAAAATTATTCTAACACAAAACTCGTATTTGACCCACTTCATTATGGCCGTGTTATAATCCGACACCCTTTTTAGCCTCTTTAAGCTTTATCATTAACAAAACGACCCTGATCCATTAATGTTTACTTATCTACTCGTACAAAAGGCCCTCCCTATTACATTTATAATTATGTAGTTAAGCCCTGCCGCTTCTTTCTTATATATGTTAGGCTAACGTTTGAACGCTATCTGGCCACTATATTTAGAAAATTGTGATGACGTTAAAGACCACAGTTTCCAACGAAACATTTGCTAAAACCGACAGCTGTGACGTCATTGAAGTTCGTCTGTTTGCGCCATTAAAGTATGATTGAAACATCGCAAGTAAATGTGTGATATATTATTTTATATACAATTGTATTCTCTTCTAGTGATGTTCAAGGGACCTGAAAAGAAACATTTTCATATACTTACAGTATTCTTACATTCAATCTATACTAATGTATGATTGAACGGAGAATAGTTTGATGAATATAAATCAAATAATTATTAACATTAGTTAACACAGATCCGGACGGAATCTTCCATCTCTTGGTAAGTTTTATGAAGATTGAGAGAGCAAATAGCTTTGTGTGAGAAGATGGAAAACAAATATCAGACTGTGTATTTATGAGTGTCTCTATAGAGGTTGTCTATTTGTCTGATGATCGCACTGAGATGGAGGAATTATGAATGAATGAATGAAAATTCTTTATCAAACACCGTTATTATACACATTAGTGCTATTTAGCTGTGCCCCACGGCTTCACCCGCGTTAAAAAGTATCCTATAGCCTATTCCACAATACTGGCTACCCCTGTGCATAATATCAGCTACATCGGTCCAGCCATTTGCCCGTGAAGAAATCACAAACAAATATACAAACTGACTTTGGCATTTATAATATAAGTGTTGAGGTGTTAATTAGGTGCACAAAATAAATTCTACACTAGTACAGTGGGCTATATACATATATGGCTCAAAGTAATGTTTTCCAGGCAACGTTTGGATAGAGTGTACAGTACGAATATGTCAAAGGACACATTCAACAACTTAAAAGTTAACAATGAGACACATCTATTTTTATTTTTCTCTTTAACGCAGGCGTGGCCGTTAGACAGAACTATATATAAGTCTAGGTACGTATACGTATTATTTATAAGTAGGTGACTTAGTTTTTCACCAACTTTTTGCGCTGAAATGGCTTAACAGATCTATATGTCGCGCGCCGTAGATAAGTATCTCGTTTTGACAGTTGACAGCATACCCGTACAGTGATCGGTGCAGTTGACACACTTCTCTGTTGGCCGGCGGCGCGTGCGGACGTCACTGAACCATCTCGCATTCTGTGATACGTACCTACCTACATAGCTATACCTATCTACAGTGTTGTACTAGCCAAATAGGATTACAATCTGATTTTGTGAACGAGCCTGTTTCTTTCATCTTTCATGATGATGGAGACGAGCCCCCTCCGTCATAAATAACAGTTGAAATATTTATGTCGCAAGAATATCCTTATACATATATTATTTTCAACATTCACCGGGAGGCACGGGTTCGTGTCCCGTCGGTAATCTGAATTTTATATAATAACTAGAAGTGTCCCGCGGCTTCGCCCGCGTTAAAACCTTCTTTTATTTGCTTAAAACTTTTCAAACACATCAAATAAGAATTAGCCAAATAGGTTCACCCGTTTTTATGTTATCGCGTGACTAAGGCAATTCTGGATTCATATTTATAAAACCCTAAAAACCTAAATTTACAGACTTTGTTACCTACCCCATTTCGAAAAATCGTACTCGTACTTTATCCTATCTTGTTTCGCCATACAATCTTTAAAGCCCCGTTCCGTATCCGGGAGGAATTTTCAGAAAATCATTTCTGTGCGGATACCTACGTCATAATAACTATCTGCATTCTGAATTTCAGCGCAATCCGTAACAATATTGATTTTTAGACTTTGTTACCCCAGTTTATCCTCTTAGGGTGGCATTTTGAAAAAGTCTGAAACTCGTATTTACTTATTTATTTACAGAAGTACTTGTGTGAAATGTCGAATAAAACGACTATCCAAACTTTGAACCCCCGCTTCATCCCCTTAAAGAGTGTATTTTGAAAAATTCTGTCTTAGTGGATACCTAAGTCAAAATAACTATCTGCATGCCAAATTTCAGCGCAATCCGAAACAATATTGCTTTCAGACTTTGTTACCCCACTTCACCCTTTTAGGGGTGGAATTTCGAAAAAGCCTGGAACACGTATTTGCTTACTTAAGTACTTGTGTATAAAAGACTATCTAATATTGTTTTTCCATACATACTTTGAACACCCGTTTCATCCCCTTCAGGGGTGAATTTTGTAAAGTCCTTTCTCAGAGGGGACTATCGTCGTAATAATTATCTGCATGCAAAATTTTAGCGCAATCCGATACAATATTGATTTTCGCATTTTGTTACCCCATTTCACCCTCTTAGGGGGGGAATTTCAAAGAAAACTGCAACACATATTTACTTATTTTTTTACTGAAGCATTATGTGAAGTTTCGAATAGAAAAGACTATCTCATCTTGTTTTTCCATACATACTTTAAACACCCGTTTCATCCCCTTCAGGGGAGAATTTTGGAAAATCCTTTCTCAGAGGGAACTATCGTCATAATAACTATCTGCGTGCCAAATTTCAGCGCAATCCGAAACAATATTGGTTTTCCCACTTTGTTACCCCATTTCACCCTCTTAGGGGTAAAATTTCGAAAAAATCTAAAACACTTGTTTACTTATTTATGTCCTGAAGCACTTTTGTGAAGTTTAGAATAGAAAAGACTATCTAATAATGTTTCTCCATAGAAACTTTGTACCCCCGTTTCATCCCTTTAAGGGGTGAATTTTAGAAAATCCTTTCTTAGCTGATACTTACGTCATAATAACCACCTGTATGCCGAATTTCAGCGCAATCCGAAACAATATTGGTTTTCAGACTTTGTTACCCCATTTCAGCCTCTTAGGGGTGGAATTTCGAAAAAGCCTAAAATACGTATTTACTTATTTCTATACTCAAGCACTTGTGTGAAGTTTCGAATAGAAAAGACTATCTAATGTTGTTTCTCCATAGAAACTTTGAACCCCCGTTTCATCCCTTTAAGGGGTGAATTTTAAAAAATCCTTTCTTAGATGTTACTAACGTCATAATAGCCACCTGTATGCCAAATTTCAGCGCAATCCAAAACAATATTGATTTTCAGACTTTGTTACCCCATTTCACCCTCTTAGGGGTAGAATTTTGAAAAAACCTAAAACACGTGTTTACTTATTTATGTCCTGAAGCACTTGTGTGAAGTTTCGAATAGAAAAGACTATCTAATAATGTTTCTCCATAGAAACTTTGAACCCCCGTTTCATCCCCTTCAGGGGTGAAATTTGAAAAATCCTTTTGCAAAGGCAACTAACGTTGTAATAATTATCTGCATGCCAAGTTTTAGCGCAACCCAAAAAACTATTGATTTTCACACTTTGTTACCCCATTTCACCCTCTTAGGGGTGGAATTTAAAAAAACCTGAAACACGTATTTACTTATTTTTGTACTGAAGCACTTGTGTGAAGTTTCGGATAGAAAAGACTATCTAATCTTGTTTCTCCATACAAACTTTGAACCCCCATTTCATCCTCTTAAGGGATGAATTTTGAAAAATCCTTTCTTAGTACACCCCTACGTACTAAGACAAATATACCCTTTAAATTTCAAGTCTCTACAACCAGCGGTTTAGGCTGTGCGTTGTCTGTCAGTAAGTCAGTCAGTATGTCAGGACAAAGATTCTTATAGTATTAGATATCTCGCCCGCGTATTTCTCACTACCGTAATAATAGGGGGATACCGGATAACGCAATGGCAAATATTTTTAATTTATTTATTAAAAAGCCTTTTTTTAAATCTTATAGGCTAGCGTTTGACCACTATTTCACCTGTTGGAAAGTGATGATGCGGTCAAAGATAGAAAGCACGCTAGGCCTATAACGGGAGCTGGCTCTTAAGGATAGCTGCTGGAACACATTAGATATTTGGCGACAGCTATCCTTGAAAGCTGAAAAAACTTGTTAATAAAAAAGCATAAATTATGAATAAACGAGTTCTTTAACGATAAATTTTAATAACATTAAATACCTAAATAATTTGGCAAATAATTGAATGTAATTACTCGGTGATTTTATCAAAAATAAATAATGTATAATAGATTGTTAAGTCAGTCCGCTGGCTCTTACCACAAAATTGCAAAACCCTTTCAGGGTCATTATTATGTCGACGTTGAAAAGCCTGTATTATTTACATATTAAAGCAATAAACTACTGAGTATTGAGTTTGAAATTTAGTTAATGTTACTTGCTGATAATGTAGCTTTCCACTAGTGAAATAAGTTTTGTAATCGGTTTAGTAGTTTTTAAGTTAAATGGTAAAAACAAACATAAACTCAAATTTTTCCTGCCTATAATATTAGATAGACCCAACGGAAAACATCAATAGGTGCAGTTAATAAGTATATTATGATCATCATCAGCCTATACTAGTCCACTGCCGGATATAGACCTCTCCAATAAAATGCACTTATATTTCATAAATAAGTCTACATATTCAATTCTCTTTCTAAAATTGTAAAAATTAATACCAATCAAAACTACCCTCGAAATTCAATCAATATTAATTTGCAACTAATTTCAACTTCGCAGTTTTGCTTCCAGCTTTCACCTTTCTTGCAAGTTAAAAGTTAACTAATTATTCAGGTTAGTTAAACTAGAGGTTGATTGAGTTACTAACTAGTTTGAGCACTGAGTTGATTGTTTTTATTCAGTAAAACAATGAACTGAACTGTGGTAAAAAAAAGTTCTTTTGTGGGATACGGAATTTATGTAGGTCGCACCCGCTCTGTAGGTTTAAATTAAAATCAACAAAAAGAGTTTGTTCTCCAAAAACACATTTTACCACGCTAATAATGAATAATTAAACGACGTAAAGTCACTTTAAACTATTTTATATAATGAATGTAACGAGCAAATAGAATCGTGATTTTACGTTTTAATTTGAAATTAATGAATAAAACTGGCCAAGTGCGAGTCAGCATCGCGTCTCTTATCGCACACTTAGGAAGGGTTCCGTACAATACGAAACATAACAGAGTTTCAACCTCATATATTTGATTAATTGATATTAGGTACCAAGAATATTTGGTTTGGTCGCGATCTAGAAAGACGAGGCTCATTTACTAGCGCCATCTATGTCATTTTGCTGAAACTAATTAGATAGATGGCGTTTAAAAACACTTTTTTGTAAGGGGACCCCCTTCAATTTTTAACTTTATTTTGTTTTTAGTATTTGTTGTTCTAGCGGCACCAGAAATACACCATTTGTGAAAATTTCAACTGTCTAACTATCACGGTTAATGAGCTATAGCCTGGTGACAGACGGACAGACAGACAGACAGACAGCGGAGTCTTAGTAATAAGATCCCGTTTTACCCTTTGGGTACGGAACCCTAAAAAATGTCTTCATTTCTTTAAACAGTGTGTTTAATGCTGGAAGTCTGAAGTTTTACAAAGCATATGTGTATGTGTGTACCACCAGGCAAGATAGTGGTCAAACGCTAGACTATACATAATAATGAAATTACACCTATAAGTCATAATAAGAATTTAGATGTATACCGCATTAGATATCAGACACGTTATTAAAACACTAGCTGTGCCCGCGGTTTTACCCGCGTAGATATCATTTCCGATAGAATATTGGGATAAAAAATTCTCCATGTGTTATCTTAGGGTCTAGACGATAGTCTAGATGTTAGTCTAGATGGTGTGTATATCTACACACCATCTAGACTAAATTTCAGCTCAATCGTTTGAGCAGTTTTAGCGTGAAGAGGAAACAAATATACACACACATTTTTGCCTTCATAACATTAGTAGGATCTCGCCTAACGTAGCCCGTGCAGTCAGCGTATTATTAGAATTGTATTGTATAAAGTAGAGAGACATTCAAAATGTCTATTCAGTCAACAATGGAAGAATATTACTGTAATCACAAGGTTTCTATCCAATGATGCTCGATGAACAGTGAGGATACTTCCTTTTGTTATAATCTCATTAGAATGGGAAGGATAATGTGGTAGTACAGTTTTATTTGGCGGAAATAGGAATGACTGTATTGTACGCCGGTTGTTACTGTAACGTGATAGTATTTTTAGGATTATTTTGTTTGCACATCAGTTGCTTTCTTATTTAATTTCCTTGTAATGTTTATTAGTTTCTATCATTAGTAATAATATTATATAGGTATATTTTATTAATTCCATTTCATTTCATTTATTTATTGCCAATACGATAATCAATTTACTATACAAACAAATACATCAATAAACAGGTCTTCATTTACAAAAGTGATGTATATATAAAAAGAACATGCATAGAAGAAGCGAGTTATTATGACTTTGTGTGTGTAGTGTATATAAAATGATTGCTGTATGTTTTGACCAAAGGGTCCCAAACTATGCTTTGCCTGTATCTTGGTGACCCTAAATGTGGCTGTTATGAATATGGAACATAATATTGTAGGAATTGTTTATTAATTTACTTTATGCTTTTTAGGGTTCTGTAGTCCTGACAAGGAACCCTTATAGTTTCGTCATGTCCGTCTGTCTGTCTGTCTTTCCGAGGTTTTGCTAAGAAACCGTTAATACTAGAACGCTGTAATATTGTGGAAGTATGTACATGACTACAAAGTGCTGAAATAAAATTGTGAAAAATATTTTTTTTAGGGTAGCTCTCCTATATGAGAAGTGAGGAAGAATTTTTTTACAATCGTCTACCCCATCGTGTGGGGTGTCGTTGAATAGGTCTTTTAAAATGACTTAAAGGTTGCTAATATAATATATCATAATATCCCCCCCCCCCTTCTAAAAGCTAAACTGTTGGCTTGAAAAATCTGGAAAAATTCGTGATAATAGTGCATTTCATGAACTTTAAAGGAAAACTATAGCGGTTACGATAACTTTATTAGTTTAGCAGTAATAGTCGTTAAACTTGGGTGTTGGATCATTTTGTACCAAATACGAAATCCTTAGAATAAATCCTTTAAAGTGACATAGACGAAGTACCTAGTTGCTTGTTTATAACGGGTAAAGACTTGCATTGAATAACGGGCTACTACGGAACACTACACTGCGCGTGGCCCGACACGCACTTGTCCGGTTTTATTATCCCTATATTCCTACGGGAACGATGTTTACGCGGGTAAAACCGCGGGGCACAGCAAAATCCGCCATAAAGATAATTTTGTCGAGCGATTGTTTTACAATCTGTATATGTTTCTCTCTGCCTGTCTGCCTAAAGCTTAAGGCTGACTTAAGGGTAGCTAATACCATTTTTCGATTGAATGCTCCATTTACGAAACATTAAACTTTAAAGTGCAAATTTTTGTTCCAGTAGGGCGTCCCCCCCCCCCCTCTAAAAGCTCAACTACTTCCTTGACAAATCTGAAAAAATTCATGATAGCGCATTTCATAAACTTTAAAGGAAAATTATAGCGATTAAGATAACTTTATTAGTTTAGCAGTAATAGTCGTTGAACTTGGGAACACCCAAAATATAAAAAAAATATATCCAACAGGATATATTTGTACCAAATACAAAATCCTTAGAATAAATCCTTTAAAGTGACAAAGACGGAGTACGTAGTTGCTTGTTTATAACGGGTAAAGACTTGCATTGAATAACAGGCTACTACGAAACCCTACACTGCGCGTGGCCTGACACGCACTTGGCCGGTTATTAATTATTTATTTAAATGTTTGACAATGGATATGGATATATTTAAGAATATGTATGTAGGTAAACTTAAAAGGCAAAACCCTATCTAAACACAACATTTCATCTACATTTTAAGAGCCGTTTCCGTGGTACGCAATAATTATATGCTATGACTGGCTGATACCCGCGACTTCATTCACGTACACCAATAATATTATCACTGTAAATTTGACAGAGGTCAATCAACATCTGCGTGATCTGAGTTAGTGTATAAATCATGATATTATTTTAACAAAAGTAGTCTATGTTCATCTTATGCAATAAAGTATTTCCTTGTTAAATTTCACTAAAATCGGCTAATAAGTTTAGGCATTATTATGTAAAATACAGTCAGAGTGACGGAGTTACAAACGTAATATACATTAAATATTATGTTTCTTTGAAGTGTCACACACTTTATATTTTTTTGTAAATTGTTAAACACAATCCAAAATTTCATCGTACCAACGGGACTCGAACCCGCACCCCCCGGATTACACGTCCAGGTGGTCTGCCAATTAAGCCACGGTTCGATCCATTGATACGACGAAATTAGTGGATTGCATTTGTTAACCCAATTATGCATTGGTGGCGCCATCTATGACTACTTATTACGTAAGTTAATCATTCGGAAGAAATCATTACAGTTTTCAAATCCGACGAGAGATGTTGCACTGCGTAAATCAAATATTATGTTTAACAATTTACAATAATATAAATTAGTCTGGATATGGTATCGCCAAATACTAAATTTTATTTTTTTACAGGTACACTTATTCTAGATTGTTTAGAAGATATTGCTTTATGCGATAAGACCGTTGATTGTATCGTTGTATGCCATCGCCACACAATAAATAAATAATTATGAAGTAGAATTATTTAAAATATGTTTTGCTCTCTTTATCTCTCTCTCACTAACGTTAAAGAGTAAGTTAACTTTGAACAGAGCAGAAAGGATTAAAGTATCGTGTCTGTTAAGAGAGGACATCATTTCCAAACCCATTGTTTCAACAATTTTTGTTTCCCTCCAAACAAATATATATGAGAAACCAACATGAAGTACAACATTCATTTATTTACGGAAAATGAATGAATTACATGAAGTGAATACCCTGTTTCCGTCAGCAATTCACTACTATTACGTTATCATTAATTACTCATTTAAATTATTTTAAAATTGTATTTAAATTCACGCCCTCTATCCACAGGCACGGTCAAAACTTCCTAAGAAGCGTCGCAGAGTGCTACCCGTCGAACAGCCTCGAAGAAAACGCGACATCAGCGCCTCCAACCGCCGCGTGAATGCCGTAAAACATCCTGTCGTGCTGAAAGAGCTACCAGCCGCGGCTGGAAATAAATTTGGTAAGTTCTTTTTTCAGTTAGATCATAGATGGCACTGTAGTAAAAGAGCAACCAGTAAACGATCTGTTATTTCAAGTTAGCATTTGCAGAAAACCTACGCATTGTTCACGTTTATGTTAAAATGGACTGCTAAACGTATTACTATGAAGATCGAAAGTAATACAAGTGTGAACGGACGAGAAATTTTTTTTAAACCTTTTTAACCAACTTCACAAAAAAGGAGGAGGTTCTCAATACGTCGGAATCTTATGTATGTTCACCGATTACTCGAAGATGTCTGAACCGATTTGGAATCGGCCGAGCCGTTTCTAATATATCAACATTTGTATTACGATGCATTTACTTATCTCGACGACATACTACCACAGAATATAGAATAATGAATCAAAAGTCAAAAGTCAAAGCATTTATTCAGTATATGGGCAAATTAAAAATTAGCACTTACACACGTCAAATTACATTAAACAGATCATATTCAATTAAAAATATTATAGATATACAAGAAACATAACTTATTGCTTTGAATTTACAAAAAAAAACAAAGGTATTGAGCCATTCAGCTTTCATCTAGACGTCGAACGTCACACTTAAAACACATGTTTAATTCCCCTGATTCCCTGATTCCCCTGATTAATGTAGGGCTGCCAACCGTACTATTAGGTGCACCCGCAACCCAGTGCATGTTTCAGTACTTCAGACAATTTTTATCCAAAAAATTGTGAAATAATGAAACATAATAAATAAATAAAACGCACACTAATTACAGTACAAATCATATTCCGAATGGAACTGATTGTCCGTCTATCAGCTGCATAATACCGTCTTAACAGGCAACCCTAGATCTGCAAACAAAAGATGAAAACTGATTGACTGTTGAATCTACTGGTGTTTCGGAAGTACTCCCATAAAAATGAATAGTACAAAAGTACTACTAACTTCGGGCACAGATCATAATATAGCAGTTACTACTTCTACTGGCTACTTTTACTAGTGCGACGTTTGAAGTCGGTTCTTTTAGTTTTTTAAACGATCTTAAATTATTTTATGTCATATACGCTAGCGTATGATCACTCGACCGCATCATCACTTACCAATTGGTGTAATACCTATTGGTAAGTGATGATGCGATCGAAAATGGTAGCACGCCAGGCCTAGAATAGGAACTGGCTCTCAAGGATAACTGCCGGAACACATTACACTACACTAACTTGGGTAGTAGCTGGCCAGGCGGAAACTAGATATTATCCTACCACCGTGCGGTGTTGGGGGTTTCTTTATGATATTTTCTCTTCACTAGAGAGGGCCACTGTGTAAAGCGCACATACATTTTTCGATAGAAAAATCCATTAGTGCACGGCGGGGATTGTATACCACTGGCGTTAAAAGCCGACCATTCTCCCACCAATCTACTGGGCCCTCCAGTTTCTAAAGGATATAATTAATATATTTCCAGGTGTCAATGGTATGAACATGATCAGCCTCGCTCTCCAGGGTCCGCCCAACCTGCTACGTCCGCCCACCACCACAGCTCAGCCGCTGCAAGCCAGAGCTCCTATAGGTAAATTTCGTATTATTGTTAATAAATCATAATTATAGAGAATATGTTTATTTATAAGCGCTACGACTTCTGAGTGACATCCTATAAAATATCGAACCGCATCTTTCTGAATCGTGGCAACAAGAGTATCCGCATACATTGGGACATTCATATATTATGTCTACAATCGGAGTTTGGACCTGCTTGGATGTCCAAAGTGTACTTTAAGAAAGTACCAGTTATCTAGATAAGAATAAGTATATTGTGTTTCTAGAAGTGTTACACACTTCACAATTAACGAAAATCAGTATGTTTTGAAAGACTAAAATTAAATTTCAAATTTGTTTAAGTTAATATATAAAAATAAATAAGATAAATACAATAATTATTACATTACTCATATTTAACCATAGTCATAATATATGCATTTATTTTAATTTAATTACTAGTAATATTTTCCTATTTAGTTCCTTGAAATCGTCTTCTTCCTATTCTCTCTCTTGCTTTTCTTTCCCAAATTTTTCCAATTCTTACTGTAATTTACAAGCTTGAGCCAAATTTTATAGTTATCGTAAAAAAACTGCACGCATAAAAGATCCTATGAAGATTTTACATTATTTACCATTTAAGTTACCTTCTATAAAGTTGTTTTAATTCAAGCATACGACTATTATTATTACAATAAAATTATTATACAATTCAACCTTGAATCAATGATAATAAAAGTTACGTAACGCATGCTCGTGAATTACTGCGAGAACTACACCTCCCTATTTACAACCTAACCAAAACATTTCTCCTTCCAGTTGAAAGTCCGATAATCAACACGCAATCTGGAGCCATCTCCCTGGCTTCTCTCCAACCGCCCCTCATGACGGCCCCACCACTTCAGCCCCGGCCAGCTACCACCGGCTCCCTTGACCTGATGCTGCCGCTCCAACCGAAGCTGCTCCCAGGATACAACTTCCAATCTTCGTACCTCTCCAACACTCTGTCGACCGTCCGACCCCCAGACTTACCCAGAGAAGACTTCAAGCCGACGGTAGAAGTTATAGTAGAGAAAACAGAAACGTCTCCAGAAAGTTCGATTATAGACAGCGATAGCACAAATCACAACGTTAGTAATAATGTTAGAGAAGAAATCAATTCTAATGTTATAGATAATAAAGATGTAATAGTTCTAAACGATGTTGATGATAGTCCCAATAATAATTCGTTTTAAAATAAAATATACACAATTTTAATTTTAAATGTTAATGACAACTCTTTTGTTGTACCGATGCGGTTAAGAATGACAAATAATTATAAATAATCTTGTCGATATTTATTTCAGATGATCTAAAAGCTGATTTATACAAAAAGTCTACTTTAATTTTCATAAGAACAAATTAACATAAAAAAATACATTGACTAAAATACAAACTACAAATAAAACACAGAATTTAGGTCGCTTTCTGCTTCTGCTACCCAAAAAGCTGGCGACATTACCTCTTTGAATGGCGACACTAATGCGTTGCGTTAACAAAAATGTAGATGCCGTTTTATATTAGATACTAGCGACCCGCCGCGGCTTTGCACGGTAAACTATTCTACATATAAACCTTCCTCTTGAATTAATCTATCTATTGCTGAAAACTGCATTAAGGTCTGTTGTGTACTTTAAAAGATCTAAGCGTAACAGACAGCGGAAGCAACGTTGTATTATACTATGTAAAGTTTACTGCGCTTTTTATTATTTAAACGTGGTGAGCGTTATTGACTATATCAATTAAATTAATATTTGACACTTAGGCTGTATATCGAAAAAACTATGAGAATTTTGAAAAAAGAAGACCACTGATGGGACATTGAATTACTTTCCTTATGAAACATTCATTTGTATCAGTACTTAGGTACTTTAAGTAACGAAATACTCTACGTGTAAATCAGCTTTTATGTTAAGAAAAGCGGAGAACTGAAAAGTAAAAATACAATGTTTAAATCTTTGCATACTTTACTCCATTAAACATTTATTTGAAGAATAGTAGTGATGATGAAAGTGACGTATTTGTGTCAAATATAAAAATAAGCCAATTGATTTTTGCCAAACCTGTGAGTAATAAGTGGCCAAAGTAAGCCCCAATGGAGGAAGCACGATAATTTAACATGTATCTTATTTAATTGAGATTAATTGAGAGATAGATTTTACAGAAATTGCTATTTAGTAACGTAGTTTACAGTACAACTTTATCTACTTTGTCAAAAAATAATGCAATGATTCAGCACAGGCTTTACTTACATTGACATTGACTGTTACGATCATTGCAAATATCGTTTGGAGGGTGATGCAGCTATATTTCTGTGGCATCTATGATGGCATCTCTCTGTTCAAAACATGAGACGATATATTAAGCTGTATTCACATGTACTACTCTCTGCCTCGTCAAGTGAAACGTGAAAGTGTGTGATTCACTAACCGCGAGTTCACATCCATCGGATGTAGGAACCGATTTTCAATCGGACATTCCAGTAGCAGAACATTTAATATGAAGCTATTTACACATGTCGGCCCGATTTTGTCATTTGTTATAACAACCTGATTAAAAATCGGATCCGACACCCGATAGATGTGAACACGCGGTAAGGCGGATTGCTCACAGACGATGCGTGGCGCTATCAAGGCGTTGCATACTGCAAAAAACAGGCTAAAAATCAAACGGTGGTGGCGTCACGGTGCTGGCATTGGAACATTAAAGCCTCCACCACCACCGTGCCACGACTTTACCGCAGATACTACTAAGGAGATACTACGTATCTTTACCGCAACTCTATTTTGCCTATGTCGCGACCAAAGAGCTATATACTTTAGTAATTATAGCTCTGTGGTCGCGACTCTTTATGAAAGTGCAAATGTATTTATACTACAAGAAAAACTAAATGCAGCGCATTGTTTAAATGCCATCACTGTGACGATGCTTTTTTTATGTGACCGACTCATCTAAGTAAGAAGTAGGTTTTATTACGTACTCTTAAGTTTGCAAAAACAATTCAGAAGCTCAGATAGGGCTAATATTTTATTCTAAGATAAATGGTGTAAATAATGAGTAGTCGGCGAAGTTTAGGCACAGTATAAAATCAGTAAGGCAACTTGAGCGCTCGTAAATAGATCTAAATAAAAACATGTACTTAGCACACCTCTGCCCACTGACTATTTTTAATGGGTCACCTCTACTTAAGCGGTAATTTTTCCCACTTGTAAAATGTGAACCGAGCTCCCAACTACTCTTTTTTTGCAGAGTATTGTATTATATATATTATTAACGTATTGTATTAGTATGGAGTCCTTCAAAATGAAAAATCATTAATTTTGTCTAGTCGTCAACGCATACACAGTGTTAATGGGAAGTGGTCATAGGCGATTTGAACCGTTTATGACCACTTCCCATCAGGTCGGCTGTTTGCTACCAATATCTTAAAAATTGTATTACACAATTTGCATTTCAATACAAATTACAAATCTTATTGCTTATAAAGATCTATTTCTCTAAACCATCGCGATCTAAGCACAAAGTAACGTTAATAATAAATGCTAAAATACCAATCTATCGCGCAAAAAATTTACCTAAGTAGATATTTATTTCTCTTCATAACGATCAAAGCAACATGACTAATACAGTGCTGTAAATTACTGTTCTAGCGCGAACATTTTTTTTATAAATAAATAAATTTTAAAAAATATATTACTAGCTGATACCCGCGACTTCGTTTACGTACCCCATGAATTTAGTAGCCTATGTTCATCCCCATTATATAAAGTATCTCCTTGTTAAATTTCAGTAAGATTGGATCGTCCGATTAGGCGTGATTAGGTAACAAACAGACATGTTTGTACCTAATCATGATTTCAAGTTTCTTTCATCCAAATACCTTACACCTTACATAATACTTTATTATCTGTAGAAACACCTCCCGGAACTAAACCACCGCCTTTTACAGCGATAAAGCCCATAAAAAACAAAATTTCGTTTCTCAAAGAATCTTAACATAGTCGAAAAATCCACCTATACCCGAGAGCTAATACAAACAGATTAATTCTTTTCATTTTGATTTTTCTTCCAATATCCACGTGTAGTATACCATTCGATACTTCTCTGCGAGCTCGTTCAGGATCTGTAACAAAAAAGTAAAATTATTAATATATAATTCGAGTTTTGGTTATTTTTCGTGAATTTCAGGTACGAAACTACGTTTTTTATAGGTATTTCGAGTTTCTTTCATCCAAATACCTATAACAGTTTCAGGAAATCACTTTATTATCTGATCTTTATTAATAAAATTTCGTCATCAATGTCAAGTGAAAGAGTTACAAACGATTTTATAATATCTAGTATGGATTGATTTGTGCATTGGGCGAAAAACTTTTATTAGTTAGAAGTAACCCTACTGAGTTTATACTGTATAGTAACGACCAACAGAAGTAGTGTGTATACCTTCGTAGAATCCAGAGGGACATTTTGTATATTTTGTACACGAGAG
Organism: Cabera pusaria; assembly: GCA_954871355.1. Classification (NCBI taxonomy): domain Eukaryota; kingdom Metazoa; phylum Arthropoda; class Insecta; order Lepidoptera; family Geometridae; genus Cabera; species Cabera pusaria. Next base: position 843,507 of record OX940901.1, read on the forward strand.
ACGTGACAGTGATCAAATTGTAAATTATGTAATTCGTAGATATAATCTAAATGTTTTCCTAAATAACATTGTTCAACTCTTATACTTAATAGATGTAATGGCGTAATATATGTACAGTAAGGCCAAGAATATATTATCATTTTTAGGTTCCGTACCCAAAGGGTGAAACGGGACCCTATTACTAAGACTCCGCTGTCCGTCTGTCTGTCTGTCTGTCTGTCCGTCTGTCACCAGGCTGTATCTCATGAAACGTGATAGTTAGACAGTTGAAATTTTCACAGATGATGTATTTCTGTTGCCGCTACAACAACAAATACTAAAAACAGAATAAAGTTAAAAATAATAGAGGTCCCCATACAAGAAACGTGTTTTTTTTTTTTTTTTCGGCATTTCACGCCATCTTTGAACGCTTAGTTAGGTAAATGTCGATAACTCTAACTCCTTTAGAAGACGTTAGATGGCGTTATAAGATATAAAATGTTTATTAATTATTATTTTTTGCTGGCGAAAAATGATAGTGGTATTTTTTGCTCGATCTTATAAAATACTGTAGTGTGGTACGGAACCCTACTAGTGCGAGTCCGACTTGCACTTGGCCAGTTTATTGTCTTGTTTTGCAGAGTCAGAATCTAAGGTCTCGATTTAGACTGATGATGATGAAGAATTGTGATATTCAAACCGCTATTATTAGGTTAGTTACAGCTGATTATATACAAAAGGCACTAAATTTTACTAGCGTATACTATTCGGTACGTATACGTATATCAGACCTGATTTTGCTTGATACAGTCAATTTTGATTCATGCCTTGAGAAAATGCATTTACTACCGACTAGAAGGTTCTCAATTCATCTGTATGTTTTTTATTGTCTATACAATTAACAACAAAAAAAAAACAACTATTTGTTACGCGTTTACACCGCCAATTGTGAACCGATTCGAATGATTATTTTTTATGGTTAGGGTACATTTCTAAGTTGCTCTCATTCAACAATCAATTGAGATCTGATAAGTATTTCCAGAGATATGGAGATAAATACCTCAGACTGACTCGCGCGGTATGTGAAATCATTTTTAGCGTTTTTACTATCTTTATTATCTGATAAATCATTGACTTGGTACACATCATCATCATCGTCATCATCATCAGACTGTATCAGTCCACTGCTGGACGTAGGCCTCTCCCAAGGTGCGCCACTGAGCCCGATCTTCTTTTCCAGTCACTGCCCACCGTTTTGCGTATGTCGTCGCTCCACCTGGTTACAGGACTTGGTACATACATCTTTTAGTGTTTCCATACTGTTCGTATATTATGCCACTTAATAAAAATACGTTTACTAATTGAATAAAAATATCTTTATTTTATTTACAACTTAAATAGAAATCTCTAAAGTGTTAGATGTGCCAAATAAAATCTAAAATTGTAGATAAATTATAATAAGAATAGATTTATAGAATTTAAATGATGGCTGTTGTTAATAATAAGAATGCTGGAGACAATTATTTTCCAGAAAAAAAAAACTAGTCAATAATTATTTCATTATAAATAGTAGTAATTTTATTGGTGCTTACTTTATATTGGCGAATATTTTTATATTTGTTTTTGTTATGACAAAATTGTGTTTAGTGTAGAGCGTGTGACACTTAAGAACTTCTAGTTACAAGTCTAATTTATATACTTTCTAATATGAATCGACAGTGACGATCGAGTATTTTAAACGTAGTTGTGTTTACATTCACCCTGTTGTATATTATTGTATAATTGTTAATCAAGTTATTTTTCTAAGTTGTAAAACAAGCAATACTCACAATTTATAAATTGATTAATTCCTCTACTTCGTTCTTTTTAAATAACTTAAAAAAGGAGGAGGTTCTTCGATTATTTTATTTTTTGTAGCTCCACACGTTCCTGGGAAAAGGGGTCTTTACAGACGGACATACAGACATAGAGACAGACAGACAACAAAGCCATCACAACCCTCGGCATGGTGGTAGGATTGGTGTCCATTTGGCTAGCTGCCACCCTCAAGTTAGAAAACTGTCCGTAATGTGTTCCAGCAGCTATCCTTGGGAGCTAGTTCCCGATTTTGACCTAGCGTGCTACCATCTTCGACCGCATCATAAAGGGGCGATAAGGAAAAAAATAGTCTGCGTTAGATACAAATTGTTCAAGATCAAAGAGCTTTACGTAATTTTTTCAGAAAAAATATGCTATCGATAAAGCCATAGCGTCTTTTGCCTACAACAATGCTAAACTCTTTATCGCCAGAACATTTTGTGACACTATATTACGCCTGTTACCACAGATATATATATAATAGATAACGTTAATGCGTATACTTCCTGTGTCCGAACCCCGACCAAGCGTCAAGGTTGGCCACCTCTACTTAAAGTCCGCGCGTGTCTGTTTTTGCATCCGGACGGCCGCGAAAACTATAAAAATGCCTCGTTGCGTGATGTTTAACTGCAATAGCCCAAAAATTTGGAGCCCAAAGGCAAGGACATATTTCTTAGACCTTTTTCCGTCACTAAATTTTGGCTGTGCTGTCACAGAATGTATTGAAAAATGGACACGCTCAGTTTCAATACAAATCGTAAAACTTGCGTTATCTATTGTACATATGCATATGTGCATGTTACCTTGACGCATACAAATGTTGAGTCGCACATGCCCTGTTACTTGAGTAGGTTGAACAAAATTATAGCAGGACATAAATAAATAGTTGCCCGATAGATCAAATTATTTTTGAAGTTATACTTCTTTTGGCGCGATAGAGAAAAATGATGAGAGTGAATTTTTGCAACGATGCGCGCGCATACCGACACCTAAATTTAACACCGTGAAGTTAGTTCTAGGTGGTACGATGCGCGCGCACACCGACACCTAAATTCTACACCGTGAAGTTAGTTCTAGGTGGCATGACTATGTTCAAGTTGTATATGTCATTTCGTAATAACGTCATATTTAACGTCATATTTAACGTCATATTTTTACGTTAATAAAACCTTTTTTATTTCAATAAAATCTTTTTGATTAATTTTAATATTTATCGTTAATCACTACTGCATTTTAGTAATTTTTTTTCCATACGCCACAGAAGTATAACTTCTATCGCGTGTACATAAGTACACACACGTTTTTTTTCATGTAATTCTATCCGTATTCCACATAATTAAAATATATAAATCTCATATGAATGTATAAATAGAATGTCAATTGGTTTTTCACAAATTTACTTTGCTTGTTACAATATAATTATTGATCTGATTAATTTATTAAAAATTGTATGTTTGTTTTGTTATGGCTTCTAAATTGTTTTTTTATTGTATTTTATGTTTAATTAATAAACTGGAATCAACTTGGCTTTGTTTTATTATCTAATCTCTTTATGGACAAAATTTTGAATTGGAGTGACTCCGATGAAAGTACCTATACCTATAACCGGCGAGCATATTAAGTATGAAGACGCTCATGAAAATGGAAGAACCAAAAGTAGTGTAGCATTTGAAAAGAAGTAATCTGTGCCTACCCCAACGGGAAAAAGACGTGATTTTAAGTATGTATCTACGAAGAAATAAGGTTTAAATCAAAGTGATCAAAACAGCGTGGCAAAGCAAAGCGTAAAATCTTTAAAAATAATATTTGTCCTCTAGTTGGGCGTCATCGACACTCACAAAAACAACACCTTCATCCTTCGCGCAATTCCTTGGTGATGCTGACTATTTGACCACTTCGTACGCTTTGCCATCGGCACGAACTTGCACTAAACAAATCCATATTGTTAATTGGTTGACGAGTTCCGGCAAAAACCTGGCGGTGCCAGCCAATGTAGAAGGCAGGTTGAGACAGTTGAGCTGTGTGAATTGGACTTTATGTCAGTTGTCGATTTTATCTTTGACCGGATCACATTTAATATCTATCAGATCAGATAGAAGACAAGTGCTTGTCTGTACTTAATAATCCATGCGTTGCCAAGAAAAAAGTGTATTGGCAGACATGCAGAGAGAAACATATACAGATTGTAAAACAATCGCTCGACAAAATTATCTTTATGGCGGATCTTGCTGTACCCCGCGGTTTTTTTTTTTTTTTTTTAGTGTGATAATGGGTATCGCTTGACCACTATCTCACCTGATGTTAAGTGACGATGCGGTCGATGATGTAGCGCGCTTACCCAAAAGATACCTATTCACTCGCGACTTGAAGACCCCTATGTTGTATCTAATCGGAAACACAGACTCGGGCAGGGAATTCCATTCCTTGGCAGTACGTATGATGAAAGAAGAAGCGAATCGCTTTGTACGCGTAAATGGTATATCCACCATGTAGCGGTGGCGCCTCTTAGTATCCCTGCTAGTCCGATTATAAAAAGGGGATGGCGGAATCAAGTTATGAAGTTCCGATGCACACTCTCCGAAATGAATCCGATAAAAAACCGACAAACAAGCGACCTTGCGACGATGCTCGAGACTCTGGAGTCTTTTGCTTACTAGTTGGTCGTCGTTGATGAGCTTCTTGGCTCTCCTCTCAATAGCTTCCAGTGTCTGCAGCTGGTATTTGGCAGAACCATCCCAGAGGTGAGAACAGTACTCCATACACGACCGGACTTGTGCTTGGTAGAGATTGAGCAACTGTCCCGGTGTGAAGTATTGTCGCACCTTAGACAAAATTCCAAGTTTTTTGGAGGCTATCAGGGCTTTAGACTCAATATTAGAGCCGAAATTGAGAGTTGGTGTTAATGAGATGCCAAGAAGCTCAAGTTGGTCATTTATCGGCACGGACACATCCCTGAAAGTAGGAGCCAGTTGAAATGGACTCCGTTTGGCGGAGAAAAGACACGCCTGGGTTTTAGAAGCATTAAACTTAACCAGATTGGCATCGCCCCAATCGGAGACTGCCTTTAAGGAAAAGTTTAAGCGCTGAACCATCGCTTCTCTATGAGACTGGATTTGTACTGCACTGGCTCGTGCACTAGACATATAACTCTCCACAACGGTGCTGTCATCTGCATACCCTAAAATACCAGGTTTTAGCAGGTCATTAATATGCAGCAGAAAAAGCGTTGCAGAGAGTACCGACCCTTGAGGAACACCGGCATTTATAGCCAATTGGTCAGACGAGCAGCCATCAATGACCACACGAATAGACCGTTTCCTCAGGAAATCTGATATCCAGACACAAAAACCAGTGGGGAGGCCATATGCAGGAAGCTTGCTAATAAGGCTGTCGTGCCATACCCTGTCAAAGGCCTTAGAGATATCAAGAGAGACGGCAAGCGCCTCTCCATGATTCTCAATGGCCTCGCTCCAAATTTGAGTGGCATACGCTAGAAGGTCCCCAGTAGACCGGTTTCGGCGGAACCCGTACTGTCGGTCACTGAGTAGATCGTTTGCTTCTAGGTATGTTAGGAGCCTGTGGTTCAGTACACGTTCCATAGTCTTACAGAGTATGGAAGTGACTGAGATGGGCCTGTAATTGGCAGGGTCAGCACGACTACCCTTTTTGGGCACGGGTTGCACGTTAGCTTGCTTCCAAGACTTAGGCACTTGACCAGTCGCCATAGACAAGCGAAAGAGACGTGTCAGAATAGGAGTCAACTCAGGCGCACACGTCCTTAAGACTATAGCTGGTATACCGTCTGGTCCACTAGCTTTATTCACGTCCAGATCGCGCAACGCTTTGCGCACTTCGGTTTGCCGTATGCGGATTTCCGACATAAACGTCCCGCATGACGGCAAACTAGAAGGTACAGCATTGCCAGCATCTAAACGTGAAGATTCCGCAAACAGAGTAGCAAATAGATTTGCTTTCTCTTTAGCGGTGTGAGCTAGCGATCCGTCGGGTTTCAGCAGTGGAGGCAGTGAGGGACGGCAGAAGTTCTCTTCGATCGACTTCGCCAGGGACCAGAACGCTTTACTACCCGAGGGGTAAGAAGCAAGTTTGTTCCCAGTTCGGCGTATGTGGTCGAAGCGAGCCTTCTTGAGAGCCTTTTTGCAAGACTTAGCGGCTTTGTTAAAGGCTTTCTTCTTTTCGCGAACATCTCTAGATTTGCGGGTTCGAGCATCAGCCCAGGTTAAGTAAGCCTTATGCTTTGACGCTTAAGCATCTCTACATTCGGAATTAAACCAAGGTCGAGCTTTGCTGGACAGAGGGACGTCAGAAAAAGGTATGTAATACTCCATACCCTGGCGTAATACTTCTGTCACAGCATCCGCGCAAGTTGAGGGATCGCTCGAAGAAAAGCAAACTTGCCGCCAAGGGTAAGATGCGAAAAAGCCTCGCATCTCATCCCAATCTGCTGACCTGTATCGCCATACCCGCCGAGACCCTTTCGGGCTGGGATCGGGTGGGGAGTAGACTGATACAGACTTTACCAGACAATGGTCGGAGCTACCCAAGGGTGATAAAACCGACACCGAGTAGCGGTCTGGATCTGTTGTCAGCAGAAGGTCCAAGCAATTGGCTGTATGGCCATCAACATCCGGTATCCTTGTTGCTTCCTGGATCAGCTGAGTGAGGTCTAGCGTCAAGGCAAGCTTGCGCATCTCTCGACCAGCATGGTCTGTGCTCTGGTATGGGTATAGCCAGTCTTGATGGTGAGCGTTAAAATCCCCCAGAAGCACTAATTGAGCTGATGGATACCGTTGTTGGGCTACGTCGGCCGTCTCACTGAGATAGTTTGTGAGCCTAGTTGCCTCCTCGTCTCCGCTGTGCGAACGGTAGACACCAGCATAGAGAATTTTCTCCATACCAGTGTCAACCAAAACCCACATGGTGGAAAATTTGGGGTCCTCAAGATCACGGAGACGCCGAAAGCAAATGTCATCGCGAGCATACATGCAGATTCCAGCACGCGCCCTGAAGCGATGCTCGAGGACGTAGCTTGGGTAAGCGAGATATGCTGCGTCAGCTGGACATTTAATCTGCGTCTCCGTGAGGAACAGAAGGTGCGGTTTTGCAGTTTCGAGGTGGTGGTGGACTGCATTGATATTTGAGTGCAAGCCTCGTATGTTAGAGAAATGCACTTGTAACAACTTGTAACACTTTACCCGCGTAAACATCGTTCCCGTAGGAATATAGGGATAATAAAACCAGCCAAGTGCGTGTCTAGCCACGCGCAGTGTAGGGTTCCGTAGTAGCCCGTTATTAAATGCAAGTCTTTACCCGTTATAAAAAAGCAACTAGGTACTTCGTCTATGTCACTTTAAAGGATTTATTCTGAGAATTTCGTATTTGGTACAAAATTATCTAACACCCAAGTTCAACGACTATTACTGCTATACTAATAAAGTTATCTTAACCGCTATAGTGTTCCTTTAAAGTTCATGGAAGGCACTATTATCACGAATTTTTCCAGATTTTTCAAGCAAGTAGTTTAGCTTTTAGAGGGGGGGTGACGCCCTACTTGAACAAATTTGCACTTTAAATTTTAATATTTCGTAAATGGAGCATTCAATCGACAAATGACATTAGCAACCGTTAAGTCATTTTAAAAGACCTAATAAACGTTACCCCTAACGATGGGGTAGACGACGAAAAAAAAATTAATCCTCACTTCTTATTAGTATCTTAAAAATACTCTTTTTTAGGGTAGCTAAAAAAAATATTTTTCAAAATTTTATTTCAGCACTTTGTCGGCGTAATTTATACACATACCCCTACAAAATTACAGCTTTATAGTATTAACGGTCTCTTAGCAAAACCTCGGACAGACAGACAGACAGACAGACGGACATGACGAAATTATAAGGGTTCCTTGTCAGGACTACGGAACCCTAAAAAGTATCTTATGTGTTATTCCAAGGTCTAGGCTATCTACATACTAAATTTCAGCTCAACTGGTTGAGCAGTTCTAGCGTGAAGAAGTAACAAACATAAACTTTATAATATTAACTTTACTTTTTAGGGTTCCGTACCCAAAGGGTAAAACGGGACCCTATTACTAAGACTCCACTGTCCGTCTGTCTGTCTGTCTGTCTGTCTGTATGTCTGTCTGTCTGTCTGTCTGTCTGTTTGTCCGTCTGTCACCAGGCTGTATCTCATGAACCGTGATAGTTAGACAGTTGAAATTTTCACAGATGATGTATTTCTGTTGCCGCTATAACAAAAAATAATAAAAACAGAGTGAAGTTAAAAATAATAGAGGGTCCCCATACAAGAAACGTGTTTTCTTCGGCATTTCACGCCATCTATGAGCGCTTAGTTAGGTAAACGTCCCATAGATGGCGTTATATTGGAATGTCGATCCCTAACACCTTTGTTAGACGAGCGATGGAGTTATAAGAAATAAAATGTTTATTAATAATTATTTTTTGCTGGCGAAAAATGATAGTGGTATTTTTTTCTCGATCTTATAAAAAACTGTAGTGTGTTACGGAACCCTACTAGTGCGAGTCTTACATGCACTTGGCCAGTTTATCATAACCCTTTTTCTTTTTCTTTTGAAGATTAGTACCCTGAAAAGAATAATCAACAGCCCATTGTTGTGTACGTATTATGTACTGGTATATATAGAAAGATAACAAATGACCATCGGTGTCGAGCAAACACTACAGTGTCTCGGACAGTCAATATTAGCTCACGGACTTTGATTAGAGATCGCTCTACGCCACCATGTGTTCAAAGGTAAGGGGGTTTTGGAATACCTAATTAACTGTACCAGGGGCCTTATTCAGTATGACCAATGAGATAACGCGTTCCTTAACGCGCCACGTTACGTTATTGAAAAATTGTATTCTGTATGCCACACAATAGGTAAATTAAACAAAACGCGCGCGTTACACGTCCTCATATGTCACGAAATTTTGACAGCTCAAAACGCGCTCATAATCTTACTCTACCGCGTTTTAATTGGCATAGAGAATACCATAACGCGGAGATAACGTAACACGGCACGGTAAGAATTTAAAATGGTCATACTGAATAAGGCCCCAGATTGGTTCAGGAGGGTCATTGTAATGCTCAATGCACACTGAATTGGCAGCGAGGTGACTCGACGAGACGATCAGTTTTAATAACAAGATCTTTAAACGAGCAATTCTTGTATATGTATAATCTGAATCTCGGAAACGGCTGCAACGATTTTCATGAAATTTAGTATTCAGGAGGTTTCGGGGGCGACAAATCAATCTAGCTAGGTTTTATTAAGAAAATGACGCTTTATCCGTGTTTTCAGGCAATGAAAAACTGCTAAATAGATTATCAACAACAATATCATTAGAATACAAAGAAATTTCGCCACCATCTACAAGGGTGGGAAGCTCAGGTGGGAAATTGGCCGGTCCCGAAACCAGAAGACCCCGGTTTGAGTCCAGATGATTGTTTATTTTTTTCTATAACTTTTTGTTTACGTTTTTAGGGTTCCGTTCCCGTAAAGGGTAAAACGGGACCCTATTACTAAGACTCCGCTGTCCGTCTGTCTGTCTGTCCGTCTTTCTGTCTGTCTGTCTGTCCGTCTGTCTGTGCGTCTGTCACCAGGCTGTATCTAATGAATCGTGATATTTAGACAGTTGAAATTTTCACAGATGATGTATTTCTGTTGCCGCTATAACAACAAATACTAAAAACAGAATAAAGTTCAAAATAATAGAGGGTCCCTATACAATAAACGTGTTTTTCTCGGCATTTCACGCCATCTATGAACACTTAGTTAGGTTAACGTCCCATAGGTGGCGTTATATTGAAATGTCGATCCCTAACACCTTTGTCAGACGTTATATGACGTTATAAGAAATAAAATGTTTATTAATTATTATTTTTTGCTGGCGAAAAATGATAGTGGTATTTTTTGCTCGATCTTATAAAATACTGTAGTGTGGTACGGAACACTACTAGTGCAAGTCCGACTTGCACTTGGGCAGTTTATTTTATTATTATGTCGGTAAGGTCGAAAAATATTATTCATATTTCATCAGTATGTCATTTTTATCTACATATAATTTCCAAAAAACACGATTTAAAATACCGAGCACAGCTCGGTCATCCAGGTACTAAACCTTATGAACAATGCTAAAGGATAGAAATGCTTGATAGAATGAACGAGGTGTGGCAAAGCCTCGCGCCGGTTCGACCAGTCTTATTGTTCATTGTATCAAGCGTTTCTATAATATCTTGTAACATTGTTAATAAGGTTTATAATGTCTTATTATTACTGATGGTCTCGCCATGTCGCGTCGCTGCCAATTCAGTGCACATTGAGCCTAATGCTCCGTACTCACACTCTCGACAATTTTACTCAAAAGCGAGTAAAAAACGACGTGTAAACCTTCAAATTATTAGCGTGAAGGCCCGTGTTTACGGTTCACAAACTCACTTCTACTTGCCTTCGAACAAAACTATCGAGCAATACCGTATGTGAGTCGGAGCCCTGTGATCAAGTGGAGCGACGACATTTGCAAAGCTGTTGGCAGTGACCGGACACGAAGATCAGGCTCAGCGGCGTGTCTTCTTACGAGTAGATGCCTATGTCGAGCAGTGGACTGCTACCGGCTAATTATGACGATGATGTTAAGTGGGTAGGTTCAACGTCAGTAAGCCAGCGCTTTCTAAAATATAAGTTAATTGTAATTCTAATAAAATTACTTACTTTTTAAAGTAAACATTAGATATAATTTGTGTGCTGGTACAAATTATCTCTCAAGTCCTTTTGACCTGCTAAATATAGTTTAGGAAAGTGTGTCGAGTGAAAGCTTTGAGTTATGTTGTTTCCGTCCGCCTTTGACAGGGAGCATTTGATGAGCATTTGCATTTTCTGACGTTTAGGATCGTACAAGCGTCAAAGCTTATAAAGGCCTATATTGATAGAGCAAGAGTCCAAAGCCCCCTGACCTCACCTATTTTCTGGGTAATCGAATGTATGGGAAAGTGTAATGCTGTAATGTAAAGTGTAACTTAGTTACTCGTAATTTCTGCCACACAATTACTAATTAATATTATTATATAATATTATATATTAAGTTATAGCCTAAGGCCGGTATTTTGGAGTGGTGCTCAAGCGGGGAACTGCTTTCAGAATTGCTGTCGCTCCGTTTCTCGTATAGTTCAGGGTTAGTCCTCACAAAGACCCACACCTGATATCTATCAGGTGTGGGTCGATGCCGGGCAATGTTAGGATGCCCAGCTCTTTAAAGTATGGTCACACAGAGGTGCTCTGCGAGATTCGTACTAAAGGCGCAAACTATCCATGTTCCAATTGAATTTTCTGTCGAAAAAATAATATACGTATTTATAGAGTAGCCCTCCGATGAAGGAAAATATCGGGAGTTTGATCTATCTTATAACGCATAGCATGGTGTTAAGGACACTTAGAAAATCTGTCATCAAAACTCTAATGTGTTCCAGCAGCTGTTCCTCCGAGCCAGTTGCCTAACAAGGCAAACTGCGGGGCATATCTTCTGTACTGCAAAATATACATTCTGTACTGACAAATAATTTGTTCACTACAGTAACACCAGCTACATTACACACAAAGTGTTCCTTACTTTACTAGAATTAATCTTTTATAAACTCTAATTGGGTTAAACGAAAGAAACCGTGAACGAAAGAAGCGAGAGGCGAATGCATTTGAAATTTAAAACTTGCGAGCACAGTACTACAGCAGGGTGGTAATTGGCTCTGTGGCAGTCATTAGTACATTCGTATGTTGGTTTCTTAAGAGCGGCTCAGTGCTTGAGCTCACTAGTTAGTTTTTAGCACCAAATGTTTGCATTTGGCTCGTTGGCTTGAATCTTACCTATTCGAAAATTCCTCTGAGGTTTTATGATTCTCGTAAGGTTTTTTAGGTATGCTAGGATAGCATTTGACCTGGTGGTCAAATTGCAGGAAAATGGTTTTTCCTTGCTGGTAAGCAATGATGTGGTCGAGGATTAGTGACCACGCTTTTTTAGGGTTCCGTACCCAAAGGGTAAAAAGGGACCCTATTACTAAGACTCCGCTGTCCGTCTGTCTGTCTGCCTGTTTATCTGTCCATCTGTCGCCAGGCTGTATCTCATTAACCGTGATAGTTAGACAGTTGAAATTTTCAAGAAAACAAGAAATACTAAAAAATACTTTAAAAAAAAGTTCAAAATTAAATGGGGTCTTCATACTAAAAACGTGTTTTTTTAGTATAACGCCATCTATGAAGGTATAGGTGTCATCTGGGTGTTAACAACTCCTTCGTGTTTGTTAAGCTAACAACAACAACTTTCTAATTAGTTTCGACAAAATGACATAGATGGCGCTAGTAAACGAACCCCGTTTTTCTTGATCGTGATGACGAGATTCTCCGTGAACTCGTATACCAAACAAAATGTTATAGGTAATATTAATTAATCAAATATGAAGTCGAAACTCTGTTATGTTTAGTATTGTACTGTAGTACAGAAACCTCCCTAAGTGTGCGATGCGAGACGCGACTCTGAATCGCACTAGAACAGTTTTATTTAATATAAATACTCACGCCCGGTTATTAGTAGGTACCATCGCGTACAGTTGTGCGTATCCAGTTTCAAAACATTTTAGGTTGCAAGTGTCGATTATTTTTCTAACCAATCAGAAGAGCCAAAACAAAAAAAAATTTTTCTTATCAATCAGAAGAGCCAAAACCAAAAACAAAAAATATTTTTTGGCTATGTCCCTTCTTGTCATTGGTCAACAATGTCAACATAGACAGAAGCGAGATGCCAATTCAATAAGAGTGCACAGAAAATTATTCCTTAAGGTGGATACGCACAAATGAAAGCGATTGTACACAAATCAACCTAAAAATAAACTGGCCAAGTGCTAGTTGGATTCGTACACGTAGGGTTCCTTATCGCAGTACAATATTTAATAAGATTGAACAAAATTTGCCGAAAAAAAACAAGTTTCTTGTATAGGCCTTTAATTTTTAATTATTTTTTTTTATTATTTGTTGTTATGGCAACCATAGTTATACATATGCAGAGAAAATCTTTAAGACTATCTACAACGGTTCATATACTGATCAAAAAACGCCTAAAAACGTTTCACGTATGGGGGAGCTTAATCTAATGGTAGCAGTAGGTATCTCAGGGACAGTTTTTTTAAATAAAAGTTATCAAGGTATGATGAGTATGTTCAGATGAATGGACTTACTTAATAGAGATTAATGGACTTACCACTAGAAGATACTTGGGCGGTATGTAATAAAGATTCCTTAGTTTTTAAAGTATTTAATTTAAAATGCACATAATTATTGTGTAAAAAGGTTTTAAAGCTAGACAATGCAGGTTTAATTTTAAACACAATCCAAAATTTCATCGTACCGACGGGACTCGAACCCGCACCCCCCGGATTACACGTCCAGGTGCTCTGCCAATTAAGCCACGGTTCGATACATCGATACGACGAAATTAGTGGATTGCATTTTGTTAACCCAATTATGCATTGGTGGCGCCATCTATGACTACTTATTACGTAAGTTAATCATTCGGAAGAAATCATTACAGTTTTCAAATCCGACGAGAGATGTTGCACTGCGTAAATCAAATATTATATTTCTTTGAAGTGTCTCACACTTTATTTTTTTTTTTTGTAAATTGTTAAACACAATCCAAAATTTCATCGTACCGACGGGACTCGAACCCGCACCCCCCGGATTACACGTCCAGGTGCTCTGCCAATTAAGCCACGGAATTAAGCAGAGCACCTGGACGTGTAATCCGGGGGGTGCGGGTTCGAGTCCCGTCGGTACGATGAAATTTTGGAATGTGTTTAACAATTTACAAAAAAAAAAATATATAAAGTGTGAGACACTTCAAAGAAACATAATATTTGGTTTAATTTTAATTCAAAATGGCTGCTGCGTTGAAACGGTAACTTCAGCTATGGATTCTAATATCAGTTTCCCGCTTACTATTACACGAACATCCTGCAGTACCATAAACGTTAAGAAGCCTCATTTATTTAAAGTTCATTAGGAACCAGTACTTGCGCCATTGTGCCAAGCTATATAAGCTGTACATGCATTAATATGCATTGCTTTGTCCCGCTGCTTCGCTCGGAGCCATTAAACGGAGCAGAGAATAATTTCTTTATTACTGATTGTGTTTAAAATGTCAATTAATGTGAGTATAGTTAGAAATATAGGTCAGATTAGTTTCTTAGACTTTGTCTTTGTTTTGAAGACACTTTACTATGAACAACCCAGGGGTGACTAAAATAAATATTTATGGACGAATTTCCAGAGACATGTACAATTATATCTTAGACCGTACAGACACTTATCACCAGATGAGATAATGGTCAAGAGCGTGACCTCCGGCTTTTATAAAAGTCTATTGAGAGTGATCATCATCAGTGGCATCATCGCTTATCAACAGATGAAACAGTCATCAAACGGGACATACCTACAAAAAGCATCAAGTGAGATAATTTTTGTTTTAAAATTACCTTATACTTGTAACATTATAAATGTTAATACCGGCTGTAGTTCAAAGTAAAAGTAAAAAAAATATGTTTTAGTTCACGTAGTCGCCGCGACTTCACTCCCGAAGGCGAGAAAATTCAACTAAAACGTGAATTACCGGCGGTATATAACATGAATAAAGTGATAATGTTCAAGTGCTTGCTGGTCTATAGTAGCTATAATACTTAAGTTCAAAATTTAACCACCCCAACCGATCTATTCACAATCTGTTAATTAAGACCATTCCAATGAGCCCAAACTTGACATTTCTGCAGTAAGTTGGCGAAGAATTGAGTGTTCTGCAGATTCCAGGAGATGTTCCAGCGTCAGGTCAACGCTACCAAATTCTTACAATATTGGTGAATAAAGATAATAGAGGTATATCGAATTTCAAAAGATTAGAACAACAAAAAGACATCTAGAAAAATGCCCAGTCTTCAAACGGCTGAACGGATTTTCATGAATCAAAGCTAAGAACACTTTCGATTAAGGCACCTATCTAACAAAAAAAAATTGAAATTGCTATTTCCGTTTGGGCACTACGATGCCCCGGGACAGACAAACAAATACACAAATACACACGTCAAACTTATAACAACCCTTCTTTTTGCGTCGGGGGTTAAAAACCAGTAAAAATTATCAACTCAGTAAACAAACAACTATTGTCATATTCAAATAGAATTATGAAACAAAACCTTATAAAATAGCCAGTGCCTGTCTCAACAATATACACTATGAAAATTCTCGAGCTCTTTGCCAGAGCAATCAGTTTAAAAATAAGAAAAACAATGGCCAAGATTGCAAGGAAATAAAATGATTCAGAACCGAGATGCAAAGAAAAAATCGTTCCCATTTCAGTGTTGTTTCATTTCTTATGTCATTCCAACTGGAAGAAATTAGGATGTTGCTATACAAGCGATAGAAACGCACGTTTTTAGCGTTATGTAAATTAATTGTCGGTTATAATTGTTGTTTTTACAATTATTATTTTACAAAAGACATATTGTGATTCAAATCGATAGTCCAAACTATGGGTTAACTTCTTCAAAAACTCCTAGTGCTGATGTAAAATTTTGGAGCCACTTGGATTTTCATTTCAATACTAAATAAAACTGTTTATATACACTAATATACGTATTCTATACTTATATACTTATTCTATGAAAATGTCAAACTGCTTCGTAGAAAGAACGCTAGTGGAAATGTCTCATTAGAAATGTCTTTGCGTTCTTTTTGCCGGTACAAACGACGAAGTAAGCGACCTCTATCGCAATTTATAAGAACGATGCCCGGTGTTTATTTTGTTCATAAAATTTCAGTGGTTTAGAACTTTTAAGCTCAGTTACACCGGTTCTTGAAAACCTATAGTAATTGTATTTAACAATAATAGTATATTACGATACGTGTTACTTAAGTAGTATATTATTGCACGGCGTTACGCCGTAATAAGACAACTTAAGTCACGAGTATCGTATTATTATTTTATAGATAGCAGTGTGACATTAAACAGCATTTTACGCTTATGCTACGCTTTTCCGTCAAAAATTCGATTATTGCACTAAGCTTCACGCAGTGCAATAATCGACTATTTAAGTCACGGAAAAGCGTGCGTAAAGTGCGGGTTTAGGTCACACTGTGCTATAAACATAATTATGTAACAATGAATATAAGGACTTAATTGACAATTTTTTGACACGATAAAGGTGAGTCTTCTTAAATCTATAGGGCGTATGTTTGACTCGGTTCTTGGACAGGAAGTGGTGGTATAGTGCTATTAACATCTTGTGATGGGTGATGAAAAACTTTGGCCTAGGCAAAAAACACCAGTGAAAGAAAAGTTATGTCAACAAAAACTTTATTTATTCAGAATTTCGTAGCAGTTTTCGTTATTGTGCCACGAAGTGCTGGAACTCGCTTCCTCCACCACTACGTCTAATAGCTACGAAATTCACTTTTAAATTAAAATTTAAACGGCTCCTGTTAGATGTACAAAAATCGACTATGTAATAGTAACCTAGCATTTTAATTTTGATCATTTATATACATCGAATATTATAACAATAAAGATAACCTACTTTTACTAAGATAAATATAGTAAATTAATATATAAAATAACAATATATATATATATCAAAATTAAACGAGTTAGAGTGCTTGTTATGTTAGTACTCTGCACTTACTATTGTCTCATCCCCCACTATCTTACAATATTTTTACTTATTTAATTATATAATTTATATATTTATAATTAATATATAAATATATATATTATATGTATATATATATATATATATATGTATTTTGCCTTCTTGTACTTATACTGTCACTGATTTATATTACCTATAATTTTACTTTATTTTTTCAATGTTATTGTTGCTACTTTATTATATTAATGTCTCTCTACTCATAGCACTATTTTTTTTTTTTTTTATTGCGTTTTTTATATTAATATTAAAATATGTATATACAATAACAATAAATAATACAACATATAATATACATTAACTACTAGATAGAAATCCGCACGTCTCCTTGGGCTGGGCTGAAAATCAGTGCTGCGGTTCTTTAGAGTCACAGCAATATGCTGAGCCCAACCCTTTTGCAACGGCTATGTTCACGTCAACGATTCTCAACATCATGTCTAAATTTAAAAAAAAATGTGTTTTATTTTTGATTCGCTAGTTTTAGCAAAATTGTTAATTTTAATTGTAAATTTGGTCGTTGGAATAAACTATAAATCAATCAATCAATCAATCAATTTAAATTTGAATATTATGAAATGAATTGCCCAGTGATTGAAAAAAGCATACACATTTTTCTTAAACGATAACACGCTTTAAAATACTTAAATGTCTAATACTTCGTACATACGGTTATTACTCGAAAGCAAGTGAAATAAACCTGTGTACATTACATTATATTCCATTACATTTTACTAACATAGAAAATAAGACAACTACTTACCAATGGATGTAACTGGATGTATCTGACAATAAATAATTAAAATTTGAATTTACTCGTCATAAGCAAAACTATCGAGTAATCGCGTATAAAGTAAAGTTTCTTAACACTCACTCACGAGTGTTAAGAAACTTTTCATTAATACATAAAAAATCATAAAAATAAGCAAAAGAACCACAAAAACAAACAGCAACACTAAACCGATGGGAAACATCTGTGACCTCGTTGTATGCGTGCATATTCCCAACTTATAACTGAATAAGTCGTTGTATAATGACGTCACATCCGCGCCCCGCGGGCGGCCGCTGAATAAAACATGGAGTCGCGCCGGGGACATAATCTAGTAATGCACGGGGCCAGATTGTGTGTCGCAAGGTTTCGTTTTGCTGTTAGATGTACATAATATACATGGTTTAGACTGTTATTGTTTGTGATTTTTAGGGTTCCGTACCTCAAAAGGAAAAAAGTTACCCTATATCCTCACTTTGTTGTCCATCTGTCTGTCTGTCTGTCCGTTGACAGACCCGTTGTTCTCAGGTACGCGTACAGATATCAAGTTGAAACTTATATGAAATACTTGGGTTTACGATCTCTTTTAGCTTTGCAAAAATCAAACTTGTAAGTCAACGTGATCAAAATATATGATCGTTAAGGTCACATTTTTTTTATATTTTGCTATTTCAGAAGAAAGAATCAAAACCTATAGGGTACTTCCCGTTGACCTAGAATCTTAAAATTTGGCTAGGTCTTGAAGCACTTATGTAGAATAAATTGGAAAACCCTTAATATGTAGTTTAATAACAAGAAAAAGTTAATTTCTATTTCAAAATTATTATTTGCGGTTGATGCAATACTTTTTCTGTGGATTGATCTGCAAAGTTAAGTTTGTCCTTTAACTTAGTTTGACAAATTTGTACGGAAGCCTCAATGCGCGAGTCCAACTACCACTTTGCCGATTATTTTTAGGGTTCCGTACAAGTAAAGTAAAGGTAAAAAAGGAACCCTTATTTCTCAGGAACGGGTGGACCTAGCAAGTTGAAATGTATACCTGATACTGAAGTCTATAGTCCCTATTGGGTGCATAAAAACCAAGGTCTTGAGTCAACACAGTAAAAATATATGGGCAAATTCATATTTTCGCGAAAACTTGTTAGTACCAAAATGTACCTTAATTTGCAACTTTTTTATTTTTCGGAATGTTTCCTTTACATGTGCTATAAGACCTTGCTTTTGACCAAAATTGACAATTCTAGGTCAACCGGTGTACCCTATAGATTTTGGGTCGGAAACCTATAGGGTACTCCCCGTTGACCTAGAATCATGAAATTTGGCAAGAAGCAAGGCTTACGGAACAAAATACGGAACGAACGAAACGAAAATACGGAACCTCGCCCCCATAATTAGATTGTTTCAAACCTCGCCCCCATAATTAGATTGTTTCATTTCATTCATTGCACCGCTTTTGCTTTTTCACTTACTGCATCACATCTATTATGGAGCCGGTCCCAAGCCCGGATAAAGAGGGAGGGCCTGGGGGGGGTGAAAGGGTTTGGCATTTCAATTAATACGTTGGTATGCCAGTTCTTTCACTCCTCCCCCCTAGGCTGCTCGGAGCCTATATGTTGGAGGGATGGAGAGGATAATCATCAATTACCTCCGTCCGCCTAACAAATAAAAGTCGAGGGAGAGCAGGTCGGGCAACTGTTCTCACTATCGCTTATGCGCCCACTAACCAACTTTGCTTCACAGGTCCTTAACCCCTCTTTTGTATGATGGAAATGTCTGTTAATGATAAGAGTCTGCCATGCGATCCGGCTAGCGCCCGGCGCCCCTCGGTTTCCGGGCCGAAGGGTGTGAAGTTGGCTACCGAAGGCGACGGTGGAGTGGTGTCCCAGGCTCCGCCGGTTGCGGATGCTACTGGACTGGAAGGAGCAGCTGTTCCGAGCACAGAGGCGGCCAGAACTGTACCGCTACAATCGATGCCTGGACCAGTGCAGAAGAGGATGGGGCGTCCTGAAGTGCTCAAAAGGGAAGCGGCGAGACGTCGGGCGGCTGCGGCGGCGACCGCAGTGGGACCTGACGCTGTGTTGGAAGGTGTAGGTAAGGGGCGGGGTGACGGAGAGCCGGCCGAGCCGACCGTTCCCGCCCAAAGCTTCCATCGCGGCGTAAACCGCCGAGTTTTACACAAGGAGCGCAGAAGGCGTGAGGTCGCGTTGATAGAAGCTTTCTATCAGCGACAGCGGGAAGGCGTGCTCCAGCTGCCCGGTCCGTCGGCCCTAGCACCGCCGGTCGTAGCATGCATGGCCCGTGCCGTCCCGCTGGGTGAGATCCCTGCACCTGTCCGGGATGGTACGCAAGCTCCGGCTTTTACGAGGCATCCCCAGGCATCCTTTACTAATGCGACTCTCGACAATGTGCATCCGTATCACACTGCAAAAAACGCGACCACCGGAATAACGGCTGCAACGCATGCAGAGGGCTGTCAGTCCGACCCAACACCCAAGCCGGCTCCTTCTAAAGGAAAAGGCAAAGGAAAAGGACGGAAGGGAGGTGCCAAATCTGCCAGCAACGCACCCAGAACTCCGGTGGCTGTAAAAAATGTAGACGACTCAAAAGGTTCGGGGCGGGAGGACGGAGCAACCCGAGGCGCAAAGCGGCAGCGAAGTTCGGACTTTGTGTCTCCGACCGGCTGCGTGGCGGCGGATAAAAAGGTATGCGTAGAGGACGGTGCCACCGCCACTGGCTTTGCGGCGAGAGTTGTGAAGTCCTCCGGCCCCGGGCAGGCCAGAACAGAACGCTCGTATGCGGATGCGGTCAGGACGGGACACAAAGTCATTGTGCTTGACCGCAACCGCATACCGATAAATGAGGACCAAATGATCCAGTTGAGATTGAAGGTAGAGAGGGAGATATTGGACATTTTTATAAAGAGCGGTTACAGCACTAATATGACGATGCCGCGCTTTTATCATGTTGCAAGACTACAACGAGGCGGAATAAGGTATGAACCCAGGGATGACTATTCGCTCGCCTGGCTCACCGACTTTGTGGGACGATTGCCTCCGCAATGGGAGGGCTCGGGTGGGCTCATGGTCCTCCCTGAAAGCATGGTTCCCCGTTTTTACACGGGAGTTATTTTCATTCCCGACTTCGGCCGAGATCAGGAGGAGGAGCTAGCGAGGAGGCCGGACCTTCTTATGAAGTTCCTCATTCTGCTGAATCAGGACGTGGGTGTAGAGAGGTGGCAGCTTTTTACCCATGAGATTAGACCAGAGGGAGGAACGTTTAATCACTTACTAGTCGTAGGTATCCCCCCTGAAGATGTACAATACCTGGAGCGTGAAAACTTTCGCCTGCACTATGGTGCGGGTTCGGTTTACGTCAAGGTGAGAAATTATAAACTCGGAGGTGCCATAGCGTCGGCGCCGGGGGTCGCGGGCTCAAGCCACGCTGCACCGAGCAGCGAGCATGGACTGGCGATCCCCGTCGTCGATGTCGAGGACGACGTGGCATCTACCGATACTCTGGGCTGGACGACGGAGGAACTGGAGGATCTGCTCCATGAACGTGGCGTCGGTGGGGACGATATTGCAGGGGACATCATGGGCCTCAATATCGTCTCTCCGGCGTTGTCCATGGAGACGGATAGGGCCGCTCCTCCCTCGCTCAACCTAGATGAAGACTAAGTAAGACGACCGATCGCCTTACTACAAGACCACATAATTTAGTCTTAAGTTTTTAAGTATTAATAATGGATCAAGAAACAAATAAATTATATTATAACTAGAAGTCCCCCGCGGCTACGCCCGCGTTAAAAACTCCTTTTATTTACTTAAAACTTTTCTTTTGTAAAAACGATTCTATCATTAAAGACATCAAATAAAAATTAGCCAAATTGGTTCACCTGTTTTCATGTTATCGCGTGACTAAGACAAATCAGGATTCATATTTTTAAAACCCGAAAAACCCAAGAAAGCGCAATCCGAAACTATATTGATTTTCAGACTTTTTTACCCCAGTTCACTCTTTTAGGGTGGCATTTTGAAAAAGTCTGAAACTCGTATTTACTTATTTATTTACAGAAGTACTTGTGTGAAATGTCGAATAAAATGACTATCCAAAATTTGAACCCCCGCTTCATCCCTTGAAGAGTGAATTTTGAAAAATCCTTTCTCAGCGGATACCTACGTCAAAATTTCTATCTGGATGCAAAATATCAGCGCAATCCGAAACAATATTGATTTCAGACATTGTTACTCCACTTCACCCTTTTAGGAATAGAATTTCAAAAAGCCTGAAACACGTATTTACTCACTTATTTACTAAACTACTTGTGTAAAGTTTCGAATATAAGAGACAATCAATTCTTGTTTCTCCATACAAACTTTGAACCCTCGTTTCATCCTCTTCAGGGATGAATTTTGGAAAACCTTTCTCAGAGGGAACTAACGTCGTAATTAATAACTATCTGCATGCCAAATTTCAGCGCAATCCAAACAATATTGATTTTTACACTTTATTACCCCATTTCACCCTCTTAGGGGTGGAATTACAAAAAAACCTGAAACACGTGTTTACTTATTTTTTTACTGAAGCACTTGTGTAAAGTTTCGGATAGAAAAGACTATCTAATCTTGTTTCTCCATACAAACTTTCAACCCCCGTTTCATCCCCTTCGAGGGTTAATTTTGGAAAATCCTTTCTCAGAGGGAATTAACGTCGTAATAACTATCTGCATGCCAAATTTCAGCGTAATCCGAAACAATATTGATTTTACACTTTATTACCCCATTTCACCCTCTTAAGGGTGGAATTTCAAAAAAACCTGAAACACGTGTTTACTTATTTTTTTACTGAAGCACTTGTGTGGAGTTTCGGATAGAAAAGACTATCTAATCTTGTTTCTCCATACAAACTTTGAACCCCCGTTTCATCCCCTGCGAGGGTTAGTTTGGAAAATCCTTTCTCAGAGGGAACTAACGTCTTAATAACTATCTGCGTGCCAAATTTCAGCGCAATCCGAAATAATATTGATTTTTACACTTTATTACCCCATTTCACCCTCTCAGGTGGGAAATTTCAAAAAAACCTGAAACACGTCTTTACTTATTTTTTTACTGAAGCACTTGTGTGAAGTTTCGGATAGAAAAGACTATCTAATCTTGTTTCTCCATACAAACTTTCAACCCCCGTTTCATCCCCTTCGAGGGTTAATTTTGGAAAATCCTTTCTCAGAGGGAACTAACGTCGTAATAACTATCTGCATGCCAAATTTCAGCGCAATCCGAAACAATATTGATTTTCACACTTTATTACCCAATTTCACCCTCTTAGGGGTGGAATTTAAAAAAAACCTGAAACACGCCTTTTAATTATTTTTTTACTGAAGCACTTGTGTGGAGTTTCAGATAGAAAAGACTATCTAATCTTGTTTCTCCATACAAACTTTGAACCCCCGTTTCATTCCCTTCGAGGGTTAATTTTGGAAAATACTTTCTCAGTGGGAACTAACGTCGTAATAACTATTTGCATGCCAAATTTCAGCGCAATCCGAAACAATATTGATTTTACACTTTATAACCCCATTTCACCCTCTTAGGGGTGGAATTCCAAAAAAACCTGAAACACGTCTTTACTTATTTTTTTACTGAAGCACTTATGTGAAGTTTCGGATAGAAAAGACGATCTAATCTTGTTTCTCCATACAAACTTTGAACCCCCATTTCATCCCCTTAAGGGGTGAATTTTGGAAAATCCTTTCTTAGTACACCCTTACATACTTAGACAAATATACCCTCCAAATTTCAAGTCTCTACGACCAGCGGTTTAGGCTGTGCGTTGTCTGTCAGTGAGTCAGTGAGTCAGTCAGTATGTCAGGACAAAGATTCTTATAGTATTAGATAACGAACATAATCACACTAGTACGGTGGAGGTAAGTAGAGACAGTCTAGTAAATAGAAGCACAATTAACATGGTACAGTCCAATATCCAACACAGCGTCACAGGTTTCGCCGCCCTGCGAAGGAACCTGGAGGAGCAACCGAACACAATTGCACTGGTCCAGGAACCATACATAAGTCGAAGAATGGTGAGTGGTTTCAACGCATTACGAGGTAATGTTTTCTCTCCTCCCTTACAAACTAAAACTCGTACCTTTATCTATGTACCAAACCTTTACAAAGCGTCTTTGGTGACACATTTGTGCACCGATGATGTAACAGTTGTGAAACTAAATACAGGTCTGCAAGGAAACCTGAAAACAATCATACTGGCCTCGGTGTACATGGACATAGCGGCCGAAGCACCGCCGTCAGCACTAGAAGATCTACTACAATACTGCCAAGCGAATAATCTCGAATGTGTGTTAGGATGCGATGCAAACGCCCAGTGCACTATCTGGGGCTGTTCAAATACGAACGAAAGAGGTAAAGATCTACTGGACTTTATCCTAAGATACAACCTCAACGTGCTAAACCGAGGTTCTGAACCTACGTTCGTGACCTCTAAAGCTAGGACAATCATTGATGTCACCTTAGCGACCAGCGGTATCACCGACCTGATCAAGGACTGGCACGTAGCTACTGACGAAATCTCCTGCTCAGATCATAGGAGAATAAGGTTCAGTTTGACAGTGGGAGAACACGAACCACGCAAATACAGAAACCCAAAAAACACTGATGGGACACTATACAGAGAATCACTCGAAAAAGAATTAATGAATGTAGCAGAAATTGACATAAGTTCACGACTGAAACCGCAAGATATAGAGGATACTCTAAATGAATTGACAAATGCTATGAAGAATAGCTATAAAAAAGCTTGTCCGCTCAGAACAGAGACAAGCGGAATAAAACACAAAAAGGACAAGTGGTGGAACAGAGAACTCACTAAGCTGAGAAAGAAAACAAGGCATTATTTTAACAGAGCCATGAACACAAATCACGACACCGACTGGAAAGACTACAGGAAAACCAGACACAGGCTAAAAGTAAAAATAAACAAGAGCAAGAACAGCTCTTGGAAAAATTACAGCAACTCGATACAATCAGAGAGTGAGACAGCTAGACTAAGAAAAATCTTATCGAAAGATGCACATGTAAAATTAGGTTCAATAAAAAAGGCGGACGGCACCTACACGGTGTCGGAGCAGGAGCAATTTGAGCTCTTGCTTCAAATACACTTCCCGGAATGTCGTATAAACGACGGCGACGGTGCATGGGACATTCAGAGATCTCATGAGCCTGGTTCTGAAGACTGGGCTTTTGCCGACACAATAGTCACCGAAGAAGCACTTATCTGGGCTGTGAGTACTTTTAAACCTTATAAATCTGCAGGGACAGATGAAATTTTCCCAGCCTTGCTACAGTGGAGTCTGAATAAGATAAAGTCCCAGCTACTGGGTATATTCAGAGGATGTTTAGCTTGGAAATACGTTCCCAAAGCCTAGAGAGAAGTAAAAGTGGTGTTTCTACCAAAGCCGGGGAAAACAGACTACACAAACCCGAAATCTTTCAGGCCAATAAGCTTGAGCTCATTTTTACTAAAAACCTTAGAGCGTTTATGCGACAAATATATCAAAAGTGGACCACTAAAAGAATATCCAATCCACAACAATCAACATGCTTATCAGACTGGTAAGTCGACGGAGACTGCCCTGCACCATGTAGTGCACAAAATTGAGTCGACACTAGAAAACAAACAGTCATGTCTCGTGACTTTTATTGACATTGAAGGCGCATTTGATAAGACGACCTTTCCCAGCATCGAAGATGGACTGACATAACAAGGAGTTGACGGAAGAGTGAACAAATGGGTAACGAACATGTTGTCAAGCAGAGTAGCTTGCATAGAAAGCTCAAAAGAAACACGCTGTCTTGTTACACGAGGCTGCCCACAAGGAGGAGTACTTTCACCACTACTCTGGGTAGTGGTAGTAAACGAGCTGATAGATCTCTTAAATCGGGAAGGTATAACGACAATTGGCTATGCAGATGACCTTGTCATTATGGTCTCGGGACTCTTTGAATCCACGCTTTGCGAGAAAATGCAGAAGGCGCTACGATCGGTTGAAAATTGGTGCGGCAAACACAGACTATCTGTCAACCCGCAGAAAACAGAACTTGTTCTTTTCACCCGCAAAACTAAGTTAGCAAAACTTAAACCACCGACATTGTTTGGAACTAAGCTTACGCTAAGTAAAGAAGTAAAATACCTAGGAGTATGGCTAGACAGTAAACTTCTATGGGCGAAACACTTAGACCATATCACTACAAAAGCTACGAACATCTTATGGCAGAGCATGAGAGCAATTGGCAAAGACTGGGGTCTGAAACCAAAGCTGTGTAAGTGGCTATATACTGTAATTGTGCGTCCTGTACTTACTTATGGATGCGTGGTATGGTGGACGGGCACAAACTTAATTACGGCAGTAACCAAATTGCAGCAGGTACAAAGATTAGCATGCACACTTATCAGTGGCTGCACGAAGACGACGCCGTCTGACGCGTTAAACGTTATCCTAGGCATGACGCCGTTGCACCTACATATACAACAGGAAGCAATGGCTTCCGCGATTAGGATAAAATCTACAAACCAATGGAAAGGTACAGGAACGACCACAAACCACTGCAAAATACTGTCAAAAGCGACAATGATCATTCCGAGAGCCAGTAAAGGCACGGACAGGACAGCCAGTACTCATCTAGATAATAAAAAGTACCAACTAATAACTGAGGATAAGATGTCTGAAGCGGCACTGCCGTCTTACAAAATATACACTGATGCTGCAAAAAACGAAACAGGAGCAGGTTGCGGGTACTACTCGCAAGACCTTGGACTCTCGGCATCGATAGCGCTGAACAAGACTATAACCGTCTTACAGGCCGAAACAATGGGACTGTTACTATCTGCACAAGCAGTTCAGTCCATAAATCAGTCTTTATTAGAAAATGATCAAGATGAAATCAATATAGAATTTGTCACTGATAGTGCAGCAACTATATACGCACTCAGGAGACCTACAACGAGATCTAAGGTACTGGCTAAATGCCACGATACTCTGCAAACATTGGCAACCAAGTATAACGGTAAGGTAAGATGGACGAAAAGCCATGCATCATGTGCTGGCAATATCACGGCTGACAAACTCGCTAAAGAAGGAACAACACAACAGGTAAGCGATGACGTGATGGATCTCTGTCGACCGTCAGCAATGGAAGTCAAAGACCTATTACGGCGTTATACCGAAAACGAACAACAAAAGTTGTGGAACAGCATGATAAGCTGTAAGCACACAAAAGCAGCTTTTCCGAATTTAAACAGCAAAGTTACAAACAGATTGCTAAAATTACAAAGACATGATCTTCGTATAATAGTAAGCCTCATCACGGGACACTGTAATCTAAATTATCACCTCCACAAAATTGGCGCAACAGATAGTCCTCTGTGTCGAGGCTGCATGCTTGAAAACGAGACCGTGGCACATGTGATCTCACAGTGCCCGGTCCTGGATGAGGTAAGAGCCACAGCCGGGTTATACGTCCGAGACATAGATGAAGAACACCAGCCGCGGCAACAACAACGACAAGGATTAACAGTATCACCATTACTATCATCATCATCGCTATCTGCCTTAGCACTGCCAGCAACATTGGGCACACAAACTCATCCACAGCTTTCATCATCATCGTCATTTTCACCATCAATAATAACACCCTCACCACTGGAAGCGCTATGCCAGCGACCCAAAGCCGTGCTACGCTTCATTACGGAGCTGGGTTGGCTTGGGTGATCGCTGACGGGGGGAAATGCACAATACACCCCAAGCGGGACGTCAGTGCAGGTCTTATCGCCCCCATCACCAATTAGATTAGAATTAGAAGGAAAAAATCCAAAAAATAAGTAAAGTTGAAAATTTAAGCGTGCATACATACATAGTTTACGCCAATTAAGGTAGATCTCTGAGTTATATGAGCGCTGATACAATTTAGAGGTCTAGCTTAATTGGAACATACCAATGTTGGTACGGAAGCCTCGGTGGGCGAGTTCAACTCGAATTGGCCGGTTTTTTTTTTATTAGAGACTAAACTGGCTTCAGCTAAAGCTGTCTAGATGAAATCGTGTTCGTGATATTAAAAGTTAAATGGCTTCGCTCGTGTAAAAAAGTATCCTATGACCTAATCTGCTGATTTTATTATAGAACAATTAAAAAAACATCCATCCATCCATCTATACTGTTGCTAACACCCTGAGGTGCGCACCATTTCTCGTCCGGCTAGCCTATGTTAACGAGCTGTGGGTTCTTTGTCTGCAGGATGTTACATACTGGAGTGTAAGTTACGAGGCAGTGTCCTGTTCTATCAGGGCGCCACCAGTATAAACTGGAAAATGCTAAGTTAATAAATAACTATATAAGAAACCATATTACAACAATTATATGTATGTCTTTAAAACAGGAACATTGCTTAGTTGTTAGTTATTCATGATTAGAATGTGTTATCATACTCATACTACTAGACACAGTTCTTTCTCACATTCTATTCTAGAATTTTATTCTATGTAGTTTCTTTTCTTATACAGTTCTTTCTATTATATTCTATTCTAACAGTTATGTCAATGAGTTTTTATTACATGTTTTTTAGAAGAATAATTTAGTCTATGGATATGAGACGGGCCCTTCTGCATGCCGAGCTTTCACAAAAGTTATCCTTAGATTCTAAATAATATTAATTCTAAATAATTATAATTTAAATTAATAGCACGGGGAACTAAATTTTGAAGAGGTTATAAAAAATGAAGGTCACTAGGTTATCCGGACAGGGTAACTCGACAATCACTCGTGTAAGATCGAACCGACGATCTGGATGACGAAGTTGAGATCGACTAACGAACGTAGCGATATAACATAATTATGTAGGCTCCACGTAGGAGTCACATAAGAGACTGAAAGGCAACCTGTAAACGAATAACACTGTTACAAACTGCCACGTAAACGTTTCTATGTTCAGCATTGCTACACTTCACAAAATATGGCCGCGACGCCTTCGCCGCCACGCGGCGTGGCACGTCACGCCTTCAATAGATGACTACTTCTGGGGGACCTCTACTTCAGCAGGGCTAGCATGGCAAGGGGACTATTTTGTCTTTCCACCTATCCGTGTTTTGTTTGGTGGAGAAGGCAAATTATAAGTAAAGTTTTTCGACAATTATAAACGCCCGCTGACTTTTAATCAATACTTTTTTTAAACTTTTTAATACGAAACAAAATCAAAACTCGAGGTTAATGTTCACCAAGCGTTTAAATTGTTGTGTTGATCTCCTGTCAGTGGCGAAAAACAGGGAAATAATTTTGTCTTTCCCCCGGGGATAAGGCCATGCTAGCCCTGCTGCTTCACAACGAAGGGGTCAGCGAACCCACTTCTTTCTCTTTTGGCGTTTTGCTGAAGAAAGAAAGACATTAGGCAATGGCAACAAACAAAAGACATTATTATTAAAAAAACAAAAGACATTAGGCAAGACAACCTTGCCAAACTTTATTTTTCTCTCTCGTTATTTCGCTTCGGTCGTGTGTGCTATCTAGTCGAAGTCATAATATTAATAATTTAAGTCCAAAGAATGTTACGTAAAAACGAAAACAAATACCACGTGAAACGAGTATAATACGATGCCATTGAAATATATCAAACAATCCCTTTAAATAAAAATGTTAATCCGAAAACCTACTGACTAAGAATCGAGAACCTCCCTCTTTTTGTAAGTCGTTTAGGAATAGAATATTTCGTTAATCTATGATCACTAGCAAGAATCTCTATTCCGAAACGATATTTCACCTATGGCAACTACTTCTAATGTCAACTGTCGCTGTCACTGCAGTCAATTGTCAAAATACTGTCAAAGTACTGTCACTCAGTTTTATCTATTACGTATTAGATTTATTTATCAAAAAAAAGTTTATCTTGGTTATCTTTCAGGTTTTCCAGAAGCAATACCAGCTAAAAGTGGAGATGAACTCCAACGTTCAAGTTTCAGGTATGAGGTGTCCGATTACAATGGAACATTATGGCGCAAAAATTACGCAAGCAGATTCTTTCTTACGACGGGATGATTCTCATTATCCCTGCTTTGATGTGAACTTCTAAGATTACCAGCCAGAAATCTATGATATCGGCGGCTGTGCTTAGTGTCTGTAAAGTTATTATCATGCCACAGTTATCGCATCGAAGAAAAAACACTATGCAGAAAAAGAACTGCAACAATACTCACCAGCTTAACTCAATATAAAAGCAACTAGATGGCGCTAGACTAGGTAGCACAGTTCTTCTTGTAAATATAGTCTAAATGTATGAGATCCTGCATCGCGCAAACGATATTTTCCGCGATGTTAGAACCTGGCGCATTTTTTTCGTCATCAAATATCTAAATAGAAAGGAAATAAGATTGCTTGAGTAGACAAAAGCACTTTACTATTTACTGATATGGCGTAAAGTAACGATCGGCAGTAATACAAGGTGCTAGAAAACTGTCCAACCCCCAAAATGCAACCATTTATATATTTAACTGACTTCACAAAAAGGAGGAGGTTCTCAGGTTCTCTCTCTTCAGGAATCTTTTTTTTATGTATGTTTACCAATTACTCGAAGATGCCTTAACCGATTTGGAAAATTCTTTTTTTATTTCAAAGAGTACCCTTTACAGGTGTTCCCATTTAAATTATATCGAAATCGGTTAAGCTGTTTTTCATATATCAACATTTGTATTACGATGCATTTGTATACCTCGATGACATGCTAATAACTACTGGCTACTTTGACTAGCGCGACGTTTGAAGTCGGTTCTTTTAGTTTTTTAAACGATCTTAAATTATCAATAAGCTGATGGATAAGTTTATTCCCAAAACATCACTTTTTATAAAATATTACTGATTAATGTATCCTATATATAAAATATTTAAAAACTCTAAATCAACGCATTTAAGCTTCCTTATAATAAAATCATTGTTTACGCTCCATTCCCCAGTTTAACAACGAGAACCAAACCCTCTTTCATTAAACGTGGAACAGCACTATAATCCAATAATTCCTTCTGAAAAAAAGGCAAAAGAGAGCTGAAACCGTTTATACAACAACGAAGAATCAGTATGAAATGGAAGACGGATTTTTATTTTATTTATGGGGATGGAGCAATTACTAGTAGTCTTGCGCCTCTCCAATTAATCTAAATATGCTTATGTCTGGAGTGGGTTCACGTCAATAGTGCAATGGGTGTAGACTGAACTCAGGACCTCTCGATGGTCATTCTTTCGCCACTTTAGTGTCATAAAGGTGGCCTAAATTAAAACGTTGGATCCAAAAACTATTTGGACCATGCATTGCATTGATCAACAACTGCAAATGATTTAAGGGACGTGAGCTTTTGAAAACGAACACTTTGACCCATATTTATATCATATAGGTCAGTCAGCGTTTGATTACAATATCACTAGTTGGTAAGTGATGATGCGGTCGAGGATGGTAACACGCTAGGCCTAGAATGGGAACTGGTACTCAAGTGTAACTGGCAAAACACATTAGATATTCGATGACAGATTTTTAGAAGTTAGTAACTTGCCATACACGCAGCATCCATGGGTACAATTAATTAGTTATTCCGTGTCTTCATCAAAATAAATGTTGCTATCCATTGTTAGTATTACATCCCATACTGTGACTACTGTAATCAACAGTATAAAGATGACAATAAAACGCTGAATAATCGCGTCGTGATGTAACATGGACTTAATCGCGTATTGCTCTTAATATCCTTGTTTATATCTCTGGAAATTAAGTTCTTTGTAACGGGAAGGGAAAAACGATAAAGCTTTGATGTTTTATACAACGGAGTAAAAGATATTATTAAGTCTTGAGTTGAATCTGTTACAGAGACCTTCTAGTTTGTTATGGATTAATTATGGATTATTTATTTATTTATTAGTGACAAAGATAGAGAAAGGGATGCTTAGATGGTTTGGACATCTAGAGAGGATGGATGAAGAAAGATTGACGAAACAGATTTATGAGACGTGTGTGAATGGGCCAGTTGGTAGAGGCCGACCTAGGCGAACGTATCACGACCAGATCGGAGACGTTTTAAAAAAAGGCCAAGTCAAAAGTACCTATAACCGGCGAGCATGTATGAAGACGCTCATGAAAGTGGAAGAAGCGAAGGAGGTATGTCAGGATCGTAGCATGTGGAAAGAAGTAGTCTCTGCCTACCCCAACGGGAAAAAGGCGTGATTGTATGTATGTATGTATTATTATTCGAATTAGATTTCATCCCACGATTATAAAATGTTATCAATGCTGTTGTAAGTTTGTTACTGGACCACACAAACGCAGCTCTACGAATTTCTGTGATTTAGAATACTGACATCCAAGATTGTGAAATAGAGCAACGCGGATGAAGCTGCAAGGCGCAACTATAAAGATTATCATTATTGAAGTTTGTAAGTTAAGCACCTTTTTGATGGCTAATTTAACCTTTAGTTACCAATAATAGGGCAAGCAAGCTGCTCCCCTGATGGTAAGCGGTGAAGTCTGCCTAAAAAAAATCCATACTGCGGCACACAACACTTTTTCCCAGTACCTTTGGACGTCTATGACCGCTATGTCGCTAGTCAGAGTATTTTAGGCTTAGCATGCTCACCATCTTCAACCAAAACATCGCTTACCACCAGGCGAGATAGTGGTCAAACGCTAGCCTATTAGATATTTAAAAAAATAAAAGATATAATCATCATTAATATTAAACATGGCGTGGGCAACAATACGGCCCGCTAAATGTCTTCATTCCTCCCGTTCCCGCATCACTCGTGGTAGTGGATAATTATTTAAAACGTATACAATTACCGCGGCCCGGGGGAAATTACGGTCGATCTGCAGTGCACAAGGTACAAGGTGAAGTTAGTGAAATTAATATGGTCTTTAGGCTTTAGGTCTGGAGGCGAATTGTAACCGGGCGGAAAAGAAGTTACACGATTCGGTTGACGACTTTTCAGCCGACTTCAAAAAGGAGGAAATTTTTAATTCGACTGTATATTTATTATTTTTTACCTCAGAATTACGTCAGAAATTTTGAAAAAAATATTTTTGGTTTGTTTGAATTTCCTGTATAGCAATTTCTGGTTGGCAGCGGCTGGAAACAAAAAACTGAAGATCGAGCTTAGTAGCGTGCCATATGTTAAGCAGTGGACCGAGATAGGCTGATAATGATGGTGATAGTAATTTCATCGAAATCTAACAGGAAATTAACCTTCTCCCACTTACGCCACTCGTCCCTGCTCTGAGGTATTATCAGTCCAGGTCCTATTTGCGTAATTTTCCGTGTCGTCGATCCAACTCTGTATTGGTCTGCCGTGGATTCGTTTACCTACACGAAGCCACTATTCTGTGAGGGACATACTCCAACTGCCATCACCACATCTCGCAACGGGTCCAGCCTACTTAGTTATACGGAATCTGATGTATACCACCTTGGTTATTTTTATTATCTCCGTATTTCGAACTTATCACTTACCGAGATGCCTACTGTTGTGCGACTAAACTTATGACCTTCTAAATCTACTGATCATATCCATGACTCAACATTTCAAAAGATTCCAGAATAATTTCAGTATCAATTTAAAAGCATGTAACCAGCTTAAAATACATTAAAGACATATGCTGTGGCGTAATGAAAATCGTTGAAAACGTGTTTACACGAACGATGAGTTTCACGTTTTAATTTTATTTTTCATTCGTATGAAACCGGTCGTGCGATCGACAAAGAGTGAAGTGTAATGGAGTTTCAGACGTTATTTTTAACCGACTTCCAACAATGATGAGAATATCAATTCGTCTGTTTTTTTTTGTATGTGCAACAATTTTTCAGCCTATTGTGAACCAATTTGTAAGATTCTTTTTTTATGAGTACAACACACTGAATGCTCTTTGCAGATACTTTTGAGTAACGCCAGAGTAAGAAATAAATACTTCATTGCCACTGTAAATAAACTTATAATAATTATTATTATTAATCTTATCACAGCGGTAACAGTAAAGTCTGTAGCATGCAAAAGTCTGGGTTTTCAGATAAAAAAAAATCATGTATAAGGTGGTGCCTGACCACCACTTCACCTGATATGAAGTGACGATGTGATCGATGATGGTGCTCCTAGAAGGCTCGTTCACTCGCGACTTGTGGACCAAGAAAAAAAAAGAAGAAGAAGAAATTACTTAACCGGAAACATAAACACTGGTAAGGTATTCCATTCCTTGGTGTGCGTAAAAATAGAATAGAATAAAATAAAACTTTTTAACAAAAAAATTAAACCGGCGAAAAAACTGAAAAGCAAAAAATAATAATAATTAATTAACGGTTTAATTTTCTTTTTTTTAAGTTTTATTTTATAATTTTTTGTGGAAGCTACCTGCTTTTAACGTAGTAGATTAAGGAATTCACTACGTTAAAAGCAGGCGTCATTACTTACCCCTGGACTAGACCAACGTTATATAGAACATTTATGCTCTATAATAATAAATACATACATACAATCACGCCTTTTTCCCGTTGGGGTAGGCAGAGACTACTTTTTTCCACATGCTACGATCCTGACATACCTCCTTCGCTTCTTCCACTTTCATGAGCGCCTTCATACATGCTCGCCGGTTATAGGTACTTTTGACTTGGCCTTTCTTTAAAACGTCTCTGATCTGGTCGTGATACATTCGCCTAGGTCAGCCTCTACCAACTGGCCCATTCACACTCGTCTCATAAATCTGTTTCGTCAATCTTTTTTCATCCATCCTCTCTAGATGTCCAAACTATCTAAGCATTCCTTTCTCTATCTTTGTCACTACATCTTCTACCACACCACAACATTCCCTTATCACGCTGTTCTCCAACTTATCCATCAGAGTCACTCCGATCATACTTCTCAAACTTCTCATTTCTACAGCATTAATCTTACTTTCATGCTTCTTCTGCTATACCCCGCATTCACTACCATACATGAGTGTGGGAACCAACACTCCCCTATGTACAGCCAGTCGTGCTTTTTTATACACGTTCTGACTTCTCATAAAATTATGCAGTGCCCCACTCACTTGGTTTCCAGCCAAAACTCTTTCAATATCACTTTCATACTTACCATCCTCGTAAACTTAGAACCCAGGTACACAAACTCTTTCACTTGTTCCACTCTTTATCCTTCAATCGTCACATAACAATCAGTCATTCTTTCTTCTCTTTAAAAAAACCATTACTTTGGTCTTGCTTACATTCACTTTCATCCCTTTGCTTTTCAAGGCGTCATACAGTATGACTCATACATAATATTCACCATTCTGTAATAATAATAAAAATAATTTAAGATCACATAAAGAACTAAAAAAACCGACTTCCAACGTCACGCTAGTCAATTTCAATACTAAGTTTGAGGTGTTTATCTTCATATCTCTGGAGATACTGAAAATATCTCGATGAAATTTAAATGGTACCACCTGTAAAATATCATCATCGTCATCATCATCATAATCAGCCGGTATCAGTCCACTGCTGGACATAGGCCTCTCTCAAGACACGCAACTGAGCCCGATTTTCGGCTCTTTGTGTTTTCCAGTGCTGTTGACATACATTAATGATATGATAAAATCATCAAAATAATGATACCATTATCCATTATTTTTGTTGATTTATTCAAAACGGCTCGACCGATTTCGTTAAAATGTAAATGGGACCCCTTTCGGGGTATATTCTTCCCTTCCTCTATTTCTTTCCAATAAAAAAATAATTATTGAAATCAGACTACTCTGTAAAAAGTTATGCGTGGTCATACATAAAAAAATATATATGTACGCGTCGACTTGATAACCTCCTCCGTTTTTTTTCATCGTTTAATAATTATGTTCCTCCCTTAAAACTATCTACCGCTTACCAGAATTAAGAGAGGTTCGACAACCGAATAGCAGCCAGACGTGCTACGAAACCGTAGCAATAATGATGTGACATGTGCACGCTACGCCGCTACGGTTCGTAGATCTTGTTCACTTTAAAAATGAAGATACTTTAAACCACACGAGTGAAAATCACGTCTTGGAGTTTTATCTTAGTAGAAACGTTTATGCCCATTAGGACACTAACATTTATGAGCAAAGAAAATATGAGAAAATAATATGACATGAATATCTTACACAATTTATGCATTTATATTTCTAAAAGAATATAATGAAAATAAATTAAATTTCCAGTTACTCTGACTACTAACAGTAGTGTGCAACTAACGTTCTCGTTTATAAAGAGAATTACATAAAGTTTTACACTAATTTTAGCAATATTCCGTCCAACAGTGCTCAATTAAAGACTGCACAAATGACCGACACCGAACTAAAACTAAGGTAAACCTCGGACCCTGCGACGAAAAAATACTTCTATTTCTTCTGCATGAAGTTCGAAATAAGGTTGACTTACTTCAGTTCATTACAAAATGAAATGTGGCCGGGCATATAAGTTTATAGCGCGCATGCGTTACTAGCAAGGCGTTTGGACTTCAGTGACGCGACGGTCGCCCTGCAAGGCGGACCGACAGCGCCGCCTAGCGGCATGTCCCCAAACCAAATATGGAATTCGAAATTCAAGTGCATTGATAGAAAAAAGTGATTGAATATTCAACCAGTGATTTGTTGTGCCCACTGGGGATTTTTGTGTTTTTTTTTATATTTTAAACTGTGGCTTCGGCAGTGCGGCATTCTCAGACCGCTGGGCCTCTACGTAGGGCCTTCCGATAAAGGTACGTGAATTAAATTACTTTGTTGCGTGCGTTTACGCGGAAACATTATAAAATTAGTTTATTTTTATACGCAATCTGGTATGTTCTTTGTTTGCCAACTTACTGTTCTACATGTGACGGGCAATTAGGGAAAAATCAAGGAAATCAATAAGTTTACGCGGCATACACGTTAACTTTTTTAGCGTGGCCTAATTTTAGGTGGCAATTATAGTCGTTAACTACTTTTTGACTTTTTATTATTTTTTACTTTCAGAATATAATATTTGTGTACAAATTTTATTACATTTTCGTGTAATCTTGGTGTATAAACGTTCTTAATTTTGTTGTTGTGATAGTATAGAGCCTTATTTTTTATTCACATTATATTTAATTATTCACATACTATCTTATGAGTTTCCCTAATAGATAGATAGACAAACACTTTATTTCCACACCAATAATACAGGAAATACTTAAGGTAAATACTCATTGTAAGTACTGCAAAGGGTGGTCTTATCGCTTAAAGCGATTTCTTCCAGACAACCAAATAATACTTATGTCGTCTATTAAAAAAATAAAGCTTAACCAATTATGACGCTAAATTTAATTAATTACTGGGTTAGTCGATATCACGAGCATTATTAATGAAATTAAATACTTTCTGAATTTTATGAATAATTCAATTATTCGAGTATTTTATTTTCAAATAATACTAATTGTGTACAGACTACTGTAAGGCGTAGCTAGTAGTTTACATACAATTAGTACTATAGGCGGTATCTCATGTGGTAATACAATTTATGTACTATATGTGAGCGTGAAAGAGTAACACACGTCCATCCATCCAGACCTAGTCAATCTTCCGCATTAATAATATTCATAGGATAAGATTACTAACATAATTAAGATCGTTTAAAAAACTAAAAATAACCGACTTCAATGCCAGGCTATTAATTTTTAGTACCAATTTTAAGGTTTTTATCTCCATATCTCTAGAGATACTAATCAAACCTCGATAAAATTACCGTAGTACTACGCTTGGGATATCTGCTTTACAACAAAATTATACTCAAAATCGGTTCATAAACGAAGTTATCCGCGAACAAACATTAAACAAAAATATTTATATACGGTCAAATTGAGAAACCTCCTCTTTTTTTGAAGTCGGTTAAAAAATGAAATATGTTTCACCGTTTTAAGTGATGCGCTGATAACGGACATTTTTTTTAATTAAAAACATAGATTGGTCAATCATATTTATACATTATATACTATAGGACAGTCTTATCTCTTTAACTTTTACACACAATTTTTAACAAGAGCAGAGATAGAGTTTGACTAGAGTTTGCACAGGTGGTAGTGGCATATTATATCGATTTTCCACCTGACTTGCTACAAAGTAGTTTACCATCATCAAAGATAAAATCTGCCGCCATAACCTTACGGTGTTCTGGCAGCACAAAGTCCTTGGAGCCAGAGTATTCTAGGCCTACCGTGTTCACCATTTTCGAAATTGTATTTGTGATAAATAATTTTAATTAAAATATAATTTGACTATCGATAATTGCTAACTTTCTACTGTATATCCCATCACTACAAAAATACTTTTTACAATACTTTTTTTTTACTTATACTTTTTACTATTAATTTATTAATTTTTTTTACTACGGTATCAGTCCTAATACTGACCACCCGACATTTTCGTTAGCTAATTTCTCATTTTGTACTTAGCGATTGTAGGCAACGCTTAGAAAAATAATTCACAAGGATTTAAACTGTATACAATATTATTTTTTTTTAAAGCAATGTGGTTTGAACATTACTAGTATTCTTGTTAACCCCTCCAACTAAGCTAAATATGCTTGTGTCTGGAGTGGGTTCACGTCAATAGTGCAATATCCATTGGGCTATAGTCGCCATAGAAATTGGAATAAATTATTCCAATTTCTATGATTGTCGCACTATTATATATCACATTATATATATTACATCATGTTTTACAGAGACATCAGAGAACATTTACAGAGAGCAGTATATACCATTTAGAGATGTCAGGTTGAAAGGGCCTACACACACACTTTGAAAGTCTGGTGCAGACATTTTCGGATCACCACCGCACTAAATGAAAATCACAATTAGGAGATCCACAGTAAATGTGTTAAATATGTCCTCATTTTAACTAATCCGGTTAATAAATGTAAGGAAAATCCTAAAACAAAAAGAAAGACACATTTTGTGTCTATGATAGACCGCGAGAACCCGTGACAATCACACGAACCATATTTCATCTTATAACAGTGGCACGTACAGTATAACAGTGGCACGTACAGTATAACAGTGGCACGTACAGTATAACCTATTTATTCCGTCTAGAAAATATAACGTCGTGATCTTACACTCATATATTTACTAGCTGAGCCCTGCGCCTTTGCCTGCGCTTAATTTTTAGGGTTCCGAACCCAAAGGGTACCAACGGAACTCTATTACTGAGGCTCCGCTGTCCGTCTGTCTGTCTGTCTGTCTGTCTGGCTGTCTGTCTGTCTGTCTGTCCGTCTGTCACCAGGCTGTATCTCATGAACCGTGATAGTTAGATGGTTGGAATTTTCACAGATGATGTATTTCTAGTGCCGCTATAACAACAAATACTAAAAACAGAACAAAATTAAAAACTAAGGGGGTTCCCATACAAAAAACGTGTTTTTACTATAGCGCCATCTATGAACGATGGTAACCAACAAAAAGGTCACTGACCTTTGTGTTAACGTTCACATGGTGGGTGTTAGAAGTTCGTTCGACATTCGTTAGATGGCGTTGTAGTAAATAAGCATGTTTAGTATTGACACGGTATTTATATATATCGATGTTAAAACTATGTAGACACTTAATTTTTCCGGAAAAATTTGTTCCATCGGAACCCTACTACCCCAGTTTATTTAGCTTTTGAGGGCCCGGTGGCGTATTTGGGAGAACGGTCGGCTTTGATGCCAGAGGTACCGAGTTCAAACGCCGCCGTGCACCAATGGATTTTTCTATCGTAAAATTTATGTTCGCTTTTCATAGTGGCCCTCCAGTGAAGGAAAAACATCGCAAAAACCAACAACCCCCGCATGGTGGTAGGACACTATCTAGTGTCCGCCTGGCCAGCTACCACCCTCAAGTTAGAAAAATCTGTCGCCAAACATCTAACCAGTGCGAGGCTGGACGCGTCGGCGAGCGCCCCGCACTCAAGATCCTGAAGAAGGCCTCCGGATGAGGCCGAAACATATGTCGATCGCTATATCGACATCGCGTAAGTCACGTTAAATTCCCGTTTTAAATCTATAAACATCTAATGTGTTCCGGCAGCTATCCCATTCTAGGCCTAGCGTGCTTACCATCTTCGCCCGCATCATCACTTACAAACAAGTGAGATTGTGGTCTAACGCTAGCCTATAAGATAAAAAAACCTTGTGATAAATTCTTCTTGAATCATCTTATCTATCGCTTAAAACTGCATGTACAGATAGCAGGAGAGACTGTGTACTTTGTAAAGATCTTATTGAAAGAGAGCCAATATTTACCAGATGACTGGCAAGCGCTAGATGAAAGCAGCTAAGGCTCATGCTAGTACGAGGGGCCTATGACTAGGTCTTAGTTAGTGGAGGATTATGTTCGTGATAGGACTTGACTTATCCACTTGCAGCGGTTACACCGCTTATATCTTTGGAGCTTACTCCTTAAAAATCGATTTTCATGAAAAAGCCTTGGGTATGAAAAGTACTTTTTTAGATTAATTATGGCTTCACACGATTAGTGTATTTAGTCAGTGTCAAGTACAAGGGAATAAACTCAAGTCTTGGACTTAAACACGCTAGGCCTAGAACCTTCTGACTCTTAAACATTGAGTACTGCAGGAACATTGTAAAGTTATGGTGGCAGATTTATTCTTTGATGATAGTAAGCTACTTATTAATAGCAACTTAGTAGTATTCAAGCGGAACATCGATATAATGCACCTACCACTCGTGGAAAACTGTGTGTTATTTGTCCGTGAAATCAAATTATTTGTATTAAGTTGAAAGGGCAAAGTGACCAGTAAACGTACAGAGCTTAATGTGAGCTTAATTATGTAGGTACGAAGTACACAATATACGACTGGCATATCAAATATTAATTAACACGGGTAATTACCATACCAAGTTACTAATTAATCATGCAATTATGACGATAATTGACGTAAAGAACAGAACGTAATACATAATTATTAAATGTGTAGTAGTTATAACCCGTGGTGTTGCCCGCGTGGACTATTAAATAAAACTGGCCAAGTGCGAGTCAGCATCGCGTCTCTTATCGCACGCTTAGGTAGGGTTCCGTACAATACGAAACATAACAGAGTTTCAACCTCATATATTTGATTAATTGATATTACCCAGAATATTTGGTTTGGTCGCGATCTAGAAAGACGGGGCTCGTTTACTAGCGCCATCTATGTCATTTTGCCGAAACTAATTAGATTGATGGCATTTAAGAACACGTTTTATGTACTCCCTTTAATTTTTATTTTGTTTTTTGTATTTGTTGTTCTAGCGGCAACAGAAATACACCATCTGTAAAAATTTCAACTGTCTATCACAGTTAATGAGCTATAGCCTGGTGACAGACAAACAGACAGATAGAAAGACAGACAGACAGACAGACAGACAGACAGACAGACAGACGGACAACGGAGTCTTAGTAATAGGGTCCCGTTTTACCCTTTGGGTACGGAACCCTGAAAATGTTGATGATGACGATGAAAATTGTCACATGTATGTAATATTGGTAGATTTCTGATCCGTTTAGAATAAACATTTTGCATGAATTCCTAATTTTCCATCTCCTACAAAATATATGGGAAAATATTATTCTTTGAAGTGTTACACACTTTATAATTTTGTAAATTGTTAAACACAAGAAACATCATATTTGATTTACGCAGTGCAAACATCTCTCGTCGGATTTGAAAACTGTAATGATTTCTTCCGAAAGTAGTCATAGATGGCGCCACCAATACATAATTGAGTTAAAAAATGCAATCCACTAATTCGATATCGATGGATTGAACTGTGGCTTAATTGGCAGAGCACCTGGACGTGTAATCCAGGGGGTTGCGGGTTCAAGCCCCGTTTGTATGGGAAAAGTTTCAGTGATATCTCATCTAGTTTTTTAAATTTCTGTTTGTGAAGCTCAACCTAGTTAGTCAACATTTAATTGTCTTTTTTGTTATTATTTATATCAGTTCGGCAATATACTGTTTCAGTGAAAAGGTATTTCCCTCATTGTAGGTAGCTCATCGTTTCAGGCTCATAGTGAGTTCGCAAAAATCGAAACGTTTACTAGAATTTTCAAGACAATGTATGTTATATATAAATACTATAAAACTTAAAAAGTTTAGTCTATAAAATAGTAGAGGCCAATGAAGTACTCTTAGTAATCACACACACACACACACACACACACACACACAAAATACAAATACACACACGCACACACGCGACAACACACACACACACACACACACACACACAAAATACAAATACACACTCGCACACACACACTATACACACACACACACTTGTTGTTAAGCTACATACATACTTATTGTCACCGTATTCACTACAAACGATATCTAAAGATCTTTAAGTTAATCACTTACATTTAGATTTTAAATCTATCAGCACCTTAACTCTAAAGCAAGACAAGTAATTAATTCATGGAAGGGTAACCCACAGGCAAACGTTAGTGAACAGCCTTCAACGTTGATTAATCGGCCGTCTCTGTCAGCCAGATCTAATTATTACAACATTAATTAGACTATGATATTAACGTTACAGACAAGCTAGCACAACACCCGTGACGTTTGTTCGCATCTTATAATTATGTTTCTTTGAAGTGTTCACTTTATATTTTTGTAAATTGTTAAACACAATCGAAAATTTCATCGTACCGACGGGACTTGAACCCGCAACGATGAAATTTTGGATTGTGTTTAACAATTTACATCTTATAATTATTGATATTGTTAACATTGGAGACCCCAAATTGGTGGTCATTGTCACACACAGGAGTGCTATTGTCTCCCCACCTATTGGCGGTGACAGTAGATAAATACGTATTATAGTTAATTAGTATTAGCGAGAGGTTACTTTTTTATTTTATTCAATTTAAATAATTGGCCCCGTGTCTTCCAAGATAGTCCTGTCACCTCAATCTAATATTAAATAACCGGCCAAGTGCGTGTCGGGCCACGCGCAGTGTAAGGTTCCGTAGTAGCCTGTTATTCAATGCAAGTCTTTACCCGTTAGAAACAAGCAACTAGGTACTCCTTCTTTGTCACTTTAAAGGGTTTATTTTAAGGATTTTGTATTTGGTACAAAATTATCCAACACCCAAGTTCAACGACTATTTTACTGCTAAACTAAAACAGTTATCCCAACTGCTGTAAATTTCCTTGAAAGTTCATGTGCGCTATTACCACGATTTTTTTCAGATTTTTCAAGCCA
Organism: Cabera pusaria; assembly: GCA_954871355.1. Classification (NCBI taxonomy): domain Eukaryota; kingdom Metazoa; phylum Arthropoda; class Insecta; order Lepidoptera; family Geometridae; genus Cabera; species Cabera pusaria. The sequence continues at coordinate 886,177 of OX940901.1, forward strand.
GCAGTTTAGTTTTTAGGGGGGACGCCCTACTGGAACAAAAATTTCACTTTAAAGTTTAATATTTCGTAAATGGAGCATTCAATCGAAAAATTGTATTAGCAACCCTTAAATTATTTTAAAAGACCTATTCAACGATACCCCACACGATGGAGTAGACGATGAAAAAAAAAATTCATCCCCACTTCTCATATATGGAAGCTACCCTAAAAAAAAATTTTTCACAATTTTATTTCAGCACTTTGTCGGCGTAATATATATACATACTTCCACAAAATTACAGCTTTCTAGTTTTAACGGTCTCATAGCAAAACCTCGGACAGACAGACAGACAGACGGACATGACGAAACTATAAGGGTTCCTTGTCAGGACTACGGAACCCTAAAAAACGATTAAAAACTTTGAAAATGTATATCACACACAAACGGTGTTTGGTTTTCTGTTGCTTCTTTTGGTATTTCGCAGTATTTATTTATTTATATATCTGAAGACAAGCAGCCCGCCCCGGCTTCGCACGGGTAGAACATATATGCCTACAAAATTTGCATCAGTTTGTTGCATCGAATATAAAATATTAACATATATACGAGTAACAATCATCGTCATATGTCAACCAATTTACACAAAACCTTAACGAATTATGCACCTAAGACCGAAACCTTCCTCATAAACACTCTGGCTATTGGTGAAAACCGCATGATAATCCGTTCAGAAGCTATTGAGATTATTGCGAACAGACAGACAGACGCAGTGATGGACATTGTTTTATAATACTTACGTAGTGATATTGGACGGCCCTTTGGCGTAAAGGATAGTTACCCCGATTCTGACCCGAGGGTCGTCGGTTCTAATCCTAGCTATACCTACCAATGAAAGTTTTATGAGCATTCATGAATCATGGGTTTTCGTGGGATCATTAAATCTACCAATAATTAAGATAGTTTAAAAACTAAAACAACTGACTTCAATGCCCCGCGAGGCAATTCAGTAGCAAGTTTGAGACGTTTATCGTCATATCTCTGAAGATACTTATCACATCTCAATGAAATTACAATGGGACCACCTCGGAAACGTACCCTACCGATTACAAACATAATAATTCGAATCGGTTCACAATTGACGGAGTAATCGCGTAACATACACACACAAAAAAAGAAAGAAAAAAGAAACATACAGACGAATTGAGAACTTCCTTCTTTTTGGAAGTCGGTTGAAAAGTAGCTTACCTCCAAGGTGAACATCTGCCACCGTAACCTTACGGCGTTCCCCGACGCAAAAAGTAGGTATTATACGTGTGTATCTATGTGTCTGTCTGTAGCATCTTAGCACCCAACCGGATGAACCGATTTTGATATAAAGTAGGGGTATTATATGTTTAGCGTGTGTATCTGTGTGTCTGTCTGTAGCATCTTAGCACCCAACCGGATGAACCGATTTTGATTTTATAATTGATAGTTTTTTTTTTATTGATGTCTTCATCGAGAGTGTTATTAGCTTTGATTCATGAAAATTCGTTCAATCGTTATAAAACTATGAGCTTTCATAGGTCTGATCAATTCGAAAATCTTCTTCTTCAACGATATTGTAAGAACATGGAAGCATTGACCTGATGCTGGGACTTCTCCTGGACTCTACAGAATACTCAAATTCTCACTAACTTACAGCTCAGATTTTAAATGTCGTGTTTAGAGTCATTGGAATGCTTTTAATGAAAAGATTATACATAGATCAGTCGGGGTGGATTAAAATATTATATTATATATATAGATCATGATTATTTTATACAATAGATCATATTATTATACTATATTGACTTCAAATTGATTGCGATCGGTGGGGATCTACAGAAAAGCTAAGCGTATAATAATATTTTCGCCGTAACTATGACCTATTCTGTGGTTTGACTGCAAATATTTTATTAATTTTGCGATGCGTGTATGTGAAATCCGTGATATCTTCTAGAGTTTTCATTAGAATTATATACTGTAAAGGACAATTTTTTTCTATAATATGTGGCCAAGCTAATTAACGTAATTATTTGGATAAGGATTAATACTATATACTCGAAAATAGCCCTGGAAGTTATATAATATTTTTTAACAAAAAAATAAAGGTTGAAATGGTTACTGTGAGTCAACCTTAAGAGATAGACATATGCTGTCGCGGACTTTTTTGTAGGTCTTATTAAGTTGTACAACTCTTCCAAAGAAAATATTCTTCTATCTGTTTTCAATTGAGCAGCGTTCGTAAGAAACGTGTTTTTTCCACCGTTTTTTTGTCGACTTAGGTTGCAAATTATGTCCCCACGAAAATGATTTAAACGGGATAATAGCCTATTTTCATTTCGAAAGTCCATTCTATATATTAGTGAAAGAATTTTTTAAATCAGTCCAGTAGTTTTTGAGCCAAATCATTACAAACATACAAAAATACAAAAATACAAAAATACAAAAATACAAAAATACAAAAATACAAAAATACAAAAATACAAATGTTCTCTCTTTATAATATTAGTATAGATTCCTATTTAATATCAATTAAAGTTTAAGATCTTTTAAAATAAAACTAAAAAACAACTAGTTAATGTTTTTTAAACCAACAAATTATATGCTCATTTTTAACGACTTCGAGGAGGAGAAGGTCCCCAGAACGTCTGCAAGTTTTTTTTTTCAGTATCAAGTTTAAGGTGTTTGTCTTTATTATCATATTAATTATCTTTGCAATATTTAAATGGGACTATTTCAAAATAAACCTCGATCGAACAAAAAAATATTTTGCAAATCCGTCTGTCTATACATTACGGAGTTATACCGGAACATATATAAAAAAAATGAAACACTGAATTGAAAACCTCATTTTTAGGGTTCCGTACCCAAAGGGTAAAACGGGACCTTATTACTAAGACCCCGCTGTCCGTCCGTCTGTCTGTCTGTCTGTCTATCTGTCTGTCCGTCTGTCACCAGGCTGTATCTCATGAACCGTGATAGTTGGACAGTTGAAATTTTCACAGATGATGTATTTCTTTTGCCGCTATAACAACAAATACTAAAAACAGAATAAAGTTAAAAATAATAGAGGGCCCCATACAAGAAACGTGTTTTTTTCGGCATTTCACGCCATCTATGTACGCTTAGTTAGGTAAACAACCCATAGATGGCGTTATATTGAAATGTCAATTCTTAACACCTTTGTTAGACGTTAGATGGCGTTATAAGAAATAAAATGTTGAATAATTATTATTTTTTGCTGGCGAAAAATGATTATGGTATTTTTTGCTCGATGTTATAAAATACTGTAGTGTGGTACGGAACCCTACGAGTGCGAGTCCGACTTGCACGTGGCCAGTTTATTTAAAATCGTATCAAAATTGATGATACACAACGGTATTTACCTAAAGATGTTAAAGGTACGGCCACACCGCGGCGTCCTGCGATCTGCGGGCGCGATTTAAGTAGTTTTTAATTGTTTTCTGATTACGTTTGGTGTGAACCAGTCGGTACAAAAACTACTGCGCTATCTGATCGCCGCCTAGATCGCGCACGCAGGACGCTGCGGTGTGTCCGTACCTTAAAATAAAATCCTTGTGATGAAATCTCTAGCGATTTATTATGCCTATTTTTCACTAGTTAAAATATTCACAGGTAAACTATCCAATCTCTCAGAGAGTAGATGATATCAGCTTCTTAAAATAGTTCGCCTATTAATCTCTACAGTAAATCTAAATACTGTACAAAACGCAACATTTCACCTGTACGGTGTACCTACAGCATCACAATCATAAATCAATGTACCAAGGTATCGGCAGTGAATAGAAGTTGGTTTTATTTAAGAAGCATTTTAATCGCAACGTCATTATGTTAAGTAACATTGTCACTCGTGGGAGGGTCATTGCTTACTCCCGCGATAGTCTCAAATGTCGGGGAAGGCTGCGGCCGTAGTTCAAATAGCCCACCGTAATAAAACTTAATAAAAAAAATTAAACCGCCGAAAAAACTGAGAAGAAAAAATTTTTAAACCTTTTTTTATTTAACCTAATAACGAAGTTCTTAAACTACTGTTAGTTTGCCTAAGTATATATTTTTGTAATTGTTTTGAGTTTTTAACTAAACATAATAATTTAGTTAGTTAGTATGTATACCTAAGTAATTTTGAGTCGGCGCTAAACAATCAATAGGCAAAGATCACTAAATAACCTCTTAAATTTACAGAAATAATCAAATCAAACGTCATTTTCGAAGAGGTCCCATTGAAATTTTATCAAGATCTTATAAGTATCTCGAGAGATGACGATAAACGTCTCAAACTTGCTACTGAAATTGACTCGCGGGGCATGGAAGTCGGATGTTTTAGTTTTTAAAATTTTATTATTTCCTTTTAAGACACGGCACCCTAAGAAGAGCAATACCATCATAGATCCCATCGTTACATGATGTATTGTGCACGTGTTTGTCTGTTTGCAAAAGGAAAAACCTATCATCATCATCATCGTCACCATTATCATAATCATCATCACGGCGGTTTGTTGATGATTTATTCTTGGATATACATCTTCCTTTCTTCATCATGTCTGACGGTGTTAGTTGACCAGGTCCTGCCCTGCGTGTCTTCTATAATGGTTCATCCAGTTCATCGCTGTGAAGGATATCCTCGACCTCTTTCCTATCGGCCTAGGTCTCAAATTGATTTCGCACATTTTTTGCATGGGTGTTGCCCATTCCCACTTTATCTTCGCTACTATAGTTATCATTACTTCGATTTCATTCATTGCGCTTGCTACCACGCATAGTAATTTCTGTCGGAGCAACTCTGAATTTTTCAAGACTTTAAGTCAGGGTTATGGTTTCTACAAAACCCGCCAGGTCAATAAATCTGCTATCGCCGAGCACTTACTGGAATCCGGACCAAATCACTGGATCGAACTTCATGACCCTAAGATCCTCTCGACCGACCGCTACTATTACTCCCGTATTGTGCGTGAAGCGGTAAGAATAAAAAAGCATCCCAATTTCAACCCGAAGGATGGATTTAGGTTGGCCGCAACATGGAACCCAGTAATTAGCAAGTGTTAGAATCGAAATTTAAAGCATCAAACATTTGCCGATATTGTCTGAGTTGTGCGTCGCAATGGCAACTCTTATAAAATAAAAATAAATTGAGGGTAGTTTCAAACGAAACTCTCTATAAATAGCAGGGCTGACACTCACAACATTCAGTCGTCTCGTGACCACGATGAATGCAACTTGGTCGAAATGCCGAATTTATTTAACTAATTAAAATTGATGTTTTAAGCACGATAAGTCCCGTATTTTAATATTTATAATAATGGTTTCTATTTACACTAACTACCGAAATCTGCCTTACCTACATTTAGTCATCTTCAAATATTTTACCAAATGTTAAATACAACAACTGCAAACTTTAATTCAATTCCATCGCTCTACACAGCTTACGGCTGTCTTTCTACTCAGTAATAATATAAATAATATTTTCTTTGATTACAAAATACCGAAGCGGGTCGTGAGGACAGCAGACAAGCTTACAATGCCGCAGCGTTCTACAGAACTATTGTGTTACGAGTATAGCGCTGTATCGCGGTGACAACCACCGGTGTATCTGGAACGCGGATTTAGGTTATATAAAACCAATTTTAAATGAAAAAGAGGCACTGAATTTGCGTGGAGTTTGCCTTATAAAGACAATTAATTTCTCACAAAACTAACTCATTTAAATTGCATAGATGAAAGTGTCTTGATGTAGGCTATAGGAGACAACGTCATAAGTATATTTAGCTTAGCTGGAGGGGTAAACGAGACGACTAGTCATGTGCAACCCACATTGCCAGTAAATATTTAAAAAAAAAAAACAATGATATGAGGGACAGGCATGAAAAATGAACCATTTTAATTTATAAAATCTAAGTAAAAGACTAAAAATTAAGATCGAGCTCAGTGGTGTGCCATGAGAGAGGCCTATGTCCAGCAGTGGACGAAAATTGGCTGAAAATTAGGATAATGATGATGAAGTAAAAGACTTCTGTTGGAGTCATTAATATGGATGCTTTACTGAGTGATTTAACTGCAGTTTTAGACAGAACACACAATATTATGTTTTTCAACATTGTACGATATCCTGCAAACACTCAAATACATTCACCGACACTAAATGGTTAGCAACTCACGTTTATTACACATTAAAACGCGGCACAACACAAGTATCAGGAGAACATACATAGAGAGAAAAAACAAAAACTTAATTCTTACCAAAACATCCTGATGCATGTTCGGTTTGGATTGTTATCCTGTAAATAATAATCTCTAAATAATGTATACGCAATTTAAGGTCGCATCCGAAGCGTGTAGCGTATTTTGAACGTTACCTACGTTGTAACTAGCTGTAGGGCCAGTTCCACCTGGTGCCTGATTATTATTATTAACTTATTTGACAGATGTTTGAAACATTTTATTTGGTGACATCTGTCAAATAACTATCTAACACTTTATCATAAACCGGTGAAAATGGCCCTTAGGGTCAGATTTACAGGTTCCTGATAGTCCTATTAGGAACTTATCTAACAGATTCTTGACAACTTGTGAATGGCGTCATCTGCCAGATAACTCTCTGAACTAATCATGAACCGGTGAAACTGGCCCTTAGACTCGCATTTTTGCCATCAGAGAGTGCATCTTCTGCACGTGTAATATTATTTATTCTGTGTATATACTAACCTTATAAATTCAATTTCAATTTTTCAATTTATTAATTTATTGCGAGTACAGGTAAGTTTTGATGTTGAATTACAAAATTGTACAGCTGTAATCTACCTATTGGCGTGCAATTTATATATGGTAAATAATCTTTGAAAGAATACATACATTCTTAACATAAATATTTTTTTGGGTACAAAAGTATGTACCTGCTGACCAAATGAGCTACACCTTCGGCTGCATCATCATTCGTCCTTACCTCTAAGCAAGATGTTAGTCAATCATTTTGACATTGGACACGGTTGGACAATGTAGCTTTATCTCCAGCTCGACTTCTCCAGTCACTACCAGCTCTGCATTGGTATATTATCGCTTCACCTTGCGGCAAGTGGTCCTACTTTACGTTTGCCAAAATTCTCAAAAGTCTCAAATTCATTACACAATATCCGACCCAACGGTTACGCGACATTTTGATTATTAACACAATCAAAACTTACACAGTTGTTTGAGACTAAGAGGTAGTTTTACCGGACCTGATAGCCCTATTGGGAACTTATCGGACGGATTTTTGGCTTTTATCCATATAAAAGCCAAAAATCCGTCAGATGAAGCCATCTTCATCTGTCACATTACTATCTGAAACTTTATTAGTAAACAGTAAAACTGGCCTTAAGAATACTATTACATGACGATGTTGTGACTCATACTAATAATAATTAAATTTAATGTAGGTACAGTGCATTTTGATTATTCAGTTTGCGGTATCTATCTGGAGGTAATCGGTGGGTTACATACAATCAATACGTTCGAGCTTCGCGTGCTTGTGCTAAATAAAATGTGACTTACAATGTTCTGTTAATGTATTCGAATGTACTTTATGCCGTTTCCAGATACCTAAATCAATGGTTGTATAGACTGTGTTCAACCTATTTCAGCCCTTTGTCATGTTGGACGCTAAAATATCATTACGTTTAGCCGCAGAATAAATAATAGTACAAAGTTTGGTGTTTCTTTCATTTTGTGAAATTAACGGATACTAGGCCATAACGTTTTTTTTAAATTTATTTCTTATAGGCTAGCGTATGACTACTATCTCACTTGTTGTTAAGTTATGATGCGGTCGAAGATGGTAAGCACGCTAGGCCGAGAGGGGAACTGGCTCTCAAAGAAAGCTGTCGGAACACATTGGATGTTTGGCGACAGGTTTTACTAACTTCAGGGTGGTAGCTGGCCAGGCGGATAGTGTCCTACCACCATGCGGGGGTTATTGGTTTCTTAACGATGTTTTTCCTTAACCGGAGGTCCACTGTGAGAAACGCACATACATTTTTCGATATAAAAATCCATTGGTGTACGGCGGGGTTTGAACTCGGTACCACTGGCATCAAAGCCGACCGTTGTCCCGATTACGCCACCGGGCCCTCAAAATATTTTTAATAAACAACTAGTAGTGCCTTGCGACTATTTCCAAGTTGAAAAATACATGTCAGGTATAATTTTGAGGTAATCAAGTTAACCAAATGAATCATTTTAATTCTGTGTGCTAATTTTAACTAAATTCAGATGTAGGTACTTAACAAACTGCCAAACATACATACTATCTACCGCACGGTAGAATAAACAGTATACAAAACAAATTCACCGCAATGCGTGCACTTCTATGACACACCATACTTCACAGAACATGCGTGCGGTAGAATAAACGCAACGCAACCGCAGTGCGCGCGTGCACTTATGGTGTTAAGAAGAATCTATTGTGACATTTGCTCAAAAGTGCATCATAACCATCATCATCATTGTCAGCCCGTATCAGTCCACTGCTGGACGTAGGCTTCCCCCAAGATACGCCACTGGACCCGATCTTTGGCTCTTTGTTTTCAAAAGTGCATATTGTTTTCTAAATGTAAGAAAAACAGAACTTAACAGAAACATAAGAATTAGATTCAATAAGTAGGTCAAAACATTGTTACCTATTAATTCTTACAACTCGGCATTGTTTTCATTGGCATGGCATTTTTCCTTCCATTACCGTTGAATTAAGAGGGTTTAAAGCACTTTAAACTTCCACTTCCATTTTATTTCAAGATCCATTGAAGCAAACACTTTTGACCAACACAAGCAAAACGTCAAAAACTTAAATTTAGAAAACAACTGCTTTCATAATCACCTCATTACTTCTAAAATGTTCAAACAAAGAAGTATAAAATATATCGTTTACACTCAGCTCATCCTGCTTTGTGTAGAGCGGAGAGATCAAATCGTCATCAAATTAAAACCTGTTTAATAATTCATAACTATGAAGGCACGCGAGTACCCCCATCAGTATTCGGGTTCATTATAGGCTGCCGAACGTACTTTGGACGTAGGTAATCGGGCAAGGAGAAGGAAAACGCCTCAACTAATTCTACACAGACACTCCACCGAACACGTAGTGCCTCCGCGCGATGCAAATGGATTGTGTGATCTCCATTCCGTAGCTTCGCTTTCCGTTCATCACAATAGAGTCCGGGGTTGTGTCAGAGTGGCACAAACTTCACTGTCAGCCACTCGCTGACAGTTGTCAACATTAATTCCGTATTATTCTATTTCATTTACGCAGTGCAACATCTCTCGTCGGATTTGAAAACTGTAATGATTTCTTCCGAATGATTAACTTACGTAATAAGTAGTCATAGATGGCGCCACCAATGCATAATTGGGTTAAGAAAATGCAATCCACTAATTTCGTCGTATCGATGTATCGAACCGTGGCTTAATTGGCAGAGCACCTGGACGTGTAATCCGGGGGTGCGGGTTCGAGTCCCGTCGGTACGATGAAATTTTGGATTGTGTTTAACAATTTACAAAAATATAAAGTGTGAGACACTTCAAAGAAACATAATATTTCATTTACGCAGTGCAACATCTCTCGTCGGATTTGAAAACTGTAATGATTTCTTCCGAATGATTAACTTACGTAATAAGTAGTCATAGATGGCGCCACCAATGCATAATTGGGTTAAGAAAATGCAATCCACTAATTTCGTCGTATCGATGTATCGAACCGTGGCTTAATTGGCAGAGCACCTGGACGTGTAATCCGGGGGGTGCGGGTTCGAGTCCCGTCGGTACGATGAAATTTTGGATTGTGTTTAACAATTTACAAAAATATAAAGTGTGAGACACTTCAAAGAAACATAATATTAATTCCGTTTGTTGCCACTCTCAAAAGCTCGATGCGCCGTCAACTATATCAAAATTAAAACATTTCTTTCCCTGTAAATAAATAAAGGTTGTTTGGGAGAGAGGAGAGAGAATACCGCCGTTTGCATTATTCTAGTTTCCATTTTTCTTTTGTACTTATGTTACCTATTTGTACTATTCACTATTCTGTGCTTATGTGCGAAACATTGATTCGTTCGAGATCTAATAGGTCAACGAGAAAAATAAATACAATAGAAAAAAATATAATTCGGACAAATTTCATCCTAATGCAATCTGACATATTCTCGAATTGAGAAACAATCATCCAAACAACATCATCATCAGCCTATCTTTGCCCACTGGTGGACATGGGCATCACCTGTGGCACGCCACTGAGCTTTATCAATTTCATTTATTTGTTACAAACATACCACATTTATGATATCAGCAGCATTTATCATTCGCAACGCGCAACTCGCAACAAATGAGTAAGTAGCATATGGAAAACTAAATCTGACTGTAAACTAAATCTGACTGTAAACGCGACACATTTCAAGGGGGTTTCGAAAGAGTGGTTTTCCTCATTCCAGAAGGGTAGACGTAGCTTGACAACAAATTGCCTGGTTCGGCCATTGTTTGTTTTCAATACTGGGAAAGGCCCCATGTTTTGGTTCTTTTTATTTGATGAAGGCCGTATTTCTTTTGGAATTTGAGAACCAAATTAGCTAATAGATGTTTGGGATGGCCTTGATAACAGAAAAGGTTCTGATTTTGTTTGTTTATTCGTTCCTATGCTTTGTTTTTAATCTCCAACGCAAAATGAAGGGGTGTTATAAGTTATAAGTTTGACGTGTGTATCTGTGTATGTGTGTCTGTTTGTGGCATCGTAGCGCTCAAACGGATGTACCGAGTTCGATTTAGTTTTTGTGTTTGATAGATGTCTTAATCAAGAGTGTTCTTAGCTTTGATTCATATACGTTAAGCCGTTTTAAAACTATGAGCTATTTTAACCGACTTCAAAAAAAGGAGGAAGATTCTCAATTCGACCGTATATAATGTTTTTTTTTAAATATATTTGTTCGCGGATAACTTCGTCGTTTGTGAACCGATTTTGATTATTCTTTTTTTTTGTTGGAAAGGAGATATCCCAAGTGTGGTACCATAGTAATCTTATCGACTGATAAGTTTCTCCAGAGATATTTATTTTTTTTTTTTTTTTAAATAAAAGATTACTCGCAATGTGGGTTGCACATTACTAGTATTCTTGTTAACCCCTCCAACTAAGCTAAATATGCTTGTGTCTGGAGTGGGTTCACGTCAATAGTGCAATGGGTGGGGTGCATCCATTGGGCTATTGCCGCCTTATATGGAAATAAACACCTCAAAATTGGTACTGAAAATTAATAGCGCGGCATTGAAGTCGGTTCTTTTTAGTTTTTTAAACGATCTTATTAGATGATAAAAGGAGTGATCACTTTTTGTTTTCTTTTCCTATGATAATTCTAGATTATGTCGCTTTGAAATCGATTTTCATAGGTTTGATCAATTAGAAATTCGGTGTCTTCTTATTTCAACGATATTGTAAGAACATGGTAGCATTGACCCGATGCTGGGACATCTTCTGGAATGGAATGGAATGGTTTCAATGGATAGAGTATACATACGAGTACATAGATTAGTGGGGGTGGTTTTAAATTTAGAATTTAAGTATTGTCTCTGTTGTGATTTCACTTTATTTGTTGAAAGTATAAAATTAAACAATATACTTAATTCAGTTCTAATAAGTTAATGTATGTTGTATATATATAATATACGAATTAGAGTAAAACGTCTATAATATGACAACAGAAGGAGCAGTCGACGACAACCTTTAACTGCGACAAGTCTTTGGCAAACAACGGTCGGCAATAAAATTCTTTTCGGCATAGTCGGGTAAACTATACAATCGGAATTTTATCAAATAAAATCATCTAAATATAGAATACCGTCAGGAAATCCGTAAAAAAGCAAGTAAACAGCCGCAAAACCAGTTTATGATACAATAATGTTTAATCCGAGTAATAAAGTGCGGGATTTTTTTATTTTTATGAGCACTAAAATTCTTTGGACGTGGTTTAATATTCGGTTTAATATAATTAGTTTCATGTGGTCTTGGTTATGTGCTCTTCTTTGTTAACTGTCTTCATGATTTGGAATCATAGATCCAGGAATGTAGATATAGTACAAATCTATTTCTATGTGTGCCGAATATTTAACGGGTGTGAGATACCAGTCTCAAGCTTAATGAGTTTTTTAGGTTTTAAGAAAAGTCAAATTATGACACAATCCCATTGTTTTCACTGTTACTGTTTCAGAGAGACTACAAACTTAAAAGACACGCCAAAAACATAATCAATATTGTAGTAGTAGGTAATAAATAATAAAAAGTTTTCTGCTCTAGAAGCAACCCGGGGTGTATAATCAAATCATGCTTATTACAAAAACTCTAATCAGAACTCATAAACGACAACAATATAGTAGGCAAAAGGCTCTATAATGGGGAATGCTCTGAGGAGCTTTTTGACCTGATTCCACAATCGCCATTATTTTATCGTACAGCTCGGCACCGTCAAAAAGCTCACTCTCACATCTTACAGACCTGGACATCTCGAACTGCCCATTTTAACCGAGGATTTTTACCGCGTACCTGTAAGATGTGGAATGATCTACCCGCCGCGATCTTTCCATCTAGCTATAAGATGGAGTCTTTTAAAAAGGGTATCCACAAGCTCCTCAAAGGTCGGCAACGCATCAACAGCACTCATGGTGTTGCAGTTGTTCATAGGCGACGGTAACCACTTATGATCAGGCGGGCTGTCTGCTTGTTTGCCAACCATAACATTTGAAAAACAAAAAAAAAACAAACTTCAGAGCCTTGAGCATCGTCGCGAAGTGTGCCTATCAATTGGACGAATTAATTCCACCGTCCCTCTTCACTACTACTTACTACCAAGGGCACAGATATGCACCATCGATACATGATAGATATACCATTTTGCCGCACTTTGCAGCGCTTTGCATCCACATTTATTATTCGCACAGCGAAGGAATGGCATTCCCTGCCAGAGTCTGTTTCCTGTTAAGTACAATCCGGGGGTCTTCGGGAAATCGCGGGTGAACATAATAACAAAAGTTTATTTTATTTTCATGTTTATATAACCTTAACACGCTCACTGCATTATGAGGTCTAACAAGCCACATGCGTAACTTGCCGCTGGTGCGGCAGTCATAATCGCGTGCTTTCACTCTGTGCGGGGGGCGACTATTTAAACATTTCTATGAGTACAACAGAGACAAATATATAAAATTACTTCTCTTACGAAGCCTAGCATAATGGCGTAGACAATATTATATGAGATGGATTAGGTCCCATACGCACTGGATAGAAATTAATCACGTTCAGTGCGAAGTGAGGTCTGAACTGCCTCAAAAATTGTAGGCCTCATAACCGCACGGAGTGAGGCGCGGGCGGCGCGGGCGCCGCGCATTTTAGCGTAGTGACGTGATAAGTTTCGATACGGACGCACGCTGCTAGCCGGTGCGCTCTAGGCATGCGCAAAACGGTACATCGAAATGTAATGCAACATTACTCATTACTTTCGAAAATGTAATATTACTTCGAAGCATCACACATCACGCATTACACTTAGCGTAACCATTACCTACTCCATTCTATTACATTGTTAAATGAGTCTCACAAAAATAAACCTTGCTGTAACGAAATACTTTTCAAATTCCAAATATCACACTTTCATACACGCTCGTCAAGTATTTGCTGCTTTTTTATCTGCTATTTTGCTCAGGCTGCAAAAAAAACTAAAAAAATTGTAACTTTTTGTGTTCAGTGTGACAAATCCTACTGCTTGCCCTGTTTTAATAAAAAACACTTTAATTAAAAACAAATATTATAATTTTATAGTGACTGCAATTTTGTTTTATTCCCATCCCTAGTCGAGACACAAATTAAACTTTCTTTCAGTGCGAAATGAGGCAGAACAGATGTCATATATATTTTTTTAATTTATTCAATACCGAAATGTCATAACTGCGGGCGAAGCTTAGTTTAAGTTAAACATCTATTTAAGTTTATAATGGTAAAGTTTCAAGCCAATATTGTCTCTTCTGAGCTATATTTAAGGTATTTTTTAGAAACAATATTTTGTGAGGCCGAGAAGGTCTCATACGCACTGCAAAGAAGTTCAATCTTGACTCGAAAAGACCTCATACGCACTGGCTGAAAGTCTACGAAAAATAGTTTCGCAGTGAGCGTGTTAATTCAAACATTTTAACATCATAATATATTAGTTATAACAAAATTAATAACGTAAAAACCAATTAAAAATCCTATTAGAACCATTCGACTTCTACGCGGACGTAGACGCGGGCAAAGGCTAGTCAACTTTAAAAAAAAATTAACCAATATGTGACATTTCATGATAAGAAGTAATTTTAATTCAGCTTCAAAGATTGTTGATCTGAAAAAACATACAAACATAATTGCAAGAATAAAAAAGCTTCTAAAAAGCAACAATCAGCGTCTCTTTATCTTTTGAAGTCAAATGGCTCAGCAAGCATGCAAAATAGCTTCCTTACGCTACAATGAACCTCATAAGGTATAAGATTTTCAATACATTAATGCAGTAAGCCCTTACATGTAAAGATTAATTCAAACTTATCCGTCTGTGTAATTTGTAATTAAGATTATAGGATTATCGGAATTGAATGTTGGGGTTCAAGGAGCTCAGTTGATGTACGCGTGTCGGATATTATATTTTGATTGTAAAAGGGATAGAGGGTGTCTTTAAAGGAAATCTGTTACGGGGTTTCTGAGAGGCTGCTGAAGTGAACCAGTATGCTTTATTTTGTTTAATACATGAAGCTTAAATAATAATATATTGGAAGTTAATTGCTACCGAGTATTCTTGTTGTAGTTCGCAGATTAAGAGATGATTTTACACATGATCTCCGGTTGGGTCTAAATGTGTTACCACTGGCTGCTACGGCCGTGGCTTGTACCCACCGAACAAAGACATTTCGCTTATTGGTTTTAGCTTGTTTGGTACTGATCAGTCCCAATGGTTGGTATATTATGCTAATAATTCAATGCAAATCCATGTAGTTTTTCAATAATTTGCTGCTACTAGGGATTGAAGTTGTACAGTTTCTGTCAATCGTAGGATTTCTATTTGTATTTCTGTTGTGGTCAATATCAATGGGCGTGTGAGGTGGCCAACACAATGCAGTTATTCATAAAATTGTACCAAGTGAGAGTTTTGCGTGCCACATTGTTTTGCTATGGTGTAATCACGATTTAGACCAACATCGTAAAATTGGATTGCATGTAATACAAATACGAATAACTTTAATATAATATAACTATAACTAAATTTTGGTGAACAATATACAGTACATTGACATATACATCCATAGGCTCTCGAACAAGCATAGCTGTGTCTCTAGAGCCAGTGACTTCTCCCAATTCGATATATTGTTCAAACTTAGTTCTACACTATTTCCTAAGTTATTCTTAAATAATAAATAAACTAGATTAAAATATCTATTTTGACATTTAGTAATGGATTTTTTAGGCGTGTCCTATGATGTTCCAATTATTTTATTTATTTATTTAATTAACCCGACTCTAGAAAAATAAAATATAGTATACTTACATAGGTTTACATGTACAGCCAGAAGAGGATTAACATTTTTTAAGCTTGCATATGATGACCTTATTAAGTAGTACCTAAAGCGCTAGCTGACTTACTAATCCTTATAAAAAAAAATTGTTTCGTCCCACATTTTATAGTGCTTTCAACCCAATAATTAAAATTAAAAAAATGTATTTTGAGGAGGCTAACTAATAATCTACTAGGTCTACATAAAATAAATACATCTCTCAAACTTTTCAACTCTTGTATAACCGTCAGCCTGAACTCAGAGTACGAGCACAGCATACTCAGAACTCAACACAAAGTTGTGAGAAGGCTAAATTTCAAAGCTCAGTTTCAGTGAAAATGTTGACCTTCTACCATAGATTAAAAAACGTAATACGAGGTCTGTGTTTTCTACCCTGAATGCTTAACAAGTTCTCGTGTTTATTAGAAAGCTTTTATTTAGGCCAATATGGTAGACGAATTGCGATAGATGCATTTTTTGTGTATTGGACTAAAATGGCAGCGCCTTGTCACACTGCCGTAATTATAAATGCCAGACAAGCACAATTATAATATAGTAAGTCGCATCGTCACTTAACGATATTCGTTAACGTTGTATGTCTGACGTCAAAAAAGTGTGGTGTGGTTATATGAAACCATGATGTAAGTGAAACATTTGTTTATATGTAGCTACGGTTAAATGTAGCTATGTATACTCGTACAAATATGGCCGCGTATAAATAAGCGTTCGCAAATCAAGTTAAAGCACCGGTCAAGTTAAAGCACCGGTCAAGTTAAAGCACCGGTCAAGTTAAAGCACCGGTCAAGTTAAAGCACCAGCAACATGCGACTTGCGATAGATGGACGAAAAAGTTGAGACAATGTAATAAAAGTTTCACTTTAAAAAACAAAAGATTGTATTTTGAAACTTCGGTTCCAGCTTTGCGTTATGACTACTTCTGAATGGAAACTAACTTTTAATGTAATTTACATTACTTTTTTCCTTGCCAGCTGGCGAAATAGTCGATCGCTAGCCTCTCAGATATGTGTAAAAAAATATCTGACAAACTTTTAGTACCGTCCTAAGTAGTCTAGGCAAAAAGCAAACTACCGACCTCGCTAGATTGTAGTAATTTTGAGTGTATAATTTATACCTACCAGGTACGTTTTATTACCTAGTATACGTAAATTACCACAGTTTTATAACAGGAAATCAGACCCGTTTGTACGCAGCCGAGTTTACCATTCTATGCATTTCAATATCCCATAACACGGAAAATTTACATTTTCCTCGTAGCATGTGTTCATCTCTGATAGTATTACCTTCTCCATATCGAACAACGATAACGAAATGAAAGTCCGCCTTTAAGACGTGTTAGAATAAGAACAGCTTTATATGTATATATGTATGTATAGAAGATAGCTGATATGTTGTAGGAGCTAGTCAAGCTTTAATATATGCGCATAAGCTGATGCTTGTACGGTGAAGAAGGCTTTTTTTGCATCGTAGATATAGGCTAGCGTTCGATCACTCTCTCATCTGTTAGTAAGTGATGATATAGTCGAGGATGGTAGTACGCTAGACCTAGGTCTGGAACTGACTCTCAAGGACAGCTGCCAAAACATATTAGATGTTTGGCAACAGATTTTTCAACTTGAAGGTAGTAGCTGGCCAAGCCGACACTAGGTAGTGTCCTACCACCATGCGGAATTGGGGGGTTTTTTAACGATGTTTTCCTTCACCGAGGGCTACTGGGAAATGCGCACATACATATTTCGATAGAAACATCTATTGATGCAAGGCGGGGATTGCACTCGCTACCTCTGGCATCAAAGCCCAAATTTTCCCACTGCGCCGCTCGGCTCTGACTGTAAGACTGTAAGTATAAACATACTGTAATATACCCCTGGCTAGTCTTCTCTTTTCTAGACTCAGGTAGGACTGCTTAGCAAGATGGTATACCTAGGTGCTAGGAAAGATCACCATCTTACCATTACAACGTTTTACGGCATCCGAATTGAGTCTGTTGAAATACCCCTAGATGCTGTGTAAATTATTTATACTGTAGATAAATATAAACCTCATTATTATTATTTTTTTTTCAATTTAACATCATGGGTCGTAAATCGTCCGGTCTTTTAGAAGGCATTGACGGTGCCGAAGCCAACGTTAAGGAGGCCATTTACGATGTAAACTTATATGCTATGATTTGTGGATGGAGAGATGAAAAACTATAATTAGATCGTTTAAAAAACTAAAGGAACCGACTAGAAATGCCGCGCTATTAATTTTCAGTACCAAGTTTGAGTTATTTATCTCCATATCTCTGGAGATACTTATCAAACCCCGATGAAAATACCATGGTACCACACTTGAAATATTGTCTTTCTAACAAAGAAAGAATAATCATAATCAGTTCATAAACCACGAACGGGAATTTAACGTGACTTACGCGATGTCGATATAGCGATCGACATATGTTTCGGCCTCATCCGGAGGTCCGGTCATCCTTCCTTCAGGATTCACGCGTTCGGCCTCGCACACCCGTCGGCGAGCGCCCCGAACTCAAGATCCTGAAGAAGACCTCCGGATGAGGCCGAAACATATGTCTATCGCTATATCGACATCGCGTAAGTCACGTTAAATTCCCGTCTTAAATCTATAAGATTATGATCATGATAGCCAATTCTAGGCTTTGCCAAGGTATCGGCTATTTTTGGTATATATTGGCCTCATCTAGTTATGCCGTCTACTATATCATGATCCACAGTAATCAGGTGTGATGCAGTGCATTATCATTTGTGGCCTTTTATCATGAATTTTCAGAATCACGATATATAAAACAATAACATCCGTTTCAATGCTATCTACAAAACATTTCTATGTTGCAATCGTAATACAATAAACATATCATAAAACGTCACCAGACGGAAAACTTTCCTTTGAAAGGTTAAAATAACAAACAACGACATAAAACATGTTCAAAGACACATAGTAACTGTCATATTATCTGTGCAAGTTTGATAGCATTATTTGTTCAGGTTTGAACGCATTTGGAATTGCAGACGTGCAACTTATGCTTTACGCGATTATGTTCTAGCGAGAGATTTTATATATTTTTTTATTGCGGAAAATTCAAGCATTAAGCCCAATAAGACGTGACAACGCGGTTAAGGAATATAGCAACGATTACTCTGTACAAACCTATTCATTAAAGTAGATGTAGGTCTAGAGCGCCGTCTTCTGTTTTTTTACGGGTGTGTTTAGACTCGCCACATACATATGGGTGTGTCTAAACAAACGCATAGAAAAACAGACGCCGGCAAATCATTTTATTTCCTGGCTATTCTAATAATAGTAGAAGTACAAAACCGCTTGGCTCTAACAAATTGAATGGCCATCATAAAACAGTGTTAACATGTTTCCAGTGAGTCCGATTGTTAGGCTAATAAAAAGGGCTGGCACAATGATATTTTGCAAATTACTGTTTAAATGTGTTAGTTTAATGAATCAATTTTGAAATCAATTCATCAGAGAAGTTTCGAGCTGACTTTGTAACTCGCTAAAGAGAGATACAGCTAAATTACTCTGACCTTTTATTTTAATACACATAGTAGAGCATTTTATAGCCACCACAAACTACAAGTTGCCCGTTTGGTAGACAAAACGGTGGTTAGTACCGGAAATCGAATAAAGTAGGTTAGATAAAGCGACCCAGATTGTAACAGTCGCTTATCTGCTTGCCCTTCTAATGAAATTGATTGAAAACACCTACCCAGTACAATTCTGTGAAAAGCTAACGCGGTGATTTGTAAAGCAATATAGCTTTTCACACTGAATTTATAAACAATCAACTAATAACCAATTACTAAATCTACTGCTGAAAGAGATCGCTTTGAGTGATAAGACCGCCCATTGTACTAGTGCAAGAATTTATTTTATGAACCTAGTTTTTTTAATGCATAGTGTACAATAAAAAAATGATTGATTCATTCATATGATACAGTCGAACAACAGCTCTACAATTATTTGGTATTATTGTAGGCCTAGGATTACCTGTCTCTCAAGGGCTGCGTGCTGCCGGAACACAGTAAGGTAATGGTGGCAGGTTTTTTCCAAGATGGTAAGCTACTTTTAGGTAGCAAGTCAGGCGAAATATCGATATAACATGCTCCTAACACCTGTGCGGAGGTTAATATAATATGTTCCTACAACCTTTGTGTGTCAACCAATAGAGGTTTTGAGAGGAATGATGATGTGTACATTTAATGTCTACGTCACGGATGTTTAACAATGACATCCTGCTTTACGGTCACGTCTAAAAATTAGCCTATATCATATAACAGTGCTACAGTTACTTATGTTGTAATGCATGTTTATAAATACGGAGGTAAAAGATCATCAAGATATTTCAATCATTTTACATTCACAAACAAACTTCAAATCATTTCACAATACTGAGTTTGCTCCAAATTTTTCTCTCGTTGTGTACGTTACTCGAAGACTGGTGTAAATATTTATCCGATAGTTTATCTGATGGTAAAAACGGAGGGATCGCGCTTCGTAAATCTTTCTGGGGACCTACTATAACGAATTCATTCTTATTCTAATATTACAATGCTGAAAAGAGTAAGACAGTGCTAATATGTTATCCAGAGTAATATTACAAAAAGTATAACGTTTGTAACTCTGTCACTCTGTCTGTTTGTTACCTAATCACGCCTAAACGGACAATTCGGAAATGTTGAGGGCCCGGTGGCGTAATCGGGAGAACGGTTGGCTTTGATGCCGTGGTACCGAGTTCAAACCGCCGTTCACCAATGGATTTTTCTTTCGAAAAATGTATGTGCGCTTCTCACAGTGGCCCTCCGGTGAAGGAAAACATCGTTAAAAAACCAACAACCCCCGCATGGTGGTAGGAAACTATCTAGTGTCCGCCTGGCCAGCTACCACCCCCAAGTTAGAAAATCTGTCCCCGAACATCTAATGTGTTCCGGCAGCTATCCTTGAGAGCCAGTTCGTACAGAACGTATTAAAAAAAAAAAAACGATCTTATTGAAATTTGACAAGAAGATACTATATAGCATGAAGATGAGCATAGGCTACAATTGTGAAAATAAAATCATTATTTTTACACATAACTGAAATAACCCAGTGTAAATGTTGATTGACAGAGCTTTACAGTGATAAAATTTTTGGATTACGTAAACAAAGTCGCAAATATCAGCTAGATATAATAGATATATGTATACGTTTTTAAAGAGTCAATCGCTTGCTTCGCAATATTTAGCTTTGCTCAATAAATTGACTTGAAATAACTGTTACAAATATGTTAACTGTAACGCGGTAGTCGCTGAATTCCTTATCAAATCATCTATTTATCCTTACCTTATCTTACCTATTTACACGCAACCCGTGAGAACTGGGTAATTTCTTCCACCTGCTAATATTTTTTTATTCTGAAGTTTAATCGATCTCAGTGTGTACGAAGTTTCACCTTGCCAGAAATAAACGATGGATATGTAACTGCTGTTTTTAGGGTTCCGTATCTCAAAAGGAAAAAAAGAACCAGTCTGTCTGTCTGTCCATCTGTCTGTCAAGACCCTTTTTCTTAGGAACGCGCAGAGATATTATCAAGTTGAAACTTATATCAAATACTCGGGACTACGGTATCTTTCAGCACTGAAAAAATTAAACCTGTAAGTCAACGCGATTAAAAATACGACCGTTTATTTCGCATTTTTTACGATTTCACAAGTAAATTAAAACCTATAGGTTACTTTGAAGGTCGAGTACAAGCAAGGTCTTGCAGCACTTATAATGGGAAAAATCTGAAATCCGTAAATATGTACAATACAAATACAGAATACAACATTGCTTTATTTTGTATTTTTTTACCTAATTTGCCAAGTTTGTACGGAAGGCTCGGTGCGCAAGTCCAATTGGCACTTGGCTCTTTTTAGGGTTCCGTACCTTAAAAGATAAATAAGCTGGCCAATTGCAAGTCGGACTCGCACTCGTAGGCAAAGAGAATATAACCACTACGTTAAGAAGAGTCGGGACTCCCATAGAGCAAACTGACCAAATAGCGAAATGTCAAAACACAGGGCTTTTATAGTAGCCAAAATACCAGCGAAATAATCTTCTGCTAATTGACCAACATAACAAAAAAAAACCTAGTGATGTACCGTGTCGTCAAAAACATCGATAGCGATCGAACTACCGTTGCTTGGTCAATACTTTAGAAGGTTATATATTGTACTTAACTAATTTTGTTTTAGTGGTTAGATTGTGAAAGTTATATTTTTCCTATTTTGGTTTAACAACTCCATCACTAAGACAAAACCAGTTTGAGAAAATGATAGGCAGTAAAACAAAATATTAAATTTTATCAAGCTTTTTATTTTTGGAGTATGATGCTCTGTAGGATTCGCTCATTCGGCATCGGCATCAGCAGCTTAAGATAACGATATACCTGTAATGTAATATTGACTTATTAGTTTATCGCTTAACACTAATTTCTGGGGCATGCTGTATACAGGGCCTAATGTTTCCTTTATTTTGTGCTATAAGACCTTGCTTCTTGCCAAAATTTGTGATTCTAGGTCAACGGGAAGTACTCTTATAGGTTTTCGACCCAAAACCTATAGGGTATTTCCAGTTGACCTAGAATTGTACATTTTAGTTAAAAGCAAGGTCTTACAGCACAAGTAAAGGAACATTTCAGAAGATAAAAAGAAGTTGAAAATTCAGGTTAATTTTGGTATTTACAAGTTATGCGAAAATCTAAATTTGCCCATATCTTTTTATCGTGTTGCCTCAGGATCTTGATTTGTATACACTTAATAGGGACTATAGACCTCAATACCTTCAGTTTCTTCTTCATCTTCAGTATCTCAGTATCATCACACGGGCAGACAGACAGACACACGGACAGACGGACAAAAATTGATCTTATAAGGGTTCCTTTTTTAACCTTTTGAAGTACCAAACCCTAAAAAGCTCAGAAGGTTTAATTCCTTAACGCTAAAATTTCACTTCAGATCATTCTTATTTCCGATTATATTTATATTATTTTTGGTTATAAATAAAGGAATCTACTACTACTTGGTTTCACAATAAATTATTTATTGGAAAACTCAACTGAAAAACTATCTTCATTTTATTATGAAAATAATTTGGGGCCAGGAAGCATCCACTCCTATGTTGCCCCAAGGCCTCCAAACCTCTAAATCCAGCACTGGCTGTAAATTATACAAGGTGTAACAAAAGGCTGTAGTAATACTTAAACTGTGCATGCCATACCTAACCTGATGTATAATCTACCAGCAAAGTCTTCCTTTCCTCAGTATCTAACTGGGATTGCGAGTTATCATATTATCACATGTTAAACTTTTACGTAAACTTAGCCAGATTCAACCAGCTATTCAGCGTCATTGACCTAATGAAAACAGAATAATAAGTGTTGTCTGTGCAGAAGCAAAATTGTTATGAGTGGACGCCTGAAAGGGTCTAGATATAGTGCCAATTGCGGTAGCTTGAAGTTTGTCTTGATGTATTCATCACCAGAAGGATGAAATCATTGCCCGATGATGAGGATGAGCTTGCGGACATTGTTGGTTAAAATTACTCAAAATCACTTTGATGGTTTATCCCTATTAAAATATCGTCATGACATCTCGCAAAATTACACTTCTATTCCGATCACTGATCAAATCATAACTATATAATAATATACACTATCGATATCGACAAGCACCGCAATGCGCCCCGCACTATTTTTCACAAAGAGTTCCTTGTAGGAAGGTGTTAATAACCACACACCTTAAATTCATGCTAAATGCATGGTTTCTAACATCCACACTAGGTTATTTATTGTAAAACACAAAATAAAACAACAAAATAATTATTTTGAAAAAGCCGATTAACACGCTACCACAGGCTAAGTAGAAATACATGCTAGCCACAGACTAAGTAGAGATGAAACTTCTTTTTCTTCACATCATGCTACTTGATGGCATTTATTATGACAACCAAACGAAAGAGATAGTAAGAAATAGTGAGTGAGACGAATATAGACTTCCATCGGACGCGCCCCCCTTTTCATTAGTTTTCATAGATCTTTTTTTTTGTACTGCAGTTTCAGTAGACTGCTCGTAGGGTTCCGTACCACACTACAGTATTTTATAAGATCGAGCAAAAAATACCACTATCATTTTTCGCCAGCCAAAAAATAATAATTATTAAACATTTTATTTCTTATAACGCCATCTAACGTCTAACAAAAGTGTTAGGAATAGAAATTTCAATATAACGCCATCTTTGGGACGTTTACCTAACTAAACGTTCATAGATGGCGTGAAATGCCGAAAAAAACACGTTTCTTGTATGGGGACCCTCTATTATTTTTAACTTTATTCTGTTTTTAGTATTTGTTGTTATAGCGGCAACAGAAATACATTATCTGTGAAAATTTCAACTATCTAACTATCACGGTTCATGAAATACAGCCTGGTGACAGACGGACAGACAGACAGACAGACAGACAGGCAGACAGACAGACATACGGACAGCGGAGTCTTAGTAATAGGGTCCCGTTTTACCCCTTGGGTACGGAACCCTTATAAGATCACTTTCTTGTCCGTCGGTCCGTCTGTTCGTCTGTCCGTCTATCTGTCTGTCCGTGTGTCGTCACTGCTCTTCTACAAAAATCCTCTATATAGACCTTGTGACTTATATCAATTCATTAGCCAAAGTCTGCATCTTAGCTTGTCGCAGCTCCTACCAATAATGTGGCATATCTTTAATCACCTCATACATTTTCATATATGATACATATACTCTTTTGTATTAAAACGATTTATGACGGAACGTTTTCAAAATTTAAAAAGAATGACGGAAAAATATTAAGAACTCAGTCAATTAGAGGGTGATCAACGGGCAGGTTGCCATGGACACGATCTAAACAAAGATGAATTTTATTTACGGATTTTTAGAAAAACTGAGGTATTTCTCAGCAAAATGACAAAAAAAAAAAATTAAACAGCCTGGGACCCTAGTTTAGCGAGTATGTAAAGGATTTAAATGGCGGATCTATTATCAGCTGATCGAAATCATGTCTATACATAGTAACTATTATTGAAGAAGTATAGAAAGTATGCTGTTATTTGAGGATAGTTTGTATGTGTTAGATTTGTTCTCATTGAAATGGATTACATAAATTATTTCGACATATTTGACCATTGGGAGATAGGAGAGGCAAACAAAAAAACCGAAAACATTATGAAAACCGTGCAGATCCATTTTTTTGAACAATTCAGATTTTCCATTTTAAATACAAATTACAGGTTTACGAAAAGCTATGTGGAAGAAACTAAACGCAGTGATTACATTCTCTTTGGAAATTGACAATTTATTCAAAGATGGCTACAATCATGTTTATATTGTAGCCATGGAGACCGCTAGTCTTCATAGCTACAATGTTAACAGCGTAGACAGAGGATAACAGTCAATTTGAGTGATTCGTTCTAAAACTTGTTTTAAGTCTTTCACTCTTACTATAAATAATTTCCAATAAAAAATATTTTCCATAATATCAACTAATTTCAACAAAAAGTTCCAAAAACAACGTAGTTTGATTAATATTGCATTCCCAAAACAAAATTTCATGACTAATATTGATAGGTAGTAAACTTTATGAAAAAATAATTTACGGAACTATTTAAGACGAAAACGACACGAATTGACTAATAGTTGCCAGATGAAAAAGAAAAAAGTGTTAAACGTCTATGTAGATACCCACCGCCTATTCAACGTTTATTAGTCAAACAATGGATTGACGCGTGTTTAGAGTTTATTCATTGTGCAACTGTACAACCGTTTAACAGATGTTTAGGCATTTTTTTTATTAGTATGGCCGTTAGAGTTTATCACTGCTCTTCTACAAAAATCCTCCTCCAAAAAATTGTGATGTATATCAATTCATTAGCCAAAGTCTGCATCTTAGCTTGTCGCAGCTCCTCCCGTATGAACATCATTTCTGGACGTAGCTGATGGTGAGCCTTCGGACCCATGCCGATGGTCAGTTTAGGGTCTATGCCCGCTAGCTGCTGGTCGAATCTGGCTCCCACATCGGCGTCCAGGACGCCAGCATCTTCAAAGTAATTCTCATCCTTATCTATCACATGGTAAATCGATGGAATACTTCAGATAGGGTAGGTAGATAAAAAGGTTGTCTACTATAATCATTATTATCGTATTGTTTGTTCACGTTGAAAAATGTTTCTCCTTTTTGAATCATTTTCAGTACATTTCTTTGTCCAGACTGACGTCTCCATATTTTTCCGTCATTCCTTTTGTTCGTTTTTCAATTTTGAAAAACGTTCCGTCATAAGAAACATAAATTATTTTAATACAAAAGAGTATGATATGTGAAAAATGCATAAGGTGAATAAAGATATGCCACAAGCCTCACGTACTTTTCTAGGTACAAAGAACTTCTCTCTAGCTAGTACGGAGGCTTTATCGAATCGGATAAAGTGGTTTGTGTCCGCGAGATGTGAATGCTCCGCGATGGCGGATCTTGTCGTGTCCGAATTCTTAATGCTCCTTAATGCTATTTATTTATATATGCTGTTTTTTTTTTGCTTAATGCTATGTGTTCCGTATGTCTAGTCGTGGTGTTGCGTCGAGTTTCTCCCACGTAGCTCTTGCCACAGTCACATGGTATTCTGTACACGCCCGGAACGTTCAGCTCGTCCTTGTCCTTCGGTGAACGCAGCATCTGTCTAAGATGACCTGGTGGGCGGAAGATCGTCTTGACATCATATTTCCGTCGTAAAAAATATCCGATTCTGTCCGTTACTCCTTTTACGAACGGTAAATAAGCCGGTGATCGATCCGCTACTTGTGGTCGCTTACGTTCACTCTGTTTACACCACCGGCCACATTATCGCCAGCTGTAGCCATTATCCTCAAGTACCCCCCTCACGTGATTTAGCTCACCATCTAGGTATTGAGGGTCGCATATTCTTAGAGCTCGGTTGATTAATGCTCTGGGTACCGAGGACAAGTGTGCCGGATGGTGATGCGAGTTGGCGTGTAGATACCTTTCCGTGTGAGTTGGCTTTCGATACACTGTATGTGCGAGACTTCCATCTGGCCTGCGGATCACGCGTACATCGAGAAAGGATAAAGTTCCATCTCTACCTTTTCCTTAATTTGCAACTTTTTTTATTTTTCGGAATTTTCTCTTTACTTGTGCTGGAAGACCTTGCTTTTAACCAAAATTGACAATTCTAGGTCGACCGGAAGTATCCTATAGGTTTTGGGTCGAAAATCTATAGGGTACCCATTGACTTAGAATCATGAAATTTGGCAAGAAGCAAGGTCTTACCGCACAAATAAAGAAAAAATCCCAGAAATAAGAAAAGTTGAAAATTAAAGGGTGTCCCCATACGTACATAGTTGACGCCAATTAAGATAGGCCTCTGAGTTATATGAGCGCTCATACAATTTAGAGGTCTAGCTTAATTAGCATCAACCTGAAATAAGATAAATAAAAAATATTGTGCTATTGTGTGATTTAGTTTTCGGAATTTCTTTTACTTGTGCAGTAATAGTCTGAGAAGATGGTACGGAAGCCTTGGTGGGCGAGTCCAAATCGAATTAGCCGGGTTTATTTTATAGCGTCTTTCAAAATTTTATTGAGGAGGTTTTATGCTCATGCATTTTCTATAATTTTAATATTGTATTTTATTTTCTCAAAGAACGTTAGATTTGTTTTCGCCGCTTTTATTTAGATTTTATCCTTGTACCATATAATATAAATTTCAACCACCTCCCGTTGTTATTTCCTGTGTATTGTTATAATGCCCTGTTATGGTACCATCGAGTTCGTCTTATTATGGAGCCGAAAGGACGTCATATGAACTCTTAAGTACACATGATAATAATGGAGGAAGCGCCTCGTATATAAATATTTTAAGTTAATTTCTAGCATTAAATATAAACGTTTAAATAAACTTCTACGAAACATTAAATTGCCAAAAACATAAAGTAATTCTTGGAAGATTTTCGCTTGTTAGGAAAATAAGGAAAATCGCTCGGAGCTATATTTTTTAACATATCATTTCGGTATTAGAATATCATTTTTTTTTCAATTATGGATTAAATGTAACTTACATAATTAATGTTAATGATTATGTTAATGATATCTTCTTTCAAGTCATAATTATCGTTACACTAGCTGTAACCGCGGCTTTGCCATCAATCAATAATAGGTACGTGTAAAAAGTATCTTTGGTTACTTATACTATTCATTATTCTTTGCCTTGGTGTTAATACAGGTTATAAACTGTCTGTGTGCCAAATCCATCAAGTCCGTTCAGCCGTTTTCGCGTAACAAACTTACAAACTTTCACATTTATAATAGGATAACTATAAAAGGAAAATTACTGTGTATGCATGATATATCTGTCGTAGATCGGGTAGACGACGTGTGCTAGGGTATCGTAAAAATTTTACGCTCACAATTTTTCCAAACGCTCCAAAACAAATATTAATTAAGAACTTTAAAAAGTTTAATAGTTCTTAATTTATTTATTTGATATCAGCATCATCAGCCAGCCTGTCTCTTTCCACTGCTGGACATAAGTCTCAACTATACGAGTAGCATGCCACTAAGCTCGAGCTTCAGCTTTTATAATTGATATACGATGCGACCTAAAAGATGACTGTGACGGTAAAATTATTGACAATATTTACAAATTAATCTAAATCAAAATCTAAATATATCTATACACCTCTACAAAAGTCTACCATTGTTTGATGAAATTGTTGTTCTTTGAATTCATTGAGGGCCCGGTAAAGTAATCGGGAGAACGGTTGGCTTTGATGCCAAAGGTACCGAGTTCAAACCACATGAGTAAAATGAGTTCAAATCTCGCCGTGCACCAATGGATGTTTCATAGTGGCCCTCCGGTGAAGGAAAAACATCGTTAAGAAACCAACAACCCCCAAGGTGGTAGCGCCTGGCCAGCCGCCAGTTAGAAAATCTGACGCCAAACATCTAATGTGTTTCGGCAGCTATCCTTGAGAGCTAGTTCCCATTCTAGGCCTAGCGTGCTTACCATCTTCGACCGTATCATCACTTACCAATAGGTGAGATAGTGGTCAAACGCTAGCCTATAAGAAATAAAAAAAAATCACAATTTCAAAATCTATTACACTTCTTTCTCAACGAAATAGCATTTTTTTATCCTTAATTAAAATATAGGAGCTGACGATTACTCTGGTTGAACAGTCGACTCTTTGATCACCTATGGATTCGCAGTTTTAAAATTGGAAATGGAGTGTTCAACTCCTTGCTAAAAACACTATATCTAATATATAAAATTCTCGTGTCACAGTTTTCGTTGCCATACTCCTGCGAAACGGCTTGACCGATTTTGATGAAATTTTTTGTGCTTATCCGGTATCTATGAGAATCGGCCAACATCTATTTTTCATTCCCCTAAATGTTAGGGGTAGTCCACCCCTATATTTTTTATTTTATTTTTTAGACAAAATTTTTAATTTCTATTTTTTTATGATACAACATACAAAAATACATACAATCCTCAATTTTAACCCTTCTACGATCATCCCTTATTTTTTAATAGCCATTTTAGTAATTTAATCATTTTTCCTCCATACATACTTACAATAAGTAAGCTATTTTTTGTCTACACTAGAAATTACTACGAAATTATTTATATGGCAAAACAACGTTTGCCGGGTCAGCTAGTTAGTATTATAATATGATCAATTAGATTTAATTAGTTAGTCGATGCAACATGCATCCATAACACGTTGCCGTCTCGCTCTATGATAACTGTTTGTTTTGTGATATTAAGCTGGCCATTGTTGTATCCGGAATAGCAAATCTATTGGGATAATGGCGCATCATAATTTGCAAATTAATCCGGCTAGAAATATGCCGGGAAGTCAAATTTTGACATCTTGTAAATAGAATATTACCGTGTGTGATTTTGATGCCAAAATATATAATAGTTTAAAAAAAACTAAAAAAATACGCTTTTATAGAAAAAAAAAAGCGTAGGGTGCATGGTATCAATAGTTCCAAATATTTTATGAATAGATATGACTAGAAGGGTTATTTTGATAATATCCTGAAAAGCATCCCACGCTTTTTTTTTACAATAACATCATTTTTTCTTACACTATTTTTAATTCAAATTTATCAAAATTTATTTTCTATTTTTTAGTTGGATTTTCTATAAAAGCGTATTTTTTTAGTTTTTTTAAACTATTATTTATTTTTCATTTTTTTAGTCGATATATTTTTTTAAAAATTTTTTTTAATTTTTTTTTTATTTATTTATTGTAATCGGTCCTTAATAAGTATGCCAAATTTCGAGTAAATCCGACGTTTTGAAGGGGGTTAAAATCATGTTCAAAGATGCCGTTACATACTAACATACAAACATACATACGTCTGAAGCTAATAAAAGCGTATTAATGATCGACTATTTGTTAAGATTTTGTTACAAAAACATCATTAGGATCCTGAGTATTTGAGTTTACAATTGGTGAGAGTAGGTATCATTGAATTAATAGTAATATTTTTACTGTAAGCAAACTAACAATCTGGTGGCGAAGAATTTGCTATAAATATTAATTGGTAAAATAATTTAAGATATGAAAAATAGTTATAAACATTTGACAGTTCTAGGTAACATTGAGCGAATAAAAATAATTGGTTAATTATGTTGACGTAGAACTTTTTATCTTCAATTACAAGTTAAAGCGACGAACATTTTTGTTGACATAATAACTTTGTGTTTGTAGCAGAATCATTTAGTATTTAACAAGTTCTCGAGTTATATTTATTTAAGTCTTGTTTATTAATTTAAGTTTCAGAACTTTGCTAATTTTCTTGTAATTTTTTAAATTCTATTTAATGAGTAACTTTATATTTAGCAACGATTTCCATTATTTAATTACGGTTAATTCTGAAGGAACGTAAATACACCGCCGTCGTGCTGCAGTTAAAAGTTCAGTTCATTTTCAGATTTAATTCTTTCATCATATTGTAGTTTGTAAGCCTTGTCTTCCCTAGGGAATAAAGTCGAGCGAAATGTCACGAGAAGTCACGGCACTACATGTGCAACATTCTGTCGACTATATCGAGGGACATTAACAGGGACACCAACTAGCAGAATACAA
Organism: Cabera pusaria; assembly: GCA_954871355.1. Classification (NCBI taxonomy): domain Eukaryota; kingdom Metazoa; phylum Arthropoda; class Insecta; order Lepidoptera; family Geometridae; genus Cabera; species Cabera pusaria. The sequence continues at coordinate 916,984 of OX940901.1, forward strand.
AGAGGCATGCGTCTTCACTTTACTTTATTGATGCTGTCGCGCGACTGCCGAAAATCACGAAGTTTCGCAAGCTCGACCGTGAAGACATGTGCTGCGACACGAAAAAAGATGTTGCCTGAGATTTCCACAAATTACTTTTATATAGGATTCATGTCAACGGGGCTTATAGTCAATTAATTAGCGTTTAAATAATTGGGCACACACAATTACGTTGAAATAAATATGTGATAATATATTTATTTAGGTACCTAATTTTGTCTGCTATTCTCTGCCATAGAACGGAACTTAGTTTAAACTTAGATTGCCGGATGATCCGGCAAATTGTGACCAAGTACAGCACAAGAAACATATCTGCTTGTTCAGCCGCCGGACTGTTTGCAGTAGGCATTAATATAGCACTTTACTATACTTTAATAGCATATAACAGACGCTCACTCTATGGAACTATATAACTTGCTATTATTTGGGTTTTTTTTTTGGAGTTAGGTACGTGGACCGGCTCACTAATCACTAGACCAACTGATCAGTCATGATATGGTAACTAATTAGAGTTAAAACTTTGCATAGTTAAATAGATAGACAGCCGAACAATACAATCTGATGTACATGTACGCGTAACGATCCTCTGTGGTTTCATTGAATGGCCAAAGCTACTTTTTATGTTGGGAATTCTCTTCCATTGCAGACTAGCACCATTCCATCTGCATCTTTACTTTAGACAATATCGTGGTCAAACGCTTGTCTATCCAGAATAACAACACACAAGCTTCAATAAAACATTTTTTTTAAATGTTTGTACGCGGATAACTTCGTCGTTTATGAACCGATTTCGATTAATCCTTTTTTTGTTGGAAAGGAGATATCCCAAGTGTGGTACCATGGTAATTTTATCGAGGTCTTGTAAGTATCTCCAGAGATATGGAGATAAACACCTCACAATTGTTACTGAAAATTAATAGCGCGGCATTGAAGTCGGTTCTTTTAGTTTTTTTAAACGATCTTATTAAGTACAGCTCCTGTGAGAAAGGACATCAAAAATGTCAGAAATGCGTTGGAGTAATTTCGATATCTTAGCCCGTGAGTTTAAAGTCGTTTTAAATAAGTAAAGGTACTTACAGCATGGATTAAAATTATATTGTCTGCTACAAACATTATCTGAAACACCTTTCAGTTTTCAATCGGGCTTTCAAAATCAGGCATTGTTGTATTTGTTGGAGCCATTGTTCTAAGAATTCGCTTATTTAGAGGATTCTTGATCAATTTCCAATATAATGGGAACAATGGAATCGCGCTGGTTCTGGGATGAGAGACTTTGATTCACTGATTTTAGATAATGTTTGGTTTTAAGGACGAAAGCTGATTGGATATTTTTATCATCTCATGATGAGGTGGTATTTTTAAAACTAACTACCAGGTATACGCATCTTTACCACCGCTTGTCTGTTATTTATCCGTGAAATAAACCTTCTTTTGGCTTCAAGGACAGTGTCCAGGGCCTATGACACTTTATATCTTCATGTTTCGAGCTAACACATGCGTAGTTCAATAATTCTGATAATCAAGAATTTTGCATGATACAGTATCTATTATAAGCAGATTTCATCGCTTACCATTAGCCAAACGTTTGCTTGTCAAGCTACTGTCTATCATAAAAAAAAACTGCAGTGCACGCAAGCCGTAAAATTTTTCAAAAGACGCTTTTCCTTGCTATCCCATTCCGATTTATTGAGCGCGAGTGTCGCCTATGCCAAATCGAGCATTTGAAAAAGCAACAGTTTGAAACTGCTCTAGTAGATTACTTCTTTCTTTTCCGTATCACTTCTACTATACCTCTCTTTCTAATGTTAAACCTATAGGGTTGTTTAAGTACTTACCTACCTACTATATATTTCAAGAAAATGTTACATTCTAAGTTCAACGTAACAAACCAAGTCTATAACAACATCCAAAGAGCCAAACTGTGAAGATTTCCACGAAACTAGCGTCATTACGGCTGGCCTCGACAAGGCATCCACTAAATAATTTACCCGAGCCCTCGGGCAGTACGAATATTATAATGTAAATAAATATGTAACATGGTACACTTGGAGCCACTGCCTCTGAATCTGGTGGTATAAGTAAGAGCAGTAGATCATCTTTGATGACTGGAGATTAATACTTTTATACTCGCGCATGAACTCCAATAAGGTATAAAACAAAATGTGAATTCTTTATATCGTTTGAAGTTGGCAATTAGTATGACGTGGTAGCGGACTATCTTGTTTATTCGTATTAATAACAAATATCATTCAATCATGTGGTCAGGCTTTTCGCAATTGTCAAAACATTCAGTTGAGTACATTTTGTCAATTGCAATGTGTTTTAGTGAACTCGCGTACTAACATTTAAATTCCTTAAAGTGAGAGAATTACGACAACGCTTTAATTTTAAGGCTATGTGTGTGTAGAGGTTATGACTTCTTAATACACCCTTTCAAGTTGGAAATAAACTGGCCAAGTGGGTTCCGTAACACAATAGAGTATTCTATAACTGTAATTTTTCGCAACCAAAAAATTAATGTTGTTTTTCATAGTGTTTGTATGAAAAACAAAGTTATCTTTGCGGTCGCTATATCTCAAAAACTGCTGACTGTATCTCGTTCAAACCAATTTTCGTTGAAAGTTTTTATTGAGATCTACAGAATATATTTTTTCTAGATTTTTCACTTCCTTACTTTAGAAGTTAGAGGGAGGGGGGGGGGGGGACACACATTTTACCACTTTCGACGCGGCTATCTTTTAAATGATTGACTTTGAGAAAGAAAATACTATTTTAGGAGCCTAAATGTCATTTTTAAAGACCAATCTATAGTCGTATAGGTTTGAAGAAAACGTTTTTTTTTGTTTCAGTTACACGTATGGTAACACATGTATGGGATGCCCCCCTTAAACTTTTATATTTTTTACTTTTGTATAAAAATCGGAAAGCGGTTTACAGAATACATCTACCAACTAAGTTTCAATTCTGTAGTCCTGATAGTTGCGGGGTAAAATAGCTGTGACATACGGACGGACAGATAGACAGACAGACAGACAAACAGACATGGCGAATCTAAAGGGTTCCGTTTTTTGCCACTTGGCTACGGAACCCTAAAAAAACCATGCTAAATCAATAAAATTATCAAACATACTATCAACTACGGTAAGTCAAGAAAATTATACCAACCTATTGTTGGATAGTGGATAGTGGATTTGTTATTAACTAAATCTCAAAATTCAGGCTACAATATACACATACAGTTAACAGTATAGAACATTAAAAATTTGCGAGCATATCAATAATAGTAAGTTGATTGGGAAAAAATATGTCTCTCAGAGAAAGAGTCAAACAATATTAAACCACTACTTATCGGTATTGCGGACCGCATATTTTGACCGATTTTACATTGTAGACCGCAGTTTGGGCAGCGCGGGCAAAAGACCCAGCGATAAAGGTATGTTGTAGACAACAGAGACAGTAAAGTTGTTCTACTGTCTTCCAATTTATACTGTCAGGCAGTGTACCGGACACTCGACAGAAGCATGATCAAAGGGTACTCTTGCGGGTAGGATGAAAATGTACACCTTCTGTTTATTCGGGGTAGAGTAAATACCCGCTTATGATTTACATTGCAGACGGCTGCGAATGACTTTTTAAAATTTTGCATGATAAAGCGAAAGAAGATTAGTATCATAATATCGTTTAAAAAACCAAAAACAACCGACTTCAATACCACGCTATTAATTTTCAGTACCAATTTTGAGATGTTTATCTCCATATCTCTGGAGATACTCATCAGACCTCGATAAAATTACCATGGTATTACACTTGGGATATCTACTTTCTAACGAAAAAAGAATGATCAAAATCGGTTCATAAACGACGAAGTTATCCACGAACAAACATTAAAAAAAAAAAAAAAAAACAAATATACGTTCGAATTGAGAAACCTCCTCCTTTTTTGAAGTCGGTTGATAAAAAAGAACATGGATTTTTTTAAAGTGATCTGTTTGCATGTAATTTTTAAAAATAGAGTTAAATTTTAGACCCATCACAGACAAAGAGAGCTTCATTGTTTCTCAAGGCCAGTGTACCATTTTTCACAGAAATTATTCAAACATAACTAGAAACTTTAGTTGCGTGTTTCAATGTTGCAAATTGTTAAATAATTAGTTTTGAAGATTTCAGATCAACACCAATATTGTAAATGCAAAAGTCAGTTTGTATGTTTGTGTGTTTGATACCTCTTCACGGTCAAACAGCTGGACCGATTTGGCTTAAATGCTGCAAAGGCATAGGCAATATGGTAAATAGTTTGGATACTTTATAACACGGGGAAAGTCGAAGGCACAGATTAGTTTTATAATTAACAAAGCATTATCTTCCAGACAACCTACTTATGGACTGGCCAAAATATATATATATAGCGTTCGTAAAGAAACACTTCAAATGTAATAACCTCTTTTGTCAAGCACCAGCAATTTCAACACCACCTAAACTCTATTATAAAACACTACTCACATAAAATTCTACCAATCCATAAACTTAAATTCTACCAATCCATAAACTTAAAGCGAACTCAGTGAAATGTGTGTGAACGGTTCCGTGAGCTTAGCTCCTGATAGGATTATATTGATGAAAATCGGAGGAAATCCGATTTCGCAGCTAGTTTCATCCTGACCACTGAATGGCGCTTACATACTGCGACGTGTAGGAAAGATTTTATAAGTTGGCTTCGAAGTAAATTTATTTCGTTCTGGATTTTGATAGTTTTTAACAGACTTCAAAAAGAAGGATATTCTTGGTTCTGCTGTATGTATCCGATAGGGATACATACAGCATATGTATCCGATAGGGTTCCGAACCAAAATGGTACTAACGGGGCCTGTTGATTACTGAGACTTTGCTGTCCGTCTGTCCGTCCGTCCGTCCATTTGTACGTCCGCACTTTAGAAAGCTGTATTTTCTTAAGCATAATAAGTACGTATTTTTACCAAGTATGTATTACTATAACAACAAACTGAAAACAGGATAAAGTTATAAATAAAAGGATCCCCTTAAAAAAAACGTATATTTCTGGCAAATTTTCTTGAATCAGAATCCTACGTGTGCGAGTCCAACTCGCACTTGGCCAATTTGATTGAAAGAAGGGTTTAATAAAGGATTATATAATAGTAATTAGTTTTGCATAGTTGCTCCATGTGGATTGGAATAAAGACGGTTATCCTGCGACTTGTCTCCTTGCCTCTTCGAGCATTTACCAATGGAGATGTTAACGTTGTAATCCGCAAACATTTTTTTCTGCCGATACTTACGGGGGACGAGGTAAACACGTATTGCACACACACAAATCACTCACTTTAACGATCCCGCACACTAGCTTCAAACACGCACACAGTATTAAAAATACAGCGTAGTTACGCACGCTCATATGGCCAAAAATGGCTATATGGCCAGCAGAGGGGTACGCCTTGCATTGACATCTCTATTAGTAAATGCTCGAAGCCTTGCTTTTATAAAATAAGATCGTTCAAAAAAACCAAAAAGAACCGACTTCAAATGCTAGTATAAGTAGGCTTCAATGATAGTAAATTATATTACTCACCTACTCACACACGTCGCACTATCACCGACATTCAGACTCATCCTTTCACAAGCAAACAAACAATTAATTATTAATATATGATCGTATAAAACGAAAAAACCGACTTCATATGCCGCGATAGTCAAAGTATTGGCTATTTATAATCGTGTCATCTAGGTATACATATTTGCTTATAATTGTTGATCAGGATCAAACGGAAGGCATACTCTCTCTAACAAAAAATAGATTCAAATCGATTAAGATTTGACAGAGTTCCGAGGTAACAAACATAAATAAAATAAAACTGGCCAAAATGCGAGACTTTTGTCCCGCACACGGAGGGTTCCGAACGCCATCTAGAGATTATCTGACGAACTTCTAACACCAACTAAGTAAACATTAACACAAAGGTGTTAGTAATTAATATCATTAAATATCTGGTTAAACGAGCTTTGCTCGGTATTTTTTGCCACTTAAACAGAAAAATATGACTCTTCCCGACATCAGCTATTGACGAATAAAAATACTTTTTTTTTAAATTGAGAGCAACTAACTGCTTGAACGACACAATAAAACACTAAAGCTACATCTATTCGCCAATAGATGTCGGGAAGAGTCATATTTTAAGTTAATTATTGATGAAGTTGATTATTGAAAACACAAATAAAACAACATTTTCTGAAAAAGCTAGATTATTTTGATTTTAGGCCCCCGAAATACTAAATTATATTTAATCGTTGGAGCCGTTTCAGAGATTTAGATTCAGATTCCGAGATTAAGGTAAACACCATAGCGCCATTTATGACGATAGCGCTATCGTAAAAAACACGTTTTTTGTTTTAAACCCTTTAATTTTTAACTTTGTTCTGTTCTTAGTATTTGTTGTTATAGCGGCAACAGAAATACATCATCTGTGAAAATTTCAATCGTCTAACTATCACAGTTCATGAGATACAGCCTGGTGACAGACGGACAGACAGACAGACAGATAGACAGACAGACAGACAGACAGACAGACAGACAGACAGACAGACAGACAGACAGACAGACAGACAGACGGACAGCGGAGTCTCAGTAATAGGGTTCCGTTGGTACCCTTTGGGTTCGGAACCCTAAAAACAGTCGAATTGAGAACCTCTTCCTTTTTTTGTGAAGTCAATTTAAAAAACCACGTAAGTCCATACCATGTTTCAAATGGATATCACATAAAGGATCATAATGATACAAACGAAGCCAAGTTTGTAACCCGCAGGCGAAATTATAATGAAATTCATATCAGACTTACAAACCTAATATCGTTTTAATCTCATATTGTAAGAGAATAATTATCTTTCAAGAAATACGTACGTATGTAATATAACTACTTTAATTGTGTGTCTGTATAAAAAAATGTAAATCAAATTCAAATTCAAATATTTTTATTACGGACGAAAATAATCCATGGGTTAGTACACATCTTAAACTTATGTAATGTAATGTAACACGACACTTATTAACCCTAAATTGTTAAGAATAAATAATGTGTTTTAATATTCTCAAGTAAATATATTTTGACCGCTTGAATACGGTATCCTTTGCGATTTAATTGTTTCTGTTTGCAACACATCAAATATGCAATTTAATATCCTTTAGGTACAATTTTGAAAAGCTCTGCGTAACAGATTTTCTTAAATATACCTTGTTTAATATTCTTCTTCTTCTTCTTATCTTCTTATATATATATAAATCAATTGCTGTTCGTTAGTCTCGCTAAAACTCGAGAACGGCTGGGCTGATTTAGCTGATTTTGGTTTTAAAATGTTTGTCGTAGTCCAAGGAAGGTTTAAACGGTGAGAAAATCTGAAAAAATTGCAAGGAAGATAATAAAAAAACAACAATTTCATGTTTCCCATATAAACTTTTCTACATACTTTATATTACTGTCAAACATTATTATTGACGTTTTAGTACGGTAGGGTAGACTTTGTTAACCGACGAAAAAAGAAACGGAGGAGGTTATCAAGTCGACGCGTATATATTTTTTTATTTTTTTTATGTTTGACCACGCATAACTTTTTACAGAGTAGTCTGATTTTATTTATTTTTTTTTTATTGGAAAGGGTATATATAAGGGTACCCTTAAGGGGGTCCCATTTAAATATTTACACTCTCGAATTGAAAGTTGAAGCACGTATTAAATTAAGGGTTTTGAATCGTCACTATAATATATCCACATTACTCGATTTATCGTGTAAGTATTAAAATATTAATATTTTGAATTTTGATGGTTGTCATTGTTGGTTCGTTCAGACGTTTTTGTCATTGTATTGACATATTTTGATTGTTGTTATTATGGAGCTTCCATACATGGGTATTCGCTATTTGTGTATAAAAACCGATAAAAACAAAATAAAATAAAATAATAAAGGGGGTCCTCATACAAGAAACGTATTTTTGAGGCTTTTTATACTCGATCTTACAAACCCTTGAAATTTGACTTGACTTGACATTTTGACTTGACTTACAAACCCTTGAAACTTAAAATTTACTTATGGTGTGTATATGGCTGCAAAATCAAATAATAAAAACCAAATTAAATTAAAAATTAAAGGGGGTCATGGGGACCCCCTTTTTGATTATTTAACAAGAAACGTATTTTGTCGGCAAATATTGTTCAATCGGAACCCTGCGTGTGCGGGTCTGACTCGCACTTGGACAGTTTATTTATATTCGCGGTACGAAGTTCGCCGGGTCAGCTAGTGATTTGATAAAATATTGTTTTGAATATTGTTACGTGCGTTGTATTATGAAATATTATCCGATGTGATGTATACGTTTATTTCCACTAAACGCTAAGTTCCAAGTCGTCAACAAAAGCGTTCATAATTAAATCAATAATCCGTTAACACACTGAAGTCGTTGGTAATTCACAATCACTTATTTACTGTTCGCACTTCAAAATCACTTATTCACTATTTGTACACTATCGCCTTTTGCAGAAAACTGACTGCAACGGCCTAGAGCTGCGATCATTAATCTGTTTAATATTGTCTGCCTTCCTACCAAAAAGTTGCTTATCAAGGAGAAAATCTGCCGTTGATAACCTTACGATGTTCTGACAGCGTACAGCTGACACAGTGCCTGACAGACCATTCTAGGCCTAGTATAGTAGGTTCACCATATCGCTTGCCTATTAAGCATAAAACCAAACCATCTTCGACTATACCATCGCTTACCACTAGACGAGATAGTGGTCAAATACTTCTCTATTTTCAACCGACTTCCAAACAGAAGGAGGTTTTCAATTCGTCTATATGTTTTTTTTTCTTTTTTTTTGTGTGTATGTTACGCGATTACTCCGTTAATTGTGAACCTATTCGAATTATTTTTTTTGTAATCGGTAGGGTACGTTTTCGAGGTGGTCCTATTGTAATTTCATTTAGATCTGATCTGTATCTCCAGAGATATGACGATAAACGTCACAAACTTGTTACTGAAACTGAACTAAAATTGAAAAAAAAGGGTGTATGTCTGTCTGTCTTATAAAATTTAGCACTCCCCTTTTTGCATTGAAGGTAAAAAGGCAACAATACCCACAACACATTTTGTTAAAGCTATGCCACTAACGCCCGGAATTGGGGTTCGCTGTCCCATTTCTATAAACCCTTGATCAATACACCGTCACGCTATTGTAAAGTGGCGGTTACACGTTTGCTATGGTTGCGGCTAAGGTTGCAGCTATTACAGTAAATGTAGAACTTGAGGCGTTGTTGTACCTATTGAGATTGTGTAGGGTGTTTTGTTTTCATGCTAATATGTAACGGAAACACTAAGGTAAATAAACTTGCCATGTGCGAGTTGGACTCGCAAGCGTAGGGTTCTGTACCACATATGTATTTAATAAGATTGAACAAAACTAAGTTTCTTGTATGAAGACTTCCTTTAATTTTATTATTTTATGTTATAAAAACCACAGTTATGTATAATATTATGAGCAAATTTCAAATCTCTATCTATTACGGTTCATAAAATCGAGTAAAAAACGCCCAAAAACAAGTTTCTTGGATAGGAACTTTTGCTTGGACTTGGTGATGGTGGTAACTACTTTTATATTCATCTATTTACTAAATATTCTTCACCTACTACTAAATAATACTCGAAAGCACAGCAAAACTTTACCCCTATTTGACAAGATAATACACGCCATTATAAAGCCACGTCTACACTAGCACTTTGCTGTGGTTACGTGTAATGGCGGATCAAACACGACCAGGTAATCGCACAAAATAATGTTTGCTTCTAAGGCAAATTTGTTTAATATCTTCGAATAATACTGTACAAAACTAATCCTACTAGGATAATGGTGTTTCAGTGTTCGATAACTTTGGTTCTCTGACGGATGACTTCATTTCGAATTCGATCTTTCAGAGATACTCCGAGGATAGCCCTTTCCGTAGGTGTAGGGCGCCCTCCAACTAGGTGAAACGATGATATACGCAAGCTGGTTGGCAGCGGTTGGAAACAAGGAGCTGATCGAGCTCAGTGGTGTGCCATAGGTCAGGTCTATGTCCAGCAGTGGACGAATACTGGCTGCTAATGATGATGATTCGATTCTAGAAATCGATGTTCTGCCTTACTTACTACCAAAAAATAGCTGAATGTTTCATAAACATGCGGTTGTTTAACTAAAACACTGAAAAATCCCACACAATCATAATTCAGTAAGAATCACTGTTTTAGTACGCATAAATCATAAGTACCTATATATTTTACAGTTCGATGAATCCAGCAAATCAAATTATGACGAAAGCTTAAAGTATCTTTAGCCTAGAAATAAAATTGCCTATAGTAATATAATAATCACCTAATGTTTATGGGTTTATTGCCTGCAATAAAGAACTATTATTATTACTAATGTAAAGCTAAGATAGTTTCATACATCATACAATATTTACTGGGCTATCGCATCATTGCCACAACAAATTAAGTATTTTATTGCTATACATATTATATAACTCTCTTTCTTATGTCAATTCGTTACGCTGCCACACAGTGTTCCATATTATTTGATAGATAGATAGTAACTAGCGACCCTCCCCGTTTTTGCTCGGGCAGAACATATATATGCTTGCATTTTTGCATCAGTTTGTTGCGTCAAGTATGAATTAACGACTTTAACGATAATCGTCATTTATTTCAACCAAATTACACAAAACTTTAACAAACCCTAGACATAAAGTTGGTTTTCTCTCTAATCCCTGTGAGATATAACAAAACAATGCACGGCGCGATATTCCTCGCACGCAATATTATTATTTTTTTAACCGACTTCACAAAAAAGGAGGAGGTTCTCAATTCGTCTGTATGTTTTTTTTTTGTGTATGTTACGCGATTTCTCCGTCAATAGTGAACGGATCCAAATGATTATTTTTTTAATAGGTAGGATACGTTTCCGAGGTGGTCCCATTTTAATTTTATCGAGATCTGATAAGTATCTCCAGAGATATGGAGATAAATACCTCAAACATAGGAGAATGTACTGGTTTTAGTAGAAGAGTCCCAAGAAGTTTATACACAATGGAGGTTGCTATTGGATATACTTTTGAAGACTAAAAAATATGACCTTGAATAATGTTTTTACATCTTTCTTCTCGTTGATTTTGGTTTTTGACAGATATTCTTACGGTAACTGTGAGCGGGATAGAAATAAAGGTAGGGATAATAAATATATATTTTTTTAAATATATCTTATAGGCTAGCGTTTGACCACTATCTCACTTGTTGCTAAGTGATGATGCGGTCGAAGATAGAGAAGTGGACTAGAAAGGGAACTGGCTCTCAAGGATAGTTGCCTGAACACATAAGATGTTTGGCGACAGATTTTCTAACTTGAGGGTGGTAGCTGGCCAGGCGGACACTAGATATGTCCTACCACCATGCGGGGGTTGTTGGTTTCTTAACGATGTTTTCCTTCACCGGAGGGCAACTGTGAGAAGCGCACGTATATTTTTCGATCGAAAAATTCATTGGTGCACGGCGTTTTGAACTCGGTACCACGGCATCAAAGCCGACCGTTCTCCCAATTACGCCACCGGGCCCTCAATAAATAATTATATATTAATAATTATAATAAATAATTATATATAAATATAAATAATTTGTCTTCACAGGAATGTTCTACCGGGCAAAGTCTTGTTAGGGTGCAAACTTTTTTAAACATACCTAAGATTTTTTGACATGACATGACGTTTGCCGAAGTTGGCGGCCATTTCAGTCCCGCGACACTGCATACATTATTAAATAACTCAGAATTATGAACGAACTTTGTACCAACCAACACTGCAAAAAAAAAATTATAAGCATAATACCACAGATTATATAATAGTTACTCCGTAAATAATACTTTCCGTTGTTAGGTTGGCTACACAGTGCTTTCATAATTCGGGTTTCAACAATATAGGGAAGTGCCTCTTATAACGTAGTAGAGTGATTCAGTACTCTGTTGGCCATATGGCGGAAATTAATGTTAATAATCGCAAATAATACTTTTTTATATTCATTTTGGAATACAACTAGTCCGTGTTATAAAAGTATTTGGAATTATTGTAATAAAATAGACAATTAATTATCGTGTGTGTCAGATGCTTTAATTGCACAGGGCCATTTCGGACATTGTCCTTTGATACCTTGATGATATAATTATTACTAGTGAATATTATCACTTTAGCAAGGCATTTAAAGTCAATTTTTTTAGGGTTCCGAACCCAAAGGGTACCAAATGAACACTTTCTGAGACTTTGTTGTCCGTTCGTCCGTCCGTATACATATGTGCGCACTTAACAGATCTGTATCTTCTTAACCGTTATAGGTACATACTTGAAATTTTCAAAAAGTATATATCTGTCAGTGTATAACGGCCCAGACACCAAATGTAATAGATGCATGTAATTTAATTAAAACTTGTTATGCACTAAAAAGGGTAAAATAAGTTATTTAAAAAAAAAAACCGACTTCATAATCACAAACAGGCACTCAAAAGCGAAAAATAAATTACTTAAAATTATTATAAGCCCTACCCACTTATCTATTTGAAGTCGGTGCCAGCCAAGTCTGTTTGTGATTATGAAGTCGGTTTTATTTTTTTTGAAAAATAACTTTTTATCTCATAGGCTAGCATTTTACCATTATCAAGCCTGGTGGTAAGCGCCTAGAATGATCTGAATCTCAAGGGCTGTTCTGCCGGAACAACGTAAGGTTATTAAAGAAACCACTTTTGAAAAATATATATGTTTTTGTTCGCCACATAATCCAAGCTACGGTTTCTGCTTATATAATAATTGAGATAGTTTAAAAACTAAAACAACCGACTTCAATGCCCCGCGAATCAATTCCAGTAGCAAGTATGTGACGTTTATCGTCATATCTCTGGATATACTTATCAGATCTCAATGAAATTACAATGGAACTACGTCGAAAACAAACTCTGTGGATTAAAAAATCATTCAATTCGGTTCACAATTGACGGAGTAATCGCGTAACATACATACAAATTAAAAACATACAGATGAAATGAGGACCTCCTTCTTTTTGGGAAGTCGATTGAAAATAAACAAGGCATACCTATCAATGGCTAATTTTACTAGAAACAATGAAACTAACCACACCGATATCTTCTACAACCAGCACCGCAACCGCGGCAGTATGACAGAAGCTTAATTATACTGTGGTAATATTTCATATCATTATAGACTTGAACTTTTCCAATTTTCATTTACGGCGTAAGTTGGAACATTCATTTATGATATTAATTATTCTCTAGCTTCATTGGCGATATTAAAATTTTAATTTCACTGATATCATGTTTTAATTGCTCTAGACTAGATTTGAGAAAACGGTTTTCTTCGAAGGAAATTATGAATATTAACGAGATTTTCTTACTGAAATGTGAGGGTATATTCTAAATTATAATTTTAGGAAGAGATTTTGCATTATAATTTATTAGAGAATAGATTTATATAGCTAGACTAGAAGTGCCCCGCTGCTTCGCCCGCATTATAAATATTAATTTTCAGACTCTGTTACCTCATTTCACCCTCTTAGGAGTTAACTTTCGAAAAAGCCTGAAATACGTTATTACTTATTTATTTACTGAAGCACTTATGTGAAGATTCGAATAGAAAATACTATCTTATCTTGTTTCTTTATACAAACTTTGAACCCCCATTTCATCCCCTTAAGGGATGAATTTTAGAAAATCATTTTTCAGAGGGAACTAACGTCATAATAACTATCTGCATGCCAAATTTATGCGCAACCCGAAACAATATTGGTTTTCAGATTTTGTTACCCCATTTCACCCTTTTAGGGGTGGAATTTTGAAAAAGCTTAAAACACGTATTTACTTTTTTTTTCTGAAGCACTTATGTGAAGTTTCGAATAGAAAAGACTATCTAACCTTGTTTCTCCATACAAACTTTGAACCCCCATTTCATCCCTTATAAGGGTGAATTTTGGAAAATCCTTTCTAGTACACCCTTACGTACTAAGACAAATATACCCTCAAAATTTCAAGTTTCTACGACCAGCGGTTTAGACTGTGCGTTGTCTGTCAGACAGTCAGTCAGTCAGTCAGTCAGTATGTCAGGACAAAGATTCTTATAGTATTAGAAGATAAATTTATCATTTTTTTTATCATCATCCTATATATTCTGCCCACTGCTAGACTGTTTGTTACACGATAAATCTAACAATTGTGAACCCTTTTAAATGATTCATTTTTCAACCGACTTTCAAAAAAAGAAGGATGTTCTCAATTCGTCTGTATGTTTTTTTTTGTGTATGTTACGCGATTACTCCGTCAATTTTCAACTGATATGAATGATTCTTTTTTTAAGTGGTAGGGTAAGTTTTTTAGGTGATTCCATTGTAATTTCATCGAGATTTGATAAGTATCTACAGAGATATGATGATAAACGTCTCAAACTTGCTACTGAAATTGACTCGCGGGGCATGGAAGTCGGTTGTTTTAGTTTTTAAACTTAATTATTATAATTGGTAGTTGAGATTTTTAATCATTTAATTTAATCATTTCCATTTAATTTAAATTAAATAATATCTACGGAGATATGGCGATAAATATCTCAAACTTGCTAAGGACTCATACGACATGTGTTTTTTTAGTTTTTAAACAATCTTAGTAATTGCAAGTTACAACTAAGGTAACTTAGGTTCACTTGCAGAGGCGAGGGTTACATATAGTTGTTGTGTAGTTAAGGTAGTTAACCCAGAGTAATACAACTTTACTGTGTCGTTTAAAAAGCTCATCATTAATTTAAATTAGTTCTTATTATTATTTAAATAACGGAATGGTTATGTCTTCGTAAATATGACTCAAAAATGGACTGATCTCTGATCGTTCTGTCTTTGCAAGTGGTATATGTAGGTGGCGTAATCGGCAGAACGTATGTGCGCTTTTCACAGTGGCCTTCCGATGAAGGAAAAACATCGTTGAGAAACCAACAACCCCCGCATGGTGGTAGGACACTATCTAGTGTCCGCCTGGCCAGCTGCCACTCTCAAGTTAGAAAATCTGTCGCCAAACATATAATGTGTTCCGGCAGCTATCCTTGAAAGCCAGTTCTCATTCGAGGCCTAGCGTGCTTACCATCTTCGACCGCATCGTCACTTACCAACAGGTGAGATAGTGGTCAAACGCTAGCCTGTAAGATATAAAAAAAACCATGAAAATAAGGTTCTAGACAAAACTGCACGTGTCATAAAGATAAGATTCTAAACTAAACTGCACGTACCATAAAGATAAGAATCCCTACCCTCAAGGTTACTCACATCATCAAGATATACAAAATATACGTTGACGTCTACGAGACATTCAATTTAAGTAAAGGCGAGCCTTGGCTAAGTTTATTCGAGCTTTCACAATTTGTGTCGGTCAATTGGCCCCTAAAAAGGCTCGAAAAGGCCTCGAGGAAGGCCTTTTGTAAAGGCCCATGTAGTTGAGACACCCTACCCTGTCCGGAAATATTTTTTGTACAACAAAGAAATTGTTTGGATATAGCGTTGTAACTAGGTAAGTATTATAAGACGGAGCTTAGTAAGCTTGATGAAATCTCAACGTTGAAATTATGCTCAATGTTTTAGAATTATGTTGCCTCTCTTGCTTCATAGTATATAGTATTCTTCTTCTTCTTCTTTCGTCCCTGATTCTGTTATTTGGGGTGGAGTCTCCTCACTTTTTTGCGCCAAGACAAACGGTCTTGGGTTGTCGCGTCAGGCAATTGCATGGGCTTTCTTGAGGTCTATTGCGATGTTAGACCACCAGGTGATAGGCGGGCGGCCTCTACCTCTTTTTCTTTAGGGTATTTTTAGAACTATTTGGACCACATATGAACGTAGTATTAGCTCTTATATTATTTGTTTTTTTTAGAAGATCCTGGTTGTTTGTTGTAATACAACAACCCCACATTAATATATCTTAGTATATCTATCTAAATACTCAAATACTCATTTTATTGGTATGAACATTTTTACAAGTCATCTCTTGGCTATGAGTAATTATTATGTACAAAAGTACACAACATCTATGTATGTAAGTTTCATTGTGGAACTAAAACAGCTGGTCCGGTTAAGATTTGCAAGGTTTTTGTTAATTATTAGGTATATATTTACTCTCCGAAAGAGAATAATATATACAATACTAGAGAATATACAAAAATAATGCCTACTCAAAGTAAGCACAGGGTTTCCAAGTGCGGGGAATGCTAATACATGAAATTAAAATACGGTATAAATATATATATATTTATTTCTAATTAAAAAATCATTTAATATATACATTAATATATTTTTAATCATCATCATCATCATCATCAGTCGGTATCAGTCCACTGCTGGACGTAGGCCTCTCCCAAGACGCGCCACTGAGCCCGATCATTTGCTCTTGTTGCGACTTTCCATCGTTGGGAGGGATATGCCCTAATCGCCACGCTGGGCAGGCGGGTTGGCGATCGCAGGACGTTGCTTCTCGCATCAGTGACGCTGCTGCCCGTCACTGGTCTGTAGTGTTTAGCTACGCCATAATTTTGAAATGGTTATACCGCCATTTGTCGGTCGCCAGAGCCTCGTTCGTTGGTCAGCAGGATACACCACGGGCAGGTGAGGTTGGCTGGGAGCACTGAGGTGGTATTTGTACTCCCTTACATCCCCCAATATAACTAATAAACTAGACCATCAAGATACGGGCGTTCACTCGTCCAGTTTGATGTCTAGCGACTTTTATTTAAGTGTGTATTATTTTTGTGCAATAAAAATTTTTGAATTGAATTGAATTGAATATATTTTTAATACTACCTAACTATAAACAAACAAATAAACCTAATCAAAAACAATAAAAACTAAAATTTTGTCTACCAACCACTACCAGTAGGTAAAGTTCCCAAAATGCTGGCTGTATTTCCCCGTTGAATGGCGATGCTTAGTCTCTGAGCTCATACCAGCATTTTGGTCCCGTGTCATTTCAACCAGACGTGCAGAGAGATTTAAAAAAATGCTGTGTGCACCTGGGGTCCCCAGTGGTCCAATAATAAATTAGATTAAGAAAAGTTTTTTAACATAAGCTTTTTGTAAGGACATTATCATGTGTGATTAAAATTACTAATGATAACAATACATAGTTGCTCTATTCGATTGTCCTATCATTTGCTATTACGGAGTTTCAGTTGCTACAGCCCGGCTCCATCATCAGATCAGCTCGATGATACCATATTATCGCATTTTCATTCCAATTTAACGTTAGGAAGTGGTTCTAATTTATTTTCTTCTTGAACCGCACAAACATACTTTCTAACACGGAAAGTTTACTAAGAGCTTGTAAAATGAATACCAATCTATTTTTAGTCGACGCATAATCTGTCATTCCTATATTATACATGTTCTGGTACCTTTATCAAAAATGTATTAACACAGTTGACATAAAAGTTACAAATTAACCTTTCAACAGTTGTTTTCAATGAGGACGGGAAGTTCAATATTTCATACAATTTATTGGCTCGTTTCCGAAAATTTATTGATGAACACAATTTCACCAGTTCCTGATAATGTGTCAGATAGTTATCTGACAGATGACGCCATAAAAAAGCTGTCAAAAATATGTCAGATTAGTTACTGATAGGGCGGGCGATCAGGAACCGTTGAAACTGGCCCTAAATGTAATAAGACATATGTAATTTGACATTTAAATACGTGTGTGTAATTACATATTTCAATTAATTACAGATGTACTACTACATTTGAGCTATTAAAGCTAGGTAAAGATTTAAAGTATATTTATATGCAACAGCAAATGAAATGTTTTGAGGACTTAAAAGTTACTAAAATAATGAGGAGCCAAATAGCATAAACTTAAAATGATGTATGGACTTTTATCATCTTCCTACTCTGGTTTTTTAAACTATAAAATTTACAGTACGATTGTATTTAAACTAGAATAAAAGTTTCACCTCAACTCAAAAGTTGTTGATCTCCACCCGTAAAGATGATACTAAATACATTTATCAGGTACTTATATCAGAAACAAAGTCACAGCTATGTACCGTAGCTGCGTAGTAACTATAATATTCTAGGTATATGTCTCACACTTAACAAATGCAACAGAAAATACACGAACAAATAGTAAGAATGGCGGCAAACAAACAACAAATGCAACAGAAAATACAAGAACGAACAGTAACAACGGCGGCAAATACCTCTCTCTGTTTACAAGGAAAATAAAAAATACAATCGTGCAGAATCCCGTCGTAGAAAACCTAATATTTCGCCCAATTTATCTAAATAACACAATACGGGCCTCCCAGGATATTTGTAGATAGAAACGCACGCGCCTTTTTAGCAAATAAGACGAAAGATATACAAACAAAACTACACTGAGAGTAGAGTGCCTGGTTAGCCGCTTTTCTTTGCGATATGTTATTTAATTTAGAACGATATCAAGGGATTGATGGGTCTAAGAAACTAACTTGCTAACGTAAGTACTGGGACATTTAATTATAATCACGACCAATTGTAACTTGTATGTGTATGGTGGTATGTGGCAACTACAAACATTACAAACATTGCCAACACCTCGTAGTCGTAGGCACTTTCACTATATAAAATAATGTACAAATCAAAAACAAAACCCTTGAGGCATGTTTTGGCAAATCTAAAGTTTAAGTTGGAATAGTGAAATAAAAAAATCGACATAACACACATAGCTCACTTTTCACAAATTTCATCGCAGTTTACTCACGCAGCGTTATCAACGCTGGGAAAGTAATACCTAACGACCGGATGTTGCGTTCTAAACCGCCAAATACGTGTAACCAAAATTAAAACCATATTAGTCTTGTTAAAAAGTCAAAAGTCAAAGCATTTATTCAGTATATGGGCAAATTAAAAATTTGCACTTTCACACGTCAAAATACATTAAATAGATCATATTCAATAAAAAATATTATAGATATAACAGAAACATAACTTATTGCTTTGAATTTACAAAAAAAAAACAAAGGTATTAAGCCATTCACCTTTCATCTAGACGTCGAACGTCACACTTAAAACACATGTTTAATTCCCCTGATTAATGTAGGGTTGCCAACCGTATTACTACGTGCACCTGCAACCCAGTGCATGTTTCAGTACTTCAGACAATTTTTATCCAAAAAATTGTGAAATAATGGAATATAATAAATACAATATAATAATACAAGCTAATTGCAGCACAAATCATATTCCGAATGGAACCGATTGTCCGTCTATCAGCTGCATAATACCGTCTTAACAGGCAACCCTAGATCTGCAAACAAAAGATGAAAACTGATTAACTGTTGAATCTACTGGTGTTTCGGAAGTACTCCCATCAGAAAAGAAATACCAAGAAACTCTATGGGGTTTGTCACTTATTTTAATTCTTTTTTTTTTAAATTCATCTAATACTATAAGAATCTTTGTCCTGACATACTGACTGACTGACTCACTGACAGACAACGCACAGCCTAAACCGCTGGTCGTAGAGACTTGAAATTTGGAGGGTATATTTTTCTTAGTACGTAGAGTGTACTAAGAAAGGATTTTTTAAAATTCACCCTTTAAGGGGATGAAATGGGGGTTCAAAGTTTGTATGGAGTAACAAGATTAGATAGTCTTTTCTATCCGAAACTTCACACAAGTGCTTCAGTACAAAAATAAGTAAATATGTGTTTCAGGTTTATTTGAAATTCCACCCCTAAGAGGGTGAAGTGGGGTAACAAATTGTGAAAATCAATATTTTTTCGGATTGCACTGAAATTTGGTATGCAGATAGTTATTACAACGTTAGTTACCTCTGAAAAAGGATTTTTCAAAATTCTCCCCTGAAGGGGATGAAACGGGGTTCAAAGTTTGTAAGGAGAAACAAGATTAGATAGTCTTTTCTATTCGAAACTTCATACAAGTGCTCAAGTAAAAAAATAAGTAAATACGTGTTTCAGTTTTTTTTTAAATCCACCCCTAAGAGGGTGAAATGGGGGTAACAAATTGTGAAAATCAATATTGTTTCGGATTGCGCTGAAATTTGGCATGCAGATAGTTATTACAAAGTTAGTTCCCTCTGAGAAAGTATTTTCCAAAATTCACCCCTGAAGGGGATGAAACGGGGGTTCAAAGTTTGTATGGAGAAACAAGATTAGATAGTATTTTCTATTCGAAACTTCATACAAGTGCTCCAGTAAAAAAATAAGTAAATACGTGTTTCAGGTTTTTTTTAAATTACACCCCTAAGAGGGTGAAATGGGGTAACAAATTCTGAAATCAATATTGTTTCGGATTGCGCTGAAATTTGGCATCCAGATAGTTATTACGACGTTAGTTCCATCTGATAAATGATTTTCTAAAATTCACCCCTTAAGGGAATGAAACGGGGGTTCAAAGTTTGTATGGAGATACAAGATTACATAGTATTTACTACTCGAAACTTCACACAAATGCTTCAGTAAATACATAACGTAAATACATACGTGTTTCAGGCTTTTTCGAAATGCCACCCCTAAAAGAGTGAAGTGGGGTAACAGAGTCTAATATCAATATTGTCTCGG
Organism: Cabera pusaria; assembly: GCA_954871355.1. NCBI lineage: Eukaryota > Metazoa > Arthropoda > Insecta > Lepidoptera > Geometridae > Cabera > Cabera pusaria. Next base: position 937,690 of record OX940901.1, read on the forward strand.
ATTGCGCTGAAATTCGGCATGCAGATAGTTATTTTGACGTAGGTATCCGCTAAGAAAGGATTTTTCAAAATTCACTCTTTTTGGGGATGAAGCGGGGGTTCAAAGTTTGGATAGTCATTTTATTCGACATTTCACACAAGTAATTCTGTAAATAAATAAGTAAATACGATTTTCAGGCTTTTTCAAAATGCCACCCTAAGAGGGTGAAGTGGGTAACAAAGTCTGAAAATCAATATTGTTTTGGATTGCGCTGAAATTTAGAATGCAGATAGTTGTTATGACGTAGGTATCCGCTTAGAAAGGATTTTATAAAAATTCCCCCAAATATAACTTATTATTTTTAATTATATATTTAAACTTATAGATTTACTTAAGTACTTCCGTCAATAAATAAGTAGATACGTGTTACAGGATTTCTGCAGGGGTTGGTTGGTAAGAAAGTCTGAAAATCAATGTTGTCTATATATACCGAGTTGGCTTTTACTTCTTTGATTGTCTTTTGTGAAAGAAGGTTTTTACAAATTAAAAGTGTTAAGTAAATAAAAGAAGTTTTTAACGCGGGCGAAGCCGCGGGGAACTTCTAGGCACACACTTCGGGGCACTTTCTTTTTCAAAATTTACTCTTTAAGGGAATTAAACGGGGGTTCAAAGTTTGTATGGAGAAACAAGATAAGATAGTCTTTTCTATTCGAAACTTCGCACAAGTACTTCAGTAAATAAGTAAGTAAATACGTGTTTCAGGTTTTTTTTGAAATGCCACCCCTAAAAGGGTGGAGTGGGGTAACAAAGTCTGAAATTAATATTGTTTTGGATTGCGCTGAAATTTGGCATGCAGATAGTTATTTTGACGTACGTATCCGATAAGAAAGGATTTTTTAAAATGCTCTCTTTAAGGGTTGAAACGGGGTTCAAAGTTTGTATGGAGGAACAATATTAGGTACGTTTTTTCTATATGAAACTACGCACAAGTACTTCAGTAAATAAATAAATAAATAAATACGTATTTCAGACTTTTTCGAAATGCAACCCCTAAAAGGATGAAGTGGGGTAAGTTCATAGGGTAGAATAGGATATAGGATACTATTTTTTTGGTTATCAAGTCAGGAGGTCCAGATATTTTTAATTAAATTTTGTAAATATAAGAATTCTTCTCGAATAAACGGCTTGACCGATTTGCCTGAAATGTAGTATGAAGACAGTTCACAGGGTAGAATAGGATATAGAATACTTTTTTACTGGCTATCGAGTCAGGTGGTACAAATATTTTTAATAGAATTTTGTAAATATAAGTTCTCTTCTCGAATAAACGGCTTGACCGATTTGCCTGAAATGTAGTATGAAGCCAGTTCATAGGGTAGAATAGGATATAGGATACTTTTTTTTTGGCTATCGAGTTAGGGGGTCCAGATATTTTTAATTGAATTTTGTAAAGATAAGACTTCTTCTCGAATAAACGGCTTGACCAATTTGCCTGAAATTTTGTATGAATACATGTCATAGGGCAGAATAGGATATAGAATACTTTATTTCTTGATATCGAGTCAGGGGGTTTAAATATTTTTAATTGAATTTTGTAAATATAAGATCTCTTTTCGAATAAACGGCTTGACCGATTTGCCTGAAATGTAGTATGAAGCCAGTTCATAGGGTAGAATAGGATATAGGATACTTATTTTTGGTTAAATATTTTAAATTATAAAATTTGTCATTAAAAGTCATAAAAATTTACGCGATGGTTTCGCTCACCCAACGTTCTTCGCCCAATCTGCTTTATGGGAAGTATTTCAAAAGCATTCGTGTTTTAACAGCCACATTTAACCTAAGGGTCATCGGTGTTGACTTAGTAGGTTATAAAAACTGTCAGAATCATAAAAAGTAAAAAAAAACTCGCTCTCTTCGCTTGCGCAGTGATAGCGCTAGCAGCGCCTGCGCAATAATTTGTTTGATCTACTTTGAAGGTAATATTTCAGCAACTTTTGTATTTTAATAGCCACATGCATCAGAACGAGTCCATAAATTGAAACAGTACAACCTTCAATAATCATAATGATTTTTAACCTTAAAATAAGTGGATATCAAGTTAAACCTTTGTGTCATCAGTGTTAACTTAGTAGGTCATAAAAACTGTCAGAGTAATAAATGGTCGTAAAAATTTTTCGCGCAGTGATAGGGCTTGCTACGCTCGCACAGTGAAAGCGCTCGCTCCGGTCTCGCAAAGATTTGTTATATCTACTTTGGAGGAAACATTTCAGCAACTTTTGTATATTAATAGCCACATGCATCAGAACGAGTCCATAAATTGAAACAGTACAACCTTCAATAATCATAATGATTTTTTACCTTAAAATAAATGGATATCAAGTTTAACCGTTGGGTCATTGGTGTTGACTTAGTAGGTCATAAAAACTGGGTCAGGGTCATAAAATGACGTTAAAATTATCGCGCTCGCGAAAACCTTTGATTTACCTACTTTGTAAATAATATTTCAGCATTTTTTGTATTTTAATAGCCACATGTATCAAAACGAGTTTCCAAATTGAAACAGTACAACCTTAAACAATCATAATGATTTTTTACCTTAAAATAAGTAGATATCAAGTTTAACCTTTTTGTCATCAGTGTTAACTTAGATGGTCATAAAAACTGTCAGGGTCATAAAATGACGTAAAAATTTTCGCGCTCGTTGCGCTCGCGCAAACCTTTGTTTTATCTACTTTGTAGGTAATATTTCAGCATTTTTTGTATTTTAATAGCCACATGCATCAAAACGAGTCCATAAATCGAAATCGTTTTGTTTTGTTTTGTTTAACTTAGTTGGTCATAAAAACTGTCAGGGTCATAAAATGACATAAATATTTTTGCGCTCGCTTCGCTTGCGCATTAATAGCGCTCGCTGCGCTCGCGCAAACCTTTGTTTTATCTACTTTGAAGGTAATGTTTCAGCATTTTTTGTATTTTAACAGCCACATGCATCAAAAAGAGGCCATAAATTGAAACAGTACAACCTTCAATAATCTCAATTATTATTAACCTTAAAGTAAAAGGAAATCAAGTTTAACCTTTGTGTCATCAGTGTTAACTTAGATGGTCATAAAAACTGTCAGGGTCATAAAATTACGTAAACATTTTCGCGCTCGCTGCGCTCGCGCAAACCTTTGTTTTATCTACTTTGTAGGTAATATTTCATTATTTTTTGTATATTAATAGCCACATGCATCAAAACGAGTCCGTAAATTGAAACAGGACAACCTTCAATAATCATAATTATTATTAACCTTAAAATTAGTGCATATAAATTTTAATTTTAGGGTCATTGGTCTTGACTAAGTAGGTCATAAAAACTGTCAGAGTCATAAAAAGACGTAAAAAATTTCTCTACGCTCGCGCAAACCTTTGTTTTATCTACTTTGTAGGTAATACTTTTGCATTTTTTGTATTCTAATAGCCACATGCATCAAAACGAGTTTATAAATTGAAACAGTACAACCTTCAATAATCATAATAATGATTAACCTTAAAATAAGTGGATATCAAGTTTAACCTTTGTGTCATCGGTGCTGACTTATTAGGTCATAACAATTGTCAGGGTCATAAAAAGTCGTAAAAAATTTTCGCTTTGAGTTCGACTTCGAGAGTCATCTACGGTGACTTGGCCTAAGAGATCATCGATCTAGACTTCAATGGTCATAAAGACACAAATAACGCGGGCGAAGCCGCGGGTAAGAAGAAATGTTTCAGGAACTGTTGTGTTGAGTCAAACATTCAAACAGCACAACTTCGTATAGCCAACCAAAATGATTAATGACTTTAACAATAGAGGATATTGATTTTGACTTTGAGGGTCATCTATGATGACTTGGCCTAAGAGATCATCGATCTAGACCTCAATGGTCATAAAGACACAAATAACGCGGGCGAAGCCGCGGGTAACAGCTAGTATATATATATATCCTTACTAATATTATAAATGCGAAAGTAACTCTGTCTGTCTGTCTGTCTCCCTTTTGACGCCAAAACCACTAAACCGATTCAAATGAAATTTGGTACACAGATAGTCTAGAGCCTGAGAAAGGACATAGGTTACTTTTTAATGCGAAAAAAGGGTTGTGAGGGCTGAAATGATGAAAAGTTGTATGGAAATATCGTCATTTTTAAAGCTAGAAGCTTGAAACTCATTTTTTAGGCTGTTGCTTCGATATAAATAAATATGACATTCAAAGTTTGTAAAAGTTTTACCCTCAAGGGTGTAAAATGGACGGGATGTGGAAGTGAGGGTAAAGGGGAGAGGGAGGGTAGGGTAAGTTAGGAGAAGGGGAGGGGAAGGGGGAGTGGAAGTGGGAGGGAGGGGAGGGTAAGTGAGGGGAGGGGGGAAGGGGGGATTAGCATGGCGTGGTAGGGTGCGGTGTAGCTGGGATACGTATGTGTCTTATTAGTTAATGCTACCCAAAGACACTATTCCACGCGGACGAAGTCGCGGGCACAGCTAGTATTAAATATTTGTTTTTTAATTTACAACAAATAATTATATTATCATACAATTTATATTATATCTTGGAGCTTGGGGCATTCAGGCCAAGCATTTTTGTCATTCATATAGTCATTTAATGTATAGTACGATTTCTTCATTAAATTGGATTTTACAAAGGTTTTAAATCTGCTCATAGACAGTTGATCAATATCTTTAGGAAGTTTATTATAAAATCGTATACAGTTCCCCAAAAAAGAACCACTAACTGTCCACAACCTGAATTGAGGTAAAGTTAATCTATTTTTGTGTCTTGTATTGAAATTATGTACATCGGACGTCGTATCATAATCATTCAATTTTTTGCGTACATACATAATATTTTCATATATATATATTGACATGCCACTGTGAGAATTTTAATCTCCTTAAAATTTTCACGAAGTGAGTCTCGCGACTTCATGGTATATATAGATCGAATAGCTCTTTTTTGTGAAACAAATATAGATTGGATTTCAGCGGCTTTCCCCCACAATAAAATGCCATAGGACATTATATTGTGGAAGTAGCTAAGGTAAACCAATCTAGCAGTGAGTTCGTCAGTCAAGTTCCTAATTATACGTACTGCGTATGCAGCGGAGCTCAATCTACCTGCTAGAGCCGATATTTGAGAACCCCATTGTAGCTTTGAATCCAGGGTGGTGCCCAAGAATGTAGCGGATTCAACAAATTCTAGTGGTACATCGTTTATTAATATCCTGCTATTAATGACACCTTTTCTTACATTTGGCAGCGTGAATTTAATACATTTAGTTTTTTTGGCGTTCAGTAATAAATTATTGGTTGTAAACCAATTCAAAACCTGTGTGATTGATTTGTTAACATCGTCAAAATTAGGCGCAATCCTATCTATTTTGAATATTAAGGATATATCATCCGCGAACAAAACAATGTCACTTAATTTTTGCACGGAAGACGGCAAGTCATATAAACTAGAAATAAAAATGGTCCTAAGATCGATCCCTGCGGAACTCCCATTTTTATGAGGGATCCAGATGACCTGACGCCATTGACCTCAACCATCTGTATTCTATTACAGAGGTAGGATGAGACCAGATCAAGTGCTTTTCCGTTAACGCCGTAGTGTTTTAATTTGCAAATTAGCGTTTTGTGACAGACGCAATCAAACGTCATAAGTCACAGAAAACGCCGATAGCATCTTGTGCTTTCTCCCAGGCATCAAAAATATATGTTTAAAAAGATCTACTCTAGCATCAGTAGTGGAACGCCCCTTAGTGAAACCATATTGTTTGTGATTTAAAAGATGTTTAATATTAAAATGTGCCAAAAGCTGGTCTAATATAACTTTTTCAAAAACTTTACTGAGCGCCGGTAATATAAAGATTGATCTATAGTTTGAAGGGTCATTTTTGTTCTCTGATTTGAATAGGGGAATTAATTTACTTTTTTTTTAAAATACCAGTACATGGCTAAAGAAGCAGGATTATATCGTTCAATAATAAAAATCAACCTCAACATCAAAGGCAAAGAGCGCCCTCTCTGATCAAATACGATCAAATCAACAAGTTTTGTTTTGATAACATCCTGTAATGTCTGAGAACTGAAATTAAATTATTTGCAAGATGCGGATCAAAGGCTGCCAAATCATAACAAGGAAATTGGTTGTAATACAATATTGGTTTAGAATGTGAAGTGCACCAAAGAATAGCTGCAATTTTATGTCGGAATTCATAGTGACTGAGAATCTATGAACTTTTTTCTTTTAATACTTAAAAAGCGGTTGAAATAAATTGTGACTAAGGCTGAGTTGCACCATCTCATTTTAACTATAAAAAACGTAAAAAATCGGTCAAACTCCATACACAAACACCGGTTATAGTTACGGTTAAAGTAAGATGGTGCAACTCAGTATTTGAGGTCGGTCAAAAACTTTTGTTTATATGATTTAGCTAGCGCTTAACAATGATCACATCTGTTCGTAACGCCACAGAATAATGAATATTACAAGTAACGCTAGGCCTAGAATAGGATCTGGCTCCAGAATACATTAAATTTTTGACTACATATTTTTCAACTTGAAGGCGTCCTACTACGATGCAAGGGTCGTTACTTTTTTTTAGGGTTCCGTATCTCAAAAGGTAAAAAAAGGAACCCTTATAAGATCACTTTCTTGTCCGTCTGTCTGTTTGTCCGTCTGTCTGTCCGTCTGTCTGTCCGTCTGTCTGTCCGTCTGTCTGTTCGTCTGTCTGTCCGTCTGTCTGTCCGTCTGTCTGTCCGTGTGTCACCACTGATTTTCTCAGGAACGGGTGGACCTAGCAAGTTGAAATTTATACCTGATACTGAGGTCTATAGTCCCTATTGGGTGTATAAAAATCAAGGTCTTGAGTCAACACAATAAAGAGATATGGGCAAATTTAGATTTTCGCGAAAACTTGTAAGTACCAAAATTTACCTTAATTTTAAACTTTTTTTACTTTTCGGAATTTACCTTTATTTGTGCTGTAATTGCTTTTGACCAATATTGACAATTCTAGGTCAACCGGAAGTACTCTATAGGTTTTGGGTCGAAAACCTATAAGGTACTTCCCGTTGACCTAGAATCGTGAAATTTGATAAGAAGCAAGGTCTTATAGCACAAATAAAGGAATAATTCCAAAAAATAAAGGAATAATTTCAAAAACGTTGGTACGGAAGCTTCGGTGGGCGAGTCTAACACGACTTTGCCGGTTTTATTTCTTTCTTAAAAAGCTTCTAGCAATCTGGGCTGCACATTACTAGTATTCTTATTAACTCCTCTAACTCAGCTAAATATTTTTGTGTCTGGAGTGGTTTTACATCAATAGTGCAATGGGTGGGGATCGAACTCACGACCTCTCGATCGCCAGGCCGACGCCTTTAGGTTTGCCTTTAGCCATTAGGCTATTGCCGCTTACTTATTAATAAAAGCTTACTGGATTAATACAAGCTTTGCCCGATACCTTTATCCTGCCAAAGGGTTTCGTTTAAGAGTGATGTTTTTCGTGTACTGGAGGGCTACTATAAAAAGCGCACAGAATTTTTTCTTTAGAAAAATGTAGTGGTGCACGGCGAGAATAAAGCCCACCATTCTCTCAATGCATAACTGAGCCCCCAAAACATTAAACAGGGACGAATTATAAATGACGCGCATATCAATTTTAGTTGCATGTCTTTATTTATATCTTCAAATCTTTACAAAGAGGAAAAAGAAATTATTCTACAAACGACTTCTTCATCTTTTAACCAGCTTCCTCGAAAACTTCACTCAAAACCCCTACTCCCTCATAACTCTTAAAAACCCTTGTATCCAAGGACACAGCTCCCATATAAGATCTCTGCACCTACACTTGATAAGGGTTTGACTTTTCCTTGGATAGCCTGAATTATAGATAAGTAAACATTGTTAGAAAAAATAATACATTTTGGGTCACGTCAGTCACCTTTTAAGGCGGCTTTGTGACTTTGGATTCCTGAACGGTAATCAAGATTGACGGTTGCTGGGTTGCGATATTTTTGAAGAATTCTTTCTTGGGTCACGTGAGCTTTTATTTTTATATTGAAGAGTAATCAATACTTTGAACGATATCTCATCCGAAGTTAGGTACAGAATAGTAAGTAAGCAGTGAGACGAGGCACTGGACAGCTAGACTTTATTCCAATTCTAATTCCAAAATATTCCAACACGTGATATTAATTTTACCCGTGCGAAGCGCCAGGTTGGGTCCTACTTCCTGCAAATATTATAAAGGTGAATGTTTGTGTGTAACATACACACAAACTTTACTTTACTTTTGTTACTTCGTCACGCTGAAACTTAACTTAACCTTACTTGAGCTTAACCGATTGAGCTGAAATGTAGTATGTAGATAGCCTAGACCCTGGAATAATATATAGGGTACTTTTTATCCCGATATTCCCAGGGGAATGATGTCTTTATAAAGCAGAAGTGGCGTAGTAGCGTGATCTGAATTAAAATGATTATGCATTAGAAATAAATTTTAAAAATATATTATAGTTTTCAATTTACAAAACACATTCCACAAAACACATTCCATCTAACAAATTTGCATATCTGATGCGTAAAGTGTTCTCTCCAAACTGTATCGACTGTGGAGTGCCAGAAGATCTTTATCACATCCTAGTGGAATGCGTCCGGAACGAGGTCTTTCGGCGTAATATTTGTTTACACCAGTAGGTGGTTATTGGGTGTTCTACTCCACCCACAGGGTGGTGGGTGGAGTAGAACACCCAATAACCACAAATTGATTATCTCTCGCCATTTGTGTTTTAGAACTCTCAACGACCCTGGTAAGAACAGGCAAAAAACAGATACAGAAATAGAAATAAAATAACAGAAACGAGCAAACGCAGTTGAGTATATAATTTTGATCAACATGTTTTAGAACTCTCGAAGCCTCCGGTGTAATAATTTTAATAAACATGTTTTAGAATTCTCAAAGCCTCCGGTAAGATCAGGCAAAAAACAGAAACAGATACAGAAATAAAAACAGAAACAGAAACGAGCGAACGCAATTACTAGTTTGCTTATTTGGTAACCAAAAAAAACTCAACCGTTCCGCTCATAAGGTATATCGTTCGATCAACTGATGTGTTGTGGAACCCTCAATATATTTAAATTGGTCTGTTATAGATAGAAAAGAACGGAGAAAAAACTGAATTGGTGTTAAAATAACAGAAACGAGCGAACGCAGTTGGGTATATAATTTGATCAACATGTTTTAGAACTCTCAAAGCCTCCGGTGTAATAATTTTGATCAACGTGTTTTAGAACTCTCAATGACCCTGGAGTAATAATTTTGATCAACGTGTTTTAGAACTTTCAAAGCCTCCGGTGAGAACAAGCAAAAAACAGAAACAGATACAGAAATAGAAACAGAAACAGAAACGAGCGAACGCAATTACTAATTTGCTTTTTTGGTAACCAAAATCCCAACTGTTCCGCTCATCAGGTATATCGTTTGATCAATTGGTGTGTTGTGCACCCTCAATATATTTAAATTGGTCTGTTATACATAGGAAAGAACGGAGAAAAAACTGAGTCAGTGTTAAAATAACAAAAAACGAGCGAACGCAGTTGGGTATATCGTTTTTAATACACTTGCTCATGAAGTGGCTTTTATTTCACTGCAATCAGGCACACAATGACGCCTGTTATCAAACTGTGACTTTTTAATTACTATTATTCGCAAGTGAGTTATAGATATTTTTTTTTAATTTTATTGGTTGTGTTGCTTTGTTCTTAAAAAAGTTTCGATACAAAAAAGATCGTGTGCAATAGCACAAATAAATTAATATACCTATTGCTTGCTCATTTTAAACAACTTCGTGTTTAAATAGATAATTTTAACTTGTACGTGTTTAATAAACAAAACTTTTAGTGGGTGGAGTAGAACACCCAATAACCACAAATTGATTATCTCTCGCCATTTGTGTTTTAGAACTCTCAACGACCCTGGTAAGAACAGGCAAAAAACAGATACAGAAATAGAAATAAAATAACAGAAACGAGCAAACGCAGTTGAGTATATAATTTTGATCAACATGTTTTAGAACTCTCGAAGCCTCCGGTGTAATAATTTTAATAAACATGTTTTAGAATTCTCAAAGCCTCCGGTAAGATCAGGCAAAAAACAGAAACAGATACAGAAATAAAAACAGAAACAGAAACGAGCGAACGCAATTACTAGTTTGCTTATTTGGTAACCAAAAAAACTCAACCGTTCCGCTCATAAGGTATATCGTTTGATCAACTGATGTGTTGTGGAACCCTCAATATATTTAAATTGGTCTGTTATAGATAGAAAAGAACGGAGAAAAAACTGAATTGGTGTTAAAATAACAGAAACGAGCGAACGCAGTTGGGTATATAATTTGATCAACATGTTTTAGAACTCTCAAAGCCTCCGGTGTAATAATTTTGATCAACGTGTTTTAGAACTCTCAAAGCCTCCGGTAAGAACAAGCAAAAAACAGAAACAGATACAGAAATAGAAACAGAAACAGAAACGAGCGAACGCAATTACTAATTTGCTTTTTTGGTAACCAAAAAACCCAACTGTTCCGCTCATCAGGTATATCGTCTGGTGTTTTTCACTAGTAGTAACTGACAATTTACTTACTTAAATCTTACAAACTAATTTTGTATGACGAAATATTTATTAGATCAAACAAGATACATTTGTATAATTCCAGAGCGTAGGTGTTCATACTGGAAATCTGAAACAATATAAAAAATATTACAAAATTAAAATCTGCTACCCCTAAAGCACCAACTTTTATATTTTCTGTGCTTTAAAGAAATGTGTGTATATACGTAAATTAAAATTCAAGCGTAGTCACTCACCATTTTCATCTAAAGGATTTTAATTTATTAAATTCATGAAGATCTCATTGTTCCTGCTGCTTGTCGCTCCTGTAAAATAGAAATTGGTACACATTAGTTTAAAACTAAGAATACACAATTTTATTTTTAAAAATCTTTACTCAGAATAAATCAAATTAAACTTGGAAATAACTAAACATTAAATCAGTGTGTAGTTAATATAAATAGCAATCGAAAAATAATCATTTTTATGTAATTTTTTAATATTATTTTCTTTACCTAACATTTACATAACATGTTCAAAATAATTAGGATCGTTTAAAAAACCGACTTCAACTGTCACTATAATAAATTTGAGTAGCAAGTTTGCGGTTATTATCTCCATATTACTCAGAATAAATCAAATTAAACTTGGAAATAACTAAACATTAAATCAGTGTGTAGTTAATATAAATAGCAATCGAAAAATAATCATTTTTATGTAATTTTTTACTATTATTTTCTTTACCTAACATTTACATAACATGTTCAAAATAATTAGGATCGTTTAAAAAACCGACTTCAAATGCCACTGTAATTAATTTGAGTAGCAAGTTTGCAGTTATTATCTCCATATCTCTGGAGATACTCATTAGATCTTGATAAATTTACAATGGGAACCACTACAAAAGTATAATCTTTGACATAAATATATAATTTAAAAAATCGGACCACAATTGACAGAGAACAAAAATAATAAATATTTCACAGTGAAACATAGAACATCCTCCTTTTTTTAAGTCGGTTAGTAGGGCTTTTTGTCGTATGAAGACCTATTTTATTTTTTCGATTTCTAGTTATTGAGAAAATCTTTATTATATAATACGACAGAAACTTTGTTTGTAATTTTATTTTCGAATCAATCAAAAAAGTTTACGTTGCAAAGTATTATACAATAAAAGCTAGGTACTTACTTGTTAATTCCAAATAGTTAATTAGTATAGAATGAATGGTCTTGTTCACACGCTCGATAGTAGGTACAAACGTACGAAGGATGGATTGAGTTACATGTACATCGTAAGCATTTCTTTTAAGGGTTCGCATACACGTTCGTTTTTAACTCTGCGATTGAATTGTTCTGTAGGTACAGATAAATCATGTCCCTATAACCTGTAAATGTTTATACCATTAAGTTTGCACTGTACAGTTAATTGAATGCTATTTTAACCGACACCTAACCAAGGAGTAGGTTCTGAATTCGTCGGAATCTTTTTTTATGTATGCTTCTCGATTACTCAAAGATGGCCGTACCGATTTAGAATATTTTTTATATTGTTTGAAAGGACACACTTTCCAAGTAATTTCATTTAAATTTCATCGAGATCTGATGACTATCTCAAGAGATATCGGGAGACAAACACATCAAACTTGGCACATGACTAGCGTGACATTTGAAGTTAGTTCTTTTAGTTTATTAACGATTTTAAATTATAATTATAACCATTCAGTTAAACTATCATTCATATGTATAGTCAAAACTATTTAGTGAAAACGAGCAGTTAAAACTCAAGGTGTGTAGCGGCCTTACGACAAATTATTTTTAAACAGACTTAACAGATAGCGTTTGTACGAATTACTTTTTTGTTTGTTATATCAATCATTTATGAACTGATTTGTTTTTTTCTTTTTACCGACTTCACATAAAGGAGGATGTACTCAATTCGTCTGTATAATTGTATTTTTTTGTTACCTCAGAACTTCATCACTAATTAACTGTGTGTGGATTTGGAGAATGTTTTTATTTTTTATAAATAGAATATGTTTACAGTGTAGTTCCATTTTAATTTTATCAAGATCTGATAAGTATCTCCAGAGATATGGAGATAAAGACCTCAAATTTAGTACTGAAAATGACTTGCGCAGCATGTGAAGTCGGCTTTTTGTTTTGTGAACGATCTTAAATTATGTAAAAATGTAAATAGTAATACTTTCCGTGTGGTGTATTGTACAGTTCAAATAATTAGATACCGTCTTATTATCTAAACACATAAAATATGATTGCAATATTTTATGCACTGACTTTTAATTTTACGTAAAACATTAAAGGCAATCCGGACAACCGGGCCCCCTACCTATTTACCAAATCCGTTGCCAGAACCGATGATGTTAATTTTTTTCAAAATAATCATGCTGTTGCATGATTAGGTGCTTTAATAGTAGTATACAGGATGTATTGTAATGCTAAATAATGAAATGTAGCTGATCAGAATGTTCGTTTAAATTGAGCTAAAATAGAGTTAAAATAGAGAAAATATAAGGCGCGTCGCTCACTACCAAGTCGTGGCGGCGTAGTATTTTTGGTAAATGCATGTTGCCCTTTAATATCATCTGACAGAATATACACTCACGAACTAATAAACTGCACCAAAGTTCAGTATTACTTTCGAATTAATTGAATGGTCTTTTCCAGTATACAAACATACACTTAAGGATATGATACTTCGCTGCTATGAAGTTAACGAACCAAACTATAGGTTTCAATCTAACGTTTATATTTTATTTCTAAGGCGTCTCGGACTTTGATTTAGTTTAATATTCCGTAAATGTAGGTTTACCCTACCTAATTAGATTATTAATGTTGATCAACCAAAGAGTATATCAAAATAAACTTTAATAATGTGAGTGCCTGTTGTGGGGTTTTATAATGAAAAACAATCAATCAATTAATTTATTTATTAAGAATATACCAATAAAAAATGTTCGTTTTATAATGATTAACAAAGCCCTCTGTACTCAGCCATATACAACTTGACATTAATTTTAAAATTAAATTATTTGAAAGGTAATAGTTAATGTTATAATTTATATTAGTTATAATAGTTAAAATTTTAAATTTGTCAATTAATATTCTTGCACACTATAGTAGGCTTACTTCAGCCATGATAAATTACTTTATTTGACGTCTAGAATAGGTTTGCGTTTGCATGTAAAGCTGCTTAATGTTTTATTCTAATGGAATTCTAGTGGGGTAACGAACGCAGAACCATATGATAAAAAAATGACTACCGTACCATTCTTCTACATTACATGATTATGTATCTAGGTAATATTAGTAATTAGAGATGTTTCAGTTTAGCATATTTAAGCAAGGATGTAGAATTGAAATTTAAATTGTAGTAAGCGAGGAACATCTTCTTCGCTGTTCACGATGATATGGTAGAAAGAAGCACACCGTTGCCGTTTATGGGGCAAGGTTTATTATATGAGATAGAAGTATTACCTGATACTAGAATACTTAGGAGAATAAATAGGGGAAGAAAGCCTGTGAGTGAGGCGTTTTAGGCGGAGTTTGCAGCATGCATGTTCTTAAGACCTTAGATGCCTGGGTCTTACACCCGGCCTGGTGCAGCCTTAGGGCTACTCTGCCCCCTCATTCCACCTGGTAAACACCACAACATGTTACAATGTATGGTAATCATTAGATTATTTAAAGGGTATGTTCGCGGGGGACAAGTTTGAGCATTTTAAGAGAAGCCTTTCCTGACCCTTACTAATAATATTAGGGAAAGATTTGAGAGTAGAAAAGTGGAAGTTATAGTCGCTATCTCACTGCTTTTAAGTTTATAATATATATGGTATTATTATATGTTAATAAATATGCCACGTACATGACCGTTAGGTCTAAAGGAAGGTTTTTAGGTAAGAAATATAACACTACACAACAAGATTTTGGATGAAATGTACAATTTATGCGCCCATCTTGTTAGACGGATTCGCATGGAAAGGTGGATTGATTTCAATGAAATTATACCTGTATCTCGGCGTTAGACAGAGATCTAGCTTTAAGCTTAAGCTAGAATATAACATCGATATAATTTGGACACTTCGTGCATAACAAGTTAAATATGATAACTCACAGTTTCAGTGTCCCTCAAAACTTTGAACAAAAAAACAAAATGGATGTCAAGGCGTGCCATTGACCACTGCACAGTGCACAGAGTACTGATCTGATACTGAATAGCCCTACTACGTTATAAGAGTAGGCACTTCTCTACATTGTTGATACCCGATTTATGAACGTACTTTATAGCCAACCTAACTTAACGGAAAGTATTGCTTATACATTTCATAGAAACTTTTTTTGCAGGGTTAGTTGGTACAAAGTACGTTCATAATTATGGGTTATTTAATAATGTATGCAATGTCGCGAGACGACCACTGTATATTTTTAATTCATTAGCGTCCTCTATGGAGAAACTACGTAACTACTACGATAAGTAGGTTATCATTGAGTATTTACCGTAAGATTTTATCAATTTTTGATTAGACCAAAACTTTGTAATGATTTCGACAGATAGCGTGAAATTTAAATAAGGAAGCCGTTCGATATTGATTATTATATACGAGGAGTTTATTGGATCCATTGATCGAGTTATTTAGATTGAATTTATTTATTGAGTTACCTATTGGAGAGCAATTATTTAGATATATTTATAGTATTTAGTTATTGGTGAGTTTATTAGTGTTCCCGTTAGATGGTGGGACTAGTATAAAAGGATGTATTGGATTATTTAAATTATGGTACTTTTATTAGTTTTATGCTAGATTTGTTGGTAAGATTTTAGGAAGTGTTAATAAATGAAATAATTCAAAACAACGATGTTAATGTATACGATTATATAATAAATTTCTTAAATATATTCATGATTAACTGTCTGTGAGCAGATTTTAAACCATTGCAAATCCCAGTTACATGAAAAATTAGCTATTATTAATTTATAATTATATTATTAATTAATTAGCTAAAGATTTGTGCCCTCTTTGAGAAACGACGTAACTATTACAATAAGTATGTTATCATTGAATATTTTTTTAATTCTTCTTCAGTCAGTTCAGTCTTATAAATTTATAAGACCCTAACTTGTAATAGTGCCGACAGATTAAAATTATTGTATTATTATTATGCGCTTTCAAATTTATTTATTTGTAGTGGATTTTAGGGAGTAATAAAAAATAAATTTACCAAAAAAAAAACCTAATCGGTTCATAAACAGCAGTTAAATATGAGTTTACAATCAAAAACATCATACATACAAATCGAGTACGACGTATCTTGTTTATTGAAGTCGGTTAAATAGTAATCTTTGCCGAAGGCCTCTACACACATGGAGTTTTAATTGCAATAAGTATTCGTATTTTATTAAAATAAACAAATTTGAACTTAATCTATAGCATAAAGCTACCTACTGGTCGCACTCAAATAACATGAGAAAAACCTTTTCTGTTACCCGACTACGATAGAATTAAAAGTGAATGTATAAAATATTACACACACTAATAATAAAAAAAATATACAAATATACAACAAGTAAAAAAGTCAATTAATCATCAAATCTAACATTTGAAAACAGTCTTCATTATTCACTATCTCACCTGATGTTTCGTTTCGTGGTCGAAGATTTTATGAAACAGCGTTTGTTAATTGCAAACACTTATATGTGGTTAGGTAATGATGTAAGCAGGCCTAATAATGCACACAGGAAGTATTTGGTTCATAAACAACAGTTAGGTATGAGTTAATCGTACATACATATGGAGTACGTATCTCTGTTTATTGAAGTTGGTTAAAAAAGTAATCTTTGTCTCTGGAACATATCTGGAAACATACCTGGAGTTATGAGGCAACAAACAAAAAATCATAAAATCAAATCGAGAACGTATCTCCATATATTGAAGTCGGTTAAAATGTAATATTTGTCTCTACAGCATAAATCAAGCCTTAATTATAGAATGTCGACGTAGCCGTAAGTCGATACCCAGTCACCTTTTATCAACAGTGTAGGGAAATAAACTGACCTATATCTTCAATTATGTATCTCTAAGCGGATATATAGATTTAGATCGTTCCTTCCTCTTACCAAAACCTTTATATATCCGGTATATCTTAATGAAGATTTTTTTATTATTCAATTTCAACCGTGATATATAATTATTTGGATCACATCATCAATAACAACAGGTAAGAAAAAAAAATTAAAAAAAATGCAAGTTACGACCTAATAATGTTAAATAATATAGGTTTTAAATCTCGACTATGCTTAATTTTGGATATGGAATATACTAACGGATATAATGTGTCTTTTTGAGTGAGTTTCAGATATATCAGAAGCAGTTATACCAAGCGGATCAATATCCTTTTATGATCAAAATTTATTATTATATGGAAGGATATACGATAGTTCCACTCCTCTGTCAGATACCCAAGCCTATTGCAAAGGTGAAATATTCTGTTAAAATACGAGTACTTACTACTTTTTAGATTGGAATATTATTTGCTGACAAATAGGTATTCTACTGAGACTGATAAAAATAGGGTTCTCTCATGTCATTTGAATCAACGCAATCCTCGGAGCTAGTAGCAAGCCAGGGGGACGAGCATTAAATTGATCGTTTTTATGTAGTACGCACTCTTTCATCAAATATTACTTATTAGTTCAATAGAAAAAGGCGATTACACTGCGATCGACTTGGCGTACAAATCTTCATATAACCGGTTTATAGTTCGGTACCTTGTGCGTTCCATCTCATTTATCAATAAAATACCGATATATAAAAATTGAATTGAAGTTGAAGTGTACTATCTCCATGGTTAAGATTCAATAGCTCAAGTGTTAAAATTTAGGTCTGGTAAATGTTTAAAAGTTATACAACGTTTTGTAGGAAAAAAGTGTTTATTTGCTTATGTAACTTTAATAAATAAAACAGTAGGTACTACATTTTCATGTTTAAAACAAATTACTTACTATAATTTAGACGTATTTCACATAAACAATGTAAACAAATTAAGTGTGCTACTACTTACTTGATTAATTAAAAATGCTAATCACTAATTCAGAATCACTGATCATATTTTCAGTTAAGTAACTAGTAAGTTTAAGTTAGGAAGCGTATACAAAAACTCGATTTTTCAGTATTTTTTTGCTCGATGGTACGGAACCATGGTAAAGTGTTAGTCCAACTTGCATTTGGCCAGTTTATTTCTTCACACGGTTGATAAAAGGTTTTGAGTTACAGCTTCGACAACATTAAAGGCTAAGGGTGTTGTACATACGTTTTAACTCTACGATTTAATTTTAGTTTGAAAGTTTTCGTATATTCATATTGAATGTGAACATGTAGGCTTTTTTTGCGTTGTATTTTTTGGATTTGTAAGTACTTATTTTACGAATGAGTAGACCATCTTCTGGGAGTAGCTAGATCAAAGATTTAACGTTCCTGTACCCATAAATCATGTCCTTACAGCCTATTCATTTTCAACTATCTATATATTCACCTAGAGTTTTAGCTGCGCGTTTTAACTAAATGTTTTTAATTAAAATAGCATTCGATAGTTCATGTATATATTGAAAACTTGAGTTTATAGATATTTGAAAATGAATAAACTATAAGAACATGATTTATCTCTACATGACAGTTTAATCTTAGATTTAAAACGTATGTACAAACCCTTAGCTTTTAATGTCGATGAAGCCGTAACTCGAGACTTCGTTTGTTTTGTTAAAATATCAGTACTTAATACCTATTAGATTGGAATATTATTTGCTGACAAATAGGTATTCTACTGAGACGGATAAAATAATAGGGTTCTCTCATGTCATTTGAGTCAACGCAATCTTCGGAGCTAGTAGCAAGCCTGGGGGACGACCATTACATTGATCGTTTTGTATGTAGTACGCACTCTTTCATCAAATATTACTTATTAGTTCAATAGAAAAAGACAAGACACTGCAATCGACTTGGCGTACAAATCTTCATGTAACCGGTTTATAGTTCGGTTACCTTGTGCGTTCCATGACATTTATCAATAAAATATCGATAAATAAAAATTAAAGTACAAATAACATTTTAAGAAAATATTATTGTAACATGCTATTGGGATAAACTGCAGCCTATGTCACTCTCGAAGTCCTCTGACCAACTTTATACAAAATTCACATAAATCTGTTGAGCTGTTTTGACGTGAAAGGATAAATAACATATAAACATACTTTTACATTTTTTAAACATTAAAAGTTATAATAATATATTTTTAGTATTATATATTTTATTGTGATTTTGTTTTAGTTATTATAATATACAATGGTTTGTAGGAAAAAACGTCTTGAAGCACCACTGTCGAATACAACCAGTCCGCGACACAGACAAAAATCACCTTTTTTACTTATTCTGTGGTTTTGGTACAAAAATACCTTTGATTGTCCAGTACTTGAAGTATATATCTAGTCTATGGTAAAGATTTAATAGCTCAAGTGTTAAAATGTAGGTCTGCCAAATTTTTAAAACATTAAAAGTTATAGAATGTTTTGTAGGAAAAAAGTGTTTATTTGCTTATGTAACTATAATAAATAAAACAATAGGTCTGTACTATATTTTCATGTTTAATACAAATTACTTACTATAATTTAGACTTATTTCACATAAACAATATAAACAAATTAAGTGTGTTACTACTTACTTGTTTAATTAAAAATGCTGATCACTAATTCAGAATCACTGATCATATTTTCATTTAAGTAACTAGTAAGTTTAAGTTAGGGAGCGTATACAAAAAACTCGATTTTTCATTCAGTATTTTTGCTCGATGGTACGGAACCATGGTAAAGTGTTAGTCCAACTTGCACTTGGCCAGTTTATTTCTTCACACGGTTGATAAAAGGTTTTGAGTTACAGCTTCGACAACATTGAAGGCTAAGGGTGTTGTACATACGTTTTAACTCTACGATTTAATTTTAGTTTGAAAGTTTTCGTTTATTCATATTGAATGTGAATGTATAGGCTTTTTTTCACGTTGTATTTTTTGGATTTGTAAGTACTTATTTTACTAATGAGTAGACCATCTTCTGGGAGTAGCTAGATCAAAGATTTAACGTTCCTGTACCCATAAATGATGTCGTTACAGCCTATTCATTTTCAACTATCTATATATTCACCTAGAGTTTTAGCTGCGCGTTTTAACTAAATGTTTTAAATTAAAATAGCATTGGATAGTTCATGTATATATTGAAAACTTTAATCGTAGAGTTAAAACGTATGTACAAACCCTTAGCTTTTAATGTCGATGAAGCCGTAACTCGAGACTTCGTTTGTTTTGTTAAAATATCAGTACTTAATACCTTTTAGATTGGAATATTATTTGCTGACACATAAAAATATGTGCTATAAAACCGTGGAACAATTGGTAAACCGTCACATTCGGCGAGAGGTAATCCTACCTTGGACTCTCAGAATGAACTTACCATGGTTCATCCAACCGTATGTGTTTAGGCAATGAGAGATAATCCTACCTTGGACTCTCAGAATCACACTTGCCACAATTCATCAAACCCTGTGTGTTATGAACACAGTTGGTGGGAGATAATCTTACCTCAGGCTCCTAGAGTGAGTTCATCACATACGACGAGAGATAATCCTACCTCGGACTCTCAGGATGATACTTACCATGGTTCATCCAACCGTATGTGTTTGAGCATCGAGAGATAATCTTACCATGGGCTCTCAGAATGACACTTACACAATTCATCCAACCGTATGTTTTATGAACACAGTTGGTGGGAGATAATCTTACCTCAGGCTTCCAGAGTGAGTTAATCATATACAGCGAGAGATAATCCCGCCTTGGACTCTCAGTTTATACTTATATTGCTCACTCAGCCGATTGTGTTTATACATCGCATGCGGCGAGAGATAATCCTGCCTTGGACTCTCAGGATGACATAAGGGAGGGGGTTTTAGTCAGTAGGAGTCTGACATAACCGAAGAGTCTGTGCTCAACGGCATCCAATGAGGATTTCCCCCTCCGACGAAAAAAAAAAAAAAAAAAAAAAAATACATTTGTGTTAGAAACATAGTTGGTGGAAGATAATCTAACCTCAGACTTCCAGAGTGAGACTTACCATGGACCACTCAGCCGATTGTGTTTAGGCACCACATGAGATATAATCAATTTTAAGATAAAATGATATAACAAACGAGTTGATTAATAGTACATTACGGTACAAGTGTGTAATGTTGGTGATTACCGCTGAGGCGCCATTGAGATCCGAGCCGTTAGGTGAAGGTCTTAAGAGAGCCGAGGACGGTATTCATCAATACACACGTGTATCATACGACGTTTTTTAACACACTTGTGAAGAAAATAATACAAAAAAATCATGTTATATAGTAGACAATTATAGATATTTTACCTTGGAGTTTTCAGGTAGTAAACTTTCCATAACGTTCAAAGGGCTTCACATCTTATATTGGGCGTTGTACAACATAAATCATTTTCTTTATAACTAGTACTTTTAGACATTTCAATTAATAAATAACTATAATTTCATCAGCGAAAACGAGTTGTGAAAAATGTTTCGCAATGGTGGGAAAAAATTCATTAGTTTTCCAATGCGCGCGCATCTAACAATGGCGATCGGCCATAGACTAAAAGAATGAGGTTTATTTATTTATTTATTTTTTTGTTTGACGCGGTTAGCGTTTTGGCCACGTACAGAATGGGGAATTATAGTTTTTACAGACAAAACAAAAGTTATAATTAAATAAAAGTTTTGTTTATTAAACACGTACAAGTTAAAATTATCTATTTAAACACGAAGTTGTTTAAAATGAGCAAGCAATAGGTATATTAATTTATTTGTGCTATTGCACACGATCTTTTTTGTATCGAAACTTTTTTAAGAACAAAGCAACACAACCAATAAAATTAAAAAAAAATATCTATAACTCACTTGCGAATAATAGTAATTAAAAAGTCACAGTTTGATAACAGGCGTCATTGTGTGCCTGATTGCAGTGAAATAAAAGCCACTTCATGAGCAAGTGTATTAAAAACGATATACCCAACTGCGTTCGCTCGTTTTTTGTTATTTTAACACTGACTCAGTTTTTTCTCCGTTCTTTCCTATGTATAACAGACCAATTTAAATATATTGAGGGTGCACAACACACCAATTGATCAAACGATATACCTGATGAGCGGAACAGTTGGGATTTTGGTTACCAAAAAAGCAAATTAGTAATTGCGTTCGCTCGTTTCTGTTTCTGTTTCTATTTCTGTATCTGTTTCTGTTTTTTGCTTGTTCTCACCGGAGGCTTTGAAAGTTCTAAAACACGTTGATCAAAATTATTACTCCAGGGTCATTGAGAGTTCTAAAACACGTTGATCAAAATTATTACACCGGAGGCTTTGAGAGTTCTAAAACATGTTGATCAAATTATATACCCAACTGCGTTCGCTCGTTTCTGTTATTTTAACACCAATTCAGTTTTTTCTCCGTTCTTTTCTATCTATAACAGACCAATTTAAATATATTGAGGGTTCCACAACACATCAGTTGATCGAACGATATACCTTATGAGCGGAACGGTTGAGTTTTTTTTGGTTACCAAATAAGCAAACTAGTAATTGCGTTCGCTCGTTTCTGTTTCTGTTTTTATTTCTGTATCTGTTTCTGTTTTTTGCCTGATCTTACCGGAGGCTTTGAGAATTCTAAAACATGTTTATTAAAATTATTACACCGGAGGCTTCGAGAGTTCTAAAACATGTTGATCAAAATTATATACTCAACTGCGTTTGCTCGTTTCTGTTATTTTATTTCTATTTCTGTATCTGTTTTTTGCCTGTTCTTACCAGGGTCGTTGAGAGTTCTAAAACACAAATGGCGAGAGATAATCAATTTGTGGTTATTGGGTGTTCTACTCCACCCACCACCCTGTGGGTGGAGTAGAACACCCAATAACCACCTACTTACACCGAATTATGGTAGGTGAATTTAATTATATTTTGGCAAACCCTCTCTCAGAACGAGCAAAATTAGTGTACAAATTATATAATATATGCATGCAGAATAGATCTAGGTGATTGCTTTTGGTATGTTTATGATAAGAGTATAATATAAGAGTTGATTTTGTACTGAGCGACTTAATCAAATGTTGATAAAGCTCATTAAATAAAGAATAAAAAAATTTAAAAAATCATAAAAAAATGGAAAACGCTTTAAAAATACGAATAAAACATAGTCTTATACCCGTATCATATTATCATCATATATCACAATAATGAAAACATATTATTTAGTAAAATGAGTAGCTACAAAAAGGTAGACAATCCAATTTCGAAATAAAATATTGTTTTTAATTTAAAACTGTCTTCGGTATAACAAATCTCCATAAATTATTGCTGAAAAAGCTGCTAAAATGTAAAATTTTCAGCACATTTTATACAATTCCTTTGAAACGTAAAAGCTTTTGTTAGACTGATATAAAATATGAATGCAATTACTTTGTTGAAGTAAAATTACATATTTAGTGTAGTATTTTAATTTTGCATCTTCTAATGTCCACGTAGATATAAAGACAGCCGTCTTCCAATTTCCAGATGAGAACAATTCCATCTTAGATGGTATGGTCACTCAACATCAAGTGAGATTATAATATGTTTGTCTACTACTAATGATAAAAAGCGTTTCTGAACCTGCATACGCCAACTAAATCACTCAATAGTATAAAATAAACTGACCAAGTGCAAGTCGGACTTGCACTCGTAGGGCTCCGATTCCGTACCACACTTCCATTCAAAACATTTATTAACACAGGAGCCGCGAGCTTATTTACTACTACGCCATATTACCAGTCTCTCCTATCAGTCAAACGTTCATAGATGGCGTTATAGTAAAATGCCGTTTAGCAATAACAGGAACAAACAAGAGAAAAACTACATACAAATTGACTAAAATCCTATGCAACTAGATATAAGCAATTATTAATCTTTCGAAAATCAGTAAAAATAATCTTACCTTCTTTAATACTTAAACCGATGGATTATACCGAGTTGACAGCAGGCCATTTTTGTTGTTCAACTTCCTAGGGTTTCGTACTTTTCTTTCGATTCCAAGTACTTTTAGTATCGATACTTTGGAATCGATTCTGAGTAGGTACCGGTTAAATTACTCATTCCATTACTCAATTATTTGTCTCGGAAGAACATTTAGGCTGGCATTATAAAGCGATAATAAGGTTTAGAATTAAGCTATTGATCAAGCGCAATTGAATCGATAAAAAGTATCGAATGAGTATTAGTTGTAACTCTTATCGTACATCCCTAGGAAACTTAAAAACAAAATTCGCCTGGCTTGACTCTGGTATTTCTCCAAAATAACGTTGACAAGCGAGCCCTACGACCTCACAAGTAGATACTGTCAAGTCAGCCAACAATTTTATCTTCGCGTCAACTCATAAAATACGAATCGGCTTGTGATTGCAGGCTACAAATTTTACGACTCGATGACAAGATAGTTTAGAGACTTCACTGTAAACTATTAAATATTTTATGTATTACATAAACTTCTAAGTAGAGCTACAAAATTTGACGTTTTTATTACGACGGTAACATTAAACAGGTCAGCTCGTTGCTAGAGTCGCGACAATTTTACTAAATATTGTTTGTTTATATTATTTACCGGTGACATATCCGGCTACGCACGGGTACATACGTGACAACATAACTATAAACTTAGTGTCACTTTTTAGGCATGTATTCTGTGAACCACTTTGCAATATTTATACAAAAATAAAAAAATCACTTTTGAATGCATGGGCAGCCATAAATGGAAATGAAATTTAAAAAAAATCCTACTTATACGTGTGGGTGTCTATAGATAGGTCTTCAAAAATGACATTGAAGTTCCTAAAACTATTTTTTCTAAAAGTCCATCGTTTAAAATCTAGACACTCCCAAAGTGGTAAAATTTGTGTCGCAAGAAACACGACAAAAACGAAGCAAAAAATACCACTATAATTTTTCGCCAGCAAAAAATAATAATTAATAAACATTTTAGTTCTTATAACGCCATCTAACGTCTAACAAAGCTGTTAGGGATCGACATTTCAATATAACGCCATCTATGTGACGTTTACCTAACTAAGCGTGCATAGATGGCGTTACATTGAATGCCGAAAAAAACACGTTTCTTGTATGTGGACCCTCTATTATTTTTAACTTTATTCTATTTTTAGTATTTGGTGTTATAGCGGCAACAGAAATACATCATCTGTGAAAATTTCAACTGTCTAACTATCACGGTTCATGAGATACAGCCTGGAGACAGACGGACAGACAGACAGACAGACAGACAGACAGACAGCGGAGTCTTAGTAATAGGGTTTTACCCTTTGGGTACGGAACCCTAAAAATGAGTCGCGCTTAATTTAACTATTATTATATATGCATGGGCAGCCATAAATGGAAATGAAATTTAAAAAAAATCCTACTTATACGTGTGGGTGTCTATAGATAGGTCTTCAAAAATGACATTGAAGTTCCTAAAACTATTTTTTCTAAAAGTCCATCGTTTAAAATCTAGACACTCCCAAAGTGGTAAAATTTGTGTCGCAAGAAACACGACAAAAACGAAGCAAAAAATACCACTATAATTTTTCGCCAGCAAAAAATAATAATTAATAAACATTTTAGTTCTTATAACGCCATCTAACGTCTAACAAAGCTGTTAGGGATCGACATTTCAATATAACGCCATCTATGTGACGTTTACCTAACTAAGCGTGCATAGATGGCGTTACATTGAATGCCGAAAAAAACACGTTTCTTGTATGGGGACCCTCTATTATTTTTAACTTTATTCTATTTTTAGTATTTGGTGTTATAGCGGCAACAGAAATACATCATCTGTGAAAATTTCAACTGTCTAACTATCACGGTTCATGAGATACAGCCTGGAGACAGACGGACAGACAGACAGACAGACAGCGGAGTCTTAGTAATAGGGTTTTACCCTTTGGGTACGGAACCCTAAAAATGAGTCGCGCTTAATTTAACTATTATTATAAATGAGAGAGAACAGCTCATGTGGCAATTCATTTTTCTTTGTTTAAATATTAATGTTTGGAAATTTGCAAATACCTAGGCGCTGAGCAGAGTTCGACATAGAAGTGTGAAATATGTGTTAATAAATAGTAAATAAATAAAAAATAAATCACAGTGCTGAACATAGATTTCTTGAAGTGTTACACACTTTATATTTTTGTAAATTGTTACTCACAATCCAAAATTTCATCGTAAAATATAAAGTGTGTAACACTTCAAGAAACTAGTACTTGATTTACGTAGTGCAACATCTCTCGTCGGATTTGAAAACTGTAATGAATTCTTCCGTATGATTAACTTTCGAAATAAGTTATCATAGATGGCGCCACCAATGCATAATTGGGTTAAAAATGCAATCCACTAATTTCGTCGTATTGATAGTATCGGACCGTGGCTTAATTGGTCAGAGCACCTGGACATGTTATTCGGGGGGGTGCGGGTTCGAGTCCCGTCGGTACGATGAAATTGTGGATTGTGTGTAACAATAGATTTTTATTTTTTCAACAACATACATCCTTGACACTCCCCTCAAAGGAAGGAAACGATGATTTGACCTTGTTTCAGAGATAATTTTGAGGTTTGTTGTTCCGGCTAAAGGAAGACAACGTAGCTATTTTTAACCGACTTCAAAAAAAGGAGGAGGTTTCTCAATATATATATATATATATATATTTTTTTTTTTTTTTTATGTTTGTTCGCGGATAACTTCGTCGTTTATGAACCGATTTTGATTATTATTTGTTTGTTCGAAAGGAGATATCCCAAGTGTGGTATCATGGTAATTTTATTGAGGTATGATAAGTATCTCCAGAGATATTGTGATAAACATCTCAAAATTGGTACTGAAAATGAATAGCGCGGCATTGAAGTCGGTTGTTTTTTAGTTTTTAAACGATATTATTTCTTTTCATCTTGTACGTAGTAGTAGCGTTTCAACATAAATTCTATCTAATAGTGATATTTTTAATACAAAAGTAAAGTGCGCTTATTTGTAAACGCTGACTATTTAGATAATTTAAGATCGCTTAAAAAACTAAAAGAACCGACTTCAAACGTCGTGCTAGTCGTTTTCAGTACTAAGTTTGACTTCTTTATCTTTATATCCCTGGAGGCACTAAACATATCCCCATGAAATTTAAATGGGTCCAACTGTAAAGTATATAAAATAGAAAATTAGCCTAACCCTTTCAAAAATAGAATTTTCCAAATCGGTTCAGGCGTTTTCGAGTAATCGGTGAACATAACATATTAAATAAATATTCCGACGAATTGTGAACTTCCTCCGTTTTTGTGAAGTCAGTTAATGAATACTTTACAGTAAAATTATGCAATGTTGAAAACAGAAGCAATATTTTTTCAAGCTTTTATTTAACTTGCAATGTATGTAAGTTTGTATGTTCGGGTGGAATCTTGGAAGCTCAATTAGACCCACTTCTCGATGTCGGATTTGATTCAAATTTGGTAAACTTATGTATCTTCGGTGACAATACAATAATATGGTACCATGGAGCTGGTCTGATGATGGAGACGGAAAGTGGCCACGGCATCTCTGTGATAAAACAACATAACCTAACCCAGTTGAGGCTCGATTAATTCGTCTTGAAGAGGACTTTACACCCAGATGATATCCAGGGTCTGATGATGGAGACGGAAGGTGGCCACGGCATCTCTGTGATAAATCAACATAACCCTACCGAATTTGGGCTCGATTGATTCGTCTTGAAGAGAACTTTTCACTTAGATGATATCCAGAGTCTGATGATGAAGCTGGAAGGTGGGGATGCTAACTCTGTGATAAAATGACGTAACCCCATCGAGTTTGGGCTCGATTGTTTCGTTTTGAGGAGCACTTTGCACCTAGATGATATCTAGGGTCTGATGATATAGCTGGAAGTAGGTCACGGCATCTCTGTAATAAAATTGCGTAACCCCGCTGAGTTTGGGCTCGATTGATTGGGCTCGTCTTGTGGAGCACTTTACTCCTAGATGATATCCAGGATCTGATGATGAAGCTGGAAGGTAGCCATGACTCTTCTGTGATAAAACAACATAACCCTACCGAGTTTGGACTCGATAGATTTGCCTTGAAGTTTACTTTACCCATAATCACACCAAAATATCCGTACAATATTTTAAAACATCACGCCTACTGTAATATACATAAGTAGTTACCTATACCTGCTAAAATTTTAAAATAAATTAAGAGTAAAAAATATTTTTAAAAACAAGCTTTTATCTGGCAAAATGTACTAAAAAGTTAATAAATTCTAGTAAGCATTTTTCGTGTAGGTACTTACCTACATTCTTAAAAGCTTGAGGCACTACCCGTTTTATAGATTAGGAGGTATTTACTAAATACTTCAATGCCTCAAAGTGTGTGTACATAAGTACACACTCTTTTTTTTACTAATAATTTATTTAACATTATATAGGCTAGCGTTTGACCACTATCTCACCTGTTGGTAAGTGATGATGCGGTCGAGGATGGTAGCACGCCAGGCCTAGAATGTGAACTGGCTCTCAAGGATAGCAGCCGGAACATACTAGATGTTTAGCGATAGATTTTCTAACTTGAGGGTAGCTGGCCAGGCGAACACTAGATAGTGTCTTTCCACCATGCGGGGTCCTTCTAAATTAAACTTAACTGAAAAACGTATAGCTTCAGTTTCGATATAATGTCCCAACTTATCTTAAGATATTATTTACCGCATATTCAACAAATCAATTCAGTTTAATTTCATATTTCATATTCCTTCCGTAACATCCCAAAGCCGGCATCTATAAGCTTTAAGTCAAACATCATAAATAATCCTTGGAAGCGTTTGTATAAGTAACGCTATAGAATCCTCTGATCTTATTATCGAAAACTTGGCAACTGCGAACACCATCTGGATAATATGGGGATAAGTAATGGAACTTTATGTGTTTGGTCGAACAGGAATAAGGGAGGAGGAAATCGAGACCTTTTTTTAACCGACTTCAAAAAAAGGAGGAGGTTTCTCAATTCGACTGTATATATATATAATATTATGTTTGTTCGGGGATAACTTCGTCGTTTGTGCACCGATTTTTATTATTATTTTTTTGTTCGAAACGAGATATCCCAAGTGTGGTACCATGGTAATTTTATCGAGGTCTGATAAGTATCTCCAGATATATTGAGATAAACATCTCAAAATTGTTACTGAAAATGAACATTGAAGTCAGTTCTTTTTTAGTTTTTAAACGATATTATTACTAAGAGTGCTGCTTACAACTTTTTTTCAAATCGAAAACATGTTTGTCAATTATACCAGAGATACCATAGGTTCTCTCGAGATACCGCGTGTTCACATCTGTCGGGTGTTGGATCCGATTTTTTATCGGGTTGTCAAAACAAACGACTAAATCGGGCCGACAAGTGTAGAATAGCTTTGTTATAAAAATTTCTGCCACTGGAACGTCCGATTGTATCCGACACACGAAAGGTGTGAAAGGACACGCGGATAGTGGATAATAATTGTTAAGAGATTAATAGTAAGGTACGTATTTTATGTAGCAGAATACAAAATATATTAACAGCAATTTAAATATAATTATTTAAACTAGTAAGCAAACAAATCTGTATAAATAATATCTTGGCAACCAAACTAATAGTTTTGTATTAAATGTTATACTTAATTAGCTTTTAGTAATGGACTGATTCAAAACTCATGGGCAATTAAAGTTAGTAAATATAATTATCGCTATATCGACATCGCGTAAGTCACGTTAAATTCCCGTTTTTAAATCTATAAATATAATTAACTTTGCAACATGGATAGTATAACTGACCTCAATTAAAGGCGATTAAAGATACAGCCAAAACAGTGCAATCCGAGGGCGCGGGCGCGGGCGAGTATGGCCGTACCATAAAAGGGCTGCAAAATTTTTGTGTTAAAGTTTGTATAAAACTGCGGAAAAAATAGAGAATTAAAGACTAGTTTAGTATCGTAAGTTGACGAGTATTCTGCTCAGTAAGAACACCTCCTTACATCAGAGAATTTCGTTTAGTTTATACCATCAAAGATCCTTTATTTTACCAAGCATTTGCCACACAACTTCTTTCTTTACTGTTTAGGTAAAAAGACTTAGTTTCATCTGTCTCAAATTCTGAAACGAAACTTATACATACTTGAGCAGATTGATTGTTCGAATTGTTTTGGCTTACATTTTTTGTTTACTTGTTGAATTTTTTATATTATCTAGAATGTTCTTAGTAACGCGTAATTTTCTTAAAAGTAACGACAAAGTGGAAATTGTTCTGAGAGCTTTTGGGTAAGTTTTACAAGCTTTGTTATTAGATTATCTTTTGACTCTACAGGCTTTTGTATTTTACTATTCGCAATCGTGATCTCTTGGTACTAAAATATGGCCACTGTTAGTAAGTTTTACCACGCCCCGCATTAAAGTTGGTGCCGAGCTATGGATCTCAAATCTATCGAGATGAAAGAGAAACTCAAATCCAGCGCCTCATATCAATGCAGTTTATCATAAAAAAGAGGGTGCGTATAAAATTACGCGTTAAAGTTGAACTTCCAAGTTCATTTAATTTATTTTTTAACGTCACTTTTTTTTTTTGTACTTATGGACTAGATGTATCCTGCGACTTTGTCCCTATTATAAAAGTGTACGACACATTCTACCGTACTAGCATGTAGCCGTGCAGGTAAAAATGCCTTTTGTCAAAATCGAAATAACATTTGTATATGATAATTATGATATGGACTAATTGTAAAGTTTAGGCTTATTGACACGAGTTACAGTAGTGTGGTGTCAAACGGTAACATGTCATCTTGATCAAATTCTGGTGCGCAAGTAAAAATATCACAAAAAATCTCAAAATGCTACCAAAATTCATCGATTGTTATGTGAAATCTGTCTTTTATAAAATTTCACATACTTTATCATGATTTGAAATATAATCTTCAGTATATTATGTTTGCACTTAATTACCCGAGACCTAACGAAGTTACAGTAAAAGCAAACATGTGTTCAAGACGCTCGTTGGCAAAGTTTTCATAATCAATGTAACACATGATGTCATCATGAAATATTCATTTATTAAGCCTCCAAGATAAATATGAGAGAGCATGTCAATTGAAGCGAAATTTCTCGAAACCTTTAGCTTGGATACCAGTATGGGATGTTGTATTTGTTTTTAAAGGCTCATTGTGATTGTCATCGAGAGACGTGTCTAAACAGCATTTATATATATATATATATATATTATCATATAGGCTAGCGTTTGACTACTATTTCACCTAAGGTAAGTGATGATGCGGTCGAGTACGGTAGCACGTTAGGCCTAGAATGGGAACTGGCTCTCAAGGATAGCTGCCGGAACACATTAGATGTTTGGCGACAGATTTTTTCTAACTTGAGGGAGTTGAGTAGTAGCTCACCAGGCGGACACTAGATAGTGTCTTACCACCATGCGGGGATTGGGGTATCTTAACGATGTTTTTTTCTTCACCGGAAGGCCACTATAAAAAGCGTTGATACATTTTTCGATAGAAAAATCCATTGGTGCATGGCGGGGATGGCTCGGTACCTCTGGCATCAAAGCCGACCATTCTCCCACTACACTAATGGGCCTTTGAAGCATAAACCAAATCAATAGTTTCACACATATTGTAAATACTTTTTAATGTTATAAAAACTATTCTGTTTGGTGAGTGTCCGTAGTTTCCTTGATAACCTTCTGACCAACCTACTGAAGGTACTTGTTAAGGCCAGGAGAACAGAAGAGATTTTATTTCTGTCTATGAAGACAGATGTAAGGCGGAATAGTTTATTAGCAGTCAGAAATAAGATTTATTAAACTGTCTTACAAAATTGTTCGCAGCTTAGGGGTGGCTCACATCCGTGAGCAAAAAAAAAATTGATCAAAAATGTACAGTTTAACTTTTCACCGCTGTATTGTCAATCCTATATTATGCAACTTTATGAATGTATGCATGTTTTGATTCTGCTTACTATGAAAAACCAATAGATATCGTTCAGATGTTTTATACAATAGCTCTATTATGTATCACAGCTCAGTTAAAAAGTCTAGAGTCCGCGGGCGCGTTCGCATTCTGATTTTCAATCGTTTTCTGATCGCAGTAGATCGCGTTTGATGTGAACCAGTTGGTACAATTACTACTGCGTTATCTGATCGCCGCGCCGCCTGGAGTGGTTATTTCAAACATTTGAGACATAATGTGCCCATACTGCATTAATATTTTTATAATTATGAGTTTTAATGTTAACGAGTTTCACAACCCTTTGGCAGTCAAAAATTAAATTGTCTGCCAGGTTATTAGCTTTTATTACCTACGTCAGAAAGTTCTGTTTGAGGGTAGAATTGAATTACGCTCGAGAGTTCAAATATTAAAGTAGGCTTTAGTCGTATAAAGCTACAAAGTAAAATTGATGATACCATAACAATATTACTCGTGAGTAAATGCAGAGTTATTAACTAACTCAATTTCTTTCTGATAAATAATTTCTTTTTGATCTAATAAATAATACCTAAAATTTTAAAATGTAGGGAGCTGAAATCAGACAGCAAATTTGATAAAATTCTGTTCCACTCATCGATATATGTAAAAAAGGGAGATAACGGATCCCGCTCCTCAATGTGGACCGTATGCATTAGGTTCTCGAACCTAATTGTCACCTTAGTCACAATCGAACTGACGTTTGTATAGCACGTACAGAATTACATGTGCAATTATCGCAGATCCATTTAAATAATTAGCAACAATGCCTTCCTCTGATCTTCGTGCACATCAAGCTCGACATTAGAAATTCGTGTTTTCATGTAGTTGTTTCTAGTTGCATTATGTTTACGTGGCATAAGAGTGAGTACCGCATCTTTTTGAAGTTATACTTCTTTTGGCGCGATAGAGAAAAATGATGAGAGTGAAATTTTACGATGCGCGCGCACACCGACACCTAAATTTAACATCGTGAAGCTAGTTCTAGGTGGTACGACGCGCGCGCACACCGACACCTAAATTCTACACCGTGAAGTTAGTTCTAGGTGGCATGACTATGTTCAAGTTGTATATGTCATATTTAATGTCACATATTTACGTTAATAAAACCTTTTTTATTTAAATACAATCTTTTTGATTAATTTTAATATTTATCGTTAATCACTACTGCATTTTAGTAATTTTTTTTCCATACGCCACAGAAGTATAACTTCTAACGCGTGTACATAAGTACACACACTCTTTTTTTTTATATCGATGGTTCTACTCTTACAATTTTTACCATTAAAGCTGTTCGACATCATGTCACCACAAGATATTTTGTTATAAGTCAGATTCAGAGCACTTCAAATGTGGTGACATAACAGTAACTTATAATTTCAAAGCACATAACATATTTCAGAGGGATCCAAAACCTTCGTGTCAAGAAATGACTGGAAGATAAAAAAAATCGGTAAACGTTCACCTGAAGATATATATAATATAAATATATATATAATGAATGAATACCACCTGATACCTCACACAACTCTTTGGGACAAGATTCAGAAGCGTAAAGAGATTAGAGACTTACTGAGGTATTTTGAAAGTTGGGCTTGTAACCTAATAATAGTAAAACCTATAGGATTTACTATCCTGTTTTGTTGAAAGGATGTTCTTGTTACTTCTTCGTAGAATATGGGTAACTCATTGTGCTTTATTGAGAAATTGTAAATACATTGTGATACAAGGTGTGAAAAGTAAGGTGGGGTAAGGTAAGTATATAAAAGCGAGTTAAAGTATGCATATGTATGCCAACAGCACATATTTTTTCATACCTTCCACCCGAGAATTTGATACATTTGCGAGAAATACTTTTATTTATAATTTAATCAGAAACAATAATTTTAGGTTATCTTTTGCACTGACTACAAAAAGGAAGAGGTTCTCGATTCAACTGTATTTTTTTACCTCAGAACTCCCTTCATTTATAAACCGATTTTGGAAATCCTTATTTTGTTTGAAAGAGTTATACTTCCGGTTTGGTTGCATTATATATTGATCCTTCATTCCTTCATTTCTTCCTCCATTCATGGGATGTAAGGGAGCAGATATACCAGCTAATTGTGCTCCCAGCCAACCTCACCTGCCCGTGGTGTATCCTGCAGACCAACAGACGGGGCTCTGGCGACCGACAAATGGCAGGATAAACATTTCAAAGTCCGGTGACGGGCAGCAGCGTCACCGATGCGAAAAGCTGCATCCTGCGATCGCCAACCCGCCTGCTCAGCGTGGCGATTAGAGCATATTCCTCCCAAAGATGGAAAGTCACAGACAAAGCTAAGGCCCCAAGGCAGTGACTGCAAAAGAAGAGCCGAAGATCGGGCTCAGTGGCGTATCTTGAGAGAGGCCTACGTCCAGCAGTGCACTGACGTCGGCTGATGGTGATGATATATTCATCGAGATCAGACAAGTATCTCCACAGATATGGTGATAAATACTTCAAAATTGTACTAAAAATGAGTATCGCGGACTTTCGTTTCGTAAATGACTTCTTCTTTGAGTAAAATTTCAGACAATGGCAGATATAATTAAATTAAATTTTAAATGATCAAAGACAGGAATATTGCAAGGTAAAGTAAATTTTTCGAGTATCGAAGACATAGTGGTTGCTTTAATTATTCATCCTGAGTTTCAGTTTGAGATTAGTTTGCATACATTCATAATGACATTCCGTGAGTTATATTACAAAGGTTTATCTTTCTCTTAGCCAAATCTCTTGATCAAAGTCATTTTGATTAAAAGTACCTAGAGTTTGATTAAAATAATTTGTTTAGCGCAATAAGTCCCGTATTAATATTAATACATAAGTAAGGTAGGTATTTGTCAGTTATAATAAATAATTATAAATAATTATGTATAGAAAAGGTCCAATTTACCATTTATTGAAGTGATCGGTGATTAACTCCTGCTGACCGGCTAAGCGAGTGTCAATGAAACTATCGTGCTCTTTTTAACCGACTTCAAAAAAAGGAGGAGGTTTCTCAATTCGACCGTATATATATATATTTTTTTTTTTTTTTTATGTTTGTTCGAGGATAACTTCGTCATTTATGCACCGATTTTGATTATTCTTTTTTTGTTCGAAAGGAGATATTCCTAGTGTGGTACCATGGTAATTTTATCGAGGTCTGATAAGTATCTCCAGAGATATTGAGATAAACATCTCAAAATTGGTACTGAAAATGAACATTGAAGTCGGTTCTTTTTTAGTTTTTAAACGATATTATCACGTTCAACGAGCTTTTTAATGGGATTCCTAACCCGCTAGTGTAGCTATAGCTGATTTATTTGTCTAGTATTACGGTTATTTATCAATTAATAGTGCATGCTCAGAATACATAAGATAGTAAAGAAAACTAAACTAACCGAATTCCATGCCGAGCGAGTCAGTTTCAGTAGCAAGTTTGAGACGTTTATCGACATATTTCTGGAGATGATTATCAGATCTCAATCAAATCACAATGGTACCGCCCTTAGGGTATATCCTTTCCAATAAAAAATGAATCATCAAAATTCATAAACGAAGTTATCGTTATCCGCGAACACACATAAAAAAACAACGGGTTGCACTCCGGGAGTGCCGGCAGAAGTGAAAACTTGAACACGTAATTTTTGAACATTTTGGAATCACATCTCTCGCAAGCGCCTGCGCTCCGTCTTACGAATTTTCGATCAGGACACGTGACCTGACGCGAGTTTAACATACCCATCTTGGGATGGGAAGTGCACACCGCCGCTAAATAATTTTTCACTTCAAAAATGTATACAGACAAATTGAGGAACCTCTTCTTTTTTTAAAGTCGGTTAAAGCAGAAGGCGTCAACTCTCCTAAAAGTGAAGCCACTAAAACTACGCTTATATAGTAGGTAAACTAAGGAGAGCCGAACCATTAAATTCGTTGACAGCAAAGTTAAGTATAGTAATTACTATACCTCACTTTTTGTTATTATCTATCGATTATCTTTCATCTTATAATAATTATAAAAATATAAAATTGTTCCTTCTTTTTAGGTAGGTTAAACTTCTTGTATCACCTGAAGACACA
Organism: Cabera pusaria; assembly: GCA_954871355.1. Classification (NCBI taxonomy): domain Eukaryota; kingdom Metazoa; phylum Arthropoda; class Insecta; order Lepidoptera; family Geometridae; genus Cabera; species Cabera pusaria. The sequence continues at coordinate 973,543 of OX940901.1, forward strand.
TGTTACGTCGTTTTTAATCATAATCGTTGACATGTTGATCTTGATTTTAACTTAGCAAATATATATATATATATAATTATATATATTATATATATATATATATATATATTGTAATTATCATATCTGCCGCAAGACATAATTGAGGTAGACTGGTTCTACAGTGGAGACCGCAATTGGGAAAATGTAGCGTAGAATTTCTTGTGACCAGATGGAGCGAAGATCTTCGCAAAGTGTTGGGCAGTGACTGGAAAAGAAGAGCTCATGATCGGGCTTGGTTATGTGTCTTGGAAGAGGCTTACGTCCAGCTGTGGGCTGCTACCGGCTGATTAACATGAGTAAGGCTAGGCGCACTGGACACAATTATGTAACTATGTCAAGCCATGTTTCAAATATCATACCGGTATTCTGTAATAAATAATAAAAAAGTATTTTTATTTCATAAACAAAACCTAACTAAAATAAAGGTTTTCAATTTTCAAAGGCTAAGGGTCGCCAAATTCGACATTATTACAATATTTTACTCCGTAATACTTTCATACACTGAAAGGGTTTCCTTTTGAACCCGTTCAAAATGGAAAATGTCATGTTGACCTTTCGGTTACCTATTGTAAAATATATAAGATTTCCCATTTTTTCTACAGTGGGGGTTTTAAGTTTTGACCGACTTCTTAAAAGTTGGAGGTACGTCAAGATGTGCGATCGATCAGTGTTTTTGACGGAATTAGTGTGCGAATATTGTATATACATAATTAGTAACATATTAATGTATTATATTATACTAGCTGCACCCCGTGGCTTTGCCCGCGTTTAATCTTGGTTATAAACCTTCCTCTTAAATCACTCTATCTAATGCTAAAAAGTAGTTGTAAAGATCTAAACGTACAGACAGCGAGAGCGACTTTGTTATGTATGTTATGTTTGTTATATATTTTACTATATTTAATATATATGTATATGTAATATATATATATACTACAGAATATATAATACAGAAACATAACGTTTTTAGCGAACGCGAAGTTTGACATAAGTGATTAATTTGACTCCTCATAAAATATTCCATACCGGGGGCCAATTATGAAAATCAATGCTTAAGGAGTAAACTCCTAAAAAATATGCAAATAAGCCAGAGTTCATACATTATGTAGTAGTTTTTACATCTTTTTTTACACCAGTCGAGATAGTAGTCTAACGCTAGCCTATAAGATAGTGCTTATACTGTTACCTAATGTCATTAAAAAAAGCTTCGTTGTAACACAAGTCGTGCCTAACTCTTTCATTACGTAAGCCATCTGCCAATTTAGCGGGACACAAAAAACCGAATGACAATAACCCTTGACCTTTACACGTTGTGGTTTTTGTATTTTGTCTTGTACCTAATTTGTGGTTTCGAATAACTCTATAATATAACTTGAGGTACAAAGGAAATCCGGTATAAATGGTGAATAATCCTGCAGGTATTTGACTGATTTGATTGTTCAATATTTTCACTAGAGTAAAGAATTGCGATGTAATTCGCAGTCAAAAGTGTGTCGTTTAGTTGTGTAATTTTAGCTTGTCTTAAACAACATAGCTTGATTGATTTACCCCCGTTTTCTGAGTGCATTTATTGATAGTGTATCTATTCAATAACGGTACAATTAAGTAGATAAACTCTTAATAAATGAACCTCAGAAACCGACTATTCGACACGAAAAACGCATCCCCGGTCGTTTAAAACGTACGATAAAAAGTCGCTGTATCTAACGGCTTGAGGTTTACGTCTGCAATCCGTAGGGTCAAGGCTAAGCACGTCGCCGCGCTATTTGCGAAGGGCGGTTATTGTCAACCCTGTCGCCTATATTGTAGGGCGTTGTAGGGCGACAGATTTAGATACACTGATTTGAAAGAATGGGTATAAATGAACAGCGATTTCGAAAAGTTTACGATATATTTTTGAATAGAGAATAAGGTTATGGTCATAAGGTCATAAGGTATATAGTCATGAATATGTTTAAAAGGCGCTAGTTTTTGTTGGTTATCAAATTATAAATTAGGGCGAAATAAAACTATAACCATGCCTAAATACTTCATCATCATCATCATCATTATCAGCCAATTTCCGTCCACTGCTGGACATAGGCCTCTCCCATGGCACGCCACTGAGCTCGATCTTCAGCTATTCGTTTCCAAGCGCTGCCGGCCAGCTTGCGTATATCATCGCTCCATCAAGTTGGAGGGCTACACTACGTTTGCCGAGCCGTGGTCTCCACTCCAGAACTCGTTTACCCCAACGGTTATCGGTTCTAAATACTGAAATAATTAAAAATACACGAGTTATTTAAGTTTTTTCTGTCGTCGTAAACATTCAAAGCCTACTTAATTTATTAGCATGTTTTAATGATATGAGGTGACAAGACAAACAAGAGAACTGAAGGAAAGCGATGACGACTGCCTAAAAAATATGGTATGCACACCTCGGGAAAGTTAGAATTTTACAAAAAATATTATACTAATAATTTTTAATAAATTAAAAGTTAGACAGACATACGAAAAACGAAGTGATCCTAATCGTTTTTCATTTTCCTTTTAAGCTTATTATTATATTTTTATTAAAAAACAAATTGTGTAGCCTTTTAACTAAACAATTTAACGCATAATAAATATAACAAATAAAATTGCTGCAAAGCGGTCACTCGACCGTATAAATCTCATTATAAAAATGCCCTCAGCTTGAGAAAGTTTAACCTGTTATTATGATCATACCAAACCTTTTAACTGACTGAATTTATTTTCGGGTTTTACCCACCTTCAGTTAAATGTCGCGGGAGTAGGGATTATTCGTGATTGCTTTTGTTAGAAGAAAACATGTTCGTTTTGTTTATTGAATACGGTTATGAATTTTGGAGAATTTCTGTTAGTCGACGTGCTTTCATATAACGAGACCTGCGACGAACGATCGGACTGACTAGGTCGGATTCGCACACAAAATAATCCGAACTATCGTAGAATAAAAGAAACTTTAAAATCCAGCAATAAATAACCAACTCGCTTTAAAAATGACATTGAGGTTCCTAAAATAGTTTTTTCTCAAATTCAATCATTTGAAAGATAGGCGCGTCTAAAGTGGTGAAATGTGTGGCCCCCGCCCCCCCCCTTAATTTTTAAAGTATTGGAGTAAAAATTCTAAAAAATATATATGCTGTAGATCTCAATAAAAACTAACAACGAAAATTGGTTTGAACGAGATACAGTCAGCAGTTTTAAAGATATGGCGACCGCAAAGATAACTTTGTTTTTGATACAAACACTATGAAAAACAAAGTTAATTTTGTAGTTGCGAAAAATCATAGTTATGGAATACTTCACTGTGTTACGGAACCCTACGAGTGCGAGTCCGACTTGCACTTGGCCAGTTTATTTGGAGTACGGATATTTTTTTGAAAAAGTCAAAATCAAAGCATTTATTCAGTGTAGGTGGGCAAATTAAAAATTTACACTTACAAGCGTCAAAAAACATTAAATATACTATATTCAATAATAATTATCATAAATATAACAGAAACATAACTTATTGCTTTGAATTTACAAAAAAAAAAGTATTGAGCCATTCAGCTTTCATCTAGACGTCGAACGTCACACTTAAAACAAAAGTTTAATTCCCATGTTTAATGTAGCGTTGCCAACCGTACTATTACGCAAAGAGTAACATAATATATACTGACTCTATTACGTGCACCCCCACCCAGTGCATGTTTCAGTACTTCAGACAATGTTTATCTAAACATTTGCAACGCATTGCACATTGCGTGGTGAAATAATAATATTGTTTAAAAATTTTATTATAAAAACTCACGTTCATTTTAAACTTATAGATTTAAAAACGGGAATTTAACGCACTACATCAGATTTAACAAGGCACGGATTTTGGCGCGTGAAAAGTACTTTGTACCCCGCAAAATCCGAGAAGCCATTGAGATCAGTCGTCGTCGTAACTTCAACAGAGACAGAGGGTGGTACCTGTCAAATACGTGGAAAACCGTTCTTCATGGAAAGCACGTCACCAGTGGCAACAGTGAGGAGGACACCTTGAGTTCCGTATGCCGGTTGGATGAGGTTTCGTCTGAAGTAAACAGCAGTGATGAAGACGAAGCCCTCCAACCTAATCCCGCGCCTCCACTATGTACACCGCATCATCACCCCCCACCAACACCACCACCGCCGCCGCCGCCGCCCGCTCCGTCCGCCCGCGCTGCACGAGCAGCAGCCCGCAGTGCGAGGTTGAACGCGTCGGCGAGCGCCCCGCACTCAAGATCCTGAAGAAGGCCTCCGGATGAGGCCGAAACATATGTCGATCGCTATATCGACATCGCGTAAGTCACGTTAAATTCCCGTTTTTAAATCTATAAATTGTTTAAAAACTAAAATAGAACCGACTTCAATGCCGCGCTATTCATTTTCAGTACCAATTTTGAGATGTTTATCTCAATATCTCTGGAGATACTTATCAGACCTCGATAAAATTACCATGGTACCACACTTGGGATATCTCCTTCCGAACAAAAAAAGAATAATTCAAATCGGTACATAAACGACGAAGTTATCCGCGAACAAACATAAAAAAAAAACGGTCGAATTGAGAAACCTCCTCCTTTTTTGAAGTCGGTTAAAAATACAAAATATCTTTATTGACATAATTTCTGGTACAAATGTTTTGAATCCATCCAGGCTGCTAAACTAATCAAGCTGTGTTTCAGGAGCCAGTGGCTTCTCCTATTCTATTCATTTAACGAAATTAAGTTCAATAAACTGGCCAAGTGCAAGTCGGACTCGCACTCTTAGGGTTCCGTGACACAGTAGAGCTATCGATTTTTCGCAACTACAAACATAACTTTGTTTTTCATAGTGTTTGTATGAAAAACAAAGTTATCTTTGCAGTCCCTATGTCTCAAAAATTGCTGACTGTATCTCGTTTAAACCAATTTTCGTTGTTAGTTTTTATTGAGATCTACAGCATATATTTTTTTAGATTTCTCATTCGCATACTTTAAAAGTTAGAGGGGGGGGAAACACATTTTACCACTTTAGACGAGCCTATCTTTCAAATTATTGAATTTGAGAAAAAATGATTTTAGAAACCTCAATGTCATTTTTAAAGTCCTATCCATAGACACCCCACACGTATAGGTTTGAAAGAAAAAAAAAATCTTTTCAGTTCCATGTATGGGATGCCCCCCCTTAAACTTTTATATTATTTATTTTTGTATAAAAATCGGAAAGCGGTTCACAGAATTCATCTATCTACCAAGTTTCAATTCTGTAGTCTTAACAGTTTTGGAATAAAATGGCTGTGACATACGGACGGACAGACAGACAGACATGACGAATCTATATGCGTTCCGTTTTTTGCCATTCGGCTACGGAACCCTAATAAGTGAACTAACGAACGTAATGTAACGTAACGTAACGTAACGTAACGTAACGTAACGTAACGTAACGTAACGTAACGTTACGTGACGTAACGTAACATAACGTAACGTAACGTAACGTAACGTAAAAAAATAACGTACTTATGCCACAGAATAAATAATGTACCTATGCATAACTGTTTGCACCGCACAATAGAACAAACGCACCGCATTCCATCGCAACGCAGTGCGTGCTAGGCCTTATACACAGAATAAATAATAGTCTTAGGTACCAGGTGAGATAATGGTCAAACGCTAGCCTTGTACATAAAAAAAAGAGAGATTATAGATGTATGTATAGTTCATAATAGAATTAATAGCAATTTTTATAGTGTTTCTGCAGTTTATCCACTGAAGTTATTAGGAAGTTTAGATTAATGGTGCCAACCGGCGCAGTGGCTCGCGTTAATCACAGGATGCCGTGGGATCTAATAGATAACATTCATTGTATTTATGATGTTTAGCTCGCCATTAAGTTAATGACAGTAATAGGGTAAGGATAAATAGTAGCCATTTATATAGGCCTGGCAATGTGCCACACTTTTTAACCGACTTTCAATACGGAGGAGACAGTGAATGGTAACATAGATTCGTTTCAGTGATTGCATGGATTTGATCTCTTGATTAATATATTTTGAGAATCGTTTTTTTTTTTGTTTGATAGATAATCTAGCTTTGATTCAAGAAAATCTGTTCTGACGTTCTAATACTATGAGCTTTTTTAACCGACTTCAAGAAAAGGAGGAGGTTTCTCAATTCGACCGTATATATATATATATTATCAAACATATATGTTTGTTCGCGGATAACTTCGTCGTTTATTAATCGATTTTGATTATTCTTTATTTGTTGGAAAAGAGATATTCCAAGTGTGGTGCCATTGTAATTTCATCGAGGTCTGATAAGTATCTCCAGAGATATGGAGATAAACACCTCAAAGTTGGTACTGAAAATTAATAGCGCGGCATTGAAGTTGGTTCTTTTTAGTTTTTTAAACGATCTTATTCTGGATTATGACACTATGATATCAAGCTTTGTGGTCTGATCAATTTAAAATTCGGTATCCTCTTACTTCAAATGATATTGTAAGGACATGGTAGCATTAATCTGATGCTGGGATATCTCCTGGAATCTGCAGAATTCTCAACCCCTCACAAAATTACAACAGAGATGTCGTGTTTACACTCATTGAAATGGTCGCAATAAATGTTACATTACAAACAAACGTTGCGAGTCAGTTAAATCTTAGCCTTTAGAATGACACATTCTTTGATCTAGAAAACACACCCGCAGGACAATAACTCTATCAGATTGATTAATTACATGGCCAACAACGGCGTCCGCATTTTATCCTCATATCTCCTTCATAGCCCCAGGGACTTCCTCTGATAGATATCTAATAGGATATTAGTAAGGATATTAGACCTGAGTTAGTTAGTAGTAAGTTTATTATGAGCTTATTACGTAGTTTGTTATTATGAGATATTTTTTTTCTATAAACATTTAGCTGTGTAGGTATATGATTAACACGCAGCGGCTTTTAGAATCTTTTATAAGAATTACTTTTAATTATATTTACTCATGTAAGCACGTAATAAGTTATACTATAATTAATTTATGATCGTCTATCTATAAATAGTATAACCTAAAACAATATTTTTAATGATTATAATACAATATGAGTTATTTTTATGATCGATGTAGAGTTTTAACTTCAAGTTAAAGGTAAAATTTCTACTAAACAGAAAATGTATCACGCTAAATTCTAGACTGCCAGAATTCTACATCTCTTTGTATTGTATCTGCTACCCAGAGACATCTTAATATTGAGTTCTACCCTGGATGCTATTAAAAATTAATAGATAAACAAAATTAAATGCCAATAATAAAGGAGCGTTTTCAACACTTTGACATTGCGCGTTTGTTATAAATAATTGTTGAATTTAGAAGTTTAATTACTGTTTTAACAATATTGATTGTTTACCTTACCCCAAACCATTCCAAAGCAATTCCAAATCGAGCCACACAATATCTCGAAGAAACAAAACAGAATTAGGCTGTAACTTTAACCCAACTCCATGGTTTGCTCGTTAATCTGCTTTATTAGACACTAATACAATTAATAAAGATAGGGACTGTAATTGCTTTGTTTTGTTGTTTTGGAATTAATTTTAGGTGTTTTGAGTTGAAAACTAGATTTTGCTGTTTAAGTTGGAGATTGAAAATTGCGTGGTTTAAAAATTGGATTAGATGCTGCTTTATTATATTTTGAGGGAGAGAGTTGGCGTAAAGAATACCTAGATGGTTTGACTTCTAAGCGATAGGTCGCCATAATATTATAATTAAAAACGGTTGTACACTCACGGGTTACACAGTCACGGGTCACGTAACTTACTCAGTTACGTGCCGAAGCTCGTTGCGCGAGGAGCTTGCGGTAGGCGTGGTTCCCAGAAGAAGGACATTTAACATGTCCGAAACTGGTCGGCGCAATTCCGATAAAAAAACCCGTGAGTGTACAACCGTTTTTAATTTTAATATTATGTGTAATCCTCACGATACATTTAATAATCAGATAGGTCGCCAGTTCTAATCCTAGCACGAGTGTTCGTGCACAGGTGGTAGGAGCATATTATATCTATGCTCCACCTGACTTGCTACCAAATAGAAGCATACTACCATCAAGGAGAGGTGCCATAACATGACGGTGTTTCGGCAGCACACAGCCACAACATTACCGTGTTAACTATAACAAGAGGTCTACCTGATCCCCTGCGATCTGACATGGACTAAAAATAGGTAATGGATTTACTCCAATATACACAACTGTCCTAACCTATCTTTCCAGCTAGCTAGCTAGCACCAGACATCATGTGAGAACTACTTTCATAAAAGAAAAATAGTACTACCGCTGCCAGCAGTGACGTCACGATCGATTAAAAAGATACGGAACAGCTTGTTCTCTACACTACACAGAAATAAATTTCACCAGGGTCCAGTGGTGTAGTGGGAGAACGGTCGGCTTTGACGCCAGAGGTACCGATTTCAATCCCCACTAATGGATTTTTTTTCTATCGAAAAATGTATGTGCGCTATTCACAGTGGCCCTCCTGTAAAATAAAAAGCATCGTTAAGAAAGCCCAGCATGTTGGTACTATCACAGGACACATATCTAGTGTCCGCCTGGCCAGCTAACACCCTCAAGTAAGAAAATCTGTCGCAAAACATTTAATGTGTTCCGGCATATGCTTTCACTGGTTCTGGCAGCTATCCTTGAGAGCTAGTTTCCATTCTAGGCCTAGCGTGCTACCATCCTCGACCGCATCATCACTTACCAACTGGTGGGATAGTAGTCAAATGCTAGCCTTTATATGATATTCTGGCTCAACTTTAGTTCTAGTCCAATCGATTTTAGGGGTGGGGTTAGGGGGTGGAGGGGAAGAGGTAGAGCCCCTCCCTTGAAGGAAAAGTTGCGGAGACCCCCCCTTTCGGAGATATGATTTTTTTTGATTACACAATGAAATCATCTAAATAAGCGAAAATTGGTAGGAATGTTACATTAACTGACATCAATTTCAGGGGGAGAAAGAGGCGGGGGATGGATAGAGCCACCCCCTGAAGGGGAAGTTGCAGAAACCGCCCCTTTCGGAGATATGATTTTTTTGTTTTCTAACCAAACGTTTAATTTTTTTTTAAATTTGCTGGAGTAGGATATGGAAAGGGTGGGTTGATGGGCTCATACACTAAAGGTCATGTAAAAATCTCTTAAAATAAGAAGAGAATGTAAGTTTGTCATTTTCAGTAGCAAGTTTGAGGTATTTTTTTCAACTTTTCCTTCAAGGGGGGGGGGGGGGCTCTACCCCTTCCCCCACCCCCTCGCACCCCTTACACCTCTAAAATCGATTGGAGTAGAACTAAAGTCGTACCGATATTCTTTATTATATAAAAAACACTTATTCTGTGATCCCACCAATCAACGCAATAAAATACGCGGGTGTTACGACTCAGTAATAAAATCAATAAAGAAGAAATATTGTTCTACCCACATCGAAGGACGGGAATAAAAATCATCAGTTCATTGTATATTTTTATAGAACGCGCTGGAAGTGTTTGTTTAGTTTATACGTTATTTGTGAAAATAGTGGCTCCAGTTTGTAAGAAGTCACAAATAGATTATGAGTTATTGAATACTTATTCGTACGTATTCAATTACTTTAGTTTATGATATTATTTTAGACTAGCTGTGCCTCGGTTTTACCCGCGTAGACAATGTTCCCGTGAGAATATAAAGCCGGCTTAGTCGAGTTGGACTCGCCCACCGAGGCTTCAGAGCCAACTTCTCAGCCCCTTTAGTAGAGTAAACTTAATAGATCAAATTTGACATCTGTCAGTCTTAGCTTCATAGTAAAGTGACTTGCTTAAAAAAAGCGATTCACTTGATGAATCGATACGCATCAACACAAACAAGAATGATGGTAGTTTGATGTTATTCGAAATAACCAATTTTCCGGCAGCTCTAAATGAGAAATACAATTAGTATTGACATTATTCAGAGTTATTTACTTGTTTGTTTTGCGTTAATGTGAAATTGATAAGACACGATAATACAAATTATACAAATCGGAAATTGCACATATTTCATTCATATTTAAACGATTTTATACGTATTTTTGGATTAGAATGTAGCTCCATAGAAAATGGCCCAATAAACTAAAAAACATACTCAAATGTACCTATGGATCTAACGTTTAGTAGTTTATCGTTAGTTTTTTAACCCAAATTATTATTGATTTTAGTTCCTATTCAATTTTTTTTGTATTTTTTAGTCAAAGAACAATATTATGTGTTATGTGTTTTTATAGTTAAACATCCTTCACAAGTAATCATTGCATTCGATTCAATCTATCGACTGATCAATCTTTAGATTTTTTGGGTATTTTGTAAAGCATCCCTAGTGTTTATAAAGAAAAAGTGTTCACTGACGTAACCTTGTACTGACGTTTAGTTTTTTAGAACAAAAATTGTTTATTATGTTTAAAATGAATTATTAGTCAAAGTAAATCGTAAAAACGCTTTCTTTTGTAATTATTAGAATAAATAGGTATTTTTAACTAAAACATGTTAAGTAATTATGCAGTTCTGACTTCGAAATAATTAATAATTTTATGTGCCCTTCATTACAAGATTACGTTGTTGAATTTTGATGAAGTGTCAAATGTGATCTATTAAATTGACTCTGCTATAATAGTCTGAGTTAAGTTTGTCCTTTAATAGGTTAAAGGACAAACTTAACTTTCTAGTTCCATCCACATGTATGGCACCTAATAATACAAATACATAACTACAAATAATAAGTTTGTAACAGAAAAATTACATTTTATTTTGTTATTAAACTACATATTTACAGTTTTTAGATTTATTCATTTATAACTGCTTCAAAACCTTGCTTCTTGTCAAATTTCATGATTCTAGGTCAACGGGAAGTACCCTATAGGTTTTCGACCCAATAGCGGTACTTACGGCTGACCTAGAATTGTCAATTAAAAGAAAGGTCGTGCAGCACAAGTAAAGGAAAAATTCAGAAATATTTTTCTGAATTTTTCAACTTTTTTTATTAAAAAAGTTGAAAATTAAGGTAAATTTTGGTACTTACAATTTTTCGCAAAAATCTAAATTTGCTTTTTATTGTGTTTATTCAGGACCATGATTTTATACACCTAATAGGGACTATGGACCTCAGTATTTGGTATAATTTTCAACTTGCAAGGTTCACCCGTTCCTGAGAAAATGGTAACATACAGCAGACGGACAGACCGACAAGAAAGTGATCTTATAATGGTTCCTTTTTCTACCTTTTGAGGTACGGAAACCTAATAAGTAAAAAAAAATAATTACACACTCACAAATTTCAGCTCAATCGGTTTAGAAGTTTTAGCGTGAAGACATGACAAACATAGTAGGGTACATTTTTAAGGTAGGTACCTAGACCTATTGTCATTTCATGGAGATCTGAGGAGTATCTCCAGAGATATGTAGATAAATACCTCACACTAGGTACCTACTAAAAATGCCTAGCTAGTGCATCATTGAAATCTGTTTTCTATCGTTTTGTTAACGATCTTAAATTCTATTCGTTGTTATTTTTAAGTTTGTTTATATTCCGTAACCATGGTGACCGTGACTGTACGATCTGACACTGTTGTGATCCAACCTTGACTCGGCCCAATATATAACTTTAACATGTAACTTACAAAGTTTGGGAAGACGTGTCGTTTTACCTATTTTATTGGCTTATATGAGACGTCTGGCAGAAAGTTTTCTGTCTGGAATGTGGGTAAAGTAGCAACCCTTTTCTCCGTCAGTTGTTTTCTTCAATCGCTTTATTTCTTAGGGTTTGAAGTATGTACAACACTTTATAACATCACCCAGTTTACTGTCTGCAGGGAAATTAATTGTCACTAAAAAAAGTTGTGTTTTGTTGCCATGTTTTACAGCGCACGGTCAAATCTCGAAACTCTGTCCTTGTGAGTCCATATAACAACAGTTTACTATGATTGTATAACCGTGATGTCACTGTGGCTTGCTTACCGAAGCTATTTTAACCGACTTCACAAAAAAGGAGGAGGTTCTCAATTCGTCGGAATTTGGAAAATTATTTTTTTGTTTCAAAGGATACCCTTCCCAGGTGGTCTCATTTAATTTTTAACGTATTCGGCGGAGACGTTTTTAATATATCAACATCGCATTTACTTATCTCGACTCGACGACTTACTACTTGGCTGGCACTTGACTTACTGGTGCAGATTATGTAATAGTTACTGAGTTTACTGGCTACTTTGACTGTAATCGAATTTTTAATTAGACGGAGTAAACTGACAGGTCAAAATGTCACTTATCAAAATAATGTTGCCAACATTCAAACGTAGTGATGATCTTTTTTATTTTTATCGTTCAAAGAACTGAACTATAGATTAAAAACTCTTAAGTCAATTAGTACGTATAAGTTCTAGTTAACTGAATTATGTATTTGATCAATGTATTAGACATAAGCATTTAAAGTCTAGCGTACTATTTGAATAAGTATGATAAAATATGTAATACTTTTAGGAAAACTTTAATATGAGTTATTGAACTAGTTCACTGAATTGATATGACTCCATTAACTAAATCTTTTATACCACATGCCTATTTTTATTTCATGATAAAGTGGCAATACTCGTAATGTCATTTTACTCCGTTTAATTAAATATTCGACTATAACGCGTGGTCTGAAGTCGGTTCTTTTAGTTTTTTAAACGATCTTAAATTATTATGTCTACGGCTGCCACATACACGTAAAATTGGAAAAATATTTTCATCACGATCTCTCTTGAAATAATTAAAAACCAACGACATCCCATGCTCCGCGAGTCAGATTCAGTAGCAAGTTTGAGACGTTTATCGTCATATCTCTGAAGATACTTATCAGATCTCAATAAAATTACAATAAAACCACCTCAAAAACATACCCTACCGATTAAATAATGAATCATTCGAATCAGTTCACAATTGACAGAGTAATTGCGTTACATACATACAAACAAAAAGGGAGAACCTCCTCCTCTTTGATAGTCGGTTGATAATCAGTATTTTTGTATTATTGATGATGTCCACGATGCATATTTATTTATTTATTTACATTAGAAATAGACCATGTGGTGGGTCACTATCAATTTTCATTAAAAAGTGAGAAAAACGTTTTATTATGGTTTTTTAGGGTTCCGTACCCAAAGGGTAAAACGGGACCCTATTACTAAGACTCCGCTGTCCGTCTGTCTGTCTGTCTGTCTGTCCGTCTGTCACCAGGCTATAGCTCATTAACCGTGATAGACAGTTGAAATTTTCACACATGGTGTATTTCTGTTGCCGCTAGAACAACAAATACTAAAAACAAAAGAAAGTTGAAAATTAAAAGGGTTTCCCATACAGAAAAACGTGTTTTAAACGCCATCTATCTAATTAGTTTCGGCAAAATGACATAGATGGCGCTAGTAAACGAGCCCCGTCTTTCTAGATCGCGATCGACCCAAACAAATATTCTTGGTAATATCGATTAATCAAATATATGAGATTGAAACTCTGTTATGTTTCGTATTGTACGGAACCCTCCTTAAGTGTGCGATAAGAGACGCGATGCTGACTCGCACTTGGCCAGTTTTATTTTTTTATTTTTAAATATAGACGACGGCATAATCAATCAATCAGTAGCAAATCTATCTAGATTTTCTAGATCCGTGTAGTTGTGCTAAACCAAGAATGTAAGATCTAGACGACGAAGATTAGTAGCATTTATTATTCATCAATACATTTATTTTGTTATGAAAATAAGCAAATTCACGCATATTTACTAACACGCATTCTTCTATTCTCACCGAATTATTATACACTAACTTTTAAACACTACCTTTTTTAACCGACTTCAAAAAAAGGAGGAGGTTTCTCAATTCGACCGTATATATATATATATATTTTTTTTTTTTTTTTATGTTTGTTTGCGGATAACTTCGTCGTTTATGAACCGATTTAGATTATTCTTTTTTTGTTCAAAAGTAGATATCCCAAGTGTGGTACCATGGTAATTTTATCGAGGTATGATAAGTATCTCCAGAGATATTGAGATAAACATCTCAAAATTGGTACTAAAAATGAATAGCGCGGCATTGAAGTCGGTTGTTTTTTAGTTTTTAAACGATATTATAACAAATTACTTAATATAAAAGACAAATGTTATCGACTTTACATAACTTCATTAGAAGTATTTATTTGGATAAGGAAGGATTACTAATAGTTATTGTATTATTTGGGCACCATACACATTTTATTCCAACTTACTGATAAATATGCATTGTAAATACAGTATTCAATTTAAATATTTTGCTATGTCACAATGTTGACTATACAATTTTTTACATAAAAGATAGATGCATGCTATTGTGAACTTTCTTTTCGAACTTTATAAGAGGAAGAATTCCACCGTAGGTACATTATTTTCGTGTACCTCTGGCGGTTGATGCAGCGCACGCAGAAATAGCTCTCAGACGACAGGATTTTGTCAACTTGATAATAATTATAGAACTACTTATTTCGTAATTAACATTAATCTTTATAATACATTAACCTATCTAGTATTATATAATGTAGTAAATTTTATCAAAATCCACTAATTCGTTTTTGCGAGAAGGAGTAACAAGCTTCCATCCATCTTCACAGACATACATCTACCCTTACAGACATACGCATTTATAACAATAGTACGATCATTTTATGTGCTGCCACACAATGCTGTCCTGGTAATACCTAGTTAGGATACAATAAGACCGCACAACTTTTTGCGATGGAATGACTGCGTTACGAAACTTGTGTTTGTTTACATTGTATCTCTTAGTCGTTATATCGAGTATACTTCTTAATATTACTTTAACTTCAAATTTAAAACCAGCTCCGACTGATCTAAGTAAAATCAAAATCGCATCTTCCGTTTGGGCGCAACGATGCCACAGACAGACACACACATACGCAGATACACACGTCAAACTTATAACGCCCCTTCTTTTTGCGTGGGGGGTTAAAAATTAGGGGCGCGCGTTGCACATTGGTTGAAAAATTTTAATAATAGACTTACGCTTGTCAGTTAAATCGACTTAATAGGTAATTGTAAAACTATAACCAACAAATATCTAGTTTGTAAGGTGGGTGTTTATTACAGTTTATTTATGTGCATAGGAATGCGTTTTATTATATCCTTCATCGCAGTAATTTCGTCTGCACGAATGTTAGGAGTAAATAGAAGGAAGGCCAGATTGTTATTTTTACACCTGACCAAAGCCAGATACGATTCTTGAACTGGGTATTTATTTATGAACTATCTGCCACCTTGGACCTGCGGTACAGAGAAATCTACTCTAGTTTCTCTCTTAACTCTTCTAATTTGGAAGTCTCAAATTCTATCCGCGCAGGATAGTTCATGTTTTGTGATTAATAAGTTTATCTATCAAGCGATCGAAAAAAACACGCGGGGCAGTCTTTGGGGACTGCCGACTGAAGTGAAAATTAAGAAACTTGTGTCGTCGAGATATACAGTATGTGACGCGTGAATGACGCGAGTCTCACGCTTTTTGTTCACCCAAAAAGTGCTTAACGCGCCTAAAGAAGTTTTCATTTCAAAAATCTAAAACAAAATGCACTGGGCAAAGTGCAAATACGTGCAAAACTCTATCCACTTAGTTTTGTGTGTTACGGTTCCTTACATAGGCAGACGTAATCAAACTTTATCGTTAAAGCTTGTATACATAAAGTATGATGGCAAATCGAAGGGTGCATGATCAATGATGATAATTATTTTTTAAACTAGGTCGAAACAGTCGACGACGAACAGTCAAAGCAACGATAACTGAAAGATTTCTGAAAAGCAGTTGTGCTGATAAGTCTTACGTTGAATGTGACGGAATGAGTCAACCTCACACCCTACTCGTATATATTACAAGTAGATAGACAGCTCTACCAATCCTACCATTCAAATGCAAAAATAAAAATATAAAGGCAAAAATATAATACTTCACCGGTTCTAAAAGCCTTCAAACTCTCGCAAAAGAATAAATTATGGGCATCAAAATTCATTATAATTAAAATCGTGCCTCCGAGCAAAAGGAGAAAAATAGGACAATCTCATTAGTCCGCGGTCACATCCCTGGGTTCCCAGTGGATAACATCGGGATAAAGCGACGAGACACGCGGAATTTTGATTTTTTTAAACCTTTTATCATGCTAATCCCTGACCTCTGAGGTCTCGTTATTTGAGTATTGCCAGGCGAAATGAAGGTTTTGACTTTGATGTGATAGCTTGTGACAGACACGAGATTGAACCTGATTTTAAACGTTGCAGAAGACGTTTGGCATAGGTATCTAGGAGTGGAGTAAACGATAGAGGTGACATGAGACATTTGGCCTACTGACTTTAGCGACTATTCAGAGCAGTTGGAGTTCAGAGCAATGTCAAGGTTTTGTCTTTATTATAATAAGATTAAATAACATTTTAAAAAAGTTTTTTTAATATAATTTAAGCTAGCTTTAAAAAAAACATGGCTCTGGCTGGTTATTCGACAAAAATTCTATGATTTATCAAAAAAAATTTTAGGGCCAATGGGCCCTAAAATTTTTTTTGGCGTAGTGGGAAAATAGCTAGCTTTGACTCTAGAGGTAGTCTATAGGTTCAAATCCCCGCCGTGTACCCTTAGATTATTCTATCTAAAAAAAGTATGTGCGCAGTGGCCTAGTGACAAAAAAACATCGTTGAGAAACCTCTAATCGCCGCATGGTGGTGGGACACTATCTAGTGTCCGCCTGGCCAGCTACCACCCTCAAGTTATAAAGTGTGTCACAAAACATCTAATGTTTTCCAGCAGCTGTTCTTGAGAGCCAGTTCCCTTTCCAGGCCAAGCGCTAGCGCGAGATGCTGCTATCCTCGACAGCTAGCCTATAGGTATTGCCACACCGCGGCGTCCTACGTCCGCGTGCGCGTTCGCGATCTGATTTTCATTCGTTTCTGATCGCCGTAGATCACGCTTGGTATGAACAAGTCGGTACAAATACTACTGCGCTATCTGATCGCCGCGTAGATCGCGGACGCAGGACGCCGCGGTGTGGTCGTACCTTATATGATTTTAAAATAGTCACAAAAAGACACATACACATATGTATAGATTCCAGCGCGTATACTCCCATACAAACTATTTTACAGATCGAGAAAGCTTTAAGTTTACAAACACGGTAGAAATAAACAAACGTGTCAATTCAACCGTCAGCTTTAAACAAATTGTACCGTATCGGATGACCTAATTGTACATGAAAAGTATTGATGCGTTCAAAACGAGTGGGTATTACGCTGATACTCATGTAGGTCAACCACCCTCCAGAGAGTTGCATATTCGTTTGCGACGAGCGAACGGTCATGTCCATGCTAAACTTTCGTCTGTTCTCGAGTGTGAATTAGGTTGTTTAATTTAGATGTGTATTAAATTATATAATTAAAGTGAATAGTAAACAAGACTGTCTGAGTGTGTGAAATGGTTTATTTATATCTATTATACAGTTACTTATAAGTATACTATGTGTATAAGAATATTTTTATTCACAAAAAAAAACTAATTTACAGAAGATGCAGTCAACGTCAATATTATCTATAATTATATTGTAATACGGGACTTATCGCGCTAAAAACATAATTTTATTTACCTCGACGTTTCGATCAACGTTGGCCACAACTTGGAACCCAGTGATTAGCAAGTGGTCCAGTCGAAGTTTAAATCAATCATAATAATGCTGATACCCACAACTTCAGTCTTCTCTTGACCACGGTCAATGCAACTTGATCGAAACGTCGAGGTAAATAAAATTATGTTTTTAGCGCGATAAGTCCCATATTACAATATAATTATGTGTGTAAATCGCGAAAGCTAAAAATATACTATCAATAATATCTATAAACACCAATATTAAAAATACGAAAATTAGTTTGTATATGTGTTTGTTCGGGACTTCTTCACGGTCAAACGGCTGGACCAATTTAGCTGAAATTTCGCACAGCGATAACCAGTATTATGGCTTAGGTCATAGGATACATTTCGCGGGAAAAGCCAAGGGTCATAGCTAGAATGTTGTAATTTAATAATTAGAAACCAAGCCTCAGTAACATTTTCACAAGATATTTAAGAACGGGATATTTACCATGTAAACTTTTTAGCCGTGAACATGGTGCTTGCAACAGCACCGAAATATCGGAAGCTCACAAATAATGAAAAACATGGTAAATATCTCGTTCAAATATCTTGTGAAAGTGTTAGTGACCATGAAAACTTAAAAACCTCAGTAACATATTGCTTCTTAGAACATGATTAATACAAATACTATCATCCGTCGAAATACAGCGCATTAATTTTGAAAATTACTGAATCGGTCCTTTCATAGGTAATTACTGAATCGGTCCTTTCATAGGTAATTCGTTATTACCTAAGAAAGGACCAATTTCACAGCCTTCACCTATTATACTAACTACTGAAAAGTGGATAATTGTTTCTATTTGATTTTTTCACATTTCTACACGTTTGTTTTTTTTTTTAAATATTAACAGATGGAGAATGTGGCATATGGATTGAACTAAAGTTAGCTGTTCAGCACCTCGTCTGATCACTATTCTCTGTGTCCAGATAAGCTCGTTATTTTAGACTGTAGTGCTACGAATAAATAATAAGTCAGGAAATGTAACTGGGTTAAAAAAATTACCCATCTAAAGTCGTGTCCAATCAGGGGCCTTATTCAGTATGACTAATGAGATAACGCGTTCCTTAACGCGCCACGTCACGTTATTGAAAAATTGTATTCTGTATGCTACACGATAGGTAAAATATACAAAACGCGCGCGTTACACGTCCTCATATTCCACGATTATTTTGACAGCTCAAAACGCGCTCATAACCTTACCCTACCACGTTTTAAGTGGCATAGAGAATACCATAACGCGGAGATAACGTAACACGGCACGGTAAGACTTTAAAATGGTCATACTGAATAAGGCCCCTGGTGGGGTAAAAGTCGTGTCCAGCACGTCCATTAGTCGGACAATTGTCTTGTTTGACTCAACTGTCATAAAAGACATTGCAGCACATGCGCGAACCAATCCCTGCTTTCGTTCCGAATTTAAACCAATCTCCAAGCCAATCATTTGTAACTTCGAAAGAGATTATTATTTTGAATCTATGTCGTTTTGGTTTGAAGGAGGGCCACTTTTTGTGTGGAATTTGTTCTGAATTAGACTTCATGACTTATTATTAATTCATAGCTGTAGTGTCACTAGATAATATGACTCAAGATGTGACTAAACTAGCACGATTACGAACAGCCACGCGCTGTTTTACCTTCCTATAATTAGTTACGGATTTGTTTGCACACTTTCACGGGCGTTACTCTGCTTATGGTGCGCTGGGTGCAAGCTGGTCTGGTCTTTGCGCAGTATCACGAACTGAGGGAGGCGAGTCATAGATCGTCATTGTCACTTAAGTACTTGTAACGTGGTATGGTGAGACAGTCATTTTGACGTAAGCACTGTTTCAAATTTTCGATAGTCTAAAAACTAAAACAACCGACTTCCATGCCGCGCGAGTCAGTTACAGTAGCAAGTTTGCGACGTTTATCGTCATATCTCTAGAGATACTTATCATATCTCGATGAAATTACAATGAGATCATCTTGAAAATGTACCCTACCAATTAAGAAAAGAATCATTCAAATGAGTTCACAATTGGTGGAGCAATCTCGTAACATACATACAAAAAAAACATCATACAAATTGGTTGAAAATTGCTCTGAGCGCTTCAATACTTACGAGTATTAATAGTCCGAATTGTCACAATAACATTAAAAACATCAGACAAAGGGCTCGAAAAATATCTAAAAAGGTATTTATTTTATTCATGAAACAAATTCACAAACGTATTGCCGTATCATCCTTCAAACAAATATCTCCAGTTATAAAAACACAAAAGGCGTCATAGCCGATATCCCTTACAAAATATGTACTTATATATAATTTGTCGGCGTTTTTTCGTCGCTGTCAACTCGTAATAAAAGCTTTTGGATGATTAACGACTTAGTTAATTCTCGATTTATTCGAGTGAACTTGCCCTATGGTAGGTTGGCTATACTTTTGTTGTATCAAAGATAAATTGGTTTTTCCATTAGTTGTGTTTTTTATAACCTAAACTGAGTAAAATGTATAGAAATACTAGCTGCGACCTGCGGCTTTGCCAGCGTGGCGCAGAATCACGTGGCGCAGAATCATTCTCAGACCTACCAAATAAACACAAAGCATTTCATAAAAATTCGTCGAGCCGTTTCGAAGGAGTTTGATAACCAACACTGTGATACAAGATTTTTATATATTGATATTAAAGTCTCAAATTAATTTTCAATAATATTTTGGATACATTTTCTGGAAATCATGTTCCCAAGGATCCAAAAAAGGCACTCCCGTTCATATTATAATATAATACCTGTATCGTGATTACAATATCAACGTTGGATTATTTAACCAATTAAAAAAGAATGCGTAATCTGGTAAATAAACTTGAAAAAAATAATGTTTAATTTTGTAGATATTTTTGGCAAGGTTCCGCTCCAGACAACTTAACACTACTTCCCAATTTATAATGATGTGCAAAGATGCAACCCATTATAAAGTTCTTCTGAAACAAGTACAGTCACAGAATAATGAATAGTACAAGTACAGTGCCATAGAAAAGATAATAATACTACGTATAGAACGGATACTCTGTTCCCCCCACCAATTCCGGGCTTCCTCACCCCGCCACCGATTTTGATTTGTCGAGGCGTCAGTCTGAGCAAGGACGCTATACGCGTACGGCTACAGAACAATAGGTGTAGTACCTAATGTTCTGTAGCTGATTCTGAGGTGAAGAACATCAACTTCATACATTTATGTTAAGACCAGTAGACGCCGGTGGTTCAAATTTACGTAGGTTCTTATTATGTATGTATATTATAAATACTTATATACATACCTATATATTCGTATTTTAGAATTCATTTTCATAAATGAAACGACGATATATACTCGTGCGTAAATAACATTTAGTTTGTAAAATATTTAAAAAAAACTTTCACGGTAAAACATTTTTATAACACAGCAATTAGGAACTTGATGTATGTACCTACCTACCTACCTACTTCGCAATTGAGTTGAAGTGTTGTGATTTAATGTAGACGATGGTTTACGAAATAGCGACTAATATTTTTAGTGTTAAAAGCTTTTTGGGTAAGTGTACAAAAAATATTCATACGGTCAGTACGTGAATGTACGTATACGACATGAATGTAGTGTCTGTGTCAGTGTCGGTGTCACAGTGTCGGTCGTTAAAACGCTAGTTTGTATGGAGATTTAGTCGAGTGTCAGGGATGTGACAGTGCAATGTCATAAAAATAAAACTCAAGTGCCAGTTGGTCTCGCGTCGAAGGGTTTCAAAATAAGTTATAAAATAAAAGTAATGAAAATTTAACCAAAAAAAATTACTGCACTACACAATACTAGATACAAGGTGTAAGAAGCCACATAGAAAAGAAGTTGAACAAACGCTTATTTTGTATAAGTCAATATAAAAGACACCACGTCTGCGTCCTCACATTATTCTTTTATCTGGCCTGCGTCTCAAATTTTATGATCAGCTACCCAATGTTTCAGTTTCTTTAACTGAATCACATTTTTTTTCATTCCTCTTTTGTCCAAGTATTGTCAGCCGCCTGGTCATCGTAGTCTCAGTCAATCAATCAATATTCTGAGGTATTTGTCAATGTGGCAGCTCATTTGAAAATTGATGAAGAGAACCCAGATTGGTGGGACGGCACTCGGTTTATGAATATCATTATAAGTTCAGATTTTGCATAGATTTACTTTTGAAGTGTTTTAATCAAGAGATAAGAAATGTGACATACATTTTCGTAACGAGGCCTTAAAATGTAAACGCTTGTGTTTCGATGTTTTTTACTCAATCACGCAGAAGCGGCCGATAGGATTTAGATTTAAAGCAAACAGTTTAATGCCCAGATTAACATCTATACCTATAGGTAATTAACTTTTTAACACCCCACATGGATCACGTGTTTTTTGGACGCAGGTAGGTAATAATGATTCCCCGTAGGTGACAATGATTCCCAAATGATAAGGCATTAAAAGAGACCACTGGGCCTCAATTACTTACATAACTAAGTTGCAAGCCACTTGCATGTTCTCGTCTTTTTTTATTTAAATTTTATTATGTTTTAGTACTACTCCTAGAATATTTCCTTTCCAACAAAAAAAGAATCATCGAAATCGGTTTATAAACGACGAAGTTATCCGCGAATGAACATCAATTAATGTTTTACAGGAAAGTAGGTATAACAGTTTATATCGGAAAATGAAATTTTTGTTTTTGCAATTTTTCCAAATTTTCTCACCG
Organism: Cabera pusaria; assembly: GCA_954871355.1. Lineage (NCBI taxonomy): Eukaryota > Metazoa > Arthropoda > Insecta > Lepidoptera > Geometridae > Cabera > Cabera pusaria. The sequence continues at coordinate 996,032 of OX940901.1, forward strand.
TTTAAACCTTCCCTGGACTACGACGAACATTTCAAAACCAAAATCAGCTAAATCGGCCCAGCCGTTCTTGAGTTTTAGCGAGACGAACAGCAATTGATTTTTATATATAAGAAGAAGATAGGTTAGTTAGCGTTTGACCACTATCTCACCTGTTGGTAAGTGATTATGCGGTCGAGGATGGTAGCACGCTAGGCCTGGAATGGAAACTGGCTCTCAAGGATAGCTGCCGGAACACATTAGATAGTAAGCGTCAGATTTTCGAACTTGAGAGTCACCACTCGGTTATGGTAGCTGGCCAGGCGGACATTAGATAGTATCCTACCACCGGTTGGGAGTTTCTTAACGCACATACATTTTTCGATAGAAAAATCCATTGGTGCACAGCGGGGATTGAACTCGGTAGGTAACTCTGGCGTCAAAGGCGACCATTCTCCCACGACAACACTGGGCACTCAAAACATATTTTGTTGTTTTACCAGTACGTCTCAATGCGTAGGTTAGGCTTTTGCTCTTTAGCGCACAAGAGTAGTACTTTGACGCCAAATAAAGGTCCTATCGGTCCTATAATTATTATGCAAAATATGAATTTTGTTCATATTTTGTAAGTTATACAAAATGTTTGCGCTTAATCTAGATAATACTAGCTTTTATTTTACCTAGATTCCATTTCATAGATTTACTAAGAATGTTGGACAAACTTACGATTTGGAATAGTTAGAATGTTTTGAAACTTGAACTTAGTTTAAGATTGTAGAAACGTGTCACGGAAATAGATGGTTTAAGTTGTAAGTTATACGAGTGTTTGAAGGTCAATGTTCTACCTTCTGAATACAGAATTTACAAGCTTAAATATACTAATAATTATTTTTTAGGGTTCCGTAGCTCAAATAGTAAAAAAAAACCGGCCAAGTGCAAGTCGCACTCGCACTCGTAGGGTTCCGTAACACAGTAAAATATTCTATAACTACAATTTTTCGCAACTAAAAAATGTACTTTGTATTTCATAGGGTTTGTGTGAAAAACAAAGTTATCTTTGCGGTCGCTATATCTTAAAAGCTGCGTACTGTATCTCTATCAAACCAACTTTCGTTGTTAGTATTTATTGAGATCTACAACAATTTTTTTTTAAGATTTTTACTCCCATACTTTAATAGTTAGAGGGGGGAGGACACACATTTTACCACTTTAGACGCGTCTATCTTTCAAATGATTGGCTTTGAGAAAAAATGACTTTCAGAACCTCAATGTCATTTTTGAATACCTATCCAAGGACAATCCTACACGTATAGGATTGAAGAAAAAAAATTTTTTTTTGTTTCACTTCCATGTATGGGATGCCCTAAACTTTTATATTTTTTATTTTTGTATAAAAATTGGAAAGCGGTTTACAGAATACATCTATCTACCAAGTTTAAATTCTGAAGTCCTAACAGTTTCGGAATAAAATGGCTGTGACATACGGACGGATAGACAGACAGACAAACAGACATGACGAATCTATAAGGGTTCCGTTTTTTGCCATTCGGCTACGGAACCCTAAAAAAGAACCCTTTTAAGATCACTTTCTTGTCCGTCTGTCCGTCTGTCCGTCTGTCTGTCTGTCTGTCTGTCTGTCTGTCTGTCTGTCTATCTGTCCGTGTGTCACTACTGATTTTCTCAGGAACAGGTGGACTTAGCAAGTTGAAATTTATACCAGATACTGAAGTCTATAGTCCCTATTAGGTGTATAAATAAACTGGCCAAGTAAAAGTCGGACTCGCACTCGTAGGGTACCGTAACACAGTAGAGTATTCTATAACTTTGATGTTTCGCAACTACAAAAATAACTTTCATAGTGTTTGTATGAAAAAAAAAGTTATACTTGCGGTCGCTTTATCTCAAAAACTGCTGACTGTATCTTGTTCAAACCAATTTTCGTTGAAAGTTTTTATTGAGATCTACAGAATATATGTTTTCTAGATTTTTCACTCTCTTACTTTAAAAGTTAGAGGGGGAGGGGGGGCACACATATTACCACTTTAGACGCGCCTATCTTTTAAATTATTGACTTTGAGAAAAAATGATTTTAGGAATCTCAATGTCATTTTTAAAGACCTATCCATAGACACACGTATAGTTACATACTATGTATAGTAATATACATGTACATGTATATACTATGTATGTAGTAGTAAGTAGGTAGGTAGTATCTATCTACTACCTATTAGACTTGGCTGGCACCGACTTCAAATAGATAAGTGGGTAGCGCTTATGATAATTATATTAAGTAATTTATTTTTCGCTTTTGAGTGCCTGTTTGTGGTGATAAAGTCGGTTTTATTTTATTTGAAAAAGATTTTATTTTACCCTTTTTAGTGCAAAACAAGTTTTAATTAAATTACATGCATCTATAAAATTTCGTGTCTGGGCCGTTATACACTGACGGATATTTACTTTGTGAAAATTTCAAGTATGTACCTATTACGGTTAAGAAGGTACATCTGTAAAGTGCGCACATATAGACACATGGACGGACAGACGGACGGACGGACGGACGGACGGACGGACGAACGGACAACAAAGTCTCAGAAAGTGTTCATTTGGAACCCAAAGGGTACCCTTTGGGTTCGGAACCCTAAATGCCGCGCTAGTGAAAATATTCACTAGTCATAATGATGTCATCAAGGTATCAAAGGAAAATGTCCAAAATGGCCCTGTGCAATAAAAGCATCTGATTCACACGATAATTAATTGTCTATTTTATTACAATAATTCCAAATACTTTTTATGACATGGACTATTTGTATTCCAAAATGAATATTAAAAAGTATTATTTGCGATTAACATTAATTGCCGCCATATGGCCAACAGAGTACTGAATCACTCTACTACGTTATAAGAGTTGGCACTTCCTTACATTGTTAATACCCGAATTATGAAAGCACTGTGTAGCCAACCTAACAACGAAAAGTATTATTTACGTAGTAACTATTATATAATCTGTGGTATTATGCTTATAATTTTTTTTGCAGTGTCGGTTGGTACAAAGTACGTTCATAATTCTGAGTTATTTATGTATGCAGTGTCGCGGGCGGGACTGATATGGCCGCCACCTTCGCCAAACGTCATGTCATGTCAAAAAATATTAGGTATGATCAAAAACTTTGCACATTAACAAGACTTTGCCTGGTAGAACATTCCTGTGAAGACAAATTAATTCTCCTCACCTTTTTTTCTATCTCGCTCACAGTTACCGTAAGAATCTCTGTCAATAATAATTAAATTCAAAAAATTAAAACCACCCCCGACTGATTTGTATATGTAATCCGAGTTTATAATCAAAGCATATGTATAACTTTGTACATTGAGACCATTCCAAGGAGATGTCTCAGAATTAGATCAATCTTACCATATTTTTGCAATATCATTGAAGTAACAAGATACTACGACAGCGCAAATTTTGATTTTTTGACGTCCGCGGTCAAAGGACTACGAGCTTACGAAAGTTGCTATCGTAGTTTTTTTAACCAAAAAAAAGCTGATAATATTCAAACGGCTGAACAGATTTTCATGCAATAAAGCTAAGAACACTCTCGATGAAGACATCTATTAAACAAAACAAAGTAAATCAAAATCGGTTCATCCGTTTGGGCGCTACGATGCCACGATGACAGACACACAGATACACACGTCAAACACTAAGTATAACACTCCTTCGTTTTGCGTCGAGGGTTAAAAACCAAAATCAACGTGAATAAAGATGTAAAAATATTATTCAAGGTCATATTATTTAGTCTTCAAAAGTATATGCAATAGCAACCTCCAACGTGTATAATCTTCTTGGGACTCTTCTTCTAAAACCAGTACATTCTCCTATGTTTGAGATATTTATCTCCATATCTCTGAAGATACTAATCAGATCTCGATTAAATTAAAATGGGACCACCTCGGAAACCTCGGTACCCTACCTATTAAATAAAACTGGCCAAGTCCGAGTCAGACTTTGTCCCGCAGACCCGCACACGCAGGGTTCCGAATTTCCGAAGTCCGAACGCCACGAACATCTAACATAAGTATTTAATAAATTAATAAGTATTAACATAAACAAAGGTAAATAATTATCTGGAAGACCGAGTGCTCGTACGACTAACTTTCTACTGATTCTAAGTTCTAACTATATGATGCTCTTAATGTACTAAAATTGTGGATATATTACAAGTAAACAAATCGACCGAGGCCCACAAATTTAACAAATGAAACGCTTGCGCGTGCTAATTTTTCCTGTGCTGCCATCTAGCGGCGTCGAGGTGAATTAATTTCGTATCGTATCGTATCGTAATAATCACGTTTTTTGTCTTAAACCCTTTAATTTTTAACTTTGTTCTGTTCTTAATATTTGTTGTTATAGCGGCAACAGAAATACATCATCTGTGAAAATTTCAACCGTCTAACTATCACGGTTCATGAGATACAGCCTGGTGACAGACAGACAGACAGACAGACAGACAGACAGACGGACAGCGGAGTCTCAGTAATAGGGTTCCGTTGGTACCCTTTGGGTTCGGAACCCTAAAAAAGAATCATTTGAATCCGTTCACAATTGACGGAGTAATCGCGTAACATACACACACAAAAAAAACATACAGACGAATTGAGAACCTCCTCCTTTTGTTGTGAAGTCGGTTAAAACGTCTTATTATCACAAGTACTTTTTGAAGCAAATATCTCTCCAACCACATCAAAGCAGTATTTACTGGCAAAAAGTTGATATCCATTCAGTCATTCGTATCGATTATCCGGAACCGGATTAAGGTAATGAGGTGGAATTCCTTTGTTTCATACACGTCGCTTGTTATCGATGACTTTTCATGGGAAGAGTTATATTTTTGAGAGATGTATTTTTCTTTTCCGCGTAATTAAATTTAACGTTTGAAAATGTCGAGGTCGCTTTACGTTCCCTTATACTTGAATATAAAATTCAAAACCACCCCCGACCGATCTTTGTATGATCTGTTCGTTGAGACCTTTCGAATGAGCCTTAACATAACACTTCCACTGTAAGTTGATAAATAGAATAAGGTATTCTGCAGATTCCTAAAGATGCTATTATTATTTATTATTATTTTTATTATATACCTATTATATTTAATTTACATCACGGGTTGTAAGTCGCCCGGTCCTTTGGGAGGCATTGACGGAGCCGAAGCCAACGTCAAGAGGCCCTTTACAATTTTTGCAAAACATAATATGGTTTGTGGATGGAGTGATGAAATACCAAAAAGATGGTACATTAATTTATCATAGCTATTGATTTGTGCTGCTTGATGTCTGATGTTTGGTCTATGGGATGAGGAACGGCACCCGCCAATTATGCCTCATTACAAAATATTTAGGCGGGTGGTGACTTGCTATAAACTGAATGGGCCCCCCATAAAGGCGGATCGTTATATTGGAGCCGAGGGGCAACATTGACGTGGATAGCTAAGGGTGTTGAGAGGTGTGCTGCACTTTCACTAAACGCTAAGCAGCATTATGCCTTTAACATGGAAGTGTGGAAGCTCCAGGGTTTCTACCCTGGAGGTCTTAAGCTCCTGCAATTCCCACCACCGGCCGGCCGGTCAAGGCAAGACGGGGTTCAGAGGGTCAGACGGATAGGGGTACGCGGTGTCGCCACTCACCGTCGGCTCGCCACAAAGCCGCCCCTGCGGGAATCTATACTAATATTATAAAGAGAGAACATTTGTATTTTTGTATTTTTGTATGTTTGTAATGATTTGGCTCAAAAACTACTGGACCGATTTAAAACATTCTTTAACTAATATATAGAATGGACTTTCTAAATGAAAATAGGCTATATATTATCCCGTTTAAATCAAAGGTACATTCGTGGAGACCGAACGAGTCGAAAAACGGTCGAAAAAACACGTTTCTTACGAACGCTGCTCAATCGAAAACAGATGGAAGAATATTTTCTATGGAAGAGTTGTACAACTTAATAAGACCTACAAAAAAGTCCGAGACAGCATATGTCTATTTCTTAAGGTTGACTCACAGTAACCAATTTACTCTTTAATTTTTTGTTAAAAAATATTACATAACTTCCAAGGCTATTTTCAAGTATATTGTATTAATCCTTATCCAAATAATTACGTTAATTAGCTTGGCCACATATTATAGATTAAAATTGTCCTTTACAGTATATAATTCAAATAAAATCTCTAGAAGATATCACGAATTTCACATACACGCATCGCAAAATTAATAAAATATTTGCAGTGAAACCACAGATTAGGTCATAGTTACTAGGAAAATATTATTATAAACTTAGCTATGCTGTATATCCCCATCGATCACAATCAATTTGAAGTCAATATAGTATAATAATATGATCTATTGTATAAAATAATATTCATCTGTATTTATAATAATATAATATTTTAAACCACCCCGACTGATCTATGTATAATCTTTTCATTAAAAGCATTCCAATGACACGACATTTAAAATCTGAGCTGTAAGTTGGTGAGGATTTGAGTATTTTATAGAGTCCAGTAAATGTCCCAGCATCAGGTCAATGCTTCCATGTTCTTACAATATAGTTCAAGAAGAAGATTTTCGAATTGATCAGACCTATGAAAGCTCATAGTTTTATAACGATTGAACGAATTTTCATGAATCAAAGCTAAGAACACTCTCGATGAAGACATCTATCAAACAAAAAAAAAACGATCAATAATAAAAACAAAATCGGTTCATCCGGTTAGGTACTACGATGCTACAGACAGACACACAGATACACACGTTAAGCGTATATTTCCTCTACTTTTTGCGTCGAGGAACGCCATAAGGTTAAGGCGGAAGATGTTCTCCTTGGTGGTAAGCTACTTTTTGGTAGATTTAATGATCCCACTACCACTGTACGAAAACTCATGATTTACGAATGCACATAAAACATTCATTGGTAGGTATATAGCTAGGATTAGAACCAACGACCGTCGGGTCAGAATCAGGGTAACTATCCTTTACGCCAAAGGGCCGTCCAATATAACTACGTAAGTGTTATAAAACGATGTCCATCTCTGCGTCTGTCTGTCTGTTCGCAATAATCTCAATAGCTTCTGAACGGATTATCATGCGGTTTTCACCAATAGCCAGAGTGTTTATGAGGAAGGTTTAGGTCTTAGTTGCATAATTCGTTAAAGTTTTGTGTAAATTGGTTGACATATGACGATGATTGTTAAATATGTTAATATTTTATATTCGATGCAACAAACTGACGCAAATTTTGTAGGCATATATGTTCTACCCGTGCGAAGCCGGGGCGGGCTGCTAGTATATTATATTTATTATCATGCCCAAGCATCAGGTTAAAATTCGTACAATATAATTGAAGTAAGAGGATGCCATCAAACCTATGAACGTTGGTCTCATAACTTCATATACATATACAGGTCCTCTTCATACAAAGGTCTGACTGGAATATATGGCTGTTAGCTATAAGACCGCCAATTGTAACACTTTAAATTTATATGTATCTGTTGGTGTCGCAATAAAGAGTTAATCAATCAATCAATATATACACGTCAAAGTATTAATTCCACTCTTTTTATTTTAGGGGTTATAATGTCAAAGTAAATCCATTTAAAACTAGTGGCTCTATGAGGTATAGACATTGCGAGTCTGTCTTTGCACCTTAAAACAATAAGACACCAGAAGAGCCCAGTGGTATAGAGGGAGAATGCTGGGCTTTGATAACAGAGGTACCGAGTTCAACCCCGCCTTGCACCACTGGATTTTTCTATCGAAAAAAATGTATGTGCGCTTTTCACGGTGGCCCTTTGGTGAAGGAAAAAAATTGCCAAGAAATCCCCAACCCCCGCATGGTGATAGGACACTATCTAGTGTCCGCCTGGCCAGCTACCACCCTTAAGTTGTAAAGTTTGTCGCCACAACATCTAATGTGTTCCGGCAGCTTTTACGTAATCTTAGACCGAAGTAAGTCAAAACAAATCCAACTAGTTCAAACACGATGAGTTCATCATGTGTAGTTTAGTTTCTATGGCCACCTTCCGGCTCCATTATTGTACAATACACACCACCTTCATCTAAAGTACTCGTCAAGTCAAATCCAACTATCCCAAACACGACGAGTTTATCATGCGTAGCTTAGGAGTTCCTATCGCCACCTTCCGGCTCCATGATCAAACCATAGACACCTCCTTGCTGCTTTGCTTACTTCACGATTTCATATATCTACATGCAGTAAGTTCTATTATTATTAATGTAAGCGTCGTGCAACAGATACAATACCTAACTCCACGATAGAATTCCCGAGAACTCTCTAGCCTCGGGTATTTCACGGAATACTTCTTAACTCGACGAGACTTAAACAATTTACCAGCGAGACAACTTTTTCCAAACTCGGCCGGATAACCGGATAAAAGTAACCGGATAAAAAACTCTCTTAGGAAGTCCGGGTCAGATATCAGGGTTTTTCAAATTACTTGATTAAGTAAGTTTCGGGAACCGCTGGAGTGATGAGAGAAAGGGTTAATTTTCAATTATAAGTTTGTGCCTGAAAAGCTTTTTTTTTTTGGCATTTTGTTATAATCAGATGGGAGTTTACTTTAGCGGTTAGAAAGGTAAATTAATAAAACAATTTAAAACGATTTGAGCCATTTTACTCAAGACGAAACGAATTAGGGAGTCGCGTTTAGGGTGAGACAATTTTAGTGATTATAAAAGTACCGACGATTTTACTCACTAGTATTTGTTTTGGACTGTCTCATTATCTCACAATTATCTCACTTGATTACCATCAATTACCAGTTATCATTCAATTACCAATCATTCATCACTTACCAGTGATGATGCAGTCGAGGCTGGCAGCACGCTTGGCCTAGGATGGAAACTCTTAAGGATAGCTGGATATAAGAGGTTTGGCGACAGATTTTCTAACTTGAGGGTGGTAGCTGGCCAGGTTGACACTAGATAGTGTCCTAACGCCATGCGGGGGTTGGGGATTTCTTAACAATGTTTTTACTTCACCGGAGGGCCACCGTGAAAAGCGCACGTACATTTTTTCGATAGAAAAATCCATTGGTACATGGCGGGGGTTGAACTCGGTACCTCTGGCATCAAAACCGACCATTCTCCCACTACACCACTGGGCCCTCCTAGTGTCTTATTGTTTTAAAGTGCAAAGACAGACTCACAATGTCTACAGCTCATAGAGCCACTAGTTTTAAATGGATTTATTTTAACATTTCAACCCCTAACATAAAAAGAGTGAATTTAATACTTTGACGAGTATATATTGATTGATTGATTAAGTCTTTATTGCGACACCAAAAATACAGACACATATAACTTTTACAGCGTCCTACCACCATGCATAGTAAAGTTATTGTTACTTGTCTACTCGTACCTTTGGAGTAATACCTTGTTTTCTCCCACAGAAGTGGTGTTCCCGTCAGTCATGTCAGTGCGGCGCGGGTTCAGTTCTTTGGAGGGCGACTACGCGCCGGTCATGTCGAGAAGAGGACAGAGCCGCTCCCCGTAGCCTGAACTGCTGAACACGGGACCAGGAGGTTACCAGTCAGTATCCTTTGTTTTTACAAGCTTTTATTTAACTTGCAACGTTTTTCTTAAGTTGTACGTCAACATTTTCAACCACTTGCTGGATCTGATAATGGAGCCTAGATGTAGGTACTGGAACTTCCTGATGGAAAATTGTAGGACAGTCGTATTTGGCCCAGCACTTCCTTATTGTGAGCAATGAGTGCTACGCCTATAAGTTGACTTTAGTAAAGGTTCAGTCAATTTTGCAGTAATAGATACTATAACGTCAATCACATTTAATAACAAATCAATTTGTGTGTTACACCAAATAATAAATAGCTGTTCTTACTAACTCTACTAATCCATATAGATTGCACAAATGTCATTTCTCCACTTCCTCGTCTTCCAACCATCTGTCACAACTGTCTCATTCCGTCTTATGAACACAATTTCGAACGATATTGACAATATGCGTACTTACTTACAGAAATGAATCTCCTAAATATGGACGCGGAGAACCGCGTGGTTCTCAACGTTGGGGGCATCCGCCACGAGACTTACAAGGCTACCCTCAAGAAGATCCCGGCGACGCGCCTGTCTCGCCTGACGGAGGCGCTCGCCAACTACGACCCCGTGCTGAACGAGTACTTCTTCGACCGGCACCCGGGGGTGTTCGCGCAGGTCCTGAACTACTACAGGTAAATAGATCATAGACCAAAATAGTCCACATTTCACGAAATGTTCCTCAGTTGGTAGGAGCATTAAATCTATGTTCCGCCAGACTTGCTACCAAAAAGTAGCTTACCACCATCAAGGAAAAATCTGTCACCTTAACCTAACGGAGTTCCAGCAGCACAGTCTTTGAGAGTCAGAGTATTCTAGACCCAGCGTGTTCACCATCTTCATCGTTTATCACCAGGTTAGGTGGTCAAAGGCTTGTCTTTTGAATAATAACAAAGTCTTTATATCAGGTACTTATGACTTCTGCAACCTTTCTGTTACTTCTGTAACTTTACAAACTGTGGTGAATCTAGGCTTCCAATAAAAGAAAGTACAATCAAAGTCTGTAGGGCTATTCTGTAAGCTAATCTCGGAAGCGAACTTCGCAGTGAGATTTGAATTTCGTGTTACGCAATTCAACCGTATTACAATCGTGTTACGATTTGAATTTCGTAGTACGACTCACCGCGGATTCCGCTTGTGAGATGCGTAAACTAGCTTACAGAATAGCCTGGCTGCACCCATCTGCGTCCGTAGACTTAGTAATTATTCGTGGGTGATGTCAAATGGGTGACAGCCTTTGATACAATTTTTACTGATGAAAAACATATTGCCTCTCCATTTGGTGCTAGCCATTCCACTGGTTGTTGAGCACCCTGTCTATCTGCGTTCTTCAACATCAAGATCACATAACAAATAGTTCTATTTTCCAGACTATGTTTAACTTCTGCAAATATTATCTTAATTATTTTCAAAAAGTTATGAAAGCAAAATAAATAAGAGAAGTCTCAATAATTTAATTGATTGAACGCTAATTATAAATTTGTCCTCTCCAATTACTTTAGTGTATATTATTTTCAAACCCTCAATTCTGACGCTTGACATTCATCAAGGTGAACATTAACAACCCTTGTTATTTTTACCAGACATGTAATTTACCAGTAAAATTGCAGCAAACTCAAATTGAAACTTTTTCAACGAGTAATTCCGCCCCGGCCACCTGACATTAAAGTGGAATACAAAATACCGCCGTTCTCAATGTTGTATACATTTTTAATTAACGCACGCTGCACAGAATGCCAGCGCTGCCGCAACAAAATAATCAATTTGCTGGAAATGTTGCCGTGAAAAAATAGGACGAATCAAGTCAGTTAACAAAGTTGTACTAAAGAAGTTAATAAGAGCAGAAAGTTACTTAAATATTAATTGAGTCGTTGACATCAGACAAACAAAAAAACCACCTGAAGGCATATCCAAAATGCTGCCATAAATACGGGAGTTCCACCCACTCCAAAGAGTAATATTACAATATTTTTGAGTATGTAGTAGCCACTCTAGTCTATTAAACTACTCGTAGCTATACAAAAGCTTGCCGTAAAGTAAGATTTTGACACGGAAAGATTTTCACAAGGACTGTAGGTAACATTTTACCAAGCTTCAAACAACAAAATAAAAATTTAAAAGACCTATTTGCAGTCTTTTAGGGGTCGTTGTCACTCACGGGGAGTCATTATTACCCACATGTGTCTGTAATTTTTTACCCGTTCTCCTTGGCTGGTTCTAATTTTGTGGAAGCTGGTGATAGGCTTTTGAACCAACCACCTGAGCCAGTGGTGTAGTGGGAGAATGGCCGTCTTTGACGCAAGAAATACCGAGTTCAATCATTGCCGAGATTATGCCAGTGATACACCAATTAATTTTTCTATCGAAAAAATTATGTGCGCTTTTCAAAGTGGCCCCTTTTTTTTATACGTTATAGGCTAGCGTTTGACCACTATCTCACCTGTTGGTAAGTGATGATGTGGTCGAAGATGGTAAGCACGCTAGGCCTAGAATGGGAACTGGCTCTCAAGGATAGCTGCCGGAACACATTAGATGTTTGGTGACAGATTTTCTAACTTGAGGGTGGTAGCTGGCCAGGCGGACACTAGATAGTGTCCTACCACCATGCGCCCTTCAGTGAAGGAAAACATCGTTAAGAAACCCCCAACCCAGCATGTAGGTATGGACACTATCTAGTATCCGTCTGGCCACCTCCCACCCTCAAGTTAGAAAATATGTCGCCAAACATCATAAAAAGAGAATGTGTTACGGCAGCTCTCCTAGCGAGCTAGTTCCTATTCATCATTACTTACCAACAAGTGATATAGTGGTCAAATGCTAACCTACATGAAATAAAAAAAAATCAAGGTTATTTCCGTATCTGGGTTCCATAAAATAATTTCAGATGTGGTACTGTCCGGCCAGTACTGTTACCACAGAAGTACGACCAAGGCACAAGTTTTAATTAAGTAAAGTGTCTCATGAATGGAACGCTCTTGATTTTAAAAAAAACTGGTGCAAGAGTTTGTATTTTTGTTGGAAACCAAAATCAAAGTCAGATTCAAAAAAAGCCTGTTGGTCCCCGTGTGTGAATTTTGCCATTTGTTGATTTGGCGGTTTAACGATGTAAAGAAGTTCGAGCCTAAAACGAAACGTGATTTTATCTGACTGATAGCACAGAATAGATAATATCAGTAGGCAGCCCCAGGGGCAATTTAAACATTTTGGGGACATTGAAGTCAATTTTCAACCGACTACCAAAAAGGAGGTTCTCAATTCGTCTGTATGTTTTTTTTGTGTATGTTACTCGATTACTCCGTCAATTGTGAACCGATTCGAATGACTCTTTTTGTAATCGATAGGGTACGTTTCCGAGGTGATCTTATTGTAATTTTATCGAGATCTGATAAGTTTCTTCAGAGATATGACAATAAACGTCTCAAACTTGCTACTGATATTGACTCGCGGGGCATGGAAGTCGTTTGTTTTAGTTTTTAAACTATCTTAATTATTTGTCTAAAGTTCAGCAACTGTATGGATGTCAGTGTGTTATATGTGTGATATGTCCGTCCAAAAGCTAAGTGGAACCGATAGGAATCCAATAATTTTGAAAACATATTTTTCTTAAATTTGAATCTTACTGCCGAGGTTACTTCTTGTAGTGGCAGGACTTCTGATATTCCGTCTAAATGTCTCATTATTAAGATAGTAAAACCAAAACAACCGACTACCATGCCCCGTGAGTCAGTTTCAGTAGCAAGTTAGAGACGTTTATCATCATACCTCTGAAGATACCCATCAGACCTACATGAAATTACAATGAGACCACCTCGAAAATGTACCCACCGATTAAGAAAAATCATTCGAATCGGTTCACAATTGATGGAGTAATCGTGTAACATACATACAAAAAATACATACAGATGAATGATGAGAACCTCCTCCATTTTGTAAGTTGGTTGAAAATGTCAGCCAACAACATGGCACTTTGGCAGCTGAGAACTGGATCCTATATAACAGCAAACGCAAAGTAGCTTCAAAAATACCCAAACTGCTATATTATAACCTAATTATCCGTCACAGAACCCGCTACAATTGAGTTAGAGACCCGCTCATAATTAGACAAAAGACAGACGTACAAGCGTATTTCATAATTGTATTTGCTAAGGAATGCTTTACAGACCGCAATAATTTATTTATCAAAATTAGCTTGTACAAGCATTTCATGGGACGGCCGATTGTACTCGCCGAAATGGGGTGGGCAAAAATGTACGAAATATTTTTATATTCAGTTGTAGATATTTTTTGGTTGTAAGTAATGAAATAGATAAGATACTCTACTAATATTAGACAAAGTTTTTGCTTACATAGTTGCAGTAAGAAAAACTAAATTGTACGGAGACGTAGGCAACAGCATTTGCCCAAATATTTATTTTTTGGACATATATATACTCATTGTTTGGATGAAAAAAAATTAGTTAATTTGGGATTAGAGTTGGGCGACAGGCTAAATGATAATTTTTTTTTATGTAGCGATAGCAATAGTAGCAATAGGATAGCTAGTTTATCACAGAAAACATCATTGTAGCGTACAATAAGTTCTACACTTCACGCACAAGTACACACTGAAGTTTACGGATCGGCATTACTTTTTATTCTGTAACGTGCTGTGGGGAACACTGAAATAGCAAATATGTTTGCTATATACCTACAACACAAAAATAGTATTCTTTTAACTTTTTGAACACAATATACTCGTCATATTTCGGTCTTAAACCGTCCGTGGAAGAAGTTGTTTTTTCCGAAGATCAGGCTCGGTGGCGTATCTTGGGAGAGGCCTACGTCCAGCAGTGAGCTGACACCGGCTGATTATGATGGAATTGATGAATGATGAAGTAGCGTCCACTCTAGTTAGTGTAAGTCACATCACATTACAAACGGTTAAATATCCAATTAACTTATAGACTATGCTCAAGCGGTATAACTTGTCATTGACCTATTATTGGGATTACTTGGGAACACACTACTTTTATGCAACACTGTTTTACAAACTCAAGCAAAACTTTTAATAGAAAAATTGTACCTGAAAATGTTTTGCAATAAAGCATTTTGTATTTGTTAACCGACTTCACAAAACAGGAGGAGGTTCTCAATTCGTCGGAATATTTTTTTAATGTATGTTCACCGATTACTCAAAGATGCTTGAACCGATTTGGAAAATTCTTTTTTTGTTTTAAATGGTACCCTCTACAGGTGGTTCCATTTAAATGTTAACGAAATCGGTCGAGCGATTTTTAATATATCAACATTAATTTACGATACGTTTATATACCTCGATGACATGATACTGGCTACTGGCTATTTTGACTAGTGCAACGTTTGAAGTCGATTCTTTTAGTTTTTTAAACGATCTCAAATTATAATATCTAGATCCACAGACTAATAAATCATTTAGTATTTAACATTTGTTGAGCTGTATCGTAAGTATCAAACAGTAAACAGTTCAAACTTTAAGATGTATTTAGATAGAATTAACTTCGTACATTATTCACTTAAAAGCCCCTACGGTTACAATTTGAAAAGATTTACGAAAACACCCGTTACATCACACACGATTCTGTTACGTGACAAAATATTACAAAACGTTGGTTAGATAAGAAGTGAATATATCACAAAGATTTATAACAGAACTGCTTTGGTAAGGGTGCTAAAGAATCGAGGCACATGGATATATTTTTTTAACCCCCGACGTAAAAAACGAACGAACACCCCTTCGGTGTTCGTTTGTTCGTTTGTTCATAAGTTTGACGTGTGTATCTTTGTATGTATGTGTCTGTCTGTGGCATCGTAGCGCCCGAGCGGATGTTTTGTTTGATAGGTGTTTTCATCGAGAGTGTTCTTAGCTTTGATTCACGAAAATCCATTTAGCCGTTTTATAACTATGACCCTTTTCCTAGTTGATAGCGCTAGGAAATCAACTTTTATTGCTCTGATCGATTCGAAATTCGGTATCCTCTTACTTCAACGATATTGTAAGAACATGGAAGCATTGACCTGATGCTGGGTCATCTTCAGGAATCTGCAGAATATTCAACTCCTCACCTTAGAGCAGAGAGGTCAAGTTGAGGTCATTGGAATGGTCTCAATGAACAGATTATGCATAGATCAAATAGATACTCGTAGATATATATCAGGGGCGGGTGGTTTTAAATTTTGTTGTTTTGGACAGACAAGCACATGGCTATGGTGATCTTTTTTTAAAGCACATAGCGCTTTTGCGCGTTGAACACTATCTAACCTGTTGGTAAGTGATGATGCATTTTAATTCTGATGTGTGCTTGGTAAATAAACGGCAGTAGCACTAGGCACCCAACAACTTGACTTCAGTGATCGTCGCGATGTCACCGCGTGACCTCTCGCGGAAGAGCCATGTACTCGCTCGAAACCTAAGTTGAGAAACTGCGACTAAAGGTACGTGAATTACAGCCGGTACATAACATTAATAACTTGTCTTCGGGTTATTCCACGAAACGCAGTATACTTTTAACTCTTCATCCAAAAAGTGCTTTGGCACTTAGAATTACTTAATTAATTTAGCACTTTAAATCTACCTACTATTGAAATTATAATCTGAAACTTAATAAAATATATATAATCACTGAAAGTTCTACACCGCAGTATCGCAATATTGACCCCATAAATCAGTAAGTTGACCCGAAGTTGCCCGACCCCAGCCGAAGTTTTCCGAGGTGTCTCACCCTCGTTTCAATTAATTGATCTTCACACAAGAGCTGTTGAAAGAAGTAGCATACCAGACAAGAGATAGCCCTTTATTAACCGGCTTAAAAAAAGAAGTACTTAATTTGTGAACCGATTTAAATCCTTCTTTTTACGTGGGTAGGTATTAACCTACCTCATTACCTCACCACTACTCTAGACGTCAATTATTCTGTGCTTCAACCTACTCTTTTTCAAATATTATCATTTATAGGGATAGATAGATAGATAGATAGATAGATAGAAACTCTTTATTGAACACCAAACAAATAAAACTTAAAAAATAAACATTTAACAAAAGGTGTAACAACAGGCGGTCTTATCGCTTAAAGCGATCTCTTCCAGACAACTTTAGGGTGGAGAAAGAAAAACTTAACATACATGGCGGTATATAGGTGTTAAAAATGAACAAAAATAATAAATAAATAAATCAGAATAGGTAATAAGTACATTATAACAAAAGTACGTACATATTTTCTACATTACAATACACATACATAACAATACCATACACACAATAAAAGTATACAATACAATATATATATACAAAACTATGCATATATACATACTATACATATACATATTATACATATATAAATATAATAAAATATATAAGAGAACTTAGATAGAAAACAGTAGCAGTTTAGGAGAGATAGTGGGCCTTGACGCGGTCTTTAAAAGTAGCAAGTGTTTGTGAGCGTTTTACTTCCAATGGAAGCGCATTCCAGAGTCTGACAGCTTGTACTGCAAATGATTGATGAGGGATCCGTACCCGAAGGCTTCAAACGCTGTCACTCACATGTCTATCTGTCCGTCGTCTGTCACAAAGGTTTTAGAGCCAAACAGCTAGAGCTAGTCTTAAAATTTTCACCGTACAAGCATCTTGTTTACCCAAATTCAAAAAATTGTCAAGCAAATTTCCGAATATTCTCAAGAGGCTTCTCACATACAATTAAAGGCGGCGCGAAAAATTTGACGTACCCATTAAGTGGGATGTCGTTGTTTATAACTCTTATATTACATAAAATAAGTAGTGCTACAAGTGGATAAACAAACACAACTTCGAGAAGGAAATCAGCTAGGCTGGGTAGCATTCGAAAAACTCTGTCAAGTCTTCTCGTGGCCTATACCGCAGTGTCAAAAGACAGTGTCACCAGTGTGTCCTACCTGTAATGACATACGGAGCCGAGACGTGGACACTCACATTTTGATTGGTCCACCAATTTAAATTCGCTCAGTGAACTATGGAGAGAGCTATGCAGCTATGAGCTCGGTATTCGTATCGAAGTCATATGCCATAGAACTAAAGTTATTGACATAGCTCAACGGAAACTGAAGTGGCAGTAGGCTGGTCATATCTGCCGCAGGACTGATAACCGTTGGGTTAGACTTGTCCTAGAGTGGAGACCACGAATCGGCAAACTTAGTGTAGGACGTCCTGTGACCAGGTGGAGCGACGACATACGCAAATGTATGTGACGGTGGGCAGTGACTCGAAAAGAAGAGCCGAAGATCGGGCTCAGTGGCGCATTCTAGGAGAGGCCTACGTCCAGCAGTGGACTGCCACAGGCTGATGATGATGAAAAGTAGATAGGCGTCCATATATCGTGCTACTTGTTTTTGGTGTTCCGTGGTTCTACAGCTGTTTTTGATCTGTTTCCCAGGACCGGCAAGCTCCACTACCCCACGGACGTGTGCGGGCCGCTGTTTGAAGAGGAGCTGGAGTTCTGGGGGCTGGATGCCAACCAGGTGGAGCCTTGCTGCTGGATGACATACACGCAGGTAAGGTAACTCTTATTGCAAGGAGATAGATGTCGATGCTTAGTCTCTGAGCTAAATACATATGGTCCCGTGTCGTTTCAACCAACAGGCAGAGAAATCTTTGAAAATCTTTGAAGTGTGCACCCGGTCCCCACGGTTCTAGAGTCTTAGTGCACTTAAATATTGTAGTATCGATTTGTATTGAAAGATTTATATGGACCAGAATTATCCGAAGGTACTCGTAATTAAATAATTAATGGGTTAAAAAGGTTCTACATTTAAATGTTTTTGAAATGAAAACTTCTTTAGCGCCGTTGTGAACTTTTTGGGATGGGTAAAAAGATTTAAACTCGCGTCAGGCCACGTGATCTCATAAAAAATTCGTAAGACGGAGGGAAAGTAGAAACTTTTTTGTGATGGGTAAAAAATGTTAAACTCTCGTCAGGGCACGTGACCTGTTCGAAAATTCGTAAGACCGAGGGAGAGTAGATCAAATGCACAGCGTTAATGTTCAATTTTTTACTTCTACCGTCACTCCCGGAGTGCAACCCGTTGTTTTTTTTTATGTAGGTTCAACCTTGAGATAGGTAAATAAACTCGCACTCGTAGGGTTCCGTACCACACTACAGTATTTTATAAGATCGAGCAAAAATTACCACTATCATTTTTCGCCAGCAAAAAATGATAATTAATAAACATTTTATTTCTTATACCGCCATCTAACGTCTGTCTAACAAAGGTGTTAGGGATCGACATTTCAATATAACGCCATCTATGGGACGTTTACCTAACTAAGCGTTCATAGATGGCGTGAAATGCCGAAAAAAACACGTTGCTTGTATGGGGAACCTCTATTATTTTTAACTTTAGTCTGTTTTTAGTATTTGTTGTTATAGCGGCAACAGAAATACGTCATTTGTGAAAATTTCAACTGTCTGACTATCACGGTTCATGAGATACAGCCTGGTGACAGACGGACAGATAGACAGACAGACAGACAGACAGACAGACAGACAGACGGACAGCGGAGTCTTAGTAATAGGGTCCCGTTTTACCCTTTGGGTACGGAACCCTAAAAAGAAAGTGCGTAGAAAGCTACGCGCTAGAAGTGAAAATTACTTCACATTGAAATATTGACAATTTAGATGCACGCGTATGTCACTTCCGTTGCATTCGGACCGTGACGCTACGTTACTTCCGTTGCATTTTTACTCCAGCGCGCTTAAAGAAGTTTCACTCCCAAAATATATATGCTTAATATGCAGGGATTTGACCAAGAACCATGAGATCTATAAATTTATATTCTGTTCCTAAATTATACCTATCTACATATAACAAACTACATATAAATTCTACCCTTGGTACCTATGAAACAACTCGTAGTATAAAATAAGTCGACTACGTTCACATAACTATGTATGTACAAGTTTGCCCTACCAAAGAAGGTTTTAGCTGATTGCACAAATCCCTGAAGACATGTGGTGGACCTTTCAGAATTTAATATCGTACACGAGTGTCATAAAGTTTGTTGAAATAGGTAGAAGCAGATTTTGCAGTATTCGAGGGTATTTAGAAATGAAAGTTTTAGACCCGCCACATTAATTCCGTTTCAGAATTCCTTATCAAAATATCGTATCTGGATTCCGCTACTGGCCTGACATACAGGACATACATGAATTCAATGACATTAGGAATTCTGTTGCGAAGAGAAAACTTCGATTTGGATTGATTAACTGCGTTCGAAATTTTGAAACCGAATTTCGATACGGAATTCCGGATGTATATGTGGCCGGCCTTAGTCCTGATCCTTTATGTCTAATCTCGGTAAATAAAATAATTCTGTTTCGAAATTTCAAACGCAGTATAGGATTTCCGGATGTTTGTGACCAAACCTGTAAACACTGTCTACTACAATATAAAACAAACAGTGGTACTTACATATCTACCGCTAACTTATTTGATGTTAGTTGATGATATAGTCCAAGTGGAATTAAGCTTTTCTTGAAGAGGAAGACGGCAGTCAGCAAATCTATAAACTGAAAATAATATTACTTTAAGAACAAAAAAAAAGTGAATTTACTATAACAAACTTATTACCTGCGGTTGGTGCAGTAAAGTGTCTGTCGATCGAACCGCAAAGTTAAGTTTGTCCTTTAACCTAGTTTGACAAGTTTGTACGAAACCCCGGTGCGCGAGTCCAAATCGCATTTGGCCGGTTTTTTATGCTGAATAGGCAAGCGATTGACCTCTATCTCACTTGATGATAACTGACGATGTGCTCCACGGTAGAGCACGCTTGCCTAGAAGAAAGATCTCTTTACTCGTGACTTAAAGATCCAAAAATGGTTAGTTATCGGGAAACACAGACTCAGGCAAGGAGTTTAGTCCAATTCATGTGTTCAAATGTTCTATCTCACCTGTTGGTAAGTGATGATGCGGTCGAAGATGGTAAGCACGCTAGGCCTAGAATGGGAACTGGCTCTCAAGGATGGCTGCCGGAACACATCAGATGTTTTGGTGACAGATTTTCTAACTTGAGGGTGGTAGCTGGCCAGGCGGAAACTAGATAGTGTCCTACCACCATGCGGGGGTTGTTAGTTTCTTAACGATGTTTTCCTTCACCGGAGGGCCACTGTGAAAAGTACACATACATTTTTCGATAGAAAAATTCATTGGTGCACTGCGGTTTGAACTCGGTACCACGGCATCAAACCCGACCGTTCTCCCGATTACGCCAGCGGGCCCTCAAAAGTACTGGTACCAGACTAGGTGAACCCATAAGCAAAATGTCTATGTTCACTAGGTAGTTCGAGCCACGACAAAAGTCTACTCCTAAAAGTCACCAGTTAAGCACTACCTACAGATCACGTGAAGGTTTAAACCTACGGACTTAAAAACGTGTTAGTGACCCTCCCGTAGGTAACAATAAGCCCTATTTAATTAAGACTATTTTACGACCACAGTAGGTAACACTTCTGTTTTTTTCATAATAAAAAGTCTCAATAAATGGACAGTTTTAAATCATAATCTGGGTCAAACCTGTCAACTAACATATTAACGTTTAACCCAATTAAATGTAGGCCACAATATTCTATTGTCTGTTAAGTCGTCCGCGTCGTTCAAATTGTTTTATCTGACCGACCATCGTTATACATATCAATAGGTGCTGACGTCACTAGATTTACCGTCTTTATTAACCGCCTTCAAAAAAGGAGGAGGTTCTATGTTAGACAGTGTGTATTTTTAGGTTTCCGTACCTCAAAAGGTAAAAAAAGGAACCTTTCTAAGATCACTTTCTTGTCCGTCTGTCCGTCTGTCCGTCTATCCGTCTGTCCGTCTGTCCGTCTGTCCGTCTGTCCGTCTGTCCATCTGTCCGTCTGTCCGTCTGTCCGTCTGTCCGTCTGTCCGTCTGTCCGTCTGTCCGTCTGTCCGTCTGTCCGTCTGTCCGTCTGTCCGTCTGTCCGTCTGTCCGGCTGTCTATCTCTCTGTCTGTCTGTCTGTCCGTGTGTCACCACCGATTTTCTCAGGAACGGGTAGTACCGGAAGCACCCTAAAGGTTTTGGGTCGAAAACCTATAGGGTACATCCCGTTGACCTAGAATCATGAAATTTGGCAAGAAGCAAGGTCTTACAGCACAAATAAAGGAAAAGTGAAAAATTGAAGTCGGTTCTTTAAACGATCTTAAATTATAGCAGGTTCATATTTTAGATTTATAGTTATCGTGAGTTTAAATCATGATTACAAAATACCGACTATTATACTCACTCAGCGGCGGCCCGCAGCGGTCGTCGCGATCTCGCTGCGTAAACCGAGGAAGTGCATCGGACATGCATGAAACCTAGGTCGAGACATTCGACAGCAAAAAGTAGTGAGTATAGTCGGTATTTTATAATTGCAATTAATTGGTACAAAAAGAAAATTATGAGCAGACCTTAATTTGAAAAATATCCGATCGCCGCCTAGATCGCGCACGCAGAACGCTGCGGTGTGTCCGTACCTTTACGGAGCCGAGACATGGATGATCACGGTACGACTAGTCCAGTTACTCCACGAGCTGTGGAGAGAGCTATGCTCGATGTTTCTTTGAGGAAAAAAAATCGGAACGAAGTTATTTTCTAGAGAACAGAGGTGGTCGAAATAGCTCATCATATTAGCAGGCTGCAGGGCTAGCATGGCCTTATCTCCGGGGGAAAGACAAAAATATTTCCCTATTTTTCGCCACTGACAGGAGATCAACACAACAATTTAAATTTTTGAACAACTGATTTTGTTTCGTATGAAAATTTTTATCAAAAAGAATTGATTAAAAGTCAGCGGGCGTTTATAAATGTCGAAAAACTTTACTTATAATTTGCCTTCTCCACCAAACAAAACACGGATAGGTGGAAAGACAAAATAGTCCCCTTGCCATGCTAGCCCTGCTGAAGTGACAGTGCGCTAGTCAAATTTGCCATAGGATCGATAAACGTTGGGATAGACTTGTCCTAGAGACCACGATTCTGCAAACGTAGCGTAGGACGTACTGTGACCAGGTTAGCTATTTAGTAGAGCTGAAGATCGAGCTCAGTGGCGTGCCTCGAAAGAGGCCTATGTTTAACAGTAGACTGAGACAGACTGATGTTGATTACCTTCCCGCATTCGCGTCTTAACAAGTGATCTCTGGACGGTTCATCTCAAAAACAAAACAAACTTTAGAAGTAATATAATTGATGATTTGATTTGGGTCCCAAAAAGAGGAAGTAGAAAACAAAATTGTAAAATAAAAGTATTCTATACAAAAATTTTAAGAAACCCAGTCGACGTATCAAGTGGCCAATATCCGAGACGTGTGCAAACTTCTACAATTTAATAACAAAGTGGCGGCATGTGCTCCTCATAAAAACCGGACGGTCCGGCGACACGCTGACCCCGATGCTAGATTGTTTTGGTATGGGCCAGCTTATAAGATATCACCGTAAACAATTTATAGTAAGTCACAGTAGTATTTTATCTAAACCAATATTATAAAGAGGAAACGATTTGATTGTTTTGTTTGTTTCATCATCATAATCAGCCGGTATCAGTAAACTGCTGGACATAGGCCTCTCCCAAATCACGCAACTAAGCCCGATCTCCGGCTCGTTGTTTCCAGTTTCTTCCCACAGCTTTGCGTATGTCGTCGCTCCAACTGGTCACAGGGCGTCCTACACTACGTTTGCCGATTCGCGGTCTCTAGGTTTGTTTGTTTGTTTGTTACGATATAACTCAAAAACTACAAGACCGATTTTAAAAATTCTTTCTCTAATCGAAAGCTACCTTATCAGCAAGTAACTTTAGCTATATTTTATACCCGTATTCTTACGGAAACGGGAACTACGCGGGTAAAACCGCGAGGCGCTGCTAGTAATTTATCAAGCTTAATGGTGTCATTTAGGAGATGTCTATAACGAGTATTCGACTGGTTTGGTTTTTCAATGAACATTGTATGTAGCGTACGGCTTACACACGACCATAGAAAACAACAATTGTCTTAGACATTTTGTGCCATGTGTCACCTTTTCTAACAATGTGGCCAAATTTATTAGCTTGGCAACTCTATTTAATTTTTACGTTACTTTTTCCCGAATGGTACATTATTTGATCTGAATATTAAGATTTTGATTGTATTATTTTTACCAGGTATTGCACCCTCCCCAAAGTACTTTTTAAGAGCCAGAGCTATTACGCTTAAAACATCCATTGAACATTTTAAGGCAACAATGCATCAGTCGAATAGGTTCTTTATTTTCAAAACATAATTAAAATTCGTTTAATTTGGGGCAAACCTTTAAATAAAAATTTGCTCATAGGTACAGTATTTGGCTAAAGTTTGAATAAGTGCCGCTTGCCTCAAAACTTTTTTTCATATCAAGACCGTCATATTTCCTCTATAAAACTAAGCTTACGAACAGACCGCAATCTTTGCTCACTTTAGGACGTCGAGATTGAGGTCAGTTAAAGAGAGCTAGGCTGATCGCTCACTGCACGTCGCGCGTCACAAATTTTGCTCGTTTCCGGCTGTGCCTAGTGTTATGACACTGTGGAGTAGACTGTAGACTGGAATATAAATAGTAGGTACAGAATACTTGAGGATTGTCTAGAAATTTGCACGAGTATTGTGCCTAAGCGTAGGTCATATCTGGGGGAAATGCTCCCGCCAAGACGAGCCGAGCGTACTGCAAGTACACTAAGTAACCTTTTCTCGAATCCTATAACTATTATTTTTAATAACTATTATTTAATAACTTATTATTTTAGTATATAAAACCACCTCTGTACTACTATAAGCACGACTCAAAATTTTCCCCACCGCTGCTGGATGACTGGTAGAAAATGCTTTTAGCATTAAGTCCTCCTTTTGTACATTTATTTTTGTGCAATAAAGTATTTACAAACAAACAAACTTGGATTTGGATTATACCAGATAAACAAAATTTTTGGTATGATGTCAATAGTGGACTTTTCTTTATATATAAAAATGAATCCCTATTGCTTTGGTCACGGCATCACGCGATTTCACTAATTCTTTTTTGTTGTGTTTTTTATCGACGGGAGATGGTTCTTATGAAAAAAAAAAAAATAATAAAAGTTGTTTTTAACGCAGGCGAAGCCGCGGGGCACAGCTAGTTAAATACATAAAGTTTCGATTGAATAGCTCTTATACTAAAGATTTAATTGATCTAAAAAACTCCGATTGACACTGACTCACTCATTGATGATCATCGACATTCTTAGGGTACTTCCTGAAGTCCTAAGAAGCTGAAATGTTGTATGTAAGCTAGTATGAGTACACAAACATCATAAAAATATAAAAGTTTGCTCTTTTACCCCTCAACCCCTTAAACTAGGGGATGGAAATTTGTATGAGACTCAAACACTCACTCGCAAATGTTGATGCTAATATCTGTTGTGTATTATATATATATATATATATATATGCCGTGGTACGGAACCCTACGTGTGTGAGTCCGACACGCACTTTGCCAGTTTATTTTAATATGACTAACATTAATCACTATAGAATGGATATGTGATATAACGATGGTTAAAAAAATAATAAATATTTTTTTAACCGACTTCACAAAAAAGGAGGAGGTTCTCAATTCGTCTGTATGTATTTTTTTTTTTTGTGTATGTTACGCGATTTCTCCGTCAATAGTGAACGGATCCAAATGATTATTTTTTTAATAGGTAGAATACGTTTCCGAGGTGGTCCCATTTTAATTTTATCGAGATCTGATAAGTATCTCCAGAGATATGGAGATAAATACCTCAAACATAGGAGAATGTACTGGTTTTAGTAGAAGAGTATACACAATGGAGGTTGCTATTGCATATACTTTTGAAGACTAAAAAATATGACCTTGAATAATGTTTTTACATCTTTCTTCTCGTTGATTTTGGTTTTTGACAGATATTCTTATGGTAACTGTGAGCGAGATAAAAATAAAGGTGGGGATGATAATTTTTTTTTTTTTAAATATCTTATAGGCTAGCGTTTGACCACTATCTCACCTGTTGCTAAGTGATGATGCGGTCGAAGATAGAGAAGTGGACTAGAATGGGAACTGGCTCTCAAGGATAGCTGCCGGAACACATTAGATGTTTGGCGACAGATTTTCTAACTTGAGGGTGGTAGCTGGCCAGGCGGACACTAGATATGTCCTACCACCATGCGGGGGTTGTTGGTTTCTTAACGATGTTTTCCTTCACCAGAGGGCAACTGTCAGAAGCGCACATATATTTTTCGATCGAAAAATTCATTGGTGCACGGCGGTTTGAACTCGGTACCACGGCATCAAAGCCGACTGTTCTCCCAATTACGCCACCGGGCCCTCAATAAATAATTATATAATAATAATTATAATACATAATCTAATACTATAAGAATCTTTGTCCTGACATACTGACTCACTGACAGACAACGCACAGCCTAAACCGCTGGTCGTAGAGACTTAAATTTGGAGGGTATATTTGTCTTAGTACGTAAAGGTGTACTAAGAAAGGATTTTTCAAAATTCTCCCCTTAAGGGGATGAAATGGGGGTTCAAAATTTGTATGGAGAAACAAGATTAGAAAGTCTTTTCTATCCGAAACTTCACACAAGTGCTTCAGTACAAAAATAAGTAAATACGTGTTTCATGTTTTTTTGAAATTCCACCCCTAAGAGGGTGCAATGGGGTAACAAAGTGTGAAAATCAATATTGTTTCGGATTGCGCTAAAATTTGGCATGCAGATATTTATTACGACGTTAGTTACCTCTGAGAAAGGATTTTCCAAAATTCACCTCTGAAAGGGATGAAACGGGGGTTCAAAGTTTGTATGGAGAAACAAGATTGGATAGTCTTTTCTATCCGAAACTTCACATAAGTGCTTCAGTAAAAAAATAAGTAAACACGTGTTTTAGGTTTTTTTTTAATTCCCCCCCTCAGAGGGTGCAATGGGGTAACAAACTGTGGAAATCAATGTTGTTTCGGATTGCGCTGAAATTCGGCATGCAGATAGTTATTACAACGTTAGTTCCCTCTGAGAAAGGATTTTCCAAAATTCACACCTGAAGGGGATGAAACGGGGGTTCAAAGTTTAGGGTTAATGTTTTTTTGAAATGGGGTAACAAAGTGTGAAAATCAATATGGTTTCGGATTCCGCTGAAATTTTGCATGCAGATAGTTATTACGACGTTAATTCCCTCTGAGAAAGGATTTTCCAAAATTCACCCCTGAAAGGGATGAAACGGGGGCTCAATGTTTGTATGAAAAAACATATAATATTAGATATATATTATTATATATCTAATATATTATTATCTATATATCTATTACTAGAAGTCCCCCGCGGCTACGCCCGCGTTAAAAACTCCTTTTATTTACTTAAAACTTTTCTTTTGTAAAAACGATTCTATCATTAAAGACATCAAATAAAAATTAGCCAAATTGGTTCACCTGTTTTCATATTATCGCGTGGCTAAGACAAATCAGGATTCATATTTTTAAAACCCGAAAAACCCAATAAAGCGCAATCCGAAACTATATTGATTTTCAGACTTTTTTACCCCAGTTCACTCTTTTAGGGTGGCATTTTGAAAAAGTCTGAAACTCGTATTTACTTATTTATTTACAGAAGTACTTGTGTGAAATGTCGAATAAAATGACTATCCAAAATTTGAACCCCCGCTTCATCCCTTGAAGAGTGAATTTTGAAAAATCCTTTCTCAGCGGATACCTACGTCAAAATTTCTATCTGGATGCAAAATATCAGCGCAATCCGAAACAATATTGGTTTCAGACATTGTTACTCCACTTCACCCTTTTAGGAATAGAATTTCAAAAAGCCTGAAACACGTATTTACTCATTTATTTACTAAACTACTTGTGTAAAGTTTCGAATATAAGAGACAATCAATTCTTGTTTCTCCATACAAACTTTGAACCCTCGTTTCATCCTATTCAGGGA
Organism: Cabera pusaria; assembly: GCA_954871355.1. Taxonomy (NCBI): domain Eukaryota; kingdom Metazoa; phylum Arthropoda; class Insecta; order Lepidoptera; family Geometridae; genus Cabera; species Cabera pusaria. Next base: position 1,023,624 of record OX940901.1, read on the forward strand.
TGAATTTTGGAAAACCTTTCTCAGAGGGAACTAACGTCGTAATTAATAACTATCTGCATGCCAAATTTCAGCGCAATCCGAAACAATATTGATTTTTACACTTTATTACCCCATTTCACCCTCTTAAGGGTGGAATTTCAAAAAAACCTGAAACACGTATTTACTTATTTTTTTACTGAAGCACTTGTGTGGAGTTTCGGATAGAAAAGACTATCTAATCTTGTTTCTCCATACAAACTTTGAACCCCCGTTTCATCCCCTGCGAGGGTTAATTTGGAAAATCCTTTCTCAGAGGGAACTAACGTCTTAATAACTATCTGCGTGCCAAATTTCAGCGCAATCCGAAATAATATAGATTTTTACACTTTATTACCCCATTTCACCCTCTCAGGTGTGGAATTTCAAAAAAACCTGAAACACGTGTTTACCTAATTTTTTACTGAAGCACTTGTGTGAAGTTTCAGATAGAAAAGACTATCTAATCTTGTTTCTCCATACAAACTGTGAACCCCCGTTTCATCCCCTTCGAGGGTTAATTTTGGAAAATCCTTTCTCAGAGGGAACTAACGTCGTAATAACTATCTGCATGCCAAATTTCAGCGCAATCCGAAACAATATTGATTTTCACACTTTATTACCCAATTTCACCCTCTTAGGGGTGGAATTAAAAAAAACCTGAAACACGTGTTTACTTATTTTTGTACTGAAGCACTTGTGTGAAGTTTCGGATAGAAAAGACTATCTAATCTTGTTTCTCCATACAAACTTTCAACCCCCGTTTCATCCCCTTCGAGGGTTAATTTTGGGAAATCCTTTCAAAGAGGGATCTAACGTCGTAATAACTATCTGCATGCCAAATTTCAGCGTAATCCGAAACAATATTGATTTTACACTTTATTACCCCATTTCATCCTCTTAAGGGTGGAATTTCAAAAAAACCTGAAACACGTGTTTACTTATTTTTTACTGATGAACTTGTGTGAAGTTTCGGATAGAAAAGACTATCTAATCTTGTTTCTCCATACAAACTTTCAACCCCCGTTTCATCCCCTTAGAGGGTTAATTTAGGAAAATCCTTTCTTAGAGGGAATTAACGTCGTAATAACTATCTGCATGCCAAATTTCAGCGTAATCCGAAACAATATTGATTTTACACTTTATTACCCCATTTCACCCTCTTAAGGGTGGAATTTCAAAAAAACCTGAAACACGTATTTACTTATTTTTTTACTGAAGCACTTGTGTGGAGTTTCGGATAGAAAAGACTATCTAATCTTGTTTCTCCATACAAACTTTGAACCCCCGTTTCATCCCCTGCGAGGGTTAATTTGGAAAATCCTTTCTCAGAGGGAACTAACGTCTTAATAACTATCTGCGTGCCAAATTTCAGCGCAATCCGAAATAATATAGATTTTTACACTTTATTACCCCATTTCACCCTCTCAGGTGTGGAATTTCAAAAAAACCTGAAACACGTGTATACCTAATTTTTTACTGAAGCACTTGTGTGAAGTTTCAGATAGAGAAGACTATCTAATCTTGTTTCTCCATACAAACCGTGAACCCCCGTTTCATCCCCTTCGAGGGTTAATTTTGGAAAATCCTTTCTCAGAGGGAACTAACGTCGTAATAACTATCTGCATGCCAAATTTCAGCGCAATCCGAAACAATATTGATTTTCACACTTTATTACCCAATTTCACCCTCTTAGGGGTGGAATTAAAAAAAAACCTGAAACACGTGTTTACTTATTTTTTTACGGAAGCACTTGTGTGGAGTTTCAGATAGAAAAGACTATCTAATCTTGTTTCTCCATACAAACTTTGAACCCCCGTTTCATCCCCTTCGAGGATTAATTTTGGAAAATCCTTTCTCAGTGGGAACTAACGTCATAATAACTATTTGCATGCCAAATTTCAGCGCAATCCGAAACAATATTGATTTTACACTTTATTACCCCATTTCACCCTCTTAGGGGTGGAATTCCAAAAAAACCTGAAATACGTATTTACTTATTTTTTTACTGAAGCACTTATGTGAAGTTTCGGATAGAAAAGACGATCTAATCTTGTTTCTCCATACAAATTTTGAACCCCCATTTCATCCCCTTAAGGGGTGAATTTTGGAAAATCCTTTCTTAGTACACCCTTACGTACTAAGACAAATATACCCTCCAAATTTCAAGTCTCTACGACCAGCGGTTTAGGCTGTGCGTTGTCTGTCAGTGAGTCAGTGAGTCAGTGAGTCAGTGAGTCAGTGAGTCAGTGAGTCAGTCAGTATGTCAGGACAAAGATTCTTATAGTATTAGATTATATAATATTATTAATATCTATATATTATTATATAATATTAGATATAATATTAGAATAAAATATTAGATAGTCTTTTATATTCGAAATTTAACACAAGTACTTAAGTAAGTGAAAAACATCGTTAAGAAACCAAAAACGTCCGCATGGTGGTAGGACACTATCTGGTGTCCGCCTGGCCAGCTACCACCCTCAAGTTAGAAAATCTGTCACCAAAACATCTAATGTGTTCCGGCAGCTATCCTTGAGAGCCAGTTCCCATTCTAGGCCTAGCGTGCTAACCATCTTCGACCGCATCATCACTTACCAACAGGTGAGATAGTTGTCAAACGCTAGCCTATAACGTATAAAAAAAAAAAAAAAAAAAAAAAAGTAAATATATGTTTCAGGCATTTTAGAAATTCCACTCCTAAAAGGGTGAAGTGGAGTAACAAAGTCTGAAATCAATATTGTTTCGGATTGCGGTGAAATTTTGCATGCAGATAGTTATTTTGACTAAGGTATCCGCTAAGAAAGAATTTTTTATAATACTCTCTTTAAGGGGATGAAGCGGGGTTTCAAAGTTTGGATAGTCGTTTTATTCGACATTTCACACAAGTACTTCTGTAAATAAATAAGAATATACGAGTTTCAGACTTTTTCAAAATGCCACCCTAAGAGGATAAACTGGGGTACCAAAGTCTAAAAATCAATATTATTTCGGATTGCGCTGAAATTCAGAATGCAGATAGTTATTATGACGTAGGTATCCGCTCAGATGTGATTTTCTGAAAATTCCTCCCGGATACGGAACGGGGATTCAAAGTTTGTATGGCGAAACAAGATGGGATAAAGTACGTGTTGTAGGATTTTTCAAAATGGGGTAGGTAACAAAGTCAGTAAATTTTGGGTTTTTATAAAACCCTAAATCCCGAATTGCCTTAGTCACGCGATAACATGAAAACGGGTGTTCATGAACATGAAAACCGATTTGGCTAATTCTTATTTGATGTATTTAATGATAGAATCGTTTCTACAAAAGAAAAGTTTTAAGTAAATAAAAGAAGGGGGCGCGGGAAATATTTAACGCGGGCGAAGCCGCGGGACACTTCTAGTTATATATAAATATAAATAATTTGTCTTCACAGGAATGTTCTACCGGGCAAAGTCTTGTTAGGGTGCAAACTTTTTTAAACATACCTAAGATTTTTTGACATGACATGACGTTTGCCGAAGATGGCGGCCATTTCAGTCCCGCGACACTGCATACATTATTAAATAACTCAGAATTATGAACGTACTTTGTACCAATCAACACTGCAAAAAAAAATGTATAAGCATAATACCACAGATTATATAATAGTTACTACGTAAATAAAACTTTCCGTTGTTAGGTTGGCTACACAGTGCTTTCATAATTCGGGTTTTAACAATATAGGGAAGTGCCTCTTATAACGTAGTAGAGTGATTCAGTACTCTTTTGGCCATATGGCGGCAAGTAATGTTAATAATCGCAAATTAGTATATTTCATTACAAGTGCGGAAAGGCTGTCATTGCAAAGAGTTCCGACAAATCGGAACAAGTCGGAACGGTCAAAGTCGGAACAAGTTGCAATGACGGTTCCGCACGTGTACTGAACGACTATTTTTAATACAGTTGCGAAAAAATGAAGCAATTTAATAAAATAATAAAAACACAATAAACTCAACTAACTTTCTGAAAAAGTATTTGTTTTATTCTCTTCTCTCCACGCAATAAATTCGTTGTATGCAGATATGTAGCGACTTTTTGACTTTTCCGGTAAAATGTTCTCCGAAGCATTTTGTGCAATTATACTGAGTTCCGGTGGTGTTAATTCAAAAAAACTAGGGTCGAAATTACTCATTTTGTGCAACAAACAACTAAACTCGCAAAGAAAATTTCTGAAAAATGGCGCCAACCGTAGAAATTAGAATATAAGCAGTTTTTTTTCTTCACCCATTTTGGTAGGCAAAGGGAACTATGCCCATACAGCCAAATCTTCAGTAGCATTTTTTTATTGTTATGAAATGAAAATGAAATGTAATGAGATGAAATGAAATGAAACCTAACCTAACTCATTCCATCAAATCATTAAATCTGATATTGAAACAAATTAGTAGCTTCTTTTTAGAAATATACGTATTTGCATGAATCATAAAAACTTCTTTGAATTTTGTGAGTAAAAACTTCATGGTTGGTTTTTCTTTAATAGACATTATTTTGACAGTTGGGAAAGAGAACGCACGAGTTCGGGAAAGGTAAAAAAAAAGCACGAGTGTGTAATAGCCCACATCCCGAACGCTATACGTCCCTGCAATACGCCACTTTTTGAGCAACTGTATTAAAAAATACTTTTTTATATTCATTTTGGAATACAACTAGTCCGTGTTATAAAAGTATTTGGAATTATTGTAATAAAATAGACAATTAATTATCGTGTGTGTCAGATGCTTTAATTGCACAGGGCCATTTTGGACATTGTCCTTTGATACCTTGTTGACATAATTATTACTAGTGAATATTATCACTTTAGCAAGGCATTTAAAGTCAATTTTTTTAGGGTTCCGAACCCAAAGGGTACCAAATGAACACTTTCTGAGACTTTGTTGTCCGTTCGTCCGTCCGTCCGTCCGTCCGTGTGTCTATACATATGTGCGCACTTTACAGATCTGTATCTTCTTAACCGTTATAGGTACATACTTGAAAATTTCAAAAAGTATACATCCGTCAGTGTATAACGGCCCAGACACCAAATGTAATAGATGCATGTAATTTAATTAAAACTTGTTATGCACTAAAAAGGGTAAAATAAGTTATTTTTCAAAAAAAATAAAACCGACTTCATAATCACAAACAGGCACTCAAAAGCGAAAAATTAATTACTTAAAATTATTATAAGCGCTACCCACTTATCTATTTGAAGTCGGTGCCAGCCAAGTCTATTGGATAGTAGATAGATACTATGTATGTAGTAGTAGTAAGTAGGTACATGTAGGTTAGTAAGTAGGTAGATACATGTAGGTATTATCTATCTACTACCTATTAGACTTGGCTGGCACCGACTTCAAATAGATAAGTGGGTAGCGCTTATAATAATTTTAAGTAATTTATTTTTCTCTTTTGAGTGCCTGTTTGTGATTATGAAGTCGGTTTTATTTTTTTTGAAAAATAACTTATATTAGTACCTACTAATAACAAATCTTACCAAAATTCACGACTTTATCTAGAGTAAACAGAAGATAGAATTTACGTAATATAAAAGTAATTAAATAGGCAAAACCTAACAAAAAACCACGTAATAGCACAGCTTGGTTTATGTTAGCATTTTAAAGGGTATTACACTACACTGAATAAGGGTCCCTCACTTCCTAATCAGGGACGTGTAATAAGAGTAAGCCAGCAAGGATCAAAGATCAGCAAGAGAGGACCCGGTGCGCCTATTTATGTGCAGTGTAATATAATAACACTTAGGGAGTTATGGCGCTTAATTAGGGGCCATGACCATCCTTTATATGGGACCCTAATTTAGTGTGGTATAATACCCCTTTTACTTAAATCAAATAGATGGTAAACTACAGAGTTATGAATATAATTATTATTTGTTGACATGCCTGCGTTGTTTGTCAAATACATTAGCATGAATATGTTATTCAACTAATAATAGAATGGAAAAGTACTAAAACATAATATTAATAATATCGTTTAAAAACTAAAAAAGAACCGACTTCAATGCCGCGCTATTCATTTTCAGTAACAATTTTGAGATGTTTATCTCAATATCTCTGGAGATACTTATCAGATCTCGATAAAATTACCATGGTACCACACTTGGGATATCTCCTTTCGAACAAAAAAAGAATAATCAAAATCGGTTCATAAACGACGAAGTTAACCGCGAACAAACATTAAAAAAAATAAATAAAAATACGGTCGAATTGAGAAACCTCCTCCTTTTTTTGAAGTCGGTTAAAAATACACTTAGTTCTTACTATAATTGAAGTTACAGAATACCTTGAAGTTGCAGAATACCTAATTTTGAATAGATCACATTTGGTCAGACCTGTGAAAAGTGCTACTTTATAATTCGAACAAATAAAATGGATTAAACATTGCTAAAGTTCATGTTCACATATAAAAAAATGTTTTAGTACCCTATTTTCAGGGGGTTAGGGGTTAAACACTGGCCAAGTGCAAGTCGGACTCGCAATCGTAGGGTTCCGTAACACAGTTAAGTATTAACTAAAAAATTAACTTTGTTTTTCATAGTGTTTGTATGAAAAACAAAGTTACCTTTGCGGTCGCCATATCTCAAAAACGACTGGCTGTATCTCGTTCAAACCAATTTTCGTTGTAAGTTTTTATTGAGATCTACAGCATATATTTTTTTTAGATGTTTCACTCCCATACTTTAAAAGTTAGAGGGGGGGGACACACATTTTACCACTTTAGACGCGCCTATCTTTCAAATGATTGACTTTGAGAAAAAAATATTTTAGGAACCTCAATGTCATTTTTGAAAACCTATCCATAGACACCCCACACGTATAGGTTTGAAGAAAACATTTTTTTTGTTTCAGTTCCATGTATGGGATGCCAAAACATGCCCCCCCTTAAACATTTATTTTTTTTACTTTTTTATAAAAATTGGAAAGCGGTTTACAGAATACATCTACCTACCATGTTTCAATTCTGTAGTCCTAACAGTTTCGGAATAAAATGGCTGTGACATACGGACGGACAGACAGACAGACATGACGAATCTATAAGGGTTCCGTTTTTTGCCATTCGGCTACGGAACCCTAAAAACTGACATCCACATGCCACGCAAGTCAGTTTTAGCAGCAATTTTGTGATTTATATCGCCATATCTCTGGAGACTACTAAGATTTTGATAAAATTTACTAAAAGACCACCTTGACCTCCATGAAGTCAAGTAATTTTCAATGACAAATTTGAGGTGTTTGTCGCCGTATCTTGGAGATACTCATAAGATCTTCATAAATTGTGAAATGAAATCACCGTGAAGATGTAAAATGAGACCATCGTGAAGATGTAAAATGAGACCACCGTGAAGATGTAAAATAAGACCACCGTGAAGATGTAAAATGAGACCACCGTGAAGATGTAAAATGAGACCACCGTGAAGATGTAAAATGAGACCACCGTGAAGATGTAAAATAAGACCACCGTGAAGATGTAAAATGAGACCACCGTGAAGATGTAAAATGAGACCACCGTGAAGATGTAAAATAAGACCACCGTGAAGATGTAAAATGAGACCACCGTGAAGATGTAAAATGAGACCACCGTGAAGATGTAAAATGAGACCACCGTGAAAATGTATAAAAATGAAATAATCCTACGAATCATTTCACAGGTAGTAAATTGCATAACAAACATAATAAATTTTAATTCTTCTTAATAAAAAAAATAAACCGACTTCAAAAACACAAATAGATAGAGAGATTGATATACACTTTATTATTAACTTACTTATATATTAACTAAAATATAATTTTACATAAAAGTTTCATTGGGCGGTATTATCGCTCAAAGCGATCTCTTCCAGACAACCATGCATGGAGAGGTTTAAAAATACAATTAAAGATCGTTCACAAAACGAAAAACCGACTTCACATGCCGCGATAGTCAAAGTAGCCGCTTCTTATAAGCATGTCATCAAAGCATACAAATTTCTTATATTGTTTATCTCCATATCTCTGGGCATAATTTTCAAATCTTGATAAAATTTGAATGAAACCAAACGGACGGCATCATCTTTCAAAGAAAAAAAGAATTTTTCAAATCGGTTAAGATTTGACGAAAACCGAGGTAACAAACTTAAAAAAATCAGTCGAATTGAGAACCTCCTCTTTTTTTGTGAAGTCGGTTAAAAACCTAGGTTTTCAACCAAAAATTCACACTGCATTGTATCAATATTATCTTATTTTATTAGTTCGTAATACACAGGACTCGTCTCATTAAATTTGTTTGATATATTCGTGATCTGTTACATTGATAATAATGTTCATAGTAAGTATGCCGAGTTTACACGAGGCGAATTTAGTGGACGAACTACCTAGGGATGTCCGTTACGAGTAAATAAATAATTAAAAATTGTCATTTCCATTTATTTACAAGAACTTTATTCGATACTTATCTTCCGATTAAATCGCGTTTGATTAATCAATCGAATAGCTTAATTCCAGCCTAAATGCTCTCCAAGTCACATCATTGAATAACGTTACGAGTACTTCTCAACCGACTTCCAAAAAGAAGGAGGTTCTCAATTCGTCTGTATGTTTTTTTAAACTTTTTTTTGTGTGTATGTTACGCGATTACTCCGTCTATTGGGAATCGATTCGGATGATTATTTTTGTAATCGGTAGCGTTTGTTTCCGAGGTGGTCCCATTGTAATTTCATCGAGATCTGAAAAGTATCTTCAGAGACATGACGATAAACGTCTCAAACTTGCTACTGAAACTGACTCGCGGGGCATGGAAGTCGGTTGGTTTAATTTTTAAACTATCTGAATTATAACAATACCTACTCGGTATCGATTCTAATGTATCGATACTAAGAGTACTTGGAATTGAAAGAAAAGTAAATCTCTAGGAAGTTGAACAACTAAATTCGCCTAGTGTGAACACGGTATTACGCACATTGTATTTCAATGTCATCTCGGCACTTATATCTAGGAGCATAGACCTGCACCATTCATACTGTGTCAGTGTTATACACGCGCGAGACGTGCATAACACTTCTTACCTTCACCTAGTAAACCACCCGCTCAGTTATTAAACTTAATATTCAAAACTAAGCCTTAACGGATATAGAAAACGGTCTATTTTATTTAACCACCATGCCTCCGGTTCAGCAAACAAGACAACCGGTCGATGGCATTGACAACGAAATCAAGGCATCAGCTTTAGACCTCATCGGGAATACCCCGATCGTCGCTCTTGACAGACTCCATCCCGGCCCTGGCAGAATATTAGCGAAGTGTGAATTTATGAATCCCGGAGCTTCAATCAAATGCCGATCCTCCCTTCACATGATAAAACGAGCTTTGGAGTCGGGAGAGTTGCAACCCGGCGCGCCTGTCGTCGAAGTCACTTCAGGGAATCAAGGTTGCGGACTTGCAGTTGTCTGCGCTGTGTTAGGACATCCTCTCACTTTAACCATGTCGAAGGGCAACAGCGCCCAGCGAGCCATTCACATGGAAGCTCTCGGTGCGAAGTGCGTCAAGGTACCTCAAGTGGAAGGTACTTACGGCAACGTCACCTTAGCCGATGTGAAAGTCGTCGAAGCCGAAGGATTAAAGATCGTCGACGAGACTGGAGCCTATTACGTAAACCAGTTTAACAACGAAGGAAACTCGCAGTCTCACTACGAAACTACCGGCCCTGAGATTTGGAGGCAATCCGGGCACAAAGTGGACGCGTTTGTCGCTACAGTGGGAACCGCTGGGACTTTTACTGGTACTTCGAAGTATTTGAAGGAGGTGAATCCGAATTTGAAAGCGTTCGTAGTGGAGCCGGCGGGGTCGGAGCCGATCAAAGGGAATCCTATAACGAAGCCGCTGCATTTGCTGCAAGGGTCGGGATACGGCTGCGTTCCGAATTTGTTTCATTTTGAGTATATGGACGGGACTGTGACTGTCTCGGATGCTGAAGCTGTAGAGTACATGAAGCTGGTTGGTACGAAGGAAGGGTTGTACGTGGGGTATACTAGTGGTGCGAACGTGGCGGCGGCAGTTAAACTTCTCAAATCTGGAAGGATTCCCAGTGACTCAGTCGTTGTTACCACCCTTAACGACACAGGACTTAAGTATACTCCCGTCCCTGAAGAGTTGACATAATACAACTAATGACGGCACATTTATTGGATATTAAAATTCTAGTGTTAGTTATAAGAATTTATTGTTTGTGATAAGTATTCGTAATGTATGATAACATTGTATAGTAAGGAAATGATAAGTAATAGTACTTGCATAGTTTTAAGTTTTTGTTCTAATAATTTATGTCTTTTGTATAACGACAAAGAGTAATAATTATATCTATTTCAAATTGAAGTGTTTTGTCACCCTTTTACTCATGTGGTTTTGTTTAGTTTGATATGGATGCATATTTAGGTTTGTGATAAGATATTACGATATGATAGGATATCAAGATACGATTCATTTTAATGATAGCTCACGCACAGTAAAGCGCAATCCTGCAAAGTATAGTTTTTTTTATGATAGATATTTTGAGAGAAAGTTATGGTACCAACGTTAATATTTACCCTAACAGCATTATTTTTTAGTTAATATGCCCGGGGCCGTAACCCTGAACCACGAATTATGATCCCTGGGATGTTAAACAGGTTTCAACTGGCAGTCTAGGCTTCTTGGTGATCATTGAACAATGACATGTAGCCAAGTAGTTCAAGCAGTTCTAGCATGTTCGATGCTGTCCAATGTAAAAGAGTTGCACAATTATATGTGTTGAACTAAGGTCAATGATTGCACCAGAAAGAGTCCAGTGCTACATCTTATGCCATCGGAACCAGTTCAGACCAGCACAACTCCATCTAAAACAGCATAGATACTGATCATAGAATAGAATAGAAAACCATTTGTTCAGCCAAATAAACTGGCCAAGTGCAAGTCGGACTCGCACTCGTAGGGTTCCGTAACACAGTTAAGTATTCCATAACTATGATTTTTCGCAACTTCAAAATTAACTTTGTTTTTCATAGTGTTTGTATGAAAAACAAAGTTATCTTTGCGGTCGCCATATCTCAAAAACTGATGGCTGTATCTCGTTCAAACCAATTTTCGTTGTTAGTTTTCATTGAGATCTATAGCATATATTTTTTTTAGATTTTTTACTCCCATACTTTAAAAGTTAGAGGGGGGGGGGGACACACATTTTACCACTTTAGACGCCTATCTTTCAAATTATTGACTTTGAGAAAAAATGATTGTAAGAACCTCAATGTCATTTTCGAAGACCTATCCATAGACCCCAAATGTATAGGTTTGAAGAAAAAAAAAAAAAAATTTGTTTCAGTTCCATGTATGGGATGCCCCCCCTTAAACTTATATTTTTTTTACTTTTGTATAAAAATCGGAAAGCGGTTTACAGAATACATCTACCTACTAAGTTTCAATTCTGTAGTCCTAACAGTTTCGGAATAAAATGGCTGTGACATACGGACGGACAGACAGACAGACAGACAGACAGACAGACAGACAGTGCCATTCGGCTACGGAACCCTAAAAATGCGATACTCAACACCAGTACACATCATCAGATGAGGTAGTGATCAGGTCCTTGTATCATCATCATTAACAGCCAGTATTCGTTCACTCTTGAATATAGACCTGTCCTATGGCAAGCCACTGAGCTTGATCTTCAGCGATTTGATTCCAACCGCTGCCAGCCAGCTCGCGTATATCATTGCACCACCTAGCTGGAGGGCGTCCTACGCTTCGTTTATCGAGCCGTGGTCTCCACAAGTCTACCCCAACGGTGCTTGTATATGTGACATGAAATAATCCAGACTAATATTATAAAATCATTTGTAACTCTGTTAGGTACTGTCTGTTTGTTACCTACGCCTAAACGAACATCCGATCTTATTAAAATTTAACGAGGAGATTCTTTATAGCATGAGGATGTACATAGGCTACTTTTTGTGAAAACAAAAAAAATTTTTTTACACATAACTTAAATAACTCAGATCAAACAAATGATGCAGAACAGAGCAACAGCAAACAAATGTTGCAGAACAGAGCAACAGCAAACAAATGTTGCAGAACAGAGCAACAGCAAACAAATGTTAAGCGGCAATAGCCCAATGGATAGGGTGTCGGACTGGCAATCGAGAGGTCGTGAGTTCGAATCCTACCCCACCCATTGCACTATTGACGTGAACCCACTCCAGACACAAGCATATTTAGCTTAGTTGGAGGGGTTAACAAGAATACTAGTAATGTGCAACCCACATTGGGAGTAATCTTTAAAAAAAAAAAACAACAAATGTTGCAGAACAGAGCAACAGCAAACAAATGTTGCAGAACAGAGCAACAGCAAACAGCAAACAGACCTTTACAGTGATATAATTCTATGTGTAAATGAAGTCACGGGTATCAGCTAGTTCTTTGGATAACATTAAGCGATGCCTACAGGATTATCCTGCCCATAACCAACATCTTAGTTGGATGGGTTAACAAGAATACTAGTAATGTGCAACCCACATTGCGAGTAATCTTTAAAAAAAAAACCATTCGACTACGAGTATTGTTCTAGTTGATGACGATATGAAATTAACTTTCATAGATCTGTTCAATTCAAAATTCAAATTCGGTATCTAACTTCAAACCTGTAGGTATCGCTTAATTTGTACGGCGATGTATACTACACACATATACACACGCCGACACTGTGCATTTGTTAGCTGCGTACAACGCTTGCTTCGTGCTGTGTATATTTTAAATCTATGAGGATCTAGCTAAGGCATGACATATTCTGAATATAGTCTATCAATGGTGTAATAAATATTAATTACTTGGTGCATGATCTAACTAACTAACATACAAGATAATCTCAATGTCACCATTTAGATTTAATTGTTTATCTACATTACTAAAAAGATAAGCGCATTGTTTAAATAATTAATCAGCTGGAATAAAATATTCATATCTATATTATCAATTAAAGATTATATAAAATCTTTATCAAAAAACAATAAACCGACTTTATTACCACAAACAGGCACTCAAAAGCGAAAAATAAATTACTTAATATAATTATTATAAGCGCTACCCACTTATCTATTTGAAGTCGGTGCCAGCCAAGTCTATTGGATAGTAGATAGATACTATGTATGTAGTAGGCAGTAGGTAGATACATGTAGGGTAGGTAGTATCTATATACTACCTATTAGACTTGGCTGGCACCGACTTCAGATAGATAAGTGGGTAGCGCTTATAATAATTATATTAAGTAATTTATTTTTCGCTTTTGAGTGCCTGTTTGTGGTAATTAAGTCGTTTTTTTTTAAACATTTTTTTTACCCTTTTTAGTGCAATACAAGTTTTAATTAAATTACATGTATCTATAAAAAATTGTGTCTGGGCCGTTATACACTGAAGGATATATACTTTGTGAAAATTTCAAGTATGTACCTATTACGGTTAAGAAGGTACATCTGTAAAGTGCGCACATATAGACACACGGACGGACGGACGGACGGACGGACAACAAAGTCTCAGAAAGTGTTCATTTGGTACCCTTTGGGTTCGGAAATTTATTTAAATTAAATTTAATTTAAAATAAAAAAACTAAAAGAACCGACTTCAAACGTCGCTCTAGTCAAAGTAGCCAGCAGTAAGCAGCATGTCATCGAGGTATACGAATGCATCGTAACACAAATGTTGATTAAAAATATTAAAAACCGCTTGACCGATTACGTTAAAATGTTAATGGGACAACCTGGAAAGGGGGTATGTACCCTTACCCGTGTGAAACAAAAAATATTTTTCCAAATCGGTTCAGGCATTTTCGAGTAAACGGTGAATTTATATTTAAAAAAAAAGAAGTCGACGAATTGAGAACCTCCTCCTTTTTGTGAAGTTGGTTAATAATATGAAAAAGATAACGCCAACAATGTGTGTTATATAAGTTTCTAATATTATAGGCGTATCATAAGCCAGTCAGACTGACACTAAGAGTCCTTATCAACCACTATCAGCCATAAGTAGCTGATAGTAGTAGTAGTATCAAAACTATCAATGTTTGTGCTAACGATATACTTTTTTTTCATTATGGTTCCACACGGTCAGTGCATTTAGCTGTCAAGTATTAAAATTATTCAAGTTTTTATGAACTCAAGTCATGAAGATGGATCAAAGTCGTATTCTAGTCCAAGTCATACTTTTATTTATTTTATTTATTATAAGTCATATTTATGTTCATTAGTCATATATGCATAGCCAGTATCATGACATCGAGGTATACAAATGCATCGTAATGTAAATGTTGATTATATTAAAAACAGCTCGACCGATTTCCTTAAAATTTAAATGGGACCACCTGGAGAGTGTACCCAATTGAAACAATAAAGGAATTTTACAAATCAGTTTTGACGAATTGAGAACATCGTCCTTTTTTGTGTAAAATTCGTGATAATAGCGCATTTCATGAACTTTAAAGAAAAATTATAGCGGTAAAGATAACTTTAGTAATTTAGCAGTAATAGTCGTTGAACTTGGGTTTTGGATAATTTTGTACCAAATACAAAATCCTTATAATAAATCCTTTAAGACGAAGTACCTAGTTGCTTGTTTATAACGGGTAAAGACTTGTATTGAATAAAAGGCTACTACGGAACCCTACACTGCGCGTGGCCGACACGCACTTGGCCGGTTTTTATTTTTTATTTAATGTATGTTACGCGATTACTTCCTCAATTGTGAACCGATTCGTAACCGATTCTGTTTTAATGGGTAGGGTACATTTTCGAGGTGGTCCTATTGTAATTACATCGAGATCTGATAAGCATCTCCAGAGATATGATGATAAACGTTTCAAACTTGCTACTAAAATTGACTCTCGGGCATGGAAATGTTTTAGTATTTAGGGTTCCGCACCCAAAGGGTACCAACGGAACCCTATTACTGAGACTCCGCTGTCCGTTTGTCTGTCTGTCTGTCTGTCTGTCTGTCTGTCACCAGGCTGTATCTCATGAACCGTGATAGTTAGACGGTTGAAATTTTCACAAATGATGTATTTCTGTTGCTGCTATAACAACAAATACTAAAAACAAAACAAAGTTAATAATTAAAGGGGGGCCGCAAACAAAAAACGTGTTTTTACTATAGCACCATCTATGAACGATGGTAACCAACAAAAAGGTCACTGACCTTTGTATTAACGTTCACAATGGTGGGTTTTAGAAGTTCGTTTGACATTCGTTAGATGGCGTTGTAGTAAATATGTTTAGTACTGACACGGTATTGACACGATATTTATATATATATCGATGTTAAAACTATGTAGATACTTAACTTTTCCGGCAAATTTTGTTCAATCGGAACCCTACATGTGCGAGTCCGACTCGCACTTGGCCAGTTTATTTATTTAATGTATGTTACGCGATTACTCCCTCAATTGTGAACCGATTCGTAACCGATTCTGTTTTTAATCGGTAGGGTACATTTTCGAGGTGGTCCTATTGTAATTTCATCGAGATCTGATAAGCATCTCCAGATATATGACGATAAACGTCTCAAACTTGCTACTAAAATTGACTTCGGGCATGGAAGTCGGTTGTTTTAGTTTTTAAACTATCTACTAGTACTATACTAATTATTACCTTACAACAAGTGCGTGGGAAATACCCAGCGTGTTCTGTTCTCAGTAATAAAGCATGTTTTTCCTGTCCCTAATCAGGCACATAAGTTAGAAAACTAGCGCATAGCTTGCATCAATAAACTGTAAAATACTAATTGCCTGCTAACCAGGCTAGTATGAGAAAAGTTTGTAGGCAGGTGTTGTTCTGTGGACAGTTTTAAGGTGGGTCGACAATACCGTTTTTTAGGGTTCCGTACCTCAAAAGGTAAAAAAAGGAACCCTCATAAGATCACTTTCTTGTCCGTCTGTCCGTCTGTCTTACTTGTCTTACAGCACAAATAAAGGAAACATTTCAAAAAATAAATAAAATTTGAAAACTAAAGAGTGTCCCCATACATACATAGATTCGCTAATTAAGATAGGCCTCTGAGTTATATGAGCGCTCATACAATTTAGATGTCTAGCTAAATTGGCACCAACCAACGTTTGTACGAAAGCTTCGGTGGGCGAGTCTAACTCGACTTAGCCGGTTTTATTTAGCATTGTATTGACTTAGCAGCTTGATGTTTTTAATGAAAACAAATGAACATAATTTGAACTATTACGTATAACCTGTGTCCATCCTAAGCTTAGTCCTTACGCTTCACGTGATCCCTGGATGGTTCGAAGCAGGCGTCTACTGGTGGAAGGTTTTGGTGGTTCGTACACCTGCTACACTTTTCCATACAAATGTATTCCCCGTTTCCTCCCTGGAAAATGCTTATAGAGAAAAAAATATTTCTACAATAAATCAAGGTCTGCTGTAGCTACGCCCTTATCATTTTTTTTTGACCAACCAATTGCCAATAGAAATATGACCCTTCAAAAATCTTAAAGACAAGATTAAAGGGCTTATTTTTTTTTGCAACAAGTTGGTCAAAAAAAGCAAATGGGGTCGTAGCTAAATCACACCTTGATTTTTTTCTTAACGGGGGAATTCTTTTGTATGGAAAATGCACCCCACGTTCCTTCTTAACCATTATATAAAACGTGTATTCAATGACAAAGTGAATTAATATTCACAACAATAAAATAATACATACATACATACTTAAGTTTAAAATTGTATAACACCCCCGGCTGATATAATCAGTTCATTGAGACCATTCCAATGAGCCCAAAGACGACATCTCTGCTGTAAGTTGGTGAGGAGATGAGTATTCTGCAAATGGAGATGTTTTAGCATCAGTTCAATACTACCATGTTCTTACAATAATCGTTGAAGTAAGAGGATACCAAGATTATCATAATCATAATAATATTTAGTGTCGGATCTAATTGGATCATTCGTTTGCGTCAATTACAATCGAAAGCTTCTAGGTCACCTCATCATCCCTACATTAACCATCACCAACATTAATCATTAATCAGGGGAATTAAACATTTTTTTCAGTGTGACTTTAGACGTTTACATGAAAGCTGAATGGTTCATTACTTTTGTTTTCAAAGGACTAAGTAATGTTTTTTAGGGTTCCGTAGCCGAATGGCAAAAAACTGAACCCTTAGATTTGTTAGTTGTCTGTCTGTCCGTCCGTATATCAGAGCCATTTTATTTCGAAACTATTAAGACGATATAGTTGAAACTTGGTAAGTAGATTTATTCTACAAACCGCTTGCCGAAGATTAAAAAAAAAATAGTTTAAGGGGGGACTCCCCATACATGGAATTGAAACTAAATCTATACGTGTGTGGGTGTGGGTGTCTATGGATGATCTTTAAAAAATTAAATGACATTGAGGTTCTCAAAACAATGTTTTCTCAAAGTCAATTGTTTGAAAGATATACACATCTGAAGTGGTAAAATAATAAAATTCCAAAATTCACCCCTGAAGGGAAAGATGAAACGGGGGTGTCTATGGATGATCTTTAAAAAATTAAATGACATTGAGGTTCTCAAAACAATGTTTTCTCAAAGTCAATCGTTTGAAAGATATACACATCTGAAGTGGTAAAATAATAAAATTCCAAAATTCACCCCTGAAGGGAAAGATGAAATGGGGGTTCAAAGTTTGTATAGAGAAACAAGATATACAAGAT
The DNA here is from genome assembly GCA_954871355.1 of Cabera pusaria. Lineage (NCBI taxonomy): Eukaryota > Metazoa > Arthropoda > Insecta > Lepidoptera > Geometridae > Cabera > Cabera pusaria. The sequence continues at coordinate 1,041,354 of OX940901.1, forward strand.
AGATAGTATTTTCTATTCGAAACTTCATGCAAGTGCTTCAGTAAAAAAATAAGTAAATACGTGTTTCAGGATTTTTCGAAATTCCACCCCTAAAAGGATGAAGTGGGGTAAAAAAGTCTAAAATCAATATTGTTTCGGATTGCGCTGAAATTTGGCATGCAGATAGTTATTTTGACTTAGGTATCCGCTAAGAAAAAAAAATTAAAAATTCAATCTGATGATCAATGAAGCGGGGTTTCAAAGTTTGGATAGTCATTTTATTCGACATTTCACATAAGTAGTTCTGTAAATAAATAAGTAAATACGAGTTTGAGACTTTATCAAAATGCCACCCTAAGAGGATAAACTGGGGTAACAAAGTCTAAAAATCAATATTGTTTCCGATTGCGCTGAAATTTAGAATGCAGTTAGTTATTATGACGTAGATATCCGCTCAGAAAGGATTTTCTAAATATTCCTCCCGGAACGGGGATTCAAAGTTTGTATGGCGAAACAAGATGAGATAAAGTACGTGTTGTAGGATTTTTCGAAATGAGGTAGGTAACAAAGTCTGAAAATTTGGGTTTTTCGGGTTTTATAAATATGAATCGAATTACCTCAGTCACGCGATAATATGAAAACGGATGAACCGACTTGGCTAATTCTTATATGATGTCTTTAATGATTTTACGTTAACGTTTTTACGAAAGAAAAGTTTTAAGTAAATATAAGAAGTTTTTAACGCGGGCGAAGCCGCGGGGCACTTCTAGTTAACTAATAAGACACATACGTATCCCAGCTACACCGTACCCTACCACGTCATGGTAATCCCCCTTCCCCCCTCCCCTCACTTACCCTCCCCCCCCTTCCCCGCACTTCCACCTTCCCTCCCATTCCCCTAACTTACCCTACCCTTCCTCTCCCCCTTACCCTCACTTCCACATCCCCTCACCTTCCCTCGCCCTCCCCTCCCCCTCCCCTCCCATATTTAATCCTCCCAATTTGCCCATATACTGAATAAACGCTTTGACTTTTGACTTTTGACCATCGCTTCCGATTTTATCTAGTCTTCAAAATATCTAATGCCTTATAATTTTGACAGCATCGCGACACCCAAGAGACGCTGGCGGTCCTGGACCGGCTCGACCTTGACACCGAGAAGCCGACGGACGAGGAGGTAGCTCGCAAGTTCGGCTTCGAGGAGGACTATGTCAAGGGCACCGTCTCATGGTGGCAGCATCTCAAACCGCAGATGTGGTCGCTGTTTGACGAGCCATATAGTTCAAACGCTGCTAAGGTGAGGAATAATCTTTTTGGTTTGACTAAAGAACCTCCGTTTGAAATAGATTGATTCACTTGACCTCTATCTCTCCTGACGTTCATTGATGAATTTCCAAGACGAAATCGTGCTGGAAATGGAAGACAGCAATGAGACTAGGCGCAGGTCAATTGACTTTAGTCCAATCCACAGAGCGCAACTATCCCAAACCCTTTTATCAATCTGGCTGGCGTTTATCGCATCGATTTTATGTTTTTTTATGACATAAGGTTACTGGACCAGCACGTAGCTCCCTGATCATATGCGATGGCGTCTACCTATTACAGACAAACCGGCATTCAAAATTCTGAATAGCTAATATTTAACATGTCACAGCACTGCGCCTGTTATATTTCACATGCCCTGTAATTTTACTGAACACGTTGCCATTCAAACCAAAAAAACATTCCTATTTCACCGCTGAATTATATGGAAAAGTGGTGGTACCGCCTTAGACGGACTAGCGGAAGTCCTACCTCTACAATTGTCCAAAAAACTGTCCTACCACTGTCTTATCCCTACAACTGTCTTCATGTCTTACTGTATGCAGTACCGTTAGTACGAGTTTTCATACCAAACTCGATATCGTATATCGAGCAAATTTTGTATGAAAAACAGTACAGCGCCTCTAGCGGTTACTACACTTAACTAAATTTAGACCAATCAGGGAGCCAGAATAAGTTAAAAACTATGTGAGATCTGTCAAAAGCGTTTACGATAAAAACTAAGGGTACAGAAATGTGAACTCAGAGAAACGTACAAGATCCGGAAACGTACATTTAATTTATCTCCATTGACCAAACATCAGGTTATCAGAATCAGAATTAGAAAATATTTATTGCATAGATTATATTTTATTTATACAACACCAAATCATTAATAAAAATAAAAAAAAATAAACTACACTTTACATATTAAGGGATGTTCAGTTTCAGGATGTTGTGGTAAATTGCCAAGAACGCTGGCTACATTCCTGCGTAGATTATATTAATGTTAGACACATTAGTGTATACAAACTAGACTGAACCATATATACTTTCATACTCGCAGTGCACTTTCTTACAATACAGCTACGCATAGGCTACTTTTCGTTATTGCCACATCGCTCGATCCAGAGCTATTTTATAAAATTAATATTCCATTAAAAATAAAAACATTTTTCGGAAATAAACTTCCCAACATTAATTATAATGAATGCTTTACGAATTTCAAGACACATTAACGAAGATATTCCATGCTTCATTAATATATAAAGAGCTGGGAACTTCATAATGTAATAGGATCTCAAATATTAATATCAAAATTAAAGCCGAAGCGAAACTCCTAATGTTCCAAATTAAGACTCTTCTGAATTCTTCTTGAGTTAAATCAACAATAAAATGTAATCCTTTGACTTTATGAAGTGTAAAATATGGTTCTTGTTAGAATGTAACGTCGTCACAAGATCTCGCAGTAGTGCCACTTTTCTCGTCAGTCCGTTGTCGTCAAATGCTCTCTCTGCTCTGTTCCTATTATATCGTGAATTCATGTACAGTTTAATAAATACACTAAACGGGTGTATCTCTTTTATTTACGCAAATATTAACGTCATGGTAGCAGTGCGTATAATGTCTACATAAAATTTCGCGTCCACGACGAGTATTTTCAGATAACTGTGCCTGTGACTCGAGATTCATACCGGCCGGCACCGCGTGTGCGCAGTGGTACTTAACCTCACAACGTCAATTGAAAATCGAGATTTTTTGATAAAAATGTCCTCCACTTCGGCGAACGCATTCAATATTGAAAAACTTACTGGTCGATCCAACTATGCAAGTTGGAAATTCGCCGTGAAAACGTATTTACAGCACGAAGATTTGTGGCAGTGCATCGAACCAACGACCGGCACCGCCATCGATCCTGCTAAAGACACGAGAGCGAGAACAAAAATCATTCTCCTTCTGGATCCTGTAAATTACGTACATATCCAGGACGCCCAGACAGCTCGTGATACTTGGGAAAAGTTGGAGAAAGCATTTGACGACAACGGACTGACGAGAAAAGTGGCACTACTGCGAGATCTTGTGACGACGTCACTCGACAGCTGTGATTCTATAGAAGATTATGTGAATAAAATCATGAGCACAGCTCATAAGTTACGGGGCATTGGCTTCAATGTAGAAGATTCATGGATCGGTGTACTGATGCTCGCTGGCCTGCCAGACTTTTATAAACCAATGATAATGGGATTAGAAAGCTCTGGAATCCAAATTACTGCAGACGCCATCAAAACAAAGCTTATCCAGGAAGTTAAGTGTGAAAATTCCTCCGCCTTCTTCATGAACAAGAAAAACAAGCCACAGAAAACCCCGAATAAAGCTGTGCATGCCTCGGGTCCCCGGTGCTTTAACTGTAATTCACATGGACACATTGCTCGATTCTGCAAAGCACCGAAAAAAGTAAAAAACAAAGCAGGATTTGTCGCCGCTTTTTCAGCAACAATAGGAAGCACAGATGATAAATGGTATTTGGACTCTGGTGCAGCCATGCATATGACGAACAGAAGTGACTGGCTGTATGATGTCCACAGGACTCCGGTTTCAAGGGTAACAATAGCAAACAAGTCCCCGATGCCTGTTGAAAGTGCTGGTAATGTTGATATTTCCCTGTATGGCTCTGAGAAAATACAGGTAAGAGATGTATTGTATGTACCAAACATTGCGGTAAATTTGCTCTCTGTAAGTGCTATGAGTAAAAATGGTTGTAAATTGATTTTTAATAACAAAGGATGCGATATATACAATGCTCAGGGTACACACATATGTTCAGCAACTATGGTAAACAACCTATACAGGTTGAATATTGATGCTAATGTCACCGCTAATGTAATTTCCACCGGTATTACAGATGACTCCGTGCTATGGCACCGACGTATGGGCCATTTAAATTTTGCTGATGTACAGAAGCTCCCTCAGTGTGCCGAAGGACTGTCTCTACCTGTGAGTAAAGAAAAAGCCAACGTAACATGTGAAACATGCTTAAAAGGAAAGCATGCCAGGATGCCATTCCCGAAAGAAGGCTCACGTGCCACTCAGCCTCTGCAGATAATCCACTCAGACCTATGTGGAGTTATGGAAACCCCATCATTTGGAGGTAAGAAGTATTTTATAACATTCATAGACGACTATACAAGAAGAGTATTTGTCTACTTTCTGTCTAACAAACTTGATATAACTGATATTTTTAAAGATTTGAAAACTAAAGTAGAGAATGAATTAAATTATAAAATAAAATGCATTAGAACAGATGGTGGTACTGAGTATTGCAATCAATATTTTGAAAAATATCTGAGAGATTGCGGTATAGTCCATGAAATTAGTGCACCTTATACACCCCAACAAAATGGCCTATCCGAACGAATGAATAGAACGTTGGTGGAGCGTGCAAGATGTATGATTTTTGACGCTAACCTAAGTAAAGGATACTGGGCTGAGGCAGTTGCTACTGCAGCATACATTATAAATAGATCGCCTACAAGGGCGTTAGGTGGAAAAACACCGTATGAAATTTGGAGTGGTAAAAAGCCAAACCTGTCGCATTTCAGAATTTTCGGTTGTGAGGCAATGGTTCATACGCCCAAACAGAAGCGCCAAAAATGGGATGCCAAGTCTAGTAAATTTATATTCACAGGCTATTGTGAACATTCCAAAGCATATAGATTAATGGACTTCAGATCACATAAAGTGCTTATAAGCAGGGATGTTACATTTCTTGAGAAATATCAGAAGCTAGGTGTTGATGTACCTTTTGGAGTTTCAAGCCCTCAGACATCATCAGACAAAAATGATAGTGGCTTCAGTGGATCTGAAAACCAGTCTACCTGTTCTGAGTATAGGAGAGAATACTCCGTTCAAGTACCTCTCAAAAACAGACAAGATATGGTACCAGTAGAGATATATGATGATTGCAGTGAGTATGATACTGGGGACAGTGCCACCGGCTCACCTGTAAACTCACCAACACCTCCGGTTTCACCAGACTCACCAGATAAGGTAACATTAAGGCCCAATAATCAACTTAATCGGACTGAACTTGATAAGCCTCCGATATCGCCAGCTTCTAAGGAAAATGTAACATTAAGATACCGCTTACCACATAAACTGTCTGAAGAGATGGATGATGATCCTACAAGCTACTTATGCTTCAGTAATATAAATGATCCACAGACAGTGGAGGAGGCTCTTTCTTCTGAGAATGCAGAACACTGGAGAAAGGCAATGGATGAAGAATATGAATCACTAGCTAAAAACAAAACGTTTACCTTGACTGAGCAGCCTTCTGATAAAAGAGTAATTCCATGTAAGTGGGTTTTTAAAACAAAAACAGACCATAAAGGCAACATAGAACGATACAAGGCTAGACTGGTGATAAAAGGCTGTATACAGAAGAAAGGACTAGAATATGATGAAGTCTACTCACCTGTAGTACGCTATACTTCTATGAGATACCTACTGGCGCTAGCTGTAAAGTATGATCTAGAAATCGACCAAATGGATGCTGTATCTGCCTTTCTGCAGGGCGACATTGACAGGGAGATATACATGCAGCAGCCTCCAGCATATGAGAAAGGATCACAAGTATGTAAACTGCACAAGTCTATTTATGGACTCCGTCAAGCCAGCAGGCTGTGGAACCAGAAGTTGGACAAAGTTCTACGAGAAATTGGCTTAAAACGCTCACAGGTAGATCCTTGTGTATACTATAATGAGAAACAAATGATTTTTATTGCTGTATGGGTTGATGACCTTATAATACTATCCTCCAAGAAAGAAACTACAGATGTGATAAAGGAGAAACTTAAAGTAAACTTTAGCATGAAAGATCTTGGAAAAGTTAAGCAATGTATTGGTTTAAATATTACAAGGAACAGAGACACAGGAGAGTTATTTATAGATCAAGAAAAATACATCATAGATATTTTAGAGAAATTTGGCATGTCAGAATGCAAACCAGTTAAAACTCCAATAGAAGTTGGAATGAAATTTACAAAAAATATTGAAAAGATGAACATGGATTTTCCTTATCAACAGGCAATCGGGTGCTTGTTATATTTAGCACAAGCTACAAGACCAGATATATCATTTTCTGTAAACACATTGAGCAGATTCAATAACAACCCAAACACTGAACACTGGCTCGCTGTAAAAAGAGTTTTCAGATATTTACAGGGGACCCGTGGATTTAAATTGAGATATCATCAAGATCGCACTCAGAACATCACAGCATACTGCGATGCAGACTGGGGTGGCGATATAGAAACCAGAAAGAGTTGCTCTGGTTATATTTTCATGTTTCAGGGTGGAGGGATCTCTTGGAACTCACGCAGACAACAAACCATAGCACTCTCGACAACTGAGGCAGAGTACATGGCAATGAGTTCAGCTCTACAGGAAAGTTTGTGGTTCCGGCAGCTACAGATTGAGCTTGGCCAACAGGACACTGGTGATACCATTTCTATATTTTGTGACAATCAAAGTGCTATTAGACTTTCTTTGAGTGATAGTTATAAACCTAGAACTAAGCATATTGATATTAGGTATCATTTCATCAAAGATTATGTAAACAGGACATTTGTTAAATTCTTATTTGTTAAAAGTTCTGACATGGTCGCTGATATTTTAACTAAAGGGACTTCTATAGAAAAACATATATATTGTACATTTAATATGGGTCTGCGTTCAGGAGAGAATGTTAGAATGTAATCTATTTTGTGAACGCAGCCATATCGGTGTCTGTCATATGTCAATGTTAGTCTATGTCTATGACACTTGTTAATGCTCTCTCTGCTCTGTTCCTATTATATCGTGAATTCATGTACAGTTTAATAAATACACTAAACGGGTGTATCTCTTTTATTTACGCAAATATTAACGTCAGTTCTGACGCCGAGTTTCTTTCCGACCCCGAAATTTTAATTCAAATTTATGCTAAGCGAGAGCCTTCTAGCCTTTTTAGGTCCTCCTTTGTTTTTATACAATCTTTAAGTTGAAAGCTTTTGCTATTTACATATCTCGTTACAAAGGTGCTTCTGTTTAAAGCTCCTTTTAGTGGTTCAGTTTAATGTGAGACAACAGTGTAGCCGCCGTCTTGGTTGTCGTGTTAAGCAAACGACGGAACAATGTCCCGTAATTTCGTTTGTTATTTGCCTAATTTCAACAAGGCGCCTTCTCTCCGAATCGCCTGATTATGAACGTCGTACAAAGCGGAATAACAAGACATTTTTACATTTAAATTGAATTTAAAAGCTGCAGCCGGCACGTCCTCACCATGAATATTTATTTACCTTGTCTCGCTCTCACAAGCCTCTAAGCTTCTGTAAATTCAACTAATTTGCCACCGATTCAACATAGTAAATTTCTTTTCCAGATAATCGGCGTGATATCAGTGTTCTTCATATGTGTGTCCATCATATCGTTCTGTCTGAAAACGCATCCGGACATGAGAGTGCCAGTGATCAGAAACTATACAGTGACGACGGCAAATCAGACCCAGAGTTGGGCGTTGGACAAAGTGCAAACAAACGCTCACGTAGCGTTTTTCTATATAGAGTGCGTGTGTAACGCGTGGTTTACTTTAGAGATCCTAGTTAGATTCATATCGTCTCCCAATAAGTGCGAGTTCATCAAATCTTCGGTTAACATCATTGACTACATCGCCACTATGAGCTTCTACATCGACCTCATGCTGCAGAAGTATGCGTCTCACGTCGAGAACGCCGATATCCTGGAGTTCTTTTCTATCATAAGAATTATGAGACTGTTTAAATTGACGAGGCACTCGTCCGGTCTCAAGATTCTGATTCAGACATTCAGAGCGTCCGCTAAGGAACTGACGCTTCTGGTATTCTTCTTAGTACTGGGGATAGTTATTTTTGCAAGTTTGGTATACTATGCTGAGAGGATACAGACGAACCCTCACAACGATTTCAATAGTATACCACTGGGGCTGTGGTGGGCGCTGGTCACCATGACGACCGTGGGATATGGTGACATGGCTCCGAAGACGTACGTCGGAATGTTCGTCGGTGCGTTGTGTGCTCTTGCCGGTGTAAGTATCACAATGGTTTTATTATATATGGGCCTATGTAACATCTATATTAGTTGCCTGAAATAAATGTATTTATTTATATTTATTATTATTTTTATCCAAATTTTGTATTTTAAACGAGTACAAGACGATAAAAACAAACAAAATGTTACAATCATTTCATTAACGTAATTGGGCAAAGGCAATCTAGACGACGTCTTTTCATAAAAATATTCCACAATCTTATCTCAAAATGTTTAATGGACCATATTAACACACCAAAAAGCTCTTCAAGAACGATTCCGCTCCATTTTGATGATTTGATGCATACATTATGATGCCCCGCCGTGCCCCAGTTCAAAACTTGAACTTATTGTGCCACATCAAAATTTCATAAAATTAAGCCGTCAAGTCCACTAGCCAGTGTAACTTGAGCTCTATTTCTATTGGTGTAGGTGCTGACGATAGCTCTGCCCGTGCCGGTCATTGTGTCCAACTTTGCGATGTACTACTCGCACACACAAGCGAGAGCTAAGCTGCCCAAGAAGCGAAGGCGCGTTATCAACGTTGAGCCTACGAGACCTCCAATGCGTAAGTATAATTTAAAAATAGTAGAGTTAATGTCAAATTTAATTATTTTATTTTATTTAACAGGATTTTCTTAACAGCTATTATAAATTCTCTACTGTCGTAAATTAATTGGCAGGAGCGATCTTTGTCTAGTTTTGGATAAAAAGTGACTGATCTTGAGTTACAAGTATTCAGGATGTTTTATTTTTCGTTATACGTGTATCCACTTGACTTAACAAATAACCCCATCTCTTGAATTTTTTTTTCGGGGTTTAGATTCTGGCGAATTGACAACGTCCTACTTTTTTGTGAAGTCGGTTAAACACATCACTGCTAAATCGAATCAAATCAAATAATTTAGTTGCAAGAATACAGTTCACAAATTTGTGGTTAAAGCTATGTGTAAGTCATCGTATTCAGCCTGCATGCAGATGCGCAAATATTTAAATTATCTCACCTGAAATTAATTTAATGCGGTCTAAAATGGAAATGTGCTTGTCCAGATGAACATTTCCAGAAATGGAAGAATGCAGTGAAACGAGGCGTCGGACAACTGACTTCAGGCCATTAGGCGTCCATTACACGATAGGTTTTGCTGTCAGCTTTCTCATAGTCACGGCTGTGACTGATGGATAACTGATCGTGTAATGGGGTGACTGACCGATATTTACATACTTTGATTTGCTGCATGAGCAACCATCAGTCATAACTTTTGGTTTTGAATGATGGATAACCTACCGTGTAATAGACGCCTTAGTTTTCATCGACTGAATCAGTCGTTACCTCGAATTTGAGGTTGTTGAACCTCTCACTTCACGTGCCTTTTAACATAATTGACTAGTTACCCTTCAATGTGAGCTCAAAGAGTTGCGCTATAATTATGCAAGCCTACGGTTCTTTTCCTTTGGGCTTTTAGTCTTGCTTATGGACTTCACAGTTTTATTATGTAATTTAGATTTTTTCTGTAGTAGGTAAGCAAGCGTTTGACCACTTTTTCACTTGATGTTAAATAAAGATGTGATCGACGATGTCGCACGCTTGCCTAAAAGATACCTGTTCACTCGGAGTTTAAAGCCTCATGGATTGTACTTAACAGGAAACAGTCTCTGGTACTTACTGTATTTTCTTAATAAAAACACCATATTAATCAATACTAATCTATACTAATATTATAAAGAGAGAACATTTGTATTTTTGTATTTTTTTATGTTTGTATTGATTTGGCTCAAAAACAACTAGACCGATAAAAGACTATATATAATCCCGTGTAAATCATAGGTACATTAATGGAGACCTATTTTTATTTTATTTATTTATTTGGCACACAAAACAGAATTATTTTATTACAATGCACAGAATAAAACAATATTTTGGTTACAAACAGTAGAGCATTCCTAAATAATATGTGTACACAACTTGATTAATAAATATTATAAACAATTACTCTTGCATTTAAAACATAAAAACAAATTAAAATTAAAATTAATTTCATCCTAGATATAATAATAATATTAGGATGTTTCATTAGATATCCTCCTATTTTGTAACCTAAGTCAACAGTAAAACGGTCGAGAAAACACGTTTTTTACGAACGCTGCTCAATCGAAGAAAGATGGAAGAATAGTATCTATGGAAGAGTTGTACAACTTAATAAGACCTACAAAAAAGTCCGCGACAGCATATGTTTATCTCTTAAGATTGACTCACAGTAAACATTTTAATCTTTATTTATTTAATTAAAAACATTATATAACTTCCAAGGCTATTTTTTAATATATTTATAGTATTAATCCTTATGCAAATAATTGTAAATAATAAAATAACCTTGGCCACATATTATAGATTAAAATTATCATTTACAGTATATAATTTAAATGAAAACTTAAGAATATATCACAGATTTAAAATCGCAATTATCAATTGCATCGCAAATTAATAAAATAATTGCAGCGAAACCACAGACTAGGCAATAGTTACTAAATAAACATTATTGTTTGCTATTCTGTAGATCCCCACCGATATAAATCAATTTGATGTCAATATAGTATGATCTATGGTATAGTATAATATTGAAATTCAAAATTTAACCACCCAGACTGATCTATGTATATATTTTTTAATTAAAAACATTCCACTCAGCCCAAACACGACATCTTAGCTGTAAGTTGGTAAGGAGTTGAGTATTCTGGAGATTCCAGGAGATGTCCCACAGCAGTAGTTTAATGCTTCCGTGTTCTTTCAATATCGTTGAAGGATACCGTATTTCGAATTGATCAGACCTTTGAAGGTCGATTTCATAGCGCCCTCAACTAGAAAAAAACCGGCCGAGTGCGAGTCGGACTCGCGCACGAAGGGATCCGTACCATTATCTATACTAAACTGGCCAAGTGTAAGTCGGGCTCGTACTCGTAGGATTTCGTAACACAGTAAAGTATTCTATAACTATGATTTTTCGCAACTAAAAAAATAACTTTGTGTGTCATAGTGTTTGTATAAAAACAAAGTTATGATTGCGGTCGCTGTATCTCAAAAACTGCTGACTGTATCTCATTCAAACCAATTTTCGTTGTTAGTTTTTATTGAGATCTACAGCATATTTTTTTTTAGATTTTTCACTCTCATACTTCAAAAGTTAGAGGGACACACACACACACATTTTACCACTTTAGACGCGCCTACCTTTCAAATGATTGACATTGAGAAACAATGATTTTAGAAACCTCAATGTCATTTTTAAAGACCTATCCATAGACACCCCACACGTATAGGTTTGAAGAAACATTTTTTTTGTTTCAGTTCCATGTATGGGATGGGATGCCCCCCCTCAAAGTTTTAATTTTTTTTTGTATAAAAATCGGAAAGCCGTTTACAGAATACATCTATCTACCAAGTTGCAATTCTGTAGTCTTAATAGTTTCGGAGTAAAATAGCTGTGACATACGGATGGACAGAAAGACAGACAGACATGACGAATCTATAAGGGTTCCGTTTTTTGCCATTCGGCTACGGAACCCTAAAAACGGCCAAAACTCATGTCTGTTGTATGGGAAAATATTGATTTTAATTTCATTTAATTATTTATTTTTAAAGTTAATAATATAACCCAATATTCTGTGGATATTTCAAGCGTCTACCTGTTGCCATTATCAATATCGAGCAAAAACATCACGTTTGTTGTATGGGAGCCCCCTTAAATATTTATTTTATTCTGTTTGTTAGTATTTATTGTTAAAGCGGTAACAAAAATACAATAATACACTACATAAAATACACAATATATATTATATAATAACAATGATATATAAATAAATATATCACAATATAATAATACATAAACAATAATCATCTGTGAAAATTTCAACTGTTTAACTATCACGGTTCATGAAATACAGCCTGGTGGCAGACGGACAGACAGCGGAGTCTCAGTTATAGGGTCCAATTTTTTACCTATTGGGTACTTCGAGCATTTACCAAAGGAGATGTTAACGCACGGCGTACCACTCTGCTGACCATATAGCCATTTTTGGCCATATGAGCGTGCGTAATTACGCTGTATTTTTAATACTGTGTGCATGTTTCAAGATAGTGTGCGGGATCGTTCAAAGTGAGTGATTTGTGTGTGTGCAATGCGTGTTTACCTCGTCCCCCGTAAGTATCGGCAGAAAAAAATGTTTGCGGATTACAACGTTAACATCTCCATTGGTAAATGCTCGACGATTGGGTACTTCGAGCATTTACCAATGCTCGAAGATTCGGTATGAAACCCTAAAAAGCTCATAATTTTAAAACATCTCGGATTTACATGAATTAAAGCTATAAAACACTTTCGATGAAGACATATCAAACAAAAAAATCAATCAATAAAAAAAATCAAAATCAGGATATCCGTTCGGATGCTACCATGCCACAGATATGACGACAGACATACAAGTAGATACACACGTTAAACTTATAACACCCCTTCTTTTTGCGTCGAGGGTTAAAAATAAGTCGAGGACGGTGAACACGCTAGGCCTAGAATTGTATAAATAATGGTATAACATTAACGGTATTGCAATGCATAAAGTGCTTCTAAAGTGAAAATATGTAATATTTTATTTATAGAAGGGCCTTTCCCGTTCCCGTAAGAACACGGGGATATAATGTAGCTTATGTTACTCGCTGATAATGCGGCTTTTAATTAGTGATTTTTTTTTAAATCGGTCTAGTAGTTTTTGAGTTAAATCGAAAGATACAAAAAAATAAAGTCTTTATAATATTAGTATAGACTATCGGTAGGAGGTCAGAAGCTTGCAGGCGGCCAACAAACTCTGACAACAGGGCTAGCCACTCAGTCTATACGAAACCCAAGCACACACACACCCAGTAATAATTTAAAAACAATCCTTTACATAATCTAGGACCAGAATAAGTCAAGACAAATCCACCGTGCCCAAATACGAAGTATTTATAATGTGTAATTTTGAAGTTTCTTTGGCTACCTTCCGGGTCCACCTTCAGACCTTCGTCATCATGAGTAAATAGAATATACTTACTCTTAACAACAAAACTAACGAGCTTAAAGTTGGCTGTCTTAGCCACAGGCCTAGGATTTCACTACGTTTAAGTTAAATCCTAGGTCTGTGGTCTTAGCACTCTGCATCTGCGAGTTCTAGTCCTTTGATCGTCCCGTTGATCTTATGATGGAGCCTGGATTTAGATCCAGGTTCCATCATGAGATCAGCGCAGTGGTACCGCGATGTTTCATTGTCACCGAATTGAGCTCAAATTCAGCTAAATTGGAAATTAGGAATTTCTTGTAAAATGGATTTTAAAGATTAAAAAAATTATTACCTTGCATACATACATTGCAAGTTAAACAATAGCTTGTATAAAAAAACAAAACGAACAAAATTGTAAAAGAACAAAGTGGTAAAAAACAACTTGTTAACGAATGTAACAAGTTGTTTATATAATAAAAACAACTTTGTACATTCTTTATCAAGTTGTTTTTTACCACGTTGTTCTTTTACAATATACAACACTTTCAAAGGAGAACAGTAACAAAGAAAACCAGACTCCACCAAAGCGGGAGGAAAACATTATGGAACAATTAAGGATTTCGTTGCGCTGCGTAATTATTCTTAAAAGGAAAAAAATCTTATTGATTTATTTTGAGATACATCTTCACTTATTTTAGCTTTGGTGGAGTCCGGTCTTGTTGGAAATGAGAGTGGTAGCAGCTATCGAAACTGCTATTTTTCATACAGATCAGCCCTTATTTCTTCATCATTTAATGTATAACTTTATATTTAGGTACTCCCGGAGCCCCGGGCGCACCTGGAGGACAAATGGCTCCAGGTATGGGACCTCAAGTAGTTAACAGAAGGATGAATGCAATCAAAACCAATCATCCCAAAGACATGATGGGACCTAATATGGGTAAGATTTTTTCAAAACAAGGTACAGGAAATTCAAATTGATTTCTTGAAAGATATTATTGCGATTTATTATCTGTTTATAAATACGATTTAATGATGAACAATAAAGTTTGATGCTAATATTTTGTATAAAAATAATCCAAATTCATGACTTTGGCGACTTCATCCACCATACATCCCCTATGCTAAAATATTTCTGAGATGTTAAAATATATTTCAAACAAAGACGAACACTTGTAGAACAAAGCACAATTTGTGTATGAACCCACTATGTAGACGATAATTTATCATAGACTTGTCCCGATTGGCGTAACTTTCACAAAACTAGATGACATGTTACAATCACTAACAAACGCATTGGCTACACTAACAAAATTAACTACTTACAATTATAACATAGATAATGTTGCATTTTACCTAGATTCCGCTGATTACAAGGTCAATGCTGTTATTAAAACCAAAGAAACTAGATATGTAAATAAAGAGATTGCTAGCAGCAATGGCCTCGTAAATGAATGTATGATATAAATAATAAAATCACTAATACTAACTATAGCTTATGCAATGTAATCCTCCACAGATGGTGATCGTAGCGAGCTTGAGGCTATGATCCAAACGACACCAAACAACTGCAAAAGAAAAAATTTAAACATGCTTTAGAAAGCAACACACAAACGGCGCCGTTGAGTCAACGAACGGGCTTTCTATATCGCCTGCACACACGGATATAGCTTACAGGAATGCTAATGAACTAGTTATCACTAACAAATCATTAACATCACCATTATCGCACAATAAGGCAATATCTACAAGCAGCACTGTCGAGGAGCCATCCATAGGTCCCTTTGCTTCGTCAATGACAACTCAAGGTTCGGGATCAGATTGTAAATGTTTGTGTGTGTCCCTTACCTTAGTTTGCTTAGCTTCCTATATTGATGTTGTAGTAGACTAAAAGCCATCGATATTTATTTTTCTATCGTTTATATTTTGTAGGCGATGTGAAAGTATATGTGAACGCTTTTAGAATTCTGCTATAGATATAGTGAAAGAAGTGTGTTCAATTTAGAGGATAAAACCACAAGTATGTTTTCAGCCAATCACAATACTCAGAACAACACAACAAACGAAGTATCACAACCAAATACCACGGTACACAAATTGTAATTGATGTTCACTAACAATCTAAACACTGCCTGCCTGTTGCGTGTCTGATACCTGTTGTCTTTATACGATTAATTATTATTTAAAAAATTAGACTATTGGTGTTTTTTATTTGACACAATTCACAATGTTTTAGTCTTCGTGTTTTGTTGTCGTTGTCTCATATTTAATATTTTTGAATTAAACAAAAAGTTTCTATTTATCTCCCAGTTTTTGATAGTTATAACAACATTTAATTACTTGCATGTTTTACATCTAACGTTTTTGTTATTTAAAATTTAATATAAATAATGAATGAAAGTATTGATAATATAATATATTTTTCTACAGTCGCAACTTTAATGCCAGGAATGGATCTGTCAGTGACGACACGTCTGACCCCAAGTCCTCGCGATGGCATGAGTCCAGCTCTTGCCATTGCTCTTCCTATGATGAAATCCGTCAACATAGTCCCTGCCCAATGTTTTGACAATATGGCGTTCCATAATGACAAAGTCGAAAACAAAAAAGAAAGCAGCGATAAAAGAAGCACAGGTTCACAAGAATCCATCAACAGCGACAACACTATTAGCGTCAACAACTTCAAGAATGAAAGATACGACGAAAAAAGCATAGAAGATAGGACTGATGTGCGAACTCCGCTGCTGCGAGATCATAAAATAGAATCCTTAGATGAAACTAAATTAAGAGACACAAAAGTCGAGAAAAGGAAATCTTCCGCATCGACATAACAGAAATTACCAACAATTAAGGAGATCGTGTTTACTCGGGAAAATGTGTGTTTAGAATGATATAGACATTACTAGTATAAATTCAATAAATATATGTGCAAGTAGATAAGCAAAAGCACCAGCGTTGAAATGTTTTCAATAAATATTTGCAGAGCTTTCTCAATGAACATTATAAGTAAGTATTATACATTAATTTCGCAAGATAATGAATGCCTTTTCAACAAAACAGTGCTTACGATGTATGCTAAGTATAAACTAATAAATATTGTCTTGTAAGGACTAAACGAGGCCGTGATAGGTTTAAGTATGTTAAGTGTTAAAAGCACTTATCTAAAAGATTTTATAACACATACGTATTTAGCCTGTAGATCTATATAACTTTTGGGTTTATATTAAATATTGAGTAAATAAATTATTTATCTGGCTGTAATAATTTCAATAGAATCCATAAAAACCAACATGTAAGATTGTTTTTCGAAATAATTGATGTAAAGTATATAATTTTTTTGATATATATATGAGCTAAATAGTTTCCTTATATATTTGCAGTTATAATAAATGCAAGCTATGGATTAAATATATAGGAGCTATCCACTAATCACATGGACCGTGTACACGTTACGGTACAGTTATATCAGTGGTATAGTCATTATAATATTGACCAGAATGTTCGTTAATTCATAGTCAAGTTACTGTCCATTAGAGAGAAATTTTTAACTTTATCTGACTAACCCGTTTTGTTCTGAATATTTTATCTTTTTCGTCAAATATTATAATACATTCATTGATGTATCAAAACTTCAAAGTATTTTAATCTTAAAATATTGAATGAAAAAATGTGTCAGTCAGATAAAGTTAACAAATCTAAGTTATCAGTATATTATTGTAAATAACGATATATTAGCGTTAATAATTTTATATCTCGTCAGTTAATATTTGAACTCACTAGAAACACATATCATCCGCACTTTCTTTCATTCTTGGTGTTATATACTTGTTTATAAGTGTACATAAATATTTAAAATATAGAGTTACATTTTAGATAGAATTATAATAATTCCTTTAGTAAACCCATCCAGTGACATATTTTGCGCAAATCACAATAATTTAGATGCACGAAAACGCAACAAAATATGTGAGACAATATTTTGTTTTTATAATTGTTGTAGTCAATGTACTAATATTTCGAGACAAAAACTAGAAATAAATTGTCCTTTTGCATGGAAAAGACCAAAGATATAGATTTTTTTGTTCAAGATCTGTGAAAAATGTACTTAACGGCTATTTTATCTAAAAACCTAAAATAAATTTTACTATTATTTTTATCGAACTTGCCGTTCAACCATATCGTGTTTATCAATTATATTTTTTTTATTGTTGAAAGAAAACTTTTACAAAATGTTTACGCATGAAATGCAATAATTTTAATATTGTGTAGATAATTTAAAAATATGTTTGTATTTGTATATAATTTTAGAGTAATTGTAGTATTGATAATATTTTGTTTAGGTGTAATATTGTCCACGACTTGCTTGGGTTGGCATTTTAGGATTTGATTGAGATTATGAATACACATTACAACTGTTGAAAGCTACGAGGTTTCTTATTTCTCATTTAGCATCTGCTTTGGTTTGCTGTAATTTCAAGACTATCTCTACATTAGGTATCGATGCTTTATGTCATCCTAATAAGTCATCACACATATCGATCTAGGATGAAAGTCTCTACATTGCTAGCGATACGTCTTGTTATCGCAAACGTCTAATAGAAGAAGATGCATCTCTTTACATCATGATCATCGCTCGAAATTCATCGCTATGCATGCACCTACCGGCTCATGGCCGTAGTCTACATACCACTGTTTAGCTGAATCTTCTTTTTAATTAAAAGTATTACTAGCAGCGCCTCGTGGTTTCTCCCGCGTAGTTTCCATACCCGTGAGAATACTGGCATAAAATACTTATAGCCCATGTTACTCGTTGATAGCCTTTTATTAGTAAAAGAATCGAAGAATCGAAATCGTTCCTGTAGTTTTTGAGTTCAATCGTAACAAAGAAACTAACAAACAAAGAAAATATCAATATATCCTCGTTATAATATTAGTTTAGATTTAGATTTTTTTTTATGACGTTCGCAATGATATGACGCATCGATATAAATTGATTTCAACCTCTGGATGTTCTAGAAGAAAATTAAATTTATTAAATTGAATTTCTTCAAAAGTTGTATATAATAGATTCACGATTGAGTATGACCATTAATTTTATTTCAGTGTCCGAGCAAATTCCTTTAGTTTTGATTGAAGTTTAAATAGTTAAAGCAGGTACTTATGTAAAGTTTCTCAATGGCAACTTGATGAGTTATTCAGAGTTTGGGGGGTATTTGTAGTTAGCCAAGGAATCTGTGGTTGAAACGGAACAATTAATTTTGTAGATTAGTGGATTAAGGTGATACAAATTTGTAAGTGTGCAACCAGGTACTTCTCAATTGTTCTACTGATACAGAGCGGATTATTACACACCATGTACTATGGCTAGAATCTTTATTCCTTATCAGTAGGTATTTCTGCGAGACGGGATTATAATACTATAGCATGATGAACGCCCTGTAGCTACAACCTGATAGCTTATCAATAGCCAAAATCCAATAACTTAGAGCGATAGCTCTAGTAGGAACTTATCTGACAGACTTTTGACAGCTTTTATATGGCGTCATCTGTCACTGGCCCTTTATGTTGTAAATCATTTTTTTTTTCTTTTTTCTTTTACCACCACCACAATAATAAATGCGAAATGTAATACAATTGAGTTCACATTTTAAGATGTTTGATGAAGTAAGTTTGCGCGATGCAGGATCTCGTACATTGAGACATTATTTGCAAGGAACTCTTAAAGAACTCTGCAACCTAGTCTAGCACCATCTAGATGCTTTAATGCTAATTTTAAATTATTGAATTTTGTTAGATTGATGTTTGTTACTCTTTTTTGACACAAAAACTGCTAAGCGCACAAAGGAATCTAACCTATGTTAGATAGATAGATAGATTTGTGTGTTAATCCTAGTTAGAGTTATAAACTATCAATGTGTCATCACAATCCGTACAGCCGTTTTTGTATGATTGAGTGACAAACAGAAACATTAATAACATTTTTGATATAATTAAGATTGAATCCTGAAACATTTCACTAAATCTAAACAACTGTAAGACCTTGGCCAGCCTTATATCACTGAAATTCAACAGGGTTACGCGTAAATGATAATGGTCAACGGGCAACGTAGGCGGGCTGTGAAATAATTTATGAACTCGACAGCTAGGTCAACACATTTCATACAAATAAAATGGCTGAGATCCCAAATTTACAGTCTATGCTGTACACAGTTTGGTTATTGAAGAAGGTTTTGGTTCAACCTTTACATTTCACTTTTTTATTTTTAATTAAGATTTTCTAATTTAAAAAAAGATTTGGTAAACTTTTAACCTTTTTTTATAAACAAAATCTATGTTTATAAAAAAAGTCATCCTAATAATCATAATTTTTCTATGCGTGCCTTTGTCACTGAACTCCTTTTAAACGGCTGGACCGATTTTGATGAATTTTTGTGTGTGTGTTTGAATTGGTCCCTAGATAGTTTTGGTTTACAATTGGACCCGATAAGTGGCGCTGCGATCAGGCAGGACAACGTCTTCCGGATACGCTTGTTTTTTAATAGATCTTAACAATTTAAATAAGTTCTAAGGTCTTGAAATTCAGTGATATTAACAATTAATAGTGCTGTACCTTAATCTCAATCAAGTTCCAACCAATGGTCACATCACTAAGTAGTAGTAATTTAATTTTGCTAATTGTAAATAAATATAAAGCGGATTTAGCGGACCACGGAATACAATTTTTGTACTAATTTAGGCTTAATTTTATTGTATTTTCTATAAATGCGACCGCTTGGCGGTGGCTTTGAAGTGTGTAACTTAAATTAGAGTGCGAATGTGAGCTCTAACGCTTACAAAATAAAGGCGAAAGTTAAAATACATAGAACTTCTTGGAGTGACGATTAATTTGAAACTCTTCGTTTTGTTTTCTTATGTAACCTAATTTTAAATAAGCAACGGATATAAACGTTATTCATGAAATACCTATGGTATAAAAACAGCTGTTAAGTTAGATTTGTATAATATTTTATAGATGCATTAGTGAGATGTTTTTTTTTAATATATCATATAGGCTAGCGTTTGACCACTATCTCACCTGTTGGTAAGTGATGATATGGTCGAGGATGGTAGCACGCTTTGCCTAGAATGTAATGTAATGAACTGTAATGCTAGAAAGTTGACTATTATGACCTTTTCATCAAAGTATTTATTTATGTATCTACCTACAATTAATTCAAACATCTTTATTTGCATTTGTATTCATATCTGGACTCAACTTATTCAAACCACACGAGGTTTCCACAGGTGGTTCTTGCTACAAAAAGTAGCTTACCACCATCAAGGAGCAAATCTGCTGACGGAACCTTACAGCGCTCCGGCGGCACAGCTCTCGAGAGTCAGAGTATTCTAGGCCTAGCACATCCATCTTCAACTACATCGTCGTTTATCACCAGACAAGATAGTGGTCAAGCGCTAGCCTATAATATATATATTTATATATTTACTAGCCAACATTTGTAAACGTTAAAGCAACTTCGGAATTACTTAAATTTCATAAGCTATTTGACATTCTACGTTAGTTCAGTAAGCGCACTTGAAAATATGTGAAATCTAATATATTGTTTTAAATGTACTGATGGTATACCAAAATGGTATATTGTAAAGAGACATTGTACCATTTTAGCTGCTACAATGTGGTTAATAATTAAATATTGATATTCAAACCTAGAGCTAATACAATTTGTGTTTTACAATCTCACTTATGTATTAATACATTTGTAGCTCCTATAATTCAAAGTGTTTATTCAGTACGTAGGCAGTATTACTATATAAACGTTAAAAACATAAAATAAATATGTTAACATAACAAAATTTAACGCTTTGAATAATAATACTTAAAATTTAAATTTAAATTCACACCGACTGCTTTGTATATGTATAATTTGTTCATTGAGACCATTTCAATCAGCCTAAACATAACATCTCAGGCGAAGAGTTGAGGAGATTTCTGCTGATTCAAGGAGATGTCTCAGCATTAGGTCAAGTTTACCATATTCTTGCAATATCTTTGAAGTAACAGCATACTGCATTTCAAATTAATACATTTGATTTGACTAATGTAAACTACGCTAATCAGACAGCAGCAGAGTTGAAGTCAGAATTAAAAAAAATTAAAGTAAGGGATGCCAGCCATACCATCGCACCTCGATGTTTCATTACTTCAGATATATACCTACTAAGTAACTGTACCAGTGAATATTTCAATGGTTGAATCTCTATGAATAAGCTAATATGAAATTGAGTTATAATATAACCTTTCAAAAACAATTTAAAAAGGTTTTAAGCCTACTTGAAACTTTACTCTAATATTTAATAGAGGCCCTAAGTGACGAGTGGAAACCCTAGCCTATATACAGGTTGGCAAAATAGAGTAGAAATAAACAGGGGCGCCACTATTGCTATATACTAGTAACCCCGATAGCAGAGAGAGTGGCCGTAAACTTTAAAATTACTTCTTTAGTGGAACTACGGATAGTCTTATTCATGTTAAAACATCTTTAAGTCGCGTAGATTACGGAAAATATTAAAATACTACTATTTAGTTGCACAAAAAAACTTTGTTCATAAATTTTCAGTCACTGACCACAGTTAACATAGAAAATTTTATCACAGATTAGATTATTGCCAGGCCAGAAAAAAAATAGTTCCGTTTCAAGACGTTTTTGCCAACCTATACATATATATAAAGTATCTGCCAGTAAATTAATATATCCAGAGCCAGTTCCACCGGTTTCTAATAAAATTTCTGATAGTTATCTGACATTATAATGCCATTTAAGTACCAGTTACGTAGCTATATAGCTATAGCGCCCCTGAAAGTCTCCTAAGAACTTATCTGCCAAATAACAACAACCTATATTATGTCGTAATATGTCATAAAACTAACTGACACTTTATCAACAACCGGTAGAACTGGTTTTATAAGTACAGTGTCTCTTTAGATTAGCCATTTGCAAGTAATGACGTAGAATAAGGCTTACACCGTGAACAAACAGGGCTTGGATTGTACTGTAATAGCATTCTATATACATACATGATTATACAATTTGGAACAATACGAATGTAAACAAATTATTTGAAATATTGTTCATTAAACATATGAAAATACCGTTGTGTTTTATTTATAGGGAACAGATAAATATAATAATTTCTTCGGGCTCCTACTTTCCGAGATGTATCCGTCCCGATAAATAACCATCTCGAGCTTCTTGGCATCTCATTAACACTAACTCTCAATTTTGACTCTTATTATATATATTGAATCTAGAGCCCAGCTAGCCTCAGCCTCAAAAAAACTTGGCATTTTGGCTAAGGTGAGACAATACTTCACACTGGGACAGTTGCTCAATCTTTTCCAAGCACAAGTCCGATCCTGTATGGAGTACTATTGTCATCTTTGGGATGGTTCTGCCAAATACCAGCTGGAGACACTAGAATCCATAGAGAAGAGCCAAGAAACTCATTGGTTACGACCTACTAGTAAGCAAGAGACTCCAGAGTCTCGCGCATCACCGCAAAGTCGCGTGTTTATCGGTTTTCTATCGTTTACATTTTGGAGAGTGCTATGGAACTGCATTTTAATTTGATTCCACCTTCCCCATTTTTTTATCAGACACCATAGACAATAAAAGGTGCCGCCAATTTAACATCAGGTCAGATAGTGGTCAAGTGCTACCCAGTTCGATGTTAAAAACAAAATATTACTATAAATGTACTAATTTCAGGATTCCGTACCCAAAAGGTACCAATGCAACCCTATTCCTGAGACAATATTAAGAACCCCGTTAACATAAAAAGGATAAATTAAAAAGAAGTGTTTGTCTACATTTGATAGGAGCGTATTATACCGATGTTCTACCTGACTTGCTTCAAAAAAGTTCTTACCATCATCAAGGAGAAAATCTGCCGTCACAACCTTACGGTGTTCTGGCAGCACACAGCTCTTGAGAGTCAGATTATTCTAGGCCTAGTGTGTTCGTGGATCATCGCTTACCCCCTGGCGAGAATGTGGTCAAACGCTAGCCTATCAGATAAAAAAAATATGTAAGTAATCATTGGTCTAATAATAATAATAATAACTAAAAAAGAACCGACTTCAATGCCGCGCTATTCATTTTCAGTACCAATTTTGAGATGTTTATCTCCATATCTCTGGAGATACTTATCAGACCTCGATAAAATTACCATGGTACCACACTTGGGATATCTCCTTTCGAACAAAAAAAGAATAATCAAAATCGGTTCATAAACGACGAAGTTATCCGCGAACAAACATAAAAAAAAAAAAAAAAAAATACGGTCGAATTGAGAAACCTCCTCCTTTTTTTTGAAGTCGGTTAAAAATAAATATGTAAGTAATCATTGGTCTAATAAAGATAAATATGTCTGTCACAGGGCTGTAGCTTCTTAACCGTAGGTATCATCATCATCATCAGCCTGTGTTAGTCCACTGCTGGACATAGGTCTCTCGTTATGCTCACCACTGAGCCCGATCTTCGGCTTTTCGCATCCAATGACTGCCAGCTATATACTGACGAATTGAGAACCTCCGTCTTTTTGGAAGTCGGTTGAGAAAATACAATTCATTTCATAAATTTCACATTGAATCAATTTCACATTGAAACAATTCAATTTTCAAATTCAAACTAATAAAAACGATACAGATAGTACGATACAAAAATTACAAAAACATTTCGAAGACCGCTACGAAAAGAAACCCCTTTTCCAATATTGCCCCACTCGTGCATCAATAACATGCAGTTAGTTAATTTGCCGAATACTTTAATACTCCCATTTTGAACTCGGCGGTTAGATATGCCGTCTAAACCTTCATTTAAATGTAAGCTTTATTGTAAACAGGTAGAGTTCAAAACAGACGGTAATTCTTGTAGATGTAGATTACAAAAGTTTGAATAGAACAAGTTTGATTAGGCAGGATTGGCCATTTTTCACGGCGAAGGTTACGCTGTCTGTAAGTGCTTATCTAGCATGATGTTCTCGTTTTAGGTTGGGATTATTTTATTTAGAATCTTGATATTTATTAAAAACTAGGGAGAGCCACAGAAGAGTGAGGAGATTCTACAGTTGTTTTTTTTAAATAGAGTTAGTACTTAGGTACCTTTAGATTTTTACCCTATAACTTTATTAAATCTACCTATATAATAAATAATTTCAAAAAAATTATAAAATGTATCCGTAAGTAAAAATTCCAATTCCTGTTGATACGTAGGTAGGTATAACAAATGTTAACCCAATCATAACACGTATCTGACTGCAGTCGAGTTCGGGCTTTACACAAAACTGCGATGCGACGTTGCATCGTAAAATTCTACGACTAATTAAATACGATTTTCTGCGTTCTGAATTCGTATCGCGCCGTTTCGCAGTTTTGTGCACAAGCCCTTCCACCGTCGAAAAATAAACGCACAAAGGCCTTTGAACTCGCAGATCCGAATGCAGATATTAAATAAACAAAACAATGTATACCTTTGTACTGTAAACTAACTTTTCATCTGTTTCTGTTTCAAAGCCTTTGTTTAGCTTAGAATAGAGATAGGTCTTTGGATAGGTCAGACAGTGTAACCTAATCTTAATTGGAATCGTTAAAATAACAGATTGACATAGTATTTGGATCAGGGAAACCTATACTTGTTTTTATTACAGACTAGGTGTGCCCGAATGAATTTGAAGTATTACTGGACTTATTTTTTATAGAACGTATAGGCTAACGCTTGACCACTATCTTACCTATCGATAAGTGATGGTGCGGTCGAGGATGGTAGCACGCTAGGCCTAGAATGGGAACTGGCTCTCAAGGACAGAGCTGCTAGAAAAAATTTGATGTTTGGAGACATATTTTGAAACTACTTAGAGGTGAGAGCTAGCCAGACGGACACTGGATAGTGTTCTACCACCATGTCGAAGGCTTATTAACTATACGTTTTCTTCACCGTAGGGCCATTGTTATATGTGAACATAATTTTTTTCAATAGAAAAATCCATTGGTGCACGGCGGGGATTTGGTGTCAAAGCCGACCATTTTCCCATTGTGCCACCAGACCCTCCGTCTGGCTTTGTTTGTCCCCATAGCTCTTGTAACCTGAACCATCTGCCAAAATGACATTTTATAAATTGCTGATAGACAAACCTTTGACTGCAATTTCTACTGATGTTACTGATGATGTGGTGAGAAGAGAGAGACACAAAGAGATTTTTAACCCATCTACTAAACGAGTTGAGACCAGACATAATGCTCTGAGTAAACCAGTTGGTGACATATGTGCTGAGTAGTTTGAGCCATGGCAGAAGCCTGCCATCACAATCCATTTATCTCCACTCAACAATGATAACGGATAGGATTCAAGCTACGTCTCCTGCTACCGGAAATACGTCATCAAAGTTGTCACAACATAATTGATGAACAAAAAAGGGTTTGAGACAATAAAGTTCATCCAACAAAACCGGTCAATATTGTTTGACGCTCGCACCGACATCGGAGACTGCAGGAGACAGAATATTCAACTATCATGTTCATCAACCACTTGTGGGTCAACAATGTTTCAAAATTCAGGCAGCAACGAGAAAACAACAAAGAGACCCGGCCTAAGATCTATAAGTGACTGTAGATAACAAACTATAAAGAAAACGCGTTAAACTGTTTTTGCTAGGTGGGTAGTTCAAGACGAGATCATAGCCAGATAATAAAAAAATACTGCTATTACTTCGTATCAGAGCTAGCCACTATATGGTAATCTCGCAACACCCATGAATTCATGGATAATTCAGGGATTAATAGGATCACATTAAGGATTTAAATGAAATCTACGGACCTGGATGGTAATATCCTGTTGGGTTTTAGATAGTTAAAACATTGAGCTCTTAATTGGCAGCTTAACAAAACTCTTTAGAGTGACTTTTATTGTAGATACTTTCATGAGCTATGTAGTAAAATAACCATTACTTCATTTTATTAGAAAGGATTAATTAAACTTAGAATTAACCCTTGGATGGGATGACCTTCCTTTTATATCTTAGTACCTGAGTGAAAGGTCTGTCATAAATAACTGTAATTTTGCTGTAACTGCCCTGTTAATACCACTGGCTCGCTAGATAGGGGTGCAATTTGAATAATTCTCAGCAACAATGATAATTTCGACAATTATGAAAGAAAGTGAGAAGAATGGGTACAATTATGATCCAAACTGAAATAAATCGTTGGTTTTGTACATTTCATGAGTATACAATACTCAAATGTACAAATACCAACGATGATGAGTAAAGTACCAACATGGCATCCACAGGTGGTAGAAGACATATCGATTCTCCGCCTGACTTGCTACTTACTTGCTGACTTGCTGACTTGCTATTTCAAGTAAGTTGATTATATAATACACGATATATATTGAATAGTTTGTACGTAGCGATCTCTGATGACAGTATTTTCATGTTTCATTCTTTTCAGAGCGTGATTTTTCAGTAGTCGGAATTTAGTTTTTGAACTAAATCATGCATCTCCCGGACAGTACCTTACAATTGTCACTGCGGCAGTGAAGTAGACAGATAAGGCCACCATGGCCTGTCATGCCGCCGCAGTGCAGGGCGACTGTCACGTCACGCCTCCTTGAATGACGTCATTCGTCGGGCCCTTGCCACCGTGAACGTGCTGGCTATATTAGAGCCGAACGGTATATCACGTGACGATGGCAAGAGGCCCGACGGTATGACGTTGGTGCCGTGGTGCCGAGGGAGACCGTTGGTGTGGGACGCGATGTTTGCTGACACTTTAGCGGCGTCCCACATATGCGGGACCTCACGAGCAGCAGGTGCGGCAGCGGATGCGGCAGAAACCCTCAAACGGAGGAAATATGCTGCCATTGGTGATGGCTACATTTTTCTTCCGTTCGGGGTCGAAACAATGGGTCCGTGGGGTCGAGATGCGCGAGGTTTTGTAAAGGAGCTGTCCAGAAGATTAATAGACGTCACTCGTGACCAAAGAGCTGGCGCTAACCTCAGCCAACGGATTAGCCTAGCAATTCAACGAGGTAACGTCGCCAGCTTTTTGGGAACGTTACCGGCAACGATACCACACACGATGGGGAGGAGTGAAACATTTTTTTTAGTTCTTCACTTTGTGCCTCCTAGCGAGCGCCACATTCAATTTTATGTTACGTCACATAGCCTATAACCAGCAAACAAATAAGACGCATCCAACGACACCTCACTTGATCACTATCTCACCTAATGTTAAGTGATGATGCAATCGATGATGGAGCGTGCTTACCCAGAAGATACCTATTCACTCGCGATTTGAAGCCCCCAATATTGTACTTAACCGGAAACACAGACTCTGACAGAGTATTCCATTCTTTGGCGGTTCGTATGATGAACGAAGAAGCAAAATTGCTTCGTTCGGGAAGATGGTATATCCACCATAAATCGGTGGCGCCTTTTAGTGTCGCTGGATGTCCGATTATAAAATGGGGATGGAATCAAAGCATGCATGATACAGTGTTTTTATTGGTATTGTCATGCTTAACGTGCTCGTTGCAATAAAGTGAAAAATGATTTATCTAATCTGACATACCCAATGTAAAGTAGTTGTTATACACAGTAGATAACTTCGACCTAAGTAGAAATAACTTCGGAGCAAAAATATAACCATAACTTAAATTATTATTTTAAGTTTTACTCCACTTTGTCATTCATCTCATTATGTTCGTATTTTCAAAGAGAACGTTATATAGCTTCGGGACATGTTGTATTTTTTAAAACCATTTCGTATTCGTTAAAACTTTTTCTTTTGAGCATAATATAAAATCTTTTACAATGGAACCGTTCAAAGAAATGTTATATGTGAGTTGAAACGACGTGATTTTTTTTTTCACTACAGTAATTGAAACTGGAGACTAGAATATTAAATAATAAGTTTTAAATTTTGGATATTAGACATTTTACACAGCGGAAATATTTTTTAAAATAGTTTTCAGTGGAAGTCAATTTATACTTTTACTTTTTCACAGGTGGTATAGCGATGGAGCATATTATATCAATTTTCAGACTTGCTACCAAAAAATAGCTTACCACCATCAAGGAGATAATCTGCTGCCATAACCTTACGCAGTTCCAGCAGCACACATCTTTGACCACATCATCGCTTACCAATAGACGAGATAGTGGTCAAATGCTAGCCTATAAAATATAAAATGAGAAGAAAAATAAAAACAGCTGGCAGTTCATCTACTAGACCTTATGAATGAAAATCAGAAGTGTCTAATTATGGGTGCAAGTAAAGAAACGCTCAATCATGCCACAGAATAATGAATAGTTGACCATGCACCATCATGGCATCAAAACATGAAGTACACCAATCGCGGTCAGCGGATAATATCCAAAATCGCTTCCAATTTTGTAGACCTAGGAAAGTGACTGAAATATCCCGTCCAGCTCAATTCGATTTCCGGCCGTTAAATAAACTGCGCGACCTTCTGGAGGCTATCTATCGGAAACAACCTAAATCTCGGAACAGTTCAACCGACAGAACCCTTCCAAACTTTCAGACATAATATAGGTAAGCTAAGTTGTGCCAAACTTGTGAAGATCGCGGGTAAAAAAATATTTTTGTAGAATATCTTGAAAGGTGTAGGAAAAAAATGTCGGTTTTACGGTATATACCTGATATACTTCCAATTATCTGCTCTGCTCCAGCTAGATGAAGAGAGAACGAACTAAAGAGCGAGCTCAGTGGCGTGTCATAGGTGAGGCGTATGTCCAGCAGTGGGGACAATAGGCTGGTGATCCGTTCTGAGGATGATCCAGTTTTGGAGATTCTTGTTTATTTTTTTTCATTCCCAATCACATATTTTATAACATTTAAGAGTGTTGCAGATGCCAGCGCGACTTTGAAAACTAAACCTTAACCTTTAGGCAAAAAAAAACTATCTGTACGTCTTATGCACACTTACATATAATGTGCTTGGGGCGGTATAAGCTACGTGTCATCAGTAACGACGCCAGACCCTCTGATCTATTAGTCTTTAGTACAAAAGTAAATTTGCTTTAAGTTTTTTTTTTTTAATATCTAGCTCTATAATAATAATATAATATCTAGTTTGACCACTATCTCACCTGTCGGAAAGTGACAAGTCGAGAATGGTAGGGCGATATGCCTATAATAGGTATTGGGTCTAAAAAAATATATGTCTCTTATAACTACATACTTTTGGCGTAACATCTCGCCAATGAGTAGCCCCGCCTTTGACTGTGAGACTACTAGAGTCTGTGCAAAAAGAGAACCATCGTTGCGTTACGATGAACTTACATTCAAAGGTAAGGAAGGAAGGTACCTACCTACCTATTACACACGATAATGATAAAAGTTCCTACCAAGTATCAAACATTTTTAGTTGTACTATTACTAGTGCGACAGCAGTGTTGTAAATGCAACAAAAACAGTTTTTTTTTTTTAATAAAAAAATGGAGTGCGGATCGAACTCACGACCTCTCGAACGCCAGTCCGACACCCTATCCATTGGGCTATTGCCGCCTTCACTACAGTAAATTAAAACGACCGACGCGACCTTAATTTCTACGACGGTTATCTTTTTGCACAGACTCTACAAGTCTATTTTTTTCCCATTGAGAGCTTACAAAGACTTCACCTTCATCATAATAAGAGGTTCACAGCCTCCAGTAACGTAAATACCCTCTCGGGCGACGATAGTTGCGGCTTATGGTTAGTTCACACTAGAACTGGGATAATCCTCAAAGTTGGCCTTATTAAGCTACTGGAATTTATAATATTGTTCGGCTTATATCCTTATTTCTCGGCAGGATTCTTCTTTAAAAATAAAAGAAAATTATTATTTTTTAAATCTACTTTTCTAAGAAAAGCAGATTTAATGAATATTTTTTACCTAAAAAATATCCTGCTGACTGATTTTGCCCACGGTGACTAAATATTTTTTGGTATTTTGTTTTCTTGTTCAGCTTTTTGGTGGTTTACGTAACCAAAGACAAGCTTTTTGAACTTGATCCTATCATCGCCATTTTTAAATCGTACTGCTTGGCACTATCAAAAAGCTCCCATGGGTGTATTTTGATCTATTGTGCTCTTTGCATAGCTTAAAGTAATACGTTTAGAGTAATTAAACTTTAAATTATTTCTGTTCTTTTGGTATTTAAAAAGGCACATATAAGAAATTTATCGTTATTTATATATATACCTTTGACCTTTAGTTATTATTGTCAGCAATGCCAGTAATTGGGTGTGCTCTGTCCAAATATAGAGATATTACGACGCTCATTACAGGTGGAGGCAGACTCCAGAAAATTGCTAATTTAATGGCGTTAATTAATCTAAAGTTCGCGTCCATTAGCCGGGATTACCTGAGTAATTGTGCTTGATACCTTATAGGGAGGTTAAGGTCGGGTTGCCAGGTTATGAATCTTCCCATGTAAAAGGATGATTTAAGGACAAGCGTGGTATGTCTTTTTTAGGGTTCCTAACCCAAAGGGTACCAACGGAACCCTATTACCCTATTACTGAGACTCCGCTGTCCGTCCGTCTGTCTGTCTGTCCGTCTGTCACGAGGCTGTATCTCATGAACCGTGATAGTTAGACGGTTGAAATTTTCACAGATGATGTATTTCTGTTGCCGCTATAACAACAAATACTAAGAACAGAACAAAGTTAATAAACTGGCCAATTGCAAGTCGGACTCGCACTCGTAGGGTCCCGTACCACACTACAGTATTTTATAAGATCGAGCAAAAAACCCACTCCAGACAGAAGCATAATATTAAGCTTAGTTGGAGGGGTTAACAAGACAACTAGTAAATATGTGCAACCCACACTGCTAGTAAGCTTTTATTTAAAAAAATGTTATTACAAATTATGAAAGGATTTTTTTTTTAATTACTTCAATGATTTTCGGGAGACTCCGAACGAGCCCTAGCAACACAGTTTAAGAACGATTCCTACGCAAAGTTTAGGCGCCTCATTCCGTTAATGTTTTGAGCCGTCATGGCAAGATTGCTCTGAGTCTTGATACTTTAAATATTTTAGATTGCTATTAAACTTTATTTCTCTCCGTCAGATCTGTTTTTGTTTTAATTAGGCGAGAGGTTGTGGAATGGTCAGATATCGGGAACGACCTTCGGGTCCAAGCTATAGAATCTTGTCTCTATAATGGTATAGGAGTAATGTCTTTGGTTAGTAGAGTTTTGCATTCGACGGCATTTCATGTATAGTAGCCGATTTCCCAAATCTGCCTTGACAATAATATTGAATAATTCAGATTCGTTTACAAAACGAAAAAAACCAACTTCAAATGCCACGCTAGTCCTTTTCAGTACTAAGTTTGAAGTGTTTGTCTCCATATCTCTGGAGATACCTGTCAAATCTCGATGAAATTACAATGGAACTATTTTGGAAATGTTCCCTACCCATTCAAAAAACAAACTCGAATGGGTTCACGATTGACGAAGTAATCGCGTAACATACATACAAATAAAACTGTAAGGTTGTGGCGGCAGATTTTCTCCTTGATGTGCTACTTTTTAACCGACTTCAAAAAAGGAGGTTTCTCAATTCGACCGTATATGTATAGTTTTTTTTAATGTTTGTTCGCGGATAACTTCGTCACTTCGTTTATAAACCGATTTTAATGATTATTTATTGTTCGAAAGGAGATATCCCAAGTGTGGTACTGAGGTGGATCATGTGATTACCACATGGTTTTGTCGGACCGGAAAAAGGGTCTTTCGCTATTTAAGTAGTGAACAGCCTGTAACTAACCCCTCCACTCATAAAAGACAAATGTATAAGGAAAATATACATATAAATACTATGGCCAAAGTGATCGCACACCGCAACGCTGTGAAGTTAAACGTAACCCAGGACTTTTAGAGTCATGAAGCTAGAAACGCTATTTTTTTATTTTTTATTACTAATTTATTAAATAAGATTAAGGTAAAGTAATTAATAAATATAAGTATAATCATAAGTATAAATATAAGGTAAAGTATAATTAAAAGTATAAGTATTATTGAATAAATAATTGATTCAAGGTAAAACGAAAGGTATTAGAAAGAATTTATTGACTATAAAGTGAATTCTTGAGTTTACATTTTTAAGAAGGATATGTAGGACTGGAAGGATGAAAGTATTAAATACTTTGTAATAAAATGTTTTTTAAAAATTGGAAGGATGGGAGGCTCCAACCAGCGCTTCCCGTGCGTAAGCGTTTCCAATCCTGCGCTTCCCGGGATAGCATTATCCAGTCCTTCTTTATAGTGGACTACCCACTCTTTGACGTTGCATTATGCAATATGATAATATGGTCTTTGCCATACATGTAGATGTTGTTATAACAACTTTAGTAATGGACTTTGCCATTTAAATGAAGATGTTGCTTTACTTTAGCAATCTAAAATATTGGCTTTTGCCAAAACGATGATTGTTGACATTGCAACTTGTTGTAATGGACTTTGCCATTTAATTTGAAGATGTTGCTTTTCTTAGCAATCTAAAAATAATGGCTTTTTGCCAAGCGAAGATAGTTGTCAGTGCAACTGTTGTAATGGACCTTGCCATTTAATTTGGAGATGTTGCCCCTTTTTAGCAATCTAGAAATAATGGCTTTTTGCCAAACGAAGATAGTTGTCAATGCAACTGTTGTAATGGACCTTGCCATTTAATTTGAAGATGTTGCTTTTCTTAGCAATCTAAAGATAATGGCTTTTTGCCAAACGAAGATAGTTGTCAATGCAACTGTTGTAATGGACCTGGCCATTTAATTAGAAGATGTTGCCTTTCTTAGCAATCTAAAGATAATGGCTTCTAGCCAAGCGAAGATATGTAGATTCGAAGATCTTTCATAGAGAAAAATCATAAAGATTTGATATATTTGAAATCTCTTAATAATGAACCACCGTAAGTAAATGGTAATTAGAATTCTAGTAATAGAAATACCTTATAGAAATGGTACATTAGAATTCTTTCAATGTAATACCATATAAATGGTATATTTAAAATTCTTCATAAATATTCATATAAACATATATGTATATAATTATATACTGTCTTCATAATCTGTGTTACATACATATTATATAATATACTTTCTCAAAATACTTACATACGTATAATTTATTAATTTTATTATAACTATAATATATTAGAGATAATTTAAAGATAAAGATTTCATATTGAAGTACATACATAACACAAATAGTAATATATTAGAGTAAAGCATTCCCCAATTTAATTAAACTTCTCTATAAATTTAACGATTGGATCTTATGTAAAGCTTAAAGATTAATTCTAAATATCTGCTGAGAAATAAAAAATGCCATAGATTAAATTCTAAACGTTATCTTGGGTCCCACATTGTTATTATCTACGCAACTCTTACGGGCATTCAATTAACAAGTGATATGCAAGTTAACGCTGGTTTCAAATCCCTTACAGGAGATACTAAAATTAATCCAGATTCCTTGTCACAAGCCAACCTCAATTTCAATTTATAAGTTCTTTAATATAGAAATTTCTAGTTAATTTGGATTCAATATAAGACTCCAAACTTAGTATTCAATAACTCCGTTGTCATAAAAACCAAAGATTTAGTTCTATACGTTATTCGGGTCCCACATTGTTATTATCTAGGCAACTCTTACGGGCTTTATCGATTAACAAGTGATTAGCGAGGTAACGCTGGTTTCGAATTCCATACAAGAGATACTGAAACTAATTCTCGAATCTCACAAAGAAATCAAATTTGAATTTGTAATATTTAAATATGAATGGTCTATTCTAATGCTGTAATCTTTATCTGTCCATACTATAATAAAATACTAAAATAAACTGCTACTCCTTCAAGATAAATAATAATCATAATTGACTGAAATGTTATATACATACAACCATCAATACATATATAGTCGTCCTAATCCAACTTTATTATATTATTATTAATATATCCACATAATTAAATACACAATTATAACCAAAACAGCATTTCATACTTCAAACTCCAACAGTAATCTAAGAAGGAATTTATCTATATTGTTAAATTATTTGAATCATCATTTTAAAGAATCTCTAATTTTCCTTTACCAAAAGACACAAATGGCAAATATTTCTGATAAAATAATCATTAGTTTTAACCTTTTTTAAAGTTTAAACCCTTTTCACATATATAAAATATTTTTCAACTCATAAGAAAATAATATAGTTTATATTTTGAATTATTACTATAATTTTTTATGTTAAACCAGGATTAGATTAATTCAGAATAAAGTAATTAAAGTAAAAAGTAGCCATTCGAGAAATATGTTCATTATATAATTAAACATTAAATATTAGCTTCTCCGCTTTACATTCATTAAGAAGGTAAAATAAGTACACTGCTCTAGTGTCATGACTAGAATATCTAGAATTTTATAAGACAATAAATAAAGAAGAAATTTATGTAAACATCATATACTATATGTTTAGATACAGAATGACCATCACATTCAACTTCTGTAAGAAATAATACTAATTCAAGGTAATTCTTAAATATCATCAACATCAACCGTCATCAGTACGCCGCCGGACACAGGTCTTTTTTATATGAACTATTTTTCCTTATCGCAAATTAAAGATTTTTCAGCTCATTTATTCATAAGAAAATAATATGGTTTATATATAAAATTGTTACAATAATTTCTTATGTGAGTCCAAGAATAGGTAAAATTTGAATTACTAATTAAAGTAAAAGTAGTCATCTGAGAAATAAATTCACTATAAGTAGAAACATTCAATATTAATATCATAATATATATGTCTAGATAAAGAATGACCATCACATTCTAACTTCTGTAAGATATAATTCTATCTAATTATGTTAATTCTTAAATAACATCATAATCAGCCGGTGACAAAACACCACCAGACACTGGCCCTTTTTTATATGAACTATTTTTCCTTATCACAAATATAAAGATTTTTCAGCTCATTTATTCATAAGAAATAATATAGTTTATATATAAAATTGTTACTATAATTTCTTATGTGAATCCAAGAATAGGTAAAATTAGAATAAAATAATTAAAGTAAAAGTAGTCATCTGAGAAATAAGTTCACTATATGAAGAAATATTCAATATTATTTTCACTGCTATGCGTTCATAAAAAAAACAGATAAACCAAATACTATATCCTAGTGGCATGGCTAGTATACCTAGAATTTTATAAGAAAATTAGTAAAGAAGAAATCTTTGTAAACATCATAATATTTATGTTTAGATAAAGAATGACCATCACATTCTAACTTCTGTAAGAAATAATTCTATCTAATTATGTTAATTCTCAATGATCAAAAAAAAAATGTTTGTTCGCGGATAACTTCGTCGTTTATGAACCGATTTCGATTATTCTTTTTTTGTTCGAAAGGATCTCCTTTAAGGGATATCTATCCCAAGTGTGGTACCATGGTAATTTTATCGAGGTATGATAAGTATCTCCAGAGATATTGAGATAAACATCTCAAAATTGGTACTGAAAATGAATAGCGCGGCATTGAAGTCGGTTGTTTTTTAGTTTTTAAACGATATTATTTATATGAACTATTAACTCCAACATTAGTAATGAAACTGTTCGAAAGTTTCATATTGGTTCCAAATATAATCAATAATTTTAACGTCAAATAAATAATACTACCTAACTAATATAATTTAATTTCTGTCAAATACTATCAAGTTATTAACCTAAAAAAAGAAAATCATTACATTATAACATAAATACATCTATAAATCATCGAATACTTTTATACTTTGCAACGTACTCGATTATAAATGTAAATATAAATACATGTTTCCTGAAGTCTATCTCAAATATGAAAGTGAGATTATCACATCAGGTTACAAAGTCAGTATAAGATAACAGATACTTACTGCTTCCAATATTCTACATAACATACATATAATAATTGTCAACATTGTATTACAAATGTCTAATTTTCGGCACATCCACTTGTTCACTGTTACTTCACGATCACGTCCGAACCGATTTAGATTAATTGTTGCAATATAGAACAGAACATTCCTAAATGCAAATAAAGCCGCAGGGTTTAACCTGCTTTCTTATAAGTTTATCACAAACCAAATCTTAATGCAATATAAATCTATACTAATATTATAAAGAGAGAACATTTGTATTTTTTAACCGACTTCAAAAAAAGGAGGAGGTTTCTCAATTCGACCGTAATTTTTTTTTTTTTTTTTATTTTTTTTTTTTTTTGTTTATGTTTGTTCGGAGATAACTTCGTCATTTATGCACCGATTTTGATTATTCTTTTTTTGTTCGAAAGGAGATATCCCAAGTGTGGTACCATGGTAATTTTATTGAGGTCTGATAAGTATCTCCAGAGATATTGACATAAACATCTCAAAATTGGTACTGAAAATGAACATTGAAGTCGGTTCTTTTTTAGTTTTTAAACGATATTAGGTATGTTTGTAATAAGTAAGCTCAAAAACTACTGAACCGATTTAAAAAATTCTTTCACTAATACATAGAATGGACTTTCCGAATGAAAAAAAGCTATATATTATCCCGTTTAAATCAAAGGTACATTCGTGGAGACCTAATTTACAACCTAAGTCGGCAAATAAACGGTCGAAAAAACACGTTTCTTACGAACGCTGCTTAATTGAAAATAGATAGAAGAATATTTTCTATGCAAGAGTTGTACAACTTAATAAGATCTACAAAAAAGTCCGCGACAGCATATGTCTATCTCTTAAGGTTGACTCACAGTAACCATTTTAATCTTAAATTTTTTGTTAAAAAATATTACATAACTTCCAAGGCTATTTTCAAGTATATAGTATTAATCCTTATCCAAATAATTACGTTAATTAGCTTGGCTACATATTAAAAATTAAAATTGTCCTTTACAGTATATAATTAAAATGAAAACTCTAGAAGATATCACGAATTTCACAAATACGCATCGCAAAATTAATAAAATATTTGCAGTGAAACCACAGATTAGGTCATAGTTACTATGAAAATATTATTATAAGCTTAGCTATGCGGTAGATCCCCACCGATCACAATCAATTTGAAGTCAATATAGTATAATAATATGATCTATTGTATAAAATAATATTCATCTATATATATAATAATATAATATAATATTTTAAACCACCCCTACTGATCTATGTATAATAGCTTTTTCCAATGACTCTAAACACGACATTTAAAATCTGAGCTGTAAGAAAACTCATGATTCATGAATGCACATAAAACTTTCATTGGTAGGTATATAGCTAGGATTAGAACCAACGACTGTCGGGTCAGAATCAGGGTAACTATCCTTTACGCCAAAGGGCCGTCCAATATCAATACGTAAGTATTATAAAACAAAGTTCATCACTGCGTCTGTCTGTCTGTTCGCAATAATCTCAATAGCTACTGAACGGATTATCATGCGGTTTTCACCAATAGCCAGAGTGTTTATGAGGAAGGTTTAGGTGCATAATTCGTTAAGGTTTTGTGTAAATTGGATGAATAATGACGATGGTTGTTAAATATGTTCATATTTTATATTCGATGCAACAAACTGATGCAAATTTTGTAGGCATATATGTTCTACCCGTGCAAAGCCGTTGCGGGCTGCTAGTGTTAGATATATGGATGTGTGACTATTTCATATGTGTATATCAGTATTGATCTGTAATATGAAACTATTAATAAACAAACTACCTATATATTTTTTTATTTAGTACCTAATTGTATTGTTGTTGGATTTCAATCCAACTTATTTTATTGTATGTATATATTGTATGTAGAATTACAATTGACTAATTTAATGTTTAACTAGTGATAAATTTAGATTTGAAAATAATAAGCGACAACAGATTCCAACAACACTTGATGAAAATATCAAAATACATTCACACCACCTCACACAGAGACTGTCAAACTCTGTCTCTCTGATCCAACTGAGCCCAATGAAGCACAGCATAAGTAATCCACATATTTTATTTCAATAGGTATATTGATCCGTGAAGCTGCCCTCTATCTTAGTTCCTTGCTTTAGTTTATCAGACACATTCCGTCACTCAACTTAGAGCCTATCTGTTCCCTGCTGGAGACAGGCCTCACCTCGAACTTGACAACAAGCCACTGAACTTGACTCCAGCTTCCGCCTTCAACCACTACCAATAAACCCACACACATCATTGTCTAGTAGAAGATACGCTTACCAAGCCACGGGCTCCACTCCAGAACACATTAATCTCTTGAGCAATCTCGATAACACAGTAACAAAACTCTTCAAACTTGACAGCACTATTCTAACAAAATAATTACAAATTATACTTCCCTGAAGGCAAATCGTCACTTCATTCCACCTTGAGACCATCTCCCATATTGCCACATTTGAAGAACACTCCTCATGCTCTTTAATTTCACTTCATTTTTCCATTTTTTATAACTTTTTCGTCCTGTTTTCTTGTTAAAATTCCACGACCCCTTTTTGTTTTGCCACCCCCCTCTCTCATAAAATCCCCGATAACCATCCGACATTTCGCAACACAAAAGTAACATTATGACAAGAAAAATAACGTATTTTAAAATTTTCGTATTGTAACTAAAACAATACAGACAATTTATTAATATTTCATTTAAGATAAAACAACTTGACCTTGCAATTCAGTATGTATGATTGAGCCTGAGGCCTTTCACAGTTTGCATCGATTTCTCTCGGCTCTTTCTGTTTACTTAATCTAACAGTGCGATGGATTATATTACATATTTTTGGTACTTTTGGTTTATTTCCTATGTTGAATTACCGACATTATGCCCGACACCGGTTTGTTTATTGTTGCGCCTAGTTTATATATTTTGTTTTTAATTCATCTCATGGAATTTAAGTGCCAATTTAAAAATGTAGTAGTTCATTGTAACCTAAAACTTCCACGATTTGAACTTTTGCGATAGTAAACCATTACTTTGAGTAGTAACGTAAAGTCCCGTAAAGTGATCAAAAATATCCTTCTGGCAACACCTTTTTTTTTCGTTCCCGCTCTTTTTCATAGAACATACGCAACTTATTATTTCTCTACTAAATGGCTTCACACCTTATGTGTATATTACCAAATATTTTTATGATTCAAATATTTAAATACAAAATAAAAGATACTATTTATGAATACATTTGAATATAAATTTAGTTAATAATTAAAATCAATATAAATTTGAACTATTATCGCGTAAATCTGAACCAATCTCAACAAAACGTAGAATTAAAAGCTGTTCTGTTACAAAGCAATACTAGATGAAACCCACGGTTGTTTCTTTACAAGTTATTGCTACGCCAATGTGTCCAAAGTGAGGTTAGGTTAGCCAAAGAGCGTAAATAAAACACAAAAATTAACTGCTTTATTACGTGGGGCTTGCAAAGACATTAAGTTTTAAACAACTCAGCGGGGCCATAAAAATAAAAATAAATTCAACTCTTGTCAATCTCAAATAACCATTTCTAAGATAAGACAAAAGAAGAAAAAAATCTAAAAGGGACTAGTGGAATTGCTTGAAAGAATGAAAAAATCCATAAGGGTTGTAAATGGCCAACACGTGCAACGAGGAAAAAAACTGCGTGAGACCGAGATTGTAGAATCCTTCTTGGAAAAATAGGGAGGGTCTAAAAATTGACCGCCTTTGGGTAACGCTATGGTAACAGGTAGCCAATGAGAGGAATGGACATATTTTCACAGTGGTTTTTTTTTCAGATCATGGGGGGATGAACGAGCTTGGGACTCGGCTTTTGGAAGACAGTGTCGGGAGTTGGAATCAAGTCGCGAATCAGGAACGAACACCTGAACCCACCGAGGGAACAATATCTTAACTCACGAAACTCCGGGTTTCGTAGTCTATGAGTAACTTCAGTGATATATGAAGTGTTTATTTTTCATTTATTTGTCGACGCCGCGTCATTGCAGTTGTGGTAACGTACCTCCTATAAATATGTATATATAAGTAATTTATTCACAGTACTTTAGTTGTTGATCAATCAACTTGACATCAAGTATATTATAATGGATTCTGAAACATACGATTTGGATAGAATTCAGCCTAAATACTTACCTCACTTTTTCCGAGGTTTTTTTATATGGAAGCGTTAGTTATTATCATTATAATGTATATATGGTTGAAATTCAATTGAAGAAATAGATAATCTGTCATTTCTCCAAATCAAAACAAATCAACAACCATCACAGTTCGTATTCAGAACGCAAACAAGGACATAGTTTCCTTAATTTATTTACGAATAAAACTTATTCAGTTTAAATATAGATGTCATGAGATGAGAATTTCTAACGTATTGTGAATATGGCTTGAAAATAACGCTTTGCGAAATAGAGAGATCAGGTAGTAAAGATTTGAATGTAGGAGGACCTATTATTGTTATTGTTCAATAGGGTGTGTCCCTTGCCGGGTTTTGGAATATTGACGTGATGTTAATAATAATGAGATAGAGATTAGTTGTAAATAGATTGTAAATGTGGTGATATAAATGTTTCATCGAAGTCCACTAGGATGAGATTGTTGATGGTGGCTTTTCTGGCCGAGAGGGTTTTTTATTTAGCTATTCGTTTTCCCTCTCGATTAAATGCCTTAGGAACAGAATAGCTGGTCGATTAAAAACAAAACAACACAAGATCGATCTAAATAATGACAAGTTTTTTAATTTTGATTTAATTGTGGATCAGAAATATATGAATTAATATTCTACTTACTGGATTTTATTCAATTAATTTTAAGACCTTTTTTTCGATACAAGAACAACAGAGATTATCATGAGTTGATACTTTATATAATCCTAATCTTCTAATATATAAAATTCTCGTGTCACAGTTTTCGTTGCCATACTCCTCCGAAACGGCTTGACCGATTTTGATGAAATTTTTTGTGCTTATCCGGTATCTATGAGAATCGGCCAAAATCTATTTTTCATCCCCCTAAATGTTAGGAGTAGTCCACACATAATTTTATTTTTTATTTTTTAGACAAAATTTTTAATTTCTATTTTTTTATGATACAACATACAAAAATACATACAATCCTCAATTAACACCCTTCTACGATCAACCCTTATTTTTTAATAGCCATTTATTTACATGGCAAAACAACGTTTGCCGGGTCAGCTAGTTTTATATACTAAACTAGCAATACAAGTAATGAATATATTTAATGGCTATCTCTGTTGGTCTATATGTATCTCACCCGATACATATTGATATATATATAAATATATATAAACATACAACTATAAATGTATAGGCAGGATAAATGGTAAGTGACGTTACGACACTTGAATGATGGTATCAAGTTCGAATATCCAGAGAGGATGATAACGGAGTAATCGATAAAATCATAACTTAGTAAGCTAACTGAGACTTAGGTAGTTTATAAGAGGCTGGCTGCAGAAGAAGGCGGGCTTTGATGGCGGAAACATCGTGAGCGACGACAACTACGAATAAGTATTTTGATAGTAGTGAAGATCAGAACGTTCGAGTATAGAAGTCTGGCGACAGATTTTGTGTTGGTGAGATGAGCATAAACACCTAACATTTGAGAATACAACGACGTTAATATACTCGTTGGCATTGTTGAGATTAATGAAACCAGTACATGACACGATGGCGGGAGGCAGCAGTTCTGGAGGCTCGTAACACACAAGTCCTCTCAAACCGTCCATTGCACTCAGTTTGGCCAAACTGTCTCACAAATCCATAATTATGAAACAAAACGTTTGGTACCGAAAAATCTGGGGAAGAACGCTATTGAGCGTTATCTACGAAACAGATATACATGTACGCTTCGCAGCGTTAGGGTAATTCACGGACGGTTTATTCCCCCATCAGCTACGCTGAGTGGTGAGCCCCACGTAATAGGAATTCCCCTCAGGTCTCACTCCGAACTGGTCTCTGTCAGCGGTGGACCGAAATAGCCCACACAGGAACTTAATACACCGACCCACGCTATCCTAACACTTACTATGACAAACCTATGAATTTTAACAAGTCTTACACGCTATAATTAAAGCACGGCGACCTATCTAATACCTTCAGAAGTAAATGAACTGTCATGTACAAGTAAGCTTAGATGGAATGGCAAGGTGATTAGTTCATGTCCGATCGGTGGAATGTACTGATAAAGATGTAGACTATAAAGCTAGATTTGACAAGATGTTGTGCTCATACTCTCCCATACGACGGGATACCTGAAACTGTTAAGACTCACTCGATATACCTATATAAATAAATAGACGATCACGACCTAGATGGTGCCACCACAGTACCATAGTAGTCATCGAGACATGATAAGTATCTCCAGAGATATGAAGATAAAACTTGGTACTGAAAATTAATAGTGCGGTTGAATTTGAAATCGGTTATTTTAGTTTTTTAAACGATCTTATAGCTATAATCTCATATAAAACATCGATATAATTCTCTTACTACACTTTGATTTTTATTTTTCTATTGTA
Organism: Cabera pusaria; assembly: GCA_954871355.1. Lineage (NCBI taxonomy): Eukaryota > Metazoa > Arthropoda > Insecta > Lepidoptera > Geometridae > Cabera > Cabera pusaria. The sequence continues at coordinate 1,084,351 of OX940901.1, forward strand.
TTGATAATTCACAGCAATTTTCGAATGCATAATAGTTTTTTTTTAAATACAGGCGAATTAATAACCTCCTCCTTTTTCCGTGCAAATCATTTTCAGTAACAAGCTTGAGGTGTTTATTTCTATATCTAATGTAACCACCTCAGAAGTAACTGAGTAACTTTTTCGTATAAAAAAATATTTCGAAAATCTACAGAGAAATCGGTAAACATACATAAAAATACAAACAGACAAACTAAAAAGCTCCTTTATTAAGTCGGTTAAAAAGTGATACCACTGTATATGAAAACAGAGAGAATCAAAGTATTTATTCAGAATTAATATACACATATATTATACACGTCAAATTATAAATCATAATCAATTATCAAGTAAACATAGCAAAAGCAGAATTTAACGCTTTGAATTGAAAAAAAAAAACAAAGTAATGAACCATTCAGCTGTCATCCAATCGTTGACGTCAGACTATTAATAATATCGTTTAAAAACTAAAAAACAACCGACTTCAATGCCGCGCTATTCATTTTCAGTACCAATTTTGAGATGTTTATCTCAATATCTCTGGAGATACTTATCATACCTCGATAAAATTACCATGGTACCACACTTGGGATATCTCCTTTCGAACAAAAAAAGAATAATCGAAATCGGTTCATAAACGACGAAGTTATCCGCGAACAAACATAAAAAAAATATTCATTTTCAGTACCAATTTTGAGATGTTTATCTCAATATCTCTGGAGATACTTATCATACCTCGATAAAATTACCATGGTACCACACTTGGGATATCTCCTTTCGAACAAAAAAAGAATAATCGAAATCGGTTCATAAACGACGAAGTTATCCGCGAACAAACATAAAAAAAAAAAAAAAAAAAATATATATACGGTCGAATTGAGAAACCTCCTCCTTTTTTTGAAGTCGGTTAAAAAATTATTAATGTAGGGTTGCCAACCATACACGTAACTGTGTGTTTCAGTACTTCAGACAATTTGTATATAACTACTACTTAAATGTAAACGATCGCTATATTTGCAACATAGGTGATAGGATTTGGAGGTAATTGTCACCCAAAAGACGTTTTTCGGCAAAGGTCATCCCCCTTTCCTCCAAAATCTCTATCCCTTGACAGTACATGCCAATTACCTAATTGCCATCTCTCGGGATGCATTCTGCTATGGTAAGTTAATTGTGTTTGATTCCTTTATCTAGACTACACGTTAACTGCAAGTTCCTTACTCGATTTATGTGTCTGAAACTAAGTAAAAAGATGTATACATATACATATAATTAAGTTTAAAAACTAAAATAACCGACTTCAATGCCCCGCGAGTCTGTTTCAGTAGCAAGTTTGAGACGTTTATCGTAATATCTCTAGAGATACTTATCAGATCTCGATTAAATTGCAATGGGACTACCTCGGAAATGTACCCTACCGATTACAAAAAGAATCATTCAAATCGGTTCACAATTGACGGAGTAATCACGTAACATACACACAAAAAAAGAAAAAAAAACATACATATGACTTGAGAACCTCCCCCCTTTTTTTGTAAAGTCGGTTAAAAATAGAACAAAAATGTCGATAAATTAAAACTACTGAACGCATTTTCATGCGGATTTCACCAATAGGCAAATGATTCATGAGGCAGGTTTAGGTGTAATTGTTGTTCTGGTATAATTTGTCAAGGTGTTGTTTAGATTAGTTGAAATATGATGATGATCGTTGAATACGTTAGTTTATTCTCGACGCAACAAGATGATGCAAAAAAATTAGGTATGCTTTACACGTGCGAAGCTTGGGCGGGTCGCTAGTAGAATATAAAAGCAAGGAGAACAAAAACCTCGTTGGTAGCGATACAGATTCGATATTGGCGGCTGAACAAACAATTAACCCTGTAGGTATTTGTGTAGGCTTCCCCGGACTGGAAAATTAACGAAAAGAATTTACCTCAAACCATCCAGACGGAGCCGTGCCTAACACTCGTGTGAACGCAAGTTCAGTAATACTAAATGCTTGAGTAATACGCTTCAGCGCTCAGTTTGCTACCAAGCGGCAGCAGGGTCGGACGCTTCCGTGCGGTATTACTTCGCAGCGTTGCTTACGTAGTAATCATGCCGTATTGACCATGCCGGACTGAGCGCGGAAACTTATTACTCAAGCAATTAGTATTACTGAACTTGTGTTCACACGGGTGTTAGGCACGGCTCCGTCTGGATGATAGTCTGAGGAATTTACCTACCAATTAGAAAATAATGAGGTACTAGGTACTAAGCTAAGTACCCGCTAAGTACCTTCGCGGGCGAAGCAAAGATCGCTATGAGGAAACATTAAATAAAATCACCCGAATGGAATACCTACCATGTGTAAATTCGGTCAAAATTATATAGTGGTGAAAATTCTATACGAGTACTCTGTTTTCCAACGAATTTAACAGTAGAATTAGCGTAGTCATCCCAACCAGCAAAAACTACACTTAAAATAATCTCTAGACCACTGTTTTCTTGCTCTTATACCATTCTTATATCGTCGTATAAGCCTGGATTTGGGCACCATATATAAGCGTAATTTATTTATATCTTTCTAATATCACTCTTATTGAATGTTGTTTTCACTTAAATTATTCTTACCATAACTAATTTAAGCGTACATAGGCTTACATTGTTTTGACGTTAAGAGTCCTGTGAGCGTAAGAAAGTTTATTTTTATTTTACATAAGATCAAACACAATCGTAATAAAACTTGGTGTAGTGTTTGTTTGAAAGTTACAACTAATAAAAAAGAAATCGAAAACAATAAGGATAAAGGTATTTAATAATTATATTGTAATAACTGTACCATTATTAACAAGTGTTTCGTTTTATGCTTTTTCGATAAGTAGTAGTATTGGAAAATATTATTTACTGTAAAGTAGACCCTAGTTTATGCTTCACAACTCGTGCGCTTCATCAATATATAGTATTTAGTATTCTTGTTTAATTATTTTATTTGTTAATTTGTATTAAAAGCGACGCCATTAGTATTGCATTTATTAGAATCACTATAAGACTATTTTAAGCTCATTTAGATCATTCCAACATGACTCCATGTTGGAATAACTTAGAGACCCTTGAATTGACATAAAACATTTTTTTTCATTTAAGAGTGAACGTTTGGGATGTGAAATGGTATTTTATGTGACCGCACTAAAATACTTTTGGTGAAATATAATAGTCAACATCAAATGTTACTCTCACAATTTTAGTCACAAATTCGATTTAAGATCAAACTTTCTTAAATTAGACTCGTTTTCTCTATTGTAAGTATGATGATTCAATATCACTCTAATACTGTGCCTATCCACTGCTGTTGATCTTATAATAGTTTTGAATAAGATCAATATTTACATGTTTTAAGTACTCTAATTAAATGCTCATATTAGTCTAACATTCTTACAATAGCATTTAGAAAATATGTAATAAAATTAAATGAGCTTAGAAAATGTGGATATGAGAGCTAATTTATCTCAAGTGTGATAAGTCTTAATAAATGCTTTTTTAGGAGAGTGTGGCTTACAACGGTACTGTAAATTTAAACTTATATGCATAGTTAAGACAAGGTATAAAATCAAGCGTATTAGAGCCTGTAACGGCTTGTCAGAGACTAATATAGGAGCGATAGCAATGATGAAAACAGATAAGAGACCACTATAAGCTCAGAACTCTTATAAAGTGAGAAACGTAAGACGATTTTGCTAGTTGGGATAGTAGGTATGTCGTTAGCACAAAACATTGTAAATATTTGATTATTTAAATATTATAATGGCGTACTCGACAACTAATTATTTCGCTTATTGAATACGTTTGAGGTCACACGAGTGGAAATAATACGAGTAGCACGAATTAAGCTACGTTCACATTGGATTTTATTAAAGTAAAGAGAGTCAGATTATTTATTATCACCGGGCGAGACAGTGGTCAAACGGTAGCCTAAAAGATACATAAAAAAAAGTTTTGGCATTTTATATGTATATTAACCACCTACTACTACATACATAGTATCTATCTGCTATCCTATAGACTTGGCTGGCACCGACTTCAAATAGATAAGTGGGTAGCGCTTATAATAATTATATTAAGTAATTTATTTTTCGCTTTTGAGTGCCTGTTTGTGGTTATGAAGTCGGTTTTTTTAAATAATTTATTTTATCCTTTTTAGTGCAAAACAAGTTTTAATTAAATTACATGCATCTATAAAATTTCGTGTCTGGGCCGTTATACACTGACGGATATATACTTTGTGAAAATTTCAAGTATGTACCTATTACGGTTAATAAGATGCAGATCTGTAAAGTGCGCACATATAGACACATGGACGGACGGCGGACAAATGGACAGCAAAGTCTCAGAAAGTGTTTACTTGGTACCCTTTGGGTTCGGAACCCTAAAAAATTGACTTCAAATGCCGCGCTAGTGAAAATATCCACTAGTCATAATGATGTCATCAAGGTATCAAAGGACAATGTCCAAAATGGCCCTGTGCAATAAAAGCATCTGACACACACGATAATTATTTGTTTATTTTACTACAATAATTCCAAATACTTTTATAACACGGACTAGTTGTATTCCAAAATGAATATTAAAAAGTATTATTTGCGATTATTAACATTAATCGCCGCCATATGGCCGCCATCTTCGCCAAACGTCATGTCATGTCAAAAAATATGAACTAACTTTGCACCCTAACAAGACTTTGCTCAGTAGAACATTCCTGAGCGAGACAAATTAATTCTCCCCACCTTTGTTTCTATCTCGCTCACAGTTACCGTAAGAATATCTGTCAAAGACCAAAATCAACGAGAAGAAAGATGTAAAAACATTAGTCAAGGTCATATTTTATAGTCTTCAAAAGTATATGCAATAGCAACCTCCATTGTGTATAATCTTCTTGGGACTCTTCTTCTAAAACCATTACATTCTCCTATGTTTGAGGTGTTTGTGGGGAACCCTAAGCCCAGCGGTGGAGCAGTGGACTGTATTTCTTCGGGATGAGGCCTTCGGATTCCCACACTTATACTGTGAAGCTTTGGAGCTGGGATTTAAACACGTCTTCAAGCCTTGAAACGCTAATTTATTCTTTCTTTACAATCTTCTTATAGCTACTGAGCTATTCACTAGGCACTATCACTATTTACTATTCTTCCTAGTTTTCCTTTCTTCTTTCTTCTAGAGCCGCCGTTGGTGAACTGAACAATTTGGCACGGTAACGACGCTCTATTTATATTGTTGTTGGTACTTGCAAAAGAGCGAGAGGACGATAGTCTGGGAGCGCCCGCACTCTGTCTCGCGGGGCGTGTCCTTGTGTGGGCGCACGCACGAGATGCCGACTTTTCGGAGATATACTCTCCCGAGATGCTATTTAGTCGAGCGCTAACCATCAGAGAGTGCGGAGCTCTCCCAGACCTATGCTATTTGCAAGTACCAACCCTATTCCTAAACCTAACCTGGTCTAGGTTGACTATCTGTTTCATGTAATAAAGCCGAACATGCTTTATTTTAACTATTATCTATCTACTTAGGTTGTACGAATGACCTGTCTGTAGTCCTATAAGACCTATTACACTGTTACAAACCTTATACAAGTTATATTCCTATGTTCTAATAAGAATCTAACAAAAATCTATCTATAATAAGGCTGTTTACGAATGCGATACAATTACAAACTATATGTCTATCTATACGAAGCTATAACGAAATGCGAACTCTATACATGGCAAAGTACCCTACCTATCCTAGAGTACTAAGCTAAAACTTATCTTTATTATATACAACTTATAACTATATATGCTATCGGAGTACGACGCTGTCCGGAACATTCTCCCGCCGTGCTGCCTGCAGCAGAAGAACCCGGTGTAGGACAGTCGTCGTCGAATTGCAGGATGCTCAGCTCCCGCCGGTGTTGAAGCTCGGTGAGGTGGTGATTCCGTTCTTCACCGGCGTCTGTAGAGTCGATCGCTGTCGGTTCGGTGATGAGCGCGTCTGACTGTCGGTTGTCGACATCAAGCTGCTCGTTGCGATCTTCAGTGGTGTGGTGCGAGTCCGTTTTCGGTGGTCCGATGACCTCACGCAGCTTGCTGTAGAGCTCGTCCGAATCCGGTGTTCTGTAGCTTTCATGCTGCTCGCTGATGTTCACGATGTTGAGCACGTCCGTTGCCGGTGGCCCGATGACCTCACGCCGCTCGTTGTTACTGTAGATGGTGAGCGCGTCCGTTGCCGGTGGCCTGATGACCTCACGCCGCTCGCAGATGATGTCGATGTTGAGCGCGTCCGTTGCCGGTGGTCCGATGACCTCACGCCGCTCGCTGATACTGTCGCTGTTGAGCGCGTCCGTTGCCGGTGGTCCGATGACCTCACGCCGCTCGTTGATACTGTAGGTGGTGAGCGCGTCCGTTACCGGTGGTCCGATGACCTCACGCCGCTCGCTGATACTGTCGCTGTTGAGCGCGTCCGTTGCCGGTGGTCCGATGACCTCACGCCGCTCGTTGATGATGTCGAAGTTGACGATGGTGAGCGCGTCCGTTGCCGGTGGCCCGATGGCCTCACGCCGCTCGCTGTTGCTGTAGGTGGTGAGCGCGTCCGTTGCCGGTGGCCCGATGACCTCACGCCGCTCGCTGATGATGACGATGGTGAGCGCGTCCGTTGCCGGTGGTCCGATGACCTCACGCCGCTCGCTGTTACTGTCGAAGTTGAGCGCGTCCGTGGCCGGTGGTCCGATGACCTCACGCCGCTCGCTGATGATGTAGGTGGTGAGCACGTCCGTTGCCGGTGGTCCGATGACCTCACGCCGCTCACTACTCGGTGTTCTACGCCGAGTTGTTCGTTTCTTCTGTTGCTGCATCCTTTACATTTTTCTCGTAGTGCAGCATTCGGTGGTGGTGGGTCTTGCAGCCGTCGACTCCACACACCTTGGCACGGCAGCTGTGATCTCGCTTCCGGTAGCGTAGACACCTGGAACATAGCCGCTGTTTCTTCGCTATGTCCCAGCGCTCGTGTTGATCTGCTGTTTCGAATCTGTTGCAGTCTTCGGTGAAATGTCCCGGTTGTTCACACACGGGACAACGAGCTGTTGACTGCTGCGACTTCTGTTGTGGCTGCTGCTGTTGCGGTTGTTCGACGACGTTGTGTACTCGCTGCGTCCTCCTCTGAGGCCCCGATGCTGGCGAGGATACATCCGGATCCGGCTTCGCGAACTGTCCGCAAAGCTCGGCTTGTCGTCTCAGGAACGCTTCCATTTTCATTAGGTCAGGCATGTCTGTTGGCTGGCTCGGCAGGAACTGGTAGTAGCTCTGTCGCAGGGTCGACGGCAGCTTGTCCAGTATGTTCTCCACTACCTCCGGGTTGTATAGGTAGTATCCGCAGTTGAGGGCTCGCAGCATCGCGACGGCGTTCGTCACCTTGGTCGAAAACACGCACACGTTGGACGGTGACTCGGTGAGGCGCGGCAGGGACCGAAGAGCTTGAACTTCTGTCTTCGCTAGTGTCTCGGGTCGACCGAAGCGTGTTGCGAGGGTGTTCACCACTTGATCCGGATCTGAGTTGGTGATGAGTAGACTGTTGACTGCTTCTCGAGCTTTTCCCCGGAGGCTCCGTCGCAGGCGGTTGATGTTCTCGGTTGGTGATAACATCTGTGCAGACTCGAAGTACGCTGCGCGGAACGGTAGCCAGTCGAAGTGTGACCCGTCGAACGTCGGTAGCTCGGCGAATCTCGGGCGCTGTCCTGCTGCTATGACAGCTTGGGTGATGGCGGGGATCAGTTGTGCAATTTCGGACTGCACGGGGGCTCCCGCCGGTGCAGACGGTGCAGGCGGTGGCGGCGGAAGCGGCTGTTGTAGACCCGCCATCGACGGTTGTTGCACGAAGTTAGGCTTGTCGCGTAGCTCGTAGCACTGTTGTAGCTCCTGGCTACGCCGTAGAGGACGTAGTTCGTAGCCCTGTTGTAGCTCCTGGCTACGCCGTAGCTGCTGTTGCTCGTAGCTCTGTTGTAGATCCTGGCTACGCCGTAGCTCGAAGTCCTGTTGTAGCTCCTGGCTACGCCGTAGCTCGAAGTCCTGTAGCTGTTGGTAGCTTCTGTCTTGAAGCTCGGGTCCCACTGGTAGCGCGCGTGGAGAATCACGTGGCACAGGCGGTGGCAGCGGCGGCTGTGGCACGGAGAGCAGCGGTCCACGCGGCTCAGGTGGGCACGTCGAATGGTAGCTCTGCTCGGCGCGGAGCTCGAAACTCGCTGGCGGCGACACACGTGGGTGATAACGTGACACGGTGGCGGTCGGCGGCGGTGGCACGGAGGGTAGCGGCTCACGTGGCGTCTCAGCTGGGCGGAGGGTCTCATTGGCCATAGCCAACAAGACCGGCGGCGGTGGGGCCTGGTTGTCCAACCAGGCATCGATGCGTTGCTGTGTCTCAGGCTCGGTGTACACCGAACCGTCGTCGATGTCTTCCTCGACGTCGGAGTCGCGCTCGAGCGCGGCCAGGCGGGCCGCAGCAAACTCGATGCGCAGCTGTAGCAGCTCCAACTTCGCCTTGGAGATGCGCTGTGAGCGACGAGATTCCGCACGATGGCTGCGTGCGCGCTGCTCGACGGGCTCGGCGACCCGTGGCGGCCTCTCTCGAAGCTCGTACTGTTGCCCGATGTGTGGATCAGCTCCCAACGGCGGTACCCGCGGCGTCACGGCGGCGGCGATGTGATGCGCGGCGGCGTGCGGCGCGGGGGGGTGCGCGGCGGCGTGCGGCGCGGGGGGATGCGCGGCGGCAGGCGGCGCGGCGATCGATGCGGAGGTAGGTACCGGTGGCGCCATCACGGCGGCGGGGGGCGGCACGGTCGCGGTGTGATGCTCTGGAACGGCGTGTGGCGCCGTCGCGGCGGACGCGGAGTTGTAGGATGCCCGTCGCATTGGTGAGACCACAGCCGCTGACGCGAAGCCGCTGGTCGAAGGTTGCTCCTCCGTGATGACTGTTGCCCCGGTGCGCGAAGTACCCGATGTTGACGCCGTTGTACCCGTTGTAGTGGTCTCGGCGGATGACTCTTGCTCGGAGGCCGGCGCTCGTCCTCTTCCTGTGGAGCGGGTGACCGGCATGGTAGCGAATATCGGATCGAAGAGTCAACGAAGTCTTGAAAAAGACTGTTTGCGGCGTTTGTTATCGGAGTCGACGAGAAGTAGTCTTAAAAAAGACTTTTTGCGGCGTTTAAATTAACGTTTAGTCTTGAAAAAGACTGTTAAGGTCCCAATTATCCGGCCACGAAGGTCCAAAAATGTGGGAAACCCTAAGCACAGCGGTGGAGCAGTGGACTGTATTTCTTCGGGAGAGGCCTTCGGATTCCCACACTTATACTATGAAGCTTTGGAGCTGGGATTTAAACACGTCTTCAAGCCTTCAAACGTTAATTTAATCCTTCTTCACAATCTTCTTATAGCTACTGAGCTATTCACTAGGCACTATCACTATTTACTATTCTTCCTAGTTTTCCTTTATTTTTTCTTCTAGAGCCGCCGTTGGTGAACTGAACAATTTGGCACGGTAGCGACGCTCTATTTATATTGTTGTTGGTACTTGCAAAAGAGCGAGAGGACGATAGTCTGGGAGCGCCCGCACTCTGTCTCGCGGGGCGTGTCCTTGTGTGGGCGCACGCACGAGATGCCGACTTTTCGGAGATATACTCTCCCGAGATGCTATTTAGTCGAGCGCTAACCATCAGAGAGTGCGGAGCTCTCCCAGACCTATGCTATTTGCAAGTACCAACCCTATTCCTAAACCTAACCTGGTCTAGGTTGACTATCTGTTTCATCTAATAAAGCCGAACATGCTTTATTTTAACTATTACCTATCTACTTAGGTTGTACGAATGACCTGTCTGTAGTCCTATAAGACCTATTACACTGTTACAAACCTTATACAAGTTATATTCCTATGTTCTAATAAGAATCTAACAAAAATCTATCTATAATAAGGCTGTTTACGAATGCGATACAATTACAAACTATATGTCTATCTATACGAAGCTATAACGAAATGCGAACTCTATACATGGCAAAGTACCCTACCTATCCTAGAGTACTAAGCTAAAACTTATCTTTATTATATACAACTTATAACTATATATGCTATCGGAGTACGACGCTGTCCGGAACAGTATTTATTTCCATATCTCTCAATTAAAACTTTCAAATTACAATGGGACCACCTTGGAAACGTACCCTACCTATTACAAAAAGAATCATTTGAATCCGTTCACAATTGACGTAGTAATCGCGTAACATGCATACAAAAAAAAAACATACAGGTGAATTGAGAACCTCCTCCTTTTTTGTGAAGTCGTTTAAAAAAGAAAATAAGCAAAATGTAGCCTATGTTTCAAATATAATCAGTATAACCGCCGCCCGCCTAATGAGAACCATAGCCTTAATAAAGTCACCCAATTAGTCATCGGGACGCAAACAAATTCAAGTTTATTTGAAAATGAAAAATTGCACCATGATTGGTTTTCAATTTAATTGCTGTATTGGGTTTGAATGTGTCATACATTTATTTTTTAAATTTTGTGCTGGATACGGACAAGCGTTTTATACCCGATGGATAGACGATGAGGCCTAAGATGGGTTCTTGATTTGGAAGTAGGAAACGGTGGTAAGACAAAGAAAATGATCAACTTTAATCATTATTACTATCATTACTGTATTATAAATGCGTAATGCTATATTTAACGTTGAGATATTAAAATATTCGCGAAAAATATCGTTTGCGCGATGCAGGATCTCATACATTGAGACAATATGTACAAGAAAAACTGTACATCCTACTCCAGCGCCATCTATATGACGAAGGAGGCTCGTCTCCATCATCATTAGTACTCATCGTCGAACCTTTTAACTGTGGGCGTCGGTGGGTAGTTGGATGAAGGAAACAGGCTCGTTCATAAAATCAGATTACAATCCTATTCGGCTAATACAACACTGTAGATAGGTGTAGCTATGTAGGTAGGTACGTATCACAGAATGCGAGATGGTTCAGTGACGTCCGCACGCGCCGCCCGCCAACAGAGAAGTCCGTCAATAGATCAATCACTATACGGGTATGCTGTCAACTGTCAAAACGAGATACTTATCTACGGCGCGCGCGTCACTAACTCCATCGAGTGCCACTAGGTAGCGCTGGCGTCCTGGATACGACTCGATTGCGACATATATATATTGGTGTGTTATATTTGGATGGATGTTTTGTACTCCTTCACGCAAAAACAGTTGATAGGATTTGGATGAAAGACATACCTACATATTCTTATCCAACCTGGATTAGACAGGATACTTTTAAATGCGGGCAAAGCTACGGTGCGCTACTAGTCATTAGTATTTATAATAAAATTGAGTCCAATCGGACATCAAGAAATGAGTCAAATTTAGCTTGCAAGATTTGATTACGTACCGACAGACAACGGAACTAATAAGGGTAAATAAAAACTTTTAAAATAGTAAAAACAGAATTGGGCTTCAAAATACACTGTGTGCTATAATCAATAACAAAATCAACACCACCAATATTATAAATGCGAAAGTCAGTTTGTTTATTTGTTTGTTTGTTTGTTTGTTTGGGACTTCTTCACGGTCAAACGGCTTGACCGATTTGGCTGAAATTTTGTACAAAGATAGAAAATAAGGCAGAATAGGATATAGGATACTTTTTTTTTGGCTATCGAGTCAGGGGGTCCAGATATTCTTAATTGAATTTTGTAACTAAAGGACCTCTTTTCGAATAATCGGCTTGACCGATTTGCCTGAAATGTTGTATAAAGACAGTTCATAAGGCAGAAAAGAATAATGAAGACTTTTTTTCTTGCTATCGAGTCAAGGGGTCCAAATATTTTTAATTGAATTTTGTAAATATAAGACCTCTTCTCAAATAAACAGCTTGACCGATTTGCCTGAAATGTAGTATGAAGACAGTTCATAGGGTAGAATAGGATATAGGATACTTTTTTTTTGGCTATCGAGTTAGGGCGTCCAGATATTTTTAATTGAATTTTGTAAAGATAAGACTTCTTCTCGAATAAACGGCTTGACCAATTTGCCTGAAATTTTGTATGTACATGTCATAGGGCAGAATAGGATATTGAATACTTTTTTTTTGGCTATCGAGTCTGAGTGTTTAGATTTTTTTTACTGAATTTTGTGAATGTGTGGCCTCTTATCACCTAAATAGCTTGACCGATTCAGCTGAAATTTGATGTATATTACAGTTCATATTGCATAGAATCACATAGGATACTTTTTTTCTGGCAGTCGAGTCCAGGTGCCAAGAATTTTTAAATTAAACTTTGTGAATGTGTGTCCTACTCTCGGTCAAACGGGTAAACCATTTAAGCTGAAATTTTGTACACAGACAGTCAAAAAGACATAGAAGGGCAACGAATTTTTTTTTTTGGTGGAAATTTCGGTTGTCTATAGTTATTTATTATTATAGAATTTTGTAAATGTGTGGCCTCTTTTCGGCCAAACGGCTTGACCGATTCAGATGAAATTTTGTACACATACATTTAATAGGGCATAAAAGGGCAAAGCATACATTTTTTCGGCAGTTAAGTGTGGGGCCTATATTTTTTCCTAACTTTACATAGAGTTTGAATAATCATAAAAGTTTGACCTTAGGTTCATGGATAATGACTAAACTTAATAAGTGCCTTAATTAGGCCATAAAACTGTCAGGGTCATTAAAAGTCATCAAAATTTACGCGATGGTTTCGCTCACACAACGTGCTTCGCCCGATCTGCTTTATGGGAAGTATTTCAAAAGCATTCGTGTTTTAACAGCCACATTTAACCTAAGGGTCATCGGTGTTGACTTAGTAGGTTATAAAAACTGTCAGAATCATAAAAAGTAAAAAAATTCTCGCTCACTTCGCTTGCGCAGTGATAGCGCTAGCTGCGCTTGCGCAATAATTTGTTTGATCTACTTTGAAGGTAATATTTCAGCAACTTTTGTATTTTAATAGCCACATGCATCAGAACGAGTCCATAAATTGAAACAGTACAACCTTCAATAATCATAATGATTTTTAACCTTAAAATAAGTGGATATCGAGTTAAACCTTTGTGTCATCAGTGTTAACTTAGTAGGTCATAAAAACTGTCAGAGTAATAAATGGTCGTAAAAATTTTTCGCGCAGTGATAGGGCTTGCTACGCTCGCACAGTGAAAGCGCTCGCTCCGGTCTCGCAAAGATTTGTTATATCTACTTTGGAGGAAACATTTCAGCAACTTTTGTATATTAATAGCCACATGCATCAGAACAAGTCCATAAATTGAAACAGTACAACCTTCAATAATCATAATGATTTTTTACCTTAAAATAAATGGATATCAAGTTTAACCGTAGGGTCATTGGTGTTGACTTAATAGGTCATAAAAACTGGGTCAGGGTCATAAAATGACGTAAAAATTTTCGCGCTCGCGAAAACCTTTGATTTACCTACTTTGTAAATAATATTTCAGCATTTTTTGTATTTTAATAGCCACATGTATCAAAACGAGTTTACAAATTGAATCAGTACAACCTTAAACAATCATAATGATTTTTTACCTTAAAATAAGTGGATATCAAGTTAACCGTTTGTGTCATCGGTTTTGACTTAGTAGGTTAAAAAAACTGTCAGGGTCATAAAAAAACATAAAAATTTTTCGCGCTCGCTTCGCTCGCGCAGCGATAGCGCTCGCAGCGCTTCCGCAAACATTTGTTTTGTCTACTTTGCAGGTTATATTTCAGCATTTTTTTATTTTAATAGCCACATGCATCAAAACGAGGCCATAAATTGAAACAGTACAAACAGTACCTTCAATAATCATAATAATTATTAACCTTAAAATAAGAGGATATCAAGTTTAACCTTTGTGTCATCAGTGTTAACTTAGTTGGTCATAAGAACTGTCAGGGTCATAAAATGACGTAAATATTTTTGCGCTCGCTTCGCTCGCGCATTGATAGTGCTCGCTGCGCTCGCGCAAACATTTGTTTTATCTACTTTGTAGGAAATATTTCAGTATTTTTTGTATTTTAATAGCCACATGCATCAAAACGAGTTTATAAATTGAAACAGTACAACCTTCAATAATCATAATAATGATTAACCTTAAAATAAGTGGATATCAGTTTAACCTTTGTGTCATCGGTGCTGACTTAGTAGGTCATAACAACTGTCAGGGTCATAAAAAGTCGTAAAAAATTTTCGCTTTGAGTTCGACTTCGAGAGTCGTCTACGGTGACTTGGCCTAAGAGATCATCGATCTATACTTCAATGGTCATAAAGACACAAATAACGCGGGCGAAGCCGCGGGTAAGAAGAAAAAGTTTCAGGAACTGTTGTGTTGAGTCAAACATTCAAACAGCACAACTTCGTATACCCAACCAAAATGATAAATGACTTTAACAATAGAGGATATTGATTTCGACTTTGAGGGTCATCTATGATGACTTGGCCTAAGAGATCATCGATCTAGACCTCAATGGTCATAAAGACACAAATAACGCGGGCGAAGCCGCGGGTAACAGCTAGTCCATCTATATATTTAACATTGTCCAAGTTCCAAAGAAATTATTGCCTGAAATTCGGCAATTTCCTGGCAAGCGAGGGACTATTTGTCAACGCTGTCGCCGAGGTGAAATTAATCAGCCTTGATCAATAAATTGTATTGTCTTTGACTGAAAGAATAATGTTCATACAAATTAATCAACAGTTGATTTGGTTGATGTTGGCTGTTACCCAAATTGTAGCTTGCTGTATTCGGGAAATCTTCGTAATTATCTTATATCATGTTATGTACTTGTTTACGTCTGCACATATGTCAATAAATACATTATTATTATTAATAACACATATCTATACTAATATTATAAAGAGAGAACATTTGTATTTTTGTATTTTTGTATGTTTGTAATAATTTGGCTCAAAAACTACTGAACCGATTTAAAAAATTCTTTCACTGATACATAGAATGGACTTTCGGAATGAAAATAGGCTATATATTATCCCGTTTAATCAATCAAAGGTACATTCGTGGAGACCTAATTTGCAACCTAAGTTGGCAAAAAAATGGTCGGAAAAACACGTTTCTTACGAACGCTGCTCAATTGATAATAGATAGAAGAATATTTTCTATGGAAGAGTTGTACAACTTAATTAGACCTACAAAAAAGTCCGCGACAGCATATGTCTATCTCTTAAGGTTGACTCACAGTAACCATTTTAATCTTAAAATTTTTGTTAAAAAATATTACATAATTTCCAAGGCTATTTTAAAGTATATAGTATTAATCCTTATCCAAATTATTACGTTAATTAGCTTGGCTACATATTATAGATTAAAATTGTCCTTTACAATATATAATTCAAATGAAAACTCTAGAAGATATCACGAATTTCACATACACGTATCGCAAAATAATAAAATATTTGCAGTGAAACCACAGATTAGGTCATAGTTACTACGAAAATATTATTATAGGCTTAGATCTATGCTGTATCTATGCTGTATCTATGCTGTAGATCCCCACCGATCACAATCAATTTGAAGTCAATATAGTATAATAATATGATCTATTGTAAAAATAATATTCATGTATAATAATATAATATTTTAAACCACCCCGACTGATCTATGTATAATCTTTTCATTAAAAGTATTCCAATGACTCTAAACACGACAGTTAAAATCTGAGCTGTAAGTTGGTGAGGATTTAAGTATTCTGTAGAGTCTAGATGTCCCAGCATCAGGTCAATGCTTCCATGTTCTTACAATATCGTTGAAGAAGAAGATTTTCGAATTAACTGGAAAAAAGCTCATAGTTTTATAACGATTGAACGAATTTTCATGAATCAAAGCTAAGAAAACTCTCGATGAAGACATCTATCAAACAAAAAAAAACTATCAATAATAAAAACAAAATCAGTTCATCCGGTTAGGTGCTAAGATGCTACAGACAGACACACAGATACACACGTTAAACGTATATTACCCCTACATTTTGCGTCGGGGAACGCGTAAGATTACGGCGGCAGATGTTCACCTTTTTTTTAATATCTTATAGGCTAGCGTTTGACCACTATCTCACCTGTTGGTAAGTGATGATGCGGTCGAAGATGGTAAGCACACTAGGCCTAGACTGGGGAACGGACTCTCAAGGATAGCTGCCGGAACACATTAGATGTTTTTGGCGACAGATTTTCTAACTTGAGGTAGCTGGCCAGGCGGACACTAGATAGTGTCCTACCACCATGCGGGGGTTGTTGGTTTCTTAACGATGTTTTCATTCACCGAAGGGCCACTGTGAGAAGCGCACATAAATTTTTCGATGGAAAAATCCATTGGTGCACGGTAAGGTTTGAACTCGGTACCACGGCATCAAAGCCGACCGTTCTCCCGATTATGCCACCGGGCCCGGGTTCCTTGGTAGTAAGCTACTTTTTGGTAGATTTAATGATCCCACTACCACTGTACGAAAACTCATGATTCATGAATGCACATAAAACTTTCATTGGTAGGTATATAGCTAGGATTAGAACCAACGACCGTCGGGTCAGAATCAGGGTAACTATCCTTTACGCTAAAGGGCCGTCCAATACTACTACGTAAGTATTATAAAACAAATTCCATCACTGCGTCTGTCTGTCTGTTCGCAATAATCTCAATAGCTACTGAACGGATTATCATGCTGTTTTCACCAATAGCCAGAGTGTTTATGAGGGAGGTTTAGGTGCATAATTCGTTAAGGTTTTGTGTAAATTGGATGAAATATGACGATTATTGTTAAATATGTTCATATTTTATATTCGATGCAACAAACTGATGCAAATTTTGCAGGCATATATTTTCTACCCGTGCGAAGCCGGGGCGGGCTGCTAGTCTATATATATAAAAGAAAGTCGCGTTAGTTACTACACTTATAACTCAAGAACGGCTGGGCCAATTTTTATGATTTTTGTATTTTTGGAATTGTTTTTGTCAGAAATAGGGTAATAAGTATTAAAAACAATGAATAATTGATTATAAATTAATTTAATATTAATTAAAGATTAATATTAAATGACCTAAAAAAATTACATAAGAAAAAATATTTTGCAAAAATGTTCCTGGGTTTAAAAACTGCCAATCATTTGATGTTCAGTTGTTTATCCCGCCGTATTTTTTTTTTGTATAATTATGGCTCCACACGATTAGTGTATTTAGCCAGTGTCAAGTATAAAAATTCTTCCCATATGTGGATAGCATTACAATATTCGGATTATCGCGTATTTTTTTGGTATAATTATGGCTCTACACGATAAGTGTATTTAGCCCGTGTCAAGTAAAAATTCTTCAAGTTTTTGTGATTTCAAGTCACGTTGATTTTAAAAACATTAAAATATGTCAGTAATAATAATTGTTTAACATATTTATTGATTGTATGCTTACAAGCAACTTAAAAAAGTTTATAATTCCAAAAACCATTTTTACCGATTTTTATTCTATATCTGTATTGCCATAATACATTAATAAACTTAATATCTCTTTTGTATTCATTTATTACGTTCATAAAAGCCTAAAACAAGTTAATCTAAAAGGTAACACGACGTTCATTGTCTGTTAGGTGGTACGAAGTTCGCCGGGTCAGCTAGTTATTAATAAAATGACGAAGCACTTCGACAAAAGGTAGGTAGTGCCCTTGAGCGTCTCTTGGCTCGTCTTAGCAAGGGTGCTGTTACCTTAGATGAATTTAACTGTCAAATTGTCATGAAGAAATATAAATTATCAACCGACTACCAAAATGGAGGAGGTTCTCAATTCGTCACACTGAACACGACGCTCGAAGCTCTCTTACAACTTCGATTTTTCAAATCAAAGAGCAATTTTTTATTTCTGTAACACTTCATAGCACAAGGATGCAATTAATACTTTGAGTATTCAACCAAGAATACTCAAAGAAATAATATTGCCTGATTCAATCATTTTTACAAAATAAACTAAAAATAAAACATTTTATAAAAACTCTAGCCTGAACACCACGGGTCTATTATGTTTGGTTTGACTACCTTTGTTCCCATGACTACGTTCAGTCTCCATCATCAGACCAGCTCGATGGTAACATAACATTGTCATCTGATTTTTATTTTGTACTGGCGACCCGCCGCGGCTTCGCACGGGTAGAGCAGTTATATGCCTGCATTGATGCATCAGTTTGTTGCGTCGAATATGAATTAATGTCTTCAACAATCAGTCATCTTTAAACCAATTCACACAAAACCTTAACGAATTATACACATAAGCCTTCCTCATGAATCACTCTGTTTATGGTGAAAACCACATGAAAATCCGTTCTCAGTTTTTGATTTTATCGTGAACAGACAGCACACAGACGGGGCGGGGTGCTTTGTTTTATAAATGTAGTGATGAGCATACAATATTTCAGCCCAATCAAATACCGGTAAGTGGGTCAAATTTAACAGACAGACACTGAGACGGGTGTGAACATTTGTGTATACCGAACTTAATTTGACATTAATTCTAAGGCTGAGTTGCACCATCTCAGTTTAACCGTAACTATAACTATGAACCGGTGTTTTTCTATGGATTTTGACAGATTTTTGACGTTTGTAATAGTTAAAGTAAGATGGTGCCACCCAGCCTATGTGTTTCATAGTACTGCATAGACATGCATTCTACTGAATTAATTTGTTAACATATACTTATATATTATATTTACTACAGAACATCTCGTAGAGTTTATAAATGTTGTATATTGACTGCTTTATGTGGGTAGACTGACGTTACCTACGTTACCTATGTGACGTAGCTTCATTATATTTAATCAGTTATGACTATAAATTATTTCTTATTCTAAAACTAAATAAAAATCTTAAAAAAGTCATCATCATCATCATCAGTTCCGCCTACTCCAGGATATAAGCCCTATTACGTCACTCAAAAAATACCATCTGCTTTCTATCTAATTCAATCTGTATGCTCGTTGTAGAACAATTATCTATCAATAATATCCATAGCTTCTTTTTCCATTTGCAGCCAGCCATTACTTTCGTTTTACACGCAACGAAAAAACCAGCACAATGATAAATGGTACGTTACTAGATGGTATTTTTGTCAAAAAACTGGATTCAGAAGACGTGGAACTCACATCATTAGTCATACTTGGCTTGTGATTAATGTTCTATTTTGCTATGAAACGTTACTCGGCCGTGAAATGTGTTGAATATAATATTAATAGCTAAATACTAAGCTACACAATTAAGATAGTTTAAAAACTAAAACAACCGACTTTCATGCCACGCGAGTCAGTTTCAGTAACAAGTTTGAGACGTTTGTCGTCATATCTCTGGAGATACTCATCAGATCTCGGTGAAATTACAATGGGACCACCTCGGAAACGAAAAAAATAGTCATTCAAATCGGTTCACAATTGACGGAGTAATCGCGTAACATACACACAAAAAAAAAGAAAAAAAAACATACGGACGAATTGAGAACCTCCTTCTTTTTGGGAAGTCGATTGAAAACAAATATGTATTGTCTGTTTGGAGGAAAAAATCGAAAATAGATGGAAATTTTTGTAGGCGTAAAGTTGAAAATAAACTTTATGAATGGACCGAATGTGCTTGATGCATTGTTATGGCGATCTAAAACCATCTCGCCATTATTACTTTTTCTAATGAAACCGGTTTGGGAAACACTCTTGGATGGTTTTAAAGTCAAAGTCAAAGTCAAAGCATTTATTCAGTATATGGGCAAATTAAAAATTTGCACTTACACACGTCAAATTACATTAAATAGATCATATTCGATAAAATATATTATAGATAGATATAACAGAAACATAACTTATTGCTTTGAATTTACAAAAAAAACAAAGGTTTGAGCAATTCAGCTTTCATCTAGACGTCGAACGTCACACTTAAAACACATGTTTAATTCCCCTGATTAATGTAGGGTTGCCAACCGTACTATTACGTGCACCCGTAAAGTATAAAATGGATAATAGAAACACATATATTTTGTGTTTTATATAATTATGGTTTCATAACTGCAGGGAGAATCTCTATCCCTCAGGTCGTGGGTTCAAATCAGCCGGGCGCCAATGGTTTTTTTCACAGTCAGATCTATCTCAGTGGCGTACAATTGGAGAGGCCAATGTCCAGCAGTGGACTAGCATAGGCTGACGATGATGATGATAATTTTTAGAACATTATTTGGAAACCCCCAGCTTTGTAAACTGGAACAAAACAGGACTTGAGCGCGCTTTTTATATCATATAGGTTAGCGTTTGACCACAATCTCACCTGTTGGTAAGTGATGATGCGGTCGAGGGTGGTAGCACGCTAGGCCTAGAACGGGAACTGGCTCTCATAGATAGCTGCCGGGACACATTAACGGCCTTACTAATAAAGTTTTTTTCACTCTGTATAGACGTTGTATACC
Organism: Cabera pusaria; assembly: GCA_954871355.1. Classification (NCBI taxonomy): domain Eukaryota; kingdom Metazoa; phylum Arthropoda; class Insecta; order Lepidoptera; family Geometridae; genus Cabera; species Cabera pusaria. The sequence goes on from OX940901.1 coordinate 1,104,840, forward strand.
ACAAAAGCTGACCAATAAAAATATTTTTGACGTAAGCGTTGGATAAAGTTGGTATACAGATGTGCCATTATCAAAGGAGGCTATTCATTTCTTAAACAGCCTGGGACCCTAGTTTAGCGAGTGTGTAAAGGATTAAAATGGCGGATTTCTCTATTATCAGCTGATCGAAATCATGTCTAGACAAAGTAACTATTATTGAATCTCACGCCGATCCGAAATGTTTAACATAACCTTTTAAACATTTAGTAGCGCCGCTGAGGTACTAGAATTTAAGTAATCCAGTTAGATTAGATTACCCAGAGAGACCAAAGAACGAAGGAAAGAGAAAGGTAATAACGACCAATGACCTTCCCGTGGGTGGTAACATTAAATACTTGTATACATGTATAGCGGAATATATATATTCCGATAATTACAAAGCAATTAGTTCAGCAAATAGTCACGTAACTACGCGAACTTGTACCTTATTGCGTTGTCATTACGAAGTACTTAAACTAAAGTTGTGAACACTGCACACCCTGGCAGTTCATGTGGATGTTAAACAGATAAGCTCTTGACCGCCATTTCACCTGATGTTATTTTGAAGTGGGAACTTCTTTAGCTGCGTTGTGCACTTGATGAGATGGGTAAAAAATGTTAAACTCGCGTCAGGTCACTTGTCCTGATCGGAAATTCGTAAGACGGAGCGCAGGCGCTTGCGCGAGGTGCCATTACAAAATATTCAAAAGAAGTGCTCAAGTTTTCACTTCTGCCGGCACTCACGGAGTGCAACTCGTTGTTTATTTTATTTGTTTGATTATGGATTTACATGATTAGTATATTTAGCTAGTGTCAACTATTAAAATTCTTCAAGATTTTGAGACTTAAAGTCATAAAGATGGGTCAAAGTCACATTTCAGGTCAAGTTGAAGTCAAAGTCTAGTCCAAGTCATACCCTTAGTAAAGATGTGGACTTAACTGAAGATTTTCAGTGGAGTATTGAACGTAAAACGCAAATTAAAAATATGCAAAAAAATCATATCGCGTAAACTACAAAAAATCGCGGAACATACATGGGGTATTTCCGCGTACACCAAGATGTTAGTAATCCAAAAAAATTTATGAACGTCACCTTTTGGGCCATCCTGTATACACAACTTATAAATAATCACCTAATTAGACGATGTAAAAAATATATGATACCTAAATTATAGATAAAATACAGAACCAAGGTAGCTTAGTGGACGATCCCAAAAAACCCCTAGGTAGGTGTAAATAAAACAACCTGTTTAGCGAGTACAGAAATCACTGATTTCCTCTCATTTATTAAAATACACAAGCTAGCTTAAGTAGTATCGCGTGCGAATCTCGTCACCGCGATCTAGAGATTCGAGGTCACAGCAAAGCGCCATCTATTGACAAAGTGGCGTACTTTTATGTTTAGAGTGTTAAGCCATTAACACTTAGTGGTAAGTGCGTTTATTTGACTTGCAATGTATGTCTGTATGTTCGAATTCGAGGTTGGGCTCGATTGATTTATCTTCTCGATTGATATGATTTATCTTGAAGAGGACTTTAAACCTAGATAATATCCAGGGTCTGACGATGAAGCTGGAAGGTGGCCATGGCATTTCTATGATAAAACAACATAACCCCACCGAGTTTGAGCTCGATTGATTATCCTTAAAGATCATTTTACCCATAATCACATCAAAATATCCGTAGAATATTTTAAAACATCACGTCTACTTAGGTAGCTAGTTAGCTATGCCTGCTAAAAAGTGAAAAATAAATTAAAAGTAAAATATATTGTTAAAAACAAGCTTGTATCTGGAAAAATGATCTAAAGCTAATAAACTAAATAATAAATAGCTTTTCAGAATGTAGGTAAGTACGTACCTACACGCAAAATACTTACTAGAATGTATTTATATCTTTTTAGTTCATTTTCCCAGATAAAAGCTTGTTTTTAACAATATTTTTACCTTTTATTTATTTCTAACTAGCTGACCCGGCGAACTTCGTACCGCGAATAAATAAACTGTCCAAGTGCGAGTCGGACCTGCACACGCAGGGTTCCAATTAAACAAAATTTGCGGGTAAAATACGTTTCACCTATAATTTTTTATTGAATATTGCTTTTATTATTTGATCTTGCAGCCATTGCAATACACATGAGAAAATTTTAAGTCTTTATCTATTAAGGTTTGTAAGATCGAGCATTAAAAGCTTCAAAAACACGTTTCTTGTATGGGGACTCCCATTATTATTTATTTTTATTTTGTTTTTATCGGTTTTTAACGGTTTTTATACACAAATAGCGAATACCCAAGTAAGGAAGCACTATAATGTCAACCATCAAAATAGTCAATACAATGAAAACATTTCTGAACGAACCAACAATTACAACCTGGGACAACCATCAAAATACAAAATATTAAAATTTAAATACCTACACGATAATCCGAGTAATGTGGATATATTATGCTGTCGATTCAAAACCCTTAATTTTATAGGTGAATCAAATTTCAATTCGAGAGTGGAAAAGAGTCTACCCTACCGTCCGTAGCGAAGGGACGAACGTCAAATGTTTGACAGGAAAGTAGGTAGAACAGTTTATATGGGTAAATGAAACTGTTGATTTGCAATTTTTTTCATATTTTCTCACTGTTTAAACCTTTCCTGGATTAAGACAATTCAATTAAGACATTTTAAAACCAAAATCAGCTAAAGCAGCCCAGCCGTTCTCAAGTTTTAGCGAGACTAACGAACAGCAATAGATTTTTTATATATAAGAAGATTTAACATCCGCCTTCCCAGTAAAGTTTATATTATTATCACTAGCTGTTACCCGCGGCTTCGCCCGCGTTATTTGTGTCTTTATGACCATTGAGGTCTAGATCGATGATCTCTTAGGCCAAATCATCATAGACGACCCTCAAAGTCGAAATCAATATCCTCTATTGTTAAAGTCATTAATCATTTTGGTTGGGTATACGAAGTTGTGCTGTTTGAATGTTTGACTCAACACAACAGTTCCTGAAACATTTCTTCTTACCCGCGGCTTCGCCCGCGTTATTTGTGTCTTTATGACCATTGAGGTCTAGATCGATGATCTCTTAGGCCAAGTCATTATAGATGACCCTCAAAGTCGAAATCAATATCCACTATTGTTAAAGTCATTAATCATTTTGGTTGGGTATACGAAGTTGTGCTGTTTGAATGTTTGACTCAACACAACAGTTCCTGAAACATTTCTTCTTACCCGCGGCTTCGCCCGCGTTATTTGTGTCTTTATGACCATTGAGGTCTAGATCGATGATCTCTTAGGCCAAGTCATCATAGATGACCCTCAAAGTCGAAATCAATATCCTCTATTGTTAAAGTCATTAATCATTTTGGTTGGGTATACGAAGTTGTGCTGTTTGAATGTTTGACTCAACACAACAGTTCCTGAAACATTTCTTCTTATCCGCGGCTTCGCCCGCGTTATTTGTGTCTTTATGACCATTGAAGTCTAGATCGATGATCTCTTAGGCCAAGTCACCGTAGATGACTCTCGAAGTCGAACTCAAAGCGAACATTTTTTACGACTTTTTATGACCCTGACAGTTGTTATGACCTACTAAGTCAGCACCGATGACACAAAGGCTAAAGTTGATATCCACTTATTTTAAGGTTAATCATTATTATGATTATTGAAGGTTGTACTGTTTCAATTTATAAACTCGTTTTGATGCATGTGGCTATTAGAATACAAAAAATGCAAAAATATTACCTACAAAGTAGATAAAACAAAGGTTTGCGCGAGCGTAGAGAAATTTTTTACGTCTTTTTATAACTCAGACAGTTTTTTTGACCTACTTAGTCAAGACCAATGACCCTAAAATTAAAATTTATATGCACTAATTTTAAGGTTAATAATCATTATGATTATTGAAGGTTGTCCTGTTTCAATTTACGGACTCGTTTTGATGCATGTGGCTATTAATATACAAAAAATAATGAAATATTACCTACAAAGTAGATAAAACAAAGGTCTGCGCGAGCGCAGCGAGCGCGAAAATTTTTACGTCATTTTATGACCCTGACAGTTTTTATGACCTACTAAGTTAACACTGATGACGCAAAGGTAAAACTTGATATCCTCTTATTTTAAGGTTAATAATCATTATGATTATTGAAGGTTATACAGTTTCAATTTATGGACTCGTTCTGATAAATGTGGCTATTAAAATACAAAAAATGCTGAAATATTACCTACAAAGTAGATAAAACAAAGGTTTGCGCGAGCGCAGCGAGCGCGAAAATTTTTACGTAATTTTATATGACCATCTAAGTTAACACTGATGACAAAAAGGTTAAACTTGATATCTACTTATTTTTAGGTAAAAAATCATTATGAATATTGAAGGTTGTACTGTTTAAATGTATAAACTCGTTTTGATGCATGTGGCTATTAAAATACAAAAAATACTGAAATATTTCCTACAAAGTAGATAAAACAAAGGTTTGCGCGAGCGCAGCGAGCGCTATCAATGCGCGAGCGAAGCGAGCGCAATAATTTTTACCTCATTTTGTGACCCTGACAGTTTTTATGACCTACTAAGTTAACACTGATGACGTAAAAGTTAAACTTGATATCCACTTATTTTAAGGTTAATAATCATTATGATTATTGAAGGTTGTACTGTTTCAATTTAAAAACTCATTTTGATGCATGTGGCTATTAAAATATAAAAAATAATGAAATATAACCTACAAAGTAGATAAAACAAAGGTTTGCGCGAGCGAAGAGAAATTTTTTACGTCTTTTTATAACTCTGACAGTTTTTTTGACCTACTTAGTCAAGACCAATGACCCTAAAATTAAAATTTATATGCACTAATTTTAAGGTTAATAATCATTATGATTATTGAAGGTTGTCCTGTTTCAATTTACGGACTCGTTTTGATGCATGTGGCTATTAATATACAAAAAATAATGAAATATTACCTACAAAGTAGATAAAATAAAGGTCTGCGCGAGCGCAGCGAGCGCGAAAATTTTTACGTCGTTTTATGACCCTGACAGTTTTTATGACCTACTAAGTTAACACTGATGACGCAAAGGTAAAACTTGATATCCTCTTATTTTAAGGTTAATAATCATTATGATTATTGAAGATTATACAGTTTCAATTTATGGACTCGTTCTGATAAATGCGGCTATTAAAATACAAAAAATGCTGAAATATTACCTACAAAGTAGATAAAACAAAGGTTTGCGCGAGCGCAGCGAGCGCGAAAATTTTTACGTCATTTTATATGACCATCTAAGTTAACACTGATGACAAAAAGGTTAAACTTGATATCTACTTATTTTTAGGTAAAAAATCATTATGAATATTGAAGGTTGTACTGTTTAAATTTATAAACTCGTTTTGATGCATGTGGCTATTAAAATACAAAAAATACTGAAATATTTCCTACAAAGTAGATAAAACAAAGGTTTGCGCGAGCGTAGCGAGCGCTATCAATGCGCGAGCGAAGCGAGCGCAATAATTTTTACCTCATTTTGTGACCCTGACAGTTTTTATGACCGACTAAGTTAACACTGATGACGCAAAAGTTAAACTTGATATCCACTTATTTTAAGGTTAATAATCATTATGATTATTGAAGGTTGTACTGTTTCAATTTAAAAACTCGTTTTGATGCATGTGGCTAATAAAATACAAAAAATAATGAAATATAACCTACAAAGTAGATAAAACAAAGGTTTGCGCGAGCGCAGCGAGCGCGAAATTGTAACGTAATTTTATGACCCTGACAGTTTTTATGACCATCTAAGTTAACACTGATGACACTAAGGTTAAACTTGATTTCCTTTTACTTTAAGGTTAATAATCATTGAGATTATTGAAGGTTGTACTGTTTCAATTTATGGCCTCTTTTTGATGCATGTGGCTGTTAAAATACAAAAAATGCTGAAACATTACCTACAAAGTAGATAAAACAAAGGTTTGCGCGAGCGCAGCGAGCGCGAAAATTTTTACGTCATTTTATGACCCTGACAGTTTTTATGACCTACTAAGTTAACACTGATGACGCAAAGGTAAAACTTGATATCCTCTTATTTTAAGGTTAATAATCATTATGATTATTGAAGGTTATACAGTTTCAATTTATGGACTCGTTCTGATAAATGTGGCTATTAAAATACAAAAAATGCTGAAATATTACCTACAAAGTAGATAAAATAAAGGTTTGCGCGAGCGCAGCGAGCGCGAAAATTTTTACGTCATTTTATATGACCATCTAAGTTAACACTGATGACAATAAGGTTAAACTTGATATCTACTTATTTTTAGGTAAAAAATCATTATCAATATTGAAGGTTGTACTGTTTAAATTTATAAACTCGTTTTGATGCATGTGGCTATTAAAATACAAAAAATAATGAAATATAACCTACAAAGTAGATAAAACAAAGGTTTGCGCGAGCGCAGCGAGCGCGAAAATTTTTACGTCATTTTATATGACCATCTATGTTAACACTGATGACAAAAAGGTTAAACTTGATATCTACTTATTTTTAGGTAAAAAATCATTATGAATATTGAAGGTTGTACTGTTTAAATTTATAAACTCGTTTTGATGCATGTGGCTATTAAAATACAAAAAATACTGAAATATTTCCTACAAAGTAGATAAAACAAAGGTTTGCGCGAGCGCAGCGAGCGCTATCAATGCGCGAGCGAAGCGAGCGCAATAATTTTTACCTCATTTTGTGACCCTGACAGTTTTTATGACCTACTAAGTTAACACTGATGACGCAAGAGTTAAACTTGATATCCTCTTATTTTAAGGTTAATAATCATTATGATTATTGAAGGTTGTACTGTTTCAATTTATGGTCTCGTTTTGATGCATGTGGCTATTAAAATACAAAAAATGCTGAAATATTACCTACAAAATAGATAAAACAAAGGTTTGCGCGAGCGCAGCGAGCGCGAAAATGTTTACGTCATTTTATGACCCTGACAGTTTTTATGACCATCTAAGTTAACACTGATGACAAAAAGGTTAAACTTGATATCTACTTATTTTTAGGTAAAAAATCATTATGAATATTGAAGGTTGTACTGTTTAAATGTATAAACTCGTTTTGATGCATGTGGCTATTAAAATACAAAAATACTGAAATATTTCCTACAAAGTAGATAAAACAAAGGTTTGCGCGAGCGCAGCGAGCGCTATCAATGCGCGAGCGAAGCGAGCGCAATAATTTTTACCTCATTTTTTGACCCTGACAGTTTTTATGACCTACTAAGTTAACACTGATGACGCAAAAGTTAAACTTGATATCCACTTATTTTAAGGTTAATCATCATTATGATTATTGAAGGTTGTACTGTTTCAATTTAAAAACTCGTTTTGATGCATGTGGCTATTAAAATACAAAAAATAATGAAATATAACCTACAAAGTAGATAAAACAAAGGTTTGCGCGAGCGCAGCGAGCGCGAAAATGTTTACGTCATTTTATATGACCATCTATGTTAACACTGATGACAAAAAGGTTAAACTTGATATCTACTTATTTTTAGGTAAAAAATCATTATGAATATTGAAGGTTGTACTGTTTAAATTTATAAACTCGTTTTGATGCATGTGGCTATTAAAATACAAAAAATACTGAAATATTTCCTACAAAGTAGATAAAACAAAGGTTTGCGCGAGCGTAGCGAGCGCTATCAATGCGCGAGCGAAGCGAGCGCAATAATTTTTACCTCATTTTGTGACCCTGACAGTTTTTATGACCGACTAAGTTAACACTGATGACGCAAAAGTTAAACTTGATATCCACTTATTTTAAGGTTAATAATCATTATGATTATTGAAGGTTGTACTGTTTCAATTTAAAAACTCGTTTTGATGCATGTGGCTAATAAAATACAAAAAATAATGAAATATAACCTACAAAGTAGATAAAACAAAGGTTTGCGCGAGCGCAGCGAGCGCGAAATTGTAACGTAATTTTATGACCCTGACAGTTTTTATGACCATCTAAGTTAACACTGATGACACTAAGGTTAAACTTGATTTCCTTTTACTTTAAGGTTAATAATCATTGAGATTATTGAAGGTTGTACTGTTTCAATTTATGGCCTCTTTTTGATGCATGTGGCTGTTAAAATACAAAAAATGCTGAAACATTACCTACAAAGTAGATAAAACAAAGGTTTGCGCGAGCGCAGCGAGCGCGAAAATTTTTACGTCATTTTATGACCCTGACAGTTTTTATGACCTACTAAGTTAACACTGATGACGCAAAGGTAAAACTTGATATCCTCTTATTTTAAGGTTAATAATCATTATGATTATTGAAGGTTATACAGTTTCAATTTATGGACTCGTTCTGATAAATGTGGCTATTAAAATACAAAAAATGCTGAAATATTACCTACAAAGTAGATAAAATAAAGGTTTGCGCGAGCGCAGCGAGCGCGAAAATTTTTACGTCATTTTATATGACCATCTAAGTTAACACTGATGACAATAAGGTTAAACTTGATATCTACTTATTTTTAGGTAAAAAATCATTATCAATATTGAAGGTTGTACTGTTTAAATTTATAAACTCGTTTTGATGCATGTGGCTATTAAAATACAAAAAATAATGAAATATAACCTACAAAGTAGATAAAACAAAGGTTTGCGCGAGCGCAGCGAGCGCGAAAATTTTTACGTCATTTTATATGACCATCTATGTTAACACTGATGACAAAAAGGTTAAACTTGATATCTACTTATTTTTAGGTAAAAAATCATTATGAATATTGAAGGTTGTACTGTTTAAATTTATAAACTCGTTTTGATGCATGTGGCTATTAAAATACAAAAAATACTGAAATATTTCCTACAAAGTAGATAAAACAAAGGTTTGCGCGAGCGCAGCGAGCGCTATCAATGCGCGAGCGAAGCGAGCGCAATAATTTTTACCTCATTTTGTGACCCTGACAGTTTTTATGACCTACTAAGTTAACACTGATGACGCAAGAGTTAAACTTGATATCCTCTTATTTTAAGGTTAATAATCATTATGATTATTGAAGGTTGTACTGTTTCAATTTATGGTCTCGTTTTGATGCATGTGGCTATTAAAATACAAAAAATGCTGAAATATTACCTACAAAATAGATAAAACAAAGGTTTGCGCGAGCGCAGCGAGCGCGAAAATGTTTACGTCATTTTATGACCCTGACAGTTTTTATGACCATCTAAGTTAACACTGATGACAAAAAGGTTAAACTTGATATCTACTTATTTTTAGGTAAAAAATCATTATGAATATTGAAGGTTGTACTGTTTAAATGTATAAACTCGTTTTGATGCATGTGGCTATTAAAATACAAAAATACTGAAATATTTCCTACAAAGTAGATAAAACAAAGGTTTGCGCGAGCGCAGCGAGCGCTATCAATGCGCGAGCGAAGCGAGCGCAATAATTTTTACCTCATTTTTTGACCCTGACAGTTTTTATGACCTACTAAGTTAACACTGATGACGCAAAAGTTAAACTTGATATCCACTTATTTTAAGGTTAATCATCATTATGATTATTGAAGGTTGTACTGTTTCAATTTAAAAACTCGTTTTGATGCATGTGGCTATTAAAATACAAAAAATAATGAAATATAACCTACAAAGTAGATAAAACAAAGGTTTGCGCGAGCGCAGCGAGCGCGAAAATGTTTACGTCATTTTATATGACCATCTATGTTAACACTGATGACAAAAAGGTTAAACTTGATATCTACTTATTTTTAGGTAAAAAATCATTATGAATATTGAAGGTTGTACTGTTTAAATTTATAAACTCGTTTTGATGCATGTGGCTATTAAAATACAAAAAATACTGAAATATTTCCTACAAAGTAGATAAAACAAAGGTTTGCGCGAGCGCAGCGAGCGCTATCAAAGCGCGAGCGAAGCGAGCGCAATAATTTTTACCTCATTTTGTGACCCTGACAGTTTTTATGACCTACTAAGTTAACACTGATGACGCAAAAGTTAAACTTGATATCCTCTTATTTTAAGGTTAATAATCATTATGATTATTGAAGGTTGTACTGTTTCAATTTATGGTCTCGTTTTGATGCATGTGGCTATTAAAATACAAAAAATGCTGAAATATTACCTACAAAATAGATAAAACAAAGGTTTGCGCGAGCGCAGCGAGCGCGAAAATGTTTACGTCATTTTATGACCCTGACAGTTTTTATGACCATCTAAGTTAACACTGATGACAAAAAGGTTAAACTTGATATCTACTTATTTTTAGGTAAAAAATCATTATGAATATTGAAGGTTGTACTGTTTAAATGTATAAACTCGTTTTGATGCATGTGGCTATAAAATACAAAAAATACTGAAATATTTCCTACAAAGTAGATAAAACAAAGGTTTGCGCGAGCGCAGCGAGCGCTATCAATGCGCGAGCGAAGCGAGCGCAATAATTTTTACCTCATTTTGTGACCCTGACAGTTTTTATGACCTACTAAGTTAACACTGATGACGCAAAAGTTAAACTTGATATCCACTTATTTAAAGGTTAATCATCATTATGATTATTGAAGGTTGTACTGTTTCAATTTAAAAACTCGTTTTGATGCATGTGGCTATTAAAATACAAAAAATAATGAAATATAACCTACAAAGTAGATAAAACAAAGGTTTGCGCGAGCGCAGCGAGCGCGAAAATGTTTACGTCATTTTATATGACCATCTATGTTAACACTGATGACAAAAAGGTTAAACTTGATATCTACTTATTTTTAGGTAAAAAATCATTATGAATATTGAAGGTTGTACTGTTTAAATTTATAAACTCGTTTTGATGCATGTGGCTATTTAAATACAAAAAATGCTGAAATATTATTTACAAAGTAGGTAAATCAAAGGTTTTCGCGAGGGCGAAAATTTTTACGTCATTTTATGACCCTGACCCAGTTTTTATGACCTATTAAGTCAACACCAATGACCCTACGGTTAAACTTGATATCCATTTATTTTAAGGTAAAAATCATTATGATTATTGAAGGTTGTACTGTTTCAATTTATGGACTCGTTCTGATGCATGTGGCTATTAAAATACAAAAGTTGCTGAAATATTCCCTTCAAAGTAGATCAAACAAATTATTGCGCAAGCGCTGCTAGCGCTATCACTGCGCAAGCGAAGTGAGCGAGAATTTTGTTACTTTTTATGATTCTGACAGTTTTTATAACCTACTAAGTCAATACCCTTAGGTTAAATGTGGCTGTTAAAACACGAATGCTTTTGAAATACTTCCCATATAGCAGATTGGGCGAAGCACGTTGGGTGATCGAAATCATCGCGTAAATTTTGATGACTTTTAATGACCCTGACAGTTTTTTGGCTTAATTAAGGCACTTATTAAGTTAAGTCATTATCCATGAACCTAAAATCAAACTTTTATGATTATGCAAACTCTATGTTAAGTTAGGAAAAAATATAGCCCCCACACTTAACTGCCAAAAAAATGTATTCTTTGCCCTTTTATGCCCTATTAAATGTATGTGTTCAAAATTTCATCTGAATCGGTCAAGCCGTTTGGCCGAAAAGAGGCCACACATTTACAAAATTCTATAATAAAACTATAGACAACCGAAATTTCCACCCAAAAAAAAATATTCGTTGCCCTTTTATGTCTTTTTGACTGTCTGTGTACACAATTTCAGCTTAAATGGTTTACCCGTTTGACCGAGAGTAGGATACACATTCAAAAAGTTTAATTTAAAAATTCTTGGCACCTGGACTCGACTGCCAGAAAAAAAGTATCCTATGTGATTCCATGCAATATGAACTGTAATATACATAAAGTTTCAGCTGAATCGGTCAAGCTATTTAGGTGATAAGAGGCCACACATTCACAAAATTCAATAAAAAAAATCTAAACACTCAGACTCGATAGCCAAAAAAAAAGTATTCAATATCCTATTCTGCCCTATGACATGTATTCATACAAAATTTCCGGCAAATTGGTCAAGCCGTTTATTCGAGAAGAAGTCTTATATTTACAAAATTCAATTAAAAATATCTGGACCTCCTGACTTGATAGCCAAAAAAAAAGTATCTTATATCCTATTCTACCCTATGAACTGTCTTCATACTACATTTCAGGCAAATCGGTCAAGCCGTTTATTTGAGAAGAGGTCTTATATTTACAAAATTCAATTAAAAATATTTGGACCCCCTGACTTGATAGCAAGAAAAAAAGTATTCTATATCCTGTTCTGCCCTATGACATGTATTCATACAACATTTCAGGCAAATTGGTCAAGCCGTTTATTCGAGAAGAAGTCTTATATTTACAAAATTCAATTAAAAATATCTGGACCCCCTAACTCGATAGCCAAAAAAAAAGTATCCTATATCCTATTCTACCCTATGAACTGTCTTCATACTACATTTCAGGCAAATCGGTCAAGCCGTTTATTCGAGAAGAGATCTTATATTAACAAAATTCAATTAAAAATATTTAAACCCCCTGACTCGATATCAAGAAATAAAGTATTCTATATCCTATTCTGCCCTATGACATGTATTCATACAAAATTTCAGGCAAATTGGTCAAGCCGTTTATTCGAGAAGAAGTCTTATCTTTAGAAAATTCAATTAAAAATATCTGGACCCCCTAACTCGATAGCCAAAAAAAAAGTATCCTATATCCTATTCTACCCTATGAACTGTCTTCATACTACATTTCAGGCAAATCGGTCAAGCCGTTTATTCGAGAAGAGATCTTAAATTTACAAAATTCTATTAAAAAAATTTGTACGACCTGACTCGATAGCCAGAAAAAAAGTATTCTATATCCTATTCTGCCCTATGACATGTATTCATACAAAATTTCAGGCAAATTGGTCAAGCCGTTTATTCGAGAAGAAGTCTTATCTTTAGAAAATTCAATTAAAAATATCTGGACCCCCTAACTCGATAGCCAAAAAAAAAGTATCCTATATCCTATTCTACCCTATGAACTGTCTTCATACTACATTTCAGGCATATCGGTCAAGCCGTTTATTCGAGAAGAGATCTTATATTTACAAAATTCAATTAAAAATATTTAAACCCCCTGACTCGATATCAAGAAATAAAGTATTCTATATCCTATTCTGCCCTATGACATGTATTCATACAAAATTTCAGGCAAATTGGTCAAGCCGTTTATTCGAGAAGAAGTCTTATCTTTACAAAATTCAATTAAAAATATCTGGACCCCCTAACTCGATAGCCAAAAAAAAAGTATCCGTTATTTTATTCTACCCTATGAACTGTCTTCATACTACATTTCAGGCAAATCGGTCAAGCCGTTTATTTGAGAAGAGGTCTTATATTTACAAAATTCAATTTAAAATATTTAGACCCCTTGACTCGATAGCAAGAAAAAAGTCTTCATTATTCTTTTCTGCCTTATGAACTGTCTTTATACAACATTTCGGGCAAATCGGTCAAGCCGATTATTCGAAAAGAGGTCCTTTAGTTACAAAATTCAATTAAGAATATCTGGACCCCCTGACTCGATAGCCAAAAAAAAAGTATCCTATATCCTATTCTGCCTTATGTTCTATCTTTGTACAAAATTTCAGCCAAATCGGTCAAGCCGTTTGACCGTGAAGAAGTCCCAAACAAACAAACAAACAAACAAACAAACAAATAAACAAACTGACTTTCGCATTTATAATATTGGTGTTGATTATTTATGATTATATTGATTATGACTATTTTTTATGAAATTACTAGCTGGCCCGGCGGACTTCGTACCACCTAACAGATAATTAATGTCATGTTACCTTTTAGATGAACTTAATTTAGGCTTTTATGAACGTAACGTAATACAATGAATACAAAAGATATATTAAGTTTAGTAATGTATTATGGCAATACAGAAATAGAATAAAAATACAATAATCAAGTACTTCAACCGCGTGTCAGCAAGACATGATTGAATTAAACAATTTTATTATTGTTATAGATAAGTTATTTACTTGACATTAGTTTGATTGGATTTAATTTTAATTCTAAACATATAATCACCAGTATTTCATTTTATCTTTGAATATGTATACTTACTTCATGTCTCATAACTGTCTAATATTTTTTTGCCTAATGGATAAGACTGTATACGGCACTCATAAATTGGCTTTCACATTCTTTCATATTTCTGTATTTACCTACATTCTGACAAATAAAATTGATTAGACATTGATTATTATCGTCTTGATTGCGTCTTGATACATATCTGAACGCACGCATATTTGACAATCAATATAATTATATGGCATACAATTGTCATTACTGACAGTATTTAAAAATTAAAACCATTTTTAAAATCTACATAACTTGAAATTGTAAAGAATAAATAGTAGATTAGTAGCCAAGAGCTGTAAGGCATCAATTGCAGCCCGAGATATTTAGGCGCACGCCTATAGTTCGAGGGTGCAATTGATGCTTACACCCGAACTACTCTGCTTTATATCTCGATTGTGAGGTAAGTAGAAAAAAACCGGCATTACAAGAATAAAACATTTTATTAGTTAAAATTTATAGTGAAATGAGAACAATTTTCAAATTTTAGGGACAGGTGTTTTTTGGGTATATTAATAGTTTGAGATTCTGATATTTGTTGGTCATGGACAAAATCTGACGGGATGACGCTTTCTTCAGCAGAAGTTGATGGTTGCGGATCATCTCTTGAGAAATATGTTTCATTTTTTGAAAGCTGAATAGTTCCCGTTATTTGGTTGGTAATTCTACTTTTATTTTGTATGGAATCTTCAATGTAACCTTCAGCCACCTTGCGAAATTTCTACCCACCGTGCCTTTTTATAGTGGATAAGTTAGCCCCAGCATCCGTTTGATATTTAAAATTGATGACTATTATATTCATACGAAGACAAGGCTGAATAGTGAAGCGACCTCTTTTGTCATTGGGCTGAATGCATGATGTCTATTGCCAGTATGATGGTTAGATGTACGCGAACTTTTTGAAAAAGCGAAGAGTTTTTTAATACAGTTGCTCAAAAAGTGGCGTTAACCATGAAGTTTTTACTAAAAAAAATCATAGAAGTGTTTATGATTCATGCAAATGCGTATATTTCTAAAAAGAAGCTACTAATTTGTTTCAATATCAGATTTAATGATTTGATTGAATGAGTTAGGTTAGGTTTAATTTATTTCATCTCATTAAATTTCATTTTCATTTCATATCAATTAAAAAATTCTACTGAAGACTTGGCTGTATGGGCATAGTTCCTTTTGCCTACCGGAATGGGTGAAGAAAAAAAAACTCTGCTTATTTTCTACGGTTGGCGCCATTTTTCAGAAATTTTCTTTGGGAGTTTAGTTGTTTGTTGCACAAAATGTGTAATTTCGACCCTAGTTTTTTTGAATTAACATCACCGGAACTCAGTATAATTGGACAAAATGCTTCGGAGAACATTTTACCGGAAAAGTCAAAAAGTCGCTACATATCTACATAGTACGACGAATTTATTGCGTGGACAGAAGAGAAAACGCCAGTTAGTATAAAAAACTGTACCAATTTCAATGTATATGTGAATTGTAACTTTTATAAGAAAATAATGTTAAGTTAGTTGAGTTTATTGTGTTTTTATTATTTTATTAAATTGCTTCATTTTTTCGCAACTGTATTAAAAATAGTCGTTCAGTACACGTGCGGAACCGTCATTGCAACTTGTTCCGACTGTCAACCCTCGCCTTCGGCTGCGCCTCGGCTCGGGTAGACATTTAATTGGAACTCTTTGCAATGACAGCCTTTCCGCACTTGTAATGAAATATACTATTTTTTTAAATTACTTACCGCCAAAGGGCTTTTCTAGCTACATTATTACCCTAGAGCGCTAATTGGTTGCCTACAAGCCCCATTTGGGGTTAATAAGGACCTACTTACCGAATATGAGAGATGTAAATGTATTTTTCACTCTTTTAAAAAGTTGGCGTATATCTAACCATCATACTGGCAATAGACATCATGCATTTAGCCCAGTAACAAAAGAGGTCGCTTCGCTATTCAGCCTTGTTTTCGTATGAGTATCATCAATTTTAAATATCGAACGGCGAAGCTCAATTTCGTTCTTGAAAAAAAAAATAAGATGAAAAAAGGCGGGAATAGAAAACTTTTACTTTAAATATTGTTTGTTTTTGGGATTTTTTTATAATTACGTGCTAATTAGGAAAAAAACATGAGTTCTACTAGTGATGAAGAAATAAACTGCACTCCCGATTCAATGAAAATGGAAACTTAAGCAGAAATTAACAATATTTTGCCTGAAAGTTCTAAAGAGAGATATTTGCAAACTTACGACGAGTTCATGAAGTGGCGAAAAGAAAAACGAGTAAAGTCTTTATTTGAGACTGTATTCTTAACACACTTTAGTGAGCTATCAAAAAAGCTGCAGCCATCTAGTTTGTGGTGCATTTATTCAATGTTAAAAGCAACTATGAGTACTAAACACGACATCAATATCAAAAACTTTTCAAAAATATCATCTTCCAAAAAGACAATCAGCTGGGCACAAAAGCAAAAAGTCAAAAGTTTTTACAGCGCAAGACGTGAAAACATTCATAAATGAAGCCCTTGGTAACATATATTTAGCTGTTAAGGTACGTAAAATAACAAAATATCACATAATGGTAATACTTCATCATTTATCTTTTAAATTCTTACAATCCTATAAAACATACTTATGTTTCAGGTGGTTCTTATCTCCGGTATAACTGGCGCATGCCGAGGTATTGAAATGACAAATATAACAATAAAGAACATAGAACAACAGGGTCAGTTGTTAGTAATTAAACTACCAAAAACAAAAACTAAAATTGACCGAACATTTGTAGTTCCTCAAGAATTCTCTGAATTCGTACAAAAATACAGAAATCTTCGTCCTGAAAATGTAAACACCAACCGATTTTTTTTGAAGTACCACCAAAGCAAATTCTACAAACAAGTTATTGGAAAAAATACCATCAGAAGTATGCCGAAACAAATCGCAAGTTATTTAAAGTTAGCCAACACGGAATTGTACACAGGTCATTGCTTCCGGAGAACATCGGCTACACTTTTAGCCGATGCTGGGGCTAACTTAACCGCTATAGAAAGACACGGTGGGTGGAAATCCAGCAAGGTGGCTGAAGGTTACATTAAAGATTCCATACAAAATAAAAGTAAAATTACCAACCAAATAATGGAAACTATTCAGCTTTAAAAAAATGAAACATATTTCTCAAGAGATAATCCGCAACCATCAAAAATCTGCTGAAAAAGCTTCATCCCGTCAGATTTTGTCCATGACCAACAAATATCACAATCTCAAACTATTAACATACCCAAAAAAACACCTGTCCCTAAAATATGAAAATTGTTCTCATTTCACAATCACATCAGTTTGTTGCATCGAATATAAAATATGAACATATTTAATAATCGATGCAACAAACTGATGCAAATTTTATACGCATATTTGTTCTACCCGTGCGAAGCCGGGGCGGGCTGCTAGTAGTAGATAAGTAGCCAAGGGCTGTAAGGCATCAATTGCAGCCCGAGATATTTAGGCGCACGCCTATAGTTCGAGGGTGCAATTGATGCTTACACCCGAACTACTCTGCTTTATATCTCGATTGTGAGGTAAGTAGAAAAAAACCGGCATTACAAGAATAAAACATTTTATTAGTTAAAATTTATAGTGAAATGAGAACAATTTTCATATTTTAGGGACAGGTGTTTTTTTGGGTATGTTAATAGTTTGAGATTGTGATATTTGTTGGTCATGGACAAAATCTGACGGGATGAAGCTTTTTCAGCAGATTTTTGATGGTTGCGGATTATCTCTTGAGAAATATGTTTCATTTTTTTAAAGCTGAATAGTTTCCATTATTTGGTTGGTAATTTTACTTTTATTTTGTATGGAATCTTTAATGTAACCTTCAGCCACCTTGCTGGATTTCCACCCACCGTGCCTTTCTATAGCGGTTAAGTTAGCCCCAGCATCGGCTAAAAGTGTAGCCGATGTTCTCCGGAAGCAATGACCTGTGTACAATTCCGTGTTGGCTAACTTTAAATAACTTGCGATTTGTTTCGGCATACTTCTGATGGTATTTTTTCCAATAACTTGTTTGTAGAATTTGCTTTGGTGGTACTTCAAAAAAAATCGGTTGGTGTTTACATTTTCAGGACGAAGATTTCTGTATTTTTGTACGAATTCAGAGAATTCTTGAGGAACTACAAATGTTCGGTCAATTTTAGTTTTTGTTTTTGGTAGTTTAATTACTAACAACTGACCCTGTTGTTCTATGTTCTTTATTGTTATATTTGTCATTTCAATACCTCGGCATGCGCCAGTTATACCGGAGATAAGAACCACCTGAAACATAAGTATGTTTTATAGGATTGTAAGAATTTAAAAGATAAATGATGAAGTATTACCATTATGTGATATTTTGTTATTTTACGTACCTTAACAGCTAAATATATGTTACCAAGGGCTTCATTTATGAATGTTTTCACGTCTTGCGCTGTAAAAACTTTTGACTTTTTGCTTTTGTGCCCAGCTGATTGTCTTTTTGGAAGATGATATTTTTGAAAAGTTTTTGATATTGATGTCGTGTTTAGTACTCATAGTTGCTTTTAACATTGAATAAATGCACCACAAACTAGATGGCTGCAGCTTTTTTGATAGCTCACTAAAGTGTGTTAAGAATACAGTCTCAAATAAAGACTTTACTCGTTTTTCTTTTCGCCACTTCATGAACTCGTCGTAAGTTTGCAAATATCTCTCTTTAGAACTTTCAGGCAAAATATTGTTAATTTCTGCTTAAGTTTCCATTTTCATTGAATCGGGAGTGCAGTTTATTTCTTCATCACTAGTAGAACTCATGTTTTTTTCCTAATTAGCACGTAATTATAAAAAAATCCCAAAAACAAACAATATTTAAAGTAAAAGTTTTCTATTCCCGCCTTTTTTCATCTTATTTTTTTTTTCAAGAACGAAATTGAGCTTCGCCGTTCGATATTTAAAATTGATGATACTCATACGAAAACAAGGCTGAATAGCGAAGCGACCTCTTTTGTTACTGGGCTAAATGCATGATGTCTATTGCCAGTATGATGGTTAGATATACGCCAACTTTTTAAAAGAGTGAAAAATACATTTACATCTCTCATATTCGGTAAGTAGGTCCTTATTAACCCCAAATGGGGCTTGTAGGCAACCAATTAGCGCTCTAGGGTAATAATGTAGCTAGAAAAGCCCTTTGGCGGTAAGTAATTTAAAAAAATAGTATATTTCATTACAAGTGCGGAAAGGCTGTCATTGCAAAGAGTTCCAATTAAATGTCTACCCGAGCCGAGGCGCAGCCGAAGGCGAGGGTTGACAGTCGGAACAAGTTGCAATGACGGTTCCGCACGTGTACTGAACGACTATTTTTAATACAGTTGCGAAAAAATGAAGCAATTTAATAAAATAATAAAAACACAATAAACTCAACTAACTTAACATTATTTTCTTATAAAAGTTACAATTCACATATACATTGAAATTGGTACAGTTTTTTATACTAACTGGCGTTTTCTCTTCTGTCCACGCAATAAATTCGTCGTACTATGTAGATATGTAGCGACTTTTTGACTTTTCCGGTAAAATGTTCTCCGAAGCATTTTGTCCAATTATACTGAGTTCCGGTGATGTTAATTCAAAAAAACTAGGGTCGAAATTACACATTTTGTGCAACAAACAACTAAACTCAAAAAAAAAAAAAGTTATTTAAAGTTAGCCAACACGGAATTGTACACAGGTCATTGCTTCCGGAGAACATCGGCTACACTTTTAGCCGATGCTGGGGCTAACTTAACCGCTATAGAAAGGCACGGTGGGTGGAAATCCAGCAAGGTGGCTGAAGGTTACATTAAAGATTCCATACAAAATAAAAGTAAAATTACCAACCAAATAATGGAAACTATTCAGCTTTAAAAAAATGAAACATATTTCTCAAGAGATAATCCGCAACCATCAAAAATCTGCTGAAAAAGCTTCATCCCGTCAGATTTTGTCCATGACCAACAAATATCACAATCTCAAACTATTAACATACCCAAAAAAACACCTGTCCCTAAAATATGAAAATTGTTCTCATTTCACTATAAATTTTAACTAATAAAATGTTTTATTCTTGTAATGCCGGTTTTTTTCTACTTACCTCACAATCGAGATATAAAGCAGAGTAGTTCGGGTGTAAGCATCAATTGCACCCTCGAACTATAGGCGTGCGCCTAAATATCTCGGGCTGCAATTGATGCCTTACAGCCCTTGGCTACTTATCTACTACTAGCAGCCCGCCCCGGCTTCGCACGGGTAGAACAAATATGCGTATAAAATTTGCATCAGTTTGTTGCATCGAATATAAAATATGAACATATTTAATAATCATCGTCATATTTCTACCAATTTACACAAAACCTTAACGAATTATGCACCTAAACCTTCCTCATAAACACTCTGGCCATTGGTGAAAACCGCATGATAATCCGTTCAGTAGCTATTGAGATTATTGCGAACAGACAGACAGACGCAGTGATGGACTTTGTTTTATAATACTTACGTAGTGATATTGGACGGCCCTTTGGCGTAAAGGATAGTTACCCTGATTCTGACCCGACGGTCGTTGGTTCTTATCCTAGCTATATACCTACCAATGAAAGTTTTATGTGCATTCATGAATCATGAGTTTTCGTACAGTGGTAGTGAGACCATTAAATCTACCAAAAAGTAGCTTACCACCAAGAAGAACATCTGCCGCCTTAACCTTACGGCGTTCCCCGACGCAAAAAGTAGAGGTAATATACGCTTAACGTGTGTATCTGTGTGTCTGTCTGTAGCATCTTAGCACCTAACCGGATGAACCGATTTTGTTTTTATTATTGATAGTTTTTTTTTTGTTTGATAGATGTCTTCATCGAGAGTATTCTTAGCTTTGATTCGTGAAAATTCGTTCAATCGTTATAAAACGATGAGCTTTTTAATACGCTTTTATTAGCTTCAGACGTATGTATGTTTGTATGTTAGTATGTAACGGAATCTTTGAACATGATTTTAGCCCCCTTCAAAACGTCGGATTAACTCGAAATTTGGCATACTTATTAAGGACCGATGACAATTCAATATTTTAAACTTTTGACCCGTTATCCTTACTAGGATTTAAAAAAAAAATCGACTAAAAAATGAAAAATAAATAATAGTTTAAAAAAACTAAAAAACTACGCTTTTATAGAAAATCCAACTAAAAAATAGAAAATAAATTTGAATTAAAAATAGTGTAAGAAAAAATGATTTTATTGTAAAAAAAAGCGTGGGGTGCTTTTCAGGATATTATCAAAATAACCCTTCGGTAATGACGTGGCTAAAATGTAATGACTTACATGCAAATATTAGCAAGACCAAAATAATACAATTTCAAACGTATAACAGTCGCCCGGATCGTCTCCTCATAACTCACAATGACAATGCTCTAGAATTTGTAGATTCCACAACATTCCTTGGTATTATCATTGACAAACACTGTAACTGGAAACAGCATATAGGAACACTTTGCGCTAAACTTGACCGATTTGTCTATGTTTTGTACCGTATTCGTAATATTGCAACAATGCAAGCGGCACTTAGCGCATATCACGGCTATGTGTCATCTCTGCTGCGTTATGGCCTTATCATATGGGGTAACTCTGTAGACTCCATAGCAGCATTTAGAGCCCAAAAAAAATGTATTCGTTCTTTATGTGCAGTTGATTATTTATATAGCTGTAAACCTCTTTTCAAGAAACTAAACATATTGCCTTTGCCTTGCCTCTACATATTTGAGATATGTCAATTTGTTCATAGAAATCGCTCCTTATTTGAACTTCACAATGACGTGGCTATCAGAAAAAACAATCGTAAGAAATTTAAACTAAATGTACCTCACCAAAGAATTAAATTGTATAGCAATAATGTTTATTGTATGGCAATACACATTTATAATAAGTTGCCTGATCTATTTAAGGAATTAACTGATAGCAGATTCAAAACTAAGTTATTTAAATTTCTTATTGACAAATGTTTTTATTCTATAAATGAATTTATAGATGAGAATATAAATAATTATTTTTCTAATTAATCTAACTTACTTGACATCTCTATTTATTTAATATAATTTGACCTATATTTTCTTTTCTTTGAAATGTTATCCCTAATTTTAACATCCAAATTTCATTAATCAGAATTCTGACATATATTCTATCCTTTTGACCACGCTTTTTGACAAACAACAATCAATTGACATTTGACAGTCGTTAGTTATAAATAATAATAATAATGTTCATAATAATATAAATGTATCAGTATACTCATACACAGCATGAGTGTAAGAGTAATGTAATATAATCTTGTTCTGGAATTGTTTAATTAATTTAAATTATAATGATTTTGCTTTGTACACCGGCAACGGTAGAATATGTTGGCTAAAAGAATATTAAGACCTATTTGTACCATATTCTGGCAAATAAATAATTTTGACTTCTAGTCATATCTGTTCATAAAATATTTGGAACTATTGATACCATGCACCCCACGCTTTTTTTACAATAAAATCATTTTTTCTTACACTATTTTTAATTCAAATTTATTTTTTATTATTTAGTTGGATTTTCTATAAAAGCGTATTTTTTTAGTTTTTTTTAAACTATTATTTATTTCTAGTTAATTGCGCTATGAAATCAACTTTCATAGGTCTGATCAATTCGAAAATCTTCTTCTTCAACGATATTGTAAGAACATGGAACATTGACCTGATGCTGGGACATCTCCTGGACTCTGCAGAATACTCAAATCCTCACCAACTTACAGCTCAGATTTTAAATGTCGTGTTTAGATAGATCATTGGAATGCTTTTAATGAAAAAATTATACATAGATCAGTCGGGATGGTTTAAAATATTATATTATTATATATACATGAATATTATTTTATACAATAGATCATATTATTTTACTACATTGACTTCAAATTGATTGTGAGCAGTGGGGATCGACAGCATAGCTAAGCTTATAATAATATTTTCGTAGTAACTATGACCTAATCTGTGGTTTCACTGCAAATATTTTATTAATTTTGCGATGCGTGTATGTGAAATTCGTGATATCTTCTAGAGTTTTCATTTGAATTATATACTGTAAAGGACAATTTTAATCTATAATATGTGGCCAAACTAATCAACTAATTATTTGGATAAGGATTAATACTATATACTTGAAAATAGCCTTGGAAGTTATGTAATATTTTTTAACAAAAATTTTAAGATTAAAATGGTTACTGTGAGTCAACCTTAAGAGATAGACATATGCTGTCGCGGACTTTTTTGTAGGTCTAATTAAGTTGTACAACTCTTCCATAGAAAATATTCTTCTATCTGTTTTCAATTGTGCAGCGTTCGTAAGAAACGTGTTTTTTCGACCGTTTTTTTGCCGACTTAGGCTGCAAATTAGGTCTCCACGAATGTACCTTTGATTTAAACGGGATAATATATCGCCTATTTTCGTTCCGAAAGTTCATTCTATGTATTAATGAATGATTTTTTTAAATCGGTTCAGTATTTTTTGAGCCAAATCATTACAAACATACAAAAATACAAAAATACAAAAATACAAATGTTCTCTCTTTATAATATTAGTATAGATTTATACTTCATACTGGCTAAAAACACTAATCGTGTGGAGCGATGACCCTTATTAATTTGTGGTTTACCGTATCGACGGGATAAACAATTGAACATCAAATGATTGGCAGTTTTGAAACACAATACTTTTAACAAGCTTTTATTTAACTTACAATGTATGTATGTATGTATGTATATGTATGTATGTATGTATGTCACTATGTATGTTCGGGTGGGTTCTTGGAAGCTAAATTAGACCCACTTCCCGATGTCCGATTGGCCTCAAATTTGGTGAACTTATGTATCTTCGGTGACAATACAATGATATGGTACCATGGAGCTGGTCTGATGATGGAGATGAAAGGTGGCCACGGCATCTCTGTGATAAAACAACATAACCCCACCGAGTTTGGGCTCGATTGATTTGTCTTGAAGAATACTTTTCACCTAGATCATATCCAGGGTCTGATGATGAAGCTGGAAGGTGGCCACGGCATCTCTGAGATAAATCAACGTAACTCTACCGAGTTTGGGCTCGATTGATTTGTCTTGAAGAGAACTTTACACCTAGATAATATTTTGCAACTGGTGATGAAGCTGGAAGGTGGCCACGGCATCTCTGTGATAAAATAACGTAACCCCAGTGAATTTGGGCTCAAATGATTCGTCTTGAGGAGCACTTTCCACTTAAATAATAAATAGCCAGGATCTGATGATGAAGCTGTAAGGTAGCCATGGCATTTCTGTTATAAAGCAAGATAGCCCCACCGAGTCGATTGATTTTCCTTGAAGAGCACTTTACCCATAATCACATCAAATATCCGTGGAATATTTTAAAACACCATGCCTTCTCTTAAATACTTAGGTAGTACGAAGGTATTCGGTATCTATACCTACCTACTAAAAAGTTAAAAATAAATTATAAGTAAAAAATATTTTTAAAAACATGCTTCTAAATTCTTAAAAATAAATTCAAAAATAGAATAAATAAATATTATTTTTAAAATAAATTTTAAAAATAAATTCTAGTAAGTATTTGGCGTGTAGGCACTTACCTATGTTTTTAAAAGCTTGAGGCACTGAAGTATATTAATTACCTAGCCTGAAAAACAGGTAGTGCTTCAAGTTTTTAAGAATATAGGTAAGTACCTACACGCCAAATACCTACTAGATTTATTTTTAACATTTTAGTTCATTGTCCCAGATAAAAGCTTGTTTCTAAAAATATTTTTTCTCATAATAATCATAATTTATTCTTAAATAATTTTTCTAGTTAAATTTTTCATTGTTTTTAATAATTATTATCCTATTCCTGACAAAAACAATTCCAAAAATATAAAAATTATAAAAATTGGTTTAGCCGTTCTTGAGTTATAACTAGGCGTGTGTAGTTCGCGAACGACTGACTCAATTGAAGTACTTCAGTTGTTTCTTCTCATTCACTCTGTACTTCACTTGCCTAATCTATACTTCAGTAGTCCAATTACTTCATCTGCTTCGTCGCTTGAAATTTTCGTATTCGAGTCGAGAAAGAGAATACAATACTTCAACAGCTGACTCGCCGATTTCTGCCGATTACTGCCGAACGTTAAGTCATGTAGCGCTACTAAAAGAAACTTAATTTAAACTCATATTACTTTACCTCTATAGTAATAAGGATCATTTTAAGATTAATTTCGTAATTCATAGTAAAGTGGCGCGCGCGCTATCAGCGCCAATGACTGCAGCTACCGACGGCATTGTAGCTGTCACACTCTATTGTATTAATCGGCATATCGTTCTGTTTCATTCAGGCACTGACTCGCGCACTGAGACAATGCCAATCCATTCAATCCTCGTCCGACTGATAAACTCAAATTTTGAGCAACTGAAGTAGATGAAGTACTGAACTAAAACACTGAAGTAGTTCGCGGTGATGGACTGAAGTACTGAACGATTTCTTTTTAGTCAAGTATTCTGCGCATGGCTAGTTATAACTAACACGACTTTCTTTTATATATATATATAGATTACGCTTGTATTAGTGCGTCAAGCACTATAAAAACTTTGAAGATATATTTTTATACTTTCCAGTTTCCAGTAGTACCAGCCAGTCACATTCCACATCTCAAATGCTCAAATGAAACACTTGCGAGTTATAATTTTACCTGTGGCTCCATCTAGTTATTTTAACGCGAAAGTCGTTTGTCTAAACTAGGTTAAAGGACAAACTTAACTTTGCAGTTCGATCCCGAGACAGACTACGGGCCTTTGCACAACACGTTTTTAAGGTTCCGTACCTATAAGGTACCAAAGAAACCCTATCGTTTCCTTCGGACAGATGGACGGATGAACGTCCGTTCGTCCAGCATCCGTCGTGAAAATGACCAGCGCCATGTATGAAGACATAAATAAAATACTCGATACAAAACTCTTACAATGGAATAGTACTCAGACAGTCACCCATGTAACTTACTAAACCGTTTAGACAGTTCCCTGTCTATTTGTCCAGATACTATCCACATCAATCTAAAGGACAGAACCTTGTTCGATATAAAAGAACAATCCCCTGATATTCACCCACGACAGACAGAATGACGGGGGTCCGTGATTCTATTACAGCATAATGGATAGATTAGTTCTACCGTGGGTTGTGCGGGTAAATACGGGTAAAAGGTAAGATGTGCATAGTTAAAGGTCAATGTGAATTGAAATTATACAAATATAAGAAACAAACTTATTTTTGTATACAAATGATATGGACTAGATGCATGCGCTACTTAGATTTTTGGATTTTTTTTTAGAACTTTGTAAGCCAAACATTTCCTCTATACATTATTTTCGTGGTTGTCAGTTTATTCTGCACATGCAGAAATAGCTCTCAGAAACCAGCATTTCGTCGTGTCGTGAGGAGTAGAATATTTTGCTTCCAGCAGATGCCCCAGATTAGGTCAATGTTCGTTCAATATTATTCATCTTCCTAAACATACCGAATTTAGAATAGTTTGGACCAATAAAAGTTACTCTCATGGCGTCATCAAAACTCAAAAACGACTGAACAGATTTTCACAAATCAAAGTTGAAAACACTCTCGATCAAGCCACCTACCTATCAAACGAAAAATCTAAATAAAAATCGGTTCATCCGTTTAGGTGCTACAAAGCCACAGACAGACACATATGAAAGATACACACTTAACACTACCCTCTTTTTGTGTCGGTGATAAAAAGACGAAAACAGCTTGAACACGTGTAGAAACTTTCATAATAAATCAATATTCTCATCATCGCTCTATATAGGTAGAAAATGAGCCCTTATGAGCCGAAACCAAAATATCCGAGTCCATTAGGATGACACATTCCTTATCAGCCAGCTCATCGGCCCCTGATAGGAATGCCTACGGTGATAGCAGCGTTGTTACGTGTGGGGTCGTATAGGTAGTAAGGACGCTTTCAAAGTGTTGTGAAATTAATTGCAGATTGTCTGCTTTGAGCTCAAGAGCCAGGAGAATTACTGAGATTGATTGAGCAGTACAGATACACTGATACATTATCTCATCTCATGTTAGGTGATGATGTCATCAACGATGTAGCACGCTTAGCTAGATGATAGAATACCTATTCACTTGCGACTTGAAGACCCATAACATAGCTGTTTTAGCTCATAGCTTTCCGGAAACATGGGCAAGGGATTTCACTGCCTGGCAGTACGTATGATGCATTTGGAAGCAAATCGCTTCCTGCTGATTGATGAATTATCCACCATGTAGCAGTGGCGCGTACTCGTATCAAGTATAAGAGCTGTTGCAACCTTTTAAAATTTGATCCATTCGTAGAGCCATATAACCCGTCCTTACTGCGTATAGTTCTCCAAATATCGCTGGCTATTGATCCGGCGTGGAGTGGGAATATTTTGATTGCTACGAAACGACTATTGTTATCGAAAAACTTTTATGTTTTCGGTTCCATTTGAAGTGGGCGCTAGGTGGAAGAGTTTGCTCCATCGCTTGTATTGAGTGGTTATATTTGTAAAGGAATATTGTGAGTGTTCGGCTACAAGAACTATTTTGTTTTATATGTGTGACCGCAGCAGTTCACAATTATTTTAGTAGCGCTCTTGTCTTTAACGATAATATAGACATGCCTAGGTGTGAAGATTGCAAATCTTGATTTAATTATGTAGGTATTTAATACGTCTTATACGGTATAGACATAAGTTTCAATTCGGACAAGAACAAGAAATACATTATGTTACATTTGTTTTATTGTTTATGCTGGTGTTGCCTTCATTGCTGACCCTAACCCTACAGCAATGTCGGCAACGCCTGCATTTCCACTACAAACATTTTTTTCAAATTGAAATAGTTGTACTGAAAACTCTTCGGTCGATTAAAAGTGTACTATTATGGAAAAAAAATGTATAGCATTATTTCGTTATGAAATTTTCTTAAGAACTAGAACTTTTTAATTTTAATACAGATTTACATGCTCAAAGTCTGTCATTATGGTACTATTATTTTTAAATCATAATTAGAACTTGACGATACGAGTGTAAGAAGATAAAAAGTATTGATACCACTATGACGTCGACTCTTTACCAACTCTACAACCCTCATAATGAACGATAGTGATTATCACACGAGGGTATATTGAGTACAACATGAATGACGTCAAACATCAGAGAGCGTTCTATTTTTAACCGACTTCACAAAAAAGGAGGAGGTTCTCAATTCGTCTGTATGTTTTTTTTTTTTTTTTTTTTTTGTCAATGTACCAAGTGACCACTCATAGTTATCATTTGTCACTGACCCTTGATATAAAAAGAGTTGACTCACTTAGGAGTACGTCATATTTTTTACCCCTGAACGAGTATAACGGCCACTCCAGATATTGTTACAAAGGAAAGCTCCAGGATTGAATAACATCACCAACGAAGCCCTTGCCCACTGCGCTTAGAATATGTATTTTTTCATTAATAAACATTACCATCAACTTACCATCATAAACTGTCCTGTTCTATTTTCTAAAAATCTACCACAATCCTAGCTGCAAGTTTTACTTATTACCTGATAGCTACATTGACTTAACTCTGCAATGCCGGTTGTTCTGCTAGGACAGCTCCTTAAGAAAGGGTCCGCCTGATCCAAATATGGCCTTTTGTGTCTAGCGTACTGACAACGGCGATTGCGATAGTTATTATAATGAATAGGTAGTAGATAGACTATACTACCTACATGTATCTACCTACTTACTACTACTACATACATAGTATCTATCTACTATCCATTAGACTTGGCTGGTACCGACTTCAAATAGATAAGTGGGTAGCGCTTATAATAATTATATTAAGTAATTTATTTTTCGCCTTTGAGTGCCTGTTTGTGGTTATGAAGTCGATTTTATTTTTTTTGAAAAGTAATTTATTTCTGATCGCGTTTGGTGTGAACCTGTCGGTACAAATACTACTGCGCTATCTGATCGCCGCCTAGATCGCGCACGCAGGACGCTGCGGTGTGTCCGTACCTTAAGAGTGTGCAATATGCAATTGTGTTGTTACTTCTTTTAATTTTACGCTCGACGCTCTGTTCGAAATCCTTTGAGTATTCACCTATCGAAATCCGTCTCGTGGCGGCTTCATTGCACACTTTTAATCAAACACATGAATCTTCAACGTCATATTTCACTTCCCAACGGAGTGGAAAATGAGCATGGTGGTGCTACCAAAACAGGGGAAAGACGCTAGAAGGCCTGAATCATATCAACCCATCCCCTTGCTCAGCGTGACTTCGAAACTGTTTGAAAAGATCCTAGAGCATATACATAATATCCAGAAGCGAACAATTTAGTTTCCACGTTAACACTCAAGCACCCTACAAATTGCTAAGATGGTGAATAAAATGGCTAGACACCGCAACAGAAGGAGGCCGTAGTTATTCTTCTTGATAATGGAGAATGCTATCGATGATCTAGCACGAAGGGTTTTTCTACAAAATAGCCAATGCCCAAAAAGTTGGTAAAAGCAATGAGAAGCTTCCTCAACGATAGGAAAATCGTTTCCGTGGCAAACCGGCTTTAAAGTTCCGCCAGCTGTCCTTAAGAGCCCGTTCCTATTCTACCATCTAGCATTCTACCATCAATCAATCAATTAATAATTTATTTGCTCTAAGTAAGGTTACAAATAATAAAAATCTGTATTATAATTTATAAACAAGCATTTATTTTCGCTCATAATACAATACTGATCTCCCCCTCTTTTACTCTGTAACCACAGAGTTCGTAGTCGATCTTCTATTTTTCACCGCTAGAGGTGCCACCCACTCGGTTAGACGCACCATGCAGGTTTTATTACATCAAAACGCTAACACAAAGGTAAATACATTATAATAATAGGTCCTCTTATTTATACCGTTTCGGGCGTGCAAATGGTATAAATTTACGATTCGTATACTATTGATTGATTGATTCAATACTATTGATAATTATAACATGTTCTCACCGTCTAATCAACCATTCCATGTTTATATTTTGTTAATAATTCTATTATTATTATTTATCAATTACAATTTCACAAGCAAAAACAACACAAAAAATTTAAATTGAAATGAGAATGTCAAAATATGAAATGTCAATGTCATGCAACTACAAATTTCAATGTCAATTAATGGTTAATGTCAAATATTTTGTATGTCATATAATTTTCTACACTGTAAAAGTTGCGTTCATGCAGCCATTCATGTAACTTTATTTTAAATTAAGTCAATTGTAATTTTTTTAATGCCAATGGAAGTTTATTATATATTATTATTGCCACACAGTAAACGTTCTTAGAATATACGTTCAGTCTACATTTTGGAAAATGAAGCCTGTTTTGATGTCGTGTATGTGGCTCAAGCACATCTGCATCCTTGACCTTATTATTATTTACCTACAGGTGAGATAGGCGTTGAACGCTAGCCTATAGAAAAAACATACTTTATTTGCTTTGGATTTTATGTATTTTTTTTATATCTTGTAGGCTAGCGTTTGATCACTATCTCATCTGTTGGTAAGTGATAATGCGGTCGAAGATGGTAAGCACACTAGGCCTAGAATGGGAACTGGCTGTCAAGGATAGCTGCCGGAACACATTAGATGTTTGGCGACAGATTTTCTAACTTGAGGGTGGTAGCTGGCCAGGCGGACACTAGATAGTGTCCTACCACCATGCGGGGTTTGTTGGTTTCTTAACGATGTTTTCCTTCACTGGAGGGCCACTGTGAGAAGCGCACACAAATTTTTCGTTAGAAAAATTCATTGGTACACGGCGGTTTGAAGTCGGTACTACGACATCAAAGCCGACCGTTCTGCCGATTACGCCACCGGGCCCTCAATGTAGTTACGACTCAATGTTATCCTATAAATCAATTATATGCCTAAATTTCTTGGCAACAACCCTTCTAAAATAATAATAATAGGAAAACCGTTTGACTTTACTCATTGTTAAATTTAATTATATCTTTGGAAACAAAACAGCTTGTAAACTCACTTAATTGATCCCAATTTTGAAAATCGTTACTTCAACACCTTTTACGTCTGTTTTTTGTCCACGCAAAATTCAACCATATTGCTGGGAGTTTAATTTAAGGTACGGCCACACCGTGGCGTCCTGCGATCTGCGGGCGCGATTTCAGTACTTTTCAATTGTTTTCTGATCGCGTTTGGTGTGAACCAGTCGGTACAAATACTACTGCGCTATCTGATCGCCGCCTAGATCGCGCACGCAAGACGCTGCGGTGTGTCCGTACCTTAAGATATTTGCTTACATACTTGAAAGGTATTAAATAATTTTGTTCTTTATATCTTATCATCATCATCATCATCAGCCTGTGACAGTCCACTGCTGGACGTAGGCTTCTCCCAAGATGCGCCACTGAGCCCGATCTTCGACTCTTTTTTACCAGTGACTGCCTTGGCTTTGTGTGTGACTTTACATCTTTGGGAGAGATATGCCTTAATCGCCCCGCTGCAGCTGGGAAGTCGGGTGGGCGATCGCAGGACGTAGCTCCTTGGTGACGTTGCTGCCTGTCACCGGTCTGTAGTATTTAGCTACGCCATAATTTTGAAATAGTTATACTGCCATTTTTCGGTCGCCAGAGCCTCGTTTGTTGGTCAGCAGGATGCACCACGGGCAGGTGAAGTTAGCTGGGAGCACTAAGGTGGTATTTCTGCTCCCTTACATCCCCTTAATATCTTTAAGATATACAAATAATGTGTGTTCAAAAAAAATAGTCGTATAGGTGCTAGCGTTGGACCACTACCATGCCTGGTAGTAATCGAGGATGTAATCGAGGGTGTAATCGAGGATGTAATTGAGGGTGTAATCGAGGATGTAATCGAGGGTGTAATCGAGGATGTAATCGAGGATGTAATCGAGGATGTAATCGAGAGTGTAATCGAGGATGGTGAATACGCTAGCTAGGCCTCGAATGTCTGACACTCGAAAGCTGTGCTGCCAGAATATCTTAAGCTTATGGCGGAAGATTTTCCCTTTATGGTTACGGAACTGTTTGGTAGCAAATCAGGTGCAGCATCGGTGCAACATCGATATGCGCCTGCTATGGTAGGCATGGTATGTTATGTTGCACCTGATCTGAATATTGATCCAAATCATTTAACATTACCTCTTAAAACATGAATATATTATATATATTTTGTAAGTAACTTTTTTTTTTCCAACTGCTGTACCCGTGGAGTGGGGAGGTTTAGGTTCAGATTTTAACAGGCGCTGGTGCCTGATTTATACTTCATCAATTTAACTAAGACCATTCCTGACAACGCCTAAGACGCGGATTCCGCTTTCGAGATAGCTTACAGAATAGCCCTACTGGTGGCCTGTAATACAGGTTCAGCATCGACCACTGTGAAGAGAAATAAACGGATATTATTATTATTGCCGCTTGTACCAATCGATGATATTATAATGTCTTAGCCGTTGTGGTCCTAACTCCACAGGTACAGCAATTCAGTTGAAAAAATAAAGGAGTGACTTACTAATATAGAATACACATCTATGGCTTGAAATGGTTTCAAACAAGCATTAAAAGGAGATTCTTATGAACTTCACGTAACCTAACACGTATCTCACTTAAATCAGTAATGTAACTGTAACTGTACATACCAATTTGTGGTCTGTGATCGAAACATTTATGTCTAATAGCCTAATAGATAAGGTGTCAGACTGGCGATCGAGAGGTCGTGAGTTCAATCCCCACCCATTGCACTATTAACGAGAACCCACTCCAGACACAAGCAAATTTAGCTTAACAAGTACAGATACCGTCGATAAATATTGCACATCGACCTTTAGAAAGACACAATCGGCTAATTTCGGCTTCGTAGAGCGTTATCTCTGTCGCACGAAATACTAATGGTCCGGTATCTATTAGGAGCTGTTAAAACAATTATGATTTGCTTCTTTTGATATATTTTTTTATTTGTATACACCATTTTTTTCTAGAAGTGCTGTCTTCAGGTTGGGCTAAAATAAATTAAAAAACATATTCACATTATGTTATATGTTTATTACGTTTTTATTTATTTTACAGCTGCAGTACCTATACCTACATAATAAACACCATTATACCTATTGTTAAAATGAGACATTCTAATAAAAACAATAATAATTCTAATTCTCAATTCCTTCCATTTCACTATCTGTGCTCTCAATGAGATCAATATCACTGTCACTATCAGCCGTATTTATCACTAGTCTGTCAGTGTGATTGTCTAAACTGTGTTGAAATCTTCGATAATCATTCTCACATTTGATTGCATGATCACAAACCTTTTTCCACCCTTCAACTCCGATCATGTTTACTTTTTCAGTCAATAATGTTTTTACGGTAGTTAAAATCATACCCATATTTCTAGGGGCTATATAGCCTTTTAGTTGAGACCATATATTTTCAATCGGATTAAAATCCGGATGATATGGTGGCAATCGCAACACAGTGTGCCCATGTTCGGCAAGTACTTTGTCCACGGAAAACTCTGTATACCTCTCTTTGTGTTGACATACAATACCGTAAATCTGGGGTTTTGTACATTTTGGGTCGACTGGAATTTCGTGTCTCTTTTTAACTAGTTGATCATTTCCTGTTTAATGGTGTTTGAATTGGGGGGGGAGGGGGGGGGGGAGGGGGGGGAGGGGGGGGTTTCAAAATATTTGGGATTAGTTGATTAATCAGCCATTTCTCGTAGTTCTCGTCATTCATTTCATTGTGATAATCACCCGTAGTGTCCGTGGATTTAAACATTAAAAAGGCACCGGGTACAAAGCCTTTTTCATTTCCCGCATGATTTATTATCAAACGTTGACCTTTTGAAATTGGCTTTTTTACTCCTTTTTAGGGTTCCGTACCCAAAGGGTAAAACTGGACCCTATTACTAAGACTTCACTGTCCGTCTGTCTGTCTGTCTGTCTGTCCGTCTGTCACCAGGCTGTATCTCATAAACTTTGATAGTTAGACAGTTGAAATTTTCACAGATGATGTATTTCTGTGGCCGCTATAACAGCAAATACTAAAAACACCATAAAGTTAAAAATAATAGAGGGTCCCCATACAAGAAACGTGTTTTTTTCGGCATTTCACGCCATCTATGAACGCTTAGTTAGGTAAACGTCCCATAGATGGCGTTATATTGAAATGTCGATCCCTAACACCTTTGTTAGACGTTAGATGGCGTTATAAGAAATAAAATGTTTATTAATTATTTATTTTTTGCTGGCGAAAAATGATAGTGGTACTTTTTGCTCGATCTTATAAAATACTGTAGTGCGGTACAGAACCCTACTAGTGCGAGTCCGACTTGCAATTGGCCAGTTTATTTCTTATCATCACTCCAAGATTTTCCTTTTTAGTGTGTCTCGGCTTCTGTTGCAAAATATTTATAGACATTGTAGATGATTTCGCGTGACTGACCTCGTAAAGGTTTCCCTCTTTTTCCTAAATATGTCATAGTACAACTTTAAATTATTTAAATTTGGGGGTGTTAACAACTCTATATATATATATATATATATATTTTGAACGGGACGCGGTCGGGCGACGGACGGGTTACACGCTCAGTCTGGCATCAGTTCAGTCCATCAGTTTGATCCGGCTAAGACTGATGCCAGAATGATGGATGAAAAAATAATATTTAAAATTTTTAATTTTGTCATTCTGGACCGGTTAGACGATAATTCTCCCGTCATTCTGAGCAGACTGATGGACTGTACTGATGCCAGACTGAGCGTGTAACCTTAGTCTATCGCGCTTGAACAACGACTGACAAAACGTCACATAGGTAGTATGCACAGAGATAACGCTCTGCGAAACCGAAATTAGCCGATTGTCTCTTTCTAAAGGTCGATGTGCAATATTTATCGCCGGTATCTGTAATGTGCAACCCACATTACTAGTAAGCTTTAAAAAAATCAATAATAAAAATTGCATGCGATTGAGAACAAAGTCATCGACATAGCCCATCGAAATTGTAGGCTGAAGTGGCATTAGGCCAGCCACATTAGCCAAAGAACCGAGAACCGCTGGGCTAAACAGTTCTCGACTGAAGACAGTTAATCGGCAAACGTAGCGTAGGACGCTCTCAGACTAGTTGGAGTGATGATGTTCTCAAGGTGGCTGGCAAGAGCTAGATGAGAGTAGCCGAACTCAGTGGCGTGCAATTGGTCATTATATAAGCACAGTTTTGTATAAGTTACTCAAAGACAAGTTATTGCTTAGAAAAGAACTTTGAACGTCCATTATAAAGTGTAGTAGCGTCTCTCAATCTTCATTAAAAGTTGAAGTGTCCATTATGAAAATAGAACCATCTGTAAATTCATTTTATTCAAATTAATTTCTATCGGCTTCACCTTGCTTTATGAATGTGAAAATTAGAAATTTATTGAATTATTCATCGTTCAGGTAGACGGTAGATCAAAGCTTTTGAAATGTCACTGATTCAATAACCCATGTACTTCCTACGTGGGTGGTAAACCTCCCAGAGAGGATCACCCGCCTCTTTTCTGTAGATTCTCGGCGAAATCTCGAACGAATATTCATTTCGATAAGGACCTTTTGAGGTAGTTTCATCGATGCTTCCTAATGTATCTTTAATTTCAAACAAGGTAGGTGCTTTGTTTTAGTTTGAAATTAATTGAATTGACTGACCAGTTGAAATAGTCAACTCTAGTCGTTAGTGAGCCTGTCCACAAAACCGTAGATCGTGGGTTCGATTTGCATACGTGACAATTGTTTGTGTGATGCATAAACAATTGTTCCGAGTTTAAGGTGTAATTGTGTCCGTGATTATTCCATGATATAAAAATCATAGATTTTTCGCAACTACAAAAATAACTTTGTTTTTCATAGTATTTGTATGAAAAACAAAGTTATCGTTGTTAGTTTTTATTGAGATCTACAGTATATATATATATTTTATTTTTTACTCCCATACTTTAAAAGTTAGAGGGGGGGGGGGAACACATTTCACCACTTTAGACGCGCCTATCTTTCAAATGATTGACTTTGAGAAAAAATGATTTTAGAAACCTCAATGTCATTTTTAAAGACCTATCCATAGACACCCCACACGTATAGGTCTAGAGATTTTTTTTTGTTTCAGTTCCATGTATGGGATGCCCCCCCTTAAACTTTTATATTTTTTTATTTTTGTTTAAAAATCAAAAAGCGGTTCACAGAATACATCTACCTACCAAGTTTCAATTCGGTAGTCTTAACAGCTTCGGAATAAAATGGCTGTGACATACGGACGGACAGACAGACATGACGAATCTATTTAAGGTTTCCGTTTTTGCCATTCGGCTACGGAACCCCTAATAAAGAAAAAGAGAGGAATTAACGAGGTAACGATGCAAAAAGAGAAGTGTTATAAAATAGACGTGTGTGTCCTCGGCATCGTAGCTTCTAATCGGATGAACTAAATTTGACCGAGTTTAAAAGCTGACTTGAACGGGATTACTTTTAGCTATGAGCTAAAAAAACTCTTTGAAAATCAAATTGATTAATTAATCCAATTGACAACTTAACACCGGCTCACTATTACATAAATTGAGAAGTTTCTACAGATTGAAAATGGGGTCAACTATCCACCACAATTCACCAACAGACACTGCGGTCGAATGGACTACTGAGTAGTAAATTCGCAAGCTCTCCAACAATTTCTCAAATCTATGAAGCAATCAAACGATCCAACTGCAGTTAATCCCAGATGATCCCCCTAATAAAGCTACGTTCAGAATAAGCTCACGATTTGTCTCGCACATTTTTAGCCACAAGTGTTCACTGTTCAGTAGGGCTTACGAGTATATTGCATACATCAGTTTTTAAAGCTTGCTTGATAGTATTTAGTAAGTGATGTCAAAATATGATATGGCACATAAAACAGGATTATCTGAAATTAACGCTTCATGCTACATACAAATGAACATTAAAGTTATTTAATCTCTTTTCAAAGTTTTGTAATGTGTGCAAGGTTTCAAAAAGGCTAAATTAATAAAATTCACACCTAGTTAGAGCCACCCAGAACCAGACTTCGCGTTGTACAATGAGTAATTGGGTATCCTTTAGATGGACTTCAATGGTTATACGTTCACAATTACATATACAGCTTTTTATCCCGTAGTTACTAGTACGATTGAGAAGCTGTGCTGTATCTGATGCATAATTATTTTTTAAGCACCTACGTAGAGTCTTTTAAACTAAATTTGACACTATTGATATTAAATTAATAGTTTTTGCAAATCATATCGATAAATTACCTCTTTTTAAGAAAAGAGAGAACCCTATTACTGAGATTCCGCTGTCCGTCTGTTTGTCTGTCTGTCTATCTGTCTGTCCGTCTGTGACCAGGCTGTATCTCATGAACCGTGATAGTTAGACAGTTGAAATTTTCACAGATGATGTGTTTCTGTTGCCGCTATAACAACAAATACTAAAAACAGAATAAAGTTAAAAATTAAAGGGGGTCCCCATACAAGAAACGTGTTTTTTCGGCATTTTACTATAACGCCATCTATGAACGTTTGACTGTATTCATGATATGAACGTTTGACTGTATTAATTATATTAATTACCTGTGTGTTAACTTTCACTTAGTTGGCGTTAGATGTTCGTAAGATGGCGTTATACTAAATAATCACGAGGCTTCTGTTTTAATAAATGTTCGGAATTGACACTCTAATATAATATAATATAATAATATCTGGACGACCGAGCTTTGCTCGCAATTTTTTTATTTTTTTGGTAAATGTATTTTATGTAAAGTTTTGGCTCCCAATAATTCTCTCACAAAAGAACAAACTTGGAAAAATTAATCATCTCGTCTAGACTAGATCCGGGTCCTTCTGATCGCCATCCGATCGATCTTCCACTGAGCTATTATAACAATGTAACTATGGCGAAATTTACCTTCATGTTCTAAAAATATTGTTAGAGTTTTTCATTACCTGAAAACAGGGATAAAACAACATTTTCTGAAAATAAAAACCTAGCTAGATCGATTTATCAATTTATTACAAGAAACGTGATTTCTTTCAGCATTTTTTGCTCGATTTTATAAAATATTGTAGTGTGGTACGGAATCGGAACCCTACGAGTGCAAGTCCAACTTGCACTTAGCCAGGTTATTTCTTTAAAATAAGGATTTGAACTTATAGCACTATGAAATAGACTATTTAACATAAATAAATACAATAAGCTAACTAATTAATACAGTTTTATTAAAAACTATTCTGTTCCCATTTTTTCACACGATTAATTAGTTTAAGTTTAGTTAGCACAAACATTTTTGCGTCTTTTCTTATATACCTTATTAATGCGGGCTTAAAATATTATATCTGATAAAATATTGTGAAAAGACACGCTCCAGCTATAATATTCAAACTCACGTTTAGTAATAGAAACATCTAGGACTATAAATGACATCAATGAATATATTTTACGATACACCTGAGAGAGAGGAAAACATCGTAACAAAAAATCGACAATAGTACACGTCGCACTATCGATATCTACGAGTTCATCGATAACCTTTTCTTAACACTTCGCAACCCTTATTAGGCGATAACAGCCGGGGCCAGATGTTCGCACTTAAATGTTGGATAATTTGTACAAACTGAACCCAAACGGGTCCTGTACATTGTTAATTGTGGATCCCTGCTACGGAACCCTGCTCTGGAATAATTGGGTGAGAGAGCATTACAGCGGTCGGGAAGGAAGATTATACAGCGTCTTGTATCTGTTTATATTGAGGTTAGCGGAATCTACTTATCCTTTCTGCGATGTATTTTTATTATGATAATTGCGATTCGCCCCAACTTTGCACTTTCCAAATTGCCGACATTTCCAGTGTATTTCCCAAACATTTTTTTTAAACGGATGATCGTGGGCAAATCGTGATTTTTCCAAACTGATGACGAACTCATCGTAGTGGTTGGTGGTGAGCAGTTAAGTGCTTGTCTGCCATAATAAAAAAAGAACTGCATACATCAATCATCATAGAATTTAAAACTAAGCAACGTCATAGAAAAGAAATAATACTACGTATAGAACGGACACTCTGTTCCCCCCACCAATTCCGGGCTTCCTCACCCCGCCAACGACTTGGAGCTGTCGAGGAGCTGCGCTGAGCAAGGACGCTACACGCGTACGACTATAGAACAATTACTACTCACGGAGAGAAGAACATCAACTTCATACATTTATGTTAGGACCAGTAGACACTGGAGGTTCAAATTTACGTAGGTTCTTATTCCGTAGGTATATAATAAACACTTAATTATATTAGTATACCTACCTACATATTCGTATTTTAGAATTCATTTTCATAAATGAAACAACGATATATATATATATATATATATATACTCGTGCGTAAATAACGCTTAATTTGTAAAATATTTAAAAAAACATTCACGTTTAAACATTTTTATAACACAGCAATTGGGAACTTGATGTAGGTACGTAGTATTTATATTCTCTTTACTTGATGTCACTCTAACGTGCGAGCAAGACACACGACATTGTTTCGTACAGCTCTGGCTGGCCGCCCAACACAGAATAAAAAATAGTTACTGTGGTGCAGTTTTTTCTATGCAAGTCGACTGGACCTGGAGATGATGGTTTACGAAATAGCGACTAATATTTTTAGTGTTAAAAGCTTTTTGGGTAAGTGTACAAAAAATATTCATACGGTTAGTACGTAGTACGTATGTACGAAGTAACTATTATATAATCTGTGATACGGTGATTACGGGCGACAACCTTAGACATCACGCACACAAATGCACGTATAGAAAAACGACCCGTGTGTAGTGTCTGTGTCGGTGTCACAGTGTCTGTCGTTAAAACGCTAGTTTGTATGGAGATTTAGCGAGTGTCCGGGGTGTGGCAACGTCATCCGAGTCAGTTCGGTCAGTTAGGGTCAGTTCACACAGCAACGCGACGTGACGATGCTTTTAGTTTCGTTGCCCGCGCGGCGCAGCAAAACGCGTGACGCCACTAAATTATCTCAATGCATGTGTATCTTATTGTGTAGTTAATAAAGTTCAATTGATTATCACGCGGCTTCCCGCTGCGCCGCACAGTGCAGCGAGATGTAGCCTGAAGCCGCCGAACTAACTCAATGAAATGTGTATATTTTTGTGTAGTAAATATAATAATTTTTTGTATCACTCTCTTAATAAGTGCGCGCCGCGTCGCTTCGCGGGCGGTCTGAGCTGACCCTTTCAAACTAAATTCTATTCTAAATACTTTCTTTGTTCGTGTTGAAATTTATATGTTTGTAACTAACAACTACACATTAGTATCGAGGTGTTAAGTTGCGTGATCTAAACGATTACACTAAATCCACAGCCCCTATAATTTAAAAGGTTAAGAACTTACTCGAGAGGTGTTTCTAGTATTTAGGTTAAAGTATGCACGAACTTGAAATACCAAAGCCGTTGGTAATAAATAACCTATAATAGGACTACTGGAAATAACTTATTCAAGGATATTCGTGTAGGTGCTAGTTCCGCTGCACGGCTTTGCCTTTGTCCTTTCAGTATCATAATCACAATCAGAAAGGAAGCCTATACTACACTGGCAATTTCTGGGGAATATCTGCCTAATCGGCAAAGTTCAATACAAAAATTATGCTTGGCTGTGGGCTTCGCCGCATAAAGAATGGAGATCTAAATGAGTGCCAAGTTCTATGCAAAATCAAAATATGTATTTATAGGAACAAAATAAAATTATGAACAAGTATTAAACTCTATTTCTTTGCTTTATTGGATACCTATAACAATTGCTGTTATTTAAAAATGTGAGCACTTAAAGTAGGTTAGATTTGACTTATTAATAAATGGTTGAGTTCTTAAACCTTTACAAAAATATGAATTGAGAACCCTCTCCTTTTTTGCAGTCAGTTGAAAATACCCATTGCCCCAAGATCTAGGACACTACAGGAAAACAATAGTATTATTACTTCTAACGTTTTAAAATGCAAGTAAAATGGCAACATTAACGTTTTCCCTTAAATTGATTGCAGCTCCATTCTCATCAACTACACATACCTATGCCGACACATATATAAGTACATGTTACGTCGTTAAAAAATTAGGTGAAGCCAGGGCTACGTTAAGCACCAGAAAACATGCAAGTGGATACATTCCTTTGCTAACGAGTGTGTGTACATATAACTTTGTTGCTATCATGTGGGTAGCAGGGAAGGTAGAGTATAATCGAACCTACCCCATACGCCATTACACACGTTACGTGCACCCGTTACGTGCACACGTTATGTGCACTTTGCAGTGTATAAAACGAACGGGTTTTGCCTTTATCTGCTTCATTCTGGTTTTTGTTTTATTTGTTAGCAATAAAATAAAATCCAGGGGGCTGTTAGCACCCCCCTAGATTAAAATACGGTACATGTTAGCGTGCATGCCAAACACAAATCGAAATGTATGGGAATGTCATTTACAATTGCACTTATATGCAAAATGTAATGGCATAGCCATACATTTAAAAGTTCTGTTGGGCGTTAACGCTAACAGTAATTGTATTTTGTCTAGGCGACCAGACAAGCATTTTATTACCAACTCACTTGGTGTTGGTGCAGTCTCACACTACAAGCCAATATTTTAAATGCGAAAAACAGTTAATGCGAAAGGAAGTATATACATTATTTTTAATCTCTCACACACATAGTCAAAACACTGGGCTAACCGCAAACTAATAAGGGTCATTGCTTCACACGATTAGTGTATTTAGCCAGCTTCAAGTACAAAAATTCTTCAAGTTTTTGTGATTTCAAGTCATGTACATTTTAAAAATGTTTATAAATTTTAAATACTATTAGTAATGACAATTGTATGACATATTTATTGATTGTCAAATATGCGTGCGTTCAGAAATGTATGCTTATGAATTTTTGGCGGGAACGTGGAAAAGTGTGTGTGATCGCATTTTTTTTTCTTAAACTGGTGTTCTTCCGCGTGTTAATGTGTACTAAATGTGGATTATTAAGCATTAAGTGCCGGAGAATGTGTGCAAGTGTAGGGAAACAGCACAACGTTGAAAAACATGCTATTTGCGTTCTCACCAAAATTCCACTGAAAATCTTCAGTAAACACCACATCTTTACTGAAGGTATGACTTAGACTAGACTTTTACTTGAAAACTGAGCTGAAATGTACCTTCAACCCATCTCTACGAGCAAAATTATTGATAAAAACTTGAAGAATTTTAATACTTGACACTGGCTAAATACACTAATCGTGTGGAGCCATAATGAAACTTTAAAAAAACTGTATGCTTACATGCTTTTAGGCATACATTTTTTTACACAGGTAAGTACCTACACGCCAAATACTTACTAATATTATTTTTTAACATTTTAGTTCATTGTCCCAGATAAAAGGTTGTTTTTAAAAATATTTTTTACTTAGAATTATTTATTCTGTTTCTGTATTGCCACAACTTTGATTATTTACTTGATAATCAAAGTGCCATAATACATTACTAAACTTAATATCTCATTTGTATTCATTGTATTACGTTCATAAAAGCCTAAATTAAGTTCAGCTAAAAGGTAACACGACATTCATTGTCCGGTACGAAGCTGGTACGAAGTTCTTCGGCCCAGCTAGTTTT
The DNA here is from genome assembly GCA_954871355.1 of Cabera pusaria. Lineage (NCBI taxonomy): Eukaryota > Metazoa > Arthropoda > Insecta > Lepidoptera > Geometridae > Cabera > Cabera pusaria. The sequence goes on from OX940901.1 coordinate 1,147,751, forward strand.
ATATAAAAATAAGATTTAAAATCAACTCCTAAAAGCTGTGCCTTAGTTATGGTAACCTTTAATGGGTAGGTAGGATTATTATCTGTTCTGTGTCATGGTGCTAAAATATCGTAATATTACCTCCTACATGCTCCAAATACACGACAAACACGATTATAACTCGATCGCGTCGAACAATATCGACATTGTGTTGGGTATCACAGTATTCTAGTTTGATATGTACTAAAATATGACAAATGTTTACAATAATATAGAATATTGAGATAAACACCTCAAATTTGGTACTTCTTGTTTTAGCATTGCATTTAAATTTGTTTTTTTTTTTCGTTTTGTAAACAATCCTTAAATTATTTTGTTGTAGTTTTCTGATGTCGATAAATTAATGAAAATCGGTCAACCTTGCATTTTAAATTCAAAGCGTCTATTTTAACTATTATCAATAATAAACATGCCTTATGTATAAATTAAGTTGTAACCATTATATAATCTGTGGTATAAGTGCTTATCCTTACAACTTTACTAATCAACACCAATATTATAAATGCGAAAGTCAGTTTGTTTATTTGTTTGTTTGTTTGTTTGTTTGTTTGTTTGGGACTTCTTCACGGTCAAACGGCTTGACCGATTTGGCTGAAATTTTGTGCAAAGATAGAACATAAGGCAGAATAGGATATAGGATACTTTTTTTTTGGCTATCGAGTCAGGGGTCCAGATATTCTTAATTGAATTTTGTAACTAAAGGACCTCTTTTCGAATAATCGGCTTGACCGATTTGCCCGAAATATTGTATAAAGACAGTTCATAAGGCAGAAAAGAATAATGAAGACTTTTTTTCTTGCTATCGAGTCAAGGGGTCCAAATATTTTTAATTGAATTTTGTAAATATAAGACCTCTTCTCAAATAAACGGCTTGACCGATTTGCCTGAAATGTAGTATGAAGACAGTTCATAGGGTAGAATAGGATATAGGATACTTTTTTTTTGGCTATCCAGTTAGGGGGTCCAGATATTTTTTATTGAATTTTGTAAATATAAGACTTCATCTCGAATAAACGGCTTGACCAATTTGCCTGAAATGTTGTATAAATACATGTCATAGGGCAAAATAGGATATAGAATACTTCTTTTCTTGCTATCGAGTCAGGAGGTCCAAATATTTTTAATTGAATTTTGTAAATATAAGACCTCTTCTCAAATAAACGGCTTGACCGATTCACCTGAAATGTAGTATTAAGACAGTGCATAGGGTAGAATAGGATATAGGATACTTTTTTTTTGGCTATCGAGTTGGGGGGTCCAGATATTTTTAATTGAATTTTGTAAAGATAAGACTTCTTCTCGAAAAAACGGCTTGACCAATTTGCCTGAAATTTTGTATGAATACATGTCATAGGGCAGAATAGGATATAGAATACTTTTTTTTTGGCTATCGAGTCTGAGTGTTTAGATTTTTTTTATTGAATTTTGTGAATGTGTGGCCTCTTATCAGCTAAACAGCTTGACCGATTCAGCTGAAATTTTATGTATATTACAGTTCATATTGCATAGAATCACATAGGATACTTTTTTTCTGGCAGTCGAGTCCAGGTGCCAAGAATTTTTAAATTGAACTTTGTGAATGTGTGTCCTACTCTCGGTCAAACGGGTTAACCATTTAAGCTGAAATTTTGTACACAGACAGTCAAAAAGACATAGAAGGGCAACGAATATTTTTTTTGGGTGGAAATTTCGGGTGCCTATATTTTTATTATAGAATTTTGTAAATGTGTGGCCTCTTTTCGGCCAAACGGCTTGACCGATTCAGATAAAATTTTGTACACATACATTTAATAGGGCATAAAAGGGCAAAGAATACTTTTTTTCGGCAGTTAAGTGTGGGGCCTATATTTTTTCCTAACTTAACATAGAGTTTGCATAATCATAAAAGTTTGACCTTGGGTTCATGGATAATGACTAAACTTAATAAGTGCCTTAATTAGGCCATAAAACTGTCAGGGTCATTAAAAGTCATCAAAATTTACGCGATGGTTTTGCTCACCCAACGTGCTTCGCCCAATCTGCTTTATGGGAAGTATTTCAAAAGCATTCGTGTTTTAACAGCCACATTTAACCTAAGGGTCATCGGTGTTGACTAAGTGGGTTATAAAAACTGTCAGAATCATAAAAAGTAAAAAATATCTCGCTCACTTCGCTTGCGCAGTGATAGCGCTAGCTGCGCTTGCGCAATAATTTGTTTGATCTACTTTGAAGGTAATATTTCAGCAACTTTTGTATTTTAATAGCCACATGCATCAGAACGAGTCCATAAATTGAAACAGTACAACCTTCAATAATCATAATGATTTTTAACCTTAAAATAAGTGGATATCAAGTTTAATCTTTGTGTCATCAGTGTTAACTTAGTAGGTCATAAAAACTGTCAGAGTAATAAATGGTCGTAAAAATTTTTCGCGCAGTGATAGGGCTTGCTACGCTCGCACAGTGAAAGCGCTCGCTCCGGTCTCGCAAAGATTTGTTATATCTACTTTGGAGGAAACATTTCAGCAACTTTTGTATATTAATAGCCACATGCATCAGAACGAGTCCATAAATTGAAACAGTACAACCTTCAATAATCATAATGATTTTTTACCTTAAAATAAATGGATATCAAGTTTAACCGTTGGGTCATTGGTGTTGACTTAATAGGTCACAAAAACTGGGTCAGGGTCATAAAATGACGTAAAAATTTTCGCGCTCGCGAAAACCATTCATTTACCTACTTTGTAAATAATATTTCAGCATTTTTTGTATTTTAATAGCCACATGTATCAAAACGAGTTTACAAATTGAAACAGTACAACCTTCAACAATCATAATGATTTTTTACCTTAAAATAAATGGATATAAAGTTAACCCTTTGTGTCATCGGTCTTGACTTAGTAGGTCATAAAAACTGTCAGGGTCATAAAAAGACATAAAATTTTTTCGCGCTCGCTTCGCTCACGCAGCGATAGCGCTCGCAGCGCTTCCGCAAACATTTGTTTTGTCTACTTTGCAGGTTATATTTTAGCATAAATTATTTTAGTAGCCACGTGCATCGAAACGAGGCCATAAATTGAAACAGTACAACCTTCAATAATCATAATAATTATTAACCTTAACATAAGAGGATATCAAGTTTAACCTTTGTGTCATCAGTGTTAACTTAGTTGGTCATAAAAACTGTCAGGGTCATAAAATGACGTAAATATTTTCGCGCTCGCTGCGCTTTGTTTTATCTACTTTGTAGGAAATATTTCAGTATTTTTTGTATTTTAATAGCCACATGCATCAAAACGAGTTTATGAATTTAAACAGTACAACCTTCAATAATCATAATGATTTTTTACCTAAAAATAAGTAGATATCAAGTTTAACCTTTTGTCATCAGTGTTAACTTAGTTGGTCATAAAAACTGTCAGGGTCATAAAATGACGTAAATATTTTCGCGCTCGCTTCGCTCGCGCATTAATAGCGCTCGCTGCGCTTGCGCAAACCTTTGTTTTATCTACTTTATATTTGTATTTTAATAGCCACATGCATCAGAACGAGTCCATAAATGGAAACAGTACAACCTTCAATAATCATAATGATTATTAACCTTAAAATAAGAGGATATCAAGTTTAAACTTTGCGTCATCAGTGTTAACTTAGTAGGTCATAAAAACTGTCAGGGTCATAAAAAGACATAAAATTTTTTCACGCTCGCTTTGCTAACGCAGCGATAGCGCTCGCAGCGCTTCCGCAAACATTTGTTTTGTCTACTTTGCAGGTTATTTTTCAGCATTTTTTTATTTTAGTAGCCACATGCATCGAAACGAGGCCATAAATTGAAATAGTACATCCTTCAATAATCATAATAATTATGAACCTTAAAATTAGAGGATATCAAGTTTAACCTTTGTGTCATCAGTGTAAACTTAGTTGGTCATAAAAACTGTCAGGGTCATAAAATGACGTAAAAATTTTCGCGCTCGCTGCGCTTGCGCAAACCTTTGTTTTATCTACTTTATAGGTAGTATTTTAGCATTTTCTGTATTTTAATAGCCACATGCATCAGAACGAGTCTATAAATTGAAACAGTACAACCTTCAATAATCATAATGATTATTAACATTAAAATAAGAGGATATCAAGTTTAACCTTTTTGTCATCAGTGTTAACTTAGATGGTCATAAAAACTGTCAGGGTCATAAAATGACGTAAAAATTTTCGCGCTCGCTGCGCTCGCGCAAACCTTTGTTTTATCTACTTTGTAGGTAATATTTCAGCATTTTTTGTATTTCAATAGCCGCATGCATCAAAACGAGTCCATAAATTGAAACAGTACAACCTTCAATAATCATAATAATTATTAACCTTAAAATATGAGGATATCAAGTTTAACCTTTGTGTCATCAGTGTTAACTTAGTTGGTCATAAAAACTGTCAGGGTCATAAAATGACGTAAATATTTTCGCGCTCGCTTCGCTCGCGCATTAATAGCGCTCGCTGCGCTCGCGCAATCCTTTGTTTTATCTACTTTGTAGGAAATATTTCAGTATTTTTTGTATTTTAATAGCCACATGCATCAAAACGAGTTTATAAATTTAAACAGTACAACCTTCAATAATCATAATGATTTTTTACCTAAAAATAAGTAGATATCAAGTTTAACCTTTTTGTCATCAGTGTTGACCTAGATGGTCATAAAAACTGTCAGAGTCATAAAATGACGTAAACATTTTCGCGCTCGCTGCGCTTGCGCAATCCTTTGTTGTATCTACTTTATAGGTAATATTTTAGCATTTTTTGTATTTTAATAGCCACATGCATCAGAACGAGTCCATAAATTGAAACAGTACAACCTTCAATAATCATAATGATTTTTAACCTTAAAATAAGAGGATATCAAGTTTAACCTTTGCGTCATCAGTGTTAACTTAGTAGTTCATAAAAACTGTCAGGGTCATAAAATTACTTAAAAAATTTCGCGCTCGCTGCGCTCGCGCATTGATAGCGCTCGCTGCGCTCGCGCAAACCTTTGTTTTATCTACTTTGTAGGTAATATTTCAGCATTTTTTGTATTTTAATAGCCACATTTATCAGAACGAGTCCATAAATTGAAACAGTACAACCTTCAATAATCATAATGATTATGAACCTTAAAATAAGAGGATATCAAGTTTTACCTTTGCGTCATCAGTGTTAACTTAGTAGGTCATAAAAACTGTCAGGGTCATAAAATGACGTAAAAATTTTCGCGCTCGCTGCGCTCGCGTAAACCTTTGTTTTATCTACTTTGTAGGTAATATTTCAGCATTTTTTGTATTTTAATAGCCACATGCATCAAAACGAGTCCATAAATTGAAACAGTACAACCTTCAATAATCATAATAATTATTAACCTTAAAATAAGAGGATATCAAGTTTAACCTTTGTGTCATCAGTGTTAACTTAGTTGGTCATAAAAACTGTCAGAGTCATAAAAAGACGTAAAAATTTTTTCTACGCTCGCGCAAACCTTTGTTTTATCTACTTTGTAGGTAATATTTTTGCATTTTTTGTATTCTAATAGCCACATGCATCAAAACGAGTTTATAAATTTAAACAGTACAACCTTCAATAATCATAATGATTTTTTACCTAAAAATAAGTAGATATCAAGTTTAACCTTTTGTCATCAGTGTTAACTTAGTAGGTCATAAAACCTGTCAGGGTCATTAAATGACGTAAAAATTTTCGCGCTCGCTGCGCTCGCGCAAACCTTTGTTTTATCTACTTTGTAGGTAATATTTCAGCATTTTTTGTATTTTAATAGCCACATGCATCAAAACGAGTCCATAAATTGAAACAGTACAACCTTCAATAATCATTAACTTTAAAATAAGTGGATATCAAGTTTAACCTTTGTGTCATCGGTGCTGACTTAGTAGGTCATAACAACTGTCAGGGTCATAAAAAGTCGTAAAAAATTTTCGCTTTGAGTTCGACTTCGTGAGTCATCTACGGTGACTTGGCCTAAGAGATCATCGATCTAGATTTCAATGGTCATAAAGACATAAATAACGCGGGCGAAGCCGCGGGTAAGAAGAAATATTTCAGGAACTGTTGTGTTGAGTCAAACATTCAAACAGCACAACTTCGTATACCCAACCAAAATGATTAATGACTTTAACAATAGAGGATATTGATTTCGACTTTGAGGGTCATCTATGATGACTTGGCCTAAGAGATCATCGATCTAGACCTCAATGGTCATAAAGACACAAATAACGCGGGCGAAGCCGCGGGTAACAGCTAGTATTATATAAGAGAGTGATACAAAACAGAACTTTATTTACTATATAAAAAGATACATTGAGATAGTTCGGCGGCTATAGGCTGCGCCGCGCGGCGTCTCGCTGCACCGTGCGGCGCAGCGGGAAGCCGCGTGATCAACAATTGAACTTTATTAATTAATAATAAGATTGTACGGGTCTCATGCAAATGAAAGATTGATCATTTGCTTTATATTACACTGTATTTCCGTGTTGATTGCTATGAGTCCGCGACGGAACTGCCGTGCGAATGAATGCTAACTTGAAATGGTACAAATGAAATGCTTACATCTATATAATCTGAGCGGCGGCCGGCACAAGATACACATTGCATTGAAATAATTTGGTGGCGTCGCGTGTTTTGCTGCGCCGCGCTAAACCAAAAGCATCGTCACGTCGCGTCGCGTCGCGTCGCGTTGCGGTGTGAACTGACCCTTACACGGTAATAAATGGTTTTTGAATAATTTAATTTAAAAGTTGATGTACTGATAGTCATAATATATTGTACTGTATATATTATACAGGTGTCGAGACGGTGTTTACACTGCAAGAACATACATATCGATATGTATGCCTTTTGTACATACATCTCAATTTCATCATACGAAGATTTTGGAACGAGTTGATGTGAAACAAATTAAATAAGTAAGTAACAATGGTGGTGAAGTGGTAGCTTGCCGTAATCGAAATAGTTCGTCGATAGCTGAAAACTTTTTCTTCTATATCTTATAGGCTAGCGTTTGATCACTATCTCGCCTGGTGGTAAGCGATGATGTGGTCGAAGACACTATAGGTCTAAAATACTGTGACTTTTAAGGACGATATGGTCTATTTAAGGTAGTATTGTGCATCTATGAAAATTGATGGTAGTACAAGGTGCTGAACAACTGCCTTAGTCTCATCCAAATAGTGCAACTAGCAACAGTGGTGGTAGGACTTCTGCTAGCCCGCCTGTGGTTACCACCACTACTTTTTTAAATGATTTAACCGTGAAATTGGAATGTTTTTGGGTTAAATGGCAAAGTGTCCAGTGAAATTACAAGCCACGTGAGACTTTATATCCTTATCTCTCAAGGCAAGAGGCGCAGTGCATGTACATGCGAAATTGTGGTTATACAGGATTTTGTATGCCGCTGTATCTGTAATAAGTAGACGTCATCGCATACTATCAGGCAAGCGTCGTGCTTATACTGTCGCCTTATGTCATAAAAAACCTACCCTAACATCCATCTGGCATGTCTCACCGCACTCTTAGGAACATTGTTTGTGAACGTGAACATTAATTTTCAGCCGTGAAATAGAAATGTTTTTTGGTTGAAATGGCAAGGTGTCCAGTGAAATTACAGGGCATTTGAAACTCAACATCTTTATGTTTTAAGGTAACAAGCGCAGTGCAGTGACATGCAAAATTCTGGACTGCCAGAATTGTGCATGCCGCTGTATCTGTGATAGGTTTGACGTCGCTTACCATCAGGCGAACGCCGCTCTTATCCTGTTACCTTTTACCATACAAAAATTGTTAATTACATTTTAACCTGTAAAAATTGCAAGTATGTAGTATGATTCCTTAGTGCAGCAGTTAATAGAAATGGAGTGCTTGTTTATTGCCATTAAAAATATCAATAAAAATTGACCTATCCATTCACTTCAAAAATCTATGTTCAATGTAAATGGAGTTTCAATCGCAACGAGAGTAAGAGAGAAAGCACTTATTGTGTCGCCCTCATTTTAAATTAAAATGCCTCTTTAATGAAAAACTGTTTACATTTTCCCGCGTTACGTGTTAAATTCGAGTGTTTTTGTCATTCAATGATGTAGGATCCATTTATCACTTCTCTTTTATCATGATCAACCACCTACTTTATACAAAATAATTAACTTATAGTAAACTCAAAGGAAAAAAATGCATTTCATCAAGCTAATGATTTTGACAAGCAAGAGTTGTACACTTACCATCAGCACAACGCTTTTTATATTACCTGCCCAATATAACAAAAAAGTACATTAATTATAACGTAGCTTTATGTAAGGTCGGTAATAGGAGGTAGTAGGCAACGTTAATAAATGAGAATAGCAATATTTCTTTAGTAGCAAATAAATTGCCGGAATTTATTCCTTTGCTTGCTAGTTTTTCATTATTAGCTACATTTATAAGAACAAATAAGACAGACAAAAATAAAACATTCGGAGCTGAGCTTGGTAAAACTTGCTACTAAATATATAAATATATTTTATATATTTCATCTAACCGTATGAACTGAAATAGTTTTTTATTTAGTAAGGACTGGTTTTAATTTAGTTTGGTAACAAATTCAGTGTCAAAAAAACAACTGGTTACGACGATGATGAAAATAAAGTTGACCAAGCGCGAGTAAGGTTCGCGTAGATGTGTTTTCAATAATTTAAATTTAATAAATGTTTAATAAGTTGCCTTTATCAATATCGAGCATAAATGAGCAATAAAATCACGTTTATTGTATTGGAGCCCCCTCAAATATATATATATATATTTTGTATTTGTTAATATAGCGGCAACAGCAATACATCATCTGTGAAAATTTCAACTGTCTAACTATCACGGTTCATGAGATACAGCTTGGTGACAGACGGACAGACGGACAGACAGACGGAAGGACATCGGAGTCTTAGTAAATAGTGTTCCGTTATACTCTTTGAGTACGGAACCTTAGAAGCAAAACGTTAGTTAAGATCCGAACCCGTAACCTCCATCTTCTAGCCAAGCGGGACAATTGGGCCAAGGGGACGTAAGTGAGCGACAAAATTAGGGAAAAAGAGGTAATTTGCGTATTGTAATAGGAATATGTGTAGAAAAATATGACGGTAATATTAGGATGTGTTAGGATTTAGAATATCCTGTGGTTGAGTCATTTTGTCATAAATACGCATCATAATGCATATTTATAATCAATATCATGTAATAAATTGTGTATTATGTAGAGGCTGCATAACTTCCTTTCAGAACTATGGTACTATTGATACTCTATTCACCGAGATTCTTATTAATTTTCCTCCGTAGATCTCCATTGCTTGAGGGCTTCGCCTACGTTTGCGCGCTCCGTGTCGCTCAAGAATAATGCTTACAATGGCAGTTCAACTTCTTTTGTATATTGGATCAATTGAAAGTTCAAAAACTTAACGGTTTTTATCAAAGTTCATGTTGCTTGGAAGATATTGCTTTAGTAATAAAGTATTTGACGCTCTTATGACATTTCATTATTTTCAATAGTAATAATCCCTATTTCAGTCGTACGAATATTTTTAGTACTTAATTAAACTAAAAAAATTTTTTTTTTTTTTTTCAAAACCTTAACTCCATCAGTGGCCAGAAATTGGCTGATAATGATGATGATGATGATGATTGGAACCTTAGAAAAGAGGATGTAATAGTTGTGCTATGTGAATTGGATTAAAACTAGTTGGCATTCGTCTCCTGTTACTGCCGTTTTCCATATTTTATCAATACTGGCGATGCTATTGAAGACACGATCCTTTTTTTTGTATATTGTTCTTTACACAAATTTGTATTCATTTTGCTATTCTAAAATATTAATAAATATAAAATGACATATCAAAGTGCATAAATTTACAGACAAACATTATTTCTTGATTATACACTACCGACTATTATACTTACACTGTTTTTGTCGTCTGTCTTGACCTAGGTTTGGTCAGTGCTCGTCGCGATCTCGCTGCGTAAACCGAGGAAGTGCATCGGACATGCACGAAACCTAGCTCAAGACAGTCGATAACAAACAGTAGGAAGAATAATAGAATCCAAAATTTCATCGTACCAACGGGACTTGAACCCGCAACCTCCGGAATAACATGTTCCGGTGCTTTGCCAATTAAGCTAAAATTTTGGATTGTGTTTAACAATTTACAAAGGGTTTTTTTTTATTACGTATAAATAAGTTCTAGATTCTTGTTACCACAGTTTTAACCACATATATTCCTATGGTAGTAGACAAATATATAGAAATCGGAGGCCTAGTATTAAGGTTCCGTTTTTACGCTCTACGCTTTTCTCGCTCTAAAATGTTCGTACCAGAAACGGAACGTCACAAGAGGATTTCAATGTTCTATATAAGATCTAAAAAGTGGTAGCAAAAAGAGCAATTAAGCTTTGACTAGAGACTATTTACAACATTTAACGGATGTCCGTTAAATGTGGTAAGTAGTCTAGCAGCACCCACAATCGGAAGATTCTTTGATAAACTTTGAATGGCAAATGCAGAGCTTCCAACCGAAGGGATTTGAATTCTCTTCCCGGGAATAAAACGCCCGTTCGATTTATGGAAGCCCTTGAGACCCTGCGGTTAAATTTGTTTAATATTTATCACCTGAGAAATCCGGGAATAGGAAATGGGCGTGTAAGAGGTTTTTATGACAAAAGATACTGTTTAGGCTCGGTTGGGTGTTTTTGCATTATTAAGAAATTGCCTTGAGGATTGAAATGGTTGTCAGTTATATGGAATGATCATACGATTTTTTTTTATATTATACTGGCTAGCGTTTGGCCACTATCTCATCTATTGGTAAGTGATGATGCGGTCGAGGATGGTAGCACGTTAGGCCTAGACTAGGAACTGGCTCTCAAGCATAGCTGCCGAAACAAATTAGATATTTGGGCGAAAGATTTTCTAACTTGAGGGTGGTAGCTGTCCAGGTAGACACTAGATAGTGTCCTACCACCATGCGGCGTTGGGGGTTTCTTAACGATGTTTTTCCTTCACCGGAGTGCCACTATGAAAAGCGCACATACATTTTTCGAAATATCCATTGGTGCACGGAACTTGAACTCGGTAGGTACCTTTGGCGTCAAAGCCGACCATTCTCCCACTACACCACCGGGTCCTCAAAAATGTTCGATTGCTTGAAACGCACACGTGAGTACGTGAGTAGACTTCAGGGATTTTTCACTGATAATAATTTAAGATCGTTTAAAAAAACTAAAAGAACCGACTTCAAACCACATGAGTTAAGAAAAGTTCAAACGTCGCGCTAGTCAAAGTAGCCAGTAGACGTAGTAACTATTATATAATCTGTGCTTGTAGTTAGTATCATATCGTCAAGGTATATAAATGCATCCTAATACAAATTTTGATATATTAAAAGCGGCTCGGCCGATTTCGTTTAAATTTAAATGGTAGGGTTACCCTTTGAAACAAAAATAGAATTTTGTGACTGAAAAAATAGCCCGATATGTGGCAAAAATTGGAGAAACCTTTTCCCTACAGTGGGATCAAATAGGTTAGTTAAAAAAATCACACAGCAACATACTCGCCATGTTTGTGAAGTCAGACAAAAATGACCTCAAGTCAAAATACCCCCAAATAATATCTGTGTCTAAAGCCATCCAAAATCAAACCCTCCCGAGAACGCCTCTAATAGCTCGTGCAATATGCAAAAAAATCCCCGGTTATATCCGCGCCGTATCAAAAGCTATTTCCTGGGTTTGAATAAAACATGGTTTTTACGTTTTTACTGCTCGAGTATTAAACCCTGGTTGTTTAAAAAGGCAGTGTTAATAATCGATAGGACTATTTGGCAGATTCTAGCATGTATTTTGTACGTGGGTTCGTTTTTCACTTAGTGAATCGACCAATTGACAACCATTTTTGCACCACTTTTCACCAGTATTTGAGCATCGAATGTCACTCTTGACGTCCTTTATATTTTGACCCTCAATATGGTAACTTAACGTCATTACAGCTTATGCTTTTCTAGTATTGGACGTCATCATCATCATCATTATATGCCGGTATCAGTCCACTGCTGGACATATGATTCTCCCAAGACACTCCAAATAGTGTTGAGCATAGGCTTCTCTAATAGTACGCCACAGAGCATGATCCTCGGTTAATATTTATATCCAGCTCAACCCAGCCACCTCATAAAGATCATAGTTTCAAATCAAATTATTACCTTTTAGTTCCTACTCGTACCTAGATGCTACTACACTGACTTAAGGATGCTTGGACTTTGACTCGTAGCCAAAGGCAGACTAATACGCCAATTTTCTGCAGGTGCTAGGAGCATATTATATCGATGTTCCACCTTACTTGCTACTAAATAGTAGATTACCACCATCAAGGAGAAAATCTGCCGCCTTAACCTTACGGTGTTCCGGCAGTACACAGCCCTTGAGAGTCAGAGTATTCTAAGCCTAGCCTATTCATCATCTTCGACCAGGTCATCGTTTACTACCAGGTGATATTGTGGTCAAACGCCAACTTATAACATATAAAAATAAACTGGCCAAGTACAAGTCAGACTCGCACTAGTAGGGTTCCATACCGCACTACGGTATTTTATAAGATCGAGCTAAAAATACCACTATCATTTTTCGCTAGCAAAAAATAATAATTAATAAACATTTTATTTCTTATAATGGCATTTAACGTCTAACAAAGGTGTTAGGGATCGACATTTCAATATAACGCCATCTATGGGACGTTTACGTAACTAAGCGTACATAGATGGCGTGAAATGCCGAAAAAAACACGTTTCTTGTATGGGGACCCTCCATTATTTTTAACTTTATTCTATTTTTGGTATTTGTTGTTATAGCGGCAACAGAAATACATCATCTGTGAAAATTTCAACTGTCTAACTATAACGGTTCATGAGATACAGCCTGGTGACAGACGGACAGACAGACAGACAGACTGACAGACAGACAGACAGACAGACAGACGGACAGCGGAGTCTTAGTAATAGGGTCCCGTTTTACCCTTTGGGTACGGAACCCTAAAAACGCTTCGACCTTAAGCATACGTACGCTTTATTTACCATTAAAATGACATAAAATTAAAGTTAATTTTCAACCGACTTCCAAAAAGGAGGTTCTCAATTCGTCTGTATGTTTTTTTGTGTATGTTACGCAATTACTCCGTCAATTCTGAACGGATTCGAATTATTCTTTTTTTAATCGGTAGGGTACTTTTCCGAGGTGATCCCATTGTAATTTTAACGAAATCGGCCAAGCCGTTTTTAATATATCAACATTTGTATTACGATGCATTTACTTACCTCGACGATTTACCACTTACGAGTACTACTAGCACAGATAATATGATAGTTACTACGTCTACTGGCTACTTTGACTAGCTCGACGCTTGAAGTCGGTTCTTTTGGTTTTTTTAACGATCTCAAATTTTATGCTTTCTCAAATCTAACGAAATAGCTCAAACAACTCATTCGCTTGTTCCGATCCGTCAGCTAATTAACGATGACCTACGAAAATAACGAGTAACAAAGGCTGCAAAAGTGCATTTAGTAATCTACCATTGAAGTCTACAGTTTCATTACTTACAAAGTAATTAAGTTTTTCAAGTTGAAAGCTCAGCTTGACGGGTAACTTTAGCTGTGGAATAATTAAATTTTTACTTCATTAAAGTGCTTGCAAAATGTTATGGTTGAAACACACTAAGCCGTCGTACTGTGTTTCATGTTTATTCCAAGCCAATACTAGGATACGGAAAGGCCTACGTCCAGCTGTGGTCTGACACGGCTGATGACGATGATGACGATACAGACAGACGAGCACTTGATCACTATCTCACCTGATGTTGAGTTAAGATGTCGGCTAAGATGGAGTTGTGATTGTTTCAAACTTAAATACTGTAATGAGAGGCTTCTGTTACATTATATATCATAATAATTTATGATCTTCTAAGAAAACTAAAAAAACCGACTTCTAATGCCACGCTAGTAATTTTCAGTACCAAGTTTGAGGTATTTATCTCCATACCTCTGGATATATATTGGATATATCTGGATATATATATTGTTAATTTACTGACACAAATATGGTAACCGTTTCATTAATTTTAAGCCAAACTATTATTGTAATTGACATACCAAATGTAACGCTCTATTGTTATAATATGGTGAATAAATATCTGAATCTGAATCTGTATATATATATACTAGAAGTGTCCCGCGGCTTCGCCCGCGTTAAAACTTCTTTTATTTACTTAAAACTTTTCTTTTGTTAAAACGATTCTATCAATAAAGAATTCAAAAAAGAATTAGCCAAATCGGTTCACCCGTTTTCATGTTATCGCGTGACTAAGGCAATTCGGGATTCATATTTATAAAACCCGAAAACCCAAAGTTTCAGACTTTGTTGCCTACCCCATTTCGAAAAATCCTACAACACGTACTTTATCTCATCTTGTTTTGCCATACAAACTATGATTCCCCGTTCCGTATCCGGGAGGAATTTTTAGAAAATCTTTTCTGAGCGGATACCTACGTTTTAATAACTATCTGCATTCTAAATTTCAGCGCAATTCGAAACAATATTGATTTTTAGACTTTGTTACCCCAGTTTATCCTGTTAGGGTGGCATTTTGAAAAAGTCTGAAACTCGTATTTACTTATTTATTTACAGAAGTACTTGTGTGAAATGTCGAATAAAATGACTATCCAAACTTTGAATCCCGGCTTCATCCCCTTGAAGAGTGAATTTTGAAAAATTCTTTGTTAACCTATGTAAAAATAACTATCTGCATGCCAAATTTCAGCGCAATCCGAAACAATATTGATTTCAGACTTTGTTACCTCTTCACTCTTTTAGGGGTGAAATTTCGAAAGAGCATGAAACACGTATTTACTTACTTAAGTACTTGTGTTAAGTTTCAAATATAAAAGACTATCTAATGTTGTTTCTTCATACAAACTTTGAACCCCCGTTTCATCCCCTTCAGGGGTGAATTTTGGAAAATATTTTATCAGAGGGAACTTACTTCGTAATAACTATCTGCATGCCAAATTTCAGCGCAATCCGAAACAATATTGATTTTCACACTTTGAATCAAAGAATCAAAGCATTTATTCAGTATGTAGGCAGTATAAATATACGCACATATACACGTCAAAATCATAAATCATAAAATAAATCATAACCAATTATCAAGTAAACATAGCAAAAGCAGAATTTAACGCTTTGAATTAGAAAAAAAAAAGTAATGAACCATTCAGCTGTCATCCAATCGTTTACGTCAGAATATTTAAAAAAATTAAAGTAGGTTAAAACCAACCATACATGTAACTGTGTGTTTCAGTACTTCAGACAATTTTTATATAAAAAAAATAAAAAAGTTAAATAGTGAAACACAACATAGAGAAACGCATACCGATCACAGTACATATCATGATCCAAATGGAACTGATAGTCCATCTGTCAGCTGCATAATATTGTTGAAATAAAAATAAAAATGGCAGGCCTAGAAAGAAAATCTGCGGACAAAAGGGGAAAACTGAATGGCTGTTGAATCTACCGGTGTTTCGGAAATACTCCCATCAGAGAAGAAACATCAAGAAACTCTATGGGGCTAGTCTTGTCATTTTATCTTTTTTTTTTTAATTAATTGTACATGTCAGCTTTAAAATTTTAACAATATATTAATAATTATAATACAATTTATATTTGTTCTTGGAACTTGGGGCATTCAGGCCATGCATTTATGTCATCCATATAGT
This sequence comes from Cabera pusaria, assembly GCA_954871355.1. NCBI lineage: Eukaryota > Metazoa > Arthropoda > Insecta > Lepidoptera > Geometridae > Cabera > Cabera pusaria. The sequence goes on from OX940901.1 coordinate 1,163,581, forward strand.
CACCTATTGTATAGTATGATTTTTTCATCAAATTGGATTTTACATAGATTTTAAATTTGCTCATAGGCAATTGATCAATATCTTTAGGTAGCTTATTGTAAAAGCGTACACAGTTCCCCATGAATGAACCACTAACTTTCTGCAGTCTGAAATTAGGTATAATTAATCTATTTTTATGTCTTGTATTAAAATTATGTACATCAGACCTTTTCTTTTAATCATTTATATTCTTGCGTATGAACAAAATATTTTCATAAATGTATTGACATGCCACTGTTAGAATTTTAATTTCCTTAAATTTTTGACGAAGTGAATCTCGCGACCTCATACTATACAGTGTGGAAATTAAACTCAGGCCCTGGAGGGAAACTACTTTAAATCCTTAATAATTTTACTAAAAGGAGACATTCCTTTATTTTTTAAAAGAAACAAATCTGCATTAAAAGATTTTTTTAAACTCGCTTGCTTCGCCCGGGACTCGAACCAACTAAAATTAAAAAAAATAAACACTCTTTATTTTAATATACTAATCGGTAGTATTAATATTCAGGATAAAGTTTATCTAACAAACATTAGGTCTTAAAAATAAAAATAATCGTTAAATCTAACATCAACTTTATTTTACTATCAATTTTGTAACACTTAAATTATTTAACTGATAAATTGTTCGAAATGAGCCCCGTCGTTCCGGCTACACTACATTAGTCGCCGTTGAAATTCATTTCTTGTAGCCTTCAGCAAAGTGTTGTGGTGTATGCCCCTAATAACATTTTCTATCGCAATCCTTAGCTCTTGAACGGTTTCATAGCAAGTTTCATAAACAACATTTTTTTAAATTATTGTCCCGCATTGCAAACAAAGTCAAACGTTCCATTTTTAAACTTCTCCACTGAACGCCTCGGATCATGTAAGAAGGAAATGTGCATAGAGGTATTACCACCATTGAACAATTTTCTTATCGAAGATTTCAACAAGGTACTTAACGATAAATTAGCAAGCGTGTACTTCATACGAAGTCTTTGAGTGTTGGAGAGATAACAGAACTGTTACGTGTCTTTTACTTGTTAAAAGTGAACAGTAACCAAACATTTTTAGAGAAACTTTATCCTGAATATTAATACTACCGATTAGTATAATAAAATAAAGAGTGTTTATTTTTTTTAATTTTCAGGGTTCAAAGTTTGTATACCTTAAGGGGTGAATTTTGAAAAATCCTTTCTTAGTACACCCCTACGTACTAAGACAAATATACCCTCCAAATTTCAAGTCTCTACGACCAGCGGTTTAGGCTGTGCGTTGTCTGTCAGTGAGTCAGTATGTCAGGACAAAGATTCTTATAGTATTAGAAGATAGATATAAAAAGAAAATTTCGAATTGGAGTAATCGGGGAACATACATACCTACCCAATAATAAAAGGTTCCAAATAATTGAGAACCTTCTTATTTTTTTTAAGATGGTTAAAAAAAGGAGCCATGTGTAGGATTATCGATTAAGCTTTCGCAGGTGGGTCATTGTCACCCATGGATAATTATTCATTTTTCCATAACAAGCGGATAAAACATAGACTTAGTGTGCTTCCAGGTTAACTGCGGTTGCGGGTATGAAATATTACGCGGACTTTAAATGTTAATCAGGGTTTACTGCGAAAAATGTTATGTCTCTTGTTTGTTTGGGTGTAAAACTGTGGTTTTCATATTATAATTTGATGTAATCAGGGACATTACATTGCCTGGAATTGTGAGATAAGTTGTTTTACCCTCGAAGACCGAAGAATGTACATACGATACATCCGTTTAGGATGCGAGGTTGTTTGTGCAATAAACTAATGTTTTTTTAATACGCTTTTATTAGCTTCAGACGTATGTACGTTTCTCCGTATCTATGTTTCTTCAGACGTATCTATGTTTCTTCTGCATCCGCTTTATCTATGGTCTGCGAAAGTTTGACCACGTGTCAGAATTTCGAGCAAAGCTCAAATGGCTCCCTATCCGTTTTCGACGAAACGCACATATTCTTTCCCAGCTTTATAATATTCTTTTCCTTCCAGCCACTCCCTCTTATTTGAAGGAACGCTTTGAATTTTCACAATCATCTAACCCTCGTCCATTGCGTTCTCATCATAATCTCAAATTGAAGATGCCAGAACACCCACATACGTCACAACACTACTACAAATCATTTACCATGAAAGCTATTCATCTATGGAATGCACTCCCTGTCAATATCAAAGAAGCCCGAACGCCGCAAATATTTAAAAATATGGTATTTAAGCACTATATAACACTATCGCAAATTGACTAGCTTTACTCTAAATATAATATGTATATGTATGTATTGTATTATTATATTTACTTAGTGTATTTGTGTATGTATATGTGTGTGTGTATATATATTTATGTATATATATTTATATAGATCTATAATGTTATATGTAAGTGTATTTGTTCTTGTATGGATATCATTATCTAGTTTTTTGACTATATTTGTATGTAGGTTTATGTAAAATAATATTATGACTTATCTTATTTTGTCAAAGGTATTGTATGCCACCGACCGCTTATTCAATATTTCAAAACTAGCTCCTGTCCATCCAAAGGTTGTCTGGTAGAGATCGCTCTGAGCGATAAGACCGCCCATTGTCACACCTAATTAGTTTTTCCTTGTCTTAGATTATAATGTGTTGATTGGCATGCAATAAAGTATTCATCTATCTATCTATCTATGTTTGTATGATAGTATGTAACGGAATCTTTGAACATGATTTTAACCCCCTTCAAAACGTTGGATTAACTTGAAATTTGGCATACTTATTAAGGACCGATGACAATTCAATATTTTAAACATTTTGACCCGTTATCCTTACTAGGATTTTAAAAAAAATTCGACTAAAAAATGAAAAATAAATAATAGGTAGTTTAAAAAAACTAAAAAAATACGCTTTTATAGAAAATCCAACTAAAAAATAGAAAATAAATTTTAATTAAAAATAGTGTAAGAAAAAATGATTTTATTGTAAAAAAAGCGTGGGGTGCTTTTCAGGATATTATCAAAATAACCCTTCTAGTCATATCTGTTCATAAAATATTTGGAACTATTGATACCATGCACCCCACGCTTTTTTTACAATAAAATCATTTTTTCTTACACTATTTTTAATTCAAATTTATTAAAATTTATTTTCTATTTTTTAGTTGGATTTTCTATAAAAGCGTATTTTTTTAAACTATTATTTATTTTTCATTTTTTAGTCGTTTTTTTTTTATTATCATATTTATAGGCCAGCTATTGATTGATCTGTCTTCCATGTCAGAAGTGACGATGCGGTTATATAATAGCCAAAACAGCTTAACCGATTTGACGCATTTTCTTAAATATCGGTTATGACGTTAACTCGTCAAACTGTTTGTCACCTTTGTATTTTTTTATAAGCTTTATCTCTACTTCCCGGCGAATTTATTTGTCCGTCACAAATCTTGCAAATTAAATTTGATCCACTTCCCGGTTACCGATTGAGCTGAAATTTTGCATACATGTGTAAATCGCGTGACAATGCAAAATTATGATGACATGGCGCTCATCTGATTATGGAGCTGGAAGGTGGCCAAAGGAACTCCTAAACTACACATGTTATACCCGTCGTGTTTGGGCTCGTTGGATTTGTCTTAACTTACTCTGGTCCTAGGTTATGTAAAAGCTTGTGTTTAAAAAGGTTTTTTTTAAATATTACTGGTTAAATTTCTTTTTTATTTCGCTATTCTTGTTTTAATTAAAAAAAAATAGGTTTATCACTTTTTCTTCTATACAAAGTAAACTTACAAACTTTTCAAAAACAATCCCATAATAATTATATATAATGTTTATATCATTGAAATGTTTAGTTTAAAAGTTTCTTTAAAGGCCACTTTCCGTCTCGTAATCGAACAACAGGAAGTAGGTCAAATTGAGCTTGTAAGGTTGGATTACCCACAGATTTGATTAAGTTTAACCTGTCCCGGTAACATAAGAATGTCACCACTGCGATAAAGAACACTTCAATGTGTGTTTCACCATTCACCATTCATCTTACGCATATAACTTTAACCATCTTCATAAAATAACCCTTAAAGGTTTATACCCCCGAAGTTTCCACTTCCTTGCAAGTATTATTAGAACTGGCATCCATTGTGCGGATGTTCGCGTGATGTCGGCACATAAACGAATATTATCTACCGAACATTTTATACCGTCTCGTCTACCGACTATGTTGACTTCTGTTCTTTGACTTATCTTTTATTGAAAAAGAAGGATTGTATTATTACAAACTTTTATATCATTTATTTTTGTAATTTACTTCGTGTCCAATCCGCTTAGGTCCATCTGAAAATCAGCGTTCCGGTTAAAACCTGAACATATGTGCTGAGGTGGTCCTGTTCAGCACACACACACAAATAGCTTAAGTTTTATTATTTATGATTTTTTGTTTTATATACTACTAGGTTTAAGTTTTTGTTTTTTATTTAAATACCTACGTTTTTTAGTGTGTAGCTGAATAAATGCATTTCATGCATTTTATTTCATTTCATTTAATTTCATTTTATTTATTTTATTTAGTTTCACCTGTGTCGATGTTTGTCATCAAATCTTGCAAATTAAATTTGATACACTTACCAGTTACTGATTGAGCTAAAATTTTGCATACATGTGTAAATCCCGTGACAATGCAATATTATGATGACATGGTGCTAATCTGATGATGGAGCTGGAAGGTGGCCATAGGATATTCGCAATGAAACAACACAACCTCATCGAGTTTGGGCTCATTGGTCTTTTAAGGGTAACGTAACCAGAGTCTGATGATGTTGCTGGAAGGTGGTCATAGGAACTCGGTAATGAAACGCCGCAACCCCATCGAGTTTCGGCTCTTTTGATTCGTCTTGGCAATCTATTTTTAGATGGTTACCAGTGTCTGATCTGATAATGGAGCTGGAAGATGGATAGTCACAGGAACACAGATAAGAAATTGAGCTAAAATGTTGCAGACATATCTAAATCGGATGACAATGCAATATCATGGTGCCATCGAGCTCGTCTGATAATGAAGCCGGAAAATGTCCGTAGGAACTCCTATACCACACATGGTAATCCCGTCTTGTTAGGGCTCATTGGATTTGTCTTGACTTTCTCTGGTCTAAGATTATGTAATAGCTTGTTTTTAAAAAAGATTTTTAAAATATCACTTGTTTATAGATTTATCTTCTATCGAATTTTAACTTCTGGTGGAAATATCAATCAATCAACAATCAATCAAATTAGTTTATTTGCATAAAAGAAGGTAACAAAAGTTGTACTTATCGTAATATAATGGTTTCACTTCTTCTGCCCTTTCGAGCGTGCAAAAACTCTCTCATAGCTTATTAGCAAAAACTTTCTAATACTTTATCATCATCATCAGCCTACCTCTGTCCACAGTTGGACATAAGTGTCACCTATGGCACGCCACTGAGCTCGGTCTTTAGCTGTTTATTACCAGTCGCTAAAAGTTGAAAACCCGCTAAAAATACATTCGTAAGTATATGTATTCATTATCTTACATACATACATACATGCATACTTACACTGCAAGTTAATAAGGTTGTAAAAAATAAGTATAGGGTAAAATAAACTTTATCAAAATCAGTTCATCCATAAAGTCTAAATTGAGTAAGAAACACCAAAACAGATTTAAATGGACGAGATTGTATTTACACCAAATCAAAGTAACCTTTCAGCAGTGATACAAGTACTCCCAAACGAAGTTTATGTAATTGCCTCCACATTCGGGGTGTCTAAATTTAGTAAGAATTGATGTTAGGGCCCTGCGTGTTCGCGGTTGGATGGACAATTGATCCGATGGTGACAGCCCTGACCTGACCCTCTTCTAGTGAAATTAGTTGCTTTTAGGATACGTAAATAAGTGAGGCAACACGTGCTCAATACTCATGTGATTCAAGTTGGAGCTCGGGTTACTACTTTTTTTATTCTGTGGTATTACGTCAACGGTTTCAAGGTTGTAAATTGTTAAACACAATCCAAAATGTCATGGTACCGACGGGACTTGAACCCGCAACCTCCGGAATAACATGTTCCGGTGCTTTGCCAATTAAGCCACGGTGCGAAGTATCGTTTCAAGGTTCCATCCCGGAGGATGAAAATTGAACCCTATCTTAGTGATAGGTTCCTCCGCTGTTCGTGCATCTATTTGTCCCTGTTTGTTTGCCCTGTCCATTACATGGCTATATATATATATATATTTGGAACCGTGATAGGTAGACTCATGATTTTTTTACAAATAATGTTTTAATATGGAAGCACAATAAATGGTAGTGATCCTCTATGAATATACTATATACTCAATGGCGTATAATTATATTATCTGGTTGTTACTAAGTAGTGTGTCTGTAACGATACCGTCTGATATGTCTGGAAGCAGAAGACGGCCAGCAGTGACACGAGACAAAGATACCTCTTGTAGAGGCGACACGTGTGAAAATACGCAAAAATAAATACATTAAATTGGGTTTGCCATAGCTCCAGTACGCAGCTGTAACTTGTAGTTGCAGTCCTGGGCCCCTAGACAAAATCCAATTTCCAGTTTTCATTCACGCTAACGCAAGTTCAAATGTATGGAATGACATTTATGTTTCCGCAACAAAAATGTCATTCCCATACATTTTCAACTTGCGTTAGCGTGAAGGCAAACAGGAAATTGGACTTTATCTAGGGGCCCTGATCTGTATTATATGTTGCCGACTATTATACTCTCTACTGTTTGTTGTACACTGTCTCGAGCTGTCGAGATTATGAGCATGTCCGATGCACTTCCTCGCGAGGTGGACGCAGCAAGAACGCAACGATTTTTTAAAAATAACTAATAGGTTAGCGTTTGACCACAATTTCACCTGTTGGTAAGTGATGACGCGGTCGAGGATGGTAGCACGCTAGGCTTAGAATGGGAACTGGATCTCAAGTACAGCTGCCAAAATACATTAGATGTTGTATGTTTGGCGACAGATTTTCTAACTTGATGGTGGTAGCACTGGTAGCTGGCCAGGCGGACACTATATAGTATCCTACCACCATGCAGGGGTTGGTTCTTAACGACGTTTTTACTTCACTGGAGGGCCACTGTCAAAAACGCACATAAATTCTATAGAAAAATCTATTTTGAACTAAATTTATTAGAATAAAAGAATTAAGGATTGTACTTGGTACCTCTGGCGTCAAAGCCATCGCGACGACTACTTTGAATTCGATAGTCAAGAACAATCAGTACTGGGTATAGTAATCGGTACTGCATAATCATGATTTAAATCCACTATATATATATCCTATATCAGAGTATTCTAGATCTAGCGTGTTCACCATCTTCGACCACGCCATCACTTACCACTAGGCATAACAGTGGTTAAACGCTAGCCTATAAGATTTAAAAAAAAAACTATAAATCTGAAAGTTCTGATCTTTCTTTCAAGATAAGTAGTAGAACAACGATAAGAATAAGATCTTTTAAAAAACTAAAAAGAACCGACTTCAATGCCGCGCTATTAATTTCAGTACCAATTCTGAGGTGTTTATCTCCATATCTCTGGAGATACTTATCAGACCTCGATAAAGTTACCATGGTACCACACTTGGGATATTTCCTTTCCAACAAAAAAATGATAATAATAATCGGTTAATAAACGACGAAGTTATCCGAGAACAAACATAATTTTAAAAAAAAATTTAAAAAAAAAACATATATACGGTCGAATTGAGAAACCTCCTCCTTTTTTTAAGTCGGTTAATTAACAGTATAAAACAAAAGACTTACTCAAATCAAGGTTAGACGCGAAATAAGACGAAAAACTATACTTCCATGGTTACTTACTGACTATGGCTTAAATCCATTGTATTTCAGACTTAACAGACGCTATCTGCAAAACGTTTAAAGAAGTTTGTTCAGACAAATGATACACAATATTTCACACTATCAAAATATACTCTTCATTAAATTAAAGAGCACACCATGTTTCATAGCTTTCACAGTGAGGGATAACTAAAACATGATTTTCAACCTTCACTCCAAAAGTTTAGGTTCAATTTAACTTGAAGCTGTTAATTTGTAACGATATAGTGGGTGTTACGTTCTAGTGTTTCGTAATTAATAGAGAATACATAGTTTTGATCATTAATAAACTCTCCTGAGTAATTGGTTATTATGATTAAAAGAATTATAGAATTTAATAATGGAATATTATGTGCTTGCGTGAGTAATTTTCAATACTAAATTTAATGTGATTATCTCCCTATCCTTAAAAAAATCCCTTAAAAATACTGGTCAGATCTCGATAAATTTACAATGAGATCATTTCGGAATAAACATTTTACTAACATAAAAAAATGTTGAAAAATCCTACAACACGTACTTCATCTCATCTTGTTTCGACATACAAACTTTGAATCCCCGTTCCGTATCCGGGATGAATTTTTAGAAAATCCTTTCTGAGCAGATACCTTCGTCATAATAACTATCTTCATTCTAAATTTCAGCTCAATCCGAAACAATATTGATTTTTAGACTTTGTTACCCCAGTTTATCCTCTTTGGGTGGCATTTTGAAAAAGTCTGAAACTCGTATTTACTTATTTATTTACAGAAGTACTTGTGTGAAATGTCGAATAAAATGACTATCCAAACTTTGAACCCCCGTTTCATCCCCTTGAAGAGTGAATTCTGAAAAATTCTTTCTTAGCGGATACTTAAGTCAAAATAACAATCTGCATGCCAAATTTCAGCGCAATCCGAAACAATACTGATTTCATACTTTGTTACCCCACTTCACCCTTTTAGGGGTAGAATTTTGAAAGAGCCTGAAACACGTATTTACTTACTTAAGTACTTATGTTATTTTCGAATATAAAAGACTATTTAATCTTGTTTCTCCATAAAAACTTTGAACCCCCGTTTCATCCCCTTCAGGGGTGAATTTTAGAAAATCCTTTCTCAGAGGGAACTAACGTCGTAATAACTATCTGCATGCCAAATTTCAGCGCAATCTGAAACAATATTGATTTCACACTTTGTTACCCCATTTCACCCTTTTAGGGGTTTTATTTTTCTTCAAAAATGATATTCCAATAATGATGGCATATCATTAACATTACGACTAATAAGTAATTTACATTTAACCTAAACTGCTGCTAATTATTGTTAAACTATTAATATGTCCAATGGCAATTTTCTTATTGTCTCTATTAAGGCGAAGACATTATTGTATTGTGTTCTTTGAAAGCAGTGTTCACAAATTTAATGTCACTTCACTACACTAACTCAAAAGGTTTTATCCTTTTCAGTCTTCTCACTATGTCCGTGTTGTCGAGAAACTAGAGAGACTCGACGTTCACATGGTGATGAAGTCTACGATTGTGAGCTTCGGCATATTTTGAAATTACACTAATAACGTCATCCACTTTAAGGTCCCGATGGAGGTCGTTGCTTAGCGTAGGGGTGGAAATTCAAAAAAACCTGAAACACGTATTTACTTATTTTTTTACTGAAGCACTTGTGTGAAGTTTTGGATACAAAAGACTATCTAATCTTGTTTCGAATTGAGAACATCCTACTTTTTTGAATTCGGTTAAAAAGCCTCGAACTCCTCCAAAATTATAGCTCGCTGTCTAAAAATCAGTGCGAAATTTCTGAATCTGCAAATGCTACGCCATGCTTATCCATACAGGCATCAGAAATGTATCTAAAATTCATCACCATTGAATAGTTAAGCCACGCAATCTTACTTGATTGAACTATGATCAACTTCAGTGAAAGATCAGTTTGGGGAGGTTTTTTAAAAAGAATAAAAAGCGGCCAAGCGCGTTTCAGTGCCACCGCGCAGTGTAGGGTTCCGTAGTAGTATAATATATATCATAATTATTTTTAAAATCCAACGACTATTACTACTAAACTAATAAAGTTATCTTAACCACTATAATTTTCCTTTAAAATTCATAAAATGCACTGCATTAGTGAGGTAGCAGGTTAGCTTTTACAGAGGGGGGGGGGGAACTACTAACTACTGGAACAAAAATTTGCAATTTAAAGTTTAATATTTCGTAAATGGAGCATTAAATCGAAAAATAGTATTAGCATCCCCTAAATCATTTTAAAGCTATTCAGCGATACCCCACACGATGGGGTAGATGACGAAAAAAAAATTCATCCCCACTTCACATGTTTCTCAACTCACTTCAAATTTTACTTGACCACTTTGTCGGCATAACTGATATACACACCCCTACAAAATTACAGCTTTATAGTTTTAACAGTCTCTTAGCAAAACCTCGGACAGACAGACAGACGGACATGACGAAACTATAAGGGTTCCTCGTCAGGACTACGGAACCCTAAAGGGCAATGTTTTATTAGACAGTTTTTTCTGATGTCAATGTCTCTTTTGAAGTAGCACATAGCAAGTATTTAGCAGATTTCTCCGTTTGTACTTAAAAGTTAAAAATAAAACCTAGCATTATCTTAGCTTTAAAACGTCTATTCCAGCTATTAGAATCGGCTATTCTTCAATGATATCTCTCTACGAGAAAGACAGTGAATAATTATATAACACAGTTGACAAGCAAACAAAGCGGTAGTTTCGCCCAGGTAGACTGCCTTTAGTAGTTCCACTAACTTCTTCCCTTTGATCAAACTAGTTAGATCAATCGGACTCGTATCTTTCCTGTTTTATTCATCGGCGAGATAATTCAAAGCTGATAACCAGAGTGCAAGTAAGTGATATGAATATGCGAACTAGTTTGATGAAACTAGTTCCGCCGCTATTGGAAGACAAAGGTCAGGGTTCTACTTAGTTTCAAAGCTCTGAAACTACTTAGATTCCTTAGATATTGGATGTGTGAACTGCAGAGCTAATATTCTCTTGATGGGACTTCTGCTTAGGCAGTTACCTACTCTTTGTTGTTTATAATTATTAAGTGAAATTGAATGTGAGTTATATTTTGAGACAAGTTCATAAGTAACACTGATAGTTCAGCAATTGCTCAAACTTTGAGACACGTTTATAAGAAAATGTATAATAAAAATGTGTGGAAAAAATTTCCTATCTGACGCTTCCGCAATAGGGAATATGCATGTGGTATAAATTTAGTTGATATCATTTATTTTCGAATCATTATTGTTCTCGTGTTGTAAGTTAAACAATTTTTTATAAATAAAATACTCTTACATGTGTTAAAATATTATATGAGAAATGCAAAAAAAGCGTGGGGAATTTAAATTTGCTAGACACATCACCACTTGTCAATTAGAAAGTGACGTCACAGTGGCAGTGGCAGTGACTGGAAGAGAAGAGCCGAAGATCGGGCTCAGTGGCGCATCTTGGGAGAGGCCTACGTCCAGCAGTGGACTGACACCGGCTGATGATGATGATGATGATGATGTCACAGTGCACGACACGGTCTCCACAGATTAAATATTTTTAATAGAAATACTACGTATTCGTGCTACAGTGCATATATATCACTATTTCTATGAAAAAGATTTAATCTGTGGAGACCGTGTGGTGCACTGTGACGTCACTTTCTAATTGACAAGTGGTGATTTTGCACAAAGGCGCGCGAAAATTTGGCAGCGTTTTAGATACCTCATATATTTTCAATGCTAAAATTATATTTTGTAGCTTAACTTGAACACTTTCAGTATTATTTAATTTTCTTACTGTGTTAAATGGATGTATTCAGTGAAATAAACATATAAAAAAAATCATGCATATTCCCTATTGCTTAAATGTTGTCTGTAATAATATGTTGATTATTTTTTTTTAATGATATCCAATCGAAATTTTTACTCCCGCCTGAATTTCGCTTAGACTCGTCGTTAAGTTTTTTATTGTGAAGGCTTGTCTCTGCGATCTTCATTAGGATAGGATCGACGATTTTAAATCACTCTTTTTGCGGATCTCGGCTTCTCTCAGCCTTGCAAGTAAAATGAGGATCACTTTATACTTGAGTGTGGATTCGACTTCGAACTTCGATAGCGGTGATTTTGTAATTTTGATGTAGTTTGGAAATTTCTATGTTTTTCTATCTCTATCGTCCAAATCATTTAGGATTGTGTTATTATAGTAAGAAAAAAAGTGGATAGTTTAAATATCTCGATTATTATTACTACTTTATTCGATGTAATCTCTCGGGTCGTAATACGCCCGTTCCTTTGGTATTATTACTTAAGAAGTAGTATTTATATTTGATTTTAATCCATTTTTTACTGCGAACAGACAAACACTTCACTATAATCTCTCCTGACTCCCGATCTTATTTCAAGCCGTATTTTAAATATATATTTTTTTTAAATAAGGCTTACTCTTAGGCTGAGTTGCACCATCTTACTTTAACCATAACAAACGTCAAAAATCTGTCGAAATCCATACAAAAACACCGGTTAATTGTTATAGTTACGGTTAAAGTAAGATGGTGCAACTCAGCCCTAATGTGTGTTCCACATTACTAGTATTCTTGTTAACCCATCTAACTAAGCTAAATATGCTTGTGTCTGCAATAGGTTTACGTCAATAGTGCAATGGGTGGGGTGGGGATCGAACTGACGACTTTTCGATCGCCAGCCCGACACCTTATCCATTGGGCTACTGCCGCATACAAAAATGATGGTTTAAAAATGATATCCTGCTTTGTCTAGAATTGTAGGACGATAGAAAGACGAGCTTGACGACAACTGACTTTAGACCAATCTACCAGCCCATGTAACCCAGGAAAGTATTTTACATTTCCTGTTATGTAAAAATGCTAACAATGTTAGCATGGCAAGAAGAGAACATATTTGGTTTGATACAGAGAGAAATATGTAGTACATTTCTAGAAAATAGCTGCAGTCGTTTCGGATGAAAAGTCAATCAATATTCCGTAACTAAAGTTTGCATCAAAGCGTTTGAAAAGCCTTACAGCGCTGCAGCAGCGTGTCAATGGAACTATTCTCTTTGTGAAACGGTAAAAATTTTAAGTTTTCCGTGTGCGCTGGAACGTGATCCCTTATATGCTGCCACTTTTAGACAACTACATCTGCTTCCAACCTGCATTGCGAGACGATAAAAACTATGTTCTAAAGGACATAGTAGATAAGTCTACTGTTTTAGTTTTAAAGAAACCATTATGTTAAGTTTACGTCAGGGCTCTGTAAATGGCATCTTAAAAGTGACCATATCTTGACCATTCCCGTGGTCCGATGTTAATGTAGGTATGAAGAAACAAGAAAATTACATTGCACGTGGATCTCAACAGATGTATGAGGATAAAGAGTGCAATATTTGTTCAATTAAATTTAATAAAAATATAGACAATATAGTGTCAATTGGACCAATTTTAGAAAGAGATGGAAATTTAAAGTTTAGGCTCAGCTCAGGAGCTGATGATCCCAGTATTTGTCTTCCACTTTCACACAAACATGATTTATGTATAGACATACCGTAACGTTCCTTGTTATCAGATAAAACTATGAAGTGTAGTCTTTTTCTACTAAATGTACTAAGATAATAAAACATTAGTAATAAAACTTCTGTCTCTCCACTTTACGTAGCTTTATCATGGCTATTTAAAAAGTGACCGAAGGAAGTTGAGGCGTGTAAAAGCATTATATAATACCTCATGTTAGCGCTACCGATTGGATTTATTATTTTCGTACGCTTCATAGATTGAATGGAACGCTGCATTCTAAGTGTGGTTTTACAATGACGCTTTGACCAGCGCGTTTAATAAGCGTCGCGGGCCACGAGCTTTGCGTCTCTGTCTGTCACAGTCGTGATGAGAGAGCGCTGATGAGAGAACGATTGAGTATACAGATTGGTTTATTAATCTGAGTAGAGCGCGGCCGAATTGCCGTCAACGCGGGCCATCCGCGCGACTATGTTACGATCCTAGAGACGCAAAGCTGGTGGCCCGCGACGCTTACCAACTACGCTGGTGAAAGCGTCAATATAAAACCACTCTAGGGCTGCAATAGGAAAGATGCAAACATAATATATATTATTTATAAATTTTAGTACTTAATTAAAATTGTAAAAAATATTAAATAAGAGCTGTAAATATGCAGCAATTTTAATTTTGTAAAAAGTAAAAATTTTAAACAAGAAATTAAATTATGTGAAATGGAATGTATTTCAAAACACCTTTTCCTTTTTTTGTCGGTATCGTGTAGAGTTATATTTTTAACCCCCGACGCAAAAAAAGGGTGATATAAATTTGACGTGTGTATTGCTACCAAGTTCTTACAATATTGTTGAAGTAAGAGTATACCGAATTTCAAATTGATCAGACTACATAAGTTTTTTCATAGCGTCATCATTTAGAAAAATGCTCATAGTCTTCAAAGGGCTAAACGGATTTTCATGAATCAAAGCTAAGAACACTCTTGATTAAGACACCTATCAAACAAAAACTAAATCAAAATGCCACATACAGACACACAGACACACACGTCACACTTATAAGACCCCTTCTTTGCGTCGGGCCTTAATAACTAAACACGATGCATTTAACCACAAAATTCATGTAAAAAACATGGATAATAGGTAGTAGAAAATCCCGAACAAAACATTAGATTAAATAACCTCACAGATAAGCATACGTTTCGCATAAGTTGTATCTTAACTGTATTTCCCAGGAGGGTCCCAGGTATTCCATGCATAGTAAGCGGGTTTGTCCTTGAACCGATATGGCTAGTTTACACAGTGCGATAAATGAAATTCAGAGCAGTTGCTTAGCAACAGGCTTTAGACAGCTACTAGGCTTGTATACTTGTACGCAGCTCGACTCGCCTTTGCTGTCTACACGACACATTGTAGTAGCTGCCCAGTATTGCGAGTTGTCATGATGTCAAGTGAACTTTCCGCTCACAACTGTCTGGCTGGAACTGGCGAGCTACTGCCAATCGCGTCCAAGCTATGCGAGTGATAGCCGAGCTACTGCCATGTGCATGTTCCTGCCAGGCGAACAGGCAAGTGAAAACAAAAAATGTTGAAACAATTCGGATGCGAGCTACTGTCCAACTCGCACTTACGAGTTACTCGTAATGGCTGGTTTACACAGTGCGAGCTAGCGTACGAGTAAGCCTTCCGAGTAGCTGCACTGCAGTTACTCGCACTGTTTGGACGTAACTTACGAGTAACTCGTACGTGCGAGTTGGTCAGTAGCTCGCATCCGAGTTACTTCAACATTTTTTGTTTTCACTCGCCTGCCAGCCGGACAGTTGTGAGCGACGCACGAGCCGCTGTCATGTGCGAGTTGCTGCCGGGCGAGCAGGCGAGTGAAAACAAAAAATGTTGAAGTAACTCGGATGCGAGCTACTGACCAACTCGCACGTACGAGTTACTCGTAAGTTACGTCCAAACAGTGCGAGTAACTGCAGTGCAGCTACTCGGAAGGCTTACTCGTACGCTAGCTCGCACTGTGTAAACCAGCCAGACTCGTACGATAGCTCACACTGTGTTACCCAGCCATTACATTCAGATTTTATTATGCTTGCTCGAGGTGTTCATGTCTTGCAAACGATAGTTTATTGGGGATCATAGTTAACCACCAGGGGGTCAATGATTCCGTCCGTCAGTGGGACATTTTTAAATTCTACGCGTCAACCCTGGGATGTACTTAATAGGCGACCACGTGTTGTATGCTTCGACTGCGGCTTGAACAAAATCATATCGCTAATCGGTTTGTCTAGTGCCGGCATAATTTTTGGTGTTAAGCAGCTTGGACGAGACGGATTGGGAGAGTTACACTATGTTAATTGGATAATTTTTAGGTGTCCAGTATTTTTGTTATTGTCGCCCTCAAAATTCAGACACGCACGATCATCTAAGACGATCATCTAAGCACATAGTGGTCAAGGCAAGGTCAAGTTACAACGGAGCAGGGTTCAAAATCTACTATCCCAGACACTCCTCAAAACTGTTGATCACTTGGTTCTATTGGTAAACAATCACAAGGCAGTTTAACTAAAGCTTAAAACCAACAGAAGGTATAGAAGATACACTAAAATACTTTGTAGGTAATCTCCAATACTTATTCTTATTTTTAAAAGATTCATATAAAACAATTTTCCCAGCCAGGCGCCGAGTCCAAGCATGATAAACCCAACTTACCTTTTACTTGGCAAAGTACCTACCATATAGAAACGAACCGTGCCACATAATAATATACTAACTACTAACGGCTAGGAAAATGAAATGATACTATTGGTTGATTATTTCCTAGCGTGCCGCTCAGTTTCCTCGCACAGCTTTTTTATATCTGATAGGCTAGAGTTCGACCACTATCTCGCTTGGTGGTAAGCGATGATGTGTTCGAAGATGGTAACACATAGAATACTAGAATACTCTTGCTCTCAAGAGCTGCTCTCATCATGCCCATAAACGCATACAAACAATATAATAATTAAATTACATTTTCTTTCAAAATCACAAGCGTTCCCAAACCCCAGTTAACTGAAAATGTATTTCTTCCTTATTTTTATACGGTTTATAATAACACGCTCGTACGTAGATGAAATACTAAGTAAAATAAACGTTTGAGTTATAACCTGTGGCATCGCATTTGATGTTGTACTCACAGGGTAATGTTGTTCTTTGATAAAAAATGCGAAGATTGAAATCTGTAATGTCGGTACTTAAATTAATGTTTCTTACGGTTTTTTTCTTTCGGGAGTGAAAACTCCCGACGCAAAAATGTAATAAGTTTGACGTGTGTATCTATTAATGTGTGTGTCTGTCTGTGGCTTCGTAGCACTTACTCATGTGGTCGTAGAGTCTAAACACATGCCTAAACGTATAAACCGATTCTGATATAATTTTTTCGTTCGATAGGTGTTTTAATCAAGAGTGCTCTTACCTTTGATTCGTGAAAATCTGTTTAACCGTTTTAACACTATGAGCTTTTTCTAGATGGTGAGTTGATGACACTATGACATCAAATTTTATAGGTCTGATCAATTCGGAATTTGGTATCCTCTTACTTCATTGATATTGCAAGAACATGGTAGCATTGACTTGATGCTGGGGCATCTACTGGAATCTGTACAATACTTAACAACAACTCAAGCAGAGATGTCGTATTTGGGATGGTTCCAATGAACAAATTATACATAAATCAGTTAAGGGAAGATTCATAAGTTTTAATTTCTATTTTTTTTTTCTTTTTTTTTCTTTCTTTTTTTTTATAAAGATTACTCGCAATGTGGGTTGCACATTACTAGTATTCTTGTTAACCTTCAACTAAGCTAAATATGCTTGTGTCTGGAGTGGGTTCACGACAATAGTGCAATGGGTGGGTTGGGGATCGAACTCACGACCTCTCGATCGCCAGTCCTACACCTTATACATTGGGCTATTTCCGCCTATAGAGTTTAAAAAATAAAAAGTTAAAATAAATGTAAGTATTATAGTAAAAGTAAAGCTCATCAATATCATTTACAATTATAAATTCGAATCCAGTTCTCTGAAAATCAACACCAATATTATAAATGCGAAAGTCAGTTTGTATATTTGTTTGTTCGGGACTTTTCCACGGTCAAACGGCTGAATGGATATAGCTGATATTTTGCACGGGGATAGCCAGCATTATGAGGGAACGCAGGGTGTACTTTTCCATGCAAATGTATTCCCCCGCTTCCTCCCTGGAAAGTTCTTTAAAAGCAAAATTTGTTTCTACAGTAATATAATTCAGATAGTTTAAAAACTAAAACAACCGAATTCCATGCCCCGCGAGTCAGTTTCAGTAGCAAGTTTGAGACGTTTATCGCCATATCTCTGAAGATACTTATCAGATCTCGATGAAATTACAATGGAACCATTTCGAAAACGTACCCTACCGATTACAAAAAGAAACATTCGAATCGGTTCTTAATTGACGGAGTAATAGCGTAACATGCACAAAAAAATACATACAGACGAATTAAGAACCTCCTCTTTTTTGAAGTCAATTGATAGTCCCCTATCATATGTTTTTTTTTTTAACCAACCAATTGCAAAAAGAAATGTAATCATTCTAATCTCTTCATAAAGATTTTTGAAGGGTCATATTTCTATTTGCAATTGGTTGGTCAAAAAATAAAATTATAGGGGCGTAGCTACAGCAGACCTTGATTTTTTGTTTAAACAAATTTTGCTCTCGAACCATTTTCCAGGGAGAATACGGGGGAATACATTTGTATGAAAAAGCGTTCCCTCTTAAGGTTAAGGCTATAGGATACTTTTTGACGCGAGCGAAGTCGCGGGGCACAGCTAGTGTTACATAATTTGAAATCGTAGATATATCTTGTTATATATGCGCCATTACATTACTGCTCCAATAAGGCACATTGTCCCGAAGGCAGGTACAAATCGGGTAATATAGCGGAATACCTGAGATGATATACAACGATACTCGTATAAACTATCACACCGCATCTGGGATGTCGGATTGGTCGCAACGGTTAGGGTACAACACAATATACTACTTAAACACAATATTCAGTTTTTTTTTTTAATTATATAAAGTAACAGGACAAGCACGACGCTCGCCTGCAAGCGATGACGTCTACCTATAACAGATACAGCGGCATACAAAATAAGTCCAGAATTTTGCATGTCACTGCACTGCGCCTGTTACCTTGAAACCTAAAGCTGTTGAGTCTCACATGCCCTGTAATTTCACTGGACACCTTGCCATTTCAGCCGAAAAACATTCCTATTTTACGGATGAAAATTAATTGGCAAAGTGGTGGTACCGCTCCAGGCGGACTGGCAGAAGTCCTACCACTACAATTTATTATTAGTTATTGTATAGATACGCTTTGTAGATGGTGTCTTTATAAACCAATCTTGGGCCACTACCTCTAATTAATTTTGTTTGATTATTTTTGCGTCGGGGGTTAAAAAGTAAGAATCACATAATCGATTTACTTATACGTAAGCGCCGAACATGCGAGTTGTATCTGAAAATTCTGAAATAACATCCTGGATCGTAGACCGAGTATATTAAAATAGACCTGGATTAATATGAGAAGGATAAAACAATACAATCACTAGTATGAGAGAGCGAGATAGACAACCGTTTTTATCCTTCTCTGCATATGCGATTTTATTGTTTGGAGCCAGTTCTGGCTCCCAGTTCTAGTGCGCATTGGCTTTCACCCGCTGTCATGTATGACCCGACCGAATTACGTTGTTAATTTTATCTTATAGCTGGCATATGTATTACGTGTTCATCATATTAGTCGGGTTATATCTCTATAGCTATCTAATGACTTTTCTATTTAATTTTCCGTCTACAACCTGGATAACCCAAATCATTATTATTATCTTCGATGACTAAAATACGTCGATATCAGCTTCATATTTTTGTATGTGTGTGAATATAATAGATTTGTAAACACCTTCAATGAACATTGAATATTAGTGCAAATACATATATGCGTATTCTTGATAAAATACTATTTAGGTGCATACTACACCGCCACTTATTTAAAAATAACAGAACAAAAATTAATTCAAACTTCACAAAAGAGGTATTTAGTTATGAACTCCAAACACTTATTAGTATCGATCGAACTATCGAAAGCTCTTCAAGTGAAGAGTACTTCACTGCCTTATTTTGCAGTTTGGTATATAAGTAGGTTTCACAACGAACTCAGTTTAAACCTTATGCAAATATTCGTGTACACTATTAATATTTAATACTGCAGTGAAAACTGCGGTTGCGGTCAAATTTAGACTATAGCTATATACTCGTAGGTTTAAATTGTTTAGTAACGAGCTGCTTTAATTTTAAGATCGTATAAAAAACTATCAGTACCATGTTTGAGGTGTTTATCTCCATATCTCTGGAGATACTAAACATATCACAAGTCCACAAACATCGTTGCTCAGCGTGCTATGGAGCGAGCTATGCTCGGCATTTCTCTCCGGGATCGCATTCGAATTGAGGTGATCCGGCAGATAACCAGAGTAACCGACATATTGAGGTGATCCGGCAGATAACCAGAGTAACCGACATATTGAGGTGATCCGGCAGATAACCAGAGTAACCGACATATTGAGGTGATCCGGCAGATAACCAGAGTAACCGACATATTGAGGTGATCCGGCAGATAACCAGAATAACCGACATATTGAGGTGATCCGGCAGATAACCAGAGTAACCGACATATTGAGGTGATCCGGCAGATAACCAGAGTAACCGACATATTGAGGTGATCCGGCAGATAACCAGAGTAACCGACATAGCGTACAGGATAAGCAAGCTGAAGTGGCAGTGGGCCGGCCACATAAGCCGGAGAACCGATGGCCGATGGGGTAAACGAGTTCTGGAGTGGAGACTACGTGTGGGCAAGCGTAGTGTAGGGCGCCCTCCGACTAGATGGAGCGACGATCTGCGAAAGCCAGCTGGAAGTCATTGAATGAGAAGAGCCGACCAATTAAGAATTGAGAAAACCCCTCCTTTTTAGGGTTTCGTAGCCGAATGGCAAAAAACGGAACCCTTGTAGATTCGTCATGTCTGTCTGTCTGTCTGTCCGTCCGTATGTCACAGCCATTTTATTACGAAACTATTAAAACTACATAATTGAAACTAGGTAGGTAGATGTGTTCTGTGAACCGCTTTCCGAGATTTATACAAAAATAAAAAATATAAAAGTTTAAGGGGGGACATCCCATACATGGAACTGAAACAAAAACCTTTTTTTTTCTTCAAACCTATAGGTGTGGGGTTTCTATGGATAGGTCTTTTAAAATGACATTTAGGTTACTAAAATCATTTTTTCTCAAAGTCAATCATTTGAAAGATAGCCGCGTCTAAAGTGGTTTAATTGTGTCCCCCCCCCCCCCTCTACCTTTTAAAGTAAGGCAGTGAAAAATTTAGAAAAGATATATTCTGTAGATCTCAATAAAAACTTTCAATGAAAATTGGTTTTAACGAGATTAGCGACCGCAAATATAACTTTGTTTTTCATACAAACTCTATGAAAAACAAAGTTAATTATGTAGTTGCGAAAAATCATAGTTATAGAATACTTTACTGTGTTACGGAACCCTACGAGTGCGAGTCCAACTTGCACTTAGCCAGTTTTATTGTGTAATTAGTTAAAAAGTGTTTTAAAAGTATTATAATTAAAATTTGAAGTCGAAAACTCGAAATATACTTCTACAGTAAATCATTTTTGATTGAGGCGGTGATCTTTTTTAATTTGTTTAGAGATGATTGGAAAGACATCTGTCTATTATTCGACTTGCTTTGAATAGGATAACAATAACATACATAACAATAATAAGGTCCACCTTCCACTGAAACATAATCAAATCTTCATTCAGCATGACTTCCTGAACACCAAGCGCGAAACAAAGTACCTAATGCGTACATTACTTTTTACGAGCCTCGATTGTACTCTCCACAAATGGATTCCTCACAAAGAGGCCCACTTATTATGGCGAGAAACGCACCATAAAGATTATTGCAAATGTTTCTTACGTAAGAAGAAGTGGTGTATTCCCATTATCCCCAATGAGGAATGTTGCACAGGTTAGGATAGTTGCGCTCTGTAGATTGTTTACCTACTGAAGTATCCTTGTCTAGCGCCATAGAAAAGATAATAATCTAGCGCCTCGCCTCATAGTTGTAGCCATCCAATCCCATGCAAACATGA
Organism: Cabera pusaria; assembly: GCA_954871355.1. NCBI lineage: Eukaryota > Metazoa > Arthropoda > Insecta > Lepidoptera > Geometridae > Cabera > Cabera pusaria. The sequence goes on from OX940901.1 coordinate 1,185,272, forward strand.
CTTCACGGTATCGTCAAATATTATAAGATACTAGCTGACCCGACAAACGTTGTTTTGCCATATAAATAATTTCGTAGTAATTTCTAGTGTAGACAAAAAATAGCTTACTTATTGTAAGTATGTATGGAGGAAAAATGATTAAATTACTAAAATGGCTATTAAAAAATAAGGGTTGATCGTAGAAGGGTGAAAATTGAGGATTGTATGTATTTTTGTATGTTGTATCATAAAAAAATAAAAATTAAAAATTTTGTCTAAAAAATAAAAAATAAAATTTAGGGGTGGACTACCCCTAACATTTAGGGGGATGAAAAATAGATGTTGGCCGATTCTCATAGATACCGGATAAGCACAAAAAATTTCATAAAAATCGGTCAAGCCATTTCGGAGGAGTATGGCAATGAAAACTGTGACACGAGAATTTTATATATTAGATTGTGACTTTTTTATTTGTGATTATTTGTGTTTTTTATTGATGATTGTCTAACCGACCAAAAAAGTCGTCTTAAGGGTTCCGAAGGAATCCTATTACTGAGACTTCGCTGTGCATCCGTCCGTCCATCCGTCCGTCCGTCCGACTGTCCGCCTTTCATAGGTATCTCCTGTATCTCCGCTTTACCGCTTTTCCGCTTACGATCAGGCGGGCTGTCTGCTTGTTTGCCAACCATAACATTAAAAAAAAAATCTCTTTTACCGTAGTAGGTAGATATAGGACATTTTCACAAAGTATGTATTACTATGGGGTATTTAACAACAAATACTAAAAATAATATAAAATTAAATATTAAAGGGGGTCGGTCCCTAGACCAGAAACGTGTTTTTTGCGTTTTTTGCTTGATTTTAAGAACCGTGATAGACAGATACTTGAAATTCACAACTCTCTTTCTTTGTTTGTCTCTTGTTTGAGGCAAAGCGATTACGTTACAATATATCTGCGTCAAGCCAAGTGTTGTAAAAACCATGTAAATCTTTTTCAACACCAATTTACAAGAATATTCAAACACCTATTTCTATTCAATATAATTTAATATTTTCAATTCACGCAAAAAGTTCCCCTGACCTACTTATAAAGTGGTAGACAGCAAGGCCTTAAATGAAACTTTTTCTTCGCAGAGTTTACCGCCTTGATTATAATATTGTTTGTATTTTTTTAAGTTTTCAGCATTATGTGTGCCGAACTTTGCCTTCGAAAAATTTACCCACAACGATTATATAGACTAGCTATATAAAAATACTCGCGGTGCCCCACGGCTTCGCCAGCGTTACGAAGTGTCTTATAGCCTAATCCATAATGGCTATCCCTAGACAACATTTCAGCTAAATCAGTCCAGCCGTTTGACCGTGAAGAAGTCCCACACAAATAAGCAAACTGACTTTCGCATTTATAATATTAGTGGTGATTGTAAATATCTTTTTCAGCGCATTTGCTCAAAAATGCATTTACGAAGCCTTTATACATTGTTCGAAAGTTAAAAATTACACACTATACACCGGAGCGTGCAGAAAGTACTTACAGCACTCGTGCACAGCGTGCGGTAAGTACTTACCGCACGCTTCCTTGTAGGGCACCGTGCGTATCCTTTACGTTTTTTTTAATTTCCGTAAAACCTACATAAAAATTCCACCAAAGAGTTTCATATTGCGAGAATAAATAAGCTGAATGATAGCACCTCCTTGAAAGCGCTTTTGCTTAATACATTTGTCTCACTTTAATACTAAAGAGTAAATGAGACGAAAGATGTAGTTCTAATTTTTAATACAGGTGGCGCCATTTGCAAATTCGCGCCATTATCATATTAGAAACTTCAAAGATTGTTTCGACTTTTTGATTATTTCATTCATGTTTGTTTTATTACCAAATGTAGTGTTTTCTCGTAGATTTGCTGAAAAACGTTGTATGACACACGTGCGGATATTGGTTTTAACAAACTCGTGACTATGGTAAACCCTCGACTTCGTCTCGGGCTTACATTCGATTCGTCTACTCGTTTGTAAAAACGAACTTACCGCACTAGTATCACAAATAACTATTAACTACGATTTTACTGTTACATGATAAACGGTATCGCACACTATACCACATACAAATATAAATGTTTTTTTTTCTCTATCTTTTATTATACATCTGTTAGGCCGCGTTTTGTCAAAGATGGTGGACACGCTAGGCTTAGAATACTCTGACTCTCAAGGGCTGAGTGCTGCCGGAACACCCAAATGTGATGGCGCCAGATTTTTTCTTGATAGTAGTACGCTACTTTTTTGTAGCAAGTCAGGCGGAACATCGATATAATATGCTCATACGACCTGTGGAAACAATCAAAAAGTTTATTGCAAGTATGCGCAAATTATAACATTCCAGAATTTTGCATGCAACAGCAAACAAATCTCTTACAACGTTGAGTGCTGAGAAAGTGACCGCTCCGTGTAGAGGCAGTATAATATTTAGAAAGCATAGCACGTATAAAGTTGTAAATGGTAAAATCGACGCCAAGAGGAAACTTTGGGAGAAATTTTACACCGAAATACGAAGTTGGCTGATTTAGCTCGCACTCCACGATATTTGCTTGAAATACGAGTTATAAGTAGCTAGCAGTTTAGTTATGTTTCCTAGGTTGGACTTTAAACCTACTTCTTATCTTGTATTAGGGTTCCGTACCCAAAGGGTAAAACGGGACCCTATTACTAAGACTCCGCTGTCCGTCTGTTTGTCTGTCTGTCTGTCCGTCTGTCACCAGGCTGTATCTCATGAACCGTGATAATTAGACAGTTGAAATTTTTACAGATGATGTATTTCTACTGCCGCTATAACAACAAATACTAAAAACAGAATAAAGTTTAAAATTATAATAATAGAGGGTCCCCATACAAGAAACGTGTTTTTTTCGGCATTTCAATGTAACGCCATCTATGAACGCTTAGTTAGGTAAACGTCGCATAGATGGCGTTATATTGAAATGTCGATCCTAACACCTTTGTTAGACGTTAGATGGCGTTATAAGAAATAAAATGTTTATTAAATATTATTTTTTGCTGGCGAAAAAGGATAGTGGTATTTTTTGCTCGATCTTATAAAATACTGTAATGTGGTACGGAACCCTACGAGTGCGAGTCCGACTTGCACTTGGCCAGTTTATTTATTTTTCAAGCTTCATCATTGTCGACAATGATGTATGTCGATCATGATCATGAGATGTCACGAAATGTCATTGAATTTAATGATATGTCATCTGTCATGAAATGTCACGAAATGTCATGAAAGTTCATGAAATGTCATTTTTTGTCACAAAATGTCACGAAATGTCATGAAAAGTAACTAAATGTCATTAAATGTCACGAAATTTCATAAAATGTCATTTTATGTCATGACATGTAACAAAATGTCACGAAATGCCACGAAATGTTACGTAATTTCATGAAATATCACGAAATGTCATATTGTAATGTTATGAAATGTCAAGGAATTTCATTGAACCTCCTTAGACGGGGCACTTTAAAAGAACATTCATAAGCCAAAAATTAAATAAATCACTTTCCCACCCTAGGGCGGCAAAGACCTACTTTGCGCGCCCTTATCGAACCATCACTTTTCGAATAGATGGGATGAAAAATAATATAATGTAACGTGACGCGTCGCGAGCGACAGCCCTGTGTTAAAGCACCAGCCGAGCCACTATAAACTGATTTCACTCCGTACGTGACAGGCGGCACACAGGCCGCTGGTGCTCACGCACTCACGTGCGTCTACGTCATCATCACAGCGCAGTTGTATGAAGCTTTGTCTCTGTTCCTTTTCTTTACTCATGTGGTAATAATAATAAAACAAATAATAAAGCCTATAGCGACTACCAATATCAAGGGGGTTCTAAGACTTTTTTACTTGTAGGTACGAACTCTACTGGTTTTGCTTGAGACCATAATACTGTTGTAAAGATAAAAAAAGTTATGTAAAGCGGTAAAATACATACTCCAAATAGGTAAAAATATACCGGCTCAGTATTCCATTACTAAATTACAATAATGTTCTTCTTATCGTCCATGTTAATTCTGTTATTTTGTCTCGTACTGTGTGGGTAGAACAAAGAAAATATCTTAAGTTATTGTAGGGTATTGGGATCGGAAAATGTGTTTTTGTTGTCTCTCTGTGTAATGTAATGTTGGAATTTCGTCGTCGAAATGAAATAAACAATTCGGGTTTAAGCCTACAACTGAACAACAGATGAATACATTAATTTCATGAATAAGTACATTTTTATAACATTTTTTATTTATCGGTTTATTTTTTATTTTTTATGGGCTAGCGTTTTGACCATTATCTTGCCTGGTGGTAATCGGTAATGTAGGCGAAAATGGTGAACAAGCTAGGCCACGAATACCTACACTCTCAAGGGCTGTGTGCTTCCGGAACACCGTAAGGTTATGACGACAGTTTTACTCCTTGATAAGCTACTTTTTGGTACCAAGTTAGGCGGAACATCAATATAATATGTCTAATATCCTACTACCACTTACCACTTTTCTGACACTTTATGCAAATTAGCCATAGTCAATAACAATAAGGTTCAAACAACAACATGACGAATCTGTCTGGCGACCTTTATAGACATTGAAGGGGCTTTTGATAAGACGACCTTTTCCAGTATCGAAAATGGATTAACAGCACGAGGTGTTGACGAAGGAATAAACAAATGGGTTACAAACATGCTAACAAGCAGAGTAGCTTGTATAGAAGGAACAAAAGAAACACGCTGCCTCGTAACACGAGGTTGCCCACAAGGAGGAGTTCTTTCGCCACTCCTCTGGGTAGTGGTAGTAAACGAGCTAATCGAACTCTTAAACCGGGATGGTATTACGACGATTGGGTATGCGGACGACCTTGTTGTTATGGTCTCCGGCCTCTTCGAAACGACGCTCTGTGAAAAGATGCAGAGGGCGCTACGCAAGGTTGAAAACTGGTGCAATGAACACAGACTATCAGTTAACCCACAAAAAACAGAACTGATCTTATTCACGCGCAAAACCAAGGTATCTAAACTTAAACTACCGACGTTGTTTGGAACTGAACTGACCCTAAGCAAGGAGGTAAAATATCTTAGAATATGGTTGGACAGCAAACTTTTGTGGAACACACATCTAGACCACATTACCAAAAAAAGCAACTAACATTTTATGGCAAAGCACGAGAGCAGTCAGCAAAGACTGGGGCTTAAAACCCAAACTCTGTAAGTGGTTATACACTGTAATTGTGCGTCCAGTACTCACATATGGGTGCGTGGTGTGGTGGACGCGCACAAATCAAGTGACCACAATTACCAAACTACAACAGTTACAAAAACTAGCATGCACACTTATCAGTGGCTGCACGAAGAAGACGCCGTCGGATGTTTAAATGTCATCCTGGGCTTAACACCGCTACATTTGCATATACAACAAGAAGCGATGGCCTCAGCTCTCAGAATAAAATCTACAAACCAGTGGAAAGGCACAGGACCGACCACAAGCCACTGCAAAATTATATCCTTGGCGACGACTATTGTTCCGGAAGCCACCAAAGGCACGGACAAAATTGCAAGTACTCACCTCGATGGCAAGAAATACGAACTTTTAACTGAAGACGAGATGTCTGAGTCGGAGCTTCCTACCTTTAAAACCTACACTGACGCTGCAAAAAATGACTCAGGAGCAGGTTACGGTTATTACTCGCCCGAACTGGGTCTCTCAGCGTCGATAGGGCTGAACAAGACATTACCGTCTTACAGGCTGAGACGATGGGACTGCTATTGGCTGCGCAAGCAGTCTTATCATTAAACCCCACCTCAATAGCAGGCGACCAAGGCGCAATTTTAGAATTTGTCACTGACAGTGCTGCAATTATATATGCGCTAAGAAGACCCACAACTAGATCGAAAGTACTGGCCAAATGTCACGCCATCTTGCAAACTCTGGCAACCGAGCGCAACATAAAAGTAAAGGTAAAATGGACAAAAAGCCATGCAGCCTGTACCGGCAATATCTCAGCAGACAAACTTGCCAAGGAAGGCACGAAACAGCAGGTAAGCGACGACGTGATGGGTCTATTCAGACCATCATCGAAGAAAGTCAGAGACCTACTACGCCGTCACACAGAAACCGAACAACAAAGGTTGTGGAACAACATGACGAGTTGCAAACACACAAAAGCCGCTCTGCCAACATTAGACAGGAGAATTACCAACAAATTGCTACAATTGCAAAGACCGGACCTTCGCCTAATAGTAGGCCTCATCACGGGACACTGTAATCTTAACTATCATCTTTATAAAATTGGAGCCACAGACAGTCCTCTTTGTCGAGGATGCATGTCAGAAGATGAAACCGTGGAACATGTGATAATACATTGTCCCGTCTTAAACGAAATAAGAAACACAGCTGGGTTGCATGAGCGTGACCCGGATGCAGAGTACCAGTCGCAGCAGCAACAACATTTACAATCATCATCATCATCATCACCATCTGCTTTAGCACTATCACTACATCCAAGTTCACAAACAAGCAGGCATACACACATACATTTGACAGCATCATCTTTACTATCCGATACAACATCACCATCACCATTGGAAGCGTTATGCCAGCAACCTAAAGCCGTGCTCCGTTTCGTCAAGGAGCTGGGATGGCTTGGGTGAATGCTGGCAGGGGGAAATGCACAATACACCCCAAGCGGGACGTCAGTGCAGGTCTTATCGCCCCCATTACCAATTAGAATTAGAATTAGAACATGACGAATCTATATGGGTTCTGTTTTTTGCCATACGGCTACGGAACCCTAAAAAAGACGGTGCTACGCAATTTGAATTATTTTCGTAGACTGCTCCAACAATAGCTCTCTTAGAGGTTGTAGCATGTCGTAGCAAGTCGTAGCATGGCCAGTTGGGATAAAGAGCTATAAATAATGAAATCACAGTTGATATTTTATCTGTAACAAAAATTTTATTGACGATCTAAACTAAACAATAAGACCTCATTGTAACTATAAACTATAACTATATCTGATGCGAAATAAATAAATATGAAATATGAAATGATCAATACTACTAATATTATAAAGGCAAAATTGTGTGTGTATATATTAAACTAGAAGTGCCCCGCGGTTTCGCCCGCGTTAAAAACTTCTTTTATTTACTATAAACTTTTCTTTTGTAAAAACGATTCTATCATTAAAGACATTAAATAAGAATTAGCCAAATCAGTTCACCCGTTTTCATGTTATCGCGTGACTAAGGCAATTCGGGATTCATTATAAATGTAGTGATTTTTAATTTTACCCGAAAAACCCAAATTTTCAGACTTTGTTACCTACCCCATTTTGAAAAATCCTACAACACGTACTTTATCTCATCTTGTTTCGCCATACAAACTTTGAATCCCCGTTCCGTATCCGGGAGGAATTTTGAGAAAATCCTTTCTGAGCCTACGCCATAATAACTATCTGCATTCTAAAGCTTCTTCAGCGCAATCCGAAACAATATTGATTTTTAGACTTTGTTACCCCAGTTTATCCACTTAGAAGGGCATTTTGAAAAAGTCTGAAACTCGTATTTACAAAAGTACTTGTGTGAAATGACGAATAAAATAACTATACAAACTTTGACCCTCGCTTCATCCCCTTGAAGAGTAAATTTTGAAAAATTCTTTCTTAGCGGATACCTAAGTCAAAATACTTATTTGCATGCCAAATTTCAGCGCAATCCGAAACAATATTGATTTCAGACTTTGTTACTCCACTTCATTCCATTCACCCTTTGAGGGGTGGAATTTCGAAAGAGCCTGAAACACGTATTTACTTACTTAAGTACTAGTGTTAAGTTTCAAATAGAAAATACTATCTAGTCTTGTTTCTCCATACAAACTTTGAACCCCCGTTTCATCCCATTCAGGGGTGAATTTTGCTATATCCTTTCTCAGAGGATACTAACGTGATAATAACTATCTGCATGCAAAATTTTAGCGCAATCTGAAACAATAATGATGTTCACACTTTGTTAGCCCATTTCACCCTTGTCGGGGTGGAATTTAAAAAAAACCTAAAACACGTCTTTAGTTATTTTTTTACTTGAGCACTTATGTGAAGTTTCGAATAGAAAATACTATCTAATCTTGTTTCTCTATACAAGCCCCTGAATTTTGGAAAATCCTTTCTCAGAAGTAACTAACGTTGTAATAACTATCTGCATGCCAAATTTCAGCGCAATCCGAAACAATATTGATTTTCAGACTTTGTTACCCCATTTCAGCCTCATAGGGGTGGAATTTCGAAAAAACCTAAAACACGTATTTAGTTATTTATGTACTCAAGCACTTGTGTGAAGTTTCGAATAGAAAAGACTATCTAATAGTGTTTCTCCATAGAAACTTTGAACCCCCGTTTCATCCCTTTAAGGGGTGAATTTTAGAAAATCCTTTCTTAGCTGATACTTACACCATAATAACCACCTGTATGCCAAATTTCGGCGCAATCCCAAACAATATTGATTTTCAGACTTTGTTACCCCATTTCAGCCTCATAGGGGTGGAATTTCGAAAAAGCCTAAAACACGTATTTACTTATTTATGTATGTTGTTTCTCCATAGAAACTTTGAACCCCCGTTTCATCCCTTTAAGGGGTGAATTTTAGAAAATCCTTTTTTAGCTGATACTAACGGCATAATAACCACCTGTATGCCAAATTTCAGTGCATTCCAAAACAATATTGATTTTCAGACTTTGTTACTCCATTTCACCCTCTTAGGGGTGGAATTTCGAAAAAACCTAAAACATGTGTTTAACTATTTATGTCCTGAAGCACTTGTGTGAAGTTTCGAATAGAAAAGACTATCTAATCTTGTTTCTCCATACAAACTTTGAACCCCCATTTCATCCCCTTAAGGGGTGAATTTTGAAAAATCCTTTTTTATCTGATACTAACGGCATAATAACCACCTGTATGCCAAATAATAGTACACCCCTACGTACTAAGACAAATATACCCTCCAAATTTCAAGTCTCTACGACCAGCGGTTTAGGCTGTGCGTTGTCTGTCAGTGAGTCAGTGAGTCAGTGAGTCAGTGAGTCAGTCAGTCAGTCAGTCAGTCAGTCAGTATGTCAGGACAAAGCTTCTTATAGTATTAGATTACTTCTTCACGCTAAAACTACTCAACCGATTGGGCTGAAATTTAGTACGTAAAAAGCCTAGACTCTGGTACAATACATAGGGTACCTTATATCCCGATATTTCCACGGGAACGATGTCTCCGCGAGTAAAACCGCGGGGCACAGCTAGCAGCTAATAAGGATTATAGCACTATCTAGAATCTATCTGCCCAGTAGAAACGGCAGGTAATCTCCAACGACCTAATTGAACTGCACGATATGTAAACTAATCAAACTAATCTGCCCGTCTAAAACAACGGGGCACATTAACTGATGCGTAATTAAACAGAGAAGGGTTCATAATTAATCTCGCAGGAAATACACGGTACTTGATTATAGAAGTGGGATAGTTACTTGTTTCGTCGGATTGCCGGTTATTAGCCGTAGTTTTTTTTTTTTCAGGTAGTCTGCCTGGAACTTTCATACTTTCTTTCAATACTTTGTCTGGTATTCAATCTTCAAATAGAAACATTTGTTCATTATCGTTTTGGGAGCGAATACAATAATGAAAAAAATATAGGGCAAGTGAATCTTAACATCTATTTGTCTCGATGTAACGTAACGGGCACGTGCGTGAAAATCTATCAAAGCATAGTTTTACGTGGTCCAGGCTCTGATATAGGCAGACGGTAGATATTTTCTATCAGGAAAGCATTTTGCTTTTCGTGTTTATATATCTCATAAAAAAAATCTTATTTCAGGCGTTTCATAATCACTTACTAACCTTAATAGATAGAATTGAAATTTGCTCAATGTGTGTATTACAATGGTTGCCATACTTAACATTAAAATAGATTAAAAGAGGTCCCCATACAAAAACATATTTTTCAGGCAAATTTTATTCAATAGGAACCCTACGTGTGCGAGTCCGACACGCACTTGGCCAGTATATTCACAATAAAGATATTTTGTATATGTAATGTGTCTAATATTCGGTCAATTAACAAGAAAGTGTCGGCATTAACAAGAAAGTGTCCGGCATCATCGAATCCGACTTCTTCCAACTGATACTGCATTGTGCTAGCCATGTGTCTCAATCTCAGAGGTTGACTAGTAGAGTATTGATTACCTACCACTACTATTACTACTATTTCCAGGTTGTAATGTTTAGTCGTGATACTGATAAGTACTAATGTAGTGAAATGTAACGACTAACTCAGCGGTTAGACCAGGAGACGTCAACCTGCAGCTCGCGAGCCACATGTGGGTGGCTCTTTAGTTTCATAAGCAAATATGATTTATTTTAAATTTTTAAAAATATTAAGAAACGTTTTTGTGCCTCTTTATAAACTTAGAATTTTTGTTAATTGTTATTTTTTACTCTTCCGATTTAAAAGGTTGCCGACTTTTACCCTTTTCTCTCTACTTTTACTCCTCCGACTCAAATGCGATTGATAAACCTCCCCATGGGTAAGACCAATCCCATTTATTATTTTAATATCTGATAGGCTACCGTTTGACCATTATCTCGCCTGGTAGTAAGCGATGATGCGGTCGAAGATGGTGAACACGCTAGGCCTAGAATACTCTAACTCTCAAGTGCTGATGAAGCACCGTAAGTTTATGGCTGCAGATTTTCTCCTTGATGGCGGTAAGCTACTTTGTAGTAGCAAGTTAGACGGAACATAGATATTATGCCCCTACTTATACTTCAGTTACACCGGCCTCAGCCTTCATCTAACCCTATGAATTATATTATCTTTCAGAAACCAACAAAAATAAATTGTTAGAATCAATAGCAACAAGTTCTCGGTACCATCTTATCTATTTGAGCTGAGTTACTGTTACTGCTAACTTGTCATAGTTGTTATTAGAATAGTTCCACCATTTATTCAAGTTTAGCAAATCGTTGACCTCTGAGATGTACAGCTGTTTTCCAAACAATGTTGCCTCTGACTGTTCAATAGGCTTCAATGGGACTTGAGCACACTTGAAACTTTTATCATTGGTGGAGGAGAGAGACGACTTTCTTTTGTTTTCGATTGAATCTTTCATATTATTATTTTTTATTGAAGTGAAAACTTCTTTAGCGGCGCTGTGTACATTTCTTGGGATGGGTAAAAAAGTTAAACTCGCGTCAGGTTCACGTGTCCTGATCGTAAGACGAGAATTCGTAAGACGGAGCGCAGGGCGCTTGCGCGAGGTGTCATTCCAAGATATTAAAAAAAATTACGTGTTCAAGTTTTCACTTCTGCCGGCACTCCCGGAGCGCAACTTGTTGTATTTTACAAGCTTTTGTGTTTGAATATAAAGCAACATAGCCCCACCGAGTCGATTGATTTTCCTTGAAGAGCACTTTACCATAATCACATCAAATATCCGTGGAATATTTTAAAACATCATGGCTTATCTTAAATACTTAGGTAGTAGGTAGGTAGTCGGTATCTATACCTACCTACTAAAAAGTTAAAAATAAATCATAAGTAAAACATATTTTTTAAAACAAGCTTTTATCTGGGACAATGAACTAAAATGTTAAAAATACATTCTAGTAAGTATTTGGCGTGTAGGTACTTACCTATATTTTTAAAAGCTTGAGGCACTGAAGTATAGTAATTACCTAGCCTGAAAAACGGGTAGTGCTTCAAGCTTTTAAGAATATAGGTAAGTACCTACACGCCAATAACTTACTAGAAGTTATTTTTAACATTTTAGTTCATTCTCCCAGATAAAGGCTTGTTTTTCAAAATATTTTTTACTAATGATTTATTTTTTTATACATGTAACAATAGAATATAATAGAATACATTATACTCTTTACCAGCAAAGCTAACTTAGCATATGAACAACTTAAAGTCTATGGTAGATCTCTTCCAGACAACCTTTGGATGTAACAATGTAAATAATCTCCAAAATGTAAAAAAAATATGTTTACAATCCTACAAACCATTACAAACCTTTTCGATAAACCGTTTTTTATTTAGCTTATAGCGTCTTGGAGTTTTTTTAATCCCTGATGCAAAAATAAGGGGTGGGTGGTACCATTGTTATTTCATCGAGATCTGACAAGTATCTCCAGAGATATTATATTGATAAACGTCTCAAACTTGCTACAGATACTGACTCGCACACCATGGATCTTCATTATTAGATTTGACGCCTAATTTTTAGGGTTCCGTAGCCAAATGGCAAAATACGGAACCCTTATAGATTCGCCATGTCTGTCTGTCTGTCTGTCTGTATGTCCGTATGTCACAGCCATTTTATTCCGAAACTATTAGGACCACAGAATTGAAACTTGGTAGGTAGATTGGTCTGTAAACCGCTTTCCGATTTTTATACAAAAACTAGAAGTCCCCCGCGGCTACGCCCGCGTTAAAAACTCCTTTTATTTACTTAAAACTTTTCTTTTGTAAAAACGATTCTATCATTAAAGACATCAAATAAAAATTAGCCAAATTGGTTCACCTGTTTTCATGTTATCGCGTGACTAAGACAAATCAGGATTCATATTTTTAAAACCCGAAAACCCAATAAAGCGCAATCCGAAACTATATTGATTTTCAGACTTTTTTACCCCAGTTCACTCTTTTAGGGTGGCATTTTGAAAAAGTCTGAAACTCGTATTTACTTATTTATTTACAGAAGTACTTGTGTGAAATGTCGAATAAAATGACTATCCAAAGTTTGAGCCCCCGCTTCATCCCCTGAAGAGTGAATTTTGAAAAATCCTTTCTCAGCGGATACTTACGTCAAAATTTCTATCTGGATGCAAAATATCAGCGCAATCCGAAACAATATTGATTTCAGACATTGTTACTCCACTTCACCCTTTTAGGAATAGAATTTCAAAAAGCCTGAAACACGTATTTACTCATTTATTTACTAAACTACTTGTGTGAAGTTTCGAATATAAGAGACAATCAATTCTTGTTTCTCCATACAAACTTTGAACCCTCGCTTCATCCTCTTCAGGGATGAATTTTGGAAAACCTTTCTCAGAGGGAACTAACGTCGTAATTAATAACTATCTGCGTGCCAAATTTCAGCGCAATCCGAAACAATATTGATTTTTACACTTTATTACCTCATTTCACCCTCTTAGGGGTGGAATTACAAAAAAACCTGAAACATGTCTTTACTTATTTTTTTACTGAAGCACTTATGTCAAGTTTCGGATAGAAAAGACGATCTAATCTTGTTTTTCCATACAAACTTTCAACCCCCGTTTCATCCCCTTCGAGGGTTAATTTTGGGAAATCCTTTCAAAGAGGGATCTAACGTCGTAATAACTATCTGCATGCCAAATTTGAGCGTAATCGGAAACAATATTGATTTTACACTTTATTACCCCATTTCACCCTCTTAAGGGTGGAATTTCAAAAAAACCTGATACACGTGTTTACTTATTTTTTTAGTAGCACTTGTGTGGAGTTTCGGATAGAAAAGACTATCTAATCTTGTTTCTCCATACAAACTTTGAACCCCCGTTTCATCCCCTTCGAGGGTCAATTTTGGAAAATCCTTTCTCAGAGGGAACTAACGTCGTAATAACTATCTGCATGCCAAATTTCAGCGCAATCCGAAACAATATTGATTTTCACACTTTATTACCCAATTTCACCCTCTTAGGGGTGGAATTAAAAAAAACCTGAAACACGTGTTTACTTATTTTTTTACTGAAGCACTTGTGTGGAGTTTCAGATAGAAAATACTATCTAATCTTGTTTCTCCATACAAACTTTGAACCCCCGTTTCATCCCCTTCGAGGGTTAATTTTGGAAAATCCTTTCTCAGTGGGAACTAACGTCGTAATAACTATTTGCATGCCAAATTTCAGCGCAATCCGAAACAATATTGATTTTACACTTTATTACCCCATTTCACCCTCTTAGGGGTGGAATTCCAAAAAAACCTGAAACACGTCTTTACTTATTTTTATATTGAAGCACTTATGTGAAGTTTCGGATAGAAAAGACGATCTAATCTTGTTTCTCCATACAAACTTTGAACCCCCGTTTCATCCCCTTCGAGGGTTAATTTTGGAAAATCCTTTCTCAGTGGGAACTAACGTCGTAATAACTATTTGCATGCCAAATTTCAGCGCAATCCGAAACAATATTGATTTTACACTTTATTACCCCATTTCACCCTCTTAGGGGTGGAATTCCAAAAAAACCTGAAACACGTCTTTACTTATTTTTTTATTGAAGCACTTATGTGAAGTTTCGGATAGAAAAGACGATCTAATCTTGTTTCTCCATACAAACTTTGAACCCCCATTTCATCCCCTTAAGGGGTGAATTTTGGAAAATCCTTTCTTAGTACACCCTTACGTACTAAGACAAATATACCCTCCAAATTTCAAGTCTCTACGACCAGCGGTTTAGGCTGTGCGTTGTCTGTCAGTGAGTCAGTGAGTCAGTCAGTATGTCAGGACAAAGATTCTTATAGTATTAGATAAAAAAATTTAAAAGTTTAAGGGGGGGCATCCCATACATAGAACTGGAACAAAAACAATTTTTTTCGTCAAACCTATACGTGTGTGGTATCTATGGATAGATCTTTAAAAATGACATTGAGGTTTCTAAAATCATTTTTTCTCAAAGACAATCATTTCAAAGATAGGCGTGTCTAAAGTGGTAAAATGTGTGCCCCCCCCCCCCCCCTCTAACTTCTAAAGTAAGGGAGTGAAAAATCTATAAAAAATATATTCTGTAGATCTCAATAAAAACTTTCAACGAAAATTGGTTTGAACGAGATACAGTCAGCAGTTGTTGATATATAGCGACCGCAAGTATAACTTTGTTTTTCATACAAACACTATGAAAAACAAAGTTATGTTTGTAGTTGCGAAAAATCAAAGTTATAGAATACTCTACTGTGTTACGGAACTCTACGAGTGCGAGTCCGACTTGCACTTGGCCAGTTTATTTCTTAAATTTATTATGAATGCAATCATTGCGACTGTTTTAAAGCAACATTGATGTATCGGTGTATAGATTGAATTTATTGTAAAATATTTACTGAACAAATTTCTCGTGTGTTTGGGATCTTATCTCAAAAAACAAATTAATCGGTAGCTTCAAACAAAGGCCACGTTGTAAATTTAATTAAATTCTGTGTATTCATTCGCGGTCCTCCTCAGATGCGATTATTTGAAACTCATTAGTTTTTACCGTAATACCGGATATTTAATTTGTGTACTGGTCAACGTAATTTTAGTTCCTTATTTATTAGGGTTCCGTACCCAAAGGGTAAAACGGGACCCTATTACTAAGACTCTGCTGTCCGTCTGTCTGTCTGTCTGCCTGTCTGTCTGCCTGTCTGTCTGCCATGAACCGTTATAGTTAGACAGTTGAAATTTTCACAGATGATATATTTCTATTGCCGCTATAACAACAAATACTAAAAACAGAATAAAGTTAAATAGAGGGTCCCCATACAAGAAACGTGTTTTTTCCGGCATTTCACGCCATCTATGAACGCTTAGTTAGGTAAACGTCCCATAGATGGCATTATATTGAAATGTCGATTCCTAACACTTTTGTTAGACGTTAGATGGCGTTATAAGAAATAAAATGTTTAATAAAAATTATTTTTTTGCTGGCGAAAAATGATAGTGGTATCTTTTGCTCGATATTATAAAATACTGTAGTATGGTACGGAACCCTACGAGTGCGAGTCCGACTTGCACTTGGCCAGTTTTTTTTATTATGACCCCACACACCATTAGTGCATTGAGCCTAGGGCCAAGTATTGAAAATGTTATTTTTTCTATAGATACAGATACACAACGTTAGGTCGGAGCCTTTTTTTATTACTTATAGCTGCGTCCCGCAGCTTTGCCCGCGTTTAAACCTTCCTCTTGAATTACAATTGCTGAAAAATGCATCGAAATCCGTTACGTTACGTAGTTTAAAAGATCCAAGCGTACAGACGACGGTGGGAGCGACTTTGTTTTATACTATGTAAATACAAGGTGTGGTTTTACATTCTCGCCATATTTGCAGGGGTAGGTATACTCCATGTATAGGACAAGAATCAGTAAATCAAAATATTTAAAAAAAAAAACATTTTAAAGATAGAGCCAGCTGATAGAGCGGCGGCAGTACACGTCACTGACCGCCGCAGCCACTGCTGACGGCTCTATCAGTGTCATAACGTCATCTACGTATGTGTGTGCGCGCCTGCGCAGTTTACATGGCGTTTTTCTGATATTACTCGGGGATGATTCTGAAAATTACAAAATTGTTTTATCAAATATCTGAGTATTAATTCACGGGCGAACTTTAATAATATGATTAAGTGATTAAGGGTACCCGTTACAATCGACTATGCAAATATGGCGAGAATGCAAAACCACACCTTGTATATAGGCTAGCGTTTGACAACTATCTCGAAGATGGAGAATAAGGCCTAGAATACACTAACTCTCAAGCCAAGTTTAAATTAAGTTTAATTCACTAACACACACACACACACACACACACACACACACACACACACACACACACACACACACACACACACACACACACACACACACACACACACACACACACACACACACACACACACACACACCAAAACATGCCCTCAGTAAAGATGTTATTGCTGAAAGTTTTAGTGGAGTTTTTGGAGAGAACAAAAAATGGCAAATCGTTTAACATGTACGATATATTTTTACACTATGTGAATAATATGAATCAATCTTGACTGCCGAGAACAAATAAATGATAATAAAAGAAAAAATAAATAAAATATATTCTTTAGTATTTTAATTTTCTAGATCAACAAATAGAAAGAAATAAATTATATTTCACAAAATCTAGCCAACTTTTTGTTTAATAAGTAATATGAACTCCTTGGAGCCAATAGAGTAGGTACTACCAATAATTAGTCATGAAAAACCGCTATTGACATATAGTAGAGCGTGAACGGTAGTCGGTCCCTACATCACAGATTTATTTTACATGCGGAGGGAAAGGGATTAATGCTTATCAAAGGGTTAAAGGGCTTCAGGGCAGAAAATTACGAGAGCTTGAATATTTGGGAGTTTTTAGCTATAAATTTGGGCTTGCGGTGAACTGAGCTATCTACGTTAGCCTCTTTTGTAACTTACTTTTACTTTTTGGGTCTCTCTGCCGCAACAGTGAACCTTCGGAGAGTTTATCTGCTTTTAGATTAAAAGCTGCAGCTTTTATACACAAGCAAAATTATTTGAAGTAAACTAAAAATGTATTCTTGGTTCTAAAATAAGAGCTTATAGTTATAGTTTTTATAAGAATAAGAAAATGCGTGCATTAAGTACTACTCTGCGCTTATTATTAATATTCCTTTGCATTAGCTATTTCAACAATTTCAACCAAATCGGTCAAGCCTTTAACCAAAGAACGAAAGAATTAATACTTCTCATGTTCTGTGTTTTTTACCTCGGAGAGGACACAATCAAAGTAACATATTATACAAACTGACTTTCATTTTTATGTGCTTGCCTTTATATAACAATAAATTAAAGTTGTTTAAAAAAAATTGTAAAAACTACGTTTATATCTCGCTTCCTTTACGAAATACGGCGGTTTTTCGAAGTTAGGTTGTTATTGCGTGCAAATAAATGTATTTAGAACGCATTGTCATCGAGTTGTGAGCTACCCTGAAAGTTTCAGCCGGATAGCTTATCAGGAAGTGCTTGAAATTTTTGTTGCGAGATTCAGCCCGACACGACAGACAGCGAAACAAGAAAGTGACATACTAAAAACATGGTAATATTGGTGTGGCTGTAGATTAATCCTACTCACAATATGTACTTAGGTTAGTTATAAAGGTACGACCAAAGCGCGGCATTCTGAGTCCGCGTGCGCGTTAGCGATCTGATTTTCAATCGTTTTCTGCAAGCCGTAGATCGCGTTTGGTGTGAACCAGTCTGTACAATTACTACTACGCTATCTGATAGCCGCCTAGATCGCACACGCAGGACGTCGCGGTGTGGTCGTACCTTTGATATATCGACTTCACACAAGGCAAATTTAGTTGTAGATAGAGGAGTGTTGGTTCCCACACTCATGTATGGTAGTGAATGCTGGGTATGCAGAAGTAGCATGAAAGTAAAATTAATGAATAAATGTAGAAAAGAGAAGTTTGATTGGAGAGACTCTGATGGATAAGGTGGAGAACAGCGTGATAAGTGAATGTTGTGGTGTGGTAGAAGATGTAGTAACAAAGATAGAGAAAGGGTTGCTTAGATGGTTTGGACATCTAGAGAGGATGGATGAAGAAAGATTGACGAAACAGATTTATGAGACGAGTGTGAATGGGGCAGCCGGTAGAGGCCGACCTAGGCGAACGTAACATCGCAAGATCGGAGACGTTTTAGAGAAAGGCCAAGTCAAAAGTACCTATAACCGGCGAGCATGTATGAAGGCGCTCATGAAAGTGGGAGAAGCGAAGGAGGTGTGTCATGTGGGATATAGGTAGGATCGTAGCATGTTGAAAGAAGTAGTCTCTGCCTACACCAACGGGAAAATAGCGTGATTATATATAATGTATGTATGAATTTAGTTGTTCAACTTTATACTTGTACACAACGCTTAAGTTTACCTCCGTATACAAGTTGGCCTAAACACACTACTTTGTTACTGGCGACGCGACGGTTATTTACGTTGATGTGCGTTTGTTTTTATCTGAGCTAAGTTGTATAGTTTCGGCGCTTCAATAGCTGCGGGGAGTTGGAACTATAGTTCCTACGAGTTATAGAAGCGTCGCGTCGGCCTTATTTACTACATAAGTTTGTCGTCGATGACTATTTGTTTCTTTTTCGTATCTAGATGGTACCTAGCGTATTGTATTATGTAACAAGATACCACAACCGTACAAGAAAACAAAAAAAAACAAACGTAAAAGGATACACCTTTAAACAAATTTAAAACAAGCATAATAGCAGAAACATGGCGGGTGTACCGTGTGTAGTTTAGGGGTTCCTAAAACCACCTTACCCATAGTCCCATAGTCAGACCACCTCAATAGTACCAAAACATAGCATTGTTATTTGCTTTATTAATGTAACATTTTATCTGATTACACTACGCTGATAGAATGAAATGCATTTCAACTATCAAGTTTAGTACTATCGTTTTCGTAAATATTTTGGATAATTAAATAGTATGTACATACTATAGATATAAATAATGTCTTTGTCTGAATAACAGCATCAGTAAATACAAAGCATTTACGAGGTACTTATGGTGATTACGATATTACGTAAGTATAGACCACTTATTCGTCACAGGCGTCTTTGTATATATTGCTGTGGAGAAGAACTATCGCAAAATGAGAGCGGATAATGTGAGTCACTGAGCAAACCTTCCTATAGATCTCAAGTATGTCTGTACCTACGGAAAAGGAATACGGGCTCATTCGAACATCATGTCACGAGAAACTCTAACGTTGTATATCCTTCACTCACTCCACTTACAATTTTGTAAGACCTATTTGTAAGAAACACCCTTCGAGGTTTTATCTTAGTGATTTTTCATCAACTTTTTTCAAGCAAATATAGTCCGTTTGCCTCTAAAAATAAGGTAGAGATTTTTTTAAGTAAAGGTGAGTGAAATGTCAAAGAAAATTGCACGATACTTTGTGCAGTTTATGGCAGTGGGTAGTTACCGACAGATGTCGAGGAACTTAGTGTGTTGAAGTGTGGTGATACATGTTAATGTTGTTACAGAGGTTATTAGCTAAATAGTACTATCAATCTACGTAGCACTTTGTGGAATTTCTTCTAAATTTATCTATAAATAATATCTATGTAAAGTTGCAGAAGTAATTTCAAGATTGTCTAATTTTGAGTACGTTATAATATAATCAGGTGAATATTTTTAAGTGTAATTTTAAAAAAAGTGGCATCAGTGATAGACAAGTAGGCTAGCGTGGTATACATGTTATGAGACGGAGTGAAGACCACGTGGTCTGCTTTCGTTCTTTTATTTATGATAACAGGTAACAGAACAAGCACGACGCATGTCTGATGATAAGCGATGACGTCTACCTATTACACATACAGTGGCATGCAAAATTATGGATAGTCATAATTTCGCATGTCACTTGAGACATAAAGATGTAAAGTCTCACATACACTGTAATTTCACTGGACACATTGCCATTCACACTGAAAAACATTCTTAGTTCGCGGCTGAATTAATTGACAAAGTGATGGTACCCGCCCCAAGCGGACTAGCAGAAGATCTACCACTACAAAAATCAATAGCTATATCGCAATTAATTTTTTTGATAGCATAATAATACACTGCCAAGGTGACGGTAGAACGGTATTTTTAAACAGCAAATTGCTAGCGGTCACTTTGTTTTTATTTTTGCGATGACAAAGAAAAAAATATGTGATATATACACAAGTTCATAATGTACACGGAACCATGGTTTTAGAGATTCAGACAAGAACAGTTAAAAAAAGCTTCCAAATTAGTATAAGAAAAAGCGAACTGAAATTAATGTTCTTTGACGCCATTATTACTCATAATGTCCCCTAACATGCCCGAAACAAACCCTTAAATCCACCATGGGTCAACAAGCACATAGAAACGTAGAAATAACCAATTACAATCCGGCAAAGCCCCTTCCTGAAACGATAAATCTTATCACGGCATATATACTTATAATTTGTAGGCGCTCGGAGGTTCCGCTAATAATTGGGGCATTTCACCTCCCCCTTTCCACAACGTTATGGTACGTTTAAGCAGCAATAGCTCAATGGATAAGGTGTCGGACTGGTGATCTAGAGGTCGTGAGTTTGATCCCCACCCATTGCACTATTGACGTAGTTGGAGAGATTAACAAGAATACTAGTAATGTGCAACCCACATTGCAAACAAATTAAAATAAAATAAAAAAGATAAATAGACCAGAATATTTACCGTCGCAATGTACGGCACACGATGAAATTACAATGTGACCAAACGCAAGTATTCTCACTCAACAAAAAATAATAATTTCCAAATCGGAATATTATTAAAAAACATATATTCAAACACATGTTTAATTGGGAACCTCCTCTTTTTGAAATCGTTTGAAACTACATATCGTCTCAAATTACTTAAGTCAAGGTAAAAAAGCTCAGCTTTTAGGCCGGCCGATAGTGAACGAGAACAAAACCAGTCGAGTAGGAACTTGCAAGTGCTTTTTGCTAACTACAAGTGTCGACTAAGAAAGTTGTGGAGTTACTAGTCAATTTTTTTTAGAACCCCAACATTGTTTAACTCCGCATTTTTCTCTTTCGTACTAAATGGAAGTTAAGACCTGGAAGAAACAGAACTGAGACCTAAGGTATTTTTATATATCTTACAAGCTACATCCCGCGGCTTTGCCCGCGTTTAATTCTGGTATTAAACCTTCCTCTTGAATCACTCTATCTATTGCTGATAACTACATTAATGTCCGTTGCGTAGTTTAAAAGATATAAGCGTACAGACAGCGACTTTGTTTTATACTATGTAAGGAGGGGCTAGTGAAAGAAAGAAAGAAACAAAATACATTTATTCATCACTACAAAAAACAGAAATATAAATATAGAGACAAGTAAAGAAAAAGGGTGCTTTTCCACGCTAGTATGAGTATCTATGACGCACAGAAATATTTACGATACTGTGATTTAATTTATTTTTGAAGTGAAAACTTCTTTAGCGGCGTTGTGCACTTTTCTCGGGATGGGTGAAAATGTTAAATTCGCGTCAGGGTCACGTGTCCTGATCGTAACGGAGCGCAGGGAGCTTGCGCGAGGTGTCATTCCAATGAAGCGCAGGGCGCTTGCACGAGGTGTCATTCCAAAATATTCAAAAATGACGTGTTCAAGTTTTAACTTCTGCCAGCACTCCCGGAGTGCAACCCGATATTTTTTTTTATAATCTTATGACATTACAGAACAACAACACTGTTATTATTATTATGGTCAATAAATAAATCTTAAATCAATAAAATACTGTTAACAGCGCCTCCACAACACCCCAGTGCCGTGAATAAATTTTAACTCCATTGAGTGTGATTGCGTTTCTTTTAAAACGTGTTTGACTTTCTTGGAAATATTTTTTGAAGTTATTCCTGAGCGGCTCGACTTTCTGAATCTTTGTTGGCTCTCCCAGTTTGTTCAGTACTTTTTATGACTTCAAAGTGGAAACGAAAATATATGGTAAGTAAAAAATCAAAGGATCCAGACCAGATCCAGAAGCTTTCTATTAATTTAAGGCTTATGGTAGGTGATATTTGATTCTTTACTTATTTCTTGAAAAAATCTTCATCTTATCATCACGTCAGTGGAATATAGTGTAAGTTTTATGTATAATGAACACGATAACAACGTGATTTCACCTTAACAGTAGAGCCATAACAAAAGTGCTGATACTTTATTTATGCCAATGTATAAGTTTATGATAGACTAGCAGCCCGCCCCGGCTACAAAATTTGCATCAGTTTGTTGCATCGAATATAAAATATTAACATATTTAGCAATCATTGTCACATTTCAACCTAAACCTTCCTCGTAAAAACTCTGGCTATTGGTGAAAACCGCATGATAATCCGTTCAGTAGCTATTGAGAATATTGCAAACAGATAGACAGACGCAGTGATGGACTTTGTTTTATAATACTTACGTAGTGATATTCGACGGCCCTTTGGCGTAAAGGATAGCTACCCTGATTCTGACCCGACGGCCGTAGGTTCGAATGCTAGCTATATACCTACCAGTAAAAGTTGTAAGTGCATTCATTAATTATATGGGTTTTCATACAGAGGTAGTGGGATAATTAAATCTACCAAAACTGGCCAAGTGCGAGTCGCACTTGTAGGGTTCCATAACAGTAGAGTATTTTATAACTTTAATTTTTCGCCACCAAAAAATTTACTTTGTTTTTTATAGTTTGTATGAAAAACAAAGTTATCTTCGCGGTCGCTATATCTCAAAAACTGCTGACTGACTGTATCTTGTTCAAACCAATGTTCGTTGAAAGTTTTTATTGCGATCTACAGAATATATGTTTTCTAGATTTTTCATTCCATTACTTCAAAAGTTAGAGGGTGGATCTTTTAAATGATTGACTTTGAGAAAAAATGTTTTTAGAAACCTCAATGTCATTTTTAAACACCTATTTATAGACACCTGTATAGGACACACACGTATAGGTTTGAAGATATATTTTTTGTTTCAGTTCTATGTATGGGATACGGGCCCTTAAAATTTTATATTTTTTATTTTTGTATAAAAATCGGAAAACGGTTCACAGAATACATCTACCTACCAAGTTTCAATTCTGTAGTCTTTATAGTTTCGGAATAAAATGGCTGTGACATACGGACGGACAGACAGACAGACAGACAGACATGAGGAATCTAAAAGGGTTCCGTTTTTTGCAATTTCTCTTTCCCCGGACCCCTGCACAGTGCAGACGTGTTTAAAGATAGACCCTATTTATCTGTTCACGCAGTTTATTATAATGAAGTTATAGTAGAATAAAAAAATATATATATATTATTATTTGGTAAAATATACGCTGAAAATTACCTCAAAACATTTTGAAAATAATAGGAACGCATATCTGGCAAGAAGGTATTTAGCTGGCCACCTCCAATCTGACGCACCTACAACTCGCTGTCACTGTGTGAGTATCCGTCTTTAAGACACGCTTACATTTGCATCAACCGAGCTCACTGCTTCACCACTATATTGCCGTGGCTTGCCGTTACATCGATAGCCTGTTTATGCGTGGCTGTGTGCGTACGCGCATCACACACTAATCACCCAGACCCGACGAGCTTTAGTGTGACGTAGCTACCTACGCATACAAACACAAACGCGCAGCTCGCTTCTGCGAACATCGGAACGACGTAGATACCTTCGAGTTATTAGAGCCTGGTAGCACTGCTTTGACTGAGAATGCCGCTTAGACGAACACCGCCTCCGATGACGTCATCCGCTAGCTTATTACCGCCGGTCTCGAGCCCGCTTACCCACTGCGCTTCGGATTCGCATATCGTAACAACCTGTTCGCTATCGCGTGAGCAACCGGGAAGTGAGCCAAATATAACAATGCGTAAAAGAAAGCACGAAGAATGTTCTCTAAGTAAGTCTGAGCTAATGGATGCGCTTGCTATCATGGAACAAAAACAAGAACAACGCTTTTCTGCTATAATGGATGTAATGCAAGAGGGAATACGCACTAATTCTCAGCAAAACATCGAGTTGAAGCAGTCTGTGGACTCTCTTGGTGAGAAATATATTGAGGCGGTTTCGAGGATCGCTTATCTAGACGGAGAAAGATCTTCCGACAAAAAACTTATTCAAACACTCACTGCTCGACTGGAACAACTAGAGTGCTATATGCGCAGTTCAAACATTGAAATTAGAAACATCCCTGTGAAGTCAGTCGAAACAAAAGATGACCTTTTGCAACTAGTGGAGAGGGTTGGGAACACAGTGGGCATGAACATACAACCAGAGGCGGTTCGGGATGTATACCGCATAAACTCGAGGAACGCTGACAACAAACCGATAGTCGTCGAATTTGTATCTTCGATACTTCGAAATAAGGTCCTCGACTCTACGCGGGCGTTTAACAAGCAACATGCTACATTAAGACTGAACACAGACCACCTTCAAATAGAGGGCCCGTGCCATCAGATTTATGTCTCCGAAAATCTCTCCCCCCAAGCCAAAAAACTCTTTTACCTGGCCAGAGAGTTTGCTAAGGCCAACGACTTCCGGTTTTGTTGGGTCACCAGAGGCAAAATATTCCTAAGAAAAGGCGAAGGCTCACCCACAATTAAAGTGAATAATCTCACCGACTTGGACATTTTAAAAAACTAATGTTTAAAATGTGCTGTTTTGTAACCGAACTATTTTTATTCGTACTATATACACTAGTTTTTAGCACCGTAAACTACCTTACAAGTATTTACATTAATGAAACGATCTTAAACTGTTTTTGTTTATATCTACTCCGCTGTTATTATCAAATTTCTTGCCAACTTCACTGGACCCAAATACACCCACACCACACACTTGCACATTTACACATAACAACACATTCAAACAATACATTGCTCTTTATTGAACAATACGAGGACAGACTCAAGCAGTCCATGACATTAACTGATACATATACCATTATGTATACTAAATTTGACTTTTCAATAACATTCCTTTATAAAAACGCCGCTCTGAAGTATTGCACGTTGGTAGATTTGGAAGTAGATGTCATCGCTAAACTCACTTTTTTTACAATCTGCAGTCTGTATATTACGCAGACTGCAAGTGCTTTATATGTATTTACTAATGGGTAGTATAGACATTATCAATAGTATTGATGACACTACTCTGATTGAAAGCCACCGTGCAACTTCACCAAGCGAATGTTTAAGTATATTAGGAGAAATTAACAAACAAATTACGATTATATGCCAAAACATAAGGAGTATACGCAAAAACTTGGATTGTTTTACTGTTTTTATACAGAGACTTCAATTTTCGCCTGACGTCATTGTTTTGACTGAATGTTGGCTAGATGATGGATTCAACCCTATGCAGATAAATAACTATTCTTGTCACTTTTCCAAATCTAACGTTAACCAAAATGGAGGCATTGTGGTCTACACAAAAAGTGATTTATCTATTAACATTCAAGAACCCCTATGTCACAATGCGAATTGTTTACTAATAGAACTACCATTGTCCTTAACGATTGTGGCAATATATCGCTCTCCCTCCATAAGGGACGTATGCCAGTTTTTACAGTCATTAGAAAATATTATAAGCAAAATTAAGGGTCCTGTCATTATTACAGGTGATATAAATGTAGATATAAAGACCAATACAACTGATTCAAAAGCAACAGATTATCTAGATCTAACATCACACTATGGGTATATACCTGGGCATGTACTTCCGACCAGAGGCCCCAGCTGTCTTGACCATGCCCTCATTAAAAGTAAATCACATGCCAGGGTAATAGTATGTGATAACGATATAACTGACCACGATACACTAATTATTGGATTAGATACATCTCTTGATAGAAGATCTAAAACGAAATTTGTTAAAAAGATTAATTATCCTGCACTCATTTTAGATATTGAAATAATAGATTGGTCATCTTTGTACGAAGAGACTGATGTCACCATTGCTACAAGGATATTCATAGACACTATCACAGATTGTCTTAAAAATAACACATCAGACATCAAACTACGCAGTGCAGAATTCTTACGTAAATCATGGATGACAAAAAGTCTTCTTAAGTGTATTCGGAATCGTGATGCTCTTCATAAGCAGTGCAGGTTAGATATAAATAACAAACTCCTACACAAAAAATACATAGACTATCGAAACTTCTGTGATGGCATGTTGAAAAGTTTGAAAAACCATCATGAACGTGATTCCATTCAATCAGCGAGTGGGGATTGTCGAAAGCTTTGGTCAACTATAA
The DNA here is from genome assembly GCA_954871355.1 of Cabera pusaria. Lineage (NCBI taxonomy): Eukaryota > Metazoa > Arthropoda > Insecta > Lepidoptera > Geometridae > Cabera > Cabera pusaria. The sequence goes on from OX940901.1 coordinate 1,211,867, forward strand.
AACGTGTCTGTAATTTAAGCACAATCAACCATGATCCACCAGACCTTCTTCAATCGAAAGCCACTCCACGTGAATCAACCAACTATACTAACAACTTTTTTTCACGCGTTGGTAAAGAGCTTGCTGATACGATTTTAACTAGTTCTAATACAACTGAAGACAAATTAGTAAATCAAGTTCTAAGTCACGATAAAACCCCTGTTAACTCATTTTATTTCACACCAACTAATAGCGTAGAAATTGAGAAAATATTGACAAATCTAAAAAACTCATCAGCTCCAGGTAGTGATGGCATTAAAAATGATATTTTGAAACGCGCAAAACAAACGTTATCATCGCCTATAGCTCATATCTGCAATTTAAGCATGCTTTCTGGTATTATACCTGATAGTCTCAAAACAGCAGAAGTAACTCCGATCTTTAAAGCTGGAACGAAAACTGAGGTCACAAATTATAGGCCCATATCTCTTCTACCTACCATCTCCAAAATTCTGGAGAAGGTAATAAACAAGAGGCTTCTCAGTTTTCTCGAGTCCAATAACTTGCTATCTGATAACCAGTATGGATTTCGCTGCCACAAATCTACTGAGGATGCAGTTGTTAAATTAGTAGATACTGTGATCGACAAAATTAATAGTAATCAGAAATGTATTGGTGTGTTCCTAGACCTGGCCAAAGCTTTCGACACGGTGTCACAGCCAATACTGCTGAAGAAACTGGAAATGTTAGGAATTCGTGGCATTACACTTGAATGGTTCCGATCCTACCTGAGTAATCGAAAACAGTGCGTACGCTTAGGAACTGTCTATAGTGACTATACCACAGTAGAATTTGGAGTCCCCCAGGGAAGCGTGCTCGGACCTACTCTTTTTTTGATCTACTTGAACGATCTATGCAACTTCCAAATAAATCAGTGTAGTGTCTTTGCCTATGCAGACGACACTGCTCTGATTTTTAACGGAAACAGTTGGAAAGAGGTTGTTGAAGTGGCCCAGAAGGGACTAGCTGACGTTGCTCTGTGGCTCCAAAATAATCTCCTGACCTTAAATGCGGACAAAACAAAATTTTTAGCGTTCAGGATATCCAGTCGCTCAAAACCGGATATACCAATAAGTCTACGTCTGCACCGCTGCGATCCTATTATGTCCACGTCCACAACATCACCCTGCTCCTGTCCTGAGCTTGGTCAAGTTGAAACTATTAAATATCTAGGTATACAAATAGACCAGCATTTAAATTGGCTTTCCCAAATTACCACCCTGTCCAATCGACTCAGAAAAATGATGCACATTTTCAAAAAACTTACAGTAGTCGCAGATGAAAAAACTATAAAAATGGTGTATCTCTCTCTATGCCAATCCATAATTAGCTACGGTATCGTATGCTGGGGAACAGCTGCCAAAACTCATCTACTAAGACTTGAAAGAGCACAGCGCGCGATACTAAAGGTAGCATACAGAAAACCGTTCAGATACGCCACGAATATGCTTTACAATGAAACTGGACATCTGACAGTCAGACAACTGTACATTATGGCAACAACATTGAGATTTCACAAAACATCTCTCTCCAGCATATTTGTCCGTGAAAGACCTTCTCGCCATAAAATGTGGGATTTACCATCTACAAAAAGCTTATTTGCGACGCGGTCTTTTGCATATAGAGGTCCGTATATCTATAGGACCATAGATAAACGAAACAATATCCTTACAGATACTCGTCACATCTGCAAACAAAAAATATTTACATTTCTCAAGTCCCTCAGTTATGACGAAACAGAGGCACTTTTCAAAGGTCCTAGCTAACAGTAAGGGCCTGTATCGTCTTGCACGGAGTGTCTTGCGCACTTGCAATGCGAGGCGATCCAGGCCCGCTGACCTATGTCATACTCGGACTCACATAATGTCACTGAGCCCTAGTCCACGAATTATAAAGATTAAAGAAATAAAGAGCACTTAAAAATTCAAATACAGTCATACTACACTGAATACACATTCTTTTTCATTTTCATACACACATTCTCTCATTTACTCGCTTACTCAATTACTCAGTCACTCAAATACATACCCACTATCACTCTCATTCACTCACTAACTCTCTTACCTACTTACACTGATATATACCTAAAAAATTGCATTGTGTATATGTATTACTCTAGGAAACTGTTGGAAAGAGCCACTAGATCTAGCGACACAGGAACTTTCCTAGTGCTGGATATAGGGTTTCCCACTACAGTAGGTATCTTATTTACTTCGCGTTACAGAAAAACATATTATTATTTTGTTATTTAATTAACTTATATTATAAGATCAAGTGGTTTTCATTTAGTTGATTTTAGTTGTTAAATAATTTATTGATTGCAACAATATAAATTTATAAACTCATAAGGCACAGCCTTTAACCTCATTTAAAACAACTAAATGATCAACATAATTTCATTATGAGATAAATGACAGATTTAAAAATTATGTTATGTTATTACATAAGTTTTGTAATTAGTATTAACATCATAACTGTAACCTACTCATTATCCATGTTAATGAAATAAATAAAAAAATAAAAAAATTCGGCTACGGAACCCTAAAAAGTAGCTTACCACGAAGGAGAACATCTGCCGCCGTAACCTTACGGCGTTCCCCGACGCAAAAAGTAGGGGTAGGTATTATACGTTTAACGTGTGTATCTGTGTGTCTGTCTGTAGCATCTTAGTACCCAACCGGATAAATCGATTTTGATTTTATTATTGATAGTGTTTTTTTTGTTTGATAGATTAGATATCTTCATCAAGAGTGTTCTTAGCTTTGATTCATGAAAATTCGTTCAATCGTTATTAAACTATGAGCTTTTTTCTAGTTAATTGCGCTATGAAATCAACTTTCATAGGTGTGATGAATTCGAAAATCTTATTGTATGACGAAAACGATATTGTAAGAACATGGAAGCATTGACCTGATGCTGGGACATCTCCTGGACTCTACATAATACTCAAATCCTCACCAACTTACAGCTCAGGTTTTAAATGACGTGTTTTGAGTCATTTGAAAAGATTATACGTAGATCAGTTATAAATAGATCAATATTATTTTATACAATAGATCATATTATTATACTATATTGACTTCAAATTGATTGTGATCGGTGGGGATCTACAGAATAGCTAAGCTTATAATAATATTTTCGTAGTAACTATGACCTAATCTGTGGTTTCACTGCAAATATTATATTAATTTTGTGATGCATGTATGTGAAATCCGTGATATCTTCTAGAGTTTTCATTTGAATTATATACTGTAAAGGACAATTTTAATCTATAATATGTGGCCAAGTTAACTAACGTAATTATTTGGATAAGGATCAATACTATATACTTGAAAACAGCCTTGGAAGTTATGTAATATTTTTTAACAAAAAATTAAAGATTAAAATGGTTACTGTGAGTCAACCTTAAGAGATAGACATATGCTGTCGCGGACTTTTTTATATGTCTTATTAAGTTGTACAACTCTTGCATAGAAAATATTCTACTATCTATTTTCAATTGAGCAGATCTCGTAAGAAATGTGTTTTTTCTGCCGATTTTTTGTCGACTTAGGTTGCAAATTAGGTTGTAATGATCGAATGTACCTTTAATTTAAACGGGATAATATATAGCCTATTTTCATCGAATATCATATCGAAAGTCCATTCTATAAATTAGTGAAAACTTTTTTTAAATCGGTCCAATAGTTTTAGAGCCAAAGCATTACAAACATACAAAAATACAAATGCTCTCTCTTTATAATATTAGTATAGATAGTATAGATTTAAAATACTTACCTAGACTATATTGTATGATAAGGCGATGCAATATATGTATTGTGTATCCTAATATCAAAAAACCGGCCAAGTGCGTGTCGGGCCACGCGCAGTGTAGGGTTCCGTAGTAGCCCGTTATTCAATGCAAGTCTTTACCAGTTATCATAATCAACTAGGTACTTCATCTTTGTCACTTTAAAGGATTAATTGGTAGGATTTTGTATTTGGTACAATATTATACAATACCCAAGTTCTACGACTATTACTGCTAAACTAATAAAGTTATCTTAACTGCTATAGTTTTCCTTTAAAGTTCATGAAATGCACTATTATCACGAATTTTTCTAGATTTTTTAAGCCCGCTGTTTAGCTTTTAGAGGGGGAGGGCTAAGCCCTACTGGAACAAAACATTGCACTTTAAAATTTAATATTTCGTAAATGAAGCATTCAATCGAAAAATGGCGTTACCAACCTTTAAATTATTTTAAAAGACCTATTCAACGATACCCCACACGATAGGGTAGACGACGAAAAAAAATTCATCCCCACTTCTCATGTAGGGAAGCTACCCTAAAAAAACAAAATGTTCAACATTTTATTTCACCACTTTGTCGGCGTAATTTACATACCCCTTCAAAATTACAGCTTTCTAGTATTAACGGTCTCTTAGCAAAACCTCGGACAGACAGACAGACAGACAGACGGACATGACGAAACTATAAGGGTTAGGACTACGGAACCTTAAAAATCATCATCATCAGCCTATCGCTGTCCATTGCTGAACATTAGGCTTCACATATGGTACGCCAAAGAGCTCGATCGCTGCCAGCCAGCTGTGTGCTACCGGAACACTATAAAGTTATGGTATGTTCTAGGCAAGCGTGCTACATCGCCGCATGCTACATCGTCGATCACATCGTCACTTAGCATTAGGTGAGATAGTAGGCAAACGCTTGCTAATCTTCTATTTTAAAAAAGTGGTAAATTTTCTTCTTGATGGTGAGCTACTTATTGGTAGTAAGTCAAGCCAAACATCGATATAATATGCTCCTATCACCCGTGTATACTTTTATTACCTTTAGTGTGTAACGTAGATAATCTTTGTCTTTTTCTTTAAGTAATTTGAATGAATAGTTTAGTAAAAATAATAGAACCAACGTGTAAGTAAGCGGCGTGGTGCGCAGTATAATGCAATCCGAACACACGCAGACGTCATAATACCATAGCCAGAAGAGTAGAATAGCCGGATCCACACCGGACGATCCAAAATGGATCGGCGATCCCGCGATCCGCGATCCAAGATCGTGATGCGTGGAGCGCGGATCGTTCGAGGTCGATCCAACAGCAATCTGTTGCGATCCTGACTGGCTGCTCCAACGCGCTCCTGCCGATCCATACTGAATCAGTTGAATTTTGTCTGGCTATGGAGTCACACGTGCAACGACGGCGACGAATAGCCGTAGCAGCAGCAAGCTACATTTTACTTGTATATTTACGGCAAAAATTACGAAAAAGACAGTATTGGGTTAAAAGGGTTTTGTTGGAATATTGTTCATTTGCCGACTAATTTTCCGCCAGGCATCTTCTCTTATACCTCTATTTGTGTAATTGGTATCATTAGGATCCCATAAACATTTATTCTCCCTATATAGGGAAATTAAACGGATACATTGCGAATTATCCATAACGGCGGATCACGCGATTCTAAATCACAACCGTGCAGACCGCGCGCGCCAAGTGACTGAGGCCCCTTTGTGCGAGACCAAAAAACCGACAACAAATGGATCGCATGCGGCGAGGAGCGCGCGCTCTCCGCCGCGCACATGGATCGCGCGCGGCACGTCTACACTTCACGCTCCGTGGAGCGCGCTCCATGCCGCGCGCGATCGGAGCGCTTTGGATCGTCCGGTGTGGATCCGGCTAATAGGACATAGAAATTTGTATACGCGGGCAAAGCCAAGGGACGCTTCTAGTAGTATTATAAAATACTAGCTGTTACCCGTGGCTTCGCCCGCGTTATTTGTGTCTTTATGACCATTGAGGTCTAGATCGATGATCTCTTAGGCCAAGTCATCATAGATGACCCTCAAAGTCGAAATCAATATCCTCTATTGTTAAAGTCATTTATCATTTTGGTTGGGTATACGAAGTTGTGCTGTTTGAATGTTTGACTCAACACAACAGTTCCTGAAACATTTCTTCTTACCCGCGGCTTCGCCCGCGTTATTTGTGTCTTTATGACCATTGAAGTCTAGATCGATGATCTCTTAGGCCAAGTCACTGTAGACGACTCTCGAAGTCGAACTCAAAGCGAAAATTTTTTACGACTTTTTATGACCCTGACAGTTGTTATGACCTACTAAGTCAGCACCGATGACACAAAGGTTAAACTTGATATCCACTTATTTTAAGGTTAATCATTATTATGATTATTGAAGGTTGTACTGTTTCAATTTATAAACTCGTTTTGATGCATGTGGCTATTAGAATACAAAAAATGCAAAAATATTACCTACAAAGTAGATAAAACAAAGGTTTGCGCGAGCGTAGAGAAATTTTTTACGTCTTTTTATGACTCTGACAGTTTGTATGACCTACTTAGTCAAGACCAATGAACCTAAAATTAAAATTTATATGCACTTATTTTAAGGTTAATAATCATTATGATTATTGAAGGTTGTCCTGTTTCAATTTACGGACTCGTTTTGATGCATGTGGCTATTAATATAAAAAAAATAATGAAATATTACCTACAAAGTAGATAAAACAAAGGTCTGCGCGAGCGCAGCGAGCGCGAAAATGTTTACGTCATTTTATGACCCTGACAGTTTTTATGACCTACTAAGTTAACACTGATGACGCAAAGGTAAAACTTGATATCCTCTTATTTTAAGGTTAATAATCATTATGATTATTGAAGGTTGTACTGTTTCAATTTATGGACTCGTTCTGATATATGTGGCTATTAAAATACAAAAAATGCTGAAATATTACCTACAAAGTAGATAAAACAAAGGCTTGCGCGAGCGCAGCGAGCGCTATCAATGCGCGAGCGAAGCGAGCGCAATAATTTTTACGTCATTTTGTGACACTGACAGTTTTTATGACCTACTAAGTTAACACTGATGACGCAAAAGTTAAACTTGATATCCACTTAATTTTAAGGTTTATAATCATTATGATTATTGAAGGTTGTACTGTTTCAATTTAAAAACTCGTTTTGATGCATGTGGCTATTAATATACAAAAAATAATGAAATATTACCTATAAAGTAGAGAAAACAAAGGTTTGCGCGAGCGCAGCGAGCGCGAAAATGTTTACGCCATTTTATGACCCTGACAGTTTTTATGACCATCTAAGTTAACACTGATGACACAAAAGTTAAACTTGATTTCCTTTTACTTTAAGGTTAATAATCATTGAGATTATTGAAGGTTGTACTGTTTCAATTTATGGCCTCTTTTTGATGCATGTGGCTGTTAAAATACAAAATATGCTGAAACATTACCTACAAAGTAGATAAAACAAAGGTTTGAGCGCGCGAAAATTTTTACGTCATTTTATGACCCTGACAGTTTTTATGACCATCTAAGTTAACACTGATGACAAAAAGGTTAAACTTGATATCTACATATTTTTAGGTAAAAAATCATTATGAATATTGAAGGTTGTACTGTTTAAATTTATAAACTCGTTTTGATGCATGTGGCTATTAAAATACAAAAAATACTGAAATATTTCCTACAAAGTAGATAAAACAAAGGTTTGCGCGAGCGCAGCGAGCGCTATCAATGCGCGAGCGAAGCGAGCGCAATAATTTTTACGTCATTTTGTGACCCTGACAGTTTTTATGACCTACTAAGTTAACACTGATGACGCAAAAGTTAAACTTGATATCCACTTATTTTAAGGTTAATAATCATTATGATTATTGAAGGTTGTACTGTTTCAATTTAAAAACTCGTTTTGATGCATGTGGCTATTAATATACAAAAAATAATGAAATATTACCTATAAAGTAGAGAAAACAAAGGTTTGCGCGAGCGCAGCGAGCGCGAAAATGTTTACGCCATTTTATGACCCTGACAGTTTTTATGACCATCTAAGTTAACACTGATGACACAAAAGTTAAACTTGATTTCCTTTTACTTTAAGGTTAATAATCATTGAGATTATTGAAGGTTGTACTGTTTCAATTTATGGCCTCTTTTTGATGCATGTGGCTGTTAAAATACAAAAAATGCTGAAACATTACCTACAAAGTAGATAAAACAAAGGTTTGAGCGCGCGAAAATTTTTACGTCATTTTATGACCCTGACAGTTTTTATGACCATCTAAGTTAACACTGATGACAAAAAGGTTAAACTTGATATCTACTTATTTTTAGGTAAAAAATCATTATGAATATTGAAGGTTGTACTGTTTAAATTTATAAACTCGTTTTGATGCATGTGGCTATTAAAATACAAAAAATACTGAAATATTTCCTACAAAGTAGATAAAACAAAGGTTTGCGCGAGCGCAGCGAGCGCTATTAATGCGCGAGCGAAACGAGCGCAAAAATATTTACGTCATTTTATGGCCCTGACAGTTCTTATGACCAACTAAGTTAACACTGATGACACAAAGGTTAAACTTAATATCCTCTTATTTTAAAGTTAATAATTATTATGATTATTGAAGGTTGTACTGTTTCAATTTATGGCCTCGTTTTGATGCATGTGGCTATTAAAATAAAAAAATGCTGAAATATAACCTGCAAAGTAGACAAAACAAATGTTTGCGGAAGCGCTGCGAGCGCGAAAAAATTTTATGTTTTTTTATGACCCTGACAGTTTTTATGACCTACTAAGTCAAGACCGATGACACAAACGGTTAACTTGATATCCACTTATTTTAAGGTAAAAAATCATTATGATTGTTTAAGGTTGTACTGTTTCAATTTGTAAACTCGTTTTGATACATGTGGCTATTAAAATACAAAAAATGCTGAAAATTATTTACAAAGTAGGTAAATCAAAGGTTTTCGCGAGCGCGAAAATTTTTACGTCATTTTATGACCCTGACCCAGTTTTTATGACCTATTAAGTCAACACCAATGACCCTACGGTTAAACTTGATATCCATTTATTTTAAGGTAAAAAATCATTATGATTATTGAAGGTTGTACTTTGCGAGACCGGAGCGAGCGCTTTCACTGTGCGAGCGTAGCAAGCCCTATCACTGCGCGAAAAATGTTTACGTCATTTTATGACCCTGACCCTGTTTTTATGACCTACTAAGTTAACACTGATGACACAATGGTTTAACTCGATATCCACTTATTTTAAGGTTAAAAATCATTATGATTATTGAAGGTTGTACTGTTTCAATTTATGGACTCGTTCTGATGCATGTGGCTATTAAAATACAAAAGTTGCTGAAATATTACCTTCAAAGTAGATCAAACTAATTATTGCGCAAGCGCAGCTAGCGCTATCACTGCGCAAGCGAAGTGAGCGAGAATTTTTTACTTTTTATGATTCTGACAGTTTTATAACCTACTAAGTCAACACCGATGACCCTTAGGTTAAATGTGGCTGTTAAAACATGAATGCTTTTGAAATACTTCCCATAAAGCAGATTGGGTGAAGCACGTTGTGTGAGCGAAACCATCGCGTAAATTTTGATGACTTTTAATGACCCTGACAGTTTTATGGCCTAATTAAGGCACTTATTAAGTTTAGTCATTATCCATGAACCTAAGGTCAAACTTTTATGATTATTCAAACTCTATGTAAAGTTAGGAAAAAATATAGGCCCCACACTTAACTGCCGAAAAAATGTATTCTTTGCCCTTTTATGCCCTATTAAATGTATGTGTACAAAATTTCATCTGAATCGGTCAAGCCGTTTGGGCGAAAAGAGTCACACATTTACAAAATTCTATAATAAAACTATAGACAACCGAAATTTCCACCAAAAAAAAAATTCGTTGCCCTTCTATGTCTTTTTGACTGTCTGTGTACAAAATTTCAGCTAAAATGGTTTACCCGTTTGACCGAGAGTAGGACACACATTCACAAAGTTTAATTTAAACATTCTTGGCACCTGGACTCGACTGCCAGAAAAAAAGTATCCTATGTGATTCTATGCAATATGAACTGTAATATACATACAATTTCAGCTGAATCGGTCAAGCTATTTAGGTGATAAGAGGCCACACATTCACAAAAGTCAGTAAAAAAAATCTAAACACTCAGACTCGATAGCCAAAAAAAAAGTATTCAATATCCTATTCTGCCCTATGACATGTATTCATACAAAATTTCAGGCAAATTGGTCAAGCCGTTTATTCGAGATGAAGTCTTATATTTACAAAATTCAATTAAAAATATCTGGACCCCCTAACTCGATAGCCAAAAAAAAAGTATCCTATATCCTATTCTACCCTATGAACTGTCTTCATACTACATTTCAGGCAAATCGGTCAAGCTGTTTATTTGAGAAGAGGTCTTATATTTACAAAATTCAATTAAAAATATTTGGACCCCCTGACTTGATAGCAAGAAAAAAAGTATTCTATATCCTATTCTGCCCTATGACATGTATTCATATAACATTTCAGGCAAATTGGTCCAGCCGTTTATTCGAGAAGAAGTCTTATATTTACAAAATTCAATTAAAAATATCTGGACCCCCTAACTCGATAGCCAAAAACAAAAGCCTATATCCTATTCTACCTTATGAATTGTCTTCATACTACATTTCAGGCAAATCGGTCAAGCCGTTTATTCGAGAAGAGATCTTATATTTACAAAATTCTATTAAAAATATTTGTACCACCTGACTCGATAGCCAGAAAAAAAGTATTCTATATCCTATTCTGCCCTATGACATGTATTCATACAAAATTTCAGGCAAATTGGTCAAGCCGTTTATTCAAGCAGAAGTCTTATCTTTACAAAATTCAATTAAAAATATCTGGACCCCCTAACTGGATAGCCAAAAAAAAAGTATCCTATATCCTATTCTACCCTATGAACTGTCTTCATACTACATTTCAGGCAAATCGGTCAAGCTGTTTATTTGAGAAGAGGTCTTATATTTACAAAATTCAATTAAAAATATTTGGACCCCCTGACTTGATAGCAAGAAAAAAAGTATTCTATATCCTATTCTGCCCTATGACATGTATTCATATAACATTTCAGGCAAATTGGTCCAGCCGTTTATTCGAGAAGAAGTCTTATATTTACAAAATTCAATTAAAAATATCTGGACCCCCTAACTCGATAGCCAAAAACAAAAGCCTATATCCTATTCTACCTTATGAATTGTCTTCATACTACATTTCAGGCAAATCGGTCAAGCCGTTTATTCGAGAAGAGATCTTATATTTACAAAATTCTATTAAAAATATTTGTACCACCTGACTCGATAGCCAGAAAAAAAGTATTCTATATCCTATTCTGCCCTATGACATGTATTCATACAAAATTTCAGGCAAATTGGTCAAGCCGTTTATTCAAGCAGAAGTCTTATCTTTACAAAATTCAATTAAAAATATCTGGACCCCCTAACTGGATAGCCAAAAAAAAAGTATCCTATATCCTATTCCACCCTATGAACTGTCTTCATACTACATTTCAGGCAAATTGGTCAAGCCGTTTATTTGAGAAGAGGTCTTATATTTACAAAATTCAATTAAAAATATTTGGACCCCCTGACTCGATAGCAAGAAAAAAAGTATTCTTTATCCTATTCTGTCCTATGACATATATTCATACAACATTTCAGGCAAATTGGTCAAGCCGTTTATTCAAGAAGAAGTCTTATCTTTACAAAATTCAATTAAAAATATCTGGACCCCCTAACTCTATAGCCAAAAAAAAAGGAGCCTATATCCTATTCTACCCTATGAACTGTCTTCATACTACATTTCAGGCAAATCGGTCAAGCCGTTTATTTGAGAAGAGGTCTTATATTTACAAAATTCAATTAAAAATATTTGGACCCCCTGACTCGATAGCAAGAAAAAAAGTATTCTTTATCCTATTCTGTCCTATGACATATATTCATACAACATTTCAGGCAAATTGGTCAAGCCGTTTATTCGAGATGAAGTCTTATATTTACAAAATTCAATTAAAAATATCTGGACCCCCTAACTCGATAGCCAAAAAAAAAGGAGCCTATATCCTATTCTACCCTATGAACTGTCTTCATACTACATTTCAGGCAAATCGGTCAAGCCGTTTATTCGAGAAGAGATCTTATATTTACAAAATTCAATTAAAAATATTTAAACCCCCTGACTCGATAGCAAGAAAAAAAGTATTCTATATCCTATTCTGCCCTATGACATGTATTCATACAAAATTTCAGGCAAATTGGTCAAGCCGTTTATTCGATAAGAAGTCTTATCTTTACAAAATCCAATTAAAAATATCTGGACGCCCTAACTCGATAGCCAAAAAAAAAGTATCCTATATCCTATTCTACCCTATGAACTGTCTTCATACTACATTTCAGGCAAATCGGTCAAGCCGTTTATTTGAGAAGAGGTCTTATATTTACAAAATTCAATTAAAAATATTTGGACCCCTTGACTCGATAGCAAGAAAAAAAGTCTTCATTATTCTTTTCTGCCTTATGAACTGTCTTTATACAACATTTCGGGCAAATCGGTCAAGCCGATTATTCGAAAAGAGGTCCTTTAGTTACAAAATTCAATTAAGAATATCTGGACCCCCTGACTCGATAGCCAAAAAAAAATTATCCTATATCCTATTCTGCCTTATGTTCTATCTTTGTCCAAAATTTCAGCCAAATCGGTCAAGCCGTTTGACCGTGAAGAAGTCCCAAACAAACAAACAAATAAACAAACTGACTTTCGCATTTATAATATTGGTGTTGAATTGGTGTTGATATTGGTGTTGATGGTATCAAGTGCCTATGTATTTAATTTCTTGACCCCTTGGCTCGTATCAGTACATTATTGTTGCTGATAAAATAAGAGATTCAAATGGTTTCAGTATGGATTCAATTTATACGTCTGTTGACACGAAAATGGAATTACCATTCAGAGTAATGTTTATTAATATCCGGCCGTGAAACAGCAAAACCTTTTCGTATGTTTCGTTATTATTTTATGTAGATACGAGAACGTGCGAAAATATAGCTTTTTTCTCACGTAAATGGGCTTCGAAATTTGCTTAGAAGTTCTTTGAGAGTTGCCGAAAAGTGGCTCAGTTGCGTAGAATTGGCGAAGCTTATGTCTAGCAGTGGACTTGTACAGACTGATGATGATGATCAAGCCCATATTTCACCAGTATTCAAAACCTTACGGAGTCCCGGCACCAAAGCCCTCAAGAGTAGAACCATTCTAGGTGTAGCGTGTTCACCATCCTCACCGATTAGGCACATGCTAGCTTATCAGATAATGAGCTAGCAGTGTCCGTAAGTCCCGCCACTAGATCCCTGACTGATTTTAAGCTACTAGCGGCAGGCTATAGCTGTAGCTTAAATTACTGAACAAAGACATATCACCGATCGGTTCGCCGAGTTCCAGCGTGATGTTCGGTGCCAGCCCGTTTGGTAGACCGGTTGAGACACAAGCGCTATATTGATTGTGTTAAAGTATATTGTCCAGCGCCTCGTCTCACAGCTGGCTTGAATTTCTAGACAAGCATTCCATCTTAGACCGCGTCGTCTCAGTCGTCAAGTAATTTTTTTTGTGTCAAATTTGACAAACAACCAAGGGGCCCACCTGATCGAAAGTGGTCACCGCCGCCTATAAACAAACACCGGCAACACTAGTATTGCACGTGCTTTGCCTATCTTTTGCATAGAGGACTCTTTTACCCCTCTTTTAAATCGCTGCATATCGTAGCGGGCAAACCTCAGGTGGGAGACCGTTCTACATCTTGCAGGTCCGTCCGGTGTTGTCATTCCGTGATTAAAATAGTTGTCATTAACTGAGACCAAAATAAACTGGCCAAGTGCAAGTCGGACTCGCACTCGTAGGGTTCCGTAACACAGTAAAGTATTCTATAACTATGATTTTTCGCAGCTATAAAATTAACTTTGTTTTTCATAGTGTTTGTATGAAAAACAAAGTTATCTTCGCGGTCGCTATATCTCAAAAACTGCTGACTGTATCTCGTTCAAACCAATTTTCGTTGTTAGTTTTTATTGAGATCTACAACATAAATTTTTTTAGATTTTTCACTCCCATACTTTAAAAGTTAGAGGGGGGGGGGGGGGACAAACATTTTAACAATTTAGACACGCCTATCTTTCAAATGATTGACTTTAAGAAAAAATGATTTTAGGACCTCAATTTCATTTTAAAGACCTATCCATAGAAACCCCACACGTATAGGTTTGAAGAAATTTTTTTTTTTTTTCAATTCCATGTATGTATGTTCCCTTAAACTTTTATGTTTTTAATTTTTGTATAAAAATCGGTTAAATCGGTCGGTATAAAAAGCGGTTCACAAAATACATCTATTTACCGAGTTTCAATTCTGTAGTCTTAACTAATCCTAGCTAATCCAGGTTATAAATTACCTGTGTATCATATTCATTGAAATCTGTCCAGCGCTTTTAAATGACAAAGTAACTGACATTCAAACATTAACATTTAAAATTTAAGAGCTCAGATTTCTAGACTTCAACCAATGTTGTAGAACATTACTGTTTTGTGATATTCATCTGTGATCCAGCCAAGATTATCTCAACATCATGTCATGCCGTCACGTGACGTCACGTCATAGCTGTGTCTAGCAATGTTCACTGCGACGTTCACACGGTCGTGTACAACGTACGAACCAATTTAACTTGTTCACTTGGCGCTGAACCAGGTTTCAGTTACACCGTAGAGTAACGAATTTAGTTCTTCGATTTGAAAACAGGAGATCACATGGTGAAAACTTTATATTGCAGCGTCTGCTTCGAGATCTTTAGAGCCCTATTTTCGCATGTCGTATTACACTGATCAAAGAGTTGTAATATAATGGAATGTTTTGTAGTCGAAACTAATTATAGTTACCTATATACATATTATATTGATTCCTTCGTAGCGCAGTCAGAGTAGTAAACTAAGCAATATCTACAGCAATTAGAGAGTCAAGCGTGCTTGACATGTTCGTACTCTCCACTCCATCCGTAGGTTTTTTGGAAGAGATAGCTTTAAGCAATATAACCTTAAGCGATTGTATTAATGTGTTAATATTTTTATGAGGTACAATGCAGTGTTATCCTAATAATATTCATAAGTACATGAGGCGCCGCGTGCAGCCCGTACCACGTAATATTTTAGGAAACGGTGAAGTTACCCCTATTTTCCAAACAATACAATTCTTTTATCTCTATAAACGCTTATCTAATCGGAAATCTGACATATCACCAAGAAAATCTATAGAATCCATGCAAGTAGGTATTTCGGTGTGACAGTCGGACGCCTTGAATGTTGTTGTATCACGAACCCTGCTTACAAAACGTCGATATCGAAACAGATTGTATTTTCCGATGTTCCATATAAGTTCATACATTCATTACCTGTACACATTTGCTTGGAACTTTACTTAAAGTGGAACGGCGATGAGCTAGACAATTTGTTGAAGTTATATCAAGGTGTTTTCAGTGAGCAATTGATATTAAAGTAATTAACGTAATATAATCAACATCATCACTGTTTATTACTTGATTAACACCAATACTATAAATGCTAAAGTCAGTTTGTAAATTTGTTTGTTGCTTCTGAAATTTGGCTAAAATGTTGCAAAATTATAGGTATAGGGTGGAATAGGATATATGGTACTTTTAGGGTTCCATACCTCAAAAGGTAAAAAAATTAACCCTTATAAGATCACTTTCTTGTCTGTCTGTCTGTCTGTCCGTCTGTCTGTCTCTCCGTGTGTCACCACAGATTTTCTCAGGAACGGATGGACTTAGCAAATTGAAATATTATACCAGATACTGAGGTCTATAGTCCCTGTAGGGTGTGACTACATGTTTAGGTGATAAACATGTAATACGAAAGAATGTGACATTTCAATGTAGCACGTACTATGTGATAACGTTTAGTATATAAGATAAGTATCTTTAAGTATTTGGTTTAATCAATATAGAGCTATCATTATGTAAAGAGTATACGTTGTTTCTCTTACCCTGGTCCCCCAGTAGTAGACCACACTACTATTACTATTAGGTGTATAAAAATCAAGGTCCTGAGCCAACACGATAAAAAGATATGGGCAAATTTAGATTTTCGCGAAAACTTGTAAGTACCAAAATTAACCTTAATTTTCAACTGTTTTTATTTTTCGGAATTTTCCCTTTGCTGTAAGACCTTGCTTTTGACCAAAATTGACAATTCTAGGTCAGCCGGAAGTACCCTATCAATAAGTTTTGGGTCGAAAACCTAGAGGGGAATTCCCGTTGCCTAGAATCATGAAATTTGGCAAGGAACAAGGTCTTACAGCACAAATAAAGGGAAAATTCCAAAAAATAAAAAAGTTGATAATTAAAGGGTGTCCCCATACATTATTTTATACATAGTTCACCGAACTACAAAGTCAAGTTTGTCCCTTAACCGAGTCTGAGAAGTTGGTTCGGAAGCCTCGGTGGGCGAGTCCAACTCGACTTGGCGTTTTTTTTAGGTACGACCACACCGCGGCGTCGTGCGTCCGCGTCCGCGTTCGGGATCTGATTTACAATCGTTTTCTTGCCGTAGATCGCGTTTGGTGTGAACCAGTCGGTACAAATACTACTGTGCTATCTATCGCCGCCAAGATCGCGCACGCAGGATACCGCGATGTGCAATGTCGTAACTAAACGCGGACGTAGAAACAAAGCTCAGCTAGTCTTAATTATGATAAACGTGAAACTCTTCTTTTAACCTTTTCACGGTTAAACATCTCCACCAAAATGGCTGAAATTTTGCATTGGCATAGCTGCAGCGTAACAGTATAGCTATGTCTAAATCCATCGATTCAACCCTTATTATATCTGGTACCTACTATCCGATCCCACTTCCTACGTGAAATTTTGTGTGTGTGTTTGTTACGTCTTCAAGCTAAAACTACTCAACCGATTAGACTAAAATTTGGTATATTGATAGCATCGACCCTGGAATAACACATAGGGTAAGTTTTTCCCGATATTCTCACGGGAACGATGTCTACGCGGGTAAAACCGCGGGGCACAGCCAGTAATTTATAAATATGTCACAGAAAGAGAAACCTAGCCGAGGACATCACGTAGCTATCACGCAGCTAAAACATGATTTATTGTTGACATTCTTTGAATAAAAATGTTTCTGTGAAAACATAAATCTTCTTCAAAAATCTAGGCTACGATAAAAACATTGTCTTAAAGGTTCTAGGTATTAGGTTTAATAGTAGCCCAGAAAATTTTAACCGACTTAAGAAACAGGAGGAGGTATTGAAAGGAATATTTTTTTTATGTTACCCGATTACTCAAGGACGCTTAGACCGATTTGGAAAATTCTTATTTTATTTGAAAGGGCATACTTCAGGTCCCATTTAAATTTCATCGTAATTTGATGAGTACCTATATACTCGTAATATAAATGGCTCAGACTGGGTACTGAGAATGACTAGCGCGGCATTTGGAATCGGTTCTTTTAGTTTTTTAAACAATTCTAAATTATCCCATACTTAAGCCGGCTTTTCACTATGGGATATAATGTAAATTACATCTTGAGCTATATATTAAATCCCGCGATTGCTGTTCACACTGTAAGATATTTATAGTTCAGCTTTGGTTGTCTATGGTTTCATTGAAACACTGGCTAAATACACTAATTGTGTGGAGCCATAATAAAAATTAAAAAAACGAAGGGCGAGGCAGGGGGAGGCGCGGTGTCCGGGGACGTGCGGTAAAATATAAACCTTCAAATATAGCTCAGTCGGTCGAAAAAATATCCATAGCTTGGGATGTAATATATATTATAGCATAGTGTAAACGGTCTCATACAAAATGTATGACGAGCGATACAATTTTATATCTCAAGATATAATATACATTATATTATATTCCATAGTGAAAAGCCGGCTTTATACGTAATTTATAGTTTCTATTCAGGTAAATCCATAGGTATGTGGTGAATTTTTGATTTCCTGGTAAAAATCCGTATTGATAGTTTCAACATTTTTATTACAAGCTTTTATTTAACTTGCAATGTATGTCACTATGTACGTTCGGATGGAATCTTGGAAGCTAAATTAGACCCACTTCCCGATGTCCAATTTGACTCAAATTTGGTGAACTTATGTATCCTCGGTGACAATACAGTAATATGGTACCATGGAGCTGATTTGATGATGGAGACAGAAGGTGGCCACGGCATCTCTGTGATAAAACAACATAACCCCACCAAATTTGGGCTCGATTGATTCGTCTTGATGAGGACTTTACACCTAGATGATATCCAGGGTCTGATGATGAGGCTGGAAGGTGGCCATGGCATTTCTGTGATAAAACAACATAAAACCCCCCGAGTTTGGGCTCGATTGATTTGCCTTGAAGAGCACTTTACCCATAATCACATCATAATATCCGTAGAATGTTTTAAAACATCCCGCCTACTCTAAAATACTCCGGAGGTAGTAGTAGTAACTTATACCTACCAAAAAGTCAAAAATAAGTTTAAAATAAAAAATATTTTATAAAACAAGCTTATCTTATTTGGCTTATCGAGCTTATCTGGGTGAAGGAACAAAAATGTTAAAAATAAATTCTAGTAAGTATTTTGCGGATAGGTACTTACCTATATTCATAAAAGCTTGAGGCACAGAAGTATAGTAAGTACTTACCTAACCAGTAAAACGGGTAGTGCTTCAAGCTTTTAAGAATATAGGTAAGTACCTATCCGCAAAATACTTACTAAAATTAATTTTTAACATTTTAGTTCCTTGTCCCAGATAAAAACTTGTTTTAAAAAATATTTTTTACTTTTAATTTATAGAATGAATGATGCTTATCAGGGAGTTATAAGACTTAATACGAGAACCTTTATAACTGAATTTAATATAATTTACATATCACACTATACTACTGCTCCGTTGGACTGGCTACGAACTTCATACAACCACAAAGTCTGATTGACACATTACAATTAATAAAAAAAAATATTCCGACGAATCGAGAACCTCCTCCTTTTTTGTGAAGTCGGTTAACCTAGTTTCTTTGTTTTTTTTGTCCTACCACCATCCAGGATTGGGGGTTGGAGGTTTCTTAACGATGTTTTTCCTTCACCGGAGATTTTTTACAGTGTAAAAAACCCAAATTATATTTTCGATAGATTTAACTATTGAACAATACCTCTGGCGTTAAAGCCGACCATTCTCCCACTACGCCACTGGGCCCTCAAAAACTAATTAAAAGCTTGTTAAATCGTTGAAGTAGATTTACCCGCATTTACCAATATTTTTCTTAATGAAGACGTTTGACTTTTCCATCCACTTTCATCAATAAAGAGGTAAGCGAAAAAGATTGAAAACTTAGATAACTATTTGTTGGCCGTAAAGATAATCACGATACAAGGGTTTATAAGGGTGCTTATCGTAGACTTTGCTTAGTTCAAGAGCCAATAAAGTTGAAGTGAAGTGCCTATCGCTAGACGCAGGAAACTTTTAAATCTGATTATTATTATTCGACTTGAATTTGTTATTACAATAGTTCTATTATTTATTTTGCTTTATCCATACTCTGATTGATAAAGTTTTGAAATAGTAATGCTATTTACGGACACAACATTTTTAGTCAACCAATTACGCTATTGAGCCGTGAAGTTATTTTCACGGCTAACGAAATAACAAAATTAAACAGCAAAAATAACTTTCGTACTAAATTTGTTTACACACAGTTATTGATCATAATGTATAAACGTAATTAATTAATAAAAATAATAACGCAATTTATATTATGAATATAATTATGTTCTGCAATTCTAGTGCAAAAAGACAAGATTAGGATGTATTCGCCGTTCGTTGCCGTTTATTTAGCTAGTCAGAAATCAACTTTATTTCTAGAGCAAATAAAACTGATTCTACGAGTTTGTTTTGTTTTACAATATCAAAGTATAGCCTTTCTCAACTGTCAGCTTTTCCATATGTACCCTCGTATTAAAAATCCATTCGCTTTTATAGTGGCTGATAACAGAAACAACCATAAATAAGTACCAGGAGGTCATAGTGTCTTTGCCAGAACAGTATCCAATCTCTTACTTTGTCCCAATCTCTTAGTAGATACGAGTTAGAAGCTACGAGTTATTAGATGCGAGTTAGTAGATACGAGTCATTAGTTACAAGTGAGTAGATACGAATTCGTAGATTCTATAGTCAATGTTTTCATTGTATTTTTTCCTAAATCTTATTTTCTTCCGCAAGTTACTATGTAATTAATGAGGATTATGAACTAAAAAGTGTCGACGAATGTGTGAAAGGTGCGAGTAAATGGAAACAGCACAATGTTGAAAAACATTTCATTTTACGTTCACACGAATTTCCACTGCAAGCCTTTGCTAAGAGTATAACTTGGACTAGTTGAGTTGAGTAAACTTGACTTGAATGTGACTTCACGACTTAAATCTACGAAAACTTGAATTATTATAATACTTTGACATTGGTTAAATACACTAATTGCGTGGAGCCATAACAAAACTTTAAAAAATACGTCCGCTGAATACAATTCAAACAAAGTTCGAATTTGTTTATGAAAATTATCGTGAGAATAACACATATAAGTAATTATTTGAAACTGTAGGCCTGACTCCTGTGAAAAAGGACTTCAAAAATGTCCGAAACGTGTCGGAGTAATTTCGACATCTTAACCCGTGCGAGTAAAACGTTTTAAATAATTATAAAAGTTCGAATTCTTAGCCTCCTCGACAGAGATGGCATGATTTAGATTTCTTTCATGTGTGTGACGTCCACACGTATATTTGTGTGACAGTGATGAGCTACACTTGGACACTACAACTTTTTTATGCAATAGGAATCTCTTATGACCTAACGCCTTACAATTTCTTACAAAGTCTATGAGTCTGTGCCTGAAGAGAACCTTCGTAGAAAAAGAGGGCGCGCGTGTTGATGGTTCCAATTTACTGTTTTTGTTCCGTTGACAATATTGCTCTGGCATTGCCAATACGACTAAAAATGTTAGATACCTTGGTAGGTACCTACTCTTATCATTATCGGGTGCTACTAGGTATATTTTCCTTTCTTCATCACCTTTAAATGTTAGTTCATCGTAAAGCCACGACGGTTCTCTCTTTGCACAGACTCTATTAAGCGGCTTATAAAATTCATGAAATTTTCACCCGTGCGGTCTCAATTCACATTGCTTAATACCAGAATGTAGCTCAACATTATAAGTTGTATAACTGCATTTCAGTGTAATACTGGCGCGGAACGGAGTTCGATTTAACCCTGCCAATGGCCGAGCCATTGAGTTTTACGAACAAGCCTTTTACAGGGTGATTTTTGACAGTCGCTGTACACTGTTTATGGTGGTTTTTATGTGAGCTTTATTTCTATCCATATGTGTCTCAATTGAATAGGACTATCAACGGGACAATCATCTTATTGATATTCAATGGGATTCAATTAAATGATAGACATATTATATTCAATGAGTGACAAGTGAACAAGTCAGTGAACGCTATCGTAATTTCTTTTCGAACTGAAGATTACTTGCACTAATCTCACCTGATGTTAATTACGATGGTACTTGCCTGAAAATTGAAAACAGCAGTAAAACTAGGTGGAAAACATCTGTCTTTAGTCTTATTCAATACAACTATATCAACCTTAATTTAAACCTTGTAGCACTACCTAATAATAAAAATAGGAATAAATTCATAATGTTATTTGAAATAAAATGTAACTGTGTATTAATAAGTATAACGATTATTGAAACATTTTTAATAATAAAACATTATATTAAAAAAGGAACTATATTATGATAAGAAAAAAGGAAAAACATACAAACAAAAAAAGATAAAAAGAGGAAGGGAGAGACAAAAAAAAAATATACGGTCGAATTGAGAAACCTCCTCCTTTTTTTGAAGTCGGTTAAAAAATGTATAATATATATTATAAATAATATATATAAATATATATAATAAATATATATATAATAAAATAATATATATAACATAAATGTGTTATATATTATATAGATACCAATTTTTGGCTTAAGAATAATATATAAAAATGGAATAATATATTCTAACTGACAATTTGATTTGTACTTAAAATAAAAATATATAAAAAAAAAAAACAGTTAAATAAAACAACTACAAGTAACATTAAAATCTTACTGCAAAAATATTTAAACAATTCAACAATATTATAATTCATTTCAATTTTATATCCTGCTCCTTTTTTTTTCAGCCTCTCTCAATTAGTCTTATAATTTTGCATGTGCCCAACAGGGTCCATAATGATCTCATGTACCTATATAATATCTAGATATAAGAACTTTATGTACAACAACTATGGAAGCAATAAAGTATTGAGTATTGAGTATTGAGTACTTTGTATATAATGTACACAATTTTGCTATTGATAGCATTAATGCTTATTGGAGTTATTTGAATTAATAGCTATCACATCAAACCCCGCTTTGAAATGGTCTCCGATCCACGTCAGAGGAATACAAACAAAGCGGAAAAAAAACCTTGTAGCATCTTGCCGAATCTTGACAAAATGATTGACGATTGTCTTTTTCTATGAGTAAATCACGGCTGAAGCCTACTACCAGCGGTCAACAGTGGTACCACCAGCAATTACGAATAGGATTAATGTATACGGAAGCGGAAGCACTGCCAACAATATTTTATTATAAATATTTTATTTGCCATTTGTAATGTGTTTTATAAAACGTGTTTTGTGACATTCATAAGTTACTTTCAATATTATGTCAATTAAAGTCTTTTGTTTACACAATAACATCCTATTGTTTCGCCAAATATTATTAAACAATAAACATCGCTCAACAATGTTAACAAATTATGATCCAAATTAAAAGCAAGCATTAATCAACTGATTGCTGAAGAAGGCGTGCTGCTAAATTAATTAAATGAAATTTTGCAATTAACAAAAATAAAACTAAAGTATATTTAACGTCGAATAAAATGTGAAACTAAAATGGGCAAATACTAATGAAGTAAATAAAGTGAACAATTTTGTGGGTGAATGTTCAGTGAAATAATACTTCGTGTCAAACTACAATGGCGAGAATGTGGATTCAACAAATAAATATGATACCGTACACTGTTAACGTGAACATCTTCTTAATAATTGGTACAATTAGCTTCTGCCAGTCGTCGAACTACACAAGATACTGTGAGATATCTGGTGATGACATCAGCAAGCACTGCTACACTCGCAATGTTCTGTTGTCAATCAGTCACAGCTCCCACCAACTCGCCGTTGACAGAGACTCCGATATACTCTACTTCAGCTTCGACTCAGGATATGGAGAATACATTCCAGCATTGTTAAAAATAAAAACAAAAGAACTCACAGAGCTTAAAGGAGTGAGAGACTCCTTCGCGGTCGCTTACGATCCAACCGGCAAAGAAATATATTTCGGCGGCACGCACGGAATCTACAGATTCAGCCCAGTGAATAAATCGTTGAAGCGATTAAATATAAAGCACCTAGACGTGTGGTGGTTGTTTGTAAAAACAGAACGTATGTACTTTATCAAGTTTCCTAACTTGAACGTTTACACCTATTACAACGGTAGCATGGAGCCACTGTATGAACTCAAAGATACCGTCGCGCAGCAGTTTCTTATAGATAAGTATGATAATACAATTTTCATTAACAATAGTGGTATATTCGCTATTAAATTTAATGAAGATAAGGCTGAACTACTCCGGGATAGTCCGAGATTTATTAATATGGCTTTGGATAACCACGGCCAAGTATATGTGTGTAGTGAAGACGGTATATATTCATTGAGTCAGTTTAATCGCAGTGTTATGAAAATTATCAATATCCACGGTGTGCTTGGATTGACGTTTGATCAAAATAATAACATGATTTATTCCGATTCTCGTGAGATTGTAAGACTTATGCCTACGCTGTGAAATATATTAAATTTGCTTTAAAAAATAATGTGTATTTTCAATTAATGCATGTTTGAATTTTTTCAACGTTTTTATTTTCTTAAGGTTTGTAAAGTAAAAGTAAAAAGTTTATTGGTGGCAGCATAAAGTAGTACAAAATTTAAAAAAATAGAGAAAACTTATGACTTAAAAATAATCTTAGACATAAGTACTATGAATAAGTGTCACCAAACGGCCCCACCTCAGCATACATTTTCGGTCATTAGACCAACGCTGGTCTTCCGGTGATGCCGGTTGGCAACGTCACGTTACAGGCTAACAGATTTGTCTATATATATAAAGATATACTAAAATAATAAATCCGTTTAAAACTATGACTTGTAAAAATCGGAAACAACAAGATTGTTTTGACCAGCGATTCGTTCAGTTTCAGTGGTTTAAAGAACAGACTTACACATCATCATCATTATCAGCCGGTGTCCGTCCACTGCTGGACGTAGGCCTCTCCCATGGTGCGCCACTGAGCCCGATCTTCGGCTCTTCTTTTCCAGTCACTGCCTACCGCTTTGCGTATGTCGTCGCTCTACTTGGTCACAGGACGTCCTACGCTACGTTTGCCTATTCGCGGTCTCCACTCACGGAGGACAAGTCTACCCCAACGGTTATCAGTCCTGCGGCAGATATGACCAGCCCACTGCCACTTCAGCTTACTAATCCGTTAAGCTATGTCGATAACTTTAGTTATCTGGCGAATTACTTCGTTCCGGATTCGATCCCGCAGAGAAATACCGAGCATAGCTCTCTCCATAGCTCGCTTAAGCTCACTTTAAATTGGTGGACCAGTCGAACTGTGAGTGTCCACGTCTCGGCTCCGTATGTCATTACAGGTAGGACCAAAGAGCAATCATTACTAAAGTACAGAGCGTGTCTACTCGAGCTCGAACAGTAAGCACGGGTCAGAACATCGTCGCTGTCCACCGGCAAGCGCGAACAGTCGACATTCTGAGTTCGAGCGCAGTGCGTTTAGTAAGATCTTATTTCGTTTTTGCCGAGAAAATGGTGAAATGTGCAGTGCCAACTTGTCAAAATGACATAAGGAAACACACGAAACTAAAATGCAACATAACATTTCACAGGTAATTCAGTTTTTTATACTTTTAAGTGGATATACTATTATATGATAGTGCGGGTGAAATACACGTGAGACGTGCGGTTGCAAGTCGCGTCCCACTACACCGCCCGCCGCTTCGCCGGTGATGCATTGACTAGTTATGTGCGTGCTGTTGATATTATTTACGACATTTTTTACGTTCAAGCGAAGTCGAAGTAAGGAAATATTCCGATGCTCTAAAGTGTTAATGTTGAGATTTTTGTGTGGTTAGCTTTATATTAGTTACTAGCTGTGCCCCGCAACTTCGACCGCGTAGTATTTTTAATTATTTAGGCTAATTATATTACAAATAAGACACATACGTAACCCACCTACACCGCGCCGTACCACGCTTCACTAAGCCCCCTCCCCTCCCTCTTCCCCTCTCCTACCCTCCCCCTCCTCTACCTTTCCCCTCCCGCTTCCCAATCCCCTAACTCATAATTATAACCTAACTAAAACTTTTACAAACTTTGAATGTCATATTTATTACTCGACTGCGAAAGAAGCAGGGTTATATTTTTATAGTGTATGTATTATGTATTGATATATGTATGTATATTTCTTTGGTACGCCCTAGTGCCTAAACGGCTTGTCGTATTTTCAACCGTATTCCAAAAACGAGGAGGTTCTCAATTCGTCTGTATGATTTTTTGATATTTTTTATGTACGAGTATGTTACGCGATTACTCCGTCGGTTGTGAACCGATTCGACTGTCAGCTGTCTCTTACTGTAAGCTTGTGTGTTGTGAGAAAACAGATTGAATAGTAAAGTAAAGGCGCGCTTCTTATTTATTAGTAGGATAGTAGGACGTGTGTATCTAGGTATTAGAGATGCGCCAAGTACTCGTTTACTACTCGATACACTCGGTGTTTTTGTAGTACTCGTACTCAACCGAGTACCACGATTGACAACAGTAACTCAACATTACTGAACACGAAAAAACGGTACCTACCTATATAATATATATATATATATATATATATACAGGGTGTCGAGTTTCATATGGTAATATTCTGTGAACCGCTTTACGATTTTTATACGAAAATAATACAAAGAAGATTAAGGCGGGCTCCCCATAAATGGAACTGAAACTAAAAAATAAAATTCATCAAACCTTTACGTGCGGGGTGTCTATAGATAGGTCTTTGAAAGTCATTCACATACAATCGTTTGAGAGCTATACACTTCTAAAGTGGTAAAATGTGTGTCCCCCCTCTAACTTTTAAACTAAGAGAGTGAAAAGTCTAAAGAATATATATGCTGTATATCTCAAAAAAATCTTTAAGCGAAAATTGCTTTGAATGAGATATAGTCAGTAGTTTTGGAGATATAGCACATTTTCTGAACCGCAAATATAACTTTGTTTTGTCATACAAACACTATGAAAAACAAAGTTATTTTTTTGGTGGCAAACATTTTATGTAGTTATAAAATACTCAATTGTGTTACCGAACCCTACGAGTGCGAGTCCGACTTGTACTTGGCCAATTTATTAGCCGTTGGGCTACGGAACCCTAAAAACGGTTTAGTATGTAAATAAGCATTTCATTTTCAGGTAAAATTTTATATTATTGCATATATTATAACATCACAATAATATTATTTTAAGTGCTCTTAGGTTCTCTTAATTACATTAATACTATCTCTTTCGTGCATTTCAGATACTTATATAAAGACTGAAAAATCGTAGGAAAAAACAAACAGCGTATCTTGAGATTAATATATAACATTCCTCTCAATGTATAAATATCCTATATTAATTTTTGTCGTCACGCTTCATCGATAAGCGCGCGGGTGTTTGCAGGTATCCCTACGCAACCTATATATCAATGTACGTAGCTATAGCACATCTGCTTACAACTCTCAGCTAGCTCGGCGGGCTCATAGCCGCGCTGTGTACTTTAGTAATTATTGCTCTTTGGGTAGGACGCACTGGTTAAAGACTTTTGTCTTTGGACACTGCGGTATAGGTGACGAGAAGACTCGACGGAGTTATTCGAATGCTGCCCAGCCCAGCTAAATTCTCCTCTGGATTTCCTTCTCGAAGTTGTGTTTGCCTAGTTGGAGCGTTTGCCCTAGGTAAACATACTGCGTAACAACTTCGAGTGGGATTCTATCTACTGCAATCGGTTCCGGAACAACGAGCTCGTTGTACATGACTTTGATTTTATCCAAATTCATCCGGAGACCGATGCGACGAGAAGAATCAGCTAGGCCATTCAACATACTTTGCAGGTCCTGCAGCGTCTCTGCCATAATGACGATGTCATCTGCGAATCGTAAGTGAGAGATGTACTTGCCGTTGATGTTAATGCCAGAATCTTTACAATCCAGCGTCTTAAACATATTAGGCAAAATAGGCAAACATATAGGCGTTAGTGAACAGTTTCGGGGATATGACATCCCCCTGTCTCACTCCTCGACGCAGGTGGACATGTTTAGTTCGCTGGTTCTGTACTTGTACAGTCATTGTTGGGGTATTATACATACATTTACATCTCATCACTTCGATATATCGCCAGTCGACTTGGTAACGCTGCAGGGACTCCAGAACGGACCAGGTTTCGATTGAGTCGAAGGCCTTATATATAACCACATAGTATATATACCATAGTCCACAAATGCTAAGCACAGGGGCAGATTGTACTCTTCGGTCTTCTGTGCAATCTGCCGCACTGTGTGAATGTGGTCTATGGAGCCCTAACCGCTTCGAAACCTGGCCTGTTCCGGAGGTTGGAACTCATCGAGTCTTCGCGCTAGACAGTTCGTGATGACTCTTGAAAACAGCTTGTAGACATGGCTCAGAAGCGATTTCGGGCGGTAGTTTTTCAAGAGTGTTTTGTCTCCTTTTTTGAAAAACAAAACCACCATGCTTCTGTTCCATACCTGTGGAGTTCTCCCAGTGAAAAGAACGGAATTAAAGAGCTGTTGAAGCTGGTGAGCTCCTCCGGCTTTTGAAAGCTCTGTTGTGATTCCAGTTTCTCCTGGGGCTTTTCCATTTTTGATCTGTTTAAGGGCCATCACGATCTCGTCTCGGCTAATTTCGGGCAGATCTTCAGTGAAGTGGCGGGTTAAGGTGGCTCTAGAATCCTCAGTATCGGGTACGAGTCTTGAAGCATGCGATGCGTAGAGCTTGCCGTAGAAGTCTTCAACTTCCGATAGAATCTCCGACTTGGATGACGACGACGTTCCCCGCTGACGTTGTCAGCTTTGTGAGGTGGCTTCTACCCAGAGGCTGGATGAACACTTTTGACCCCCGATTCTGCTCAATTGATTCTTTAATCGAAAGCGTGTTAGAGGATCGGAGGTCGCATCGTACCAGCTTCTTTATGGATTTGTTGCGCACCAGGTTAGTTGACAAAGCTGACAAGCAGACTTACACGCTTTATGATTATTTGTTAGTTGTTTAGAAATATAGTTGCAAAGATATAAATACATAGCTAAGAAATTAAACTATACAGATAACTGAAGATTTATCCAATATTGAACATCCTTGTCATCATCACCCGTTAGAACAAAAAAATATGTATTTTACAATCAACGTCCATCGTACAAATGACACCACCTTTTCTCATTTTTATAATCGCTCGAAATAAAACATACAACAACTCAAGCAATCTGTTTCCATAGAATTTAACACTCCATATACAAACACTAGGTACGTAAATAAGGCAAATCCGAGTAAATGCGATTCGACAAAACAAACATTCGCTTAATCGAGCCATCAATACTCCGGACACTGCGATATACGGGTGTCCGGGTGGTGACTGTCTGCGCTTTGCATAATGTTGTTTGTAAGGATTATGTTAATGCTATTGTATTTAAAGCGTGTTTAATTTTAGATGTAGATTACACCTTTTCCACCGTCTCCATAAAAAGGACATTTTTAGTGTTTCGTAGTACTGGAACATCGAAGAATCACTGTCGTTTGTCGAACAATCAAATGTTTGTTTTTTTAGGCATCTATTGCTAATTCTTTTTGCAGAAATATTAAACATACAGGTATTAAAATTGTTCTAAAATTTAGTCTACACTCACTAACGGTTATAAGCATTCCAGTAGAATCTCTTAAGAATAAATTTCGAAAAACCCTTTTAAGGTAAGGCCACACCGCGGCGTCCTGCGATCTGCGAGCGCGATCTCAGTACTTTTCAATTGTTTTCTGATCGCGTTTGGTACAAATACTACTGCGCTATCTGATCACCTCCTAGATCGCGTACGCAGACGCTGCGGTGTGTCCGTACCTTTAGTGCTTACTAATTTAATGCAAGGTAAGTTCATGTAAAATGTTTCTTACTTACAGCGGTTTTGGCATATACCCGTCAGTCAGCTTTACTTGTTATCATGTACTGCTTATTAGAAGATACAAAATTATCTTAGAATTATATTATTCAGCGAGCTAATTTCCCTCACTAATTTCCCTTAAAAACCACAATTAAGAAAATAGCAATTTCTAGAGCAATCAAATCCCTACCTAAAGAAGTAATTCCTCCGCCATATTCTCAGAAAGATTAATCATCTCCTTACCACGCGTACGCTCTATCTTCCAAGATAAGACTAATCCTTCATTTTAATATTTACCTTCGTTTGATCGTGTCCTACATTTAAGCCTCGCCTTTATTAGAATTCCTACCATGTTAGCAGTTGCTGGAATATTTGCAATACCCGGTAGGTATATGCCATTTCTTGCCATACTTCAATCAATAAGATTGGAACTAATTGAATTCTTCGGATGGCAGGTGAGGAGGACTTTCTGTGATAGAGATGTTGAACGATGGAAAATTTGTTGGAGATTTTAGGAATTTTGACCTTTTGATGTGTAATTGATTTGATGATATCAGTACACTATTTTTGTATAGCGGTCATGTCACCCACGTGACATGACTATTGTTGTTTTCCTGCGTCCGTAGGCATAGGGCGCGTGATGTCTGGGTGGTTCTACACAAGTGACCTCTGGTGGTAGACTTTGCCCATGACTCAAACCACCTATTGAACAATTATAAATGCTTTTTTCTAACAAAAGGAATATGTGCTAATTTTACAGTGGCCTTCCGCTGAATGTAAAACATCTTTAAGAAACTTTCGGCATGGTGGTAGGATACTGTCTAATGTCTGCCTGACCAGCTACCACCCTCAAGTTGGAAGTCTCAAGTCTCTCACTAAATGATCTTATGTATTCCGGCAGCTATCCTCGATTGCCAGTTACCATTCTAGGCTTGGCGTGCTACCATCCTCGCCCGCTCCATCATTAACCATCAGGTGAGATAGTAGTCAAACGCTAGCCTCTATAATATAATAATAAAATGTGCTTAAAAACCACCCGACAGCAGTGAAAACTTCATCAAGGCGAAGTTAAGTATAGCAGTGTCGTGTTGATAAATCTCTCTCGCTCCCTTCTCCGCTCGACGGTTCAACCTCCTTTAATATCCACAAAATAAAGTTCTTAGCGCGTAGCTAAGTTTTGCTACTATACTGCTTTAAAAGATAAAACACCAATAACCAATCCCTTAGGCGAGAAATCGACATAACAGATTTTATGCAATTGATAAGTTTACTTAGTAAACTTACGTGGTGTCAAGGCATACTCAAAGTTTACTTAATAATGCTTGTATTTCCCATGGGTAAGCCACAGTATTGTAAGCTGATTTTCCCTTGCTCAGTCCAATTAGGTCCATGTATTATGCACGGCTCACAAATGGATCGGTTCCATTACAATTAATGGGAATTATCCCACAGTTGTAGAACATTAATTTATCAGTTCCGAGTTTCCTATACAAATATTGAATCTGATGTGTTTTAATCAATCCGGAGATGTTATTAGCGTGGTCGGCATGGACTGGGCTTTTATAATGTTCTTTTTAGGTCTCCGGGACCCTTATAGATTCGTCATGTCTGTCTGTCCGTCCGTCCGTATATCAGAGCTTGTTATAGGTCTAGATATTCTAGTTTAAATTGGATACCTACATTCTAATTCGGAACTTTCGGAAGCCTCATTTTGGAATAATCTGAGCGTCATATAGACGTGATACCCTTATCGACTAGAATCACTGATGTTTTCAAATAAAAATGTTAAGTTAAGTATGCGACTGAAACATTATGGATTGCAAAGATTCGAGTCAGTCCGATCAGTTTCCGAATCCGGATTTTTTTCAAATTATTGTGAATAGATATAAACAATAATAGTGTAACAGTAAGCCTAGTAGTCTTATCCACAGAACACAGGTCATAAAAAGGATCATTAAAGTAAAGTAATTTTTATTGCGTAACTGTTAGTACATGATTATGGGTGACAGTATAATACGTAACGGTTATGGGTGACATATCTACTGTTTGCATTAAGATTCAACGTCCAAAGGAAGGAGATATACTCGTAATTCAATTGGTTTTGATAGTGGTAAGCTACTGTTTCGTAGCAAGCCAGGTGGAACATCGATATAATGTGCTCCTACCACCTGTGTAAATGTCCTATAATCAAAGTTAAATATGCGTAATGAGACCTCGTATAGACACGGCATGGTAATCTGACAAGCACTGGGTATGGAATGAATGATCGATGTTTGCGTTCACTGAGGTTATAGTTCGTTCTTTTTCATAAAGGGTACGTCTAAATAAAATTGGTACCTGATATTTCAAAACGCAATTTTAATCATTAATGTTTGCTACAAAATAATTATTTTTAGGGTTCCGTACGTCAAAAGTTAAAAGAAAGAACCCTTAAAAGATCACTTTCTGGTCCGTCTGTCCGTTAGTCCGTATGTCTGTCCGTGTGTCACCACCAATTTTCTCAGGAACGGGTGGACCTAAATTTATAACAGATACTGAGGTCTATAGTCCAATTAGGTGTATAAAATGAAGGTCCTGAATCGACACGATAAAAAGATATGGGCATATTTAGATTTTCGCGAAAACTTGTAAGTACCAATATTTATCTTAATTTTAAGCTTTATTTATTTTTCGGAATTTTCCTTTACTTGTGCTGTAAGACCTTGCTTTTAACCAAAATAGACAATTCTAGGTCAACCGAAAGTACCCTATAGGTTTTGGATCTAAAACCTATAGGGTACTTCCCGTTGACCTAGAATCATAAAATTTGGCAAGAAGCAAGGTCTTGAAGCACCTATAAAGAAATAAATCTGAAAACCGTAAATATGTAGTTTAATAACAAAAAAAAACGTAAATTTACTATTATTACAAACTTATTATTTGTAGTTGGTGCAATACATATTGTAGGGATCGAACTACAAATTTAAGTTTGTCATGTAGATAATAAAACAAACAAAACATTGTCCTGATGGTAAGGGATGAGGTTTGCCATAAATAGTGTGTGTATAAAACACAACTCATGCAAATTTCAATCCAATTACGGCTTTAAGGCAATGC
The DNA here is from genome assembly GCA_954871355.1 of Cabera pusaria. Lineage (NCBI taxonomy): Eukaryota > Metazoa > Arthropoda > Insecta > Lepidoptera > Geometridae > Cabera > Cabera pusaria. Next base: position 1,244,290 of record OX940901.1, read on the forward strand.
CTTTTAATAAAACAAAACATTTCCAGCCACGCGCTACGACACGTTGTGTGGGCCTAATTATGCAGGACGATATTGAAACAATATAAGAATGGTATTAGAAGTATATTTATTATATATATATATTTATATATATAATATTATTATTATTATTTAAGGCGGCAAGCCCAATGGATAAGGTGTCGGACTGGCGATCGAGAGGTCGTGAGTTCGATCCCCACCCCACCCATTGCACTATTGACGTGAACCCACTCCAGACACAAGCATATTTAGCTTAGTTGGAGGGGTCAACAATAATACTAGTAATGTGCAACCCACATTACGAGTAAACTTAAAAAAAAAATATATATATATATTGTCGACTTCTGCTAGTACCCTTAGGCCCAACCCTAGGGTGTTACCAATAATATGCCTGCTATTCTACCGTCAAAAATAATTGCTTTTGAATTTTTACGGAAAATTGTTTTATAAATGTTACTCGCGATCCGTGTGAGTCTCAGACCATGTGAATGGAAAAGCTATTAAAAATTCTAATACTCTATTATTGGTGCCACATACCAAACCAATGATTTGTTGAAATTGCATATGTATCCCAATAAAATGAAGGCATGCGCGACCTTATTACCTAATGTATCAGGTAACGGGCGCGGATAATTCTGTCAATCCAAAGTTTTACATGCGACAGCATATTTTAATTGGCTGACGTTACCGTTTGGATTATATAATGTGTCAGGATATGCCCGATTGGGGCGTATCCTGACACATTATATAATCCTTACTATCCTTATCCTTACTTTCTTACTAATATTATAAATGCGAAAGTAACTCTGCCTGTCTGGCTTTCACGGACACAATTTGGGGGATTTGCGTGGCGTGCTACGGCGCGGTGTAGTTGGGATACGTATGTGTCTTATTAGTTAATGCTACCCATAGACACTATTCCACGCCGACGAAGTCGCGGGCACAGCTAGTAAAATATATATATAATTAATATTAGGTAATTATCGAACCTCAAAATCAACCCCTAATGACCACTCGGTTAAAATTCGTCCGCCTTAAATGGTAATCCTGACGGGCTCACACATTACACGTACTCGGCCTCCACGAATTACTGGCAAATACATTTTTATTCTGGCTGTTTACGGTCACCCTTACACTTTGTTCATATCAGGATCACTAAACGACAAAAGACGAAAGATAAGTTAGGATCATAGAGCAGTAGAATGTTCTGTGGTTGGATAGATGCGCTATCTGGATTGGAGCAGTTTGCAGATTGGACCTATGCGGATGACGTAATTATCTACCACGGGAAGGTAATTTTTACCATCCTTCGTCCGTAGGGTTAGTCCTTAACTTTACGCTATGTTTCTTTAAATTGTATAGCGTTTGAAGATTGCAAACACGCTAGGCCTAGAATACGCTGACTCTCAAGGGCTGTGATTGAAGCCTGGGACGGTGGACTGGTGGCAAGGACTGGGGCCTTGATAATGGTAATGCTACTTTGTGGTAGCAAGTCAGGCGGTAAATTATATGCTTCAACCACTGGGACCTTTGGTTGGACCTTTGGTGGACCTTTTCTTCTCTGATGGGAGTACTTCCGAAACACCAGTAGATTCAACAGTCAATCAGTTTTCATCTTTTGTTTGCAGATCTAGGGTTGCCTGTTACGACGGTATTATGCGGCTGATAGTCGGACAATCAGTTCCATTCGGAACATGATTTGTACTGCAATTAGTCTGCGTTTTATTTATCTATTATGTTTCATTATTTCACAATTTTTTGGATAAAAATTGTCTGAAGTACTGAAACATGCACTGGGTTGCGGGTGCACGTAATGGTACGGTTGGCAACCCTACATTAATAAGGGGAATCAAACATGTGTTTTAAGTGTGACGTTCGACGTCTAGATGAAAGCTGAATGGCTCAATACCTTTGTTTTTTTTTTTTGTAAATTCAAAGCGTTATGTTTCTGTTATATCTATATTTTTTGTTGAATATGATCTATTTAATGTTATTTGACGTGTGTAAGTGCTAATTTTTAATTTGCCCATATACTGAATAAATGCTTTGACTTGACTTGACTTTGGGAGGTTCTAACTGGGTGTCCATTGGTGTTAGCTTTTGGCCGTCACTCGAACACCACTCAGAACTAAGACATGTCGCTAATCGGTTCACCGAGTCCCGGCAAGATGTTTGTTGCCAGTTACACCTATAGTATATATAACTGGCAACAAATATCTTGCCTATATATATAATATATATATTATACCTATAGAAAGTAAAAATTTACTAACATTACTATTCATTATTCTGTGCTAACATGTTAATCACATCTTTGGAACCTACCGGAGAGGGTCATTGTAACCCACTCATAAGAGACCTAGTGTGGATACAAGGATATGTCAATGGTACAATCCATATCTTGTAACATACAAGTTGTAATATTGCCAATATTATGTACCAACTCTATATGTGATTGACACAATAAAGATTTTTATGTTTATGTTAGGTTTTTTGGACTGGTCAATTTTTCTGCTATCCAGTGCCTCGACTCAATCATCATCATCATTATTATCAGCCAATATTTGTGCACTGTTGGACATAGGCTTCTTCTATAGCACGCCAATACCGTCTTTCAATTACAGACAATCACGATACTATCAGACTGCTTCGTCTCTTAACATCAAATGAGATAGTTATCAATTATTTTCTACTTTGGAATAATAAATAAGTAAGCTGATCAGTTTAAAATGTACAAACTTCACCGATGTATCTATATTTCAATTCCAATATCTTGATAGTAAGGCAAATGTGAACGTAGCTGCAAATTAAAACACGTTGACAAAGCCGAGTTTGCCGCCATTTTGCATACGCGAAAATGTAGACAATATCTATAATAACGTACCGTTGACAATACCGGGGACTCGTAAAAGGCTCGCGTCCGTCTCGGAACACAGTTATTGTTGCTGGACAATGTAACATTTTCCTTTTAATGCCTAGGGTTTACATTATTGTAGAATACATTTTATTTTAGACGTGTGTATATGAGCGTATATTTTTGGTCGCGTTTTTCAATTATTATAACATCTGTGAAACTTGTGAAACGTAGTCATCGTGTAGCCCAGATCGAGGTAGGAAATAACCTGATGCCCTTTGCTCTTTTTTTATGAATGTGGATTGGTGTAATACATTCCAGTGCACGTTCGACGCCCGCGGGCGGTCCGTTCTTCAGCTACCCGCAATTTTAGTGCCGTAGTTCAATAAAATAGCAACCTACCGGTGCTGACAGTTCTTCTACAACCGCTGATGAAAGTGGCACGCTGCTCTGGCACTTTCCGCCACGATACTCACACGCACCTCATAATTTATGTTAACGAGAACATAAGACAAATTTAAATAAAAACCAATAGATGAAGGATATTATAAAGTGATAGTGATCGGCTTAGTGCTTACAAACGCACGCTGGTACACGTACATACTTACGTTAACGTAATTAAATTTACTTGCAGTAGGTATGACGCGACGTAAACAAAGATAAGTGCTACCTAACAGGTATCTTTGTGTAACATTCTCATATGGACCACAACCTCTTACCTCGATCTCTGTACAGACTTCACTACACGCGTAATTTAATCCGAACGAATGGCGGAACCGGTTGCAAATGGCGAAACCGCCGAAATGGCGGATGGCGGAATGGCTTGTGCCGCATTAGGGCCTAATGGCGACGCTCGTAGGTGCGGAAAGAATGCCAAGCGCTCGTCCCTAAAGACTGTCAGCCGATAGACGGGTAAATGGCACACTCCAGCGTGTTGGGCGAAAAACTCGTTGGCTTTTAGACGCGTTTTCTTTGCATATTCAGGCGCCCTACTTTTAATATCGACGCACGGCTTTCCTTGATATACATATTGTATTCGCGGAGCAGGTGTGGTTACGTAAAGTTATGTAGTCGATACAGCTCTGTATCGGTCTGCTTGCGAATCTATTCATCTATTGGTAGTTTGGAATAACAAGACAATATTTAGAGGATAAGATAAGATATTTATTTCCAAATGCATATATACATTTTAGAATATGATAAGAAGTTAGTGGATATAAGAGGAACGTAAATATTGTATAAGTAAATTGTTAAACACAATCCAAAATTTTATCGTATCGACGGGATTCGAACCCGCACCCCCCGAATTTACAAAAATATAAAGTTTGTGACATTTCAATGAAACACAATATTTGATTTACGCAGTGCAACATCTCTCGTCGGATTTGAAAACTGTAATGATTTCTTCCGAATGATTAACTTACGTAATAAGTAGTCATAGATGGCGCCACCAATGCATAATAGTAGGTGGTTATTGGGTGTTCTACTCCAGCCACATCTGTTGATTAAACGATATACCCAACTGCGTTCGCTCCGCTTGCTGCGCTCACTTGTTGCAGTTGGGTATATCGTTTAATCAACAGATGTAGCTGGAGTAGAACACCCAATAACTAAAAATTGATTATCTCTCACCACTTGTGTTTTAGAACTCAAAGCCTCCGGTGTAATAATTTTGATCGACGTGTTTTAGAACTCTCAATGACCCCGGAGTAATAGTTTTGATCAACTGTGTTCGTAACACATACGGTTGGATGATCCATGGTAAGTATCATCCTGAGAGCCCAAGGTAGGATTATCTCTCACCGCATACGATGTCTCAGCACATACGGTTGGATAAAACATGGTAAGTATCATCCTGAGAGTCCAAGGCAGGATTATCTCTCGCCGTTTGCGATGTCTAAACACAATCGGTTAAGTGATCCATGGTAAGTTTCACTCTGGGAGCCCAAGGTCGGATTATCTCCACCGATTGCGATTCCTAACCTACCTGTGTTTTGAGCATATCGTATAGTCAGATAAACCTGTTCTACTACTTCTACTAAAGCCGTAATGACTTTTTGTTGGAATACTTACGATAAATTATCGCGCCCTAACCTACCTGTGTTTTGAGCATATCGTATAGTCAGATAAACCAAAAAATATTACAAAATTAAAATCTGCTCTTTTATATTTTCTGTACTTTAAAGAAATGTGTGTATATACGTTAATAAAAATTCAAGCGTAGTCACTCACCATTTTCATCTAAAGGATTTTAATTTATTAAATTCATGAAGATCTCATTGTCCCTGCTGCTTGTCGTTCCTGTAAAATATAAATTGGTACACATTAGTTTAAAACTAAGAATACACAATTTAATTTAAAAAAATCTTTACTCAGAATAAATCAAATTAAACTTGGAAATAACTAAACATTAAATCAGTGTGTAGTTAATATAAACAGCAATCGAAAAATAATCATTTTTATGTAATTTTTTAATATTATTTTCTTTACATAACATTTACATAACATGTTCAAAATAATTAGGATCGTTTAAAAAACCGACTTCAAATGCTACTGTATTCAATTTGAGTAGCAAGTTTGCAGTTATTATCGCCATATCTCTGGAGATACTTGATAAATTTACAATGAGACCACTACAAAAGTATAATCTTTGAAATAAATATATAATTAAAAAAATCGGACCACAATTGACAGAGAAAAATAAATAAAAAAAAATTTACAGTGAAACATAGAACATCCTCCTTTTTTTAAAGTCGGTTAATAGGGCTTTTTGTCGTATGAAGACCTATTTTATTTTTTCGATTTCTAGTTATTGAGAAAATCTTTATTATATAATACGACAGAAACTTGGTTTTTAATTTTATTTTCGAATCAACCAAAAAAGAGTACGTTGCAAAATATTATACAATAAAAGCTAGGTACTTACTTGTTATTTCCAAATAGTTACAGAACTACACTCACAGATACACTCACCGACACCACAGCCGACACCGTACACTTATATAATGAATGATTTTGTTCACACGCTAGATAGTAGGTACAAACGTATCAAGGTAAAATGGATTGAATAACAATTATGTACATCGTAAGCATTTCTTTTAAGGGTTCGCATACACGTTCGTTTTTAACTCTGCGATTGAACTGTTCTGTAGGTACAGATAAATTTTTATACCATTAAGTTTGCACTGTACAGTTAATTAAATGCTATTTTAACCGACACCTAACCGAGGAGTAGGTTCTGAATTCGTCGAAATCTTTTTTTTATGTATGCTTCTCGATTACTCAAAGATGGCTGTACCGATTTAGAATATTTTTTATATTTGTTTGAAAGGACATACTTTCCAAGTAATTTCATTTAAATTTCATCGAGATCTCATGACTATCTCAAGAGATATGGAGACAAACACATCAAACTTGGCACATGACTAGCGCGACATTTGAAGTTGGTTCTTTTGGTTTATTAACGATTTTAAATTATAATTATTACCATTCAGTTAAACTATCATTCATATGTATAGTCACACTATTTAGTGAAAACGAGCAGTTTAAACTCAAGGTGTGTAGCGGCCTTAGGACAAATTACTTTTTAACCGACTTAACAAAACGAGGACTTAACAGATAGCGTTTGTACGAATTACTTTTTTGTTTATTATATCATAGCTCAATCATTTATGAACTGATTTGTTTTTTTTTTTTTTTTTTACTGACTTCACAAAAAGGAGGATGTACTCAATTCGTCTGTATAATTTAATTTTTTTGTCACTTCAGAACCTCATCATTTATTAACTGTGTGTGGATTTGGAGAATGTTTTTTTTTTATTTTTTTACCGACTTCAAAAAAAGGAGGAGGTTTCTCATTTCTACCGATATTTTTTATGTTTGTTCGCGGATAACTTCGTCGTTTATGAACCGATTTTGATTATTCTTTTTTTGTTCGAAAGGAGATATTCCAAGTGTAGTAGTACCATGATAATTTTATCGAGGTCTGATGAGTACCTCCAGAGATATTGAGATAAACATCTCAAAATTGGTACTGAAAATGAATAGCGCGGCATTGAAGTCGGTTCGTTTTTAGTTTTTAAACGATATTATTATTAATAGAATATGTTTACAGTGTAGTTCCATTTTAATTTTAACGAGATCCGATAAGAATCTCCAGAGATATGGAGATAGATACCTCAAACTTAGTACTGAAAATGACTTGCGCTGCATGTGAAGTCGGTTTTTTTGTTTTGCGAACGAACTTAAATTATGTAAGAAAGTAAATAGTAATACTTCCCGTGTGGTGTATTGTACAGTTCAAATAATTAGATACCGTCTTATTATCTAAACACATAAAATATGATTGTAATATTTTATGCACTGACTTTTAATTTTTCTATCTTTTAATCTATCGTAGTCGGGTAATGGTGTGAGTTTTTATATTGTCATCCGAGTAGGCGGAATCTTTCTTTGATCCGATTTCAAAGGTGGTGCGACAAAGGTGGTGCGACCATTAGCTTCAAATTTGCTTGTTTTGTTAAAGTACGGGTACTTAATATCTTTTGAATTGGAATATTATTTGCTGACACATAAAAAGTATTTGCTATAAAATCGCGTAAAATTAGAAAACTGACATATTCTTCGCTGGTTCATCATCCTCGAGAATCTTGCTGCCTGCCAGACCCTGCCAACCGCCCGCCACCCTGCTCAGCCACCGCCTGCCACCCTGCTCAGCCGCCGCCTGCCACCCTGCTCAGCCGCCGCCTGCCAGACTCCGCCAGCCACCGCCAGCCCGCCTGCCGCCTGACATTGCGCAGCCACGACACTTCGAGAAAACATCTACAGAAATATGTGAGTGAGTATTGTCTTATTACGTGTTTTTTAAAATCTTTGTTCCATCCATACTCATTTTTTATTTTTTTTCTCAGGTCGGACTCTGAATACGAATCTGAAGCAATCGTGGCCACAGCACCGTCGGTGTTGTCGCAGCCTACCAAGAAGCCAAAAGCCTCAAAGCGCAAGATCACCCCCGTCGTTAACGCTGCTGCCCTTGCTAAGCGCGGTCATGCATCATATTCACCATCCTTCACACCACCCGATTTGCAAGAGCCGGAATTTTCGTGGTACGTATATATATATATATATATATTATATCTGATAGGTTATCGTTTTTATCGCTTGGTGGTAACTACTACTAGGTACCGATGCAGGGCCCCAACCGTACTATAATTAACGTACCGTACTATAATTAACGTATATACGATAATTTAGGCCTCCGTATTATGTACGCAAATACACGATAAATTCCATACACCACAAAGTTTGAGAATTACGCTCGTATTCAATAAAAAATTGAGATACTATTGTTTATTGGTAACAGCGCCAGCTTATTTCTTAATTTCAAAACGTTGGTACGCTTATAAAATCTGTGTACTGTGGTCTGTCTTCTCAGCCCGTCTGCCTGTATGGAGTTAAATATACATTGATTCTGTTCTGTATACACAAACAAAGTGTAATAAAAATTATCGTTTTATATGATTTTTTAATGTATTTTAAGCCATTATACTGAGTGTACGATAATTTTGCTCCAAAAACGTCAAAATACGATAATTTCACGGCCCTGGTACTTTCCTCGCTTCAGGTTGGGATCCCTGTACCGATGATGATAATAATTATTTAACAATAATGTATATTGTATGGAGTGAGCAACGTTAAATGATTATTTAACTCTGAATCTAATTATGATGATAAAAGTTCCTAAATATTATCATAACAGTATTTCATCATATTTTATTTTCTTTGTTTTACATGTCTAAAAAACGCAAGTCAGACATCTTTTCGATTCTGAAAGGGGAAGAAAGCGTTGCTGCATCTAACGCATCACAAAGCGCCGGAGGCAACGTATCGACTTCTTCCTTCACGACGAGGGTTTCCGGAGGGCAGAGCCGACGCACCGCAACAGTCTCCGAAGGCGACTTTTACGTTGAGGTGAAGCTTTACAACGTCGTCGACGTTCAAAATACGCCTCCTCAAGAACGCTATAAAAAAGCGTTGACGAGTGTAAAGCTGCGTCTCAACGAACAAACTAAGGAGTGGGAAATTTTACAAGAGTTTCTCATTACGGTGTTTAAATTATTTAAAGATTCTAAACCATCAACATTTAGTGATAAGATTAATTTTAAATAAACAAAACGTGTGCATAGGTTTATTATGGTTTTTATTTTATTAAATTAAGTTAGGTTCATAAAGGTAGATAGAATTATTATAGTATGTTTTGATATATGTAGTGTAGGTAGACTATATTAAACTCTCAAAGTAATTTTTTTAATTAATTTGAAATAAAAAAGAAAATTAAAAGCGTATAATATTATAATACTGACTTTAAAAAATAGGTAACTTTCTATGTAGGTAGGTACTTAAATTAATAATTATATCTAGTAGGTAAACAAGCAAGTAGCTTCTACAATGCCATTCTGTTCAGTTTGTAACACATCTATAAGCGGTAGGCGCTGGACAGGTCATTTGCGAAGTAATACACATAAACAAAACGTTTTAACTGTACCGCATATCGATGTGGAAGGCGTAGATATTGTAGCGACAGCATTTCAGAACCGAATAATATCTTACAGGATTGCTGCGCAATACGCAAATGAACATTCTATTGATGTATTTTTAGATTCAATACGAAACAAAGTCAAACTCATTTTAGATGAATGCATAAAAAAACATATTTGTGTCAAAGTCAACTTCGAAATATTCTCAAAGTTTTTACTTTTCAAAAATAATGAACAAGAAACTAAATCGTTTATGACAAAAAATATCCCTGTTTATGGAAATTATAATTTTGAGCATTTATATTTAAATGTAATCAATACAATACGCACAAAAATTGACCAATTCGAAGAGCAAGATTCGGGTTGGACTTTTCTTAATTGTATGCATATTGAGGTTAATGTTAATAAATATCAACCACTTCGCGGCTCCACGTATATTGAACTACCAATATTCATCAAGAAAAAGAAAGCATGTTTAAATATTCAAAACAACGATAAACACTGTTTTCTGTGGAGCGTACTTGCAGCCCTCTATCCAGCTAAAAACCATCCTGAAAGGGTTTCGTCATATGTACATTTTCGCAATGTCCTAAACACTGAAAACATTTCGTTTCCCATGACATTATCTGATGTTAAAATATTCGAAGAAAACAATCCAAACCTAAGTTTTATCATTTTTGGCTTAAAAAATAACAAGACTGTTGTAGGCCCGCTTTATAAATCAGAAAGCCATGAAAATAAAAAAACGATTCACCTTCTTTGGATAGAAAACAACACAACATCTCACTATTGTCTCATAAAGAATTTATCGAGACTGGTGAGAAGTCAAATAACGAAGCATAAAGGACAGATCTATTTTTGTGACACTTGTTTATTGTTTTTTAAAACGGTTGAGGATGTAGAAAGTCATACCTGTAACGGAATTGTCACTGTCCTACCGGAAAAGGGGTCAGTAATTAAATTCAAGAATTTCGAACGCAAACAAGACATTCCTTTTGTAATTTATGCTGACTTTGAAACTATGCTAGAAGATGTAAGCAAAAGTGAATCAGATCCTCAAAGTTCTTATACGCGCACTACACAAAAGCATACACCTATCGCATTTGCTTACAATGTGATTAATTCTGTTGACCCTTCTTACAATAAATTCGTAATCTTTAGAGGTCCTCATTGTGTAGAAAAATTTGTTAGCTCTCTTTACAAAGATGTTCGGGATATCCATGCAGTGTTATCACAAAACGTTCCCATAATTTTTAATGCAAACGATGCAGTTGATTTTAGGAATGCAGTTCGATGTCATATTTGTGAGAGTTTTCTATTCGGAGATAAGGTCAGAGACCATTGTCACCTTACTGGACAGTATCGGGGTGCAGCTCATAGCTTATGTAATTTACAGTACAAAGTTCCAAAGTTTGTGCCAATTTTTTTCCACAATTTAGCAGGGTATGATTGTCACTTGTTTATAAAAACACTTGGTGAAGCGCCTGGACCAATAAAAATAATTCCTAAAACGAAAGAAAATTATATCTCTTTCACAAAATTCATTCCAATATCAAGAGACGAGTTCGTTCAGTTAAGATTTGTAGATTCGTTCAAATTTTTAGGAACCAGTCTAGAAAAATTGGTTAAAACCATGAAAACTCATGAGTTTACTCATTTAAGGAATATTTACCCAAATGAAAATGAGTTTTCCCTTCTAACTCGTAAAGGCGTTTACCCTTACGAGTACATGAACGCATGGGAACGTTACAACGAGCCATTTCTGCCAAGCAAAGAAAGTTTTTATAGCTCTCTCAACAATGAGCACATATCAAATAAAGATTATGAGCACGCACAGTCAGTTTGGACCCAATTTGAAATTCGGAACCTAGGTGAATATACCGATTTGTATTTAAAAAGTGATGTGTTGTTGTTAACAGATATATTTGAAAACTTTAGAAAAACTTGCAAACATTACTACAACTTGGACCCTGCATTCTATGTTACAGCACCGAGTTTATCATTCGATGCTATGCTTTATAAAACAGGCATTGAGTTAGAACTAATAGATGACTTTGCTATAGTAGATATGTTACAGACAGGCATACGAGGAGGTGTGGTAATGGCAGCACATAGGCATGCCAAAGCAAACAACGAATTTATTTTCGACCATGATCCGTTGATGCCAGAATCATTCATAGTCTATATAGACTGCAATAATCTTTATGGATACAGCATGTGTCAAACATTGCCCTTGTCAAACTTTAGGTTTCTTGATCAATCAGAAGTTAATAAACTGGATGTGAATAATGTATCTGATGATGCAGAGTTCGGCTTCATTCTAGAAGTCGATCTCATATATCCAAAAAAATTACATTGGGAACATAATGATTTACCGTTTTGCCCCGAAAAAGATATTCCACCGGGTGGAAAAAATGAAAAGTTAATTCCAAATCTTTATGACAAATTTAATTATGTTATACATTATGTACATTTAAAAACCTGTTTAAGACATGGTTTGATCTTGAGACAAGTACATCGTGCTATAACGTTTCGACAGAGTGCATATTTAAAACAATACATCGATCTTAATACAAATTTGCGTCAAAAAGCAACGTCAACTTTTGAGCAAGACTTTTTCAAATTGCTCAATAACAGTGTTTTTGGTAAAACGTTAGAAAACAACCGCAAGAAGGTCCATGTTGAGTTGATAAATCAATGGAATGATCAAAACAATAGAACTAAAAAAAGAAATAACGCAGAAAAATTAATCGCGAGTCCAAACTTTCACAGTGCTTCAGTTTTTACGGAAAGTTTGGTTGCGATTCAATTAAAGCCTAATCGTATAGTATTGGATAAGCCACTGTATATTGGATTTACAGTTTTGGAATTATCAAAATCACATATATATGATTTTCACTATTCTATATTTAAACCATTTTACAGGGACCGCTTGACGATGTGTTATACTGATACAGACAGCTTTATTTATCACATCCAAACCAAAAATTTTTATCAAGATGTGAAAAATACGTTTTTGGAGTATTTTGATACCAGTAACTTTTCTGTTGATAATTATCACAAATTACCAATAATTAACAAAAAAGTACCAGGACTTTTCAAAGATGAAATGGGTGGAAAAATAATCACTGAATATGTAGGATTACGCTCTAAATTATATTGTATAAAAAATACTGACACTGAAATTAAAAAGGCTAAGGGAGTAAAATCATGTGTTGTTCGAGATCTTAGTATCTTAGATTATACAAACACATTGCTTACATCAAATACACTACGCAAGAAAAACATATTGTTTAAAAGTATAAAACATGAAATATTTACACGTTCTGTAAACAAAATTGCGCTTTCTAGTAGCGACGATAAACGATTTATTTCGCAAGATAAAAAATCAAGCAGAGCTTGGGGTCATATTTCAATTCTTGGGGTCTAATCTAATGTAAGTAGCTTAAGATTATCTGTAAGATGAAATAAATATGTAATATAATAATAATAATAATAATGTTATAATAATAATGTAAAGTGAACCTTAAGTAAGAATATAGTGAATAAACGAATTTCATTTAGAATACTTGTTGTTTTTATTTTATTTTACGAGCCTTAACATCTAGCTTAAGTTAATAATGCAAAATCAATTTAATGTTTGTGAAAAATTTTGTGTAAGCTATTCCTGTAATCTACGTAGATACTTCAAATTCACTAACGCAGCATAAACTTTTAACACCGACGCAGGTGCACTGACATGTCACTACATGATTTTGCACATTCGACAAACATTGAATAAAATTCATCATGCCCTGCTCATTATACCCTGTTCGAGCGTCGCAGTTAACACACATATTCACATACTTTCAAGTCGACTTAAGACGTAAGTTTTGAACTTTTATTCGTTTATTTCTATTTACTCGATATTATCCATAAAAATGACCCTAATAGTTTTCTATTTTGTTTCAGATTATGACAGACATTGTAATAAATAATAACAGTGAGACTCAAGATGGACTTTTTGGAATTAATACCCAAGACCTTCTTTTCCACTGTGCGCAGAATCCATTAGAAGGCTTTGACGAAATTTTTCCAATCACTAATCAGAAGAAATCGTCTCCAAAACGTCCAAAACGGAAAACAAAGAAGACACCTGGTGAAACTAAGAATCTTCGCAATAGTATGCGGCGATCATCATTTGTTTTAAACCGTGAAGCATGCAAAGGGAGACGTTTGATTCAGATCAAAATAATAGACATTAGTGGTGATAACAGTGACACTGAAAGTGATGTTGTAATATCGGCTCAATATATAGTAAAAGATTTTACGGACAGAATATTAGATCAAACCGAAAGAGTGATTAAAAATATATCTGAAAATATAATAAGTGATTCTGACTGATGAGACGCATAATTGAATAAAATTATTTTTAAATAGATCAGTTAAATTAAATTAGAAGTGATTCTTAAGATGTTTAATCAAATCAGTAAGTAGTATCTCCCTGAATGCATTGTACTATTTAATTCATTAAATTTAAGATATGTTTTAATTTTCGATATTATATTAAAAACCTATTCAAATATCTGCTGTATTTTAATTCCTAAATACTCACCACTTTAATTCGTTAAAATATAATTTGGTAGAATAAAACAACAACCAGTTTAGGCAATAATTATTTTATTTTATTTAAAACATTAAATTAAATTCTTAGCTTACATTGAATAAATGTATATTATTATTATCATACCACTTTTTTAAGCACAATACATTTTTTAATGCACACATTTTCGTGTGTTGTACACAATTTAAATTTATATTAGGTTTTTCATAGTCGTGATATAATTTTAAAAAATTAGGACATCCTTTTTCTCCCACATCTATTATTTCACAGTTCTCACAAAGGCCTTTGATCCACATAACTTTCTCAGTTCCTTTTGTTAACACTTTTTTCTTATTCAAATATGGTATTATAGTTCTTTTGAATTCCCTGTAGTCAATGTGGCCTTCACTCCAGAAATATCCTCGATTTGCTTCTATCCACCGCACTTGTTTCTTTTCTTCGATCGATAAGTTTTTAAATGGATAGGGGGGCTTGACAAGAAAGGTTTGGGTATTTTCTTCGTTTAAAATAGACAATTCTTTTATAATAAAATTATTTTGTGTATCTTTGAATCCTTGTACATCCACGAATATATATTTTATTCTGTAAGGATTCATATTTTAAGATATTTTTTTTACTATATTACTCAACGGTCTGTACTCGATGATGGAATCGTTTAAAATAAGACAATATGCAGCTGTCTGATCAGGTATTTCTGAATGACATTCAAGTTCCACACGTACGCTAACTACAGGACCTGACTTAAGGTTTTCGCTTTGTCTAGAGCAATCGATTACAAACAGCGGTGCTTTTTCTTTGAATTCAGAAGTACTTAGCAGTGGTTCACTTCTGCGTCCATAATAAGATGTCTGAAACCTGACATATTGCTCATACAATAATGAATATTTATGATCATCAAGACTAATATTCAAGTTTTCATATGGAAAATAGTTAGAGTTAAGATATACTTTGACATCTCTTAAATAACAAGGGTCGAATTTTGATATATCGCGATCAGCTAAATTTTTTCTATTTGTTTGTAAGCCTATGATTACATATCTTGGCTTTTCAATCTGTGAGGACGTTTTAATTGACCAAGTATGCTTAGTTGTTTTAGGTAATAAGGGATACTCATATAAATCCCAATTTCTAAAAGCCAAATATAGAGAACGATCCTTTTCCAATAACTTTAGTAAATTAACTTTTTCTTTATCTGATACCTTGACGTGTGGAACGCGCCAAACTAACTTATTTATTATTATATCTTCAAGAACCTCACCAGATGGAACTTTCAAAGAATTCAAATTTGTATTACTGCGTAATAATATCAGTTCATGTTTACAATTCATAATTATTTTCTTATAATCTTCAGCAAAGCCCAAAATATTACTAAGAGGTATTGAGGCAGAAAAACTATTTCCATGGGTTGTTTTTGTTCCATTTATATCCCAACCCCAAGCTTTTGCTATCTTAGCTTCATTTTCATTAAATGATACTAAACTCTTCATTGTTGTAGTCATTCCAGCATTTTTGATTCTATCTATTTCAACTCCATTTAGTTCATAACGAATATCTTGAAAAAGAAACAGTAATGGATTGTTTGTGAATTCCACAGCAGTAACTTTTAGTTTTGTATCCTTCTTTATGATGTTTACTGTTCCTTCTAAATAAAGGGTACTTGCTGATGGTAGTATGTATAAATCCTGCTGATTGATAGGTATGCGGATTTCATCATTCCTGTTAAAACTTGTTACGTAAGGTTTATATGAATGATATTCGATACCGTCTATGGTGTTATCGTATGCTGGTGAACTTGTTATATCCAAAATGTTCATTTTAATAGACCAATTAATTTCAGGAACTTTTTATTTTCCCTGGTCAATTTAATTTTTTTCTTAGTTGTTCCTTTTTGGATTGTTCGATGAGTACTGATGTGTTTCATTATTGAATTACTACTTTTATTGAAGTCGATCATCTTTTCCTGATATGCAAATATAATTGAACTTCTTCACCGCGTAGATTTATTAAATTATTATTAATATCTAATAATCTAATATTAATAGTGCTGACGTCAATTTGATTGACAGGAAAATAAATTATATTCTTTGGCACTTCTATTATTCGGTATCCTGGAGGCACGTTAGGAGCAAATTCATAAAGAATATGGCTTGGTTTTCCATTAATATATGATCCGCTCACTATATCACATTCGACTCTTACCACTGTTGTCGATAAAATGTTAACTGGGAGTTGCGACTCGTGTATTATATTGGCTTTAAGAGTTTTATTACCAAATCCTAGTAAAGTTCCTGGAGAATTAGCTTTTTCAAAATGGATATCTTTAGAGCAGAAGATAAACGATTTCAACGTGTTATTATTGCAAAATAAATTAAAAGCGACTCCTTTTTTTACGTTTGACTTTAGATAATCAGAAATATCTTGCAGTTCGTAAGTGCCTTCTGGTATGTCTACGACTTCGTTATTGTCATAATAATATTTATTGTTTCTGTTATCAATGTTAGGTATTGAATTGAATGTTGAGAAATATAACAGAGCACACTCGTATTCATCATCAAATTGTAAAGCTGGATAATAGGTAGTGGATAAAATAGAGGTGTTGCCTGTTATTGACAGCGTGAAAGACATTTTAGAAATGATGGTAATAAAAACACGTTTATAAATATATAGTCACAATACTTTATTAGAACATTTTATACAAATAGTATTAGCATAACATTTTTTCCAAAATTCACTTAGGAACTTTAAACATAAATGACCACAATTAGATGTATTAAAACGTTGATATCTACAATAATTGTATGTTATATTAAATTTTAAATATCTTATTAACTCAATTGGTGGCTTTAAATCACCAAAGCTATCAAAATACTCACAATAGTTAAAATGTTTTACATAGGCTACCCAATGGGTTCCTTCATTCTCTGAGCTATCTAAATTAACAATCGCACACTCAATGTCCTTAGGCTTTGGCGGCAATTCATTTCTCATGAAAACACCTCTAAAGTAAGGTATGTGTTTAGTAGCATACTCTAATATGTCTATATCAGTGAGAGCACGCTTGGGTAACCTTTCTATTAGTTTTTTGAACTATTTACAAAAATACCATTGCCTTTTTTATATGGTTTTATATATAAGCCTTTTCCTAAGGCGATACTTTCCATCGTTTTATTATGACGTTGGGCTTCTTCCAAATTCTTTTTAGCTGCTTTATGATCATTTACAGCTTTAGTAATACCTGCTGCACCTCCAACCAATGCACCTAGAGCAGACAGTCCTGCGAATATTGGTATAAGTGGTAAAATACCACCTGTTTTTGGTAACGGTATTACACGAGGCAGACACACTCCTTTTTTATTTTTTATCAGTTTTTTCGCAGCTGAATATGCAGCTTTAATAGCTCTAGAATTGCTTTTTGGTTTTAATTTTTTCAGTCGTTTATGTATTGTAGAGACGATCGATTTAAATGTTCTCACGCCAGCACCATGCTTCATTTTGGTTTTCATCACTTTGCTCACAAGCCACGAAGACAGTTTTTCTCCTCTTCCTGCATTTTTCGATTTCATCCGTTGCTTTGCCATATTTAATAATTCTAAATCAGCTCTGTGTCGATCTTCCAATTTATTTGAATTATCGTATGCTATATCGTGTCTCATGCAAGCATTATCAAGCTCATTAACTCCTTGATCACCTCTCAATAATCGTTTTCTTAATCTGGTACCAGGTCCACAGTAATTGTACCCAGGTAAATGCAATTCAAATGGTAAGTTATTTATGATGCTGTTAACGAGTCCACCACCATGCATAGCTGAGTTATAAATGAGATAAAATATCTAAATAGACTTAATTTTATATACTTAGGTATGTAACTCTATAGAAAAGATAATCATACAATTGCTCGTTTTTCAATCCAACTGTTTTCAGTACTAGGTAGACCTAACCACTTTACGAATAATTTATTACCTTTTTTTCTTATAACCTTTTCAATTAGATACACATTAGGACACTTAGTTTTTTGAAGTTCTTGTTCATAAAAACTTCCTAAAATTGGTTGATAGTGTAGATCTTCTATGGAATAAGTGATAGGTTTAGAACCATGAACTTTTTTAATCAAAAACAATTCCGTAGACCAGTTTGGGGTGTATCCTTTTTCAAAGTTACCTTTATATTTACTTATACGAACATGGTCGCCAACTTCTAATTTTCTGGTCTTTGACAGACAATTAATTTCCTGTGATTTGATTATATTTCTCAATACTTCACTTTGGTTTGATTGGTTAACATCGTTTGGTTTATATTTTATTGTTCGATGTATTGTGTTATTGTATGTTGCCATAACACTTTCTAAAAGCTTTCCAATCCATTTATAACTACCATTCAAACTAAAATTTTTATACAACTTGTTCTTGAGAGTTTTGATTAGTCTTTCTACTATAGAAGCCTTTTTTATGGAATATGTAGAGTAATGATTAATTTTATTTTTTAGCATAACTTTTTTAAATTCATCGTTATAAAATTCTGTGCCCATGTCAGTTTGTAAGTTAACTGGCTTTCGATAATTTTTAAATAATAGCGAACTAAATGCATTTGCTATTTCGGATTTAGTCTTCGTTTTAACAGGGATAGCCCAGGAAAATTTAGAAAAACAATCTATTACAACAAAAATATACCTATATCCATTATTACAACTTTTTATATTTTGAAAATCCATAAGATCAGCTTGCCATAAATCATCAATTCCTCTTAATATTAACGATCGTCGAACAAAGTTTTTACGAGCTGTTTTATGAATTTCATTTACTATTTGTAGCTTACTCATTTCTTTGATTTAATGATTTGGTCTAATTCAGCCTTTGTATAATAATCTGCTTTTAAATTCTCAATGCCTTTTTTAACATCTGCTTTTAAATCGTTGAATATTATATCGACTTCTTGTTTTTTTACAAACAATTGAGATTGGCTGTCTACGTATTCCTTGTTCACAGCATCGGTATTTTTCAATGGAATTGTAATCCCAGTCAACCTTGTATTTTGTAAATCGAACTCTCCGGTTTCAGTTCGCATCAAGACTTTATCAAAATTTTCTAAAAAGTCTGGTAAACGCAATCGTTTATGAATATGATGTCCAAACTTATCCATTATTGTGAACTGATGGGTGTTGTTGACAAAGATCAAATGATACTATTTTTAGAAATGTATGCTATTTATTAAGGTATAATGTTGCTTTCGCGCAGTTCTTCTATAATAGATATTATTTCATTATCTAACCCAGTGTTACCAGCATCTTTTGAAGCAATCAATAGTTTTAATCTTTCAACCAGTTCATTAGGATTGTCCCAGTAAACGTAGTCAACATTTTTCTTCCACTGTTTCAACAGAGGTAGTCCTTTTCCTTGATGAAGTAAATCAGGTTGACTACTGTCAGTGCTCGCTGAAACTTTACGCAACTTAAATAGCGGTTTTATTATATTCAAGTATTTTCGACCTCTGTTACTTCTGATTGGTTTATTTGGATCGAATTCTCTTCGGTGCACATTTGTTTCTAGTAACATTATTTTATAATGTCTCAAATCTTCATCAGTTATTGCAGATATATTAGGTACTTTTTTAAACAGAAGTTCCTTTATACCAGGAGTATATTTGTACTTGTTTGCACCAACTTGAATATAATCATCAAAAAGAGTTACACGCGAAGATCCCATCATGTGTTTACCTCGTTCATTTCTCACGCCAAACGGAACATCTTGTAAAGTTTTGGAAGACATGGACCACGAAGAAATTTCTTGATCACTTGAACCTGATTGCACTGATTTAAATGATTCCTCATTTTCTTCATTATCAGATTTTTCTGAATTCTCATAGCTTTCATCTGAATCATTAGAGTCTCTTGGACTAAATACGTCGAACTCGATGTTAGAATCTCTCTTAAGAGTTTTGTCCTTGTCTAATGGACTTGAAGTTTCAAATTGTACTCCTTTAGTTTGGGAACACGTTTTAGATTTTTCCACCATTTCATTAAGAGGACTTGTAATTGGTTTAAAAACAGATTCCAAAATACTATTGTTTTCCATTTCAATATCTCGCATCTTTTTAACCTTATTTTTAACAGCTGCCGCAGCCTTTACAATTTGTCTCTTTAGATTTTTTTCCATATCTTTAAATTGAATTTCAATTGATTGAACTATTGTCAGTGTTCTCACGAAAGTGATAACATATGTTTTTACTTCAGCTATTTATAGTAGGCTAGCAATAGAGTATAATCAGAAATACAATCGTGTTATATTGGCGAATACTCGCCTACAAATTGGACACTTATTACCAATGGAAAAAGCACACTTTGCACAAGCCGCAGCATGACCACAAGGTAAAAAACAAGTGTTAAGCTCTTCTTCTAAACAAATTTTACAGATTATTGAAGATGATGTATTTACTATCAAAGGTAGATCATCCAGTGGAGTCTGTTGGCAATTTTTTTTAATTTCTTCGTATACATAATTTTTCATGCTCTTAACGTAGTCTTTTCCTTTCATTACTAAAACATACGGACATGACTGGAACCAGCGCGCGTGCTCTACCCATGGTTGATCTTCGGAGTTCCAGTCTTTAAGCCTTCTATCGCAGTAAAAACAAATAACTCTATCGTCACAGCCTGCATAAAAAAATCCTGCTTCAGCCATTTCTTGTGGTTTTTGTGTTAATCCTCGAGGCCAGGTATCGAAACTTCTTAAACGTTTGTATACAGTGGAGTATATACGGTTCACAGGATTATTAAACATGATTTCTATATTTAATTATTAAGTTTACTGCTATTAGCTGTTTACTTTTCAACACCTCGACAAGCATTGACATATTTACGACATACATACTAATGAAACACAACAAACGTATCGAATTTCTTTCGGTAACATCCTTTGTTTTTTTCACAATCCTTGTTAATCACTACATAACTGTAGGGTTCTTTCCATATATTTGCACACATTTCTCTAAATTCCTGCCACGTCATATCTGTATTGACGTGTTCATCATAAATATGTCTCATATTTATATCATCTTGCTTAAAGAGAACAATTAAATTTGCATTATCTCTCACTAACTGTTTTGGTATTTTGCTATAAGTCTGATTTAGATAAAAACAGTCTATATATTTATGTCTTCCCATTGCAAAATAGTCGCGCATATTATTTTGATTCTCACACGCTACGTCATCGAATATAATTATTGAGTTACATTTTGCTGCCTCTGGAGTAAGAACTTCTTCATTTTCATGATACTTAGAAAAAGTAACACCAGGAACCATTCGTAATACCTGTTCCAAATACATGTATCTCGGTTGATAAAGAGTTTTTGAATAAACATAAACATTTTTAAATTGCAAACCATTTTCATGTAAGATGAGTCCGATAGCCAAATTAGTTTTTCCACAGTTCGACGGGCCACATATTATACATCGTATTGTATTTGGTAAAAGCTTTCCATGACGAAAACTGCGTTTTTCAGAATTAATATTTATATTTTCGAATTTTAATGATATTGGCTGCTTAACGAACTTCATTGCAAGAGCGCTTTTCGCAGAATGATAAGTAATGTTTAGTAACCACATTAATAAACATTATAATTTTCACCGGAGGCTTTGAGAGTTCTAAAACATGTTGATCAAAATTATTACACCGGAAGCTTTGAGAGTTCTAAAACACAAGTGGCGAGAGATAATCAATTTTTAGTTATTGGGTGTTCTACTCCAGCCACATCTGTTGATTAAACGATATACCCAACTGCAACAAGTGAGCGCAGCAAGCGGAGCGAACGCAGTTGGGTATATCGTTTAATCAACAGATGTGGTTGGAGTAGAACACCCAATAACCACCTACTCATAATTGGGTTAACAAATGCAATCCACTAATTTCGTCGTATCGATGGATCGAACCGTGGCTTAATTGGCAGAGCACCTGGACGTGTAATCCGGGGGGTGCGGGTTCGAGTACCGTCGGTACGATGAAATTTTGGATTGTGTTTAACAATTTACAAAAATATAAAGTGTGTGACACTTCAAAGAAACATAATATATTTTATAAGTAGGTATGTATTATTAGCCTTTGCACTAGTAGCGCGAACATACAGCTCAGGTTCAGCCGGGTGAAGCTTAAATAATCTTCTAATAAGTAACTGATTCTAGATTGTATCGATTGTAAGTTCTTTAAGATCTATTTTTTGAGTTTTTTTTAGGATTGGTAAGTTTTACTAGCTTATGGTGTTTTTACGTGAAATACTGTGTCCCACAACACAGGTTTTTAACCTAGTGTGGAACTCAGAGCTCCATTAACATGTTTAATTTTCTCTGGTAATAAACGTATTATTTATTGTTTATTTATTTATTTATAACATGAACTTATTACATTAAACATACATTCAGACGCTTACACAAGCCAGCTTTGTCGGCTTTACCCGAGGATGACGGGAAGACTTATCACCTCAGAATACCTTATTAGCGAATTCATAACAAAGTAAATTCTTAGAAACCATATACTTCAGGGAACGCAAAATATACTCATTATATAAAAACTCACGTTCATTTTAAACTTATAGATTTAAAAACGGGAATTTAACGTGACTTACGCGATGTCGATATAGCGATCGACATATGTTTCAGCCTCATCCGAAGGCCTTCTTCAGGATCTTGAGTGCGGGGCGCTCGTCGACGCGTCGCACCTCGCACTGCGGGGCGCTGCTCGTGCAGCGCGGGCGGACGGAGCGGGCGGCGGCGGCGGCGGTGGTGGTGTTGGTGGGGGGTAATGATGCGGTGTACATAGTGGAGGCGCGGGATTAGGTTGGAGGGCTTCGTCTTCATCACTGCTGTTTACTTCAGACGAGACCTCATCCAACCGGCAGACGGAACTCACGGTGTCCTCCTCACTGTTGCCACTGGTGACGTGCTTTCCATGAAGAACGGTTTTCCACGTATTTGACAGGTACCACCCTCTGTCTCTGTTAAAGTTACGACGACGACTGATCTCAATGGCTTCTCGGATTTTGCGGGGTACAAAGTACTTTTCACGCGCCAAATTCCGTGCCTTGTCAAATCTGATGTAGTGCGTCGTCCCAGATGTGAGAGCGTGCTCTGTAACCGCCGAGCTACCGCTGTCCACGTTCTTCATGGAAGCAATGTGTTCTTTGAGTCTTGTGGACACGTTTCTTCTGGTCTCGCCTACGTAGCTTGCACCACAGTCGCAAGGAACGACGTAGACCCCAGGAGCTCCTAGGGGATCCTTATCCTTTGGAGAGCGCAACAATTGCCTAACACGTGAGGGGGGGCGGAATATCGTCTTGATGCTATATCTTCGGCGTAACAAGTGTCCAATTTTATCCGTGACCCCCTTGACGTATGGTAGGTACGTTGCTGCTCTCTCAACCGTAAATAACATAAAATTGGACACTTGTTACGCCGAAGATATAGCATCAAGACGATATTCCGCCCCCCCTCACGTGTTAGGCAATTTTTGCGCTCTCCAAAGGATAAGGATCCCCTAGGAGCTCCTGGGGTCTACGTCGTTCCTTGCGACTGTGGTGCAAGCTACGTAGGCGAGACCAGAAGAAACGTGTCCACAAGACTCAAAGAACACATTGCTTCCATGAAGAACGTGGACAGCGGTAGCTCGGCGGTTACAGAGCACGCTCTCACATCTGGGACGACGCACTACATCAGATTTGACAAGGCACGGATTTTGGCGCGTGAAAAGTACTTTGTACCCCGCAAAATCCGAGAAGCCATTGAGATCAGTCGTCGTCGTAACTTCAACAGAGACAGAGGGTGGTACCTGTCAAATACGTGGAAAACCGTTCTTCATGGAAAGCACGTCACCAGTGGCAACAGTGAGGAGGACACCGTGAGTTCCGTCTGCCGGTTGGATGAGGTCTCGTCTGAAGTAAACAGCAGTGATGAAGACGAAGCCCTCCAACCTAATCCCGCGCCTCCACTATGTACACCGCATCATTACCCCCCACCAACACCACCACCGCCGCCGCCGCCGCCCGCTCCGTCCGCCCGCGCTGCACGAGCAGCGGCCCGCAGTGCGAGGTGCGACGCGTCGACGAGCGCCCCGCACTCAAGATCCTGAAGAAGGCCTCCGGATGAGGCCGAAACATATGTCGATCGCTATATCGACATCGCGTAAGTCACCATTATTATTATTGTAAATGCGAAAGTCAGTTTGTTTGTTTGGGAATTCTTCACGGTTAAACGGCTGGACTGATTTAACTGAAATTTTGCACAGGAATAGCCATTACTATGGATTAGGCTATAGAATACATTTAAACGCGGGCGAAGCCGCGGGGCACAGCTAGTAAGTATATTATATATAGAAATTACTAAACCGAAGTAACATAAACTTTTTACAGACATTACAAAATGGATGTCACTCGAAATAAATATCATTCATTTTAATCCCATGACACTTGTAGGAGCATATTATACCGACGTTCCGCCTGACTTGCAACCAAAAAGTAGCTTACCGCCATCAAGGAAAAAATCTGCCGCTATACCCTTACAATGTTCCTACAGCTCACACTCCAAATAATTTTTTTGTTTAAGAGGTTATGCCTTCCGTTTGAAATCTATCAAACCAAATCAAATTTTATCTAGCTATGACAATTATCTCCGGAGATAAACAATATAAGCAAATTTGTATACTTAGATGACATGATTATAACTAGCCAGTACTTTGACTATCGCGGCATGTGAAGTCGGTTTTTTCGTTGTGTACGATTATTCCAGATACGAACGGAAAAATAGGCATTTTGGCGTTCAAAATTGTTTCGGCAGTGGTTGGCTGAATTAGATCGCTTTTAGCCACAGAAATATAAATAATAATACCTTGTTATTAATATGTTTGTGCTTCTAGCTATACAACCGCCTATAATTTCACTATCATTGTTAATTAATTGTTATATGCTTATATCTATCTATATAGAAAGATATAATGCAATAATAAATTTAAGAAATATAATCCAATGTTCAGAAAATCAACACCTCGTAGGTCTGAGATCTATGTCGTATCAGTCCAATCTAGAGAGGCAGGATTGCGGTGGTAAGCCGATTAGAGCGAGATGTCGGTTGTCAATACCCGATTACAAGGCCACCCTGCAGCGCTGCACGGCTGGATTACATGACGTCATATATCTTATATGATATCTTATAACATAAGGATAACGGGTTTTAATGGTATCTTAATGTGATATGAAAAGAAAAACTTACATTTTTTTTTATTCCTTTCTATGTAAGTAATGAATATTTTTTTAGACAAGTATGTATGTAGATTACGCAAAAAGGATTTCTGTTTTCTTTGCGTTGTATTTTGTACCGATACTTTTTTAAACTCAATTCTTTCTTCACTTCTGAAAAAAAATCATACTTCTAAAGTATAATTGGATTAAACCGGTCTCCGCTGTAAAAATTAATAGTTTTTTATGTTTCATTATACTAAGACTTCCTGTAGGTGCTCACAACGCAAATGTTAGTCGTTAAAATACCCTACTCATGAAAAAAGAACCATCAAATTAGTGACGACGTGAAGTATGAATAAAAACTGCCATTTAGTTCCCAACCGACATTATTATAACTTTTGTGGTGTAAACGATCTATTGAAATACAGGCTGATTATTTCAATTCTGATTCTTTCAAACAATATAGACCATGGACTGTAGTCCAGCATCGATCTCTCAGACCTCGATCTATAAACAGAACCGTAAAAAGACAGCAGAATATTGCCTTCGCACTACATCTTTACACATTATAAAACAAAGTCGCTCCCGCTGTCTGTACGCTTTGATCTTTTAAACTACGCAACAAATTTTAATGCGGCTTTCAGCAATAGAAAGAGTGATTCAAAAGGAAGGTTTATATCTAAGACTAGAAGTGCCCCGCATCTTCGCCCGCGTTAAAAACTCTTTTTATTTACTTAAAACTATTCTTTTGTAAAAACCTTTCTATCATAAAAGACATTATATAAGAATTAGCCAAATCGGTTCACCCGTTCCATGTTATTGCGTGACTAAGGAAAATCGGGATTCATATTTATAAAACCCAAAAAACCCAAATTTTCAGACTTTGTTACCTACCCCATTTTAAAAATTCCTGCAATACGTACTTACTTATTTATTAACAGAAGTACCTATGTAAAGTTTCGAATAAAACAGACTATCTCATCTTGTTTCGTCATACAAACTTTGAATCTTCTTTCCGTATCCAGGGGGAAATTTAAAGAAAATCCTTTCTTAACGGATACCTTCGTCATAATAATATACTATCTGCATTCTAAATTTCAGCGCAATCCGAAACAATATTGATTTTCAGACTTTGTTACCCCACTTCACCCTCTTAGGGTGGCATTTTGTGAAATCCCGAATTTCGTATATATTTATTTATTTACAGAAGTACTGGTGTGAAATTTCGAATAAAATTACTATCCAAACTTTGAACCCCACTTCATCCCCTTTAAGAGTTAATTTTATAAAAATCCTTTCTTACCGAATACCTACGTCAAAATAACTATCTGCATGCAAAATTTTAGAAACAATATTGATTTCAGACTTTGTTACCCCATTTCACCCTCTCAGGGGTTGAATTTCGAAACAGCTTGAAACACTTAACACACTTATTTATTTACTGAAGCATTTGTGTGAAGTTTAGAATAGAAAAGACTATCTTATCTTGTTTCTCCATACAAACTTTGAACCCCCGTTTCATCCCCTTAAGCAGCGAATTTTAGGAAATCATTTCTCTGAGGGAACTAACGTTGTAATAACTATCTACATGCCAAATTTCAGCACAATCCGATACAATAATGATTTTCAGACTTTGTTACCCCATTTCACCCTCTTAGGTGTGGAATTTCAAAAAACCTGAAACATGTATTTACTTATTTTTTTACTGAAGCACTTGTGAGAAGTTTCGAATAGTAAAGAATATCTAATCTTGTTTCTCCATACAAAGTTTGAACCCCTATTTCACCCTCTTAAGGGGTGAATTTTGGAAAATCCTTTCTTAGTACATCCTTAAATACTAAGACAAATATACCCTCAAAATTTCAAGTCTCTACGACCAGCGGTTTAGGCTGTGCGTTGTCTGTCAGTCAATCAGTCAGTCAGTCAGTATGTCAGGACAAAGATTCTTATAGTATTAGATAGATTAAACGCGGGCAAAGCCGCGGGGTGCAGATAGTTGTATTATAAAACGATCTAACTTCAGTAAAGGCAACTCGATAATGTACAGTTCATATTTCTTACCAATTTGATAATTGATTATGATTTATTTTATGCTTTTGACGTGTATATGTGCGTATATTAATACTGCCAACTTACTGAATAAATGCTTTGATTCTTTGATTCTAAATCAAGAATTATATTTTGAAATCAAAGCTGCAGTAATGGATTTGATACTGATAGAATATATGCAAGTTTGATTAAATTTTCTTCCAATACTTAGAAAAGACGATGGAAATATTTTTAACTTATATATTATGTTTCTTTGAAGTGTCACACAATTCATACTTTTGTAAATTGTTAAACACATTCCAAAATTTCATCGTACCGACGGGACTCGAACCCGCACCCCCCGGATTACACGTCCAGGTGCTCTGCCAATAAAGCCACGGTTCGATCCATCGATACGACGAAATTAGTGGATTGCATTTGCTAACCCAATTATGCATTGGTGCAACTTATATATTTGTTTGCCTCTTAACGGTCAAATTGCTAGACCAATTTGGCTAGTATGTTGCATAAAGGTAACATAGGACATAAGATACTTTTGAATATAAGTTTAACCGCAGAAGGTAATAGGATAGTGAGAAAAAAGCTTGTTATTTACCAATAAATAAATTACTAGGTGACTTTGCAATAGTATCACAAATACCGTATAATTCAATAAAGTCAGCCTTGTACCAAGTTTCATGTTACACAGACAGGAATTTCATTAAAATTTTGACCAGCTCAGGGCACGTGCTATGCCGTAGCTACGTAGGCCAAATTCGCGTAGCATCATCACGTAGGCGCCGTTATAACGCATCGCACGTAACGGCGGGTGCTACGGTCTGCCGCTACACCTGTTATGAACACGTTCTTTATTATATTTGTCTCGGTATTGCTACCGTGTAAACATTATTTGTCGGTGTGTAGGGTGGATTAAAATTTGTTATCTTATTTTTAAAGGTGACGCGTGTGGCTCGGGGATTATTTATTTTTGTTTTTATTCAGAATTCTGTTTCAAATACTCTGGAGAGCATGAATATGCATGTTAGAGCGCTTGAAAAAAATTAATTTGTATGGAGAGGAATTTTAGTTCGTTTTAATCGCGGTGCTTGTGGTTAAGAGATGGGGATAAAATATTTTCTCGTCACGACACTTCACCCGTTACCTTGAGACGAATAATATATTAATTGTTGAATATCAAATGCCCTGTAATTTTACTGGACACTGCCATTCGAACCAAAACATATATCTATTTCACAGTTAAATATGACGTTTTGGTGGTATCGTCCAAAGTGGAGTAGCAGAGAAATCCTACCCACTAATAAAGAACTGAACATAATACCAGAAACTTAAAAAAAGCGTAGATATTCATTAAAAGTAACAATTATAACTGCAATTCTGGTCAACGTACTAACAGTTGCCAAACATATCATAATAAGGCGGAACATCGCGCGTCCACACAAAAGCCTTGGCGTCAGGCCAGGAAGAATCAAAACTAATATTTGGAATCCGACACCCATTCCGAATGAAATGTGCACAACGTGTCGTTGCTGTCATTCTGATATTATGTTTCTTTAACCACCAAACAAGAGCATGTTTGCCGGATATCGGCATGATGGTGCAACCATTTCTATAAACGCGTTGAAATTGGGACATGTTGAACTATTTAATTTTTTTAGTATAGTAATGTGGGTTGCACATAGCTAGTATTTTTGTTAACCCTTCGAAGCTAAATATGCTTGTGTCTGGAGTGGGATCACGTCAATAGTCCAAGAGGTGAGGATCGAACTCACAACCTCTCGATCGCCAGGCCGACGCCTTAGCTTTTGAGCTATTGGCGACATTACTAGGGGGATATAGCCTCAAAGCGTGTTGAATGGATTTACAGCTAATATCACCTTCAAGTTCAGAACTTATTTATTTAGTCAATCAAATGAAGGAAAAATATAATCTTAATTAATTTTTATTTACCTTTTTTTTTTGTACTGATCATAGTATAGGTATTATCTAATACAAGTATTTCTAAGCCCATTAGTTCCATCAGGCAACATCGCCACTTTTCTACCGACTTCAAAAAAGGAGGAGTTTCTCAATTAAACTTTTTTTTGTATTTGTACTCCGTCATTTATTAATTTATTTCATATCCAGACAAAATCATCTTATTTCTTATATCTCAATTTTTTTAGGGTTCCGAACCCAAAGGGTACCAAATGAACACTTTCTGAGACTTTGTTGTCCGCCGTCCGTCCGTCCGTCCGTCCGTGTGTCTGACATATGTGCGCACTTTACAGATCTGTATCTTCTTAACCGTTATAGGTACATACTTGAAATTTTCAAAAAGTATATATCCGTCAGTGTATAACGGCCCAGACACCAAATGTAATAGATGCATGTAATTTAATTAAAACTTGTTATGCACTAAAAAGGGTAAAATAAGTTATTTAAAAAAAAAAAAAAAACGACTTCATAATCACAAACAGGCACAAAAGCGAAAAATAAATTACTTAAAATTATTATAAGCGCTACCCACTTATCTATTTGAAGTCGGTGCCAGCCAAGTCGATTGGATAGTAGATAGATACTATGTATGTAGTAGTAGTAGTAAGTAGGTACATGTAGGTTAGTAAGTAGGTAGATACATGTAGGTATTATCTATCTACTACCTATTAGACTTGGTTGGCACCGACTTCAAATAGATAAGTGGGTAGCGCTTATAATAATTTTAAGTAATTTATTTTTCGCTTTTGAGTGCCTGTTTGTGATTATGAAGTCGTTTTTTTTTTTAAATAACTTATTTAAATTACTATGAATCTTTAGTTCATACTCAAAGCAACCGAAGCTATAAGCATGATATATACAGGTCCCTCAGCCGTCTTTCCTCGCCATAAAAATATATGAGTTAAGTAACAGAACCCAGCATTTTTGGGCAGGCTCGTTTGTGTAGCGTGGGAATTTGGAATCTCTAGTGCGGGGCAAATATGGGTGATCAAAATCGATTTAGATTTATTGATTTTCATGAATTAATGGTTTTGTACGATACGTAGAGTTTATAATAACAGCTCTAAAAGATAACACAAATCAAGACACAAAATTGAGGTCTTTAGTCTATTAAAAAAAATGGGTTCTACACTAGGTCCTAATCTGTGTTTTGGTGGTCAGTTTCTTTCTAGGGCATTTTAAACGAAGAACAACGAAAATACGATGAATTACAAAATAATCGCAAGATTGTACAGTAGTTGAAATGTTTACTTTTAGTTTTATTTTTTTCCCGATTACAGGAATGTTATAATTTTGATTAATGTGTATGTATGTATGTTCATCTGTTCCCTCATTACTTCTTTTCTCCTTATCATAATTATTTGACAAATGAGATCAGATCAGACGTTAACTTTTTATGATAAAAATCAACAGGACAAACAAACGCTCTCCTGTGAGCTCCTGGTAAGCGATGAAGTCGGCCGATAACAGAGTGTATAATCACCGCACTACATACATAATTATACGCACCTTAAAACATTAAGATGATAGTCACTAAAGATACTAATTGTAATCAGGATGTCTATCAAGGTAAGTTATATAATAATACATTATATATTTGTATTTCACGGACACATAGCATTCATAGCAGTCAAAGCAGTAGAGGAAAGGAAGGTAATTTGAAATACCACTTCGCTTTAGGTCCGTGTCTCTTTTCCATCATAAACTATCAATCTGCAAGCTATCAAAATTAACTAAACATCCCTACAAAGTAAATTTTACATATAGTATACACATATATTTTTACACATATATTTACTGCTAACTTCGTTATGAAGGATATAATTACGCCATTGTTTTAAAAGAAAATGTATTATATCCTAAAGAGCTACTGTTTAAAATCGGTCCGTAACTTGACTGAAAATTATTTAACCTTTTGGTATTCCAAATTACCTTCAGTCTAACACACTACTTCACATTTTGATCTCGGATTACCATTGTGGAAATTTGGCGAACTAACCGTATAACTTTTTTAAATTTATTCCTTCATATGTTGTCCTTCAGTACATAATACATGTGATACAAAGAAATGAGTACCAATAAACTATTTGTTGGTGCTGGTACTCACATCCGCAACGCGCGACCGTATAATAATTAATAACTACTCATTTATAGCTCAAATCTACAGTAATTTCTTGCTATTTTATTTTTTTAATTATTTCGACAGATAGCGTCAATCTTTAATATTCCACTGCCGTTGAAATGAGATGGCACTACTAGTTTCTTTAAACCCTCCTACTCCAAATTACCTGCAGCGTTCCAAATTAATTTAAAAAAAAAACTCTTTTTTCCTCTACCGCCTCAGGCGGACTAGCAGAAGTTGTAGAAGGGTTCCTACTAATTCGCCTGAGGCGCGTGAGATCAAAAGACACCTAGCATATCAGTTACATTAATAAATGTATTCTGACGCTGAATATTAAAGTGGATTAATATCTAAAAAAAACCGACTACACATGCCGCACGAGTCAGTTTCAGTAGCAAGTTAGACATTCTAGAGATACTCATCAGATCTGGATTTAAATCTATTTTTTTTTCAGTGACATGATGAGAATTTGCCCGTATCTTTTTATCGTGTTGACTCAGGATCTTGATTTTTATACACCTAATCGGGACTACAGACCTCTGTATCTGGTATAAATTTCAACTTGTTAAGTCCACCCGTTTTTGTAAAAATCGGTGGTGACACACGGACAGACAGACAGACGGACAGACGGACAAGAAAGTGATCTTATAAGGGCTTCTTGTTTTACCTTAAGAGGTACGGAACCCTAAAAACAACGGGTTGCACTCCGGGAGCGCCGGCAGAAATGAAAACTTGAACATTGACGTTGTGCATTTGGTCTACTCTCCCCCCGTCTTACGAATTTTCGATCAGGTCACGTGTCCTGACGCGAGTTTAACCTTTTTACCCATCCCAAAAAGTTCACAACGCTGCTAAAGAAGTTTTCACTTCAAAACAGCTCTCTTCAATAGACCTCTTCAACAACCTCTTCAATAGATTATGACACAGATTATAATACCTACAAAGCTAATATTTCTACAGAAAATTCTTTTGAAGGACTGTTACTGGACGATGAAGACCTATCTATAATCTCACAAGGTAAATCGAACCTAAACAGAAGTCGCCCTAATATTAAGACCGATAATTCTGACAAAATTAAACATCTAGAAAAAAAAGTTTCGGAGCTTATGGAAAAACTAGAAATAGCTGAAAACGAGATAAGCAATCTAGTGTTGGAAAATGTATGTCTAAAGAAACAAATTATTTCCTACGGCACCCAGGTAAATCAACTGAAGGACATATGCAAAACAACACTTAAGAAAATAGCCCACAAGGTAAACAGGACGAGTCTTACTAGAACCAAACTGGATTTCTCAGCTTTACAAACCACACCAAAATTGCAAAACTCCCTAAATGACAATGTTATAGATAAAGGATCGTCGGACAAAATGAGACAACAGAACAATAATACCATGAAAAGTATACAAAAAATCTCATCAGATAAAGGTGAACTTCAACAACATGGTCTTACACAAAAACTGATAAACACAAGAAACATCTATATTATTGGAGACGAACAAGTGAAAGGACTGGCAAGACATTTGATTAGGACAGAAACTAGCAAACACACCAACTATAATATTCAAGGAATAGTAAAGCCCTATGCACCGTCAAGTGAAATATTACGTGATCTACAACAAATTAGAAATTTAAAAGAAGACGATATAATTTATAGATTTAAAAACGGGAATTTAACGTGACTTACGCGATGTCGATATAGCGATCGACATATGTTTCGGCCTCATCCGGAGGCCTTCTTCAGGATCTTGAGTGCGGGGCGCTTGCCGACGCGTTCAACCTCGCACTGCGGGCCGCTGCTCGTGCAGCGCGGGCGGACGGAGCGGGCGGCGGCGGCGGCGGTGGTGGTGTTGGTGGGGGGTGATGATGCGGTGTACATAGTGGAGGCGCGGGATTAGGTTGAAGGGCTTCGTCTTCATCACTGCTGTTTACTTCAGACGAAACCTCATCCAACCGGCAGACGGAACTCAAGGTGTCCTCCTCACTGTTGCCACTGGTAACGTGCTTTCCATGAAGAACGGTTTTCCACGTATGTGACAGGTACCACCCTCTGTCTCTGTTGAAGATACGACGACGACTGATCTCAATGGCTTCTCGGATTTTGCGGGGTACAAAGTACTTTTCACGCGCCAAAATCCGTGCCTTGTCAAATCTGATGTAGTGCGTCGTCCCAGATGTGAGAGCGTGCTCTGTAACCGCCGAGCTACCGCTGTCCACGTTCTTCATGGAAGCAATGTGTTCTTTGAGTCTTGTGGACACGTTTCTTTTGGTCTCGCCTACCTAGCTTGCACCACAGTCGCAAGGAACGACGTAGACCCCAGGAGCTCCTAGGGGATCCTTATCCTTTGGAGAGCGCAACAATTGCCTGACACGTGAGGGGGGGCGGAATATCGTCTTGATGCTATATCTTCGGCGTAACAAGTGTCCAATTTTGTCCGTGACCTCCTTGACGTATGGTAGGTACGTTGCTGCTCTCTCAACCGATGTTATTCGGCACTTTGTGGAGTTGTTCGCAATCCGATTACTCTGCTTCCAGCTGTATCCGTTTGCCTCTAACACCGCCTTCACATGCGCGAGTTCCGTGTCTACATGTTGTGGGTCACATAATCTCAGCGCTCTGTTGATAAGTGTCCGAGGCAACGACGCTAGATGGGCGGGATGGTGATGGGAGTCAGCTCTCAAGTACCGGTCTGTATGCGTACTCTTGCGGTACACTGTGTGTGAGAGATGTCCATTCTGTTGTCGCTTGAGTAACACGTCAAGAAACGGTAACGCGCCCTCTATTTCTCGTTCGACAGTGAAAGTGATCGTCGGATGTTTGCTATTTAGATGTTCTAATAAGGGTGTTACATGGTTCTTATGTAAAATAGCAAACACGTCATCCACATATCGCCACCAGTATCTCGGTCTAAAGGATATGTCGTGTAATACCGATGTCTCGAACCACTCCATAAAAATATTCGCAACTACTGGAGCTATAGGAGAACCCATGGCCACACCTTCCGTCTGAATATAAAATTCACCGCGCCACTTAAAATACCCACTTGTCAGTATGTACTTTATTATGTTCATGTACTCGATAGGTATAAGAGCTCTCTGGCATAAATCCGTTATAATTTTGAGTGTGTCCTCTATCGGTACGTTCGTGAACAATGACGTGAGTCACGCGTAAGTCACGTTAAATTCCCGTTTTTAAATCTATAAGTTTAAAATGAACGTGAGTTTTTATAATAAAAAAGACGATATTATTATTATATCGGTAGGAAATAATGACCAAAATCCTTATGTATTATTGAATAACATATCTAATGCACTTACTTACCCAGAAAATCAACATGTACTGCTGCTAAATGTTACTAAAAACAAAGACTTGAATGTACACGAATTAAATTATGAGCTCCAAGCTATGGTAAAAAACTATGATAACTTTAAATTTTTAAAAGTAAAGAATTTATACTTAAATTCATTTATTAGAAAATATTCTCAGTTTGATATGATTCGTTTTAAATTAAATGTAGAGATCAATGCAATTCAATTCGAAAGAAAAACTACTGAAAACACATGTCAACAAAACAATCAAAACATAATCAAATTTAAAAATTCGTATCGCCCCGCTGACAAAGAAGATGTTTCCAGCAATCAAATGTTTTTTTGATCCTAATGATGCAGACAACAAACATTTACAAGAAAGTATGTCTAATAGGCATCAAATACAACTTACAATCTTGTATCAAAACATTGCGGGTTTATGTAACAAGCTAGACATGATAGAAGTTGCTCTCAAAGATCTAGCAGATATAGGTAAAGAGGTGGATATTCTATGTTTTTGTGAAACGTTTGTTAAGGAAAATTTTGAAACTAATATAGTGATAAAGAACTTTAAACTAGCTTCATCCTTCTGTCGAAACAAATGTAGAGGAGGTACATGTATTTTAGTCAAGAGAATGTTGCCAACAAAATCTTTAACAGTTCCGTCAGATCTAGCTACCAAATTTAGCTTCGAATGTTGCGGAATCGAATTACTTGGCCTAAATTTACTAGTATTTTGCATTTATAGAATACCTGAACAGAAAAAATCAAGTGTTGGCCTATTTTTACACAAGTTAGACAAGCTTTTAAACTACCTCACAGACACTTACAAACATAAAAAGATAGTAATATGTGGAGATTGGAACATTGATTTTCTTAAGGTCAGCAATGTTGTTACTAAAGATCTTATTAGTATTCTGAAAAATTACAATTTTCAGGCTCATATAAAGGCTCCTACAAGGATAAATTCATGCTTAGATAAAATAGCAAGCAATATAAAAAATGTGCATTCGGAAACCCATATTCTTGCCCTGTCTGATCATGAAACAGCTCAAACAATAAGTATTAAATCAGACAAACGTAAAGCTTACACAACTTGTTTTGAACATAGACGTGATTTCAGTGAGGAAAATATGAGAAAATTTTGTGAGTGTGTCTCTTCTCTCTCCTTTGCTGAGGTGTTTCAAGCACAATCGCTAAATAGTGCGTTTGATTCGTTTCACCAGACTATCTGTCTACTGTTCAATTTATTTTTCCCGTTAATTAAAGTTAAGATTAATAACAAACCTGTTACTTTAAACTGGCTTAATAAAGGTCTCAAGCGCTCTAGTAAAACAAAGCGTCACTTGTATATGACTTGTCGAAATACGAGTGCAAATAAAAATACCAATAAAACTTCCTATACTAAATATAACAATATTTTTAAAAAATGCATGAGGCACGCTCAAAAAATAACTAATGCTAGACGTATTAAATTTGGAAAAAACAAATCGAAAGCTATCTGGAACGTTATTAAATCTAATAATGCTGGAAATAATTTAAAGAAAAATGACATAGAAATAATTAAATTTAATAATATGACATACAGTAATCCAATTGACATTTGCAATATTCTAAATCATTATTTTATTGATGTGACTAAAAACCTATATTCTGACATAAATAATATTAACCAAATTAAATTGAATTGTAATGCAAATACACTGTTTCTAAGACCAACAGATTTCAGTGAGATATACAATATTATCAATTCGCTAAATAATACAAAAACAGGTGGTTATGATAATCTCACTACAAAAGCTCTCAAAACTATTGCTCATTCAATCTGTCCTCCTATCGCTCACATAGTAAATATGTCTTTTATAGAAGGTGTCTTTCCTACACAACTTAAAATATCAGTGGTAAAACCTATATTTAAGAAGGGGGATAAATCAGATCCAAGTAACTATCACCCCATCACAATAATACCAATACTTTCTAAGATATTTGAGAAGGCAATGTTAGTAAGATTACATTCATTTCTGGAAAAATATAACATTCTGAAAAAGGAACAGTTCGGTTTTCGCAAAGGTAGTTCCACCACAATAGCTTGTTTTAACCTAGTGAAGCTAATTACAGAAAGTATAAACAGTGGCTCCCCAATAGTATCCCTATTTTTGGATATGTCAAAAGCTTTCGACTTCGTAAATCATGATAAGCTTCTGCAAAAACTAAATATTTATGGAATAAGAGGTAAAGCCAAAGAC
Source organism: Cabera pusaria (assembly GCA_954871355.1). Taxonomy (NCBI): domain Eukaryota; kingdom Metazoa; phylum Arthropoda; class Insecta; order Lepidoptera; family Geometridae; genus Cabera; species Cabera pusaria. Next base: position 1,281,212 of record OX940901.1, read on the forward strand.
TGGTTATCTAGTTATTTACTGAATAGGACGCAATGCGTCGAACCTACTAATATAACCAAAGGTCCAAATAGAAACTTTTCTAAGCAAACTTTTCAATCAGAACCCCTTGTAAACAGCTGCGGTGTACCCCAGGGTAGTATACTTGGTCCATTACTATTCCTGTTGTACATCAATGACCTTCCTCTAGCTACTTCTCATGAATGTATACTACTTGCCGATGACACCACAGTGGTGATCAAAAGTGAAAATAGAAAAAAAAACTCAGGAAAGCTCTTATAGATATAATAACCTGGATGGAACACAATTATTTACATATAAACATAAATAAAACACATTTAATTCAATTCAATTCTTATAATTCTTATTCAACAAAAATTGACATTAAATTTAATAATAAAAAAGTGGAAGAGGTAGACGCTACAAAATTCCTAGGTATTACAATAGATAAACATCTAAACTGGAAAATGCACGTCGAACAACTGTGCCAAAAGCTTGAACGCTACGTCTTTGCGTTGAAAAAGATTCGACCAACTGTCTCAATGGAAGCAGCATTAACAGCGTATCATGGCTATGTTGCATCCCTCATCAGCTATGGGATTCTAATATGGGGTAACTCGATTGACATTGAGAGAATATTCAAAGTGCAGAAGCGTTGTGTTCGAGTTATTAATAAGGCCTGGTTTCTTGATACTTGCAAACCACTTTTCAAGACATGCAAAATACTTCCTGTACCTTGTATATACCTCAGAGAAATTTTTCTTTTTGTGAAGTCCCACCCGGAATACTTTGTTAAGCGAAGTGATGTTTTTACAAGACAATAACGGACGAAATTTACCAACTTATTATATCAACCTCGCAGTAGTAAATATATATATAACAAAAATGTTTACAATATGTGTATATATGTTTATAACATGATCTCTAATGACATGAAACTATTAGAAGGAAATAATTTTAAACGGACCTTAAATGACTGGCTTTTACATAATTGTTTTTATAGTGTTAAAGAATGTATAATGTACTGCAACAAAACCAACATTTAATTCTTATTGTATTATAGATTATTGTTTGTATATTATTTTAAAATTTGCGCGTCTGCATGCAGGCTGAATACGAAGACTACACATTACTTTAAGACCACACATTTGTAAAGTGTATTCTTGCAAATAAATTACTTGATTGATTGAACATACAGACAAATAAAGAACTTTTTGGAAGTCGGTTGAAAAGTCGATAACTTTTTTTTATATCTTATAGGCTTTATAGGCTAGTATTTGACTACTATCTCACTTGTTGGTAAGTGATGATGAACACATGTTTGGTGACAGATTTTCTAACTTGACGGTGGTAGCTGGCCAGGCGGGCACTAGATAGTGTCCTACCAAAATGCGGTGGTTGTTGGTTTCTTGACGATGTTTTCCTTCATTGAAGGACCACTGTGAAAAGCGCACATAAATTTTTCAATAGAAAAATCCATGTGTGCCCGGCGGGGTTTGAACTCGGTACCACGGCATCAAAGCCGACTGTTCTCCCGATTACGCCACCGGGCCCTCATTGTTGTAGATACCTATATTTTATAGTCTATGATAGCGATCGATATAAACAACAAAGTTGTTCGTACAACCCAACACATAATAAGCACATGTCACCCTTATATTCGAGTCATATTGTAACTACGGTAATTACAAAGTTATTCGATTGTTTCGCACAAGAACGGTACATCCCTACTTCCCCTGTTCCCAAAGGACAGGGGAAATGTAGACTCATTCTTCTACGGAAATACTTGTACTTTACTGCGGTGAAAGAATTATCCGAAATGCGTATATTACCTTGGAGAGTTTCGTAATGGTTTCGGTAAGTATATCGTTTAGAGTGATAAATAACGTAATTTAACTTAATTAGAAGTGCAGTATTAAAATAATTCAATAAAATTTTTGGCGTCTTCGTCGTCGAATTATAAAAACGTTTGTATCTCTGTCGCTCTGTCTGTTTGTTACCTAATCACGCCTAAATGGGCAATCCAATCTTACTGAAAATTAACAAGGAGAGACTTTGTAGCATAAAATACTTTACTTGATACATTATGACAAAAGCTACTTTTGTGCAAATAAAATCATGAATTATGTGTATAATTTAAATAACTCAGATCACACAAATTTTAATGTAAATTGAAAGAGCTTAATGTAATAAAATTCTTGGTGTACGTGAACCAAGTCGCGGGTATGAGCTAGTATTTACAATTCTAATAATGTGGGAAAATAAAATGCAAGGGATTTTTATTTTTGTATGTATCATTGCCACTTGGTCTGTGAATAGGTGATCATTATTTAAAATGTGAAAGTTCGTATGTTTTTTAGTAAATTGCACAAAATAGCTTAACGCATGAAGATGAAATTTGGCACACAAATAATGTATTCTTTTCTTTCTTACTTTTAGCAAATACATTTTGACGCAGGCGATGCCACGAAGCATAACTGGTACCTATAAAGCTGGGCCCAGTGAAAAACCTACAATTTATTATATTGTATGATATAGCTTTGTAACCTAGTGCCGCAGGCTACCTAATAATTCAAAATTGTACTTTATATATTTTACGCACCCAATAATATTTATCAAGTTTCAAAATCGACTCCATGACTACTACCACATACATATCATAGTCTCTACCGACCTTAAATTATTGAGCTGTAATCAAAGTTCTACTAACTTTAAACTGTATTTGGCAGCTGACAGCTGATTGCACTTTCCCTAATGAAAATTCATGTTTGAAAACGTTCTTGAAAGGCATTATTAAACCAACATTGTACTACTAGAGTTTGATAGAGTTTGCAGAAGTTCATTAAAAATTTACCAATAATTATGACTATGACGTACCCGAATTAGGAAAGGTCCGAGGATAGCAGTGGATCAAAATATACTATTAATGACGACAAAATATTTAATTAACAACCAAAAACGCCCTTAAAGCTTGGTAGCATAATTATATATTCAATTAACTAATACCTCAATATAAATATTAAGAAATATTTAAGTAGGATGTAGGTATTTATGTGTGTACCTACATTAATAATAAATATCAATCGATAAACTCTCACTGTCAAGGACTGTGTGCTGCTGGAACACCGTAAGGTTATGGTGGTAGATTTTGTCCGTGATGATTGTAAGCTACTTTTTGGTAGCAAGTCAGGCGGAACATCGATATATTATGCTCTTACCACCTGTTTGTGGATACATGCATTTACAACAAAACTGAGACTGTATCAGCTTCTAAACTCTATGAGTATCAATAACCTCACCTACAATATTTTGAAGAGTAAACGCTACTTGTATAAACAGTCAAAAAACAGTAAACGTTATATTTCTACACTTATTAACCTTACAAGATAATATAAGAATACAAGATTTTACCGCAGAATCAACATCGAGGAAAGAAAGTGAAAAGCTACCGATAATTTTCTTTCTTTGTTCGTTTCGCGCTCAAATAGTTGCTAAAGTCAATACGATATTTCACGATACAACGCACCAAATTGCCAACTAAAGCGTATCCAAACAAACAAACTGGTTTGTCTCAACTCCGCTAACTACTTAAACTTAATCCCAAGATATTCTGAAACACCTTGAAAAACAACAACACACTCTCAACTCTATTACGTGAACAATAAAGTTTAAATTAATCAAGTATCGCTACCTCGCCGCACCGGTATGTATGGACGGATTACAGTTGGCTCCCAACGGTCTCAAAAGTTGAAATTGTTAAACTGTTTCACTAAAAATGCAGTGAAAAACTTTTTTAAATTAAACAAAAGTTGTTGTCAAAATTAAACATATAATATAGGTATCGATTTGTGGCTACGACCTTTGTTAAATTAAATAGATATGACTATCTAGGGAATCGTTAAAGAATGAAATTCATTGATTACTTCATATTTTGTGACAGGAGATAAATAAATCGTCAAACATCTTATCTGCGTAATCAAAATTGACATTGGATAAGCAAAACAAGATTGTCATGATATTAGAATGTTTCCACCCTTGTAAATAAAACTCCAATGTTCTCCACTTCGCTTGTGATGACGTCACCCGGCTGCAAGTACTCCGGCGGGTTCCTGTAGACTCCCACTCCTCCCGGAGTGCCGGTGAGGATGACGTCCCCAGGCAGGAGGGTCATCACTCTCGACAGCCGCGCGATCACGTCAGGAATCTTATGTATGAACTGGTCGGTGTTGCTGCTCTGCTTCTGAACACCGTTCACTATCATCATTATCTTCAGTTTCTGCGGATCGCCGATCTCGTCGCTCGTCACTATACAAGGACCGATAGGACAGAATGTATCGATTGCCTTACCCAACAGTAACTGTCCCATCTGATCGTTTTTCTCCCAGTCGCTAGCGCCAATGTCCTGGCCGATCGTGTAACCGAACACATAATTATAAGCCTCCTCAGGCTTCACGAAACTTGCCTCCTTCCCAATTACTATCGTTAGCTCCACTTCACACACAACTTTTTCGGAGACATCAGGTCGCAACTTAACTGCCCCGTCAGGTCCAATTACAGTACTCGGGAACTTGTTAAAGATGAATGGGATGACAGGCTGAGCGAGTTTTTGTTCTTCGCAGTGGTCTTTGTAGTTGAGTCCTACGCACAGAACTTTGTCCATCCCGTGAATGGGTGCCGTCAAATGTACCGAAGCAAGGGGGACGGTGGATGAAGCCGTCGGTTTCAATTTCCTTACTTTTTCGACATCTCCATTTCTCAATATCTCCAAGAGAGTGGTCGGAAGGCTTGGATCGGCTTTGTTTATGTCAATTACATCGTCTTCGTTCAGGATGCCGACTCTCGTGTCGTTGGGGCTGCTTCTGTATTTAAATTGTACGAATTTCATTATTGATGTCTTTATTATCACGTCCCGATTGAAAATGTTAGTTTTTGTGATAAAATGTTGAATTTTTAACTATCTCAGAAGCAATACAAACACTTGAGATAAAGATAAAAGATATTACTATCAAATCTAAATATGTCAGGCGTTTGCTATGTTGTTTAAAGGTTTATTTCCCAGCCTTTGACGATATTGACGTAGATATGCAATTGGAAAATGTATTTCTCCAAAACGTTATGATTTTGAACTCATAGGAGTTCAAACTTACAATAGGGTGCATTGTAAGTTCTGAACAAATAAAGAGGGACGACTGGATTGTGCAATGGATAGATCATACTTATTGTGTTACTCCCTACAATCGTGACCGAAATGACGAGAGAGGTATACAAATGTATAGATGCATCTCCCATATTCTATTATGCATTTTGCAATATTGCTTTCCGGTCTTTTATCTTATGATATGTGACTGTATTGCGAATATATAAGCAAACAATATGCTAACTAAAACAATCTTGTTTTAGTTAAAATATCTTTTTTAATGCGGGCAAGGCCGCAAGGTGCATCTTGTAATGTATAAACACAATGCTATTATTGTGATTCTAAGAGAACGAAAAACAGTTTACAAGGTGATACCTTCATTAAAATAAATTCGTTTCTTCGATGTTTTCGACGTCTTGTTTTAAATAAGTTGCGAGTTGTTTAACATTTATCTAGAAATCTCAGACCAAATAAGACAAGACGGAAGCCCACCGAACAACGCACTGAGGCCAGTTAAAACTACGCTTCGCCGTGTACATAAACAGTTACACGCACACACATATAACAAAACTACGCCTTACCTTGCCAGGCGCGCGGAGTGTCACGCTATAATAATTCGCAATTTTAAAGTAAAAAATGCCAAATTGTGTTGTGAAAGGGTGTAAAAACCAATCTTCGAGAAATAAAAAACAGGATGGAATTACATTTTCATCACATAATCACAAAGTTTTTACTGCACGGCATTACTCATTAAGTGCACACATGTTCACGAAACCGGCCTCAACCGGTGCATTGTTAGGCGGCGGAGGTCTTGACTTCTTATTTTTTCTGAGCTAGAAATGAAAAATGTATAAGTTGGTAAAAAGTTAAGGCTGTATTCAATGTCTAGAATAAATTTGTAAAGAAATAAATCCAGTAGCGTTTCTGCAAATATGTATTGTCATGAAAATTCATGTAATTATGTAATTTTCTTATTAGACGAAAGCAGGTAAGATATGATGTGGTCGAGGATGGTGGACACGCTGGGCCTAGAACGGTATGACTCTCGAGGGCTGTGTGCCGGGACATCATAAGGTTTTTTTTTACACTTTTTCAATTACACTTTCAATTACAAACGGATAGACTCTATAGTCATAGAAGTTTATTGTTCTTCTTTAATATGTTTTTTCCCCGTTTTTCCTTTTTTTTTCTTTTTTGCGGGGATTGATATCCTCGACGCAAAAAGGAATTATAACCATATTATTTTTTCCGAGTTATAACTTTAACTTTAGTTTGAAAGTTTTCGCAAAAATGATTCATTTTAATGTGAACGTACCGGCTTTTGTTCAAGGAAGAATCAAAGAATCAAAGCATTTATTCAGTATGTAGGCAGTATAAATATACGCACATATACACGTCAAAATCATAAATCATAAAATAAATCATAACCAATTATCAAGTAAACATAGCAAAAGCAGAATTTAACGCTTTGAATTAGAAAAAAAAAAGTAATGAACCATTCAGCTGTCAGAATATTTAAAAAAAAATAAAGTAGGTTAAAACCAACCATACATGTAACTGTGTGTTTCAGTACTTCAGACAATTTTTATATAAAAAAAATAAAAAAAGTGAAATCATCATCATCATCATCATCATCAGCCTGTATCAGTCCACTGCTGGACATAGGCCTCTCCCAAGATGCGCCACTGAGCCCGATCTTCGGCTCTTCTCTTCCAGTCACTGCCCACCGCTTTGCGTATGTCGTCGCTCCACCTGGTCACAGGGCGTCCTACGCTACGTTTGCCGATTCGCGGTCTCCACTCTAGGACAAGTCTGCCCCAACGGTTATCAGTCCTGCGGCAGATATGACCAGCCCACTGCCACTTCAGCTTGCTAATCCGTTGAGCTATGTCGATAACTTTAGTTCTCTGGCGAATTACTTCGTTCCGGATTCGATCCCGCAGAGAAATACCGAGCATAGCTCTCTCCATAGCTCGCTGAGCGACTTTAAACTGGTGGACCAGTCGGACTGTGAGTGTCCACGTCTCGGCTCCGTATGTCATCACAGGTAGGACGCACTGGTTAAAGACTTTTGTCTTTAGACACTGTGGTATAGGCGACGAGAAGACTCGACGGAGTTTTCCGAATGCTGCCCAGCCCAGCTGAATTCTTCTCTGGATTTCCTTCTCGAAGTTATGTTTGCCTAGTTGGAGCGTTTGCCCTAGGTAAACATACTTAGTGACAACTTCGAGTGGGATTCCATCTACGGCAATCGGTTCCGGAACAACGTGCTCGTTGTACATGACTTTGGTTTTGTCCAAATTCATCCGGAGACCGATGCTACGAGAAGAATCAGCTAGGCCATTCAACATCCTTTGTAGGTCCTGCAGCGTCTCTGCCATAATGACGATGTCATCTGCGAATCGTAAGTGAGAGATGTACCTGCCGTTGATGTTAATGCCACGATCTTTCCAGTCCAGCGTCTTAAACATATCCTCCAAGGCGTTAGTGAACAGTTTCGGGGATATGACGTCCCCCTCGTCTCACTCCTCGACGCAGGTGGACATGTTTAGTTCGCTGGTTCTGTACTTGTACAGTCATCGTTGCGGCATTATATAGACATCTCATCACTTCGATATATCGCCAGTCGACTTGGCAACGCTGCAAGGACTCGAGAACAGACCAGGTTTCGATTGAGTCAAAGGCCTTCTCATAGTCCACAAATGCTAAGCACAGGGGCCGATTATACTCTTCGGTCTTCTGTACAATCTGCCGCACCGTGTGGATGTGGTCTATGGTGCCGTAACCGCTTCGAAACCCGGCCTGTTCCGGAGGTTGAAACTCGTCGAGTCTTCGCGCAAGACGGTTCGTGATGACCCTTGAAAACAGCTTGTAGACATGGCTCAGAAGCGAAATCGGGCGATAGTTTTTCAATAGGGTTTTGTCTCCTTTTTTGAAAAACAAAACCACCATGCTTCTGTTCCATGCCTGTGGAGTTCTCCCAGCAAAAAGAACGGAATTAAATAGCTGCTGAAGCTGTTGAACTGCTGGAGCTCCTCCGGCTTTTAAAAGCTCCGTTGTGATTCCGTCTTCTCCTGGGGCTTTTCCATTTTTGAGTTGTTTAAGGGCCATCACGATTTCGTCTCGGCTAATTTCGGGCAGATCTTCTGTGAAGTGGCGGGTTAAGGTGGCTCTAAAATCCTCAGTATCGGGTTCGGGCCTTGAAGCATGCGATGCGTAGAGCTTGCCGTAGAAGTCTTCAACTTCCGACAGAATCTCCGGCTTGGATGCGACGACGTTCCCGGTTGACGTTGTCAGCTTTGTGAGGTGGCTTCTACCCAGAGGCTGGACGAACACTTTCGACCCCCGATTCTGCTCAATTGATTCTTTAATCAAGAGCGTGTTAGAGGATCGGAGGTCGCGTCGTACCAGCTTCTTTATGGATTTGTTGCGCGCCAGGTTAGTTGACAAAGCTGACAAAGGGTCTGTTCGTCTCTCTTCCATTAGCCGAAGTGTTTCTGCCGAGAGTTTGGACTTTTTGCCCGTACGCTTGCTCTCGCAAAACTTCGTCCCTTCCTCCCTGAGGATTTCCACCACTTCTTCGAGTTTCTGGTCTACGTCATCTGTGGTTTCCAAGGTAGCGAATCGATTTTCCAATTTTAATTGGAATGTTTCGGACCCAACAGCGGTTTGGAGTAGGTTCGGACGGAGCGTAGACTTCATCAATCGGAATCTCTCGGCTTTAAAGTCGATATCCAGAGTGCCTCGTACAAGTCGGTGATCACTTCCAGTATTAAACCTAGTGATCACTGAGACGTCTCTGAATATGCGCCGTTTGTCCGTAATGATGAAGTCAATCTCGTTTTTAGTCACAAAGTCGGGGCTTTGCCACGTCCATTTCCTTTGGGGCTGTTTCTTGAAGAACGAGTTCATCAAGAAAAGCCCCTCTCTCTCGAGGAAATTGACGAGCATTTGTCCCCTGTGATTCCTACTCCCAAATCCGTGTGGTCCTATAGACGATTCGCCGCAAGTTTGTACTCCCACTTTGGCGTTAAAGTCTCCCATGACAACGTTGTAGTGAGCCTTGGAGGTGGTGTGTAAAGCTCTGGAGATATCTTCATACATGCTCTCCACCTCGTCATCCAAGTGTGTCGAGGTCGGTGCGTAGACCTGGATAACCTTGAGGCTGTACCTCTTGGTTAACTTAATTATGAGGTACGCTACCCTGGTCGACACACTGGAGATTTCTACAACGTTGTCACTGAGAACCTTGTTGACCAGAAACCCGACGCCGCCTTGGGATGGCTGATCTCCCTCTCTGTAGTACATAAGATGGCCCGATTCTAAGGTTATGGTGTCCTCTCCCTGTCTTCGGACTTCACATAACCCCAGAATGTGCCATCTTATGTGTTTCAGCTCCTCCTCTAGCTGCGCCAGATGATCGTCCAGCCGAATCGTGCGTCCATTGTACGTTGCGAGGGTCAGTTTGTTCTGGCGGCCTACCGTAACCCGGGGATTCTTAGCACCCCCTGCCCTGCCGTTACCGTGACCGCCGCCGTGGTCAGGAATAGCAAGGCGGCCGGGAACTGGGGGCCGCGGCTTATTATGACTTTCCATTTCATGCATGCATCCCTTGGGAGGGATATGCCCTAATCGCCATGCTGGGCAGGCGTGTTGGCGATCGCAGGACGTAGCTTCTCGCACCGGTGACGCTGCTGCCCGTCACCGGCCTGTAGAATTTGGCTACGCCATAGATATGAAATGGTTATACCGCCATTTGTCGGTCGCCAGAGCCCCGTCTGTTGGTCAGCAGGATGCACCACGGGCAGGTGAGGTTGGCTGGGAGCACTGAGGTCGTATTTGTGCTCCCTTACATCCCAAAAAAAGTGAAATAGTGAAACACAACATAGAGAAACGCATACCGATCACAGTAATTATCATGATCCAAATGGAACTGATAGTCCGTCTGTCAGCTGCATAATATTGTTTAAATAAAAATAAAAATGGCAAGCCTAGAAAGAAAATCTGCGGACAAAAGGGGAAAACTGAATGGCTGTTGAATCTACGCGTTCGCGTGTTTTTACTTGGGATGTGCTCCGACCAGGTTTCAACCTAATACGTAGGTCATCGTCTGGGAGCGGCTAGGATGGCGGCAACGCACGTCGTATCTACGACACCACCCTTGCCAATGGTAGCGCCTGTTTCGAGTCGTCAGTCAGTTGCGCCGGGAAGCGCGGGCGATACGACGTGCGTTGCCGCCATCCTAACCGCTCCCAGACGATGACCTACGTATTAGGTTGAAACCAGGGGCCTTATTCAGTATGACCAACGAGATAACGCGTTCCTGACCTCGCCACGTTACGTTATTGAAAAATTGTATTCTGTATGCCACACTATAGTTAAATTATACAAAACGCGCGCGTTACACGTCCTCATATGTCACGATATTTTGACAGCTCAAAACGCGCTCATAACCTTACTCTACCGCGTTTTAATTGGCATGGAGAATACCATAACGCGAAGATAACGTAACACGGCACGGTAAGTCTTTAAAATGGTCATACTGAATAAGGCCCCTGGTCGGAGCACATCCGAAGTAAATACACGCGAACAAAAGCCGGTACGTTCACATTAAAATATAACTTTAACGTCAATGTTTGTGTATCTGTACCAATCGTAGCTCCCAAACGAGGAAAAGAACGGGTATAGCTTAAGTTTTCAGCGGACATTTTCTTAGTTAGGATTCAAGATAATCTGTTCAGCCGTTTGAAGATCATTCGTTTTTTAGGGTTCCGTAGTCCTGACAAGGAACCCTTATAGTTTCATCATGTCCGTCTGTCTGTCTGTCCGAGGTTTTGCTAAGAGACCGCTTATATTAGAAGGCTGTAATTTTGTGGGGGTATGTAAATGAATGACGCCGACAAAGTGCCGAAATAAATTTTTTTTTTAGGGTAGCTCCCCTATATTAGAAGTGGGGATGAATTTTTTTTCATCGTCTACCCCATCGTGTGGGTTATCGTTGAATAGGTCTTTTAAAATGACTAAAGGGTTGCTAATACCATTTTTCGATTCAATGCTACATTTACGAAATATTAAACTTTAAAGTGCAAATTTTTGTTCCAGTAGGGCGTCCCCCCCCCCTCTAAAAGCTAAACTGCTGGCTTAAAAATCTGGAAAAAATCGTGATAATAGCGCATTTCATGAACTTTAAAGGAAAACTATAGCGGTTAAGATAACTTTATTAGTTTAGCAGTAATAGTCGTTGAACTTGGGTGTTGGATAATTTTGTACCAAATACAAAATCATTAGAATAAATCCTTTAAAGTGACAAAGACGGAGTACCTAGTTGCTTGTTTATAACGGGTAAAGACTTGCATTAAATAACATGCTACTACGGAACCCTACACTGCGTGTGGCCCGACACGCACTTGGCCGGTTATTTCTACCTGATAAGGGTATTATGACATGAACTTCTTACAGGTCTGCTGTTTCTATGCAGTTTCAGATAGAATAAGAAAGATTGTAGAAGAAAAGGGTTAAAATTTAGAATCGTTTGGCACCAAAAAGGGGGGGTTGGAGGGGTGGAGGGAGGTGGGGAGGGTCCCCCCTTCACTACCCTATCACTCTCATTACAAGGTAATGCATAGTTTTTGAGTTATGCTTTTTTTTGTAAAATCATAACCTCCCTTGGTAAAAAAGGGAGGGTGGGAGGTATGAGGGGCGATAGGGTCCCCAAAAAAAAGGGGGGTGGAAAAGAAAGGCTTTTCCACCCCCCTTTTTTTTCCAACCACATTCATTACAAGGTAGTGCATAGTTTTTGAGTTATGCCTTTTTCGTGCGAAACGATTCTAAATCCAACCCAAGAAAAGTCAAAGGGTTTTTAAATAAGTGTTATTTTTTTTATATTAATACCTCAAGCTTTTATATTGTTACCTAAACAATGTGAAACCCTCCCTAAGAATTCTGGAAGAGCTCATAAATAAGTGAGTTTAAAACTCGCAACAAACTGAGATTGTATTAAATTGTAAATTCAGAACTTAATTTATTTTAATTTACTTGTTTAATTAGTGTTTTGTCCCCCGAGCCTGGCAAGTGGATGTTTCGCTAAATTATAACTGTGGCAGGGCTTGGTAAAGTTACAAGCAGCTGTAAAAATGTACTAAAAATAAAGATTATAAGCGCAAAAGTGACGGAAATGTTGACAGTAATTTATATTTCATGACGAGAGGACTTGAGTTCTTATTACTCACGGGGGTGGCATTGCTTGTCTGCAGGTTTAGTTTTTAGGGTTCCGAACCCAAAGGGTACCAACGGAACCCTATTACTGAGACTCCGCTGTCCGTCTGTCTGTCTGTCTGTCTGTCCGTCTGTCACCAGGCTGTATGTCATGAACCGTGATAGTTAAACGGTTGAAATTTTCACAGATGATGTATTTCTGTTGCCGCTATAACAACAAATACTAAGAACAGAACAAAGTTAAAAATTAAAGAAAAGTTTGAAAAAAGTTTTTTACGATAGCGCCGCGCCATCTAGATGATCATTAAAGATGGCGCGGCGCTATCGTCTTTACCTTAATCTGAATCTCGGCGGCTCCAACGATTAAATAAAATTTAGTATACAGGGGATTTGGGGGCGATAAATCGATCTAGCTAGGAATCATTTTCAGAAAATGTTGTTTTATTCGTGTTTTCAATAATCAACTTTATTGATAATCAACTTAAAATATTGCTCTTCCCGACATCTATTGGCGAGTAGAAGTAGCTTTAGTGTTACTGTGAGGGTAAAGCAGTTCTGAGGGTAAAGCAGGCTCTCAATTAAAAAAAATAGTATTATTATTCATTAATAGATGTCGGGAAGAGTCATATTAGTCTGTTTAAGTGGCAAAAAATACCGAGCAAAGCTCGGTCAACCAAATATTTAATAATATTAATTACTAATACTACTATTACTACTATATAATACTATTCTACCTTTGTTTTAACGTTTACTTAGTTGGTGTTCGGTTCGGAACCCTCCGTGTGCGGGACAAAAGTTTGACTCGCACTTGGCCAGTTTTATTTTTAACCGACTTCAAAAAAAGGAGGAGGTTTCTCAATTCGACCGTATATTTTTTTTTTTTTTTATATTTGTTCGCGGATAACTTCGTCGTTTATGAACCGATTTTGATTATTCTTTTTTTGTTCGAAAGGATATATTGCAAGTGTGGTACCATGGTAATTTTATCGAGTTATGATAAGTATCTCCAGAGATATTGAGATAAACATCTCAAAATTGGTACTTAAAATGAATAGCGCGGCATTGAAGTCGGTTCTTTTTTAGTTTATAAACGATATTATTTATATGCGTGATAAGCAAGCGTTTGACGACTTTTTCACCTTATTAATAACGATTTTAATGACGATGTGATCGACGACAATCAGTTCCATTCGGAATATGATTTGTACTGCGATTAGTCTGCGTTTTATTTATTTATTATTTCACAATTTTTTGGATAAAGATTGTCTGAAGTACTGAAACATGCACTGGGTTGCGGGTATACGTAATAGTACGGTTGGAAATCCTAAATTAATCAGGGGAATTAAACATGTGTTTTAAGTGTGACGTTCGACGTCTAGATGAAAGCTGAATGGCTCAATACTTTTTTTTTTCTTGTAAATTCAAAGCAATAAGTTATGTTTCTGTTATATCTATAATATTTTTTATTGATAATGATGATTGATGAATGATGAATTTATTGTTATTTGACGTGTGTAAGTGCACATTTTTTATGTGCCCATATACTGAATAAATGCTTAGACTTTGGACGATGCAGCACGCTTTTTTAGCTGTTTTACTCGCTCTCGCGATTTTAATACCCCCGTATTGTACTTAACAGAAAACATACTCTGGTAAGGAATTCCATTCCTTTGCTGTGCATATTATGAATGTGGGTGCAAAGCGCTTTCTGCGACAAAATGAAATATCTACCATGTATCGATGGCGCATGTCTGGGTGGTTGTAAATGGGTGACCATGGGTGGAAGACTTCGGGCGTATCTTTAGCTGAACAAAGACATATCGCCAATCAGTTCGCTGTGTGCTGGCATGATGTACGGTGGTGTGGTGCCAGAAAATTCGAGATAAGATGTGGATTAGGCAAATGTCGGTAATATATAATAGCTTTGTTTTAGTACCCTTTCAATTCGAGACAAAATTAAAAATGTCAATGAAAAGTGGCACACAACGAGTTTATAAACCTAAATCAACCTAAACATAATAATTATCTTCTCGTACATTCTACAAATACTATTTGATGCGAGCAAAGACGCAGGCCAAAGCGGGCTCAGTAAAAAATAAAGGAGAAAAATTCCCTTAGAACTCTGTGCCCACAGTTAAGATAAAGCGTATTTTTTACCCCGCTTCATCTTCGACTCGCACCTCATCACAGTACCGGCACATACTGTCACATATTCTATTACATAGCCCTCCGATCCTCAGTATCTACAAGAATTATTAAGATATAGATAGATATAGATATAGATATAGATAGATAAGATATTTATAATATCAGATAAACCGTCACCTTGTATTAGATAGCAATATTTGGCTGAAAAAGTAATATCGTCTTAGACAGTTCCCGGGAATAAGTTTGGCTTAGGGATGTGACCTCCCTCGCTCTAGTTAATCTATTTATATAGAACGCTCGGGACGGCGTTTGATGGGAAACATTGTTTCCTGCGGGAAGGACGTTGTCACTCACCTGTTTCTGAGGGCTTATAGACATGCCTACACGTGATCCGTGGGTGGTCTTGATTGGTGACCACTGGTGGTAGGCTTGAGCCTGCCAGTAGGTAGGACGTGCCACAGTTGGCTATGGCACGACCATTTCTCGAACCACTCACTGAAGAAATACATGTCGCATAATATGTTAACGCGGTTTGCCGAGTTCTGGCATACTATTCATGTGCTTCCGGACAAGCACGAAACCATCTTAAGATACAACCACACCGCGGCATCCTGCGTGCGCGATCTAGGCGGTTATCAGATAGCGCAGTAGTATATGTACCGACTGGTTCACACCAAACGCGATTCACGGCGATCAGAAAACGATTGAAAATCAGATCGCGAACGCGCACGCGGACGCAGACACCGCAGTGTGGTCGTACTATCAACCGACTTCCAAGAAGGAGTAGGTTCTCAATTCGTCTGTATGTTTTTTTTTTAATGTATATTACGCGATTACTCCGTCAATTGTGATCCGATTCGCATGATTCTTTTTTTTATCGGTAGGATACGTTTCCGAGGTGGTTTCATTATGATTTCATCGAGATTTGATAAGTATCTCCAGAGATATGATGATGAACGTCTCAAAATTGCTACTGAAATTAACTCGCGGGGCGAAAGACTCGAAGTCGGTTGTTTAGTTTAGTTTAGTTTTTAAACTGTCTTAATTAGACCATATATTTAACCACTCAAAATCACACGTGGAAGTGGTCAAGTCTGTTGGTAATAAATGAAGATGCAAGCCGTTTCTTTTCTGGCTCGGTGAACCGATTAGCGACACATCTACGTTCGGATATGTTGCATCTACTTAAATTCATCCAAACGTGTATGTATGTATCTCGCGCGTTAAATTTAATGTACGGTATTTCAGTACGTAATGGAGTCGAGCATCGAGTTCTGTAACTTAACGGTCTGTAAAATTAAAGTACGTCTCGTTGTCTCTTTTATTGTGCCTTGCAAAAATACTCTACAATTTGTACTGAATTTACTTATTCGAAATTCCCTTATGTAAATGTCATCATACGTTTTATACACAATACAATTTAATACTTCAATATTTCTTTTTTAGGGTTCCGTACCCAAAGGGTAAAACGGGACCCTATTACTAAGACTCGCTCAGACAGACTAAGCTCCGCTGTCCGTCTGTCCGTCTGTCTGTCTGTCTGTCTGTCTGTCTGTCTGTCTGTCTGTCTGTCCGTCTGTCACCAGGCTGTATCTCATAAACCGTGATAGTTAGACAGTTGAAATATTCACAGATGATGTATTTCTGTTGCTGCTATAACAACAAATACTAAAAACAGAATAACGATAAAAATAATAGAGGGCCCCCATACAAGAAACGGGTTTTTTCGGAATTTCACGTCATCTATGAACGCTTAGTTAGGTAAACGTCCCATAGACGGCGTTATATTGAAATGTCGATCCCTAACACCTTTGTTAGACGTTAGATGCCGTTGTAAGAAATAAAATGTTTATCAATCATTATTTTTTGCTGGCAAAACATGATAGTGGTATTTTTTGCTCGAACTTATAAAATACTGTAGTGTGGTACGGAACCCTCCGAGTGCGAGTCCGACTTGCACTTGGTCAGTTTTTTTTATTTATATCTTATAGGCTAGCGTTTGACCCCTATCTCACCTGTTGGTAAGCAATGAGGTCGAAGATGGTGAACTCGCTAGCACAGATTATATAATAGTTACACGCTAGTCTTCAATTATTGTAACTCTCAAGGGCCGTGTGCTGCCGGAACACCGTACGGCTATGGCGCCAGATTTTCTCCTTGATTGTGGTTACACACTTTTGGTAGCAAGTCAAGCTGAACATCGATATAATATGTTCACCTGTAGACGAATGTTCTCCATTATCATGTCTCGATGACACAGTATTAATTTAAAGAGCTTAAATTATAGGCCAGTTGCACCGGTTTCTGATAGACCTATTAAAAACTTATCTGACAAAATTCTCACTTTTGTATGGCGTCTGTCAGACAACTATCTAAAACTTTATACAAAACCGGTAAGACTGACCCCTTAATAAAATCATTGAATTTAACTAATAACATTCATTTTTGTATATCAAAGGAAGAGTCTAGGATAGTCGCCAAGCGATAGAACTTATAAGTCCACTCTCACGTTGAATAAAATAATAATATGACAGAATCTAATCTAAACCCGTCTAACATAAAATTAATGATAAGACGCGAGTTGCTCTGGCATTTAGTTAGGAGTAGAAGGAGAGGTGACGACCATTAATATCGTTTTAAAAACTTATTACAGGAGCGACTTGATATGCCGCGCAAGGGATATAGTCGGTTACCACAATAGCAGTAGCATATTATATCTATGTTTCGCCTGAATTACTACCAAAAAGTAGTTTACCACCATCAAGAAGAATACATATCTGCCGACATAACCTTATTGTATTCCGGTATGTAGTACTATTAACTATTCTGTGGGTCTGGTAGCCCATAGCCCTTGAGAGACAGTATTGAGCCTATCTTGTTCACCATCGATAGACCACAAGATCTCTTACCACCAGGTTAGATAGTGGTCAAACTCAACAAACCTCTTTCTTCCATTGAAGTGGAACCAAGCTGTTCTTCGGTTCAGCGCTGAGCAATTTTAAATTTTTAAGTTGTTTAACTCGACCGAGAAATCGCTATAAAATGACAGCCGCTGTAGTGTCCGGCAAGGATATCGAGAAGCCCCAGGCTGAGATCTCTCCGATCCATCGCATCCGCATCACGCTGACATCTCGTAATGTCAGATCCTTGGAGAAGGTGTGCGCTGATCTGATCAACGGTGCCAAGAAGCAGAAGCTCCGTGTTAAGGGCCATGTCCGTATGCCGACCAAGATCCTACGCATCACCACCCGTAAGACCCCCTGTGGTGAAGTTTCCAAGACGTGGGACAGATTCCAGATGAAGATCCACAAGAGGGTCATCGACCTTCACTCCCCGTCGGAGATCGTGAAGCAGATCACCTCCATCATCATCGAGCCGGGCGTTGAGGTTGAGGTCACCATTGCTGACGCGTAGGCACAACTGCCAATAAACTTATTTTGATCTAAAAAAAAAATACTAGCCTATCAAACCCAAAAAAAATATTTATCTGGATATTACTAGAAGATTTTGATGAAATATACAGGATCCAACCCTGCAAGTCTAGATTTATATCTATATAGATAGGCTAGCGCTTGATCATTATTTCGCTTGGTGGTAAGCTATGATGTAGTCGAGGATGGTTCACACGCTAGAACTAGAATGTTCTGACTCTCAAGAGCTGTGCTGCTTCATATCTCATAAATATATTAGTAAAATGTATGTATGACCCTCATGGAGCTATAATTACTTTCAAGTTCTACTCTCAACTCAACTTAAAACTCTGAAGGACTACTGACTCTCAAGGGCTATGTGCTGCCGAAACACCGTAAGGTTATGGAGGCAGACTTTCTCCTCGATACTGGTAAGCTACTTTTTGGTAGTAAGTCAAGCTGAACATCGATACAATATCGCAGCAATACCAAGCACTTTCAGTACCAAGTATGAGGTGTTCATCTTTTTATCTCTGGAGATGCTCATCAGATCTCAATAAATTGTATAATGGGACCAAGCGGAAAGTAATCTTCTCAAACAAAAAAAAACAGTCAAATTGAGAACCTCTTCCTTTTTGTAGTCAGTTAAATACAAAACTAAATTAATAAAATACATTTAAATTAACGTTACCGTAAAAGTCATAAAATTAATCTACATTTTAGATCGTAGCCTCCGAGTATCCAACCTCCCAGCTAGCATGGAGGAGCAATCAATGGGATTTAATCCGATATATTGCATTTGCATACCTCGTCGCTTATACTAAGTTTAATCGAACAGCAAACTTTATAATGGCTCCGTTATTTAGTTCATCAAGTTTAATGAATATTTAGATCACCTATTGTTAGGTTTTGTTGTATTTATGGTATCGCCGAGCAAACAAATCATTTCATTAGTGAATGAATCGTGAGTATTATTCTTGTCAGGCGTCTTTTTAGGGTTACGAACCCAAAGGGTACCAACGGAACCCCATTACTAAGACTCCGCCGTCCGTCTGTCTGTCCGCCTGTCATAAGGCTGTATCTCATGAACCGTGATAGTTAGACAGTTGAAATTTTCACAGATGATGTATTTCTGTTGCCGCTAAAACAACTTATACTAAAAATAAAATAAAGTTAAAAATTAAAGGGGTCCCCATACATAAAACGTGTTTTTTTCGGCACTTCACTATAACGCCATCTATGAACGTTTTGTTGAACGTTTACCTACCCTAACACCCTTGTGTTGACTTTCACATTGGTAGCGTCAGACCTTCGTTAGATGGCGTTAAAGTAAATAAGCACGCGGTTTACTACTCGGTTTTGTTAAAATTGTTTAGTATTGTACTGTGGCCTCAGAATATATACTAGTCCTACGACTGTCGTATGGAACCCTATGTGTGCGTGACTGCGAGTCTGACACGCACTTGGCTAATTTACTTATTTATTTATTTTATTGCTGATAGGCTAGCGTTTAACCACTATCTCGCCAGGTAGTAAGCAATGATATGGTCAATGATAGTGAACATTCTAAGCTTAGACTGGTCTAACTCTTAAGGGCTATGTGCTGTTGAACACCATAAGGTTATGGCGGCAGATTTTCTCCTTGATGGTGTTAAGCTACTTTTTGGTAGCAAGTCAGGTGGAATATCGATATGCCCTACCATCTGTGGAAAATACCCATACCACTATGTCTTTCAGACAGTCGTCAACTTTTCACAAGAGTTTAATAGTAACAATAATTAAAACAAATCAATCATATTGGTTTTGTAGAAAACAGATGCACAGTGTCTAGTGCAAGTTTCTTTAATTTATTTACTCACTCGATCATTAACATGATTTAACAAGTAAACGCAGATTTGTATGGAATTACAATATTACTTCTTATACACACTAGATGGCGCTTTTTAATTCCATACAAATCTGCGTTTACTGTAACGTGATCGAGAAGTAAACCAATCTATAAAACTCGCACTAGGCTTCTTTATACTGTGGTGGCACCATCTAGGTCGTGATCGTCTATTTATGCATATAGGTATATCGAGTGAGTCTTAACAGTTTCAGGTATCCCGTCGTATGGGAGAGTATGAGCACAACATCTTGTCAAATCTAGTTTTATAGTCTACATCTTTATCAGTACATTCGACCGATTGGACATGAACTAATCACCTTGCCATTCCATCTAAGCTTACTTGTACATGACAGTTCCTTTTACTTCTGAAGGTATTAAATAGGTCGCCGTTCTTTAATTTTAGCGTGTAAGACTTGTTAAAATTCATAGGTTTGTCATAGTAAGTGTTAGGATAGCGTGGGTTGGTGTATTAAGTTCCTGTGTGGGCTATTTCGGTCCACCGCTGACAGAGACCAGTCCAGAGCGATATCTAGGGAACCTACTTGCGGGACTTACCGCTCGGCAAAGCCGATGGGGGAATAAACCGTCCGTAAATTACCCTAACGCTGCGAAGCGTATATGTGTATCTCTTTCGTAGATAACGCTCAATAGCGCTCTTCCCCAGATTTTTCGGTACCAAAAGTTTACATTTCATAATTATGGATTTGCGAGACAGTTTGGCCAAACTGGAAAAAGGACGGTTTGAGAGTGTGTGTGATTTTTCGATATCCTGGCTGCTATCCCCCGCCACGGCCATGTACTGATTTCATTAATTTCAACAATGCCAACGAGTATACTAACGTCGTTGTATTTTCAAATTTTAGATGTGTATGCTCTCCTCACTAACACAACAAAACCCCAAATTCTGTCGTCAGACTTCTATACTCGAACACTCTGATTTTCACTACTATCAAAATACTTATTCGTAGTTGTCGTCGCTCACGATGTTCCCGCCATCAAAGCCCGCCTTCTAGTTCTGCAGCCAGCCTCTTATAAACTACTTAAGTTTCAGTTAGCTTACTAAGTTATGATTTTATCGATTACTACGTTATCATCCTCTCTGGATATTCGAACTTGATACCATCATTCAAGTGTCGTAACGTCACTTCCCATTTATCCTGCCTATAAATTTATAGTTGTAAGTTTATATATATATTTATATATATATCAACATGTATCGGGTGAGATACATATAGACCAACAGAGATAGCCATTAAATATATTCATTACTTGTATTGCTAGTTTAGTATATAAAATTAGGATTATATAAAGTATCAACTCATGATAATCTCTGTTGTTCTTGTATCAAAAAAAAAGGTCTTAAAATTAATTGAATAAAATCCAGTAAGTAGAATATTAATTCATATATTTCTGATCCACAATTAAACCAAAAAACTAAAGAACTTGTCAATTATTTAGATCGATCTTGTGTTGTTTTGTTTTTAATCGACCAGCTATTCTGTTCCTAAGGCATTTAATCGAGAGGGAAAACGAATAGCTAAATAAAAAACCCTCTCGGCCAGAAAAGCCACCATCAACAATCTCATACTAGTGGACTTCGATGAAACATTTATATCACCACATTTACAATCTATTTACAACTAATCTCTATCTCATTATTACTAACATCACGTCAATATTCCAAAACCCGGCAAGGAACACATCCCATTGAACAGTAATAGACCCTCCGACATTCAAATCGTTACTACCTGATCTCTCTATTTCGCAAAGCGTTATTTTCAAGCCATATTCACAATACGTTAGAAATTCTCATCTAGATTTAAACTGAATAAGTTTTATTCGTCAATTAATTAAGGAACCTATGTCCTTGTTTGCGTTCTGAATTTGAACTGTGATGGTTGTTGATGTGTTTTAATTTGGAGAAATTAAAGGTTATCTATTTCTTCACATGAATTTCAACCTTGAACCATGAATACATTATATTTATATTGATAATAAGTAATGCTTCAAAAAAAAACCCCGGAGAAAGTGAGGTAAGTATTTAGGCTGAATTCTATTCAAATCGTATGTTTCAGAATCCATAATAATATACTTGATGTCAATATTATTATTTCAGACAAAAAGTGATCAACACCTAAAGTACTGTGAATAAATTACTTTTATATATTTTAATAGAAGGTACGTTACCACAACTGCAACGAATCGGTGTTAAAAATAAACAACACTTCATATATCACTGAAGTTACTCGTAGACTACGAAACCCGGAGTTTCGTGAGTTAAGATATTGTTCCCTCGGTGGGTTCAGGTGTTCGTTCCTGATTCGCGACTTCGTTCCAACTCCCGACCCTGTCTTCCAAAAGCCGAGTCCCAAGCTCGTTCATCCCCCCCTATGATCTGAAAAAAACCACTGTGAAAATATGTCCATTCCTCTCATTGGCTACCTGTTACCATAGCGTTACCCAAAGGCGGTCAATTTTTAGACCCTCCCTATTTTTCCAAGAAGGATTCTACAATCTCGGTCTCACGCTCTTTTTTCCTCGTTGCACGTGTTGACCATTTACAACCTTTACGGATTTTTTTCTTTGTTTTAAGCAATTCCACTAGTCCCTTTTAGATGTTTTTCTTCTTTTGTCTTATCTTAGAAATGGTTATTTGAGATTGACAAGAGTTGAATTTATTTTTATTTTTATGGCCCCGCTGAGATGTTTGAAACTTAATGTCTTTGCAAGCCCTACGTAATAAAGCAGTTAATTTTTGTGTTTTATTTACGCTCTTCGGCTGTTCATGTGGTGATCACATGATCCACCTCACGCGCCCCCAAATAGATTTTGAAATGTCGATTCCTGTATATATACATTTTCTCTCAATTAATCGTCGTTTTAAAATCTATTTCAATGTTAACTTTCTAATCCGGACCTAACCTACTGACATTCCCAGAGCATCCCTTCTGCTCTCACGCTCTCTCAAGTATTCCCACGGCTCTCTATTGTCATTCATTCCTTTATAACGCCCTATCTATCGCCCGTTACATGATACTATTATTCTGCTTTTGTTATACCTGGTTTTACAGTACTGTGATTTTTTTTCTCTCTCTCTCTCTATATTTTTTTTATATAGTTATGGTATCAATGTATGGCGTTGTAATTTTCTTAATTCTTCCCGTCACGTGTGTCTATTAACGTGTAAACGTTATTATATGGTATAGCCTCAATATTGGCCTCTCGTATAATCGTACGATTTTTTTTTGTTATTTTCCTGTCATCATCTAACTTCGCAAACGATTTTAATTATTATTATTATTAATCATATATATTTTTTTTATATCTTCTATTTCGAATCGAACCAACCTATGGTTTTGTTTATGATGCTTTCCCTGTTGCTTGGTATAAAGATACAATTTGATATATTTACTATATGTATCCTGCATAGCAAAGATGTATTTGTAGCCATACCTCCCAGCAGATGATGGACCATATTTATCGCAAAATACTCGTCCTCCTACATCGGTTGCTATACCGGTTTCAATATATTTTTAAAATAATATCGTTGTCTCATCAAAGCATTGACTTTGTAGCGCCCAAATGTCCTATCTCTTCCGTGTATACTAACAATCAAATCTTTTTGCAACCTTTCTGGAACATACATCCTCAATTTCTCTCCTTTCATACTCCTCTTATAATTAACTCCCTCCTTTAGAATGAAATAGCTAGACTCAGATGTACTCTCGGTCTCTATAAGTTTGACTATTTCACGAGCTACCTCATCACTATGTTGATGTTCGTCAATATCTTTCCAATTTTGATTTACCTTCCGCATCAACAAAACTTTAAACAAAATTATCTGAGGTCCTTGCATCTTATATGTTTATATATCAGCCGTTCTCTCTATGTCGTGACAGTACGTCAACTACAACATTGTCCTTGCACTTCACATTCTACAGTATAGTCAAACCGACTCATAAAATGCATCCATCGAATCATTCATGCGCTTAATAATTTACATGACTGTAAGAAAATCAAAGTTTTGTGATCTGTTCTAATAACTAGTTGAGCCCCATGTAAATACGTCTCAACCTTGGATAACTATATATTATAGCCCACAAATTTTGTCCAGTAACCGTTCATCTACGTTTCGTTTCAGTTAAAAATTTACTACAGAACCCTATAACATTCTCCTTCCCGTCGCTAGTTAATTGATATACGTGACCTAATACCCCCATGTTGTTACTAACTGTTTGTAAATAGTAAACCTCCTTCGGATCTGGATGAGCAATTTATACCATGTCTACAACCAACTCTTTCACTCTCTCAAAACATTAATGTATCTCTTCCGTCCATGCCCATTTCGTCCCTTGTTTCAACAATTCACACAATAATCTAACCTCCACTGTATTTGATGAACCTTCGAAAATAATTTATTAATCCCAAAAATCTCGTAATTGTTCTATCGACTCTTTATGTAATGGTAATTGCAAATAAATGTCGTTACAATCAATCTTTCTTATATAATGTATCCCATGAAATGTAATATTTCAGATGCAATTTGAGGCGATCCTGCATCACCCAATATTTTGTTAGTTAGTTCTCGCGTCTAATAAGAGCCTCATCGACCCATCCCGTTTTTTGTTATAAGTAAGCGGACTACATTATAGTGTTGCTTTCTTGTTGGATAAATCCCAATCTTTCTAATTCGTCTAATTTCTCCTTAACTTGCTTCCTATATCCCATGGGTATCGGATAACTACGTTTTACTAATGGGTTTTCATCTACTAGTTTGATAACGTGCTCGTATTTATCTGTCAATCCTAGCTTATTAGTGAACACCTTACGATGGTTTTCTAATAGAGGCAGTAACAATCCCTTTTGCTTGCGATTTAAGTCGATCTTGTCAAATTCCATTTTCCAATTGGTTTCGCAGTTTGACTCACTTTTTGAATTGGAATGGTCTGTGTGTTGTGCGTCTTGGTCCAAAATAGAATTTATTATAGCGGCATTCGACGCGCCCCCTAACCTTTCGATTTTACAATCTGAATTAATCCTAAGCCCAAACGTTCATTCGTCAACATCCGTTCACTACCACAATCTGCTACATCCTTCACTCGACCTAACCAGTCATATGCCAATAACAATCATCTAGGTAACTTACGCATAATCAGTACCGGTGCTTCGACTAAAGTGCTACCTAACCTGAACTCTATCAATAGCATACGATTTGTGCTTTCACTTCGTGAACCAAAAGCCCCTTGTACTTGTACAGCTGGAATAGCGATCTCAGGTAATATAGAATAGAATTGCCGGATAGAATTGTATAATTCCTCAGTGATACCGCTAATCTGACTTCCTGTATCTATCAATCGCGTTCATACACTTGCCATATAACCACACACACACCTCCGGCAACCTAGGTAATGAGTAATCATTATACATTTCATCTACCTCGTCTTCCTCATAAAACATCGTACACAATACCCTATCTTTCCTTGTACTAAATTTACACGCCACACAATTCTTTTCACATACTGTACTGGAATCAAACTGTCCCTCTAATAAGACACCTATTCTATCAGCTAATATCAGATAATCCACTCGGTTGCACCCCGTCTTGCCTAAAGGTCGTAACAAACCCTTCCCGTTAATACCTAACTTCTCTCCTGCTTTCCATCCTTGTTTCACGAGAATATTATAAGCTACATTTCTCTCAGAACATACTCGAGTCCCTTCACCTTCTCTAACATACATAACCTGACTATTCGGACTCACTTGTGTAAGGGACATTAGCTTTTGTTTGTTTGTCCGCCCCCACGAGTTTGACCGGTGTAGGCGTCTCAGCTTCCTTAACGAAGGTAATAGCTGGCCTTTCTACATTCGACCTATCTCTCTCCTCTGTATATGGCGTGGCCCTATTATAATTTAGCCTGTATCCACCGCGACCTCGTGGATACCCTCTCCCTCTAAATGAACCTCGATTTTTTCCCCACGCCCCTGCAGTCATAGTAGCTATAGTTGGCTTCCCAACGTATCTGTCTTGTCTACTATTCTTATAAGATTTATTTACTGGCGTAACCGGAGTTCTTGTAACAATATTTTGTTCTAATTCTCTAAGAAAGGTGGCGCCATTTACTATTGTTGCCTCTCCTGCCCTTGTAAACCACAGTTGTGTCAAATCTACCGGATAGTGTCGCATTATCGAATTCAATAAATCTCTCTCGCTAAAAGCAATTGTCAATGATTGCATCGACTCTACCTCTTGTGCGAAATATTCAGTCATAGTTAACCGTGAACTGCGTGAATATACCCCTCTGATTAACTTATCTCTCACGGATTCTTGAATTTGCTCGGTCCAATAGTTACGTCTAAAATCAGTTTCGAAATCGGCAAACGTGGCCCAGTCTTTCGAATATAGCTCCATTACTTTTCGTACATGTCCCGTGACACATTCGAGCGCTATATCGACTCCCCTATCTTGTGCGTTCAATGAATTAATATATTTCTTTAACCTTTTCAAAAATGTGATCGGATTAATCTGCGATTTTCCGTCAATATAGGTTTACTCATCGTAGGTTGAACCACAAATATATTACGAGTGCCCGAGGACCCCGCACTACCTCCCTCTGATGTGAAACTAGTGGTTTCTCACGTGTTTGTACCAGCCCTAGCATCACTAGTCCCGTCTGCCCTGTCTAATGACACATTGTCATTTACTCTACCTTCGGTACTACTCGAACCTAACAACTCCAATTTCTCATGAAACACATTCATCCTCTGCAACAACAAATCAAGAGTCGTACTTTCCGTTGCCCAAGTACGCCCCCTTGATTCACTTTCATTCATCCCCACATTTAAGCCACGTTTTCTCAAAATACGTCTGTCTCTACCATCAGCCATTTTTATATAAAGCAACTACCGTTACACCCTCGCGCAATAAGATACAACCGTACCTAGTCTAAGCAATGTGCAATATCTCTACCTAAAATTTTACGACCCTCCGCACCGCGTTATAACAATAGCATTCCTATGAACAAAAAAGTTTTTTTTTTTCTCTTTAAACCCCGCGAGCAATTTAAACGTTTCCAAGATAAGACAAATAGTAAACTTTCTAAAACTTTTGTTTTAAAATTTGGATTTGATTTATGTTTGTTATAAAAGTAGGGTAACAGTGATACGTTATATCCTACACTCTGACTTCTTCCTGGTAACCTGTAAAATTGGTATTAATGAGTATACACAATATAACATAGTAGTTCGCAAGTAAGCAGGTCATGTACAATAAAATATCATCATGCACAGTGCGCCTTCTCTCCTTCCATTTTGGTATCTCTGATAACATATTTTTAAACACTCGATACATGTGATTTCTACGTTGTGTTTTGTATTATTAGGTTCTAATCCAATCGCATCTTATTTGAATACGTAGTTGGAGTATCCTGGTCACGGCACCATTTCTGTGGTGGCACCATCTAGGTCGTGATCGTCTATTTATGCATATAGGTATATCGAGTGAGTCTTAACAGTTTCAGGTATCCCGTCGTATGGGAGAGTATGAGCACAACATCTTGTCAAATCTAGTTTTATAGTCTACATCTTTATCAGTACATTCGACCGATTGGACATGAACTAATCACCTTGCCATTCCATCTAAGCTTACTTGTACATGACAGTTCCTTTTACTTCTGAAGGTATTAAATAGGTCGCCGTTCTTTAATTTTAGCGTGTAAGACTTGTTAAAATTCATAGGTTTGTCATAGTAAGTGTTAGGATAGCGTGGGTTGGTGTATTAAGTTCCTGTGTGGGCTATTTCGGTCCACCGCTGACAGAGACCAGTCCAGAGCGATATCTAGGGAACCTACTTGCGGGACTTACCGCTCGGCAAAGCCGATGGGGGAATAAACCGTCCGTAAATTACCCTAACGCTGCGAAGCGTATATGTGTATCTCTTTCGTAGATAACGCTCAATAGCGCTCTTCCCCAGATTTTTCGGTACCAAAAGTTTACATTTCATAATTATGGATTTGCGAGACAGTTTGGCCAAACTGGAAAAAGGACGGTTTGAGAGTGTGTGTGATTTTTCGATATCCTGGCTGCTATCCCCCGCCACGGCCATGTACTGATTTCATTAATTTCAACAATGCCAACGAGTATACTAACGTCGTTGTATTTTCAAATTTTAGATGTGTATGCTCTCCTCACTAACACAACAAAACCCCAAATTCTGTCGTCAGACTTCTATACTCGAACACTCTGATTTTCACTACTATCAAAATACTTATTCGTAGTTGTCGTCGCTCACGATGTTCCCGCCATCAAAGCCCGCCTTCTAGTTCTGCAGCCAGCCTCTTATAAACTACTTAAGTTTCAGTTAGCTTACTAAGTTATGATTTTATCGATTACTACGTTATCATCCTCTCTGGATATTCGAACTTGATACCATCATTCAAGTGTCGTAACGTCACTTCCCATTTATCCTGCCTATAAATTTATAGTTGTAAGTTTATATATATATTTATATATATATCAACATGTATCGGGTGAGATACATATAGACCAACAGAGATAGCCATTAAATATATTCATTACTTGTATTGCTAGTTTAGTATATAAAATTAGGATTATATAAAGTATCAACTCATGATAATCTCTGTTGTTCTTGTATCAAAAAAAAAGGTCTTAAAATTAATTGAATAAAATCCAGTAAGTAGAATATTAATTCATATATTTCTGATCCACAATTAAACCAAAAAACTAAAGAACTTGTCAATTATTTAGATCGATCTTGTGTTGTTTTGTTTTTAATCGACCAGCTATTCTGTTCCTAAGGCATTTAATCGAGAGGGAAAACGAATAGCTAAATAAAAAACCCTCTCGGCCAGAAAAGCCACCATCAACAATCTCATACTAGTGGACTTCGATGAAACATTTATATCACCACATTTACAATCTATTTACAACTAATCTCTATCTCATTATTACTAACATCACGTCAATATTCCAAAACCCGGCAAGGAACACATCCCATTGAACAGTAATAGACCCTCCGACATTCAAATCGTTACTACCTGATCTCTCTATTTCGCAAAGCGTTATTTTCAAGCCATATTCACAATACGTTAGAAATTCTCATCTAGATTTAAACTGAATAAGTTTTATTCGTCAATTAATTAAGGAACCTATGTCCTTGTTTGCGTTCTGAATTTGAACTGTGATGGTTGTTGATGTGTTTTAATTTGGAGAAATTAAAGGTTATCTATTTCTTCACATGAATTTCAACCTTGAACCATGAATACATTATATTTATATTGATAATAAGTAATGCTTCAAAAAAAAACCCCGGAGAAAGTGAGGTAAGTATTTAGGCTGAATTCTATTCAAATCGTATGTTTCAGAATCCATAATAATATACTTGATGTCAATATTATTATTTCAGACAAAAAGTGATCAACACCTAAAGTACTGTGAATAAATTACTTTTATATATTTTAATAGAAGGTACGTTACCACAACTGCAACGAATCGGTGTTAAAAATAAACAACACTTCATATATCACTGAAGTTACTCGTAGACTACGAAACCCGGAGTTTCGTGAGTTAAGATATTGTTCCCTCGGTGGGTTCAGGTGTTCGTTCCTGATTCGCGACTTCGTTCCAACTCCCGACCCTGTCTTCCAAAAGCCGAGTCCCAAGCTCGTTCATCCCCCCCTATGATCTGAAAAAAACCACTGTGAAAATATGTCCATTCCTCTCATTGGCTACCTGTTACCATAGCGTTACCCAAAGGCGGTCAATTTTTAGACCCTCCCTATTTTTCCAAGAAGGATTCTACAATCTCGGTCTCACGCTCTTTTTTCCTCGTTGCACGTGTTGACCATTTACAACCTTTACGGATTTTTTTCTTTGTTTTAAGCAATTCCACTAGTCCCTTTTAGATGTTTTTCTTCTTTTGTCTTATCTTAGAAATGGTTATTTGAGATTGACAAGAGTTGAATTTATTTTTATTTTTATGGCCCCGCTGAGATGTTTGAAACTTAATGTCTTTGCAAGCCCTACGTAATAAAGCAGTTAATTTTTGTGTTTTATTTACGCTCTTCGGCTGTTCATGTGGTGATCACATGATCCACCTCAATACGAAGTGTGCCCTACCCGTCATGACATCAGGCATACGTAACATCACGGGAGATACACATTACGCGACTTTTTGCAACAAAATATTTGGTAAAAAATATACGATGAAGCATTATATATATATACATATAATATACGATGAACTCACAGAAATATAAATAACTAGAAGTGCCCCGCGGCTTCGCCCGCGTTAAAAACTTCTTTTATTTACTTAAAACTTTTCTTTTGTAAAAACGATTCTAGCATTAAATACATAAAATAAGAATTAGCCAAATCGGTTCACCCGTTTTCATGTTATTGCGTGACTAAGGCAATTCGGGATTCATATTTATAAAAACCGAAAAACCCAAATTTTCAGACTTTGTTACCCCATTTCACCCTCTTAGGGGTGGAATTTCGAAAGAACCTAAAACATGTGTTTACTTATTTTTGTACTGAAGCACTTGTGTGAAGTTTCGGATAGAAAAGACTATCTAATCTTGTTTCTCCATACAAACTTTGAACCCCCATTTCATCCCTTTAAGGGGTGAATTTTGAAAAATCCTTTCTTAGTACACCCCTAAGACCCCGTACTAAGAAAAATATACCCTCCAAATTTCAAGTCTCTACGACCAGCGGTTTAGGCTGTGCGTTGTCTGTCAGTGAGTCAGTCAGTATGTCAGGACAAAGATTCTTATAGTATTAGATAATATCATATTTCTGTGGATGAACTCATAATCGTGCGTGCTACCATCCCCGACCACATCATCACTTACCAACAGGTAAAATAGTGGTCAAACGCTAACCTGTATGATATAAAATAAAATACCGGCACATTTTGTTCAATCAGAACCCTACGTGGGCGAGTCCGAATCGCACTTGGCCAGTTTATTCACAACTTATTTCAACTAAATATCCGAAATAAAATAATATACCAATCTAATGTTTATATTTGAGCAAAATCTTATTCTAATCAAAATTAACAAAGAAACAAAATAAGTTTTACAACATAAACACAACGTTAAACATAACTTTATAATGCTATCAGATAATAAATATAAAAAAGCAACTTATGGTAGATTTACAACGCAATGGCACTATGTAATAAACTTTAAAAACTTAAACTTTAAAAGTTAGACTTAAACTAATCTAAAACCAAAACAACAAATAATACTGACTATAATAAATTAGTAATAATATATTTTTATAGAGTTTAATAGTGTCCAATTAAAAACTAAAAATAAATGTACAAAAGATTACATTAAAAACTTACTTTAATACACGCATTAAAACAAACAATGTTTATTTCTAAAACAGCCTTTTCTTAAGCACACTTCTTAAAGTCTTTGTCTAGACTTTGGCATACCACATAAATACCTAAAATGTTCACATATAATTCCTTTCGGTGCTTGATAAGTCGCATCAAACAAAATAACATTTAGAGTCGAAGTAATCTATTTACTTATACATGAATATCTCTAGAGCTGAGTATACATTTTGCCTTACTTACAAGTAACAGTTGTAGGTGTAGTTGTGTGTTGTAGGCTATCAATAAATTAGTTATATTTGCGTATTGATTAAAAATACCAAGGGCCAGTTTCACCGGTTTCGGGAAAGTGTCAGATTATATTATTTAAATTCAGTTATCTGACATATGACGCTATAAAAAAGTTGTCAAAAAAGTGGCAGAACTGCGTTATCGTTACGTTATATAGGACTAGGTAACTGAGAGTATTCAGTATTTTATGGACATAGATAAAATCTCGTCACTAAAAGAGTAAAATGAACGTACTTACGAACTAACAACTATATATTGATCGTTGTGATTTTCTGTTCATTTTTAATTATCACAAGCTAACTGAGAGTATCTAAGACACATGCCGATGTTGTCTTCAGGATTTTGTTTAACAGTGGGCGGTGCGAAATGTACCGACACAGCAAAAGGGGTGATTGATGTCTCCACTCGGCAGTTCCTAAAGCTTTGACCGGGACAAAAATTGCTGCCACAGTGATGTGGGTCACAGACACCGACGTTGTAGTAGTCACTCTGAAAATAAAAGTATCCCATTAAAACAAAAGTCAATAAAAAAATAGAAAAATATTTGAACAATGTACTGCATATTTATTATCAAGAGCAGGAGCTTCAGAGCATAATTAATTGCGCATGAGTCACACAAAACTTTATTGACGAGCGTTTTGAATGGATTTCCATTACTTAGAATGGCAAAAATAATTCAAGTAAACAAGGCACAAGATATTTTTCATTATTGTTTTCAGATTCCGTAAATTAAACCGTAATTCCGTAATTAACACCTAGATGAAACACTCACCGAAACAAAATACTCGTTCTCACAGGGTATGGTCACTCTGTCTTGACATTTCTGCCTTCCAAGGCCCATGCCCATGTTTCCATATCCGAAATATCTGAAGTTGTCATCTTCGGAGTACTCCTTGGCGTACTGAGCGTAGGGCGACCAGCGCACGTGGGATCTGGCGGAACGCTGCCCCCACATCCAAGACGATATAAAACTCCACATCTGTAGGTTAAGGGTTAGTTCTAGCTACGGGGTCTACTGGACACATCACATAATAATAAATTATAAAGGATAATTATTGCTAAACATTTGTTGGTTGGTTTCTAGTAGAGAAGACCGTCACGATATCATTATAAGGCATGCTAACTTATAAAAGATTATTATCATGATCACAGGGGGTGTGATAAACAGCGAAAAATTGTTAAGATTTATTTTTGCATGGGTTAGGATGAATGGCTTGTAATTATAGTCGCCAGTGATTGGGGTTTAATTAAAATGGGAGTTATAGATCTTTGACCCATTAGGTTTATAAGGATTTTCTAAATATAACTCATGCGATATACATGCTTCATTCAACACAACGTTTTAGTACGTATTTATTAAGTACCTTTTGGTAATCTCCACCCTAATTAATTGTCATTAACTGTATTCTATTTTAATAAATAAGATATATTCAATATTGCTTTTATTATTCTTCTTAGATCAAAGGCCTTTCTATGCATCTTTTATTTGTTATCATTATGCGTTTTTAATCACTAATTAATTTAATTCCAACCATTATATATATTTTTTTTAAATACTGCATCTCTAACTTTATAATTGTCTTACTCTGGAGAAAATTCCTGGTTCCTCTCTAGTCGGCGCTTCAATCTGAGGGTCGTCACCAGAGCCTTCTTGTTCATCATTAGAGGGTGATTCTTGAATTGGCATCATTTCATCTGTAACTGTGGAACAACATTACAAATTTTGCCTTAATTTATAATGATTTCAAGTAAGGTATAAAAGTGTGCTATGCTTTATACATTACTTATACTTAATACATAAATTGATTAAACATTCTCATACAGGATGGTTATTTCTGTCTTCATACGGAAATTGATTAGTACGCGGAATCTATAAATACGAATACTTTTATGAACATATTAGTATATATAATACTTTAGGGACGTTAAATCTAGTAAACGGGTAATTTACAATGAAGTTAACTACATTGTACATCCATTCGATTGCCCACTACTTGGTATTAGGTTTTGAATTGGTCAACTTATAGGAAATTATAATTCTATATGATCTACAATGTCAGGGTAACAAAAAAAGGAACCTATCATAGTTTCCGCTGGTGCTTGGTCTATTATGACTGTTTCAGTAGAAGCAAGAATATTTGGATTGAAGGAGCCGTCAGGTCCATAGAATCCTGTTCCAGGTCCACCAGCGGCGCCTGGTCCTTGTTCTGCATCTATTACGAAGAAATCAGTTCACTGCTTTGCTTATATAAGACTTACTTTGCGATATCTATCAGCACATTATTGTTATAAATTCACTTATAAGTTAATATCATCCAGATGTTTTTGTTATTTTCTGCAATGTGATTTTGAGTACGACTTTTTAACACTGCCTGCATCTTAATTTTACCTATTGCTGGTTTTAAGTCAATATAAATATAGATATATAGACTAACCTTCAGCCTCTACTATGTTGGGACTGGCTTCACCTGTTCCTATCCTGAAGGACCTTTGATCACAGGGTGTGTATCTCACAGAGCAACGGTTCTTATTTCTTCGGATGCAGGCTTTGTATTCCTGGCCTGCTAAGTGTCGGCCATTTGTTGCATAGTTAAAGGTTTTGATTGTTCCTGAAACAGCAATGTTTTTATTTGTTCATCTACTAATTTACAAATAATATTATATTATAGTAGTGTAATCATCAGTATTTTATTCCATTCAGTATTGGAGTAATAAACGTATCCATAACTCCTTTAATAGAGGGCAATTTATTATTAGTGCCTTGTGTGTTGTAGGTATTCATAGGTGACGGTGACTGCGTACCATCAGGTGGGCCGCCAGTTTGATTGCCCATTATTACATGAAAAAAACGAATTGCCAGGATCTTTGTAATAAAAGTTGCTGGATACAAATCATCACCGTACATATGGTACCATCATAGGTACTACATCTGTTACAGAGGACGACCCACTAAAACACTGATAGACTTCTTACCATTATCAGTAGTGAAGTACTGCAGACAGCCATGCGGTGCTGACTGCGCTAGCGGCATCTGAGCAAGTCTGAAGAGCCAGAGCCGCGGCATGTCTCCTCCTCGCATCCTCATCGACAGGCTGGTCGTCTTGGAGGTCGGGAGGTCGCCGTCCTCTCTCGCCACACTGTTGCTTGAGAGCGTGTAATATACTGGAATAGAGAATATGCAAGACCTAGAATAGTACGCACTCAGTGCCGTGTCTTGGGTGAGGCATATGTACTGCAGGATAAAGGCTTCTCCCATGACACGCCAGCGCCACTGCAGTTGGCTAATACCGACTGATTATAATGATGATAGAAATAATCGGTTCTTTCCAACACCTTTAATCTTACCTTAAAATGTCTTTGTTTTGTACGTGTTTGTATTGATGCATTTTTATTTGCAGAATTTTTTTTTGAGGGCCCATTTGTGTTGTGGGAGAATGGTCGGCATTGACGCCAGAGGTACCGAGTTTATTTCCCGCCGTGCACCAATGGATTTTTCTATCAAAAAATGCATGTGCGCTTTTCACAGTGGCCATACGGTGAAGGAAAACATCGTTAAAAACCCCCAACCCCTTTTAGTGTCTACCTGGCCAGCTACCACCCTCAAGTTAGGAAATCTGTAGCCAAACTTCTAATTTGTTCCAGCATATATCCTTGAGAGCCAGGTCCTAATTCTAAGCCTAGCGTGCTACCAGCCTTGATCACATCATCACTTACTAACAGGTGAGATAGTGGTGAAACGCTAGCCTAAATGATATTAAATAAGATCGATTAAAAGAAAAAGAACCGACTACTTCAATGCCGCGCTATTCATTTTCAGTACCAATTTTGAGGTGTTTATCTCCATATCTCTGGAGATACTTATCAGACCTCGATAAAATTACCATGGTACCAAACTTGATATATATCCTTTCCAACAAAAAAAGATAATCAAAATCGGTCCATAAACGACATAACTTCGTCGTTCGCCGCGAACAAACATAAAAAATAAAACTGGCCAAGTGCGAGTCAGCATCGCGATTTATCGCACACTTAGGGAGGGTTCCGTACAATACGAAACATAACAGAGTTTCAACCTCAGATATTTGATTAATTGATATGACCAAGAATATTTGGTTTAGTCGCGATCTAGAAAGACGGGGCTCGTTTACTAGCGCCATCTATGTCATTTTGCCGAAACTAATTAGATAGATGGCGTTTAAAAACACGTTTTTTGTATGGGGACCCCCTTTAATTTTTAACTTTATTTTGTTTTTAGTATTTGTTGTTCTAGCGGCAACAGAAATACACCATCTGTGAAAATTTCAACTATCTAACTATCACGGTTCATGAGCTATAGCCTGGTGACAGACGGACAGACAGACAGACAGACAGACAGACAGACAGACAGACGGACAGCGGAGTCTTAGTAATAGGGTCCCGTTTTGCCCTTTGGGTACGGAACTCTAAAAACGCATATACGGTCGAATTGAAAAAACCTCCTCCTTTTTTTGAAGCCGGTAAATAAATGAATATCAGTGGTAATTAAGTCAGTCAAGTTATGGGAATTATAACATAAATATCAAAGTAAGAGTAGGTATTTAACTCACTGTGTTGGCCGTGGTTCTGCCCGCATATTGTGAACTTAGTTTCTCCGTCACCTATGATCATGGCGTCTTCACTACATTCACCCGTAGTCCTATTGGGCTGTCCCTGAAAACACATTAAATAAACAGATTTTAATATAATTCCGTTAGGTAATGCGTTGACTTTCTATGACGAGATTGTAGTTCAAACATATACGTGCTACAAAAGAAGCAGGTACCGCCAAAGGGAGGGGGTTTTAGTCAGTAGAAGTCTGACATAATAAATAGCAGCGAACCTTATGCAGTATCCAATGAGGATTTCCCCCTCCTACTTGAAAACAAAA
Organism: Cabera pusaria; assembly: GCA_954871355.1. Classification (NCBI taxonomy): domain Eukaryota; kingdom Metazoa; phylum Arthropoda; class Insecta; order Lepidoptera; family Geometridae; genus Cabera; species Cabera pusaria. The sequence goes on from OX940901.1 coordinate 1,317,566, forward strand.
ACTTATACGGAAATTAATGTTTTTTTAAACGACTTCAAAAAAAGGAGAAGGTTTCTCAATTCGACCGTATATATGTTTTTTTTTTAATGTTTTGTTCGCGGATAACTTCGTCGTTTATGAACCGATTTTGATAATTATTTTTTAGTAAGAAAGGAGATATCCCAAGTGTGGTACCATGGTAAGTATCTCCAGAGATATGGAGATAAACACCTCAAAATTGGTACTGAAAATGAATAGCGCGGCATTGAAGTCGGTTGTTTTTAGTTTTTTAAACGATCTTATCTATAGAAAATTTAACCTTCAGGAGCTCGTGAAGGAATACATCATGAAAATCCTGTTTTAGGGAGCTTCACATTTATTGACTTCGTTTTTCCTGTGTGTGAAGTTAAGTGATGGACCTTATACCATCTAATCTTGCCCAGTCAGTACTTACTACATTGAAATCATGGAGCATCATTATATAGTGAGCATCAATCAATGATTTCTGATTTATGATTTTTGAAGTTAAATATCATCAAATGCTTTTTATCATCTACTTAATTAATATTTTTTTCATGTGTGGTTATGTCCAGCAGTAATTCGAACATTCACTGAACTCAGACGCGTAATGAATCAGTTCACCAAATTTAGTCATGATAGCAGAAGATGACGGCAGTGCCTTGTCTAACTGTTGTTTTTAATTTGTCTTTAAAATGGTCAAGTGCTTGTCTGTTTGAAATTTAACATAAAACTGGCCAAGTGCGAGTCAGCATCGCGTCTCTTATCGCACACTTAGGGAGAGTTCCGTACAATACGAAACATAACAGAGTTTCAACCTCATATATTTGATTAATTGATATTACCCAGAATATTGTGTTTGATCGCGATCTAGAAAGACGGGGCTCGTTTACTAGCGCCATCTATGTCATTTTGCCGAAACTAATTAGATAGATGGCGTTTAAAAACACATTGTTTTGGTTTGGGGACCCCCTTTAATTTTTAATTTTATTTTGATTTTAGTATTAGTTGTTCTAGCGGCAACAGAAATACACCATCTGTGAAAATTTCAACTGTCTAACTATCACGGTTAATGAGCTATTGCCTGGTGACAGACGGACAGACGGACAGACAGACAGACAGACAGACAGACGGACAGCGGAGTCTTAGTAATAGTTTTACCCTTTGTGTACGGAACCCTAAAAAATCAAGTCCATAAATTCATTCATATGTTGGAAGAAATCCTGTGAATGAAACTTACTAAAGTAAAGTGTAGGAAGTCGATCCTGAGCTGCATTATGCCAGCGTAGGTCTTCTCGATAGTGATGGTACAATCCTCGTCACCGCTCCACAGCTCCGGGAACCCGGGGGACATGAAGTAGGTCAGGTTGTTCTGGACGGTGCCGCCGCAGGTCACCTCGACTGGAAATAATACAATAATATATACATTAGTAGTGAACAGAAAGAAGAAGAAAAGATATGGAAAAGAAGAAAATAATAGAAAAAAAAAGAACTCGTATGTCATAAAACATATTCAAATGGAACTGGGCAAATGTTGTGAGGGCAAGTGTAGTGGAAGAATATCCGTGAAGAGTCACAGAAACATCACAGAAAACACCTACAAAATGTGTTACCCGTAATAAAAAAACCAAGGGTTCCGTACCACACTACAATATCAATTATATTAACAAAATTCACCGAAAAAATACGTTTCTTGTATTTTTTACTATTAAATTTTTTATTGAATATAGTTTTTATTATTTGATGTTTTATAATGCACAGTTATGTACACACTATGGGCAAATTACATATCTAATACGGTTTATAAAATAGAGCAAAAAGCGTCTAAACACACGTTTCTTGTACGTGGACCAAGGAGATACAGCCCTGTGACAGACGACGGACAGACGAACGGATGGACATATATTAATAATAATATAATAATAATATATTTATTCCATCAAAAATCACAATATCAAAAATACAGCACATTATAGCTAACAGTAATATAAATAAGATTCGCTCACGATGGAGTCCCTCACGTCCGCAGGAAATACCTTTCGTTACCCTGCACGTGCCCTCCGGGTGGTGCTAAACGAGCTGACAACGCCGAGCATCGGGCGGCGGAAGTGATAACCCGACCCCCTGTACAGGAAAACCTGAATAGGAGAGGCTACAAGGGCCTTGAGGAACTAAAAATCCCTCTCAACAACTTGGTGTAGAAGGCAAGGGGAAACCACTACGACTATTCTCCCTAGAGAATGCCCCGACCTGAATGGAGAGCACAACAACTGAACATTCGAGGTCGGACGATCCGACTGACAACCGGCGCTCGGTGATATGTCATCGAGTGTGAAATTGGTTACCTAAGGCTACGTGCAAGTGGACCATCAGGCTCGGACGGCAGCGCATACTACTGATGATCAACCAAATAAAATTTTAACCCGATCCCCACACCGAATTGGAGCATGGAACATTAGAGGTTTACTGAAGCCAGGAAAGCTGGAAATTATCGAAAAGGAGATGACTGCTTGCAATATTTCTGTTCTGGGACTGTCAGAGACTCACTTAAAAGGCTCAGGGCATTTTACGACAACAGAGGGAAATACACTTTATTTCTCTGGTCATGCATCTGAGAGCATAAATGGCGTGGCTATCTTGATCCCACGAAAACTCGACAGTTCTGTGCTTGGATACAACGCAATTAGCGATCGCATCATGACCATCAAAATCAACTGCAACCCCTTACCGATAAACATAGTGCAGGTGTATGCTCCTACTGCGCAATCATCACAAGAGGCAATTGATGGCTTCTATGGAATACTCGATGAAACGATCCAAGCATTACCACGCAGAGAGATGCTTTTCGTGCAAGGAGACTGGAATGCTAAAATTGGAGAAACAAAAGATGATGACCATATTCGGAAGACGGTAGGACTGTACGGTCTTGGGACGCGGAATGAGAGAGGCGAGCGATTTCTGGAATTCTGCATTGGCAACGGTCTCGCGATTGCTAACACACTTTTCAAGAATCACAAACGCCGCCTTTACACCTGGAAATCCCCCGGCGACAGATATCGAAACCAAATTGACTTCATAACTGTAGACCAGAGATGGAGATCAAGTATTGTGAACTCGAAAACCCTGCCGGGTGCAGACTGTGGCAGTGACCATCAACTTCTCATTGCTGAAGTTCGTATACGTCTCAAAAGACCCAGAAAATTGGAACAGAAAATACTAAGACTTTCCAAACCTGAGACGGAACACTTCAAAAACATAACCGAGCCTGCCTTTGAAAAGAATGCTCTAACTTCGCTAACAATACAGCAAAAATGGTATAATTTCAGACACCAAATCATCGAAGCTATCAATAGCGTCCATAAGAGTAAAACTACAAGTCCCAAAAAGAGGCTGGATCAGTGATGAGGCTTGGATGAACATTGACAATAGAAGAAAACTTAAAGCTGGTGGTATAACTTCACCAGTAGAAAAGCAGTCATACAGCGAACTATCTAAATGTATCCAAAGACTCTGCAGACGAGACAAAAACAACTATTTGTCTAGCATATGTGCTGATGTGGAAAGACATGCAGAAAAGTACCAAACAGCTGACCTTTTCAAGAAAATAAGACTAATAACTCGTCAATTTAAAGCACAATCGTGGACAATTGAGGATAATGATGGCAAGATTGTCAATGAGATTACCCAAGTTGCGGAGAGGTGGAAAAATTACTGCGCCGAGTTATATAAGTTGGATAGCACAATCCAGATTCCAAACCCACTGGAAGACGTACAGGTTAAAGAATACGATTTGGAACCGGACATACTTTATTCCGAAGTGCATGCAGCTATCCAGAAATTAAAGCCGAATAAGGCGGTAGGCATAGATAATATCACTGCTGAAGTTCTAAAAGCTCTAGGTGAGAGAGGAGTATCCGAGCTTTTAGATCTATGCAACTTAATATGGAAAAAATGCCAATGGCCTAAAGACTGGACACACTCTGCAATCCAACCTCTCCACAAAAAAGGCTCAACCAAGAAATGTGATAATTACACAACAATCGCACTCATATCGCATACCAGCAAGGTTTTATTACATATCATCAATAACAGGCTCCGACATTTCTTAGTCTGGCAAATCCCACAAGAACAAGCTGGATTCATTAGAGGCAAGGGTACAAGAGAACAGATTCTTAACATAAGGCTCATAGTAGAGAAATGTTATGAATTTATTATCCCTGCTGTTTTATGCTTCCTGGACTTTCAGTCAATTTCTGTTCAATTCATCTGATCCAGCTGATAAGAACTCTATACATAACCGGACACGGCTCAATGCGAATAGGCACCACCAAGTCATCAGAGTTCAAATTTGAGAAGGGAGTGCGCCAAGGATGCATCCTCTCACCTATTTTATTTAATATTTACAGCGAATACATTATACGCAAAACGCTAGATGGATGGGATGGCGGAGTGACGATAGGAGGCACAAAGATCTCAAATTTACGATATGCTGATGATACGACGCTGATAACTGCCACAGGAACAGAAATGGCAGAATTGTTAACTCGCCTGAATGCCATCAGTGAAGAAATGGGACAGAATAAACCAGGCCAAAACCAAGATCATGATCGTTGACAGATCGAACTCCCTTACAACAAGTCATGCTCTGAGTCATTTCGACATAGTAAACGAATTCGTTTATCTGGGCTTAACCATATCAAATAAGGGGGGAACTGATACTGAAATTTAACGTCGTATTGGAATGGCCAAATCTGCAATGCGCCAATTAGATAAGATATGGAAGAATCGGAATGTGCTCAAAAAGACTAAGACCTATATTGTCAAGACCTTGGTATTCCCAGTTCTTCTATATGGCGCAGAGTCCTGGACCTTGAAAGCATCCGATAGACAACAAATTGATGCGTTCGAGATGTGGTGTTAGCAGCGTAAGTTGCGCATACCCTGGACTGCTTTCAGAACAAACGTGTCGATTTTGAAAGGTCTTAAAGTAGACCAGAGGCTTTCTATAGTCTGCCTAAAGAGAGTGCTCCAATATTTCGGACATATCGCCAGAAAACCGGCAGATAATCTAGAAAAACTCATCGTGACGGGAAAAGTAGAGGGTAAAAGGTCAAGAAGCCCGAAGAGATGGTCCGACCAGGTGTCTGAACAATTAGGCACAAATGTCAGCGACGCTATACACTGTGCTTCAGACCGTCAATATTGGCGAGAAATCGTAAAAATAAAGTTCAGGCCGGAACATCACGATGCTCAGCAGTGAGCGAACGATTAAAGGAGGGAGGAATATAAATAAGATTAAATAAAATGTACAACGTTCAGCCAGGTAGGTACAAGTTGATCATTAGCAGCCGTGCTAGGTCGCACCTGTGTTACAGCTGCCAACGTCTTCCTTCCGTGTAGTAACGTAACAATATGTAAAAAACATATAAAGTGTATAATGTAAATTGCATGCGGTAAATAATTATATTTATTTTTTTAGCAGTCCAATGTATTGCCAAAATCGGAGGTATATGCGAATACTACCTACGTCCTTACTCTCTGATATCTGTAGGTCTAAGATACCGAAATGCTCTATTATTGGAAGCTTTTATTTGGTTTTACCTGTCCAGGAGTTTGTCTATCATCAAATTTTACCAGTTAGAGTATTTTAGGCCTAGTGCATTCACCATATTTGACCACATCATTGCTTACCACCAGGCGAGATAGTGGTAAAACGCTAACTAGCTAGCTAAGAAATTTTTTTGTTTTTATATCTTAGCGTAGGAAGTTGGTCCAATAACTAAAGTACCTACACTAACTCGTAAAATTTGATGATTTCACCAACATCCCGGTGTTTGATTGTGCTGAAATATTGCATACATGATGGGAACGGAAGGTGGCCCTAGGCACTCCTAAACTACAAATGATAAAACAATCAAGAGTGGGCTCGTTAAATTTTGTCTTGACACGTAGGTACTCTGGTCCTAAATTATGTAGAAGCCGTTCGTAGAAAAACGTGTTTTAAAATATTACGATGTAAATATCAAATTAGCGTTACAAAGTAGTTTACGCAATCAAAGAAAACTGCAGTATAAAACATGAAACGTATACACTAACACTAACCGTGCACATGTGGAGACCGCATCGTTACTGTGAATTTATGTTTAACTTAGCATCGGATTTCGGATTTTGGGGACCACAAGCAATACTTTAGTGGTTGCACTTCTGTTAGTCCGCTTGAGGCGGTACCACTGCTTTGTCTTCATCCGTGAAATTACAACCAAATTGAGGGGCAAAGATGACTTATGCCACTTTCATGTCTAGCGCAGTATGGTGACGCGCAAATTCTCGCAATCCATAGTTTAACGTGTCTAATTATTTGTTATAGACATACGTCACCACTGATGTCTGATGGATAAACATTGTCTGAAGTACTGAAACATGCATTGGGACATTTGTTAAACATTTGTTTGTGTTTGTGAAACATATGTTTTAAGTGTGACGTTCTACGTTTACATGAAAGCTGAATGGGTCATTACTTTTGTTTTTTCTTTATTAATTGCAAAGCAATAAGTTGTGTCTTGTTATTTTTTTATTTTTAGAATAATTATTATTGAATATGATCTATTTAATGTTATTTGACGTGTGTAAGTGCAGATTATTAATTTGCCCATATACTGAATAAATGCTTTGACTTTGATTTTTTTACTTATGACGTGCCCCGTGATGATATCATTACTGTGTTACAGACTAAATATTTTTCTGTACATTATTTCTGTCCCTTGTTGGTATTTGAAATGGAAATATGAACTGCGCTTGTGTAAAGAGCATTTTGCGAGGAAAACTTTCGCATTGATTTTCATTATTGTATCATATTAACCTATTTATATACTCTTACCACCCGTAGGCGAGCACCCGTGCTAGGATTTGAACCGGCAACCGGCGACTGGCGAACCTCTCGCTAAGAAGTCAAGCAATCTATTCTTTACGCCAAGGGGGCTCATGATCATAGATCAGAGTAGAGTAGATCATAGTAACTACTGTTATCGCCGCCATCATCACCAGTATCATAAATGCGAAACTTTGTTTGTTTATTCCCACTTTTTAGGGTTCCGTAGCCGAATGGCAAAAAACGGAACCCTTATAGATTCGTTATGTCTGTCTGTCTGTCTGTCTGTCTGTCCGTCCGTATATCACAGCCATTATATTCCGAAACTGTTAGGACTACAGAATTGAAACTTGGTAGGTAGATGTATTCTGTGAACCGCTTTCCGATTTTCATACAAAATATAAAAGTAAAAAAAATATAAAACTTTAAGGGGGGGCAACCCATACATAGAACTGAAAAAAAAAATTTCTTCAAACCTATACGTGTCTATGGATGGGTCTTTAAAAATGACATTGAGGTTCCTAAAATCATTTTTTCTCAAAGTCAATCATTTGAAAGATAGGCGCGCCTAAAGTGGTAAAATGTGTGTCCCCCCGCCCCCCTCTAACTTTTAAAGTATGGGAGTGAAAAATCTAAAAAAAATATTTGCTGTAGATCTCAATAAAAACTATCAACCAAAATTGGTTTGAACGAGATACAGTCAGCAGTTTTAGAGATATGGCGACCGCAAAGATAACTTTGTTTTTCATACAAACACTATGAAAAACAAAGTTAATTTTGTAGTTGCGAAAAATCAAAGTTATAGAATACTCTACTGTGTTACGGAACCCTACGAGTACGAGTCCGACTTGCACTTGGCCAGTTTATTTATCTTCACGGTTAAACAACGGCTGATCAAATTATCAGAGATTCTGCAAATAATGTGCGCGACCAGTGATAGCTGTAATAGAATAGGACATCATTAACACTGCGATATGATTTTAGATGTGTATATGTGCGTATATTAATTCTACATACATACTTAAAATTTGCTTTGAACTTAAACTTTGAATTAAAATCGATCGAATATGAATGCAAAAATGTTAGTCAAAAGTCAAGCATTTATTCAGTACATGGGCAAATTAAAAATTTGCACTTACACACGTCAAATTACATTAAATAGATCATATTCACTTATAATACCACAAGAGCTTCAAAATTATCGGATATTTCCCGATAGGTTCGTTGCAAACAAATGAAGGAGTCAAGTTTTTTAAAAAATCACGAGCGCGAAGCGCGAGTGATTTTTCCTGAAAAACTTGACGACTTCATTTGTTTGCAGGGAACCTTGAGGGAAATGCCAGATAAATTTTGAAGCTCGTGTGGTATTCGAGGGATTATTTTTCCGACTCAAATATCGACCAATAGAATTGCACCATTCGACGTCACGTGGTACAACAGAGAAAATTTTCAAAAAATTTTCAGTATAATACCATGTAGGTTGTACCACGTGACGTCGAATGGTGCAATTCTATTGGTCGATATTTGGGTCCGAAAAATAATCAATAAAAAATATTATAAATATAACAGAAACATAACTTATTGCTTTGAATTTCCAAAAAAAAAAACAAAGGTATTGAGCCATTCAGCTTTCATCTATACGTCAAACGTCACACTTAAAAGACATGTTTCATTCCCCTGATTAATGTAGGGTTGCCAACCGTACTATTACGTGCACCCGCAACCCACTGCATATTTCAGTACTTCAGACAATTTTTATCAAAAAAATTGTGAAATAATGAAACATAATTTGTTAACAATCTTCATCCATGTTTCGCCTCGCAATCTTCTAGAAATGTGTAAATAGTTATATTACAGAGTATCGAATAGCAGACCGCAACTATAGGCTTACAGGTGTTTAACCCCGGGGTACAATAGACTATCTCCTTTCGCTATAAAATACGCACGTGTTGTATGGACTGACGAATCCATAGATCGCACGCAGTATGGACTTTCGGGTGGTTTAGATTTAGATTAAAACCTATCTCAATATTCTCCGATCAGCCCCGGTGTAACCTTTACCTTTTATAGTGATGATTTTGCGACTAATTTTCGTAGTATAAAATCAAAATCAAAATCAAAATTATTTATTTGCCAGAATATGGTACAAATAGGTCTTAATATTCTTTTAGCCAACATATTCTACCGTTGCCGGTGTACAAATACTTTGCAAGCAAAATCATTACAATTTAAATTAATTAAACAATTCCAGAACAAGATTATATTACATTACTCTTACACTCATGCTGTGTATGAGTATACTGATACATTTATATTATTAAGAACATTATTATTATTATTTATAACTAACGACTGTCAAATGTCAATTGATTGTTGTTTGTCAAAAAGCGTGGTCAAAAGGATAGAATATATGTCAGAATTCTGATTAATGAATTTTGGATCAAGTAGTTATAGATCTGTCTAGCTATATTAGACGGTTACTATAACAGAAAGCATCTTTGTTATGATGGTATTCCATAGAGAACTTCTCAATAAAGAATTTGGCCGTAGCTTTAGGTCAGCTATACTCAACCTGCGGCCCGCGAGGCGCATGTGGCCCGCCGGGCCTTTATCAGTGGCCCGCGTACAGTTAGAGATAATTGAAACTATTTTGAATTTCGCACCCATTCGCGACGTGTCGGCGAAATAGTGCACCGAATAAAAAAAAAATTGTAACTACCTTGTCTTTTTCCACTATTAAAGTAATTTTGCAAAACTTAATTTTTTTACTCCTAAATTATTTTTGCTTGCGGCCCTCGACATCATGACTAAACCGTGTTTGTGGCCCGTACAAAAAATGTAAACTTTAAACTTTCGCGATTTGAACACATAGTTATAAATATTAAAATACGTCGTCTCGTGACCACGATCAATGCAACTTGGTCGAAACGTTAGTTAAATAAAAATTTATGTTTTAGGCGCGATAAGTCCCGTATTTTAATATTTATAACTACGTACAAAAAATGGTTGAGTACCGCTGCTGCTTTAGGTCATCTACAGAAGTTAAACATATCGGTTATACACGACAAGTTACAGTATGGACTTCGGTACCAATTCGGAAGACAGTTGGGAAAAGTTGGTTCCGACTTTAGTCGGTTGTACAACGCTTTTTAATAATTCCCATAAATTAATTACCAAATATAGGTATACAAAGAACCTTCAAAACACTCTTACTGTAATTATATTTTCGAAGGATGGGTCAAATGTGCTCTCTCGGTGGCGTTATTTAGTGCAGCCTGAAGGGTTAGGTAAGAGGAATCGCTCGGAATACTGATGGGTTGTTTTCATACCCATATGTTTGGTATACTCCGGATCCTGCAAAGGTTACGTTGTGAGGCTTCAAAGGAGGCAGTCGTGCGCGAGTTAGTTCTTTTGAATGTGGGATGCGAGCTGTATAACATTGTACGTTGTGGGAACTTCCAAATAAAAAGGTACTGCGTTTATCCGTTGAGGTTGTCTATCTTTTTAGTTTATAGGTTACTTTAATTTTTAAAGATATGTCGTCAATGAACCGTGTATTTTGTACCTGTAGTGAGCCTAATAGCAGTTCTAGTTAAGTAGCACAATTGAATGCTGCGAGCAATTACTACAGACTAACTTTTACAAAGTTCTGGTGATAAGACTTCTGAAAGACTGCCTGGGGCGGTACCATCCATACCTTTGTCTGTTATTCAACCGTTACAAAGACATATAGTTCAGTGAGAGAAAGGCAAAATCATTAAAATGTTCCTTTACCTATCCTACACAGTAAAGTTAATTCAAGGTACGGCCATACCGCGGCGTCTTGCAATCTGCGGGCGCGATCTCAGTACTTTTCAATTGTTTTCTGATCGCGTTTGTTGTGAACCAGTCGGTACAAATACTACTGCGCTGTCTGATCGCCACCTAGATCACGCACGCAGGACACTGCCGTGTGTCCGCCTTAACTTAGCTTTGGTACTAAAACGTTCGTACTGTGGTTCGTTCTGTATCGAACAACGCCAACTTTCAAACAATCATATTATCATCATAATTCTCCCAGACTTGCAACCACAATTTCATTCACAGCAACATATAGAATACAAGAAATAATAAAGTGCACTCTGCAAGAAGAAAAGCTAATAACCACAGAGGTAGAGAGGTAGAAATAAACAGATTCCCGCGAGTCAACCACCTCGTAGCAGATGGACCTCAGTGTCTTGTGTAAAACGCTCCATTTAGACCGGGCCCCGGTTACACTGAGAGCCAGTTTACCCATAAAACAAAATAACTTAACACAATATCCCACTAATAATATAATGTGAAATTTTGTACGTATGTCCGTTATTTAATCACGTAAAAACTGCTGAACGGATCCGTTTGACGGATTGATACCTTTAAATATCTAGTAAGTACTATCTAGGCGGCGATCAGATAGCGCAGTAGTATTTGTACTGACTGGTTCACACCAAACGCGATCAGAAAACAATTGAAAAGTACTGAGATCGCGCCCGCAGATCGCAGAACGCCGCGGTGTGGCCGTACCTTAACAGATACTATTTTTTTAAAGATTTTGTTATGCTGAATAGCCAAACGAATGACCACTATCTCACATGATGTTAAGTGACGATTTAGTTCAAGATATAGCACGCTTGCCTAGAAGATACGTATTAACTCACGACTTGAAGACCTTTAGATGGTAGTTACCGACAAACACAGACTCAAGCAAGGAATTCCATTCCTTGGCGGAACGTATGATAAAAGATGAAGCAAAACGTTTTGTGCGGGTAGATGTAAAGTCCACTGTTTAGCGATGGTGCCATTGATGCGTCTGGTTATCCTATTGAAGAATGGGAAAGCGGTATTAATTCGTACAAATGGATAGCACACTATGTATCCGTTAAAAAACCGATAAACAAGCGACTTTGCGGCGATGTTTTATGCTCTCGAGCCTTTTGCCTGTGAAGACAAACTAGTTCATTTCCTTTGTTTCTATCTCGCTCACACTTACCGTAAGAACATCTGTCACAAACTAAAAACCAACATGAAGAAAAGGGAAGAACATTTTTCATCTTCAAAAGTTTATGCTACATGCAATCTCCATTGTGTATATAATATCTTGCTTTCAACTAACTTCCGTAAAGAAGGAGGTTACCTAATAGTTTTTTTTTGTATGTTACAAAATTTCTCCGCCAATTGGGAACCGTGTAATGTCCCAATTTTATCGAGATCTGATGAGTATCTTGAGAGATATGCATGTATATGGAAATAAGCACACGCAGCAGGTGTAGTCGGTTTTTTTAGTTTTTTAAAGATATTAATTACATGTAAGTACTTTGTGACGTGATTCCGGCCGCGGGGTACAGCCAGTTAAAAAATAAATCTCTCTTGTAAAATTGTAAATGTTCCTACTTGTAGATTAGTAGAGCTCGCCTCTACGATACAAGCGGCCGACATAACGCACTGTATGTACAGTAAAGCAGACGACGTAGAAGCGGACCGTATCAGACACGGTACTGACTCCAGGATAGCCGGCTGGGGACTGTCGACCATTTTCAATTCACAGCTCTTTCTATATAGCTACGAGCATTTCTTTAAAACTCGTCCTTTTATTTTGCTGAATGTATTTGTTGTTTTTGCAACCGACTTCCAACAAAAAGGAGGTTCTCTATTCGTCTGTATGTTTTTTTTTTTTTTTTTTGAGATTAATCGAAACAGGGTAGGGATGCAAAGGCATCCCTACCCTCTTTTTACATGCTGCTGCCCACTGCTGGGCAAAGGCTCAGCAGTGGGACAAAAACGGCTCAAAATAAAATAAAAATAATATTTTTTTGTATGTATGTTACGCGATTACTCCGTCAATGGTGAACTGATTCGTATGATTATTTTTCTAATCGGTAGTGTACATTTCCGAGCTGGGGCGTTATTCAGTATGATCAATGAGATAACGCGTTCCTTAACGCGCCACGTTACGTTATTGTAAAATTGTATTCTGTATGCCACACGATAGGTAAATTATACAAAACGCGCGCGTTACACGTCCTCATATGTCACGATATCTCAAAACGCGCTCATAACCTTACCCTACCGCGTTACCGTACTTGAAATTGGCATAGAGAATACCATAACGCGCAGATAACGTAACACGGCACGGTAAGACTTTAAAATGGTCATACTGAATAAGGCCCCTGGTCTTTTTGTAATTTCATCGAGATCTGATAAGCATCCAGAGATATGACAATTAACGTCTCAAACTTGCTACTAAAATTGACTCGCGGAGCATGGAACTTGGAAGTCGGTGGTTTTAGTTTTTGAACTATCTTTATTATCTGTTCTGTGTAGATTTGAGTTACTTATTGTTCTGTGTTTTTTTTTTTATAGCAGGTATATTTTTAAATGTGATATTGGGCAGAAAGATAACCAAATGCTTATCAGACGGTAAAAGTAACGTTTTCCTCAATTGTAAGACTGGTATTATTATACGATTAGGTATCCGATACCGCATATCGCACACCGCAGCGTTGTGCGTTCCGATCAAGAGACCAAAACTTTACACGGTCTGTCGTTTCACAGGACTAATCAGTAAGTACCTAAAAACATTTCCTCTATAGATAAACATAAGAATTAATCAAATCGGTCATCGAATGGTCAGAATTAGAGGTAACAAATATATTATACGAATTGAGAAGCTCCTTTATTTGAGAAGGCGGTTAAAAATATAAAAGTAGCTGACGTTATCTATAAACGCCAATATAAAACTGGTTTCATTTCCCTTGGACATTTCCTAGAAGCTTAAACTAGATTACTCATCTCAAAGAGGATACATGTCTCAGGGCAGGTTTTCTCTCACTCCATTAAATTTTATTTCATACACAAGAACCATTACATGTCAATGGTTCTTGTGTATTTACGTTAATTTGTAACTTTTTGTAACGTACTTGACCACAATATCACCTTAAAGTGCGAGTTTCTTTAGATTTGTTTACTTACTTGATCACCCCTTGATTAAATATTCTGACGTAAACGATTGGATGACAGCTGAATGGTTCATTACTTTTTTTTCTAATTCAAAGCGTTAAATTCTGCTTTTGCTATGTTTACTTGATAATTGGTTATGATTTATTTTATGATTTATGATTTTGACGTGTATATGTGCGTATATTTATACTGCCTACATACTGAATAAATGCTTTGATTCTTTGATTTGATTGATTGACCCTAAAAATTCTTGCTTCTATCAAAAACGCGATGACAGCGATATAGAAATTGTTTTGTTTTTTAAGGTTCCGTACCCTAAAAGAAAAACAGGAACCCTATATAATATCTATCTCTTATATATATTTATAGGATCACTTTGTTGTTTGCCTGTCTGTCTGCCTGTCCGTCTGTCCATCTGTCTGTCCGTCTGTCAAGGCCCCTTTTCTCAAGACCGTTTACGTCGTATATTTTCGCATATTTTGCGATTTCACATGGTATCAAAACATAGTGACCTAGAATCATGAAATTTAGCAAGAAGCGAAGTCTTGAACCACTTATATAGGAATAGATCTGAAAACTGTAATGTAGTAATTACATAACAAAAAAAAGTGATCTTACTATTACAAGCTTATGTTTTGCGGTTGGTACAGTACATTTTCTATGGATCGAACTGCAAAGTTAAGTTTGTACTTTAACCTAGTTTGACAAGTTTGTACGGAAGCCTCGGTGCGCGAGTCTAACTCGCACTGACTGTTTTTAGGGTTCCGTACCTCAAAAGGTAAAAAAGGAACCCTTATAAAATCACTTTCTTGTCCGTCTATCTGTCTGTCTGTCCGTGTGTCACCACCTATTTTCTCAGGAACGGGTGAACCTAGCAAGTTATAATTTATACCAGATACTGAGCTCTATAGTCCCTATTGAGTGTATAAAAATCAAGGTAGGTAGGTCAACACGATAAAAAGATATGGGCAAATTTAGATTTTCGCGAAAACTTGTAAGTACCAAAAAGTTTCAACTTTTTTTATTTTTCGGATTCCGATTTGGAATTTTCCCTTTGCCATTGTTGTAAGACCTTGCTTGTGACCAAAATTGACAATTCTAGGTCAACCGGAAGTTGGTTGGTTGGTTTTGGGTCGAAAACCTATAGGGTACTTCCCGTTGACCTAGAATCATAAAATTTGGCAAGAATCAAGGTCTTACAGCACAAATAGAGAAGAAAGTCTAATAAAAGTTGAAAATTAAAGGGATTTGCAGGAAGATTATGTATGTATGGGGACACCCATACATACAAAATCTCATCCAATTAAGATAGGCTTCTGAGTTATATGAGCACTCATATAATTTAGAGGTCTAGCTTAATTGGTATCTACCAACGTTGGTACGGAAGCCTCTGTGGGCGAGTCCAACTTGACTTAGCCGGTTTTATTTTTTGTGAAGACGCGTCATTAAATGTGTCAGTGTAACAACCGCAATGTGGATAGATATATAGATAAACTATTTATTATTTTATTATGACCACTCAAAAAATAGAAACACCTATAACCAAACAATTTAAATCTAATAGCGTCAATAGGCGGTCTTATCTTAAAATAATTTCTAGCTATATACAACTATATATCTTGTTTATAGAATAAGTTATTTTTCAAAAAAAAAAAAACCGACTTCATAACCACAAGCAGGCACTCAAAAGCGAAAAATAAATTACTTAAAATTATTATAAGCACTACCCACTTATCTATTTGAAGTCGGTGCCAGCCAAGTCTAATAGGTAGTAGATAGATAATACCTACATGTATCTACCTACTTACTAACCTACATGTACCTACTTACTACTACTACATACATAGTATCTATCTACTATCCAATAGACTAAGCTGGCACCGACTTCAAATAGATAAGTGGGTAGCGCTTATAATAATTTTAAGTAATTTATTTTTCGCTTTTGAGTGCCTGTTTGTGGTTATGAAGTCGGTTTTATTTTTTTTGAAAAATAACTTATTTTACCCTTTTTAGTGCAAAACAAGTTTTAATTAAATTACATGCATCTATTAAATTTCGTGTCTGGGCCGTTATACACTGACTACTACTTTTTAAAAATTTCAAGTATGTACCTATAACGGTTAAGAAGATACAAATCTGTAAAGTGCGCACATATTTATAGACACACGGACGGACGGACGAACGGACAACAAAGTCTCAGAAAGTGTTCATTTGGTACCCTTTGGGTTCGGAACCCTAAAAAAATTGACTTTAAATCCCGCGCTAAAGTGACAATAATCACTGGTAATAATGATGTCATCAAGGTATCAAAGGACAATGTCCAAAATGGCCCTGTACACTTAAAGCATCTGACACACACAATAATTAATTGTCTATTTTATTACAATAATTCCAAATACTTTTATAACACGGACTAGTTGTATTCCAAAATGAATATTAAAAAGTATTATTTGCGATTATTAACATTACTTGCCGCCATATGGCCAACAGAGTACTGAATCACTTTACTACGTTATAAGAGGCACTTCCCTATATTGTTGAAACCCGAATTATGAAACCCGGTTTTGAGGGCCCGGTGGCGTAATCGGGCGTTCGGCTTTGATGCCGTGGTACCGAGTTCAAACCGCCGTGCACCAATGGATTTTTCTATCGAAAAATTTATGTGCGCTTCTCACAGTGGCCCTCCGGTGAAGGAAAAACATCGTTAAGAAACCAACAAAACCCCCGCATGGTGGTAGGACACTATCTAGTGTCCGCCTGGCCAGCTACCACCCTCAAGTTAGAAAATCTGTCACCAAACATCTAATGTGTTCCGGCAGCTATCCTTGAGAGCCAGTTCCCATTCTAGGCCTAGCGTGCTTACCATCTTCGACCGCATCATCACTTACCAACAGGTGAGATAGTGGTCAAACGCTAGCCTATAACGTATAAAAAAAAAATTAAAAAAAATGAAAGCACTGTGTAGCCAACCTAACAACGGAAAGTATTATTTACTAAGTAACTATTATATAATCTGTGGTATTATGCTTATAAATTATTTTTTTGCAGTGTTGGTTGGTACAAAGTACGTTCATAATTCTGAGTTATTTAATAATGTATGCAGTGTCGCGGGACTGAAATGGCCGCCATCTTCGTCAAACGTCATGTCATGTCAAAAAATCTTAGGTATGTTTAAAAAAGTTTGCACCCTAACAAGACTTTGCCCGGTAGAACATTCCTGTGAAGACAAATTATTTATATTAATATATAATTATTTATTATAATTATTAATATATAATTATTTATTGAGGGTCCGGTGGCGTAATTGTGAGAACAGTCGGCTTTGATGCCGTGGTACCGAGTTCAAATCGCCGTGCACCAATGAATGTTTCTATCGAAAAATATATGTGCGCTTCTCACAGTTGCCCTCCGGTGAAGGAAAACATCGTTAAGAAACCAACAACCCCCGCATGGTGGTAGGTCATATCTAGTGTCCGCCTGGCCAGCTACCACCCTTAAGTTAGAAAATCTGTCGCCAAACATCTAATGTGTTCAGGCAGCTATCCTTGAGAGCCAGTTCCCATTCTAGTCCATTTCTCTATCTTCGACCGCATCATCACTTAGCAACAGGTGAGATAGTGGTCAAATGCTAGCCTATAAGATATAAAAAAAAATAAAAAAATTTAATTATCCCCACCTTTATTTCTATCTCGCTCACAGTTACCGTAAGAATATCTGTCAAAAACCAAAATCAACGAGAAGAAAGATGTAAAAACATTATTCAAGGTCATATTTTTTAGTCTTCAAAAGTATATGCAATAGCAACCTCCATTGTGTATAATCTTCTTGGGACTCTTCTACTAAAACCAGTACATTCTCCTATGTTTGAGGTATTTATCTCCATATCTCTGGAGATACTTATCAGATCACGATAAAATTAAAATGGGACCACCTCGGAAACGTATCCTACCTATTAAAAAAGGAATCATTTGAATCCGTTCACAATTGACGGAGAAATCGTGTAACATACACACAAAAAAAAAATAACCATACAGACGAATTGAGAACCTCCTCCTTTTTTGTGAAGTCGGTTAAATATAAACATAAATTCATCTCATGACCGAACAAAACAAGACAACATGGAGAAATTGTTTTGAAAGCGCAGTTACGTAGATAGGTTAACAGCGACAGTAATCAAGTGAACTCTCCGCGTTAAACAATAAAACCACAGAATCATCGTACATCGCTAAATGTCAGTGAAATTATCTGAAGAGAAACCACAGCTCCTTTCCAATTATGATTATTACCTAGAGCTTACCTAGTCGGTAGTCCATTTGTGGCTCGATGGGGAATTATTTTTTACTAGCTGTGCCCCGAGGTTTAACCCGCGTAGACATCGTTCCCGTTAGAATATCAAGATAAGAAGTACGCTATGTGTTATTCCAGGGTCTAGGCTATCTCCATACCAAATTTCAGCTCAATGAGTTCAGTAGTTTTAGCGTGAAGAAGTAACAAACACAAACACAGTGTTTGTTTGTGTGTTTGTTTCGCCTTTATAATATTAATAGGATTTGGTTTTAAGCTACTTCTTTATCTCTATTTGTCTGTATTTTTGTGTCTGTCTCACCCATCTCTTCAGTCTTTTGTATGGCTGATGGTCGTCGTGCAGGATTGTGGCAAACATTCTGCTGATATTTACTTCACTTGGTTGATGGTGTGAGCCACGCCTGAAACCTACCACCGGTGCTTACACATTTCTCACCACCCCAGGGATCACGTGTGGGATAAAGCTCTAGGCTTATGGGTCTAACTAAACGACTTCGCTTCACCCTATTCTGTAGGAAATAAAACTATATGTAAGCTCACCTTTAAATTACATTTCATTTATATTACAGAATCTTTTTGGCATTAGAATGTTTTTTTGAGTGTCGTTTGCGTCTTCCTTACACTTTAACCTTTATCAAGACGCATTGCGAGTTTAATGAATTAATAACTGCATAACAACAAACACTGCATTTTTCTACATAAGTGTAAGCCAATAAAAGATAACTGTTCATGCACTTTCCATAATTCTCCATCACAGCGCTGCAGCGCTACATTGCGCCAGAAGCACAATAGACGATAAACAACGTTTACGAAAATGAAGCCGCTAGATTATTGCTGAAAGTTTCCGAAGAATAGGAAAGTTGAAGGAAAGTAGGTCTTCCTATATTCAAGACTTGGAAACTTGCTGCGAAGTTAGATCAGGAGTTATTGGAGATGGTAATGAGATGTACACGGAGCGTAAGGTTTTTTTTAATGTAACTTACTATGTACTGAAATTTACTATCTTTTTTTAATATCATATAGAGTAGCGTTTGATCACTATCCCACCTGTTGGTAAGTGATGATGCGGTCGAGGATGGTAGCACTAGCTAGGCTTGGAATGGATACTGGATCTCAAGGACAGCTGCCGGAACACATTAGATGTATGGTGACAGATTGTCTAACTTGAGGGTGGTAGCTGGGGTTGGGGGTTTTTGTTTTCTTTCACCGGAGGGGCACTGAAAAGAATATCTATATATTTCAATATTATTATTATCAATATGATAATTCTTCTCAAAGTAAAGTAAAAAAAAAATATATAAGTAAAAAATATTTTTATAAACAAGCTTTTAATCTGGGACAATGAACTAAAATGTAAAAAGTAAATTCTAGTAAGTATTTGGCGTGTAGGTACTTACCTATTTTTTTAAAAGCTTGAAGCAAGACCCGTTTTTTAGGTAAGGTAATTACTATACTTCAGTGCCTCAAGCTTTTAAAAATATAGGTAAGTACCTACACGCCAAATACTTACTAGAATTTACTTTTTACATTTTAGTTCATTGTCCCCGATTAAAAGCTTGTTTTTAAAAATATTTTTTACCTTTAATTTATTTTTAACTTTTTAGTAGGTAGGTATAGGTACCGACTACCTACCTACTACCTAAGTATTTATGAGAAGGCATGATGTTTTAAAATATTCCACGGATATTTGAAGTGATTATGGGTAAAGTGCTCTTCAAGGAAAATCAATCGACTCGGTGGGGCTATGTTGCTTTATAACAGAAATGCCATGGCCACCTTACAGCTTCATCATCAGATCTTGGATATCGTTTAAGTCGTTTAATCGTTTTATCGTTTAATTGAGCTCAAACTCGGTGGGGTTATGTTGTTTTATCACAGAGATGCCGTGGCCACCTTCCGTCTCCATCATCAGACTAGCTCCATGATACCATATCATTGTATTGTCACCGAAGATACATAAGTACACCAAATTTGAGTCCAATCGGACATCGGGAAGTGGGTCTAATTTAGCTTCCAAGATTCCACCCGAACATACATAGTGACATACGAGTACATACATACATACATATATACATTGCAAGTTAAATAAAAGCTTGTAATAAAAACCGACTTTTTATTACAAGCTTTTATTTAACTTGCAATGTATGTATTTTTAACCGATTGCACAAAAAAGGAGGAGGGATTCTCTTAAACCACTTTTAATTACTTTTGGCATTATTGAACTATTTTAATGTAGCAGATTTATCAACAATAATGTCGCGGCAATCTCTCAATCGTCAAACTCACAGTTTCAATTAAAATAATTAGTTCCAAAAACCACCACCGCCAAGTTATACTTGTGGCACTGTAAGTCGATTTTTTAATTAGACGGAGTAAGCTGACAGGTCAAAATGTCACTTATCAAAATAATGTTGCCAACTTTCAAACGTAGTGATGATCTTTTTTATTTTTATCGTTCAAAGAACTGAACTATAGATTAAAAACACTTAAATCAATTAGTACGTATGAGTTCTAGCTAACTGAATTATGTATTTGATCAATGTATTAGACATAAGCATTTAAAGTCTAGCGTTCTATTTGAATAAGGATGATAAAATATGTAATACTTTTAGGAAAACTTTAATATGAGTTATTGAACTAGTTCACTGAATTGATATGACTCCATTAACTAAATCTTTTATACCACACGCCTATTTTTATTTCATGAAAAGTGGCAATACTCATAATGTCATTTTACTCCGTTTAATGAAAAATTCGACGATATTTTCACTATAGCAGCATGTGAAGACGGTTTTTTTTTCGTTTTTTAAACTATCTTAAATAATTGTGAAGTTGGTTAAAAAAATATACAGATGGATTGAAAACCTCCTCCTTTTTGAAATTCGGTTGAAAAATATAAACACAAATAAATATAATAATACTTACAGACGCAGCAGACCCCCAGTCCATGTGCGCAGTCCCCAGCCGCCTGACCGTCTCGTTGTCTGCAGTCATACGCGTTCAGACATATGCCAGCCTTGGCCACGTGGTACCCTGCCGGCTGGCACTCGCGCTCACCACCCACCGGGAAGAAGTTCAGCACCTTGCTGAATGATAGCAGGCTTCCTGGAACAAACATACACGTTTTATTAAGTGAAACGTCTTTAGGCTGGGGCACAGATTATATAATAGTTGTGACTGGTGTAAAATTAGCCGGAAGTGACGCAGCGTCACGGTCCGAAGGCAGCGGAAGTGACTTCAGGGTTACGTTATATTTTATTTCAAAAAACATCCTCTATTGTAGAACGGCGTAACTAAGAAGACGTTTTCGCTAAAGTTCAACAGATCGAGTTGTACAAATAAATAATTAGTGATGTTGAGAAATAAATTAAATGAACTTAGAAGTTTCGCTTCTAACGAGTAGATTCTACGCACCCTCATTTTTTTAACCGAATTCACAAAAAGGATGAGGTTCTCAATTCGACTGTTTATTGTTTTTGTTTTTTTTTTATGTTTGTTACCTCAGAACTCCGTCAAATCTTAACAAGTTTGAAAAATATTTTTTTTGTTTGAGAGATTATGCATCCCGTTTGGTTTCATTCAAATTTCATCAAATTTGTATACCTCAATGACATGATTATGGCTAGTGGCTATTTTTACGATCGCGGCATGTGCAGTCGTTTTTTCGTTTTGTACGATCATAAATTATATTGTATTGTAGTTGAATTGGTACAGCGCCGAGCATGTTTCCCAGGAGTCGCGGGTTGAAATCCCGTCGATGCGATGACATTTTAGATTGTATATAAAAATGTACAAGAATACAAAGCGTAGATAACACAATATTTATATTGTAATACGGGACTTATCGCGCTAAAAACATAATTTTATTTACCTCGACGTTTCGATCAAGTTGCATTGACCGTGATGAGGAGAAGACTGAAGTTGTGGGTATCAGCATTGTTATGATTGAGAGTAGTTTGAAACTACCCTCATTTGATCTTGATCGGAGTTGCCATTGCGACACACAATACTGACGACATCGGCAGATTTTCGTTGATTTAAACTTCGACTGGAACACTTGCTAATCACTGGGTTCCAAGTTGTGGCAAACCTAAAACCATCTTTCCGGTTGAAATTCGGATGTTTTTAGGGTTCCGTAGCCGAATGGCAAAAAACGGAACCCTTATGATTATAGATTCATCATGTCTGTCTGTCTGTCTGTCTATCTGTCCGTCCGTCCGTATGTCACAGCCATTTTATTCCGAAACTGTTAGGACTACAGAATTGAAACTTGGTAGATAGATGTATTCTGTAAACCGCTTTCCGAGTTTTATACAAAAATAAAAAATATATATGTTTAAGGGGGGGCATCCCATACATGGAACTGAAACAAAAAAAAATCTCCAAACCTATACGTGGTGTCTATGGATAGGTCTTTAAAAATGACATTGAGGTTTCTAAAACCATTTTTTCTCAAAATCAATCATTTCAAACATATGTGCGTCTAAAGTGGTACAATGTGTGTCCACTCCCCTCTAACTTTAAAAAAAAAAAAAACTAACAACGAAAATTGGTTTGAACGAGATACAGTCAGCAGTTTTTGAGATATGGCGACCGCAAAGATAACTTTGTTTTTCATACAAATACACTATGAAAAACAAAGTTAATTTTTTAGTTGCGAAAAATCATAGTTATGGAATACTTTACTGTGTTACGGAACCCTACGAGTGCGAGTCCGTCTTGCACTTGGCCAGTTTATTTAATTTCAACCGCTTCACGTACAATACGGGAGTAAAGGTAACGTGCAGTTCAATCCAGTGGTTAGGTCCCGAATCTAGCAAATGCTAGTTTTAGCGCGATAATACAATATAATTATGTGTGTAAAACGGGAAAGTTTAAAATATACTAACACAATATTTGTAGCGACTTCAGAACAAGGAGGCTATATTGTTTTAAATCGAAGCAATAGAAGAATTTAATAATAGGTATCGTACTTGTTTGGCAGTGGAACGAATTATTTAGATAACTGATACTTTATACCAATCTATCGAGTTATGAAACCCTACACGTCAGAATGCAGAAGGGGTACAAATATTGTAAATGTGAAAGTTTGTGTATTTGTTATTTGTTGTCATGAGATGCCATGGATACTTTTTGTAAGAACTTTTTACTTTTTGCAGACGAAGCTGCCGGGTACAGCTAGTATTTATAATATGGGCATTATCTTAAAATTATAATACACTAGCTGTTACCCGCAGCTTCGCCCGCGTTATTTGAGTCTTTATGACCTTTGAGGTCAAGATCGATGATCTCTTAGGCCAAGTCATCATAGATGACCCTTAAGTCGAACTCAATATCCTCTATTGTTAAAGTCATTAATCATTTTGGTAGGGTATACGAAGTTGTGCTGTTTAAATTTTTGACTCAACACAAAAGTTCCTGAAACATTTCTTACAAAGAAAATTAGATGAATAGCTGCGCGAGCGCAGCGAGAGCTATTATTGCGCGAGCGAACATTTTTATGGCTTTTTATGACCCTGACAAATTTACGACCTAATAATCAACTCACTATAGATGACTCTTAGGTCAAACTCGATGTCGTCTATTGTTAAAGTCATTAATAATCACTTGGTAAACCTAACCAAGGTTTACCAAGTTTTGCTGTTTAAGTATTTGAGTCAGTCTAATGTATGAGGCTGTTGAAACACGCTATTATACGCTATATAGTGTTATTACTGGGAAAAAAATTTACGACTTTTTATGACCCTGACAGTTTTTATGACCTACTAAGTCAACACCGATGACACTCAGGCAAAACGTGATATCCACTTATTTTAAGGTTAATAATCATTATGATTATTGAAGGTTGTACTGTTTAAATTTATGACTCGTTTTGATGCATGTGGTTATTAATATACAAAAGTTGCTAATATATTACCTTCAAAGTAGATCGACTTTTTATGACCCTGACAGTTTTTATGACCTACTAAGTCAACACTGATGACACTCAGGTTAAAGTCGATACTCATTTATTTTAAGGTTAATAATCATTATGGTTATTGTAGGTTGTACTGTTTCAATTTATGACTCGTTTTGATGCATGTGTCTATTAAAATACAAAATTTGCTGAAATATTACCTTCAAAGTAGATAAAACAAATACTCGCGCGAGCGTAGCGAGCGCTATCACTGCGCGAGCGAAGCAAGCGATAATTTTTTTTTACGTTTTTTTATGACCCTGATTGTTTTTATGACCTACTAAGTCAACACCGATGACATTAGGGTTAAATTTGATATCCACTTCATTGAAAGTTAATAATCATTAGGATTATTGAAGGTTGTTCTGTTTCAATGTTTGACTCGTTTTGATGCAAGTGGCTATTAAAATACAAAATTTGCTGAAATATTACCTTCAAAGTAGATAAAATAAATAATTGCGCGAGCGCTATGACTGCGCGAGCGAAGTGAACGCGAAAAATTTTTACGACTTTTTATGACCCTGACTGTTTTTATGACCTACTAAGCCAACACTGATGACACTCAGGGTAAAGTCGATAATCACTTATTTTAAGGTTAATAATCAATATAATTATTGAAGGTTGTACTGTTTTAATTTATGACTCGTTTTGATGCATGTGGTTTTTAATATGCGAAAGTTGCTGAAATATTACCCACAAAGTTGATAAAATAAATGCTTGCGAGAGCTTAGCGAGCGCGAAAAATTTTTACGACTTTTTATGACCCTGACAGTTATTATGACCTACTTAGTCAACACCGATGACATAAGGGTTAAATTTGATATCCACTTAATTTAATCATTATGATTATTGAAGGTTGTTCTGTTTCAATTTATGATTCGTTTTGATGCATGTGGCTATTAAAATTCAAAAGTTGATGAAATATTTCCTACAAAGTAGATAAAAAAATGCTTGCACGAGCGTCGCAAGCGTTATGACTGTGCGAGCGAAGCGAGCGCGAAAAATTTTTACGACTTTTTATGACCCTGACAGTTTTTATGACCTACTAAGTCAACACTGATGACACTCAGGTTAAAGTTGATAATCACTTATTTTAAGGTTAATAATCATTATGATTATTGAAGGTTGTACTGTTTTAATTTATGACTCGTTTTGATGCATGTGGTTATTAATATACAACAGTTGCTGAAATATTACCTTCAAAGTTGATAAAATAAATGCTTGCGCGAGCGTAGCGAGCGCTGTCACAGCGTGAGCGAAGCGAGCCCGAAAAATTTTACGACTTTTTATGACCCTGACAGTTTTTATGACCTACTAAGTCAACACCGATGACACTGAGGTTAAACGTGATATCCACTTATTTTAAGGTTCATAAT
The DNA here is from genome assembly GCA_954871355.1 of Cabera pusaria. Taxonomy (NCBI): domain Eukaryota; kingdom Metazoa; phylum Arthropoda; class Insecta; order Lepidoptera; family Geometridae; genus Cabera; species Cabera pusaria. The sequence goes on from OX940901.1 coordinate 1,343,043, forward strand.
CAGTATGGTTATTGAAGGTTGTACTGTTTTAATGTATGACTCGTTTTGATGCATGTGGCTATTAAAATACAAAAGTTTTTGAAATATTACCTTTAAAGTAGATAAAATAAATAATTGCGCGAGCCTCGCGAGCGCTAAAAATTTTTACGACTTTTTATGACACTGACAGTTTTTATGACGTACTAAGTCAACACCGATGACATTAGGGTTAAATTTGATATCCACTTAATTTAAGGTTAATAATCATTATGATTATTGAAGGTTGCTCTGTTTTAATTTATGACTCGTTTTGATGCATGTGGCTATTAAAATTCAAAAGTTGACGAAATATTTCCTACAAAGTAGATAAAACAAATGCTTGCGCGAGCGCAGAGAGTGCTATAACTACGCGAGCGAAGCGAGTGCGAAAAAAATTTACGTGTTTTAATGACCCTGATATGTATGAATGACTGGTTTTATGACCTACTAAGTCAAAACCAATTACCCTAAGGCTATTAAAACACGAAAGTTTTTGAAATACTTCCCACAAAGCCGATAAACACGTTGGGCAAGCAAAGTCAGCGCGTACATTTTGATGACTTCTAATGATCCTGACAGTTTTATGCCCCAATCAAGACACTAATTAGGTCATCATAGATATAGACGAACCTAAGGTCAAACTTTTATGATTATGTTAACTCTATGTAAAGTTAACAAAAAATATATGCACCCTCATTTAACTACCGAAAAAAAAGTATTCTTTGCCCTTTTATGCCCTATTAAATGTCTTTGTACAAAATGTCATGTGAATCGGTCAAGCCTTTTGGCCGAAAAGAGGCCAAACATATACAAAATTCAACAATAAAAAACTGACAACCCGACTCGATTGTAAATAATATCGTTTAAAAACTAAAAAAGAACCGACTTCAATGTTCGTTTTCAGTACCAATTTTGAGATGTTTATCTCAATATCTCTGGAGATATTGAGATTGAGACTTATCAGACCTCGATAAAATTACCATGGTACCACACTTGGGATATCTCCTTTCGAACAAAAAAAGAATAATCAAAATCGGTGCATAAACGACGAAGTTATCCCCGAAAAAACATAAATATATATATATATATATATATATACGGTCGAATTGAGAAACCTCCTCCTTTTTTTGAAGTGGGTTAAAAAGTAACCAATGTGCTCGGATAATAGACTCTACTCTTGGTCTATGTTTTATTGACTGTCTCTGTACAATTTTAGCTCAATCGGTCAACTCGTTTAACCAAGAAGAGGTCATACGTTTCAAAAATTCAATAAAAAAAAATTAGTTATCCAAACTCAACTGTTAAAAAAAATATCCTTTGTCGTTCTATGCCCTATTAACTGTATTTGTACAAAATTTGAGCGCTGAATCGGTCAAAACGAATGCCGCAGGCCACACATTATTCCATAATAAAATTATGGACACCCGAAATTGCCAGCCAAAAAATAAGTATCCTATGTCTTATTGACCGTCTGTGCACAAAATTTATATTTAATAGTAGTAACAAAAGACAACAACGGTTAAAATTAACGTAAACACTTTTATTTCATTTTCACATAAAACAAGCTAACATAAAAGCCCTCTGAGATACTATTACCGAACAAAGAGATTTTAGCTCATTGTCCAAAACAAAACACATTATTCGTTTAATTTGAGATCTCATTTACTAGTTTTAATGTAACGAACATACACCCTCTCTTCAAAGTCTTTGTATTGAACAAAGAAACCTAATCAAATAGTTCAAAAGGTTGTCCAAATAGAGAAATTAATGAACGATTTGGTAAGGGTGCTATACAAGGGTGCTATATACCTACATGAAAGAAAGCGTGTCGGCTTTGATGATGTTGCCACGTAATAATGAATCTTCATTTACTAGCTAATATACTATCTTGTTTGTAGATAATTTTGTAAAGCGTTGAAGTAGTTTAAGGTAAGTAATACTGGAGTCCACGGATCTGCACGTCCTAATGTGAACTTCAAACCAATACTGGGATCAGAGTGATGCTCATATACGTCAGAAGACGTTGAAGTACCTGAGTAGTTTTATTTTTCTATCTTCCTAGCAGCCCGCCCCGGCTTCGCACGAGTAGAACATATATGCCTACAAAATTTGCATCAGTTTGTTGCATCGAATATAAAATATGAACATATTTAACAATCATCGTCATATTTCATCCAATTTACACAAAACCTTAACGAATTATGCACCTAAACCTCATAAACACTCTGGCTATTGGTGAAAACCGTATGATAATCCGTTCAGTAGCTATTGAGATTATTGCGAACAGACAGACAGACGCAGTGATGGAATTTGTTTTATAATACTTACGTAGTAGTATTGGACGGCCCTTTAGCGTAAAGGATAGTTACCCTGATTCTGACCCGACGGTCGTTGGTTCTAATCCTAGCTATATACCTACCAATGAAAGTTTTATGTGCATTCATGAATCATGAGTTTTCGTACAGTGGTAGTGGGATCATTAAATCTACCAAAAAGTACCTTACCACCAAGGAGAACATCTGCCGCCGTAACCTTACGGCGTTCCCAGACGCAAAATGTAGGGGTAATATACGTTTAACGTGTGTATCTGTATGTCTGTCTGTAGCATCTTAGCACCTAACCGGATGAACCGATTTTGTTTTTATTATTGATCGTTTTTTTTTTTTGTTTGATAGATGTCTTCATCGAGAGTTTTCTTAGCTTTGATTCATGAAAATTCTTTTTTCTACTTAATTGCGCTATGAAATCAACTTTTATAGGTCTGATCAATTCGAAAATCTTCTTCTTCAACGATATTGTAAGAACATGGAAGCATTGACCTGATGCTGGGACATCTCCTGTACTCTACAGAATACTCAAATCCTCACCAACTTACAGCTCAGATTTTAAATGTCGTGTTTAGAGTCATTGGGATGCTTTTAATGAAAAGATTATACATAGATCAGTCGGGGTGGTTTAAAATATTATATTATTATATATAGATGAATATTATTTTATACAATAGATCATATTTTTATACTATATTGACTTCAAATTGATTGTGATCGGCATAGCTAAGCTTATAATAATATTTTCGAAGTAACTATGACCTAATCTGTGGTTTCACTGCAAATATTTTATTAATTTTGCGATGCGTGTATGTAAAATTCGTGATATCTTCTAGAGTTTTCATTTGAATTATATACTATAAAGGACAATTTCAATCTATAATATGTGGCCAAGCTAATTAACGTAAACATTACGTAACGTAAAAATTAATTATTTGGATAAGGATTAATACTATATACTTGCTAATAGCCTTGGAAGTTATGTAATATTTTTTAACAAAAATTTTAAGAGTAAAATGGTTACTGTGGGTCAACCTTAAGAGATAGACATATACTGTCGCGGACTTTTTTGTAGGTCTTATTAAGTTGTACAACTCTTGCATAGAAAATATTCTTCTATCTATTTTCAATTAAGCAACGTTCGTAAGAAACGTGTTTTTTCGACCGTTTTTTGCCGACTTAGGCTGCAAATTAGGTATCCACGAATGTACCTTTAATTTAAACGGGATAATTTATAGCTTATTTTCATTCCGAAAGTCCATTTTATGTATTAGTGAAAGAATTTTTTAAATCGGTCCAGTAGTTTTTGAGCCAAATCATTACAAACATACAAAAATACAAAAATACAAATGTTCTCTCTGTATAATATTAGTATAGATAGTATAGAAGTATAGATATAGAAGTATAGATAGGCTAGCATTCTTATCATATAGACTGTGTGCTGCCTGAACACCGTAAGATTTATCCTTGAAGGTGGTAAGCTACTTTTTGGTAGAAAGTCAGGCGGAATATCGATATAGTATGCTCCTAAGACTTGAAGATGAACACCCATGCTAGATATTGGATTTATCTCGTCTGAAATGGTTACGATCAGCAAGTGGTATGAAGGTAAATAATTTAGCTAGAATTTGTAAAATGTCTTTGTTGGAAAGCCGACAAAATAATTCTCTATTTCTGATCCCAATGTTCACATTAAAGATCCAAAGTCGATCCATCTCAAAGTCCAACAAAAGTTTGTAAAGCGGGTGTTGTATCTAAACAATAACGTAAATTAAGCAGACGATAAGTCTAAAAGGCTCTTCATTGCGTTCATTTGCATAATAAAAACGTCTTACCAACGAGATTGACGCAAAAAGATACGATAAAAGTCCTTGGGCGTGTTCGGACTAGGAGTGGGATGTTGTTGCATTTAAAACAAGACGTTTTTGTGTTACTGACGATAGGGCTTTGATAAGATAAGATAAGATAAGATTTATTGCATAAACTGTGTATAAAGATGGTCTTAAACTTAATTTGGAGTAACAACAGTTTTCCCTTTTCGGGCGTGCAACATAAAAGTTAAAGTATTATAACTTACTAACAACTTAACAATATTTAATATTAAATCATAGTAGATAAGTTATACTATGTATTTAACTAATTAGTACTTAATAACTCAGTACGAAAATGTATCTATATTCTAATTATTCACTTACTTAAATATTCTTTTACATTGTAAAATACTTTTGTTATAAGCCAGTCTTTTAAGTTTTTTTTAAATTGTTCACTTCCAGTAACTTAAACTCCAAAGGGAGATGATTATAAATATTAATGGCACTTATATAAGGACTATTGCGGTACATGGTGTTATTGCTTTGAGGGATGCAGATGTTGTGTCTATATTTGCTCCGTTGACTAGAAGCACGAGACGATTCAATATTAAAAAAATACTGCTTATTATTTTTAACAAATATACATATTTCCAAAATGTAAATCCCTGTAAGGGTAAGCAGATTGTTTTGTTTATATATAGTACGCAATGAATCGGTACTAAGCAAGTTGAAAATTGACCTAATACAACGTTTTTGTAATATGAACGTTTGCTGAATATCTACAGAATTACCCCAGAATATAACCCCATAACTCAAATTTGGATAAACCAAACCATAATACGCATTAATTGCTGTTTGTCTGTTTGATATATTTGTAATTACGGACAGCGCGTAGCAACATTTTGATATTTTATTATTTATATAACTGATATGACCTTTCCAGTTTAGATTCGAATCAATAGTTAAGCCTAAAAAGTTTGTGACGTTTACTTCGCTCACAGCATTGCCTTTATTAATAATGTTCAAACTTAACGGCGTCATTTTATAATTTCTTAATTGTAGAGTTTTCGTTTTTGTGATATTAACCTTTAGATTAATATCATCTAACCAATTAACAACGGTTTCTAGGGTTTTGACTATTTCAAATTCTAATTCAGAACTACTCCGGTTTTCTTGTGGAATGAAAATGGTTGCGTCATTAGCAAACATAACACATGGGTGTTTGCTGACGAGCGGTAAATCATTTATGTATATTAAAAATAGAAGTGGCCCAAGAACACTTCCTTGTGGCACACCTATTGAATTTTTTTGAAAGTTGGATGAAATTTTTTCAATTGTTTTAGTATTGTTGTTGTATACATCCATTACTGTTGATTGACTTCTATTAGTTAAGTAGGAGCTAAGCAGATTTAAAGGTGTACCTCTAATTCCAACTGAATCTAATTTTTTGAGCAAAATATCGTGCATCACACAGTCAAAGGCTTTACTTAAATCAAGAAATAAAGTAATGCCTGTTTTTTTATTGTTAAAATTATCATAAACCTGTTTTAAGATTTTGAAGATTGCCAATGATGTGCTTTTCCTGGTTTGGAAGCCAAATTGATTTTCATTAATAATTTTATTCATGTTTAGGAATGATATCATCCTTTTAAATATCACTTTTTCAAAAACCTTTGAAAAAGCCGGTAAAATGGCTATGGGCCGATAGTTCCCCATGTCATTTTTTGCACCTTTTTTTTTATAAAGAGGTATAATTAAGGCCCTTTTGAGATTATCAGGAAAACAATTTCTATGAAAAGTTTCTATGGACAAATTGATGATAAAAACTAGTGGCTCAAGAATGAAATGTATAGTGCTTTTTATAACACGAGTCGGTATATGGTCGTATCCAGAGCTATTCTTGTTCTTTAATGCACTGACTATATCGATAATTTCTTTAAGTGGAGTTAAAAATATGCTTTTATAGTTTTGTTTCAATGAATGATTATTAGAGTTACTTATATTTTTATCCGTTTTCGTGAGATTAATAAAATAATCATTGAGTGACGTGACAATAGAGAGTGGTTCAGTGATTTCATCACCGTCTACTAGTAGACGCTCAACAGTAGTTTTTATAGTGTTAGTTGGGGCTGTATGTTGTTTGATAATGCCCCATGTAGCTTTTGATTTATTATCACTTTTTTTGATGTACTCTGTATTCGATATCTTTTTTGATATCCGCACTGCTTTTTCCAATACTTTACAGTATTTTTTATATTCTTTTCTGACTTCTTCATTATTATGCTTTTTATATTTTAGGTAATGCTCTCTTTTCGTCCTGCTCGACTTTTTTATGCCCCTTGTTTTCCAATGAGGTTTTTTCTATATGTTATTTTTTTGTACTCTAATGGTATACATAAATGAAATAGAAGTTCATAAATGTCCATAAATTTTCTATAAGCGCTATTGCAGTCTCTACAGTCATATACTTCGGCAAAACTAATCTGTTTTAAGTATTTTATGAAAATATCTAAGTACTTATCAATATTTCTTGTCCACTTAAACCAGAATTTTTGGTTACGCAGATAAGTATGTATGTATTACCTAATGAAGTTGTGTAGTAGATTACTATCTATGTGATGTTGAATTCAGTCTTTGTTTTATAGAAAGTTCCATAAAAACTAATGATATCGTTTTAATCTGTACATAAAAAAAGTCCCCCGCTGCGTCTGTCTGTCTGTTCGCGATACACTCAAAAACTACTGAACGGATTTTCATGCGGTTTTCACCAATAGACAGTGATTTATGTGTATAATTTGTTAAGATTTTGTGTAAACTTTCACTGGCTGGATAGCTGATACTTTTAGGAGTACCTTAGGCTTCTTTTATTAAAAAAAAATAATAGAGTTCCGCGAAAACAAATTGAATTAGTAAAAATTTCAATTTAATCTAGAGAGGATGGATGAAGAAAGACTGACGAAACAGATTTATGAAACGAGTGTGAATGGGGCAGCCGGTAGAGGCCAACCTAGGCGATCGTATCACGACCAGCTAGGCTATTCTGTAAGCTATCTCGACAGCGGAATCCGCAGTGAGATTCGAATTCCGTACTACGAAATTCAATCGTATCGCGTTTGTAATACGGTTGAATTTTGTAATACGAAATTCAAATCTCACCGCGGATTCCGCTTCCGAGATAGCTTACAGAATAGACCTTCTGATCGGAGACGTTTTAAAGAAAGGCCAAGTCAAAAGTACCTATAACCGGTGAGCATGTATTAAGGCGCTCATAAAAGTGGAAGAAGAGAAAGAGGTATGTCAGGATCGTAGCATGTGAAAAGAAGTAGTATCTGCCTACCCCAACGGGAAAAAGGCGTGATTGTGTGTATGTATAAATTTCACCCGTACGAAGCCGGGGCGGACTGCTAGTTATGTAACAGTAAAATAATAAGGTAATTCACTCAGCGGCCTTATCGTATAGAGCCATTTCTTCCACACAACATATCTTGAAATATTTGCTTTTTTACTATATCGGTACTTTTACTAAACCCAAAACAGCAGCACTGTATTATCTCGTAGCAAACATTTTAACAAGTTCAGAAGCCTAGCCAAGCTAAATCGGGCTTAAACGCCAACATTGTAGCTAGATGGAACGTATTTAGCGCCGGGTGCACTAAATAGAATTAACCTAACCTAAGCTCGGCGCTCCGAAAACTGTGAATAATTAACTTAGGTGCCGGCAAGGTGGTTTAAAAGTAACTAACGTCATATTTGTAAAATATTGAACATTTTATATGGCACAATAGTCCTTGGCACTTGAATATTAAAATCAAGTGCAATATAAAAATCAACTCTTAATGTTTTGTTTATAAATTGTAAATGAAATGAGCATGTAGTGCGACGGTCAGTTTAGGATTGTGTAAATATAGATGTTATCTGGTAATCATAATAAAACAGCAATTAAGAGAGATTAGTATCTCCAGAGATATAGAGATAAGCACCTCAAACTTGGTGCTAATAATATCGTTTAAAAACTAAAAAACAACCGACTTCAATGCCGCGCTATTCATTTTCAGTACCAATTTTGTGATGTTTATCTCAATATCTCTGGAGATACTTATCATACCTCGATAAAATTACCATGGTACCACATTTGGGATATCTCCTTTCGAACAAAAAAAGAATAATCGAAATCGGTTCATAAACGACGAAGTTATCCGCGAACAAACAAAAAAAAAAAAAAAAAAATATATATATATATATATATATACGGTCGAATTGAGAAACCTCCTCCTTTTTTTGAAGTCGGTTAAAAATACTAGAGAGGCATTTTTAAAATTGGTGTTCTTTTACATCGCCTCAAATGTCGCATGTCGCCGGTGACTTAGCTTGATTGGTGGATATGATGTATGGCATTTAGGTCTAGCTGTGATTGGCGGACCTTGCCGCAGCCATACTTGTACACATGCTAATGTGTCATGTCAACTGCTGTTAAGTAGCTAGCTATCATAACTACACATAAACAAACAGTCTGAATTACATCGTGGTTGCATAAAACCACACCAAACATTTTTCTTTTTGTATTGTAAACGATCTTAAATTACTCTGTGGCTCTAACGAGACTCGGAAGACACGTTAGATCGTAGGTCCCAATAATTTTTCATACTAAGTACAAGATTCCTTGACAATATCGGAAGCCTTCAGACAGCCAAGCAGCTATAATAACAGGGCTAGCCACTCAGCCTATACGATACACACGACTGGATGCAATCGTGTTATAAAGAGGTGTTTTAAAATCGACCTCTGCATCTAATGTTACTTATAATTATAGTAAAATCGTATTCCATTTTCCAGGTAATTAGACGGCCGAGGAAAGTGAACGCGAGAGTGATCATTATAAGATAAACTTGTACATCTACCGAACCGTTTATAAGCAGACATGCTTCAGGATAATCACTTCTTTTATCATCAAAACGGAACGGAAATTTGACATGACTTACGCGATTTCTATATAGTTGATTTAGTTCTCGGTCTCATTGTACAAATAATCGAGATCTGATGAGTATCTTCAGAGGTATGGAGATCAATACCCCAAATTTTCTCCTAAAATGACTGGCGCGGCATGTGGTCGTTTTCTTTAGTTTTTGAATTGATATTAATTATTCCTGACAATAAATGCATCAGTCTAAGTCAGTTAAAGCAAATATTAGATAAAAATTGATATGATCACCGAACGAAGTATTTAGAGGTATCTAATCCTGAAAGAACGTCGTTCCTTTCCAGTCTCCTTTTGCAAAATATGAAGCTAGAATTTTACTGAAGATGCATGTTTATGGTCACCGCCCACTTTACCGTACCTTAGCCGTACCAAGTCCGGTAAGAACGTGATGGAAACTGCCAACGTATGCAACAAAACCACGTGGTGCAAAGATAGTTTCTTTTAACTTTGCCAGCTATGTAAAATTATATAGAGTGACATTACAGGTACATGTGTATATGATGTGAAACTAATGCTCTTGATGTCGCAAGGCAACAGATGCAGTGCATTGAACCAACATTCTCATGAACCAGAGATGCCACAGTTTCTGCTATAAGCAGACATCATCGCTTGACATCAGGCAATCTTCGTGTTTTTCTTATTAGGTACTTTATGACATTAAAAGTAAAGTATTAGTCGCGATCGTTTCGGGCCATAAAAATTGATAGTACCGCACCTAATTTAATAGTAGATATGTAAAATGTCTCTACTGTCCTTCTACCTTACAATACTCTTTGGTACCTATATACTTACAATAGTTTTTATTTTCAATTCACGGGCGTGCGTCAAATATTTTAACTTCAACCTTATGTCTACATACAAACAATCACGACTTTTTCCCGTTGGGGTAGGCAGAGACTACTTCTTTCCACGTGCTTGCGATCCTGACAAACCTCTTTCGCTTCTTCCACTTTCATGAGTGCCTTCACACATGCGCGCCGGTTATAGGTACTTTTGACTTGGCCTTTCCTTAAAACGTCTTCGATCTGGTTGTGATACGTTCGCCTAGGTCGGCCTCTACCGATTAGCCCATTCACACTCATCTCATGTTACGTCAATCTATCTTCATCCATCCTTTCTTGATGTCTTATGTCAACGACAACTTAAAATCACGCAGCGAGCGCTCTTAACTTTCAAGAGCTATAATAATACTTCAATACGATCACGTTCATGTATGTCACGATGCAGTGAGCGCAAACCTTCAAGTTTAAATTCCGTCTGTAATTCAAGTGCATTCAGTTTTGCCACTTTTCTCGAGCTCTTTGTATCCATCGTACGTTTTAGCGAAAGATGTTCGACATTGTGTTACTTAAAGTGGAAAATGCAGCCTGGAGCCAACGTACAAAACACTAAGCTATTTATGGTAAAGAGTAAAGAGATCGCTGATATTTTAATATTATTTAGAGGTAAACATTATTTTAGTGGTTAATATTATAGAGGTAATTTTCAATCCACTTCCAAAAAGAAGGAGGTTCTCCATTCGTCTGTATGTTTTTTGTATGTATGTATGTTACGCGATTACTCCTTCAATTGTGTACCAATTCGAATAATTCTTTTTTTAATCGGTAAGGTACGTTTCCGAGGTGGTCTCATTGTAATTTTATCGATATCTGTAAGTATCTTCAGAGATATTATATGACGATAAACATCTCGAACTTGCTACTGAAATTGACTCGCGGGACATGGAAGTTGGTTGTTTTAGTTTTTAAATCTTAATGATAGTAAGTAAGTAAAGTAAGTAAGTAAGTTTTTTAAATTGTTTTGATTATATGTGAAAGGTAAAAATATAATATTCATAGTAAGTAATAGTATTAATTAATTGCATAATAGAGATTATTTTAACCTTTGTAAAGGCTATTGTTATGTTACGTGACTCAAAGTAAAAAAACATAATAAATCTCGAAAATTTAATAATTAATTTGACCATATCTAAAATGTTATCAAGTATATACAACGTTTTCTTATAACAAGTTTTTTAATAATAATATTGTGTCAGTTACCACGTGATCAGTTACCGAAACATTGCAAACTTCTAAGCTTAATACTAATAGAAAAGTATTAGACAGAGAATAGAATAGATTAACTCTTTATTGAACACCATAAAGAACTTATTATCTAAAATAGTAACAACATAACTCGGTGATACAATCGGCGGTCTTATCGCATAAAGCGATATCTTCAAGACAACCTATTTGTTGACTGGTTTAAATACACAGGGTGTTTGGGGATGGCGTATAATTTATCTTTATTATCTAGTATACAGCATATACAACAGTAAAATATATACTATAAATATATATATATATATATACATAACATACATACCAAATTTGCAATATATATTTAGTTATACAATACATATACTTAAAATATACATAAATATAATATAATTGTATAAACATATAAGGCGGCAATAGCCCAATGGATAGGGCGTCGGACTGGCGATCGAGAGGTCGTGAGTTCGTTCCCCACCCCATCCATTGCACTATTGACGTGAACCCACTCCAGACACAAGCATATTCAGCTTAGTTGGAGGGGTTAACAAGAATACTAGTAATGTGCAACCCACATTGCGAGTAATCTTTAAAAAAATAAATTTAAAAAAAATAAAAAAATAAAAAAATTAAAAAAAAAATACTCTATACACAAAAACAAAAGCAAAACAGTGTTTAGCAGGTTAAAGACAAGTAGTGATTATTGATTAAGGATTTGAATTGCGAAAGAGACTTAGCACGTGGAATCTCTCCAGGCAGCTCGTTCCACAACCGAGCGGCATGCACTGTGAAACATTTGTCGTAATACCGTGAAGAATGTAAGGGAATGAGTAACTGTAGGTTTTCCGAGGAACGAAGAGGAAGAGGATTAGAGAGATGTTGGAACTGGATGCGCTCTTTGAGGTGGGAAGGAGTAGATGGGACAAATAGGACAGAGTATAAAAGAATGTGACTATTTCTTCGGAGCCGGATAGGTAGCCAATTTAACATTTTGCGATATTCCGAAATGTGGTCGAACTTGCGTGATCCGAAAATGAAGCGAATACTCATGTTATGGAGACGCTCCAGCTTGTCTAGTTGTTCCTCAGTCACATCAAGAGAGCAGGTGTCAGCATAGTCTAGAATAGGAAGAAGGATAGAGTTTGCGAGAGCAGTTTTGGCAGAAATTGGAAGACAGTTTGGGAACCTACGTAGGGATCCGGCAGAAGCTAAAAGTTATCGACTGACTTCCGCCAGCTGAGGTACCCAAGATAGTTTCCTATCAAAAAGTACACCCAGATTTTTCACAGTATCACTTATAGGGATTTGCGTTCCGTCGAATATAACCTGGGGAAGGCGGAACCAGTCGATTGTGGAAACCATTCGTGAACTGCCAATTACTATTATGCCGAAGGATTTACTCCACGTGATTATGTGTTGCAAGTCTGAGTTAGTAAGTGCTATTGCATCAGGTAAATCAGAAGGCTTTGCTTGATTATGAATTTGTAGATCATCAGCATAAAGGTGGTAGGAAGAAGAGAGATGAGTAGAAATAGAAATAATGAAAATAGAAAATAGGGAGATAAAAAGGGAGATAGAACGCCGCCCTGAGGAACGCCTGCAGACGAATTTGAAATTAAAACAAAATAAAATAAACTGGCCAAGTGCGAGTCGACTCGCACACGTAGGGTTCCGATTGAACAAAATTTGCCGGAAAAATTAAGTATCTACATGGTTTTAACATCGATATATATAAATACCGTGTCAATACTAAACATATTTACTACAACGCCATCTAACGAATGTCGAACGAACTTCTAACACCCACCATGTGAAAGTTAACACAAAGGTCAGTGACCTTTTTGTTGTTTATCATCGTTCATAGATGGCGCTATAGTAAAAACACGTTTTTTGTATGGGAACCCCCTTTAATTTTTAACTTAGTTCTGTTTTTAGTATTTGTTGTTATAGCGGCAACAAAAATACATCATCTGTGAAAATTTCAACCATCTAACCATCACGGTTCATGAGATACAGCCTGGTGACAGACGGACAGATAGACAGACAGACAGACAGACAGACAGACAGACAGACAGACAGACAGACGGACAGCGGAGTCTCAGTAATAAGGTTCCGTTGGTACCCTTTGGGTTCGGAACCCTAAAAATGATCTCGTGATGATTGTAAACATCCAAAATTTTAGTGTCTATCGGGTTTAAGCCCAGAAAACCCAAAGCACCCGGTTTTTACCCACCTGGGTTTAAACCTGGGTGGGTGGATTGCCTATCTATAATTCCAACCCGTCTGCTAAGCTATGATATTATGATTTCTATTACACCTGATAAACAACCTTGCAATATTAACCTCAAAACCACCTAGACTATTAGAGGCAGTCAGCCTGACAACCTGTCAACAGACACACATTATGTCTGTCGCGGACAGAACTATAACTAAAACAGCAATCAGCCCGTGGAGCATTGCCGCCGGTCATCAGTTTTTGCTTTGTTAGTTAGTTTTTAGTTGATGATTGACGGACGACCGGCGCGCCTCGATCGTCTGACGACCTATTGCTAGGGTTGTCAATCTTATAGATTTCATTTTCAATCGACTTCTAATAATTAAGATAGTTTAAAAACTAAAACCACCGACTTTATGCCATGCGAGTCAGTTTCAGTAGCAAGTTTGAGACGTTTATCGTCATATCTCTGGAACTTTCATCAAATCTCGATGAAATTACTTTGGGGTCTACCTTGAAATAATAATACTTATAAATAATACATACAAAAACAACTAAAAAAACATAGAGATGACTTGAGAACGTCTTCTTTTTTGTAAGTGGGTTATATATCACTACACTAAGCGTCTCTGTACCTAGTCTTTTTCTTAATTCTATACTGTTTTTTTTATTTAATTTTATTTTTATTTTTATTGTACATTTTTTTATGTATTCTATTGATTAATAAATATTATTCATCATAAATTGTATTGAATGTAGGTTGTAAAGGTTTTAATGTAAATCTATTGTTATATATTTCCAACACATTTTTTTATTGTTCTCGGAATAAATAAATGAATGAAATGTTATAGTGAAACTTTTATAACATCGCCTCAAAATGTTGCGTCTATCTATCGCATGTCGCATTACAGCCGGTGCTTTAGCTTGATTGGTGGATATGATGTATGACATATAGGTCTAGCTGTGATTGGCCGACGCTTCCGCAGCCTTATGTTTATACATGCTAATGCTGCTAATGATGTCATAGAAGCTAGCTACTATGACAGCATTAACATGATGACTGACATGTTGCTGTGACAGTAGCTAGCTACCACTTATAGGTTTTATAAAACCACACCACACTTTTTTTCTTAATTTCGGACAGACAACCACTTGATCACTATCTTGGAGTCGATGTGACGCTCTAAGATGGAATCGTGCTTCTCTGAAAATGCAAGATGGGCAATGAGAAGGGAAGCAGGACCACTGACAGTCAAATCCAACTACCCCAACCCGTGTGACAAGATCACATCAAAAACATTCAAGACTAAAGGTCAAACACTAACACCCAAATTCGAACCTATTACTTTGATGTGTATTTGGTTCAATTTGAAATAACAATACAAATTCTTTTTCAAAGTTCCTACTTGAATAATCATTTCCTCCAGCAAGGTACCCCGAGCCCCTAGTACACAATTAAAATTAATGAAATGTAATACAGTAAATAGATCCAAGTTGTTTTGTCTTGTAAATCCAAATAGACCTACATTCACTGCATGGAAGATCTACATTAATTAATACTTTCAAGGTATTATTTCAATTCTGTGTAGTTTGAAGTCTTACTTCTTCTAAGCACAACCCTAATTCTAACGAAATCGGATTACAAAAAGACTAACTACAACTCAACCAATGGGCACACTAGTATCTGGATTAGAATTTTTTGTTTGCTTTGACCTGGGTTTTCTGAGTCAAACTTGAATAGCGAATTAATGTGTCGAAATGTTCATTAATTTCGCTATTAATTTACAAATAATAGACGATGATTATATGCTATTTTTAACCGACTTCAAAAAAAGGAGGAGGTTTCTCAATTCGACCGTATATATATATTTTTTATTTATGTTTGTTCGCGGATAACTTCGTCGTTTATAAACCGATTTTGATTATTCTTTTTTTGTTCGAAAGGAGATATCCCAAGTGTGGTACCATGGTAATTTTATCGAGGTCTGATAAGTATCTCCAGAGATATTGCGATAAACATCTCAAAATTGGTACTGAAAATGAATAGCGCGGCATTGAAGTCGGTTCTTTTTTAGTTTTTAAACGATATTATTAGACACTTGACTTTCTAATCCAATTTTATAATACATAATATATGTAATAATTAACAGTTATATTTAACAAAAACGCTATTATTTTTAGCAAGTTACTAGCAATTCAGTTTATTATTAACAATATTGCATATAATATTTATCATCATTAATTAACAGCTTGTTTCTGCTGCTGGCCATTTAATAGATATCCACATAGCTGAAAGGCGTTCTAATTGCGTCATGCACAAAGATTGCCTCGCTGCTATTGTTTGTAGGTAAATAATACATTCCCGGTAAACATCTCATCAAGCTGTCTTGGATTCCTTTTGAAATAAGTGTAAGTATATGAGGTAACTTGCTTAGAAACTATCGACTTACAAATTGTTAGTACTCATAATGACTTCTTTCTATTGACTCTTATCTATTACAGTTTTTGAGCATGTCCGGGCATGATGTCTTTCAGGAAGCTTGTGCAGACGATCTCGACAACCATGGCGTTGCCTATGTGAGGTAATAGCAGTCGCTGGTTTATAATCACCACATCAAACTTCGCAAAGGTGGTAGGGACATATTATATCGATGCTTCGCCTGATTTGCTACCAAAAAAATAGCTTACCACCATCAAGGAGAAAATCTGCCGCCATAACCTTACGGTGTTCCGGCAGCACGCAGCTCTTGAAAGTCAGAGTATTCTAGGCCTAGCGTGTTTACCATCTTTGACCACATCATCGCTTGCCACAAGGTGAGATAGTGGTCAAACGCTAGACTATCAGATATAAGATCATTTATGATTGTACAAAACGAAAAAACCGACTTCACATGCTAGTTATAATCATGTCATCTAAGTATACAAATATGCTTATATTATTTATCTCCATATCTCCGGAGGTAATTGTCATATCTCTATAAAATTTGAATGGGACCAAACGGAAGGCATAATTTCTCAAACATAAAAAAAGAATTTTTGAAATAGGTTGAGAATTGACGGAGTTCTGAGGTAACAAAAATACAGTCGAATTGAGAACCTCCTCCTTATTGTGAAGTCGGTTAAAAGTAGCAGAATGGTATTTTATGGTTGTGGTTAATTTTGAGCTACGGTAATGATTAGGAGAGAGCGTCGAGGAAGTGTGAGTCAGTAAGTGCTCATGATTGTGGCAACTGTAAACGGTCCAACAAGAACAAAACAGGGCTCATAAAACTGTACTCTCGAAAGCAGATGACATCATGTTTTTATTGGAGTGCACATCACTTTTTATTTTTTTATATTTCGTGGTCAGCACGGGTGGTTGAGGTCAAATCAGCGCTCATCTGTTTTTCACTTTCACTGCGACACCGTGAAAGATTTAATATGCTTACTGGATTACTCCATGCGATATACAGCGATTTTTTCCCTGTGCGTGGATTCAGTATGCATTGGTATTGTTCACAGATTGATAAATAATAAAATGGCCAAGTGCAAGTCGGACTCGCACTCGTAGGGTTCCGTACCACACTACAGTATTTTATAAGATCGAGCAAAAAATACCACTATCATTTTTCGCCAGCAAAAAATAATAATTTATAAACATTTTGTTTCTTATAACGTCATCTAACGTCTAACAAAGGTGTTAGGGATCGACATTTCAATATAACGCCATCTATGGGACATTTACCTAACTAAGCGTTCATAGATGGCGTGAAATGCCGAAAAAAAACACGTTTATTGTATGGGGACCCTCTATTATCTTTAACTTTGTTCTGTTTTTTAACCGACTTCACAAAAAAAGAGAAGGTTCTCAATTCGTCTGTGTTTTTTTTTTTTTTTTTGTGTATGTTACGCGATTACTCCGTCAATTGTGAACGGATTCAAATGATTCTTTTTTTAATAGGTAGAGTACGTTTCCGAGGTGGCCCCATTTTAATTTTATCGAGATCTGATTAGTATCTTCAGAGATATGGAGATAAATATCTCAAACATAGGAGAAAGTACTGGTTTTAGAAAAAGAGTCCCAAGAAGATTATACACAATGGAGGTTGCTATTGCATATACTTTTGAAGACTAAAAAATATGACCTTGAATAATGTTTTAACATCTTTCTTCACGTTGATTTTGGTTTTTAACCCTCGACGCAAAACGAAGGAGTGTTATAAGTTTGACGTGTGTATCTGTGTGTCTGTCATCGTGGCATCGTAGCGCCCAAACGGATGAAGCGATTTTGATTTAATTTGTTTTATTTGATAGATGTCTTCGTCGAAAGTGTTCTTAGCTTTATTTCATGAAAATTTGTTCAGCCGTTTATATATTATCAGCTCTTTTTTGGTTAAAAAAACTACGATAGCAACTTTCGTAAGCTCGTAGTGATTTGACCGCGGACGTCAAAAAATCAAAATGGCGCTGTCGCAGTATCTTGTTACTTCAATGTTATTGCAAAAATATGATAAGCTTGATCTAATTCTGAGACATCTCCTTGGAATGGTCTCAATGTACAAAGTTATACATATGCTTTGATTATAAACTCGGATTACATATGTTGAGAACTCACCTTAAAATATATTGAGCCTGCTAGATGAGCTTTTATCATGAGAAAAAATAATTGATAACCTTTTTAATAAATATAAATTAAAAATAGAATATTTATTAAAAAGGTTATATTGATCAACTGGTCGCCAACAACATACACAAATCAGTCGGGGGTGGCTTTAATTTTTTGAATTTAAGTATTATTGATATTCGTATGGTAACTGTGAGCGAGATAGAAACAAAGCTGGAGAGAATTAATTTGTCTTCACAGGAATGTTCTACCAGGCAAAGTCTTGTTAATGTGCTAAGTTTATGAGCATACCTAATATTTTTTGACATGACATGACGTTTGGCAAAGATGGCGGCCATATCAGTCCCGCCTGCGACACTGCATACATAAATAACTCAGAATTATGAACGTACTTTGTACCAAAAAACACTGCAAAAAAAAATTATAAGCATAATACCACAGATTATATAATAGTTAATACGTAAATAATACTTTTCGTTGTTAGGTTGGCTACACAGTGCTTTCATAATTCGGGTATTAACAATGTAAGGAAATGCTAACTCTTATAACGTAGTAGAGTGATTCAGACTGTGTGGGCCATATGGCGGCAATTAATGTTAATAATCGCAAATAATCGTTTTTAATATTCATTTTGGAATACAACTAGTCCGTGTTATAAAAGTATTTGGAATTATTGTAATAAAATAGACAATTAATTATCGTGTGTGTCAGATGCTTTTATTGCACACATTATGCTTTTTTTGGACATTGTCTTTTGATACCTTGATGACATCATTATGACTAGTGAATATTTTCACTAGCGCGGAATTTTAGGGTTCCAAACTTAAAGGGTACCAAATGAACACTTTCTGAGACTTTGTTGTCCGTTCGTCCGTCCGTCCGTCCGTCCGTTTGTCTATATGTGCGCACTTTATAGATGTACCTTCTTAACCGTAATAGGTACATACTTGAAATTTTCACAAAGTATATATCCGTCAGTGTATAACGGCCCAGACACGACATTTTATAGATGCATGTAATTTCATTAAAACTTGTTTTGGCCCAAAAAGGGTAAAATAAAACCATTTTCAAAAAAAATATTTTTTTTGAAGGTAGTAGATAGACACTACCTACATGTATCTACCTACTTAATACTACAACATACATAGTATCTATCTACTATCCAATAGACTTGGCTGGCATCGACTTCAAATAGATAAGTGGGTAGCGCTAATTTATTTTTCGCTTTTGAGTGCCTGTTTGTGGCAATGAAGTCGGTTTTATTTTTTTGAAAAAGATTTTATTAGTATTTGTTGTTATAGCGGCAACAGAAATACATCATCTGTAAAAATGTCAACTGTCTAACTATCACGGTTCATGAGATACAGCCTGGTGACAGACGGACAGACAGACAGACAGACAGACAGACGGACAGCAGAGTCTTAGTAATAGGGTCCCGTTTTACCCTTTGGGTACGGAACCCTAAAAACCACAACGAATAAAAACCGCAGTGTGCGCACAGTCTTAGGGTACTCTGAACAAGAATGAAAACGTTGTAATATATTAAATAAGTAATTGTTAGTTTATTTTTTTCCGTCTTTATTTACACGTTAATAGTTACTTATTGATTACTATAGCTGTAAGAACTAGAGTAGAAAAAAAATATTTATTTTTATATTTTTAACCGACTTCAAAAAAAAAGGAGGTTTCGCAATTAAACCAAATTCAACAAAATTCACTATTTTAATTTTAAAATTATCGTGAATGTGTAACATTATTATTGTTATATACCGGCTGTAATTCACGTACCTTTAGTCGAATTTTCTCGACCTAGGTTTCGAGCGAGTCAGTCGCTCTTCCTCGGGAGTGAGGTCACGCGGTGAGATCGCGATGTTCACTGTGTGATGTGAATTACAGCCGGTATATAACAATAATAAAATTCACTATGTGTGTTCGCGGATAACTTCGTCGTTTATGAACTAATTTTGATGGTTCTTTTTTTGTTGGTAAGAAAATATCCCAAGGGTGATACCGTTGTAATTTCCTCGAGATTTGATAAGTATCTCCAGAGATATAAAGATAAACGTCTCAAACTTGCTACTGAAACTGACTCGCGCAGCATGGAAGTCGGTTGTTATAGTTTTTAAACTATCTAAATTGTAATTTTATGTAGGTAATTTAGTTTCAAGTCAACACAATACATAAAATTAGTCAGTAGGATTGAAACAACTATAGCATAACATACAAATGCATTTATACGGTGCGGTATTACCACTATTTCTTCATGAAACAAATCCTCACACATTTTCAGATCATAACATTGATCTGCATCCTGATAGCATATCTCGACAATATCTCGTATGCATGAGGATATCCTATCAGTCCGGGGCATGTTCAGATCTAATGCATAACTTACGGACGTCTCCCCACCGCGCGGCAGCCTTGCGTCGCTTCAAACAACTTTAGGAAACTACATAATCATGTTATGTGAATTTCAACCGCTGATCTTGTTTATTTTATCGTAGAGTTTAGATTTAACAGGTTTAGAATTTTAAGGTTCCGTACCTTAAAAG
Source organism: Cabera pusaria (assembly GCA_954871355.1). Taxonomy (NCBI): domain Eukaryota; kingdom Metazoa; phylum Arthropoda; class Insecta; order Lepidoptera; family Geometridae; genus Cabera; species Cabera pusaria. Next base: position 1,363,580 of record OX940901.1, read on the forward strand.
GAAAAATTAACCCTTATAGGATAATTTTTTTGTCCGTCTGTCTGTCTGTCTGTCTGTCCGTCTGTCAAGAACCTTTATCTCCGGAATGCGTAGAGGTCAAGTTGAAACTTATACTAAACACGGTCTACGGTATCTATCGGCTGTGAAAAAATCAATCCTGTAAACCGTTATGTTGCATGTTTTCACATATTTTGCGATTTCACAAGGGAATCAAAACCTATAGGGACTTTAGAATCATGGGAATCATGAAATTTAGCAAGAAGCAAGGTCTTGAACCACCTATATAGGAATAGATGAAAAACTGAAAACCGTAAATATGTGTTACATAACAAAAAAAGAGTGTGTGTACTTATGTACACGCGTTAGAAGTTATACTTCTGTGGCGTATGGAAAAAAATAACTAAAATGCAGTAGTGATTAACGATAAATATTAAAATTAATCAAACGGATTTTATTTAAATAAAAAAGGTTTTATTACCGTAAAAATATGACGTTAAATATGACATATACAACTTGAACATAGTTATGCCACCTAGAACTAACTTCACGATGTTACATTTAGGTGTCGGAGTGCGCGCGCATCGTACCACCTAGAACTAACTTCACGATGTTAAATTTAGGTGTCGGAGTGCGCGCGCATCGTACCACCTAGAACTAATTTCACGATGTTAAATTTAGGTGTCGGTGTGCGCGCGCATCGTACCACCTAGAACTAACTTCACGATGTTAAATTTAGGTGTCGGTGTGCGCGCGCATCGTACCACCTAGAACTAACTTCACGCTGTTAAATTTAGGTGTCGGTGTGCGCGCGCATCGTAAAAATTCACTCTCATCATTTTTCTCTATCGCGCCATAAGAAGTATAACTTCAAAAAGTGAATTTACTATTACAAGCTTATGTTTTGCGGTTGGTACGGAGAATACATTTTCTATGGATCGAACTGCAAAGTTAAGTTTGTCCTTTGACCTAGTTTGAGAAGTTGGTACTCGGTGGGCAAGTCCAACTCGACTTGGTCGGTTTTTGTTTATTAGCTTTATAAAGAACCAACTTCGACCGACGGGTGGAAGTCTCTACATTGATAGCGATGCGTCTTGTCATCGCAAACGTCTGCTAGAATGAGATGCAGCTAGACAGTTGTTATATGCATCTCTTTTTCTATTGACGATTATCGCTCGAAATTCATCGCTATGGATGTAGTTGTTGTAGTACGGTTGGCAACCCTACATTAATCGGGGGAGTTAAACATGTTTTTTAAATTTGACGTTCGACGTTTGGATTAAGGCTGCTCATTACTTTTTAGGGTTCCGAACCCAAAGGGTACCAACGGAACCCTATTACTGAGACTCCGCTGTCCGTCTGTCTGTCTGTCTGTCTGTCACCAGGCTGTATCTCATGAACCGTGATAGTTATATGGTTGAAAT